>JARPMR010000026.1:9669902-10978652 GCA_029955525.1 Oeneis ivallda | reverse complement strand
AAGTTCGTCGGCAAGAGTGCTGCCGCGCGCGGCTACATGCCGGACGAGGGCGCGGGCGAGCTCAGCGTGTTCAGGTGAACTTGACACTTTGCTTTGTTCTCCTCGGACTCGGACTCGGACGGCGAGGCGTTCGCGAAGTTCGTCGGCAAGAGTGCTGCCGCGCGCGGCTACATGCCGGACGAGGGCGCGGGCGAGCTCAGCGTGTTCAGGTGAACTTGACACTTTGGTTTGTTCTCCTCGGACTCGGACTCGGACGGCGAGGCGTTCGCGAAGTTCGTCGGCAAGAGTGCTGCCGCGCGCGGCTACATGCCGGACGAGGGCGCGGGCGAGCTCAGCGTGTTCAGGTGAACTTGACACTTTGGTTTGTTCTCCTCGGACTCGGACTCGGACGGCGAGGCGTTCGCGAAGTTCGTCGGCAAGAGTGCTGCCGCGCGCGGCTACATGCCGGACGAGGGCGCGGGCGAGCTCAGCGTGTTCAGGTGAACTTGACACTTTGGTTTGTTCTCCTCGAACTCGGACTCGGACGGCGAGGCGTTCGCGAAGTTCGTCGGCAAGAGTGCTGCCGCGCGCGGCTACATGCCGGACGAGGGCGCGGGCGAGCTCAGCGTGTTCAGGTGAACTTGACACTTTGGTTTGTTCTCCTCGGACTCGGACTCGGACGGCGAGGCGTTCGCGAAGTTCGTCGGCAAGAGTGCTGCCGCGCGCGGCTACATGCCGGACGAGGGCGCGGGCGAGCTCAGCGTGTTCAGGTGAACTTGACACTTTGGTTTGTTCTCCTCGGACTCAGACTCGGACGGCGAGGCGTTCGCGAAGTTCGTCGGCAAGAGTGCTGCCGCGCGCGGCTACATGCCGGACGAGGGCGCGGGCGAGCTCAGCGTGTTCAGGTGAACTTGACACTTTGGTTTGTTCTCCTCGGACTCGGACTCGGACGGCGAGGCGTTCGCGAAGTTCGTCGGCAAGAGTGCTGCCGCGCGCGGCTACATGCCGGACGAGGGCGCGGGCGAGCTCAGCGTGTTCAGGTGAACTTGACACTTTGGTTTGTTCTCCTCGGACTCGGACTCGGACGGCGAGGCGTTCGCGAAGTTCGTCGGCAAGAGTGCTGCCGCGCGCGGCTACATGCCGGACGAGGGCGCGGGCGAGCTCAGCGTGTTCAGGTGAACTTGAAACTTCTAAGGGAATGTCAAAAATACAGTGTAGTTTGTAGTCTGTGGGGTATGACCAACACTACAGACCGTTCACTGTGATTTGTCCCTTGCCGTCATGTTGGCACCACAGCTTCACGCAATGAAAATCATACATGATAAGCAATGGTGCCAATATGACGGCGAGGGTCAAGTTATAGTGAACAGTCGAAAATTGAAAAGAGATTGGCGAATTCCATAGAGTTTCTGACCCAGACGATCTGAACCGTGGGCCTCAAACCCACGTTCACGAATCAAACTTCTCATGCTTGTTCTAGTAAACCAGTCTAACAAAAAAGTTCATCAAAGTCTATCAAATAAAGTTGTATTAAGTGTTCTATGTAACGGTTATTTAAAATGTGTGCACGTGCGTGCGTGCGTACGCGCGCGCGCGTGTATGCATGTGTTTTTGGAGTTTACTCCTTAAGAATCGATTTTAGCAGCCCGGTATGAGAAAAATCCGGGCAGTAAAATCAATTTATCAATGACCTCGTTACGTTTTTCACAACGTTGAAATTTCTACCCTAACGTTGAGTAAATAAGGTTAAGGTAAGGTAAGTATAATTCCTTAATAATAAGGTTGGTTTTCGTGCGAAAGTCGGTCGGGGCGCGCTCGGACCCGAGTCGCGCGCATAGAGAAGGATATAGCGTCGCGCGTAAACTCCAGTCGTGCGTCGGAGGCCGGAGCTGACACACACTTTTTTACTAATTTTGTTTGAACTACCAGGGCATCAGAAGCGCCAGAAGACATAACGGCGAGCCAGGCGGAATCTCCCAAGCTGTACCACAGCGACGTGTACGTGGCGCGGTACCGGTACACGGACGAGAAGGGCGAGGACGCCACTGTGGTGTACTTGTGGATTGTAAGTGTATATTAATACTGGTTAAGTTTTACTTATTTATCAATCGTAATTAAGATCTCCACAACACAGGTTCTTCCTAGTGTGAAGACCAACGGCAAAACTAATGTAAGTATTATTTTATTCTTTTTGGCAATAAAGTTATTTTTATTTTTTATTTTTAGATTTAGGTAAGATAATTTAACTTTAAAAGTTTGTAACTGTAAGATTCCCTTTTTTACTAATTTTTTTTGTTCTTTTCGTAAATTATGCTAAATTTAACTATGTCCACTAATGTTTTTCTAATGTAATCTGTGGTTTACGTTGTTGACGTCACAGTTAATAAGACTTTTATATAAACCTGTTATAACTATAATGTAACGTTGTTTGTGAACCTTCAAAATAATAAATAAATAACTACATAAATATATGTATAATAACAACTTAACTTCTAACTTTAACTTCTGAGAATGAAACTTTTTAAAGATCAAGTCGTTAAGTAACGATTAGCGACTCTGAGTGCGGCAGTACCTAAGTCACTAAAGCTTCAGTAAATATTTACTAAACTACTAGACCCGTGTAAATCAGCCTTAGGAGTACTGGTAGGGCAACGGGTGGGGTTCTGACCCAGTGATTTTTCGGTTTTCCGCACCTTTAACTGATGGACTATCGAGACTCAAACCTTTGTTTTCAGGGTGAAGCAGCGGATGATGAGAGCAAAGAAACTGCTTTGAAACTAGTCGCTGAGATCGAAGACGAACTTGAAGGGAACGTTACGATCGTGAAGATTCCGCAAGGGAAAGAAACCAAGCATTTCTTGAGCATATTTAAAGGTACGCGGAAATAGGGTATTTGACTACTTTTAGAAAATCATATTAAATTGTTTATCTACTCCAGCATCAAAAAGTTCCAATTTCAAATTTGACAGCTGAATCGAAATGAACCCTCTTTCGGTTTTGCTTCTCATTTTGATGCAGCTCGTTGTATGGGAGCAAGGCTCTTAGTTCTGGCACTTTTGTCTGTTCATACGACAGAGGCGCCACAGGCGGCTGGTGGCGGCTTACGGAGTTACTTTTGTTACTTTATTAAGCCTACGGCGTATTTTGTTAAAGATTTTATTTTCCTTGTCGTAGATAAAATCTTGTATGCAACTGATCGTAATTAGTCATTTTCATTCTCGTACTATCCTATTTTGATACTCGGCAAGCCTCGTATCAAAAAACAGCACTCAAATTAAAATGACCCTCATTACGATGCAGTTGCATAAATAGCTATAATAATGCTATGCTAATGCTAACAAAACGTATATTTCGGCATAATTTTCAGTATTTTTCATAAAAATCGAGACATAAATTCAAAAAAATAAATTGCCGCGGAAACGTTCCATTTGTTTACATGACGTCACAGTTCACACACAGTTCAATGACAATTCCAAAGCCCAAAGGTGGCGTGAACTGTGACGTCATTCGAGATTCAAGAACGTTTTCGATCTCGTGAACATGGCCAGAATTATAGCAATTTTAATTAATGTTTTCTAATTAAATAAAGGTTTATTTTTAGTTTTGTCGCATGGAATAATGTTTTTAGATAATAATCTTTTAGGATGACACCAGATGAATCGATATCTATATATATATATATATATATATATAAAAGAAAGTGGTGTTAGTTACACTATTTATAACTCAAGAACGGATGAACCGATTTGGCTGGAAATTGGTGGAGAGGTAGCTTAGGATCAGGAGACGGACATAGGATACTTTTTATCCCGTTCGACCGCGTTTCCGTCATGTCACTATAAAACGTGGTAAGTATAAGAAAAACGCATCTGACATGGAATAATAACAAAACGCAAATGACAGTGGAATAACAAAACATAAATGACAGCTAAACGTAATTTTGTCTTTGGTTAAGTATGGTAAAAAATTTAACAATTATAAAAAGTGTTATAATAAAGCATTGCTGATATTATAAATGCGAAAGTGAGTTTGTTTGTTGGTTTGTCCTTCAATCACGTCGCAACAGAACAGCGGATTGATGCGATTTTTTGCATGGGTATAGTAATGGATGTAGTAGTGGTTCCTCAGATCGGGAGAGCTACTTTTTATCTCGGATAATGAAAGAGTTCGAAGTCGCGGGCATCAGCTAGTTTTTAATGTATTCAAGTACCCTATTATGTGATATGTCATGGACATAATAAGGTATTTGAATATATTAAATAGCCTGATAGCCTAGTGGTTTAGTACTGTGGTCTCCTATTCGGGGGGTCGCAGGTTCGATCCCGGGCACGCACCTCTGTGCGCTCAGTCCGAGTTTTAATTCGTTTGATCGTAATAATAAACGATGAAATTAGCATCAAAGTAAAATGAACCATAATAAAATCGATTTAAAGTCACAAATTAAATTAAGACTATTTTAATTTGGAGGGTTTTCGTATATTGTTCGCGATAATTGCGTGCTCAAAAATTACAATATCGGTAACCCATTACTTTCACGATAGGTTATTTATTATGTAATGCTAATGGCGTATCGTCACGTTTTCATTACGTTCCTTAACTTACCCTTATAGTTATTTTTTTGCTTTAAATATTTCAGGGAATCTCGTGATTCTATGTGGAAGTAAAGATGAAGAATACAAAGCTCAGAACTTTAAGAAATCGTATGAAGATGACGGTATTCGTCTTTTCAGGGTAATTAAAATTTTTAAATTTTAATTCATCAATCAATTTATCATATTTTCGGTAAGTAAAAAACTAGCAAGAATTATTATTATTAAGAAACAAGGATCCTACTAATATTATAAATGCGAAAGTGTGTTTATTTGTTGGTTTGTCCTCCAATCACGCCGCAACAGTTACGGATTGTCGTTATTATTTGCATGGGTATAGTTGAGGATCCGGAGAGTGACATAGGCTACTTTTATCCCGGAAAAATCAAAGAGCTCCCGAGGGATTCTAGAAACTAAGTCGACGCGGACGAAGTCGCGAGCATCAGCTAGTAAAATATAAATGATGTAGGTAGATCGTTCTTTAATCATATTTGTCACCGATTAATTGAAATTGAAACGAGACGTATAAATTAAAAGAGACCCCCGATATGGCAGGACTATGTAAATTCGATATATCGAACATATACCTACCTGACATCCTGTTACCCAGTTTTCTGCTCCATCATCAGATCTTCCTCGATCCTCGATCATCATCTATCTAACACCTACTCATTGAGACCATTCTAATGAGCTCAAACACACTATATCTGCTGTAAGTTGCTGAGGAGTTGGGTATTCGCAGACTACTTGATGCTGCAGCATCAGCTCAAGGCATATATAGTCCGGCCATAGATTCACACGACGGGGGTGTTTTAAATTTTCAATTTACACTTGTCATAGGTGGAAAGGTTCTATCCTTTCCTTTCCACCAACAAAAGCATTCCCAAGGAGGGTTGACGTCAGGCAGGCGGGCCGGCCGTAAAATGTGATGCCAAACCACTTACAACATGGCTTACAAGACAATATGTTGTCCCGACCCTACATAGCGTGGGACAAGGAGAGGGAGATGATAGAATAGAATAGAATAGAATAGAAATATTTTTTATTCAAATAAACTTTTACAAGTGCTTTTGAATAGTCGATGAATCTACCACTGGTTCTCGGCGGTTGCTCTTTTCAAAACAAATTTACAATACAGTAAATACTATGCTATATATGCAGTGTTTCCACAATGAGGGAAGTTCCAAAAATGCATACCGACTAACTTCTATCTTAAGATGGGCAGACATAAAGTAGCCCCATTCCCGCCGGTGGGACCCGTTCACAAGCATGACGCATGACCCAGCCATTGCTTCGCTCAACCATATTTGAGTATATTTAAATGTCATGCCAAACCACTTACAACATGGCTTACAAGCCATGTTGTCCCGACCCCACATAACGTGGGACAAGGAGAGGGAGATGATTATGATGATGATGATGAATTGTCACAGGTGGAGGGTACAAAGCCGGGTGTGGACATGCGAGTTACCCAGGTCGAGGAGTGTACCAGCTCTTTGGAAGACGATGACATCTTTGTTCTGGAGACTCCGAGCGCTGTTTATGTTTGGAGTGGGAAGGTAAGTTTCAGCATACTGATGTTCAAATTCAAATTTATTTATTTCACGTAGGCCAACCTGTGGCTCTTATGACACGTCATGACTCTACCACCGGTTCGGAAAGCGGATTCTGCTTAGAAGAGCCGGCAAGAAACTCAGCTGTTGTTTTTTTCAAAATAATCATTTTACAATATTATTATGTAGCTATTTACATTGTAATAAGTTTTAAATAATAACTCTATGGGCAGCTGGATGCCAAGCCGATTTATCTCATGCAACTTGTTAGAATAGAATAGAATATTTCCACAATGAGGGGAAGATCCAAAAATGCGTACTACAATTCAATACATCGCTGCTTTAAAACAAATGTGCCACAAATAGGAAAAAATGAAAATCGTTTTTGTTTCAAAAATGCAACGTTAAAAGGTTAAATTTTTATATTTAAAAGAGACACCCGCTGATTTCGCATTTTAAGATACGGAAACGATACTAGCGCCTTTTTTGTATTTTTGAGTTTTGCGGGTAAAATTTGATCAAAACCGCTATTTTGTCAGTTGCAACCCTATAATCGAAGCGAACACACCTTTCTTTTGTGCTAAAGTGCCATATTACCAAAAAGTCTTTCTTTTCGTCGATAGTTTTATACACAAAAGCGCCAGATTGTGAAATACATCAGCTTTGCTTCAAATAATCCATGTAAGTATGATCATACTTTTAAAACAAAAGTGCCATATTTAAAAAAACTCCCATTTCATATGAAAGATTTACAGAAGTATGAGGTGTTTATTAAATGAGAGGGGTCGTATTCAGGATAACGTCCGTCTTGCTTAAACTATTTGAAAAATATACAGAATATATTTTTTGGAATGTGTTACTTTTGAATTATTTTATATAGGTACATAAAATCATAAAGTTTTAAATCAAAATGAAAACTTAAATAAATATTGAGTATGCGATATTAATTATCATTAGATGATGCCCGCGCCTACGTCCGCGTGGATTGAGGTTTTTCTAATTCCAGACAAAATGTAGCCTTTGTGTTAATCCTGGGTGAACTATCTCCATTACAAATTTCAGCCAAATCCAATAGGATGCATACGAATATGTATTATAAATGAGAAATTGTGTCTGTCTGCCAGCCTGATTCGCTTCAAGGACCCATCTTTTCAAGCGATTTTGGTGAAAAGACTGACGAGAGCATATCAGACAGATAGGTACACAGAAACAATAACAGAGAGATAGATTTCTAGCTTATTATTTACGCGATTTAAGATGGATTATACGGGTCTGCCCGCAAAATTAAATTGGTTTTTCGCAATTTGTAAACTAATACGACAAAGTAGGTATGGCATTCTAATTGCGATAATGCAGTATCCATCATCCTCACAGGTTTATATAAAAATCTTTACTTGAATTGTCCAGTTTAAAAAAGTAGTCCGAGTAACGAGTTTGACATGAGTTACTCACAAAGTAGTTGATATTCTGACTAATTTCTTGAATTTCTTAACACTTTCAAGTGAAGATTTTTATATAAACCTGTGAAGATGATACTGCCATCCTCGAAATTAGAATGCCATAAGCCTACTTTGTCGTATTAGTTTACAAATTGCAAAACCCAAATTAAATTTGAATTTCGCGGGCAGAATCAAACTTAACATAACAACTTGTTTTTTTAAATAATGAGTAGTAGAGTACCTACGCAAATTTCTCAATTTGTTTAAGTATCCGTTTAAGGGCGAGGAAATTGATTAGCTGAATTTGAAGCAATGGCAGATAGCTGATTCCTATGAAACTACTTCAACGAAAGTCGATCCCCAAATTGAAAATTATATTTTCAAAGTATTATAAGCTCAAGAATGTTTGTGATGTCTTAATGTTTCTAATTGCATTTATAATGTACGTTAACGTTTTATATTCTAGTATATTACCTCAATAGTAGTTTAAAAGTAATAAATAATATATTAAGTTGATAATGAGACTGATATTAAACTATGAACATTTTACTGTATACTTTTAATATGGCTACGTTAATATTGAAGTGTATAACATTACCAGAACACTATAAGTGATGTATTGAGGTTTTTATAATGTGTTAATTAAGTAAAATTTTCATTTTTAGAATTGTTTTTAAACTAGGCAGAGCATTAGACTTTTTTTTTTCAATAATTTTGCAGGCCGAAATTTTATTTTTTGTTTGTTTCTAATAGATTTCACTGTATTTTCACTTTTAGAAATTATGTTAGTTATTTTTATAAGGTGGCATGACCATCTGTATTTTATTATGTTATTATTTATCTAGATAATTAAAGTTGGTGGTACAAAATTTTGATTTAAACATTTCTTTTTTTGAATTATGTCTTATTATTCAAATATTTACATTAAAACAATCGATTTTTTTTAGTACAAAACCGACTTACCTATCTGCTTATATAACGTTAACGACAATACTTATAATGTATTTCAATACACCATTAAAGGCGCCTTTAAAATACGCTTTTAATGGTATTAGAGCAAGATCCCAGTGCCGCCAGACCTAAGTTATTTTCTCAGCAATTATTTGTGTTAGATAGAGTACTTTTCGAATATCCTTTCAGTATATGCGTACCAGCTAGATTGTGCCGACGGCCAATTTCCAGATACCAGGTGCTAAAGGTGGGTAAAAACTAGAATAACTTATCTTAAATTCTCAGGGCTGATTTTCATATATGTTTTAAAGAATATTGTAAAAATTAATAAATTAATACTGCCAGACGCTTCCCGCCGGCGGTTACTTTAGCCAGACGCTTTGAAGGTCCCAAAAAAATATATAATTTAAGTTAACTTATATTCTCAGTTCTGATTTTTATACATGATACTCAGGGAACTATTGCGATATTATCTGTAAGCTGCCAGACCTATTGGAAGGGTCAAACATCCCCCCAGACACACATTATGCGTCCCCATATGTATGAGCGCTAGAACATGATTCACTTGTTTAAGTGTGTGAGAGATAATATCATCATACTATAATATTATAAATGCGAAAGTGTGTTTGTTGGTTTGTCCTTCAATCACTCTGCAACAGAGCTATGGATCGACGTGATTTTTTGCCTGGGTATAGCTTAGGATCTAGAGAGAGAGAACTATTGCAATATCTTCTGGCCATGGTCACGTGATCGAAAACGTTCCGTGATCTCGAATGACGTCACAGTCCACACCACCTATGGAATTCTCATTTTGTCAATACATTTCGACGTGTTTGTGCGGCGTAATAGGCTAATTTCGTCTGTTTTTCATCGTTACTATTTTATTAATTACCAAATAGTATGCGACACGCGGCCTAAACACATATTATAAAATTGTCATTGTTTGAAATGTGAGCTGTGACGTCATGAGAGCAAATGGAACGTTTCGGCGGCAATTTATTTTTTTGAATTTATTTCTCGATTTTTATGAAAAATAATGAAAATTATGCCGAAATATATGTTTTGTTAGCTTCAGCATAGCATTATTAACAATTTAAGATGATTTTCTAAAAGTAGTCAAATAGCCTATTGAGCCGTTACTCCACGTGGATAAAGCCGCAGGGTAAAGTTATAGTCCTACTAATATTATAAATGTGAAAGTTTTGAGGATGGATGGATGGATGGATGTTTGTTACTCTTTAACGCGACAGCGAATGAACCGATTTGGCTGAAATTTGGAATGGAGATAGCTCATACCCAGGATTAAAACATAAGTGTGTTTGTTTATTTGGTTTGTCTTTCAATCACGCTGCAACAGAGCTACGTAATTTTTTGCATGGGTATAGTTGAGGACTCGGAGAGTGACATAGGCTACTTTTTTATTGCATGCAAGTTGCATGAAATAAATCGGCTTGGCATCCAGCTGCCCCCAAGATAGTATAAAAAACTTATTACAACACAATAGCTACATAATAATATTGTAAAATGATTATTTTTAAAAGAGCAACTGCTGAGTTTCTTGCCGGCTCTTCTCAGCAGAATCCGCTTTCCGAACCGGTGGTAGAGTCATGACATGTCATAAGAGCCACAGGTTGGCCTACGTCAAATAAAAAAATTTGAATTTGATTTTTATCCTGGAAAATTACAGAGTTCCCGCGGGAATTAAAACCTTAATCCATGCAGACGAAGTCGCGGGCATCTAATCATTTTTAAAGTTAATGTATGTACCTATACTTTCACTTGTAGGAGTCAAGTGAACTCGAGCAGCAGGCGGCCAAAGAATTCGTATCATCATTTGTGGGTGATGAGAGAAAGGTGATAGAGATCAACCAGGGTGATGAACCTGACGAATTCTGGGAGGTTTTAGGTAAGAATTCCCTATTTTTCCCCCTCCAACTAAGTGTATACCCATTCCTTACGGTCAGCGCAAACCAAGGCTAAGGGTGAGATCTACCTATAGATGCCACTCTCACTCAGCTCAGACTCAAGACCGAGTTAAAACGAGACAGATTTATGTCAGGACATATTTGTATCTCATTTTAACTCTATCTCAAGTCTTGAGCAGAGCCAGAGTACGATCTATAGACCTTAGCCTTAGATCTATAGATCGTACTCTGGCTCTGCTCAAGACTTAAGGTAGAGTTAAAATGAGACGCAAATATGTTCCGACTTAAATCTGTCTCGTTTTAGCTCAGTCTTGAGTCTGAGCTGAGTGAGAGTGGCACCTATAAATCTTACCCCAACAACAGAGCAGCGCAGAGTATTTTTTGAGAACACTGAAAAATTAACATTACGACTATTGCATACAGTGCAAAATTGAATGTAGTTCAAAATTAGGTAAGGCGCATACATACAACTTTTACATCGACTAAACTGTTTAGTTGCGTTGTGTACTTTTCGTGAATTCCATACAATCAAAAGCAAATCGTATGGCTTTTGTCGAGCAACTATCGTGTTGATAGTTTGCGTACATTCTAGTATGATCGCAGTACATTCCTATAAACTTATGAAACACAACTAAATAGTTGTTCAACTAAAAGTTGTGTTTGCGCTAGGCCTAAATAATATAGTCGAGCGTCGCTTTCTGAAGTACAAGTCAATTTTGCACTGTATGTCAATGATGGTAAAGTTAACTTTTCAGTGTTCTCAAAAAATGCTCTACTCTGATCTGCTCTGGTGTGCTTACTGTGCGCTGACGCTTCGGAGTGTATTTTTATATTATTGAATGTGTTTTTAATTTTGTAATTGATATAGCTGTACAATTAAAGCTATCTTTTGTAATTATTGTAAAATTAATACAATAATTACAACTGACAGCTGGGTGTTCACCTTAAAAGCTTGTTAAAGCGTAGTCTGTTTTTATTATTGTTTGCGTGAGTGCCTGTTGCAAACCATTAAAATACAAATTAAATAATCATTTATTAATAAGGTGGAGTATCGAGTTGGACGTGAGTTACTCACAAACTAGTCGATATTCTGTCTAATTTCTTAAACTGGACACTTTCAAGTAAAGATTTTTATATAAACCTGTGTAAATAAGATGATACTGCCATCGTCGCAATTAGAATGCCATAAGCCTACTTTGCCATATTTGTTTACAAATTGCGAAAAACCAAATTAAATTAGAATTTCGCTGGCAGACCCGTATAATCAACCTTAATTCGTTTCTATTTAGGAGGTCCTCCAGATGAAAACAAAGCGCCCTCTGGCTGGGAGGTGAAAGCTAACCGGCGCGTGGTCACGCCGCTCTCACTAACCGCTGTGGCCGTGCGTGCGACAGGGAAAGTCAAGTTTGAGGAGCTACCACCGGCGTTCACTCAGAAGGTCTCTTGTAACTATTGTTTATATCACATTATTTATTATTTATAGTAATAAGGCATTGATAATTATTAAGCAGTGATAGCCTAGTGGTTAGGACTGTGGTCTCCTATTCGGGGGGTCGCAGGTTCGATCCCGGGCACACACCTCTGACTTTTCGGAGTTATGTGCGTATAGCAATTTAATATCACATGCTTCACACAACGGTGAAGGAAAACATCGTGAGGAAATCTGCACACCTGATAATTATTGTCCATAATATTTTCAAAGGTCTGTGAAGTCTGCCAATTCACATTGGGCTAGCGTGGTGGTAACCTAAAACCATTCTCTGAGAGACCTGCGCTCAGTAGTGAGCCGTTGATTGGTTGCTGATGATGATATTAATGCAATGCCGTTATTTTTTCAGGATCTCTCTGACGACGGCGTTTATATCTTGGATGGAGGTGAAGAACTATATGTTTGGCTCGGAAAGAACATTTCAGAGCGTATTAAAGCTACCAGACTCAAAATTATTGGGGTTTGTTATTCTATTTAAATAAAACCGACGAACTAAGAGTCAGATCTATAGTCAGTACCCAGGCTCTACTCAAGATGCAAGATAGAGGTCTGCGCTGCTCTGTTCTTGGTGTAAGATCTATAGGTGACACTTTCACTCAGCTCAAACTCAATACTGAGTTACAACGAGACAGATTTATGTCGGAATATAGTTGTGTCACATTTTTAACACTACCTTGAGTCTTGAGCAAAGCCAGAGTACGATCTATAGATCTAAGGCTAAGGTCTATAGATCGTACTCTGGCTCTGCTCAAGACTCGAGATAGAGTTAAAATGAGACACAAACATGTCCTGACATAAATCTGTCTCGTTTTAACTCAGTCTTGAGTCTGAGCTGAGTGAGAGTACCATCTATAGATCTCACCCTCAGACTCAGAACTCAGAAAGAGCCTCAATAGCCCAACGGTTAAAGGTGCAGACTGAAAACTGAAAGGTCGCAGATTCGAATCCCACCCGTTGCACTATTGTCGTACCCACTCCTAACACGAGCTTTCCGCTTAGTTGGAGGGGATAGAAGGATATAAGTCAACTTCAATTTGACTCATATTTATTTGCTGAATATAAGTACAGGTACAGGATGGGAGGGGGTATAATAAATCTATGATAAACACTGGAGAGGGTGCCGTCATATTTTTGGACCTATTTGATTGACGCCATTTTGGCGCTGTGAGCAGATACGAGTGTCTCTGGAACTAATAGATAATATTACAAATGGCGCACCAACCTCTTTATTTAATCTATGATTTCTTATGAAATTATGGATTAATATTGTAGAATAATTGCCCAACGGTTGAAAGTGTGGACTCAATCCCCAGCAGTGGGCGAGATGGGTTGAGACTTGAGGTGAATGGAAATGAATAAATCTTAATTACTAATCATACTTCATACTTAATATTATAAATGCGGAATTGTGTTTGTTTATTGGTTTGTCCTTCAATAACGCCGCAACAGGGCTACGGATCGACGTGATTTCTTGTATGGGTATAGTTGAGGACCTGGAGAGTGACATAGGCTGTATTTTATCCCGGTAAATCAAAGAGTTCCCGATTGATTTCAAAAACTAAATCCACGCGAACGAAGTCGAAGCGGATGCCCGTGACTTCGTATGTAATATGGTATAGCGAATACGGTTGAGCGAAGCAATGGCTGGGGTCATGCGTCATGCTCGTGAACGGGTGCCACCGGCGGGAATGGGGCTACTTTATGTCTGCCCATCTTGGGATAGAAGTTAGTCGGTATGCATTTTTGGAACTTCCCTCATTGTGGAAACACTGCATATATAGCATAGTATTTACTGTATTGTAAATTTGTTTTGAAAAGAGCAAGCGCCGAGTTTCTTGCTGGTTCTTCTCGGCAGGAAAGGCATTCCGAACCAGTGGTAGATTCATCGACTATTCAAAAGCACTTGTAAAAGTTTATTTGAATAAAAAATATTTCTATTCTATTCTATTCTAATAATTTATGAATATCTGTTATCAGGAGTATCTAGAAGACGACGGTCTGGAGCGGACGGTCGACTCAGCGATCGTGGTGACGCTGAAACAGGGCAAGGAACCCGCCATCTTTAAAAAGCTATTCCCAGAGTGGGACGACGATTTGTGGGATGTGAGTATTATTCGATGCCTTAACATGGGTAGCCTAAGTATGTCACGCACTCTATAAACATTTCTGTGGTGGTGTCGTGTGATGCGGGTTGTTACGTTCCCTCAAATATGGTTGAGCGAAGCAACGGCTGGGTCATGCGGCATGCTCGAGAATGGGGCTACTTTCTGTCTGCCCGTCTTATCATGTGTAGAATTATAATTAGGTATGCTTGTGTGGAACTTCCCCTCATTGTGGAAACACTGCATACATAGCATAATATCTATTGTATTGTAAATTTGTTTTGAAATGAGCAACTGCCAAGTTTCTTGCTGGTTCTTCTCGGCAGGAAGGGCATTCCGAACCAGTCGTACACTCATCGATGATTCAAAAGCACTTGTAAAAATAGTTATTTGTGTTATATGACACGTTCAAAGGAATTTTTTGTTCCCCGAGGGCGTTATTTTGAATTCAGAGCGAAGTGAAGGATTCTTTAGTAGACTCCCGAGCGCAGCGAGGGATTCTAAAGTAGAATCCTGAGCGTAGCGAGGAATTCAATATACGCCGCCCGAGAACAAAAAATTTTGGCCCCGAATGACACACACTATTTTTCATCATTACCTATGAGAAAAAGCTAGGAGTATCAACGTATTTGTATAGAGTATAGACATTACCAATACGTATAAAGAAAGTTTAAATAAAACAAAAAATCGGCCAAGTGCGAGTCGGGCCTCGCTCTTTTAGGGTTCCGTCAAAAAAAATAATTAAAAGATTTTCATCTACCCACCTACCCATTTTAATTTAATTTTTTTAATTTAATTTAATTTTTATTATTTGTTGTTATAGCGGCAATAGAAATACATAATATGTGAAAATTTCATCTGTCTATCTATTACGGTTTACGAGATACAGCCCGCTGACAGACGGACGGACGGACGGACGGACGGACAGCGTAGGCTTAGTAATAGGGTCCCGTTGGTACCCTTTGGGTACGGAACCCTAAAAATAAATTTTTATGAAATAATTAAACATTAATATTTATGTTGGAAGTATGGGCGTATATATCTAATTGACAAAGATTACGTGACTTATCGAAGACAACAGCTTCTCAAACATTTTTGAATTCTCTCTTCTGATTGGTCCGCGTTAGTGGTTTAGTATGCTAAAGCACTAACGCAGACCAATCAGAAGAGAGAAATGAAAAGTCCCATGGGGTTAAAATTAAATTTTGCTCCCGCTATCCTATGAAGCCAATATTCGTTTTTCGAATAGGTATGATGAAAAGTTTATTTGAATAATAGTTATTTGGTTATACAAGAGTGCAAAGTTGCTTTTTAACCGCGTGCTCAGTTTTGATGACCGAGCAAGCGAAGGATTCTAAAATTGAATCACGAGCGCAGCGAGTGATTCAAAAATTAGAATCCTGAGCGTTAGCGAGGGAATCAAAAGAGCACGAGGTGAAAAATCTTTGCACTCGAGTGCAACACGTAATTTTTCATCTCCCCATTCAAACAATATGACGTGAAAAGAAAATGGCGCGCGCAAAGCAAATTAAAAAAAAGTACACCAAGAAGGTTCCAAGTCTGAGTTTTTAATAAATTAAAAAAGGTTGTATGATAAATTCGGCACCATGGAGGTAGAAGTAAATAGGTTTAATGATGTTTTGAATTCACAAACTTAGTGCACACGATGTTCTAAATTCAATTTACTTTATCCTCTAGAGGATAAAAACGGCTTTTGCACTCCGATATCGAAGAGCAAAAATACTCTTTCCGAGATGGGGAGATGAAAAAAATATTTCTATTCTATTCTATGTTTGAAGCATCAAACTATAGAACAGTATACAATAGAAGCAGTGATAGCCTAGTGGTAACGTCTCCTATTCGGGGGTCGCAGGTTTGATCCCCGACGTCACGCACCTCTGCCTTTTCTAAGTTAAGTGCGTTTAAAGAAATTAAATATCACAAGCTTCAACGGTGAAGGAAAACATCGTGAGGAAACCTGCACGCCTGAGAATTCTTCATAATGTTCTCGAAGGTGTGTGAACTCCGCCAATTCGCATTGTGCCACCGTGGTGGACTACGGCCTATAACCCTTCTCTGAGAGGAGACCTGCGCTCAGTAGTGAGCCAATAATGGGTTGCTGATGATGAAGATTTCTTTCTATTAGTATAATTACTTACTTATAAATAAATAATAATTAAATAATATAAAATATAATAATAGCTTTTTCCCGCCGGTTCGTCCATTTGGTACTCCAAGGTTTTCAATAATCCCGCGGGAACCAAGGGTAAAAAGATTGGTGTTTCGATAACAAAAAGCTTTTATGTCAGGCTTACCGACTTGCTATACCTATGCGAGAAATGACGTTGATCCGTTGCTCCGTTTGCGTGATTAAAGGACCAACAAACAGACACTGTCGTATTTATACTATTTAGGTCTTTATTGTAGTAAGGATATCCTTACTAATATTATAAATGCGAAAGTGTGTTGTTTGTTGGTTTGTCTTTCAATCACGCCGCAACAGGGCTATGGATCGACGTGATTTTTTGCATGGGTATAGTTGAGGACCTGGAGAGTGACGTAGGCTACTTTTTATCCCGGAAAATCAAAGAATTCCCGAGGGATTTTAAAAACTAAATCCACGCAGACAAAGTCGCGGGCATCAGCTAGTGTCAAATAAATAATTAAGGTTTGTTTTAAAACTCACATTAGATATTTCTTTTTTTCAGAATCAAGCTTCCTACGAAGACATCAAGGAAGAGACGATTGCAGCTAATTCTTAGTAAATTACAATTTAAACTATTTTTTTAAATCCAACATAAAATGAAATATTTATTAAAAATAAATATTCAATAAGTACACCTATTTAAATGGTTATTTAATTTATCCGTTTCTGTTTATCACCCATGTTACTAACAATCTTACTACTTACTAGTAGTAGGCGTACTACTACTACTGAAGTAAATTCAAATTCAAAATTATTTATTTCACGTAGGCCAACCTGTGGCTCTTATGAGTTATGACACGTTCACCACCACCACCGGTTCTACCACCGGTTCGGAAAGCGGATTCTGCTGAGAAGAGCCGGTAAGAAACTCAGCTGTTGCTCTTTTCAAAATAATCATTTTACAATATTAATATGAAGCTATTAGGTACATAGTAATAAGTTTTTCGTACCACTTGCTCAAAAAAGTGACATTCTGTGCCACAAAAAGCGAACATAACAGTAGTCATTTTTAATCTGTTAAAAACAGGGAAAGAAAATTGTACTGAATTTCATTCATCCTCTAGGGGGAGAATGTGATTTAAATTTGGAATACTTACCGATACTGAACTACATCTGTGTTTACACCATTGAGTTTGTATATAAAGCATTATACATCTTTTTGAAAAAGGAATACGCATTTATTATGCAGTTATGATTATTAAATAAAATTACGAAAACCGACGAGACCGTATGAGCCTGATGCCTTTGCTTTTCCGACAAGAAAATATTAGACTAGGAATTTGCCGCGTTTTTGTTTTCTTCAAATACATAAACGTTAAGTTTATTTTAATTTATTTTTATAAATAAGTAAATGTTCTTAAAATACGTTACGATGTTAAATCAAAGCGACAGTGACAGTGAATTGTCGGATTCCATCAGTGCAAATGCTCAGACGCAAGATCAGAGAAATACTCAAATCAACTCATCAACAATAAATGTACCAAACAAAAATGTTACTCTCTCTATCAATAATAATTGGATCAATGTTTCGAATGTTAACTTTTACTTTTAATTTTCATTATTTTTAATAAATGCTTATCTCATATTATTATTGTGTTAATTTTTTCGCAAATGGTACGAAAAGTAGAGTATTTTCCTCGGTGATAAAGCTGTCTTAGTCTTGGGTGAACTTAAATCCCTCGCTACACTCAGGACTCGTCTTAAATCCCTCGCTTCGCTCGTGATTTAAGTTTTTAACACCCTCGCTACGCTCGGGAGTAAATCTCGAGTCCTTCGTTACGCTCGCGATTTAAATCGTCACCCGCGACAGAAGACACTGCTTTATCCCCTTGGTTAATAATCTACTATTTTATACTATCTTGTGGGCAGCTGAATACCAAGCCGATTTAACCCATGCAACTTTGTTAGAATATAATAGAATATTTCCACAATGAGGGGAAGTTCCAAAAATGCGTACTACTATTCAGTACATGTTAAGACGGGCAGACAGAAAGTAGCCCCATTCCTTTTTTTTCCCAAGTAGTAAGTTGAGAAGGGAAATAAATAAATAGTAGTAATACGGGTAATTTGATTACCTTCGTCCTTGTTGCAGTAGTAGGTAAGTTGTTGGAAGGGAAATAAACAAATTCCCGTGTTACTACTTCGAATAGCAAACAGAAAAAAAATTAAAGATACAGCCACAGGTGCACTCTATATTCCCTCACTCTCATACGGAACGGAAAATTCGACTTGACCGGAGAGAGGTTAGGCGTAGGACCGACGGCTTTACGCGCTCTCCGAGGCATGGTGGTGACAGCTAGCCTACTTCCCGAGTGATATAGTGAGGGCACTTTAGCCCTATAATATTTCTAGTTGAACTTGTTTCCGCCTCCACAAAGACTGTTTAAAAAAAAACTATCTTTTCTATCAGCCACGTTGAAGTTGACTAATATCCTCCTCTCCCCTCCAAATAAGCGGAAAGCTTGTGTTAGGAGTGGGTACGACAATAGTGCAACGGGTTGAATTCTAACCTGAGACCTTTCAGTTTTCAGTCCGCACCTTTAACCGTTGGGCTATTGAGGCTTCAAACTGACTGAAAGGGAGTCAACTTCTAGATAAATGACTGCAGGTAAGTCAGCGCCGTGCGACCTGAATAGGGTATTTTACTCCTAGTGAGAAATAATCTAAAAATCTATCTATAATATAATAAAACTGTAACAGGTCCAATTCTGTACATTGAAGATATTTTGAAAAATTTTGTTTGAGGGCACTCTATAATCGATACTGAAGCCAAAATAATTTTTTTAAATTTTTTGTCTGTCTGTCTGTATCTTGGCCACGCATCACGCCGAAACTACTGGACGGATTTAAACGAATCTTGGCATGATTTAAGTTCATACTACGAGGTATAATATAGAATACTTTTTATTCCGAAATTCAGCACGGTTCCCTTGGGAGAGGGGATGAAAGTCAAAATGTGTATTTAGCTGTAATTCATTAAGGCGTATTCCGATTTCATTCATTCTTTTTTTGTTAGAAAGCGGGTACTTTAGAGATTGTCCTGTAATTATTTCAAGGTCGTCAATTTAGTAGTTCAGAAAATATAGACATCACAATCTTCAGTAGGTATAAGGTCCAAATAACTTGAACCCCGGAATCTACAGGATACTTTGAATGTGGCTCATCTTAAGCTGGCATTCGTACTTTATCGTATATAGCCATCGTGGATAACCCTATTTTGTCCAAGCCAAACTACTCGGCCAAACGATCATTATACCTACATACTACAGGATTTATAAACTACATCCACGCGGACGAAGTCGCGGGCATCAGCTAGTATATAAATATAATTTAGGCAATAAGAAATCGGGAAGTGGAAGTTTCAGTTCACTAAATTATAAAATAAATTTAAACCGCAGTTTCTTGCTGGTTCTTCGCAGTTGGAGCGGCATTCCGAACCAGTGGTAGATTCACTTGACGAGTCGAAAGCACTTTGTAAGAGTTTATTTGAATATACTTGTCTGATCATGAACCCATCAACGGCTCACTACTGAGCGCAGGTCTCCTCTCAGAGGATTATAGGCCATAGTCCACCACGCTGACCCAATGCGAATTGGCGGACTTCACACACCTTTGAGAACATTATGGAGAACTCTCAGGCGTGTAGGTTTCCTATGTTTTCCTTCACCGTTAAAGCTTGTGATATTTAATTTATTAAACGCACATAACTTAGCCCGAGGTGCGTACCCGGGATCGAACCTGCGACCCCCCCCCCCCCCCCCCCCCCCCGAATAGGAGACCGCAGTACTAACCATTAGGCTATCACTGCTTCTATTCTATTCTATTAGACTCAATGGTAAGTCTGTAGCTAAATAAAACACTCATTCCGTTTACATACTCATTTTATTTATTATTGATTATACAAATTTTAATATTACAGTACATGATAATATTGTAAAGCTATAAATAATAAACATTTAAAAAAGAAATTGTAAAAAAAACTTTTTAGCTTTTCTATTAATAATAAAAGAAAAGTTAAACTGTTATAGTTCTTGCAATTCACGAGGGCGACTGACTTATGGTTGCGCGTGTGTACTTATACTTATACAGATATGTATAAGTGTGAGCGAGCGCAATGCTCGCGCCTGCCCGCTCCCACCTAGGCTTTGACAGGCACGCACACTTATGCAATGTGCATGTACACGAAGTAACCACGAGTAAAGCTCACTCGCCTTCGTGGATTGCAAAAACTGAACCCGACTACGAAATATTGGATGTCAAATTCGCCATATTCATTTTTTTCGTATAAAATGTAATAGGTATATGTCACCAGCCCCTCTAGCCAAGTTACACTTCGTAGTATCTATTCTCTTTCTACGATCGTTGACGCTTGAAGTTTTGGCTAGAGCTAGACTAATGGCGCTGCAGCTGATCAAATACAGAAGTGTATTGATAGTATTTCGCGGCATTTTGTAATGTAAATGTTTTTTTAGCATTTGAAAATTAGCATTAGCAAATGCTAGTTTCAGTTTAGGTACTACCTTGTTCAAAATCGCAAACTTAAATTATCTAATTTACTATAAGTGTGCATTTTAATGCAACTTACAGTGAATAATTTATGCATTTAAATGCTAAAAAAACATTTATAATACAAAATGTCGCGAAATACTATCTATACACTTCTGTCTTTGATCAGCTGCAGCGCCATCTAGTCTAGCCCTAGCCAAAACCCAAGCATCAACGATCGTAGAAAGAGAATAGATACAACTAAGTGTAACTTGGCTAGAGGGGCAGGCCCATAATGACGAATCGTACTATAGGTACATCTCAATCAAAATCGGCTCAGTTATTTAGGCGCTAAGGTAGTTACGTAAACACAAACATACATACATACATAGACTGCTAAAATCATAGCTTCAAGCCTTTGGTTTTACCGTCGTCAGGTAAATAATAAAATTGTATATCATAAAATTCTAATAATACTTAATCTAACTGGAATATTTATTAATTAATAATAATAATCGTAAGTGTTACACTTAATTAATTGTTTATCTATGTGTACATAAAAGTTTAAACGTTTTTTGGCGTATACTAAACCTCATTTAATTTACATTAACAATTTGTGTAGAAAAGTGACGACTATTTTTCAGTCGGTTAACAAAAAAAGAAAAACAGAGAAAATATATATAGGAGATAAATAATTAAAGAAATAATATTAGAAGAGAGAAAATTAAACATTTTTTGTATCTTTAAATTTCGTTTGATAGAAAAGATAGATAGTTAAAAAAAAGTTGGTTACAGAAACTCTTGAGTCGAAAACAATATTCTAAATGACATATCAATTTTTTTTATATAATATCAGTCATACTGAACATGACTAATCATGCGTGCGTGTGCAGTTCGGAGAGATAATGGGCGGCTGGGTGAGATGATGGGAAATTAGGAGAGATGATGGGCGGTAAGCAGAGATTGTGGGAGGTCAAGAGAGATGTTCAGTGATTAGGTGAGTTAATGGGCAGTTAGGAGGAATCAAGGGCGGTTGGGTGAGATGATAGGCGGTTAAGAGAGATGATGGGCGACTAGGAGATGGTGAGCGATTAGGCGGATGATGGGCGATTGGGTGGAGTCATGGGGTCGCTTAAGTGAGATCATAGGCAATTAGGTAGAATCGTAGTCGGTTGGGTGAGATGATAGGGGGTTAAGAGAGATGATGGGCGATTAGGAGATGGTGAGCGATTAGGCGGATGATGGGCGATTGGGTGGAGTCATGGTCGCTTAGGTGGGATGATAGGCGATAAGGTAGAAACATGGTCGGTTGGGTGAGATGATGGTCGGTTGGGTGGGATGATGGGCGGTTGGCTGAGATGATGGGCGATTAGTTGTGATGGTGGGCGGCGGGAGGAGGGAAACAGCGCACGTGCTCCACTCCCGCCCGTTCGTCGTCGGAAGCCAGGTGTCGTGCCAGTACGCTGAATATCTGTGAGTTTAGCACTTGGAAACGCCTAATGCGGTCCACCATGCGTTTCAGAGGCTGTATGGAAGAAAAATAATAATTTTTTATATTTAGCAAATACAGAATACTTTATTTATTTAAGTTATTTAATGTTAAATTTTATTTATATTTCACTAGCTGATGCCCGCGACTTCGTCCGCATGGATTTAGTTTTTAAAAATCCCGCGGGAACTCTTTCATTATCCGAGATAAAAAGTAGCTCTCCCAGTCTGAGGAACCACTACTACATCCATTACTATACCCATGCAAAAAATCGCATCAATCCGCTGTTCTGTTGCGACGTGATTGAAGGACAAACCAACAAACAAACACACTTTCGCATTTATAATATCAGTAATGCTTTATTATAACACTTTTTATAATTGTCAAATTTTTTACCATACTTAACCAAAGACAAAACTAAGAAGTAGCAGGGTTGGAGACGTCCCAAAAATTTAAATCATTTGATTATTCGTCTAATTACGTTTAGCTGTCATTTACGTTTTGTTATTCCACTGTCATTTGCGTTTTGTTATTCCATGTCAGATGCGTTTTTCTTATACCACGTTTTATAGTGACATGACGGAAACGCGGTCGAACGGGATAAAAAGTATCCTATGTCCGTCTCCTGGTTCTAAGCTATCTCTCCACTTCAGCCAAATCGGTTCATCCGTTCTTGAGTTATAAATAGTGTAACTAACACCACTTTCTTTTATATAATATATAGATAATAATCTAAATGTATATTGTATCAAAATTGTTGAGTCTAATATTTTATTTAACTGCAACTAACTGCTGCCCGCGAATTTCCCTTTTCTCCGGTTCTCAACTATAACCATGCAAAAAACGTCGCGTCAAAACCTATGCATTCTAGTGCGAGCTTTGACGGCTCAAAGCTCGCACTAGAATCAAGCTCCAGGCTATGCCAGAAATCATCGGAAACGCCGTTGCATACTATCTGTTACTGCCCCGCTTTAATGCATAAACGAAGCATCCTTCTAGGGAAACACATCGCGCACCCTGAGGAGGCTACACTCATCCCAGCCAAGAAGATGCTGCTGTTTCTGGCGGCAACAAGTATTGGAGGGGAGCTATAAATAGTGGCGAGCACAATGGACCGGCGACGGTCGACGTGCTACAGGGCCTCGGGATCAGAAGAAGATGAAGAACAAGGCGTTTGGACAGTTTTTTTAGGGTTCCGTAGTAAACAAGGAACCCTTATAGTTTCGCCATGTCCGTCCGTCTGTCTGTCTGTCTGTCTGTCTGTCTGTCTGTCCGCGGTTTAGCTCAGAGACTATTGGTACTAGAAATCTGTAATTTGACAATGGTATAAATATCAATCACGCCGACAAAGTGATGAAATAAAATTGTGAAAAATATTTTTTTTTTAGGGTACCTCCCCTACATGGAAAGTGGGGATGAATTTTTTTTCTCGATTATCCCATAGTGTGGGGTGTCGTTGAATAGGTCTTTCAAAAATATTGTGGGTGTGGGAACACCATTTTTCAATTCAGGGATTCGTTTGTGAAATATGATATTATAAGTGCTAAATTTTATTAGAGTCAAGTGTCCCCCCCCCCCTCTGCCAGCTAAATGGTTGTATATAGGATACAAGAAAAATTTCACAGCAGTAGTATATATAATGAATTTTAAAGGAAAACTATCACGGCTAAGTAGGGTTCATTAGTTAAGGAGTTATATCTGTTTGTTCTAAGTTAGGTATTACACGTAGTGTAAGTTGCATATTTTGTAGTATATTATAGTATTTAAACCATGGAACTCAAAATGTATTCAATATTCATAAATAAAATAAAAGCTATCCTAGGTCAGCAATAATATTTGAGACTTTCAACTACGGAACCCTACACTGCGCGTGGCCCGACACGCACTTGGCCGGTTTTTTAAATATATAGACTAGCGCTTGACTGCAATCTCACCTGATGGTAAGTGAAAATGCAGTACTAAGATGGAGCGCGCTTGCCTAGAAGATGCCTATTCACTCTTGATTTAAAGGTACCCAAGTTATAGTCAGTTGGAAAAACGGAAGCCGGAAGGGCATTCCAAATTCTAGCGGTGCGTATTAGGAACGAGGAAGCAAAGCGCTTAGTGCGGGATCGGGGAATTTCGACCACGTGGTGCAGATTCGAGCGATGCCTTGCGGTTCGTTGGTAGAAGGGTGATGGAGGAACTAGTTCGAATAGTTCTTGAGCACACTCTCCGAAATATATCCTGTAGAATACCGACAGACAGGCAACCTTGCGCCGATGTTCCAGACTTTGAAGTTTGGAGTTAGTTTTGACGACCTCCTTGGCGCAGTGGTGAGCGCTGTGGTCTTATAACTGGGAGGTCCCGGGTTCGATTCCCGGCGGGGTCAATTTGAGAATTTATAATTTGCGAATTTTCTCTGGTCTGGTCTGGTGGGAGGCTTTCGTTGGCCGTAGCTAGTTACCACCCTACCGGCAAAGACGTGCCGCCAAGCGATTTAGCGTTCCGGCACGATGGCGTGTAGAACCGATTAGGGGTATGGGTTGAATTTTCACTGTCATACCCCTTCTAAGTTAGTCCGCTACCATCTTAGACTGCATCGTCACTTACCATCAGGTCAGATCGCAGTCAAGGACTATCTTGTCATCAATAAAAAAAAAATAATAATAAGTTAGCGATTCGTCGCCAATGAGTCTTCTGGCGCGTCTGTCCACCGAATCCAATGCAGCAAGCTGGTACTCGGCAGAGCCGTCCCATAAATGGCTGCAGTACTCCATGCACGGTCGAACTTGTGCTTGATACAAGGTAACAAGCTGTTCCGGCGTGAAGTAGCGCTTGACCAGTACACTCACAATGCCTTTGACCAGTTCGTCCTTGCCATCGACTCGCTGCACGCGCAGGATGTGGTAGCAGAAGTCGAGCGCTTCGAAGCGTCGCTGCTGGCCCAGAAGCGCGATGATCGTACAGCCCGCCCAGTGGAGGCCTTCGCCGAACAGCTCCCTGGTGGAAACAAGTTATTAATAAAATAGAACAGAAGAGAAATGTTTTTTATTCAAATATACTTTTTTACAAGTGCTTTTGAATCGTCGATGAGTCTACCACTGGTTCGGCGAATGCCCTTCCTGTCGAGAAGAACCAGCAAGAAACTCGGCGGTTGCTCTTTTCAAAACAAGTTTACAACACAATAGATACTATGCTATGTATGCAGTGTTTCCAAAATGAGGGGAAGTTCCAAAAATGCACCATCATTCATTCATCATCATTAGCAACCCATCAACGGCTCACTACTGAGCGCAGGTCTCCTCTCAGAGAAAGGTTATAGGCCATAGTCCACCACGCTGGTCCAATGCGAATTGGCGGACTTCACACATCTTCGAGAACATTATAGAGAACTCTCAGGTGTGCAGGTTTCCTCACGATGTTTTCCTTCACCGTTGTAGCAAGTGATATTTAAATGCTTAAACGCACATGACTCCGAAAAGTCAGAGGTGCGTACCCGGGATTGAACCTGCGACCGCCCGAATAGGAGACCACAGTCCTAACCACTAGGCTATCACTGCTATGAATAGAATAGAACAGAAATATTTTTTACTAGCCGATGCCCGCGACTTCGTCGACGTGGATTTAGTTTTTAAAATCCCTCCGAAACTCTTTGATTTTCCGGGATAAAAAGGAGCCTATGTCACTCTCCAGGTCCTCAACTATAAACATGCAAAAAGTCACGTCGATCCGTAGCCCTGTTGCGGTGTGATTGAAGGACAAACCAACAAACACAATTTTTTTTAATTAAATTTTTAATTACACTTGTTTTCTAAAGCTTATGCTTTCAAAACGTAGGTAACGTATTACTTTCTAGGTATGTATTTTACTTAAATTAATAGATAATCGGTAACAAATAATTTAGTTTAACATAATTATGACTTACTCAACAGTAAACTGCGTTTCTCCAACCGGGATACAGTACAGGAATTGAAGTGCCGACCACAACCTGTTATAAAATTAAGTTTATTGATTAATAATATATATATCTGTTAAATAAATTCAAAAAAACGAGTGTGCTTTAGACCACACGACTGAAGACTTACGAAACGCAACTAACTGGCTATGAGAGAAAGAGAGAAAGAAAATGTATGCTCGCATCTCTCTCTCTTGCCCCTACAGTAATATACGAAACGTAACTCTCTCTTTCTATCTTCACTAACTTATCTTCCTCTCAACTTCCGTTCGCCTCGCCCGATCACACTTTTCGTAACGCATTCACCAGCTTATTCCCAAAGTCAAGCGTGCGTAACAAAGTTTTACTTCAAAAATCGGCCAAGTGCGAGTCGGGCCTCGCTCTTTTAGGGTTCCGTTAAAAAAAATATTTCCATTTACCCATGGAAATATTTTAATTTAATTTTTTTAATTTAATTTAATTTTTATTATTTGTTGTTATAACGGCAATAGAAATACATAATAATTATGTGAAAATTTCATCTGTCTATCTATTACGGTTTACGAGATACAGCCCGCTGACGGACGGACGGACGGACAGCGTAGGCTTAGTAATAGGGTCCCGTTGGTACCCTTCGGGTACGGAACCCTAAAAATGATTTAAAATTATTATTAAACATATTCATATCATCATCATATACATCATCATCGACACATCAACGGCTCACTACTGAGCGCAGGTCTCTCTCAGAGAAGGGTTATAGGCCACAGTCCACAACGCTGGCCCAATGCGGATTGGCGGACTTCACACACCTTCGAGAACATTATAGAACTTCACGATGTTTTTGTTGAAGCTTGTGATATCACTGCTTCAAATTAATTCAATTAATTAGTATTAAAAAATAATATTTAAGCTCTCCAATCATTTAAAATTATAATTCAAAATAGTTTAGTTTACATAAAAATCTTTACTTGGAAGTGTCCAGTTTAAGAGATTAGTCCGAGTATCGACTAATTTGTGAGTAACTCACGTCAAACTCGATACTCTGACTAATTTCAAGTAAAGATTTTTATATAAACCTGTGAAGATGATACTGCCACTGGCGCAATTAGAATGCCTTAGGCCTCCTTTGTCGTATTAGTTTACAAATTGCGAAAAAGCTAATTAAATTTGAATTTCGCGGGCAGACCCGTATAATCCACTTTAATGGTGTGTCAGTCTGCGCGGGCGCACGGGCGCGGGCCACTGAAGCTTCACAGGGCTTCAGAGCAGTGAAGCAGCTGTAGGGAACGTGAAATACTTACAGATAGTAAGTGTCACATGTTACCTGTGTCATAACTTACCTGTGAATTTCAACGTTACCTGTGAATTTCAACACGTTACCTGTGCGTGTCACACGTTACCTGTGCGTGTCACACGTTACCTGTGACCGTCAAACGCACCTGTGGAACTCCTGTGTGTCGTCAGTGTGCAGGGGGCCGTGGTGCGCGGGCGCGGGGGGTGCGGGCCACTGCGGCGCGGTGAGACAGGCGCGCAGTCTGCGCAACACCACCGCGAACAGAGAGAGACCACAGCAGAGACGCTCTCGAGTCAGCAGGTCTCCTTCTCGCGACAGCTGACTTTGCTGTAGGGGAAAAAATAACATAGTGAAAATGTTTTTTCATCATACCTATTCGAAAAACGAATATTGGCTTCAGAGGACAGCGGGAGCAAAATTTCATTTTAACCCCATGGGACTTTTCATTTCTCTCTTCTGATTGGTCCGCGTTATAGTGCTTTAGTATACTAAAGCACTAACGCGGACCAATCAGAAGAGAGAATTCAAAAATGTGTCGAAATTCAAAAATGTTTGAGAAGCTGTTGTCTACAATAAGTCACATGATCAAATTTGTTGATTAGTCATATACGCCCATACCACCCATACTTCCAACATAAATATTAATGTTTAATTATTTCATAAAAAATATTTTTGTTTTATTTAAACTTTCAATATACGTATTGGTAATGTCTATACTCTATACAATATAGTAGGTTGATACTCCTAGCTTTTTCTCATATGTAATGATGAAAAATAATGTGTGTCATTCGGGGCCAAAATTTTTTGTTCTCAGGTGGCGTATTTTGAATTCCTCGCTACGCTCAGGATTCTACTTTAGAATCCCTCGCTGCGCTCGGGAGTCTACTATAGAATCCTTCACTTCGCTCTGAATTCAAAATAACGCCCTCGGGGAACAAAAAATTCCTTTGGCCCCATATAACACAAATAACTATTTTACTCGACTACTGCAAAGCCAAAAGGGTTATTTTTTTTTATTAACTCAAAAAAAAAGTGAACACAGTTTACACCATAATTATTATAGAACAAAGCATTAGACAAGAACAAAATTGAAACTAAGGCTGGTGATTGCAACTGGCAGACCAAATAGACCGCAGCCTGTGCTAGGGCTGTCAAAGTGTTATGATTTTAGCAATCAAGGTATGTATGTATATCTGTGACGACTTTTTTTAATTCAAAATTATTTATTTCATGTAGTCCAACTTGTGGCTCTTCAAGTCAAGAATCTACCACCGGGTCGGAAAGCTGATTCTGCTGAGAAGAGCCGGCAAGAAACTCAGCAGTCGCTCTTTTCAAAACTACAATGTTACAAAATGTAGCTTATCGTGGAGAGCTGAAGCGAATTTTGAATTTTGATAAATGGATGACGGGTGTTACATCCAATTCAATTACAGCAGTCGGGTTACAGATTTTAAACTTCTTTCTTGTTTATTTGATGACAAGGTAGCCCTTGACTGCGATTTACATCTGATGGTAAGTGATTATGCAGTCTAAGATGGTAGCGGGCTAACTATGGTAGTTTTAGTTTAAACCATACTCCTAATCGGTTTCTACCTAATTCTAGGTCTAATAAAAAATGAAACATCACGAGCGACGTGTTTTGTAATAATGAAGTGACAAAACTTACTTTGGCAGTGCCGTACTTCTCTACGTTTTGCACAATCTGCAGGGCAGAGTACTTCGCTTCCAAACGCTTCTGTTTAGTTTCCGGCTTCTCACCCTCTGAAAATAGTCAAAGTTACATCTTGGTCGTATATTATTGTTCTTCTCATAAGAAGGCTCGGGACACTCAGCGGGCGATGGAGAGAGCTATGCTCGGAGTATCCCTGCGAGATCAAATCAGAAATGAGGCGATCCGTAGGAGAACCAGTCACCAACATAGTTCAGCGAGTCGCGAAAATGAAGTGGTAATGGACGAATAGTTCGAAGCTTGTACTGTGCAGGGAACATCTATTGGTTGATAAAGTAGAAAAATTCTTATGAAAATAATTTGATTTCTCGGTAATGTAACAGGTTTAATTTTATTTGTTATCCGTAAATGTTATTGTTATCTGTTACCTGTGATTGTTACATGTTACCTGTGATTGTCACCCATTACCTGTGAATGTAAATCGATTCGATTGACTTACCAGCAGTGTATGGTCGCGGCAGAATGTTCTGGAAAGGAGCTGCGTGAAGCAAATCTGTCACCTCTTCTTGACTTAAAGCCTGAAAAAGACGGAATCTTCTTAATCTATATAAATAAAAATCTGCTATTAATAGCTGTTCGTAGGTAAGCGCATCACTTGAGAATGACTGAACCGATTTGGCTATTTTGTTGTTTTAAAATGTTCGTAATAGTCTGAATTAGGATTTTATGGAAAGAAAAATTGGAAAAGATGCCCGGTTAATTTTCAAATTCGGGAAAAACCGAGTTTTCTTTTGAGCTTTTGTACGAATTCAAGAAAGACTCCGCTATTACGAAATCCGACCGGAGGGATATCAGGCGCAGGACCGACGGCTTTACGTATTCTCCGAGGCACGGGGGTGACACATGGCCTACTTCCTAACTCCGATCTACATTGGCCTGACCCGGGAATCGAACCCGGGATCACGTCATCCGCAATCAAACATACTAACAACTAGACCATCGAGGCATTTAACAGATAAGTTGGTGGATCTATACCATAACTAGCTGATGCCCGCGACTTCCTCCGCGTGGATTACTTTATAAAATCCCGCGGGAACTCTTTGATTTTCCGGGAAAAAATTCAAATTCAAATTCAAAATTATTTATTTCATGTAGGCCAACGTGTGGCTCTTATGACACGTCAAGATTCTACCACCGGTTCGGAAAGCGGATTCTGCTGAGAAGAGCCGGCAAGAAACTCAGCAGTTGCTCTTTTCAAAATAATCATTTTACAATATTAATAAGTAGCTATTACATTGTAATAAGTTTTTATACTATCTTGTGGGCAGCTGGATGGCAAGCTGATTTAACCCGTGCATCTTTGTTAGAATAGAATATGACATTTCCACAAAACGTACTACAATTCAATTCATGTCAAAGACGGGCAGACAGAAAGTAGCCCCATTCCCGCCGGCGGCACCCGTTCACGAGCATGACGCATGATCCAGCCATTGCTTCGCTCGACCATATTTGAGGGAACGTAACAACCCGCACCACACGACACCACCACAGAAATGTTTAAAGAGAGCGTGACATACTTAGTCTACCCGTATCAAAGCATCGAATTGAATAATATTATTCAAACACTAATTTTAAGATCCCATGCAACTTTGTCATTAAGAAAGTCATTAACTTACAAAGTTATTACAAATAAGCGCGACTCAGTAAGTGAGTTTTTACGCATTGTTTAAATTTGTGCAGTGGCAAATCTAGCAATTCCTTCGGAATCATATTATATAAGCGTACGCTCAACCCCACAAAGGATTTTTGCACTTTGCGCAGGCGACATGATGGAATTTCTAGTTTATGACGATTTCTAATGAGTCGATTGTGTGTATTGCCTCTTTGTTTATGCAGATGAATATTTTGTCTCACAAAGACTATATTATTATAAATGTACTGTGAAGCTACCGTAAGAATACCAATCTCTTTAAACTTTTCACGAAGAGATACACGCGAACCGAGTTTATAGATAAATCGAATGGCTCTTTTCTGTAATATAAAAATAGTTTCAATATGAGCTGCTCCGCCCCACAATAAGATTCCATAGGACATTACACTATGGAAGTAGGCAAAGTAGACCAGCCTAGCCGTGTCTACATCGGTAAACTGTCTGATTTTTCTGACAGCATAGGCAGCTGAGCTGAGTTTACCCGCTAATGTCTCTATGTGAGCGTCCCACTGAAGCTTACTATCCAAGGTCACCCCCAGAAAAACTGTGGAGTTCTCAATTATAAGGTTTTCCCCGTTTATTTTTATTGTTTTGTCAATTTTCTTAACATTTGGTACAATAAATTCTAAACACTTAGTTTTTTTAGCGTTCAAGAGCAAATTATTAACAGTAAACCAACGCGATATCTGAGATAAGGTATTGTTCACATCGTCAAAATTTACTTTGTTTCTGTCAGTTTTGAATATTAGAGATGTATCATCTGCAAACAACACAATATTGCAAGCATCGCGGACATGATATGGTAAGTCATTAATATACACCAAAAATAGAAAAGGACCCAGGATAGAGCCCTATGGGACACCCAACAGAGTAGATGAACCCCGCGACTTCACGTCACCTACGCATACACTTTGTGTTCGATCACTAAGGTAAGAGGCAATGAGATCAAGTGCAACGCTTCTTATGCCATAATGACTAAGTTTGAGTAAAAGAGTTTGGTGATCAACGCAATCAAACGCCTTAGATAGGTCACAAAAAACCCCAATAGCATTCTGCGAACGCTTCCAGGCATCGAAAATATGTTCAAGTAGCTTTGCACCAGCATCAGTCGTGCTTCGACCCTTCGTGAAGCCGTACTGTTCCGGGTGTAGCAAGTTATTAACATTAAAATGCTTCATTAGTTGATCAAGTATAATTTTTTCAAATATCTTACTAAGTGTTGGAAGGATTGATACAGGTCTGTAATTATTGAGGTCAGTTCTGTTGCCTGATTTAAACAGGGGGATGAGTTTGCTATGTTTCATCAAATTTGGAAAGATACCCATAGCAACACATTCATTAAAAATTACGGCTAAATAAGGAGCAATGTCATTTATTATGTCTGATATAATTTTTACAGACATACCCCATAAATCACCAGTTTTTTTCATTTTCAACATCTTAAAATTTTTTATTACCTCAGCTGCAGTGATAAATTTGAATTCAAATAAAACATTGCACTCATTGACGTTGCCTCTCAATAAACTCTGAGCTGCAGTAGGTGAGGAATTCAGAGAGTCAAAAATTCTCGAAAGTATTTGCAACCTCCACGTCAGAAGTTATTTTATCATTATTAACAATAATTTCAAAGTTAACATCACGTGATTTACTTTTACCCGTTTCTTCATTAACTATATTCCACGTGGTTTTTATTTTATTATCGGATTTCGCGATTCTCTCTTTAATATGTATTGCTTTTGCGTGAATGCATACGTTTTTAAATATCTTAGAGTATGTTTTCACGCTTTCAAGAAAACTTGAAGACCGCTTAAATTGTTTTTCTTCATATAACTCATACAGTCTATCTCTACTTTTGTAAATACCTACGGTAGCCCACTCACTGAATTTTAATTTACCATTTACATTTATTTGTTTAAAATTAAATATTTTATTAAATTCAGGGTCTATTGTCTTGAAGAGACCAGTAAAAAGTTTATCTGGGTTATCATTTACATACCTAAGAGTTCGAAGTTTGTCAGAAATGTGACATTTAAACCGCGCCAATTTACTTTCTGTTATTGGTCTACACTTAACAATTCTTTTGTCGTTGCTTACATTGTTTGAAATTGTAATTTGTTGCCCGCAGTGATCTGACCTCAAATTGTTAATTATTGATTTATCCGTAACGATATCACTGCTGCAAAAAATGTTATCCAAACAAGTGGCCGAAACTTCTGTGATCCTAGTTGGTTCACAAAAAGCGTTATTTAGATTAAAACATTTAAATAAGTTTAGAAAACTGACAGTGATCGAGTTCTCCACTAGAATATTTACATTTAAATCACCGCAGACTATAACCTTTTTTGTGGACACACACAATCGCTTCAATGTAGCACGCGCTTAAATGTAGCCAATGTCACCCATCAGGATCTCAACTATACCCATACAAAAAAAATCACGTCGATCCATAGTTTTGTTGCAGCGTGATTGAAGGACAAACCAACAAAAAAACACATTTTCGCATTTAAAATATTAGTAAGGAAGAATTAATACTACGATACGAATGTAACGAACCTTTATTTCTACCGGCGGTCTAATTAAATTTTAGAACACAAAAGCTACTATTGTGACTTAACTATTGATAGTGAGATATATTCCCTCGGGAACTTTTTTGTAAAGAATAATGAGAACTTTAATAATCTAATACATACATTTTATGTATCGTCAATAGTTTTCTCAGTACACGCCAAATAATGAATTTTATAGGCAAAATTTTGCTACTTTGGGTTACATTATTGCAATTTTCATAAGGATCTCTAATTTTTTGAAAATAAATTATAGCCTATGTTACTTCCTGATGATTCAGCTTTCTATTGGTGAAACAATGGTTAAAATCGGTCCAGTGGTTTCAGAGCCTATTCGGTACAAACAAACAAACAAAAAAAAACGAGTGTGCTTTAGACCACACGATTGAAGTAAAACTTACGAAACGCAACTGGCTATGAGAGAAAGAAAATGTGTGCTCGCACCTCTCTCTCTTGCCCCTACAGTAATATATGAAACGTAACATCTCTCTCTATCTTCATTAACTTATATATCCCTCTCAACTTCCGTTCGCCTCGCCCGATCACACTTTTCGTAACGCATTCCCCAAGTCAAGCGTGCGAAAAGAAGTTTACTTCTAAAATCATTTCTCTATAATATTATTAGTATATTAGTATAGATATGTATTCACCTGTTCAATAAGCATGCAGAACAGTATGATGTTCCCCAGCTCGCGGAAGGCGTGGAAGAGCTCCGTGCGCGCATCCGGGTACTGCACTATGTCCGTCAGCTGCGCGTGGTAGTAGCCCAGGACACCTGGAACCAGCACAAGCTTCATAGAAACTACTTGTATTGACTCCAAATTGATCATGTGGTAATTGCCCAGGGTTTGTAAGCGAAATCTAAAATTTCGTCTGCCTCAAACATTTTTTGTTTAAGGAACCCCTCAATTTATTTAAAAATATTCAAGAGTTTAGTGGAATCCTTTCGCCTGTACTGACTGTCCTGGTTTTGAAACCAGTTCCTGGAAGATCATCTACCGCAGACTGTTTTCTTTTAAGAAACCATTTTCCGTTAAATAGGAATGGGTTGAATGAAATAAAACTTTTACAAAGTTCTTTTGAATCAGTAATCGTATCATGGCAGCTAGCAATATAATAACTTTGAAATTAGTGTGGAAATAGTCCACGAGCTTTGTGGAACTCATTGTGGAAACACAGCTATAGCATAGTGTATCTATTGAATTGTAAACTTGTTTTAAAAAGAGCAACCGCCGAGTTCCTTGCTGGTTCATCTCGGCAGGAAGGGCATTCCGAACCAGTTGTAGACTCATCGACGATTCAAAAGCACTTGCAAAAAAGTTTATTTGAATAAAAACCATTTCTATTCTATTCTATTTTAATTACCGTTAGATCCGTAATCGTATCGCGGCAGCTTGCAATGTCTCGGCATCGCCGCCGCCAGCGCGCGCGTGAACTGCGACAATGTCCCGTGGAGCAGTCCACGAGCTACGCCCAGTAGCTCCGATACCACCACTGCCACGCCTTGGTAGCCCAGGAGGCGGACCAAAGCGTGGAGATGCTGTGGACCCACGAAACCTGGAACCAAAGGTGCGATTGTCTAAAAATTGCCGATCAAAATCGTATTCATTTGATGGCATTAGCGTCAAATTAAAATATTCCTTGACTGTATTAATTTAAAGACACAAAATCAGTACAACCGATTTAAACATGGGGGGTTATGGAGCGTATCGTGCATACCTAAACGTATAAGAATGCATACACGAAATTGATTTCTATGCTCTATGCCGAAATGCCGTTATGGTTTTTTTTACTTTGACGCTAATGCCATCAAATGAGTACGATTTTGATCGGCAACTTTTAGACAATCGGTGGGGGGCTGGTCAGAATAATATAATATTCAAGTGACTGCTTAAAAAACTTTTATCGCAAAAAATGGTGATTACCACGGCAGGTAAATGAGAAACCCAAATAGGATCGTGATTCTTCAACTATGCCTCAAGAAAGTCCGAATGCCTTTTGTGGGAATGGGCGTGACGTTCTATGATAGTGCCACAGTAATTCCACGGTGGATATGCGACAACCCCTCTCGTTACGTTCCCTCAAATATGGTTGAGCGAAGCAACGGCTGGGTCATGCGTCATGCTCGTGAACGGATGGCACTGGCGTGAATGGGGCTGCTTTCTATCTGCTCGTGTTGACATATTATATTGAATCATAAGTAGGTATGCTTTTGTAGAACTTCCCCTCATTGTGGAAACACTGCATACATAGCATAGTGTCTATTGTATTGTAAACTTGTTTTGAAAAGAGCAACCGCCGAGTTTCTTGCTGGTTCTTTTCGGCGGGAAGGGCATTCCGAACCAGTGGTAGACTCATCGACGATTCAAAAGCACTTGTAAAAAAGTTTATTTGAAAAAACTAGTGTGCTTTAGACCACACGACTGAAGTAAAATTTACGAAACGCAACTGGCTATGAGAGAAAGAGATCACACTTTTTGTAACGCATTCACCAGCTTACTCCCCAAGTCAAGCGGGCGTAAAGACGTTTTACTTCAATAAAGAATTGGTTGTCTGTAAAGTCGGTTTACGGATAGTTTTACGTGATAACGTCATAAAGAAATATTGATGACCGCTAACCACAGCGCGCATGCGATGACTGGCGGGCCCGGCGGCCGGCGCTCTGCCAACGCTTGGGCCGATCGTGCCTCTATCGCTTGTTCCGCGCTCTCGCTTGCACGCGCAGGCTCAGGCGGAACGTGACATTTTTTCGTGCGTGCAGCCGGTGTTCATCGATTTATAAGACGTTATGACATCAAAAATATTTGTATTATTAATTAATTAATATATATATATATAGCTGCTCGTGCTGATTCATTGACTCACTGACTGATTGATCACCTCTCCTGTAAAATTTAGTATGAAAAAAATTTTTTTCACTAATGGTTTCGTATAGAGAACAAAAATTAATTCGGAAAATTATGGAGAGAGCTGATGATTGAGGATTTTGGAGACGGGTGAAGAGCACGGCTATGGTATTGAAGATAGGTGGGGGGTGCTCGAACAAATGTCACTAGAAACCTCATCCAAATGGCAGTGAACTGAAAAAATTTCCAAAATGGCGGATTCAAGATGGCGACTATAAAAATTTCATGGGTGTCTATCTCGGAGCGTATAGAAGATGGAAGAATAGTTTTTCTGATAAAAAATGATCAGGACCTGAAATTCTACTTGACGAGGAGAAAAACCGCGGTCTACTTGCGGCTCGCGCATCCACGCGCCGTACTAGTTCTATTGTATTCCTCACCGTTGTACTGCGCGTACTGCGCGGAGTAGGCCAGGCTGAGCTGCTTGGAGCCCCACAGCATCGCGTGCCCGTACTGCTGCGCCTTCTCGCGCTGCACCTGCGGCGCGAACTGGATGCGGCGGCACTTCACGAAACTGAAACGGGTTTATTGATCTTACTAAAAAAAATGACAGTCTGTCTAAAAATGGCAGTCTAGGGACCGCCGATAGAAGTGAAAACTAGATTAATTGCTAATAATTAAAAACAAACATATGTAACTAAAAAAAAAATTAAATATTAAAAAAAGCGCACTGTCACGTTTCGTGAGTGATATTCGAACCTGCATACAAGGTTGCTTGAATCTCTAAAATGTTGAACGCTTACTGAAATCTCTAGGTGACTGTGACGATTTCGCGAATACAATGTTTTTTGCTCACCCAAAAAAGTGCTCAACGTGTCTAAATAAGTTTTCACTTCAAAAAAGGATTCATCTGAATGTAGACAATTTAAATGTAGCGGGCGATGGAGAGAGCTATGCTCTAACTATGCCGAGCTCCGTAAAAGTACCAGAGTCACCGACATAGCTCAGCGAGTGGCGAAACTGAAGTGGAAATGGGCGGACACATCGTTCGAAGAGCTGATGATCGTTGGGGTCCCATGGTGCTGGAGCGACGACCCAGCACCGGCAAGTGCAGTATTGGCAGACCCCCACAAGGTGAACCGACATCAAACGAGTCGCAGGGAGCCGCTGGATTCAGGCGGCGCAAGACCGAGGCCTGTGGAAGCCCATGCAAGACCCTTTGTCGTCTATCGGTTGACAAAAAAGTAGAAGAATATACTACCGATCAGTCGCAGCGTTATAGCAATAGTTCGGAAGGAAGTCATAGTTGAGCTCCCAGAAAACGTGAAGCGTGATCCGGCCGTAAGGCGCCAGCACGCCGTGGTCGGACTCGCGCAAGATGGCGTCGAACTCGTCCAGGGTCAGGTATCGGCTGAGGAGCTTGTGGCACAGGCGGTTCACTGCTATCAGACCTTCGAGCTCCTGAAAACGTTGAGGTCAGATTTATCATCATCATCATCATGTTGCCTTATTCTCTGTTGTTTGCATCACCTGTCTCGTTGGTCTAGTGGTTACGCATGACCAGGTCCCGGGTTCAATTCCCGGGTCGTCCTAAGGGCAAATTTAGACGGATGGCTCACCGATGACCTTCGAAAATGTCTTTGACATGAATTGAATTGTAGTACGTTTTGTGGAAATGTCATATTCTATTCTAACAAAGATGCACGGGTTAAATCAGCTTGGCATCCAGCTGCCCACAAGATAGTATAAAAACGTATTACAATGTAATAGCTACTTATTAATATTGTAAAATGATTATTTTGAAAAGAGCAACTGCTGAGTTTCTTGCCGGCTCTTCTCAGCAGAATCCGCTTTCCGAACCGGTGGTAGAATCTTGACGTGTCATAAGAGCCACAGGTTGGCCTACATGAAATAAATAATTTTGAATTTTTTTTTTTGAAAATGAAAGCAAAAATCTCGAAAAATTTACCGTTGAAAATTCGCGCTTAGAGCGATTTAAGATGGTTCATTTTCGTAAAAATTTTCGCAACGATGAGCGATGAACGAGGTTCCGTCTAATTTGGGCCTTAGGAAGTTGGCATCTCCCTCGTGCCTCGTAGAATAGAATAGAATAGAAATGTTTTTATTCGAATAAACTTTTTTACAAGTGTTTTTGCATCGTCGATGAGTCTACCACTTGTTCGGAATGTCCTTCCTGCTGAGAAGAACCAGAAAGAAACAAGTTTACAATACAATAGATATTATGCTATGTAACCAGTGTTTCCACAATGAGTGGAAGTTCCAAAAATGCATACTACTTACAATTATTCAATACATATTAAGATGGACAGACAGAAAGTACATTCCCGCCGGCGGCACCCGTTCACGAGCATGACGCATGACCCAGCCGCTGCTTCGCTCAACCATATTTGAGGGAACGTAACATGTTAGAGTACGGATGACGATACGGGTTCTATTCCCGGGTCATGCCAAAAAAATCTAGGTATTGGGTTTTCTGTCAAGAAATTCTCAATACTAGCCCGGAGTTAGAAAGTTGGCGGTGAGTCACCTCCGTGCCTCGGAGAGCACGTAAAGCCGTCGGCCCTGCGCCTGATCTCTCTCCGGCCGTGTCGGATTTTCCGTTCCATCATGCGTCATGCTCGTGAACGGGTTTCACCGGCGATAATGGGGCGGCTACTTTCCATTCGTCCGTCTTAACACGAATTGAATTATAATACGCTTTTTTGGAACTTTGTGGAAATATTATATTCTATTCTAACAAAGTTGCATGGGTTAAATCGGATTGGCATCCATCCAGCTGCCCACAAGATGGTATAAAAACTTATTACAATGTAATAGCCACATAAAAAAATTGTAAAATTATTATTTTGAAAAGAGCAACTGCTGAGTTTCTTGTCGGCTCTTCTCAGCAGGATCCGCTTTCTGAACCGGTCGCGGTGGTAGTCATGACGTGTCATAAGAACCACAGGTTGGCCTAAGTGAAATAAATAATTTTTAATTTCATCTGACTGAGAGTTAGGGAATAGAGACTGTACCTGTGTGCGCATACACGTGTGCACTATAATATCTCCCGCGCAGATGGCTAATTTCTGAGCAGGGTGGCCGCCGTGACCGGATAATTCGGTCCGGAGGACATTATTCATTTGTTGTTTTTCATTCAACCTCTTCAGGACAGGCATAGACCCATGGCCATACAGCCTATTCAGACGTAAGATTTCTTGAGTTTTGTACCGTATTCTCTACTAGACGATCTGCGACTTCGTTCGCGTTGATTCGATAGCCGCTGAGACAGAAATAGCCTACTGATCTTCTCCCGAATGAGGTTTTAGGCCATAGTCCACCACGTTGACCCAATGCGAATTGGCAGACTTCACACACATTTGAGAACATTATGGAGAGCTCTCAGGCGTGAAGGTTTCCTAACGATGTTTTCCTTCACCGTTAAAGCTTAATGATTCGTGATAACTCACCTACGCCTCAAAGTCCGAAAATTGTTTGTGGGAAGGCGGGGGAAATTTAGACTTGCCTTTACAAAAGTTTAAGAAATCTATCTTCTAAATATTTATAAAGACTTGTCCTGACTGACTGACTGACCTATCCAGCCTAAACCACTTGAATTAGAAGCTTTTAATTTTGACAATATTCCTTATATTCCTTTTATCACGTAGACTAGATGACTTTATTGAAATTCCACCCCCAAGAGGGTTTAATAGGGATTGAAAGTTTGTATGAATATCCGTCATTTTCAAGTTATAGCCATGAAACATGGTTTTTGGGCTTTCAGTTTAAAATGAAGAAATATGTGTTTCAGGATTTTTGCAAATTCGATGAGGTTACGCATTTTCGAAAACTCCACTCAAGCGAAGTCGGGACAGATCATCTAGTAACTATGATAAGTATATAATATTTATCGGTATCAAAAATACATAAAAATATGTTATATATATTATGTATTACAATAGCATGTTTTTAACTTTCCTCGATCTCAGCTTGCACTATCTCATTTTCTTGTTTAACATTTTCCTCTCCAGACAAGGGTTGCCTGGAAGAGATTGGTTTTGCAATAAGGCCGCCTTTGCATCTTGTATTTATTTTCTCTTTCTTGTGTATCAACCTTTATTTCTTGTTGTGCAAAAAAGAATTTTCTATTCTATTCTATTCTATGATGAAGTGTGAACCATCGACAATAATATATCTTATACAATAGCTAACAATCTAGTTCAGTATCTTACCACTACACCGGTGATGTCGCCCGCTTCGAACTTCGCGACCGCCGCGTCCAACGCGCGGTGCATGTCTGCGTTGATTCTTTGGGCCACCTGCAATATAATATTGATTTTTACTCTTCTATATTATTTGCGATCACTGACCTCTATAATTAGTCTATGATTAACACTGGACTGGCTCTCCCTGTACAAATGACAGTTTAAGTTTAGGAAAAATTTTAAGCGCCACATTTGACACATGAGTGTTTCTGGAACTATTATTATTATAGGAAAGGAAGTGCCAAAAAGCATCAACTATCAGTTGTCAACTTTAGAAGTTGTTTACAACGGCAAAATGGCGTCAATCAAGTAAGTCCGAAAAAATATGAGAGCCGCCTGTCCAGTGCTAGTGCTAATCACATATTGACGCCATTTTGGATTTGATTGACGCCATTTTGTTTTTGATTGACGCCATTTTGGTGCTGTAAGCGGGTCGTGAAACTGAAGTGAAAATGGGCGGGGCACATAGTTCGAAGAGCTGTAAGTCGTTGGGGTCCCAAGGTGCTGGAGTGGTGACCCCGCACCGGGATGCGCAGTGTTGGCAGACCCCCCCATTAGGTGGACCGAGGACATCAAACGAGTCGCAAGGAGCCGCTGGATTCAGGCGGCGCAAAAGACCGAAACCTGTGGAGGTCCATGCAGGAGACCTATGTCCAGCAGTGGACGTCTAAAGGTTGATAAAGAAAAAGAAGAAGTAGAAGCGTAATTGAAATATGAATATACATATTGAAAATGGCGCACCGACTCTTTAATCTATGATTTCATAAAATTATAGATTAAAGAGGTCAGTGCGCCATTTCAATATTATTAGTTCAGAAGACACTCGTATGTAAAATGTGGCGCTTCAAATTGATCCTTATTTAGACTGCCATTTGTAATAGGGACAGTACAAAGCCAGTGTTAATCCTAGATTAAGATAATAATATTAGATAGATATAAGATCGTTAAGGTGGAAGACACGGTACTGATCACGAAATTCAAATTTAATTTGGTTTTTCGCAATTTGTAAACTAATACGACAAAGTAGGCTTATGGCATTCTAATTGCGACAATGGCAGTATCATCTTCACAGGTTTATATAAAAAAATTTACTTGAAAGTATCCAGTTTAAGAAATTAATCAAAAGACTGACTAATTTGTGAGTAACTTTCAAGTAAAGATGGTTATGTAAACCTGTGAAGATGATAATTCTACTGGCGAAATCAGAAGGCCATAAGCCTACTTTGTCGTATTAGTTTACAAATTGCGAAAAACCAAATTAAATTTGAATTTCACGGGCAGACCCTTGTCTTCCACCTAAAGCCAAGGTCTGTAACACAGTAACACTCACCAAGGCACACAGATCGACGTGCCGGCCGAGCAGAGCCACGTGCCGCTGCCTCAGCAGCGACGCGTACCGTCCCGCGCCGCACCCGGTGCTGGCGCCGCGGGCGGCACACTCCGCGCGGTAGCGTTTATCCAACAACATACTGTAACATACATTAGAATAGAATAGAAATATTTTTTATTCAAATAAACTTGTGCTTTTGAATCGTCGATGAGTCTACCACTGGTTCGGAATGCCCTTCTTGCCGAGAAGAACCAGCAAGAAACTCGGCGGTTGCTCTTTTCATTTTAAGTTTACAATACAATAGATACTATGCTATGTATGCAGTGTTTCCACAATGACGGGAAGTTCCACAAAAGCATACATACATACAATTCAATACATGTTAAGACGGGCAGACAAAAAGCAGCCCCATTCCAGCCGGTGGAACTCGTTCACGAGCATGACGCATGACCCAGCCATGCTTCGCTCAACCATATTTGAGGGAACGTAACATCATCATCAACCCATCAACGACTCACTACTGAGCGCAGGTCTCCTCTCAGAGAAGGGTTATAGGGCACAGTCCACCACGCTGGCCCAATGCGAATTGGCAGGCTCCACCTTCGAGAACTTTAATTTTCTGAGTACAGGTGTGCAGGTTTTCTCAAGATATTTTCCTTAACCTTTGAAGTATTTGATATTTAATTGCTTAGACGCACATAACTCAGAAGAGTCAGTCAGTTGGTTTAACTGCTTGTAATGGGCGTACGTGAGTTCGGACAACTTGTAGACGAACTGGTCGAAGCACAGGTTGACTTCAGCGCTGTATAAGGTATCAAGGGTAGTCACCTCGCAGCCAACTGCTAGTAATGGGCGTTCACGAGTTGGGACAACTTGTAGACGAACTGGTCGAAGCACAGGTTGACGTCAGCGCTGCATAAGGTATCTAAGGTAGTCACCTCGCAGCCAGCTGCTTTTAATGGGCGTACACAAGTTCGGACAACTTGTAGACGAACTGGTCGAAGCACATGTGACTTCAGCGCCGTATAAGGTATCAAGGATAGTCACCTCGCAGCCAACTGCTTGTAATGGGCGTACACGAGTTCGGACAACTTGTAGACGAACTGGTCGAAGCACAGGTTGACTTCAGCGCCGTATATTAAGGTATCAAGGGTAGTCACCTCGCAGCCAATTGCTTGTAATGGGCGTACACGAGTTCGGACAACTTGTAGACGAACTGGTCGACGCACAGGTTGACTTCAGCGCTGTATAAGGTATCAAGGGTAGTCACCTCGCAGCCAACTGCTTGTAATGGGCGTACACGAGTTCGGACAACTTGTACACGAACTGGTCGAAGCACAGGTTGACTTCGGCCTCGACCTCGTCATAAAGAAACTGCTTTCGGAACACGGTGAGAGCGTATTGCGCCGAGTCGTTGTACAGATCCAGCGGGTAGAGGACGTATCTGAAAAATAATTTAAAAAAAATTAAAAAAAAATACAAAATACACATGATCACACTACTAAAATATAAAAATACACATGATGCACTTTTTAGACCTTCTTGATTCACGCCATTTTGGCGCTGTAAACATATAAGATTGTCTTTGGATGTCTAATAATATTGCAAATGGCGCAGCGACCTCTATAATTAATCTATGATTTCATAGATATCTTTTTTATCTTTTTAGAAAGCAGGACTTTCGACATTAGAGAAGAAATAACTATATCTAATTTAGATATCTAAATATAAAACTTTATAAAAATATGATGAATTTACAATATAATTTTTTGAGTGTTTCTAAGTATCGCGCAAGGAGATCTTTTATGCCCTTTCTTGTTCCCAATATATATTGAGAACAAAATTAATGATACTATTAGTATATTTAGTAAACAGGTTTGAGCTTACTCCATCATGGCTGGCTCTTTACTCCTGAGGATGTGGTCGGTGAGGATCCACGGCATGGACATCTCGATGGGAAACTGGATCCGCTTCTCCATTGTGATCAGATCGTTACATTCTTCGTTGTGCTGATGGCGTACTGTGCATTTCTGAAAGGGATTATAAACTAGTAAAGGCAAAATAGAAGAATGCATTCATAGTGTAAGGTTAGTTTCATTAACACTGGAGAGGCTGCTGTCATTTATTTCACCTATTTGATTGACGCCATTTTGGCGCTGTAAGCAGATACGAGTGTCTCTGGAACTAAAAATATTGTAAATGACACACTGACCTCTATAGTTAATCTATGATTTCATAGATTTATAATTGGGTATTTGAACGATATTTTTTTATTTAATTAAATATCGTTTTTAAATATTATAACACAATGTCATTTCTTTTTTTTAAGTATCTTTACTAGTCTCGGAATTATAAGCTATTTTACTGTGACTGTATCTGTCTCTTTCTAAAAGGAAATTTTTTTGTGGAGCGTGTATGGAGCTGCTGAATTGTGACATCACACTTCAGTAGCGCTCTCTCTGTATAACAGGAAACTTTAAAGCTCTATAGCTTATTTGTTTTTGGACCCATTTATTTTCTGTTATTACAAATGTTAATGTTACCTACATGTTAAATTTTCGATTATAAACAATGAATATCAACATTTTGGCTACAGTCAAATACCCAATCATAGAGGTCGGTGCGCTATTTGGAATATTACTAGTTCCAGAGACACTCAGAATACCTCAAATGTGGCGCTTCACACTACTAATATTATAAATGCGAAAGTTTGTGAGGATTGATGGATGAATGGATGGATGTTTGTTACTCTTTTACGCTACAACGAATGAACCGATTTGACCGAAATTCGGAATGGAGATAGCTTATACCCAGGATTAACACATAGGCTACTTTTATCCCGGAATATTACAGAGTTCTTGCTGGATTTAATCAAAATCAAAATCAATTTCAAAATCAAAATATAATTAAAAACCTTAATCCACATCATCATCATCTTTCCTAGATGATGCCCTGATGATGATGATGATCATCATCATCAGGGCATCATCTAGTAAATTCATAATTAAGCTGTCATTTGTACAGCCAGTCCAGTGGTAGTCATTGATTGTCGAGATCAGTGATCGAGACTCTCAGGGTAAGATCTATAGGTGGCACTCTCACTCAGCTCAGACTCAAGACTGAGTTAAAACGAGACAGATTGATGTTGAAATATATTTGTTTCTCATTTTAACTCTATCTTGAGTCTTGAGCAGAGTCAGAGTACGATCTACAGATCTCAGGCTCAGTGATTACGATGAGAAAATATTAGTAGTACTTACATTGACTTTCCTGCCCATGGTCATTTCCAAGTAGAACTCTCTGTACCACAGCTGGGACAGGTCGCAGCACTTCGCGAGTGAATCTGTCGAATTTATTGCAGTGATTTTATTTGATTGCTGTCAAAATGTTTTTTTAAGCTATTGCATAGCTTTTATCGCGGGCTTTGAACTAGGACAAACAGTTTGAGCGCGGCGACCGAATCAAGAAATTCTATAACGAAAATAAACCTAACACCGTCGTTCAGTAAGCGTTCAACATTTTAGAGGTTCACAAGTAGCTCTGTTCGGCGCAGTGGGCGAGCGGCCGCTTTCTTTACCGTATGGTGTATGATGTCGCAGGTTCGAATCTCACTCGCGAAGTAGTGACAGTGCGCTTTTCTTGTTTGTTTGCTTTTTAATTATTTTTTTGCATAATTTTTACTATGCAAAAAAAAATATTGCATAAATATTATAATTGCATAAGTTGATAAAAAATGCTATGGAATAGCTTTACCGCGGCAGTCCCCGAGTGCCACTTAATTTTTTTTTCAATATATATTTACCAAATGATGCACAATATTAACAAGTTTTAATTGATACTAATATACTACAGTTATCTTATTTAAAAATCTATTAATAGATTAAAGTAGGTTTTTAAATAAGATACAATTTTTAAATAACATGTTCTAACCTACTTAAGTCAGTCAGTCAGTTAGTGAAGGAGAGTGCCTTAAATAGTCCTTAAAAAGCCTTGTAATAATTACTATATATATAGCTGCTGGGGCTGATTCACTGATTCACTGATTCACTGATTCACTCACTCATTGATCACCTCTCCTGTAAAATTTTGTATGAAATTTTTTTTTTTCACCGATGGTTTCGTATAGAGGACAAAAATTCATTCGGAGGAAAAATATGGAGAGAGCTGATGATTGAGGATTTCGGAGACGGGTGAGGAGCACGGCCAGGGTATCGAAGATAGGTGGGGTGTGCTCGAACAAATGTCACTCGAAACCTCATCCAATTCGCAGTGAGCTGAAAAAAAAATCAAAATGGCGGAAAAAAGATGGCCGCCATACAAATTTCGTCGACGTCTATCTCGAAGAGTATAAAAGATGGAAGAGTGGTTTCTTGGCAAAAAATGATCAGGACCTAAAGGTCTACTCGATTAACAGAAAAAAATTCAAGATGGCGGAATTTTTTTTTCTTCATACAAAATATATGGCGAATATTGAAGAGACTAAAAGTTGGGAACTATGCAAGACTTTGATACGGTTTCATTTCGAAATTTGTTTTTATAGAAGAATTTTCATTATGACAAATGATGACATATGATGATCGAGGGTTTGGAAGGTGGGTGAGGAGCACGGCCATGGTAATGAAGATAGGTGGGGGTGCTCGAACAAAAGTCACTCGAAACCTCATCCAATTGGCAGTGAGCTGAAAAAAAATCCAAAATGGCGGATTCAAGATGGCGGCCATACAAACTTCAACGGTGTCTATCTCGGAGAGTATAAAAGATGGAAGAGTGGTTTTTTGATAGAAAATGATCAAGACCTAAAAGTCTACTTGCCGAGTAGAAAAACCGCGGTCCGCTTGCGGGCCGCGCACCCACGCGCCCTACTAGTTATTGATATATTATTCATTATTTATATTCGTAAAAGGTAACATGTTTTATGATGTTTGATTTTTTGGATTTGTCTTAACCCCTAATAGCAACGATAACAACAAAAAAATCGGCAAAATTAACAAAAAAAAATATTATGTAGAAAATTAGTTACATATATTTTGTGATTAACGATTTTTTTGATGATATCTAGATTGTACTGATTTCCATGATTTTTTTATCTATATAAATAGTTTAGTTGAAGGCAAAGAGTGACTTTTTGTGACGCTGACGAAGTCGCGGGTTATAGTTATTTGTGTTATATGGGGCCAAAGAAATTTTTGTTCCCCGAGGGCGTTATTTTGAATTCAGAGCGATGTGAAGGATTCAATATACGCCATCCGAGAACAAAATATTTTGGCCCCGAGTGACACACACTATTTTTCATCATTACCTATGAGAAAAAGCTATGGAAAAGCAGCCATAATTCCGTTCGAAATTAAAAAAATGTATGGGCGTATATCCGATCGACAAATTTTCTCTTTCTTCTTCTTCTTCACTTCTCAAACATTTTTGAATTTCGAACAGAATGAGCGGTCGACAGGTTCAGCAACGAATGCAGCAGTAATAAACACATACTAAAGCACGAACACGCGGACCAATCAGAAGAGAGAAATGAAAACTCCCATGGGACCCATGGGCATAAAATTAAATTTTGCTCCCGCTATCCTCTGAAGCTAATATTCGTTTTTCGAATAGGTAATTAATAGTTTTTACCAGCCAAATTCAACAGGTAGCTCCAAAAGAAGCTCTGCCGATGAAACGACTCGATCTGCTGCAGGGCTGTCGCTTCCAGGTCTTTGCGCAGAGTTCTCCTCCCGCCAGACTTGTCGGAGATCAGGGCCTCCAGCTGGGTCCTCACCATGTAGAGTTGGGTTGATGAGGGCCCTGGGCAAAAAGACTCTAGATAAATTGTTTTTCTTTTTTTTTCTCAGCAGAATCTGTAGATTCTCAGTGTGTCTCAGTATCGACGTGTCATAAGAGCCAAAGGTTGGCCTACGTAATAAATCATTTTGAATTTATTAACAGTCTCATATAGAGGAATATAACTTATTTGGAAAAACTATAATTAAAACAATCAAATTATATATAAAATGATAGTGATTACATATTTCTAAAATGAAAAAAGATTTCTCACCGTTTCAATTCAACATGAAACAATTGATCGAAGTCATTAAGCCGCGGTAAGTTCAGATGTTACAAACATTCTTGAATGGGTCCATTTTAATTAGCACTCTTGATTATGAACAATAAGTGACCACTACTTAATTTTTTGACGTGATAACGTCTTATAAATCGATGAACACCGGCTGCACGCACGAAAAAGTGTCACGTTCCGCCTGAGCCTGCACGTGCAAGCGATAGAGAGGCACAATCGGTCCAAGCGTTGGCTTGTGACTAGAGAAAATTCTAATTTTCAATTAACTCCTTCTTTGTATTATACAAAATAATCATAATTCAATGATAATAGAATAGTGATTCAATTCAATTCATAAAAGTATGCAATTTTTCATCAATGTTTCTTTATGACGTTATCACGTAAAACTATCGTGCGTAAACCGACTTTACAGAAAATCAATTTTTTAAACATAATTTTCATTACAAAACCACCTATATGTATATACGTACTTATTATTATGTATACGTATGTCGTACGTTTGAGGATCAACAAGGTTTTTGTTTCATATTGTATAGATATCGAAGCAGTGATAGCCTAGTGGTTAGGACTGCGGCCTCCTAATCGGAGATCACAGGTTGAATTCCGGGCACGCACGTCTAACTTTTCGGAGTTATGTGCATTTAAGAAATTAAATATAACACGCTTTAACGGTGAAGGAAAACATCGTGAGGAAACCTGAGAGTTCTCCATAAACGTTCTTAAAGGTGTGAGAAGTCTACCAATCCGCATTGGGCCAGCGTGGTGGACTACGGCCTATAACCATTCTCTGAGAGGAGACCTGCGCTCAGTAGTGAGTCGTTGATGGGTTGATGATGATGTTACATTCCCTCAAATATAGCTGAGCGAAGCAATGGCTGGGTCATGCGTCATGCTCGTGAACGGGTTCCACCGGCGGGAATGGGGCTACTTTCTGTCTGCCCGTCTTAACATGTGTTGAATTATTCTGATGATGGTGATGATGATGATGCTGTATAGACATCAGCTCACCGACGTTCCGGCGCGGCACTTTGATGGTGAAGCTGGCCTCCGCGTCCTTCTTGCCTCGCAGCGCCGGGTCCTGCTGAGGCTCGCAGCCTCGCGCCCAGTCGCCGCACGTCTCCCGCACCGACACTATTATACTGCAACAGAGATAATTCAAAGAAGTACAACAGTACTACAGAGTGTGACAGTAATTCCACAACTACGCCTCAAGCAAGTAAGAAAGTTGTTTGTGGGAATGGGCGAGACTTTATATAATAAAATTCCACGGTAAATTTTATACTTGCCTTTACACAAATTAAAGAAACTCGGCGTAATTATTATGATGCACGACTGTGCAAAATGTTTGTAGCTGCGTATGAGAGTGGCTGTACCTGCGTATGAGGGTGGCTGTACCTGCGTATGAGGGTGGCTGTACCTGCGTATGAGGGTGGCTGTACCTGCGTATGAGGGTGGCTGTACCTGCGTATGAGGGTGGCTGTACCTGCGTATGAGGGTGGCTGTACCTGCGTATGAGGGTGGCGGTACCTGCGTATGAGGGAGACTGTACCTGCGTATGAGGGAGGCTGTACCTGCGTATGAGGATGCCTGTACCTGCGTATGAGGATGCCTGTACCTACGTATGAATGTGGCTGTGCCTGCGTATGAGGGAGACTGTACCTGCGTATGAGGGTGGCTGTACCTGCGTATGAGGATGCCTGTACCTGCGTATGAGTGAGGCTGTGCCTGCGTATGAGGGTGGCTGTACCTGCGTATGAGGGTGGCTGTACCTGCGTATGAGGGTGGCTGTACCTGCGTATGAGGTCCTTCTTGTTCTTGATGGCCTTCCGCAGCGGCTCCCTCAGCGCGAGCTGCACGAAGTCCTGCAGCTCGGCGTATATGGAGCGCCGCGCCGCGTCCGCGAACACCGTCTCCATGCGCGCCATCAGCACCTGGAGGCCCTTGATCATGGCTATCACCTCGATCATGGCGAACTTCTCCTCCGACGTGTAGTTGTACCGGGTCGCCTGGAAGGGAAGGAGGTCTTTAACGGGACTATTACATTTCACATCCCTCTCTCTCGCACATTTTAATGTCTTCAATGATTGTAAAAATGTCAGATACTTTTGACAAAATGCGATCAATTATTATCTTCAACAATTAAATTACGGATATTTTTGACATATCTAATACCTTTAAATGAGCAATTCTGGTATATATATATATATTAGAAACGGCGCCAACGATTTTCATGAAATTTAGTATGTAGGGGCTTTTGGGGATCGATAAATCGATCTAGCTAGGTTTCATTTTTAGAAAACGTCTTTTTATCCATGTTTTAAGGCAATGACAAATCCCCACAATATCATTAGAATACGAAGGTAAATTTCGCCATCATCTATAAAGTTCCAATAGCTCAGTTAGGAAATCGGGCGGTCCCGAAACCAGGAGACCCCGGGTCGAGTTCAGACGATTATTTTTTCCCCTAGGAATTTTATTATTATCATTTTTTATATAATCTTATACTTTTTATATTATCGTATAGTGAGCTATCCTTAAAAGATAGATATATGCCATCGCAGACTTTTCTGTAAAGACTTATCCCACCATACCACCACTACACATTGTTTTGTTATATCTCAAAGGGCTTAGTCAGCGTTTTTGATGAAAGCTCCCAAGCGGCCTGCATTTTTCCAACATTTTCAACAATAATCGTCATATTTAAACCAATTTACACAAAACTCTAACAAATTATACACTAAAACCTTCCTCATGAATCACCCTGTCCATTGGTGAAAATCCGTTCGGTAGTTTTGAATTTATTGCGAACAGACAGACAGACGCGGTGGGGGACTTTTTTTTATAATATGTAGTGATCTCACCCTCTCGTACTCCTCGGCGTCGGGTGGGCACCTGGGGTTGGTGGCGTGGTCCGTGGGGTGCAGCAGCTTCCAGGAGCAGAGCTCGGTGAGCACCGAGCACCAGGAGGACAGCAGCTGCAGCCCTCGGAGGCAGAGCTCCGTCACCGCCTTGTTCTCCGCATCAGAGCCCGCCTCCTTGAACGTTGTGGTCACCTGCGGAATGTGGAGAATAGAATAGAAATGTTTTTTATTCAAATAAACTTTTTTATAAGTGCTTTTGAATCGTCGATGAGTCTACCAATGGTTCGAAATGCCCTTCCTGCCGAGAAGAACCAGCAAGAAACTCGGCGGTTGCTCTTTTCAAAACAAGTTTCAAAGTTCCACAAACTAATTATAATTCAATACATGTTAAAACGGGCAGACAGGAAGTAGACCCATTCCCGCCGGGGGAACCCGTTCACGAGCATGACGCATGACCCAGCCATTGCTTCGCTTCATCAGTTTAATAAAAAGTCAACACTTATCGAACAAAACTACACTGCCCCAAAAATATTGTAATACCACTCCCAAATTAACTGTGCCCCAACAATTTTAAGGAAATTCAGCTTACCCCTAACATTTTAACAATATTCAGCGTGCCCCAGATGTTTTGACAAAATTCGGCATGCCCCAAGAAAAAATTTCAGGAAATTTAGCTTCCCCTAACATTTTGACAAAATTCAGCGTGCCCCAAATGTTATGACAAAATTCAGCGTGGCCCAAATGTTATGACAAAATTCAGTACACCCCAAATATTAAAAAAAAAAACGTTTTGATATATCGAATTTTACGCAGATAGCATTTCCAGATTTCATATTTATTTATTATTAGTTTTGCCCGCAACTTAATGCATAAACTGAGCATTTTAAAAATACAGAAGCAACCTATTGTTATGGCCAAAAAAGTAGCCTACATCACTCTCCAGCTCCTCAATTATACCCATTCAAATCGATCTGTAGCTCTGTTGTGGCATAATGGAGGACAAACCAAAATACTTTCACATTTATAATATCTTCTTCTTTTTCTTTATCAACCTATAGATGTCCACTGCTTGACAAAGGTCTCCTGCATGGACTTCCAGAGGCTTCGGTCTTGCGCCGCTTGAATCCAGCGGCTCCCTGCGACTCGTTTGATGTCGTCGGTCCACCTAGTCGGGGGTCTGCTAACACTGCGTTTCCCGGTGCGGGGTCGCCACTCCAGCACCTTGGGACCCCAACGACCATCAGTTCTTCGAACTATGTTCCCCGCCCATTTCCACTTCAGTTTCGCGACACGCTGAGCTATGTCGGTGACTTTGGTTCTCCTACGGATCTCGTCATATCTGATTTGATCTCGCAGGGATATACCAAGCATAGCTCTCTCCATCGCTCGCTGCGTGACCCTGAGCCTTCTTGTGAGGCCCATAGTTAGCGACCATGTCTCTTATATCATTAAAGATGTGTTTATAATATCAGTAAAGATTTCCTCACCTCATTGCTATATCTAGCCAACTCGGAGATATAGTTCTGGTGTTCCTCGCGTATTTGCGGCAGGTGGACCATCAGGTCTGCTTGTGGGGACAGCGGGTTGGGGCTTGACGAAAGGGGCCATCTGAAACAAAAATTCATATTTGTCTTAACAATCCTTTGAAGGCCAATATATTTAATTTATTTTTTACAAATCAATGTAAAATCTTTTGACGACATCTCTGGCACAACGCTGAATGCTGAACGCTGTTGTTTTATAACTGGGAGGTCTCGGCTTCGATTTCCGGCAAGGGCAATTTGGGAATTTATAATTTCTTAGTTTTTAGTTTGGTCTGATGGTAGCTAGTTACAATCTTACCGCCTTAAGACATGTCAAGTGATTTAGCGTTCCGATACAATGGCGTGGGAAAACCGATTAGGGGTATGGGTTTAATTTATACTGTCGTCCAAGTTAGCCTGCTACCATCTTCCACTGCATCGTCATTTTTCATCACTTGAAATCCCAGTCAAAGCCTGTCTTGCCATAAAATAAAAAAACCTATGCAATGCAATAAAAATAATCTTTTCCTTCTCTGTTAAAGCCTGTCTTGATACTTAAAATTAACTTAATAATAATATCCTACTAATATTATAAATGCGAAAGTCTGTGAGGATGTATGGATTTGGAACGGACGAATTCACAGGCATCTAGTTGGTAGAATAATATTATTTTCCGCATATATTATTATTAGCAACCCATTAACGGCTCACTACTGAGCGCAGGTCTCCTCTCAGAGAAGGGTTATAGGCCATAGTACACCACTCTGGCCCAACGCGAATTGGCGGACTTCACACACCTTCCAGAGCATTATGAAGAACTCTCAGGTGTGCAGGTTTCCTCACGATGTTTTCCTTCACCGTTGAAGCAAGTGATATTTAATTGCTTAAACGCACTTGACTCCGAAAAGTCAGAGGTGCGTACCCGGGATCGAACCTGCGACACCCCGAATAGGAGACCACAGTCCTAACTACTAGGCTATAACTGCTTATAGAATAATATAGAATCAACAAAAATGTTAACAGTCGTTTACTCACTTGCTGGGATCATAATGTTTGGACCTCTTGATGTAGTTAAAGGGCGCTATTTGCATGTCGCCGAATAACGGCACCACTTCAAGGTTCTGTAAAAAACATAGCGTCAGGGGTAACGACCCTGCCCCCCTAGCCATATTACTTACGGTATCTATTGTCGTATCTATTATCTTTCTATGATCGTTAACGCTTTAGAGCAGGGGTTCCCAAAGCTTTTTGAGCACGCCTCCCTTCTGAAAGTATAGGAGGCGTGACAAAAATCTTTGGGAATCCCTACTTTAGAGGAAGCGATCTTAGAAACGATTAATTGGTAGCCAAGTCGACACAACGTTTTTGATCGCTCCTTCGCTCCACGGAATAGAATTCACGCTACACGCTTATATATATAACATACACGCTTACGCACACGAATACACGCTTCCTCTTAAGCAGGAATTCCCAAATCTTTTTATCACACCTCCTATCCTTTTAGAATGGAGGCGTGATAAAAAAACTTTGGGAACCTGAGCGTTAACGATCATAGAAAGAGAATAGTTACAAAGAAGTGTAAATTGGCTAGGGGGGCTGAATCGAATAACCAACATTCGATGTTTTTTAAATAACAATGACGATCGAGGTTTTCTCCCGATCAAGTATTTCTTTATAAAGTAGGTTGTAATAATGACTTTATGACATTCAAATTTTTATTTTATTCATTTTTAAGTTTAAAAATATATTTTAATAATAATAACATATATGTTTTAAATTTTAACTAATTATTTTTTAATATTGTAAATGAAAATAAAGATAGTGAATTCGATTGAATTGAATTCATTTGCCACGAATTTACCTATTAGAGGTATGGGTTGAATGTTCACTGTCATACCCCTTCCAAGTTAGCCCGCTACCATCTTAGACTGCATCGTCACTTACCATCAGGTGAGATCGCAGTCAAGGACTAGCTTGTCATCAAATAAAAAAAAAACGAAATCGAAAATTAATGTAAATTAAAAATTTAAGTCACCTTCACACTTTTCTGGAATAAAATGTAACATTGTTTAAAAATGATTCCAATTCCTCATTCATTCCGATAATTTTATTTTATTTTATTTATTTTAGCAAAATCAACAGCGTATTTTAGTAATATTTGACTTAAAAACTAGAGACGAATTGTAAGGCCAACTAATTATAGATTTTTTCAAAGAAAAAAATTACAAAATAATTTGTAAAATGTGTGTGTTTGTGTGTGTGTGTGTGTGTGTTTGTGTGTGTGTGTGTGTGTGTGTGTGTGTGTGTGAGTGTTAGGCTGTGTGTGTGCCCTATGCTTTAGAGGGTGAAAAAAAAAAAAAAAAACTAGAACCTTGAAAATCCTGTCGATACGGTCCAAGCGGATCTTCTTTTTTTGATCAAGCCGGTTAATATTGCATATCTCAGAGTCCATCAGGAAAAGTCCGAAGCCCATCACCTGTCATAAAAAAAATGTAAATTATTATACTAACACTAATCGCCACGAACGAATCCTATCTTAGACCTTGCTTCTTATTTTATTAGCTGTCTTATTAACCGTCCAAAAACAATGCAAAAAATTTGAAGTTTTCGGTGTTAGAACCACCGGACCAACCACTGGATAAAAGCGGCGCAAGACCGAGACCTGTGGAAATCTATACAAGCGACTTTTGTCCAATAGTGGACGTCTATCGGTTGATAAAGAAGAAGAAGAATGGATTACCTTGACGAGCATATGCTTCTCTGACGGCGTAAGGTACATCTTGGTCTCAAACATGTGTACGCATATGTTGACCACATCTGCCAATAGCTCCTCATAGCCTACAGGAAAATTTAATATAAAAAATTATTTTTAAGGTATTATACGGGTTTGCCCGCGAAATTCACATTTAAGGCTTTAAGATGCGTGAAATAACCTTGAGAAACGGAGCCAACCTAGACTTATTTCAACGTCACCGCCATCTAGCGGCTACGCTCGGTACTTGCTCGAGAACTCAGCAAGTACATGAGAGTACCTCGAAATATATCGACGATAAAATAAACGTGCAGAGGGAACAGTGTTTTATGTTATCCTACCTAGTATGTTTGGGCCTCACTGAGATTGATGTCACGTGCAGGTGTTAAGAGTCTCCATTGCTTTAGCTTCACCTAGTAGGCGCAATGTACCATAACGAGCTTGCAAGTAGTTTATAAGTTCGAGGTAATTAATTCTTTTTGTTGTTATTCTTACCTTAATTATTTTTAATAGGTCTTTTAAAATCATTGTATTCTTTGATAGTTTTTAGGGTTTCGTACCCAAAAGGTGCCAACCCTGTTTTATCAAAAATATTTATTTAGGTAATAAACAAAAAATCGGCCAAGTGCGAGTCAGGCCTCGCTCTTTTAGGGTTCCGTACATAATATGACCAAATCACTTTTTTAAAACTAGATACACATTTAGATAACTTAGTTCTGAGTTAGTATTAAATTAGGAAGCAGTGTTAGCCTAGTGGTTAGGACTGTGGTCTCCTATTCGGGGGGGTCGCAGGTTCGATCCCGGGTACGCACCTCTGACTTTTCGGAGTCAAGTGCGTTTAAGCAATTAACTATCACTTGCTTCAACGGTGAAGGAAAACATCGTGAGGAAACCTGCACATCTGAGAGTTCTTCATAATGTTCTCGAAGGTGTGTGAAGTCCACCAATTCGCATTGGGCCGGCGTGGTAGACTATGGCCTATAACCCTTCTCTGAGAGGAGACCTGCGCTCAGTAGTGAGCCGTTGATGGGTTGCTAATGATGAAATGATGATGATGATTAAATTAGGATATGGGGAAAGAATGCTCGTTTGTTTTGGTCACAACTTTGAAGGCCCCTATTTCTTCATTTTTGAAGCTTTTCCATGCATGGGAGCCCCCTTTATTTTTTAATTTAATTTTATTTTTATTATTTGTTGTTATAGCGGAAATAAAAATACACACTGTGAAAATTTCAACTATGTATTACTGTTTACGAGATATTATAGTCCAGTAAAAAGTTAAATGAAACCATGATCTGACCAGTTTTGGCGCAATGAGTAAAAATGTGTTCATTAATACTTAAATAAAGATATTATGAAAGAAATTTTGATTTAAATTTAGAGGAAAGGGATGAAAAAAATAAAAAAGGGGTTGAAAAATGCCTTTTTTTTAAATAACTTAATAACGGTAGGAAATAGAAAAAAAGTTTCAAGTAAAAGTTGTAGAGAAAAAAATTCTACACAAAAAAGTTCCTTTTCATTTTTTTGTTATCTGCTTTAGTTTAGCTGCAAAAAATAAAAATTAAATTTGCTTTGTAATTAATTATAAAGATGTATAAAGGCGGGAAACATAGTGCCTATCTCAATTAATTAAGTTTTGAATAACGGTAGTACAGTCAAATTAATAAGGTATTTTTTCGAAATAGAAGATACTTCCGAACATTATCCAACAGTTTTCAAAATCGGTCATCGTAGCTATTAAAACTCTAACCTGCGTGATGTCAGATTTCAGATTGAAACTTTTTCGCTTTCTATATTAAAAAGTTAGACTTTAGACTGTTTGACTTTAATTTGTTTTTAACCAATTTTAAAAAAAGAGGAGGTTCTCAATTCGCTCGCTGAGTCTTCTATTGCAAACTTCAAAAATCTAGATACTCTGATACAAAAATATAGGCCAATTATTTATACCTTTCATCCCATTGTTTATGACAATGGAGATTGGGAAATAATTTGTTAGATAACAATTGAATAACATTTTGAAAAATGGTGGTTAAACTTTTGTTTCTCCAGGGCTCGATTCTTTCAAGTGTTAAGAAGATACTAGAAGTTTTTCAAATTTGTAAAATCACATCTTATGTTATAAAAAAAATATTTTTATTGCTGAACTCTCTTTAGCGGGGGCGCGCGCATGCTGTAACAGCCGCGCGGAGCCCTATTTTCAACGTCAAATTAAAATTATAAATAATGGAGATAGAATCCCGGGACTTGGGACTTTTTTATTGGAAATTTCCTCCTCTTAACGAGCTTTTTTCAAAATTGCTTAAATGTCAATATTTTTCGAGTTATTAACAAAAAATCGGCCAAGTGCGAGTCGGGCCTCGCTCTTTTAGGGTTCCGTTAAAAAAATTAAATTAAAATATTTTCATGTACCCATGGAAACATTTTAATTTTTTTTTTTTAATTTAATTTAATTTTTATTATTTGTTGTTATAGCGGCAATAGAAATACATAATATGTGAAAATTTCATCTGTTTATCTATTAAGGTTTACGAGATACAGCCCGCTGACAGACGGACGGACGGACGGACGGACGGACGGACGGACGGACAGCGTAGGCTTAGTAATAGGGTCCCGTTGGTACCCTTTGGGTACGGAACCCTAAAAACGAAATATCATTTTTTTTATTTTTTTTATTATAACATATTTTTTATTATGACATTTTGACTTTATACAGTATACTACATTAAACCAATTTTTTATTAAATCATTTTTTTTCATCTTATTTTGTTAATAACAATTGCAATTTTTTACCTGCACCAAAATCCTTCAAAAACATTTTTCTTGAGGTCATTCCGACTCGAATGAGCCATCGCTCATATTTTTAGGACCTTTATCTCTATTTTTCACGTTTTTGAACTTGTTGACTAGACTAATACGTAGGTATGTATTTACGAATTCAAATAAATATTGACGAATTTCAAAACATAACATTGACATAACATTTGACGACCTCCCTGGCTCAGTGGTGAGCTGTGTTGTCTTATAACTGGGAGTTCTCGGGTTCGATTCCCGGCGGGGTCAATTTTGGAATTTATAATTTCTGAATTGTCTCTGGTCTGGTCTGGCGGGAGGCTTTGGCCGTGGCTAGTTACCACCCTACTGTCAAAGACGTGCCGCTAAGCGATTTAGCGTTCCGGCACGATGGCGTGTAGAAACCAATTAGGGGTATGGGTTGAATATTCACTGCCATAGCCCTTCGAAGTTAGCCCGCTACCATCTTAGACTGCATCGTCACTTACCATCAGGTGAGATCGCAGTCAAGGACTAGCTTGTCATCGAATAAAAAAACACTTCGGCGATGAAACTTGACAACATAATAGTGCTGTCAATAAAGAGAACAATTAGTTCAGTTTCTACACTTTTTTGCCAAGTTGTACAAAATTAAAAATCACATCAGTGTGAATTTGCAGTACGCAGGAGGCGTAATATAAAATAAAGAGAACAATTAGTTCAGTTTCTACACTTTTTTGCCAAGTTGTACGAAATTAAAAATCACAGCAGTGTGAATTTGCAGTACGCATGAGGCGTAATATAAAATTCGATCCGTAGTCAACCCAAGTCAGTTGACTTGGGTTGACTACGGATAGAAAAATACCTGAAAAATACGGAGGTATGACAAAATACGAATTTCATACCATATCAAAATACTTTAAGTATATGAGACGTGTCCATGCTTAAAACTAAGTATACAAAAGTCATGCGTTTCATCAAACTATTGTCAGGTTTTGTGCTGTGCAACTCAATCATATTTTTGTATCAGAGTATCTAGATTTTTGAAGTTTGCAATAGAAGACTCAGCGAGCGAGCCCCACACAAATGAAGTTTGATTCTTATTTGATTATGTTATCGAATTCTGTTTGTAACTCTGGAAACTAGTATGTTTGTAGTTTTATTTGTAAAGTATAATAAATGGCCAATTGCGTGTCGGGCCACGCGCAGTGTAGGGTTCCGTAGTTGCCAGTCACAATATTATGCGTATAATTTTAGGCCTATATTGTACACACTTCTAAGTAGAAGTGTGTAAAATATAGGCCTAAAATTAGGCCGATCACTGCCGCTATAATCTATACTAAAAAATACTTTTTAAAAAACCGACTTCAGACGCCCGCGCCACTACAAAGTATATAATTTATTGTTGTTATTGTAAAAAGCGCTCGACCGATTTCGATAAAATTTAAATGGGACCACCTGGGAAGTATACCCTTTGAAACAAAAAAAAGAATTTTGCAAATCGGTTCAGGTGTCTTCGAGTAATCGGTGAACATACACAAAAAAAAGGATTCCGACGAATTGAGAACCTCCTCCTTTTTTTAAATTGGTTAAAAACAAATTAAAGTCAAACAGTCTAAAGTCTAACTTTTTAATATAGAAAGCGAAAAAGTTTCAATCTGAAATCTGACATCACGCAGGTTAGAGTTTTAATAGCTACGATGACCGATTTTGAAAACTGTTGGATGATGTTCGGAAGTATCTTCTATTTCAAAAAAATCGGCCAAGTGCGAGTCGGGCCTCGCTCTTTTAGGGTTCCGTTAAAAAAAAATACATAAAAATATTTCCATGTACCCATGGAAATATTTTATTTAATTTTTTTAATTTAATTTAATTTTTATTATTTGTTGTTGTAGCGGCAATAGAAATACACAATCTGTGAAAATTTCAACTGTCTACCTATTACGGTTACCGAGATACAGCCCGCTGACAGACGGACGGACGGACGGACGGACGGACAGCGTAGGCTTAGTAATAGGGTCCCGTTGGTACTCTTTGGGTACGGAACCCTAAAAATACCTTATTAATTTGACTGTACTACCGTTATTCAAAGCTTAATTAATTGAGATAGGCACTATGTTTCCCGCCTTTATACATCTTTATAATTAATTACAAAGCAAATTTAATTTTTATTTTTTGCAGCTAAACTAAAGCAGATAACAAAAAAAAATCGGCCAAGTGCGAGTCGGGCCTCGCTCTTTTAGGGTTCCGTTAAAAAAAATTAAATAAAAATATTTCCATGTACCCATGGAAATATTTTAATTTAATTTTTTTAATTTAATTTAATTTTTATTATTTGCTGTTATAGCGGCAATAGAAATACATAATATGTGAAAATTTCATCTGTCTATCTATTACGGTTTACGAGATACAGCCCGCTAACAGACGGACGGACGGACGGACGGACGGACGGACGGATGGACGGACGGACAGCGTAGGCTTAGTAATAGGGTCCCGTTCGTACCCTTTGGGTACGGAACCCTAAAAATGAAGTGGAACTTTTTTGTGTAAAATTTTTTTCTCTACTACTTTTACTTGAAACTGTTTTTTCTTTTTCCTACCGTTATTAAGTTATTTAAAAAAAAGGCATTTTTCAACCCATTTTTTATTTTTTTCATCCCTTTCCCCTAAATTTAAATCAAAATTTCTTTTATAATATCATTATTTAAGTATTAATGAACACATTTTTACTCATTGCGCCAAAGCTGGTCAGATCATGGTTTCATTTAACTTTTTACTGGACTAAATAGCACAATTTTATTTATTTACCTTATTTAAGGTTAGTGCCAATTAAGATAGACCTCTAAATTGTATGAGCGCCCATACAACTCGGAGGACTATCTTAATTGGCTTCTATTATTTATGTATGGGGACACCCTTTAAAATTCAACTTTTTTATTTTTTGTAATTTTTCCTTTATTTGTGCTGGTAGACCTTGCATTTTGTCAAATTTTGTGATTCTAGGTCAACGAGAACTACCATATAGGTTTTCGACCCAAAACCTATAGAGTAGGTACTTCCGGTTGACCAAGAATTGTCAATTTTGGTTAAAAGCAAGGTAAGACCTATGTTATGGGTATAGTTGAGGACCTGGAGGGTGACATAGGCTACTTTTTATCCCAGAAAATCAAAGAGTTCCCAAGGGAGTTCAAAAACTAAATCCACGCGGACGAAGTCGCGGGCATCAGCTAGTTAAATAATAATTATATATATACTTCTAATAATCCATTTAGTGTCAAAGTAAAATAATCCTTGATTGTATTGATAAAAAGTCACAAATTCAGTAAGTACAACCGATTATGGAGAGTTATGGAGCGTATCATACATAGGTAAATGTATAAGAATGCATACACGAAATTGAGCTCTAATTCAATGCTGTTATGGTTTATTTTACTTTGACTCTAATGACATCGAATACGATTACGATCAATCGCTTAACTATAGACAATTGGACCTGTTACAGTTTTATTATAAGTAGGTAGGTATAGATAATACTAGCTGATGCCCGCGACTTTGTCCGCGTGGATTTAGTTTTTAAAGTCCCTCGGGAACTCCTTGATTTTCCGGGATAAAAAGTAGCCTAGATGTTGACCCAATTAATAAGTTACCAAGGTATAAAATTTTGTAGAAATCTGTGCGGTAGTTTTTACGTGAAAGAAGGACAAACAAACAGACAAAAATTAAATACAAATCTGTTTTGGGCTCAGTATCGATAGTAAAGCATCCCCCAATTAAAATTTTCAAAATATATTAAATGTACCTACAGAAATCTTCCAGTTACAGTTTTATTATATTTATAGATTAATTTATAAAAACTAGTTATTTTATGTTAATAAGAGTGAATTGCGAATGTCAACCCCTATCTATATTAAAAATCTCGAGTCACGAAGTATGTTCGGGATAAACTTGAAAACTACTACGCCGATTTTGATCAAACTTCGTAACTATCTGTAATTTGGTCCAACTTCTCGGACGAAGTCGCGAACATATAAGCTAGTTATTACATGATGTCCTCCCGACCGAATCCGATCACGGCGGCCAACCTCCTATGCTAAAACGTCGCCTTAGAGGTCAGCCATCTGCGCGGGAGATATTATAGTGCAGAAGTGTGTGCGCAACCACAGGTGCACTCTCTATTCCCTCACTCTCATAGTCCGATGGTACGGAAATCCGACACGACCGGAGAGAGATCAGGCGCAGGACCGACGGTTTTACGTGCTCTCCGAGGCACGGGGGTGACTAACCAGTAACCACCAACTTCCTAACTCCGGGCCAGTACTGAGAATTTCTTTGGCAGAAAAACGCAATACTTTTTTTTAACGGCCGCAGCCCGACCCGGGAATCGAACCCGGGACCTCGTCATCCGCAGTCGAACAAGCTGACCACTAGACCAACGAGGCAGTTAGTTATTACATGACGTGTTGTCCACAGTAGGTACCTACGTATATCATCTATACTTACCTCAAGCAATTTTTATCAACATGCCTATGTAATCGAAAAATAACAAATATAAAATATAGGTACTAAATATAAAGTGTAAGTAAATACTCACATATACATTTTTAATTCTCTTGCTCTTTTAACAAGATATTTTTTCTTATGTTTTGGCATTTTTGACCTGCACTATTCACTATTTGCAGTGTAAATATTTATAGTGTAAATTTTACACTATTCTTTGACCGATTAAAAAGTTAACTTATTTACAAAACACACACACACAACACACAATTTTAAAGATAAAACTAAACATATTAAATCTATGAATATAAAAATATGTACACATTAGTATAATCCCGGGAATCGAATCCGGGACCTCGTCATCTGTAGTCGAATTTGCTAACCACTAGACCACGTCTTGTATATTACCTATACAACCACTACACTAGCGGCACGCTATGATGGCCGGTTTGACACATTACAATAGTGATGTGGAATGTCAATTTATTCTCGAACAAAAAACAATTAAGTTTTGTTTTTGTACTTGATTAAATAGGTTTAATAAAACAAAAATGTATATGTTTATTTAATTTATTTGAACGAACTGAATATTTGAATGAAAATGAATATACATACTTTATATGCACACAAGAAACATATGAATACAAAAGATACCAAAAAAGGTTTTTAAAAATTTTCAATTTAGAAAACCAAATGCTGAGTTGTGGTATATATCATATAAAAATAAAAATTTTACCTTTTGTATGAAACAGCTGATATTTTTTTGCGATTTCAGAGGTTTGTCCACATAGTGAAAATTGTTCATATTCACAAGTACATTCACCCCTTAAATGGTGCAAACTGATTTTTCTACACTTGTATACATTTTAGAAATCAATTTAATAAATAAATTTTGAGTCCTAAACCTAAAACTACATTCGATAAAATTTATGAATCTCTGCACATCACTATCGTCAATAAAGTAATACAATTATTTCCTTCAAAGTCGTTATCAATTAATACGGAACTTCATGAGCGGACAAACGTCAAACCGGCCATCATAGCGTGCCGCTAGTGTAAATCACAAGATCTACGGTACCTACAGTCGACAGCTGTTCAATGGTACGAGTGAATTGCGAATGTCAACCCTATTGTTATAGGAATAAGGCACGTTGAAAGTCATACTGTCAGGCTTGACTTGATGTTTTGCTGTTATCCACTGTTATGTAGGTATCTACCTCAAACTTAGACCATTCAAAAAATATGGTCTAAGACCTCAAGCAATTTTTATCAACATGCATATCATCATCATCACCATCATCATCATCATCATCAGCAACCCATCAACGACTCACTACTGAGCGCAGGTCTCCTTTTAGATAAGGGTTAAATAATAGAATAGAAATGCTTTTTATTCAAATAAACTTTTATACAAGTATTTTTGAATCGTCGATGATTCTACCGCTCGCGCTGGTTCGAAATGCCCTTCCTGCCGAGAAGAACCAGCAAGAAACTCGGCAGTTGCTCTTTTCAAAACAAGTTTACAATATAATAGATATTATGCTATGTTTGCACTGTTTCCACAATGAGGGGAAGTTCCACAAAAGCATTCCTATAATTCAACACATGTTAAGACGGGCAGACAGAAAGTAGCCCCATTCCCGCCGGTGGCACCCGTTCACGGGCATGACGCATGACCCAGGCATTGCTTCAGGCCATAATCCACCCAATGCGAATTGGTAGATTACACATACCTTCGAGAACATTATGGAGAACTCTCAGGTGTGCAGGAGTGCAGGATTCCTCACGATGATTTTAATTGCTTAAATGCACATTACTCCGAAAAATCAATGGTGCCCGGGATCGAACCTGCGACCTCCCGAATAGGAGACCACAGTTCTAACCGCTAGGCTATCACTGCTTACATTATTATGCCTAGCATAGGTAATAATCGAAAAAATAACATATTACACTAACTAAAAATTGTAGGTAAATATTCACCAATACATTTTTAATTGTCCACCTGTTTGGCATTTTCGAATTCACTATTCTTTGATTATTTAAGAAGTTTATAAAAGTTTATGTATTTACAAAAAAATATTTACAGTTACTGACTTAAAGATTTTATCTAAACTAAGTAAATCTATTAATATAAATATTTAGAAATTGGTATAAACTCCTTAAAAGCTAAAATTAATTTCAACGAAGTCGCTGCAAAACCGATGCGCGGTCTTCCCTCCGCAACGTCCCGGCAGGGACTGTGGATGGGGCTCGCGAGTGTTTATCAGCTCGGATTTAGTTGAATTTCAGGTTAATATTACTATACACGATTGTAATGCGGCGTAAAAATAAAGTTAAATAGCGAAAAGATTCATATTTTTAATACCTTTTTTTGTGTGCAAGAACGAATTAAAAAGCTAGCGCGCTTTTGGAGAAGTTATGCAAATTATGTCAAAAATAGGTACTCTTTGGGGTTTTTTTTACAAGAGGGGGTTGACAAAAATAAACATTTTTAATAGCCAAAACAGTTATTGAATCTTTATCTTTCATTCTTTATTTTTTATTTACGGCTTAAATCAACAATTATGTTGATATGTTGAATTAAACAACCATGGAATTTAGACATTCACGCTTCTTAAGGCCTTAATTTGGTTTTTCGCAATTTGTAAACTAATACGACAAAGTAGGCTTATGGCATTCTAATTGCGCCAGTGGAATTATCATCATACAGGTTTACATAAAAATCTTTACTTGAAAGTGACCCGTTTAAGAAATTAATCAAAATATCGAGTTGGGAGTGAGTTACTCACATATAAGCCGATATTCTGACTAATAATACGAAATAACGAAGTATTAGTCCAGTCATAATAGTAAGTTCACCTCGGAATTCGAGATACCCAGCTGTAAGTCTGTAAATACTTGTATATTGACACCCTAAAAGTTGTCTCAAAACCTACATATGGTAGGGTGTGCGCAACTATTAAATTTCAAGGTCAAAGGTCACAAAAATCGGTCTTTTGCGCTTTTTTGTAAATATCTCATTTCCTATGGGTTTTTTGCTATTTGTATTTATTATCAATATTGTAGAATACAAAATTCTCTACAATTTTTGTAAAAAAAATTTTTTTTATACGGTGAACCGTTTTCGAGATAGAGGGCGGAGAGCGCGAGGTCACAGCATCACTTCAGGTCAACCGGTGCCTCCGGTCGAAAACGCGCCATATATAGTTGATAAACTATCGATAAATCAACGATTATAAATATTTGTCAATGTTTATTAACTATTATATTATATTTTATCATTTTTTTCCTAACCTATCCACTTTTTATTCAGTATTAATTTATTTAACAACACTTACCTGCCCATGTAATTGCAGAATTGTTAATGAAAATATAGGAATTATATTTGAATTTTAACCTAATTAATATTAATAACTTCTTACATGAATAAATTATGAATTAATCTTTTTATTAAAAAATATCATTCAATACATTTATTTTTATTAAAATTAAAAAAATGGAATAAAGGGTACAAAAACTACAATACAAACACTACAAAATATAATTTTAATCATCTTCTTCCTCTTCATCGTCGTCTTCCGGCTGCTGGTAAATTTCAAACTGGTCTTCATTATCGTCTTCAACGACATTTGTCTCAAGTTCTTCCATGATTTCGGGGTCAAAGGTTCCATCTTCGTTAATGTCGCTCTGATATGGTAGAGCATTGAGACAAGCTTGCCCATTACATTGGCCACAAGCTAAAGAGCATTGCAAGCCCGCTTTCCTGCATCCGCATCGCGAACCACAACCACTCTTGCAGTTGCAGAAAATTGTATTTATCAAATCTTCTGGAGCAGGTGGTAAAATTGTCATGATAAGCTCCAGAAAATCGTTTCGCACTGCCCAACCCCATTCCTGGGGTTCCAAATCATGCCCTAACCAAGTTTGAACTTGATAATATACACGTTTGAAATGTTGATGAGCAGCTGCACTTGTTGGTGGAATATTTGAAAGCTGCACAGGTTTATTAAGTTTTGTAGACTTGACGTAATGCATATAACGAAGATGATCGAGACTTTTCACAGATTTCGGAGCATTATAGACATTATATAGAGTATATAGTAGTAGTACAATATATATATATATATATATATATATATATATATACAGTATATAGTAGTAGTACATACAGTACCCGGCGATATATATTGGACATCAATGCAATATATATCGGCGGGTACTGTAACTATACCATATAATTGAACATCTGTCCCTACTGGCTATAAATAGAAAGGTCCGTAGTGTATAATAGGGGCCCGTATAATTCCCAGGTATAATTTTTGACGTAGTGGAAGGATTTTAAAATTTACAGATTTTAAAGAAGATGCACTTAATTATTTTCTATTTAAAATGTCATTAGTTTAAATGGGAATATAATTATATTATGATTTAAGTTTTTCCCTTAATTATTTTTTAATTTTAGGAAACGGTTATCAGTATTATTGAATATATATAGATTTAATGCATGAAAAATATGATAAAATATAGTATAATAGTTAATAAAAATTGACAAATATTTATAATCATTGATTTATCGATAGTTCATCAACTATATATGGCGCGTTTTCGACCGGAGGCACCGGTTGACCTGAAGTGATGCTGTGACCTCGCGCTCTCCGCCCTCTATCTCGAAAACGGTTCACCGTATAAAAAAAAATTTTAACAAAATTTGTAGAGAATTTTGTATTCTACAATATTGATAATAAATACAAATAGCAAAAAACCCATAGGAAATGAGATATTTACAAAAAAAGCGCAAAAAACCGATTTTTGTGACCTTTGACCTTGAAATTTAATAGTTGCGCACACCCTACCATATGTAGGTTTTGAGACCACTTTTAGGGTGTCAATATACAAGTATTTACAGACTTACAGCTGGGTATCTCGAATTCCGAGATTCTTACCAAATTTAAGCTTAAATGACTGGACTATATAGGTACTCTCTATTAAGATGAATCTAATGTCACCTATTTAAAAACTGGACGCAGGCGACGGCCATCTTGTCATAGAAGAAGAAAATTGTTTTCCTTTTTATGCATGCATACTAGCTTTTGCACGAATCTTCATCCACAAGTTCTTGTTTGTTTCTTCAGAATATTAATGAAACTTGTCGCATAAATGTTGTGAAACCACTCCCAAATTTACTTTGCCCCAAAAACATTATCAAATTCGACGTGCCCCAAAAATATTATCAAATTGGACGTGCCCCAAAAACATTTTCAAATTCGATGTGCCCCAAAAAATTATCAAATTCGACGTGCACCAAAAACATTATCAAATTCGATGTGCTCCAAAAAATTATCAAATTCGACGTGCCCCAAAAACATTATCAAATTCGACGTGCCCCAAAAACATTATCAAATTCGACGTGCCCCAAAAACATTATCTAATTCGACGTGCCCCAAAGACATTATCTAATTCGACGTGCCCCAAAAACATTATCAAATTCGACGTGCCCCAAAAATATTACAAAACCAGCTATTACCCACGGCTGCGCTCCCGCTATCTATAAAAAGTATACTCTACTAAAATTAATTATTTATATCTCGTGCTATTATAGCACTACATTAGACCTACCAAATAGTTTGTTTATAAAGAATATTAGTCAAGTAGGCTTATATTCTCCTCTCCCCTCCAAATAAGTGGAAAGCTTGCGTTAGAACCTGCGACCTTTCAGTTTTCAGTTCGCACCTTTAACCATTGGGCTACTGACGTTTCCAAGATACTTATTAATTACCATTGATCTTCTCCAAAGCATCTTTGACGGTGTCTCTTATTTTGTTCTGTGTGGCCAGGAACATGGAGAGGTTCTGCGACTCCTGGAGACTCTGGCTGTCTGACATCACTTTGAGGAACTGGGCAGCCCTGGTGGAGAAACACTCATGAGGTTTAAACTACTTTATAAGGTCCTTTAATGGTGAATGAGAACCTGCACGCGTGAGATTTCTCCATAATGTTATCAAAAGTGTGTGAAGTCCGAACATTAGCCGCTTCTGGGCACAGTTCTCCACTCAATTGGGTATTTGACTGATATTTTTAGGGTTCCGTAACTCAAAAGGTAAAAAAGGAACCTTATTCTGAAATATTACATTTTCGATTATAAATAATGAATATCAACATTTTGACAACAGTCAAATACCCAATTGACAAGGTTTTAGGCCATTATAGTCCATCACCCTGGCCAAATGAAAATCAGGAGACTTCACACACCTTTTAGTATAAAATACGATATACCGTCGATTTCAACAATAAAATAATAAAACTTGCAATCCGAGTTAGTCTAGGGTCACTTTTAGCGTAATTTGATGTATATTGTCTGTTCAGTTCGAGTTCAGTTCGAAGAGCGGATGGTCGTTGGGGACTGGGGTCCCAAGGTACTAGAGTGGCGACCCCGCACCGGGAAGCGCAGTGTTGGCAGGCCCCCACTAGGTGGACGGACAACATCGAAACGAGTCGCAGGGCCGAGGCCTGTGGAAGTCCATGCAAGAGACCTTTGTCCAGCGGTGGACGTCTATTTGATTCATCGATGCCTCTTTCACAATGTTGCTTCAACCTATTTTTCAATTTACCCATGTCAACTGTCTTAATGAACTTTTTAATAATCTCTGATCATACAAGAATACCGGAAAATAAATGAAGCTCACCTTCTATATGTAGAGTAGTCATTCTTCACAGAACTCTTCATGTTTTTAAGTTCATCCAGCACAGCGAACATATTGACGAACTTCCCCAAAGTGAGAAGATACGCTTCGGAAACGAAGTCGCGACGCTTCTCCGCGTGACATAGCCGCCGCACTTCGCCGCAGAAGCGTTCGATCGCTTTGCGCTGAAGGTAAGACATTATTATGAGTATATCAACGAATTTGATGTGTCAGAAGATACGCTTCGGAAACGAAGTCGCGACGCTTCTCCGCGTGACATAGCCGCCGCACTTCGCCGCAGAAGCGTTCGATCGCTTTGCGCTGAAGGTAAAACATTATTATGAGTATATCAACGAATTTGATGTGTCAGAAGATACGCTTCGGAAACGAAGTCGCGTCGCTTCCCCGCGTGACAGAGACAGCACTATCCAGCTGCTCGTTGGACCTGGACTGGGGGATTGCACGGCTGTAGCATCTTCAGGTGTAAAACAACCCTGCTAGAGCGTTACCAGGTGTACCAAATGTAAAGCAGAGGAGTGATACCTGAAAGTACATAAACTGCAGCAGTTTGTCCACCTCTGGGGCTAAAACCTGCATGGTCCACTCAATATGTGGACTGTCCAGCAGCTCAGTGAACCTGAGCTGAAGAACCAGCATTCCAGGGGTAGAACAACACTGCTAAAGCGTTACCAGGTGTACTAAATGTAAAGCAGAGGAGTAATACCTGAAAGTAGATAAACTGCAGCAGTTTGTCCACCTCTGGCGCTAATACCTGCATTGTCCCGTCAATATGTGGACTGTCCAGCTGCTCAGTGAACCTGAGCTGAAGAACCAGGTCTCCAGGTGTAGAAAAACACTACTAGAGCGTTACCATGTGTACCAGATGTTAAGCAGAGGAGTAATACCTGAAAGTACATAAACTGCAGCAGTTTGTCCACCTCTGGCGCTAATACCTGCACGGTCCACTCAATATGTGGACTATCCAGCTGCTCAGTGAACCTGAGCTGAAGAACCAGGTCTCCAGGTGTAGAGCAACACAGCTAAAGCGTTACCAGGTGTACCAGATGTTAAGCAGAGGAGTAATACCTGAAAGTACATAAACTGCAGCAGTTTGTCCACCTCTGGCGCCAACACCTGCACCGTCCGCTCGTATATGTGGACCCTGTCTGGCTGCTCATTGGACCTGGGCTGGGGGATGGCACGACTGCAGCACCTCCAGGTGTAGAGCATTACAGCGTGAGCGTTGCCCTCTTCTAGAAGTTCATTCTGAAAGGATACAGTGGAATACACTTCTTTATTCACATGTTAGAATACAATAGAAAATAATAGATACATTTTTGAAGTAAAACTTCTTTACGCACGCTTGACTTGGGGACTAAGCTGGTGAATGCGTTACGAAAAGTGTGATCGGGCGAGGCGAACGGAAGTTGAGAGGGAGATATAAGTTAGTGAAGATAGAAAGAGAGAGAGTTACGTTTCGTATATTACTGTAGGGGCAAGAGAGAGAGGTGCGAGCACACATTTTCTTTCTCTCATAGCCAGTTGCGTTTCGTATATCTAAGGCACAGTGCAGGCCTAAAACTTCTTTACGCACGCTTGACTTGGGGAGTAAGCTGGTGAATGCGTTACGAAAAGTTTGAAATATTTGTAGAAAATTAATATATGTATATGTAAATATTATACATAATATAAACATATACAACATTATATAGATGAGCTAAAAAAGCTCATCTTCATTACAATCAATTTACTTCAGTCGTGTGGTCTAAAGCATACTCGTTTTTTTTTATTCAAATCGACGGTTAAAAGGAAATAGGGCATAAGCGACATTTTTGTCAAAAATGAGTTATTATGCCATTGGACTTAAAATTTTCTGCTGTTTCGAATGCGCTTACTCCCATGGCTCTACGATGACTTTTTTGGCGTTTATGCCCAAGCAAAAGAAAAACAATTTATAGTGTTATTTTTGCTAACCGACGAAAATTCTGGTCATTTTTGCTATAAAGGTGATTGTACCCCTACAAAAATGATTTATTTTGGGTTTGTTGTCGGTAATGCTTTTTTACTTCACAAGGGTGCCAAGCTTTTGGTTGTTTATGCCTTTTAAGCATTTCAATTGAAAAGTACAAATGTTGCTTAAAGCTTACTTCCATTTCGTAATTTAGCAGAGCTATGGCGCTTGTGCCCTATATACAAAATGCATACTTATATTACTCTGGCGGTTATCCCCTATTTCCATTCAGTTCTTAATGACAGCCAAGTCGGTTATGCCCTATTACCTAAATTGATTTTAATATGACACTGGTGGATATACCTTACTTCCGTTTACTAATATAAATACGATTGTCGCTAATTCCATATTACTTAAATTAAATTAGATATCATGGTGTCGATTATAACATATTTCCACGTTCTACAATCATACTTATACGTCGCTTATACCGCAATACCAAATAAGTGAAATAAGGATTTAATAACGAGTCGGGGCTTATGCCATTGGATACCACAAAAACCAGTTTTAAAGTCGCTTATGCGTTAGCGTCGCTTGTCCCCCCGCAACACTCAGCCGCGCACTGTGACAGCGTGAACACGCGCGACTCGTGCGCTCCTATTTTTAATAATATCGGGACCCACAGGATTGGTAAGCTATCTCTTTTTATTATTTGTGATTATTTATTATTCATGCATTGTTATCTATGTTACCTGTATTTCATTCAATGTTATTATTTTAGGTTAAACAATGGAAAGGAAAGGCCGAAAAAGGGTCCTTTTAGAAATGGCCTTGAAGTCAACAGGTTTACAAAACTGCGCCAGTCAACATTACGCAACATTCAGCTGATATCCTCACAAAATCGTCAATAGGTACTTTATCAGACCTGTTCTCCAGCTCAAATGCCGATGCTGCGACATCCGTACATGCCAGCCCTGAACCAAATGCACATAAATACCACTTCAATAGCCCTAAGCCTGAGTCTGCTTTATTGATCAACTTAATACCGGAAACTGCGACGGACATCCCCACCAGTTCCGTCCAGAAAGTTCTGAACACACCATACGGTGACTGTATGTTGTTATTTTATTCAAGAAAGCTTAGCGTTTATAACGCAGTGATATACGAAAACGGCACACGAAATGCCTTTTGCTACTATTGGGACGAGAGCCAAGGTAACCGTGGTGCTAACGAAATAGCTACCATTTTGAGGAAATACATAACTGACCTTGATGAACGTGGGAACATAAAACGACTTGTTCTTTATTGTGACTGCTGTCCTGGTCAGAATCGTAACAAAATTATTCTGACAATGCTCCACGAAACTGTTCAACGTTGCAAAAACATTGAATCAGTTCAAATAAATTTTTTACTCACGGGGCACACATATATGACAGTCGATTCTGCACACGGAACAATTGAAAACCAAGTTAAAAATACTACTATCTGGGCTCCATCGCAATGGTATACAGTTTTTCAGACGGCAAGAAAAAATCCAAAGCCTTTTGATGTTGAGAAATTGAATCACACAGACTTCAAGAGATGGGACCTTCTCGCTGACAAATACTTCGTGGGTAATCTTGTCGGCAAGATTAGTAAAATACGAGTCGCTACTTTTAAAAAGAACCGCACATCAGCAACGGTCAAATACTCAATGGACCCGGAGGCACCCGTGTTTCGTATAGAAATCGCATCAAAAACGAAGTTGCTTGATTTGCCGGACTGCTATCCCAAGGTCCTGCCAATTTCAGAGCTTAAACATAAAGATTTGATGAAGCTTTGTACGAACAAAGTTATACCTCAACAGTTTCAGGCAGAGTACTTAAATCTAACATTCAGTAAAAAGACAAAAGACTGTTTGGCCGAATCTGATATCGAAGATGAGGGAGATCAATAGTATTAAAGTGATGATGTTGTTTTAACCCCCGACGCAAAAACGACAGGGTGTCTGTCTGTAGTCTGTCTGTTGTTTGTCTGTTGTAAGTCTGTCTGTCTGTCTCTGTCTGTCTGTCTGTCTGTGTATGTGTCTTTCTGTGGCATCGTTGCTCCCGAAAGGATCAACCGATTTCAATTTAGATTTTTTTGCTTAAAAGGTGAATTATTGGAGAGTGTTATTATGGATTACAGATTTTTTCACAACTACCTCAATATGTATATCAAATAAAAGGGCTTGAGTAGCAGAACACAATACACTATAAAAAAATTAAATCCAAGATGGCAACCGCTGCAAAATGACTGATAACCTAAGTCGGGGGTTTTTTAAATGTTTAATTTTGAGGGGCTTTCTCAGAATATAAAGATAATACTTTCAAATTAAGAAGACTGATTAAGAAAAGTTGTGATTTTTAATGTTGATCTCGATAGCTATAAAGAAAAAAAATATTACCAATGATAATTGACCTAAGACTGACCTATTCAATGTACTAAGTAGGTATAAAACTTCTATACAGCATAAACATTTCATAATAAGAAAGTCTATTAACAAGTTAATAATTTCTTAAGCTGAAAAGAGTGGTACGGAAATAGAAATTTTGAAATGAATAGTAGATAGTAAACGTTCTTAGTTGAAAGTGAAGACAAAATTTTTTTATAGTCCTTTGTTCCCATGTTTCTTGAAACGTTGTTGTTTGACAAAGATACCATGTTTTGTTTAACGGTGCCTTTTAATTTTAAGTTGCGAAGCTGTCTTTATTTTTGCATAATGTTTATTACTTTTTTAAATGTTAACACTTTCTGTCAAATGTTGACAGCGTTATGAAAGAAAGAGACAAAACAGTGTTTTAGCTAAAATAGGTTTATTATGCGATTCGTGTTTTTATTAGTAAGGGGGTTAATTTTGATTTTTCTTGATTAAAAAGTATTGACAAAAACTCCTTTTTTATTTCAAAAAACATCACACTATCTGCTCGTTAGTAAATATGAAATGACGAGCTATATCTATTAAATCTACCATTTAGTGTAATATTATAGCAGGGTATACTGTAATAGGCTTCTTAGTAACATAGATCCTTAGTATGTTTCTGTGAAAATTTACTCCCAAGAAATTTCACCCTACTTTAGAAGTTAGAGACCCAATTACGGTGTCGTGTAATATCTGTTTTAGATATTTTCCTGATGAAGGATTGTGTTGGTTGCGCTACTTCATTATTTTTGGGGTGGCTTTTCATCCATATTTCTTTGCTTCGTAGCGACATTGTGTGTTACTAATGTCTTATATCCTGGTATTGTTTTGAATGCCGACTGTTTCTTGTGCCCTATTATCTTTTATACAACCACTATGAAAAGTACCTTATCCTTGAACGGATTGAACGGTCTAGTCGCTTATACCCTTTTACCTTGCGAAATGATAAATTGGAATGTCGCATATGCTTCTTATCCTTTAATATTTGATTTTGTCATTTGTATCTTATGCCATATTTCCTCATTCAAAAATTAAAAGCTGTGGTCATAAGCGCCAAAAACTACTTTAAATAACGTCAAATCACTAAAACTAAGAATACCAGTAACTGTTCCATTTCTATCTGATTTTATAACTGTTTCACTTTTCACAATATCTTAATAAATGACAAAAATACGTCAGTTTTTCTAAAATTTAAAACTTTGAACGGCTCTCCTGAACATTTCGACGGTTAAAAGGAAATAGGGCATAAGCGACATTTTTGTCAAAAATGAGTTATTATGCCATTGGACTTAAAATTTTCTGCTGTTTCGAATGCGCTTACTCCCATGGCTCTACGATGACTTTTTTGGCGTTTATGCCCAAGCAAAAGAAAAACAATTTATAGTGTTATTTTTGCTAACCGACGAAAATTCTGGTCATTTTTGCTATAAAGGTGATTGTACCCCTACAAAAATGATTTATTTTGGGTTTGTTGTCGGTAATGCTTTTTTACTTCACAAGGGTGCCAAGCTTTTGGTTGTTTATGCCTTTTAAGCATTTCAATTGAAAAGTACAAATGTTGCTTAAAGCTTACTTCCATTTCGTAATTTAGCAGAGCTATGGCGCTTGTGCCCTATATACAAAATGCATACTTATATTACTCTGGCGGTTATCCCCTATTTCCATTCAGTTCTTAATGACAGCCAAGTCGGTTATGCCCTATTACCTAAATTGATTTTAATATGACACTGGTGGATATACCTTACTTCCGTTTACTAATATAAATACGATTGTCGCTAATTCCATATTACTTAAATTAAATTAGATATCATGGTGTCGATTATAACATATTTCCACGTTCTACAATCATACTTATACGTCGCTTATACCGCAATACCAAATAAGTGAAATAAGGATTTAATAACGAGTCGGGGCTTACGCCATTGGATACCACAAAAACCAGTTTTAAAGTCGCTTATGCGTTAGCGTCGCTTGTCCCCCCGCAACACTCAGCCGCGCACTGTGACAGCGTGAACACGCGCGACTCGTGCGCTCCTATTTTTAATAATATCGGGACCCACAGGATTGGTAAGCTATCTCTTTTTATTATTTGTGATTATTTATTATTCATGCATTGTTATCTATGTTACCTGTATTTCATTCAATGTTATTATTTTAGGTTAAACAATGGAAAGGAAAGGCCGAAAAAGGGTCCTTTTAGAAATGGCCTTGAAGTCAACAGGTTTACAAAACTGCGCCAGTCAACATTACGCAACATTCAGCTGATATCCTCACAAAATCGTCAATAGGTACTTTATCAGACCTGTTCTCCAGCTCAAATGCCGATGCTGCGACATCCGTACATGCCAGCCCTGAACCAAATGCACATAAATACCACTTCAATAGCCCTAAGCCTGAGTCTGCTTTATTGATCAACTTAATACCGGAAACTGCGACGGACATCCCCACCAGTTCCGTCCAGAAAGTTCTGAACACACCATACGGTGACTGTATGTTGTTATTTTATTCAAGAAAGCTTAGCGTTTATAACGCAGTGATATACGAAAACGGCACACGAAATGCCTTTTGCTACTATTGGGACGAGAGCCAAGGTAACCGTGGTGCTAACGAAATAGCTACCATTTTGAGGAAATACATAACTGACCTTGATGAACGTGGGAACATAAAACGACTTGTTCTTTATTGTGACTGCTGTCCTGGTCAGAATCGTAACAAAATTATTCTGACAATGCTCCACGAAACTGTTCAACGTTGCAAAAACATTGAATCAGTTCAAATAAATTTTTTACTCACGGGGCACACATATATGACAGTCGATTCTGCACACGGAACAATTGAAAACCAAGTTAAAAATACTACTATCTGGGCTCCATCGCAATGGTATACAGTTTTTCAGACGGCAAGAAAAAATCCAAAGCCTTTTGATGTTGAGAAATTGAATCACACAGACTTCAAGAGATGGGACCTTCTCGCTGACAAATACTTCGTGGGTAATCTTGTCGGCAAGATTAGTAAAATACGAGTCGCTACTTTTAAAAAGAACCGCACATCAGCAACGGTCAAATACTCAATGGACCCGGAGGCACCCGTGTTTCGTATAGAAATCGCATCAAAAACGAAGTTGCTTGATTTGCCGGACTGCTATCCCAAGGTCCTGCCAATTTCAGAGCTTAAACATAAAGATTTGATGAAGCTTTGTACGAACAAAGTTATACCTCAACAGTTTCAGGCAGAGTACTTAAATCTAACATTCAGTAAAAAGACAAAAGACTGTTTGGCCGAATCTGATATCGAAGATGAGGGAGATCAATAGTATTAAAGTGATGATGTTGTTTTAACCCCCGACGCAAAAACGACAGGGTGTCTGTCTGTAGTCTGTCTGTTGTTTGTCTGTTGTAAGTCTGTCTGTCTGTCTCTGTCTGTCTGTCTGTCTGTGTATGTGTCTTTCTGTGGCATCGTTGCTCCCGAAAGGATCAACCGATTTCAATTTAGATTTTTTTGCTTAAAAGGTGAATTATTGGAGAGTGTTATTATGGATTACAGATTTTTTCACAACTACCTCAATATGTATATCAAATAAAAGGGCTTGAGTAGCAGAACACAATACACTATAAAAAAATTAAATCCAAGATGGCAACCGCTGCAAAATGACTGATAACCTAAGTCGGGGGTTTTTTAAATGTTTAATTTTGAGGGGCTTTCTCAGAATATAAAGATAATACTTTCAAATTAAGAAGACTGATTAAGAAAAGTTGTGATTTTTAATGTTGATCTCGATAGCTATAAAGAAAAAAAATATTACCAATGATAATTGACCTAAGACTGACCTATTCAATGTACTAAGTAGGTATAAAACTTCTATACAGCATAAACATTTCATAATAAGAAAGTCTATTAACAAGTTAATAATTTCTTAAGCTGAAAAGAGTGGTACGGAAATAGAAATTTTGAAATGAATAGTAGATAGTAAACGTTCTTAGTTGAAAGTGAAGACAAAATTTTTTTATAGTCCTTTGTTCCCATGTTTCTTGAAACGTTGTTGTTTGACAAAGATACCATGTTTTGTTTAACGGTGCCTTTTAATTTTAAGTTGCGAAGCTGTCTTTATTTTTGCATAATGTTTATTACTTTTTTAAATGTTAACACTTTCTGTCAAATGTTGACAGCGTTATGAAAGAAAGAGACAAAACAGTGTTTTAGCTAAAATAGGTTTATTATGCGATTCGTGTTTTTATTAGTAAGGGGGTTAATTTTGATTTTTCTTGATTAAAAAGTATTGACAAAAACTCCTTTTTTATTTCAAAAAACATCACACTATCTGCTCGTTAGTAAATATGAAATGACGAGCTATATCTATTAAATCTACCATTTAGTGTAATATTATAGCAGGGTATACTGTAATAGGCTTCTTAGTAACATAGATCCTTAGTATGTTTCTGTGAAAATTTACTCCCAAGAAATTTCACCCTACTTTAGAAGTTAGAGACCCAATTACGGTGTCGTGTAATATCTGTTTTAGATATTTTCCTGATGAAGGATTGTGTTGGTTGCGCTACTTCATTATTTTTGGGGTGGCTTTTCATCCATATTTCTTTGCTTCGTAGCGACATTGTGTGTTACTAATGTCTTATATCCTGGTATTGTTTTGAATGCCGATTGTTTCTTGTGCCCTATTATCTTTTATACAACCACTATGAAAAGTACCTTATCCTTGAACGGATTGAACGGTCTAGTCGCTTATACCCTTTTACCTTGCGAAATGATAAATTGGAATGTCGCATATGCTTCTTATCCTTTAATATTTGATTTTGTCATTTGTATCTTATGCCATATTTCCTCATTCAAAAATTAAAAGCTGTGGTCATAAGCGCCAAAAACTACTTTAAATAACGTCAAATCACTAAAACTAAGAATACCAGTAACTGTTCCATTTCTATCTGATTTTATAACTGTTTCACTTTTCACAATATCTTAATAAATGACAAAAATACGTCAGTTTTTCTAAAATTTAAAACTTTGAACGGCTCTCCTGAACATTTCATCTTTTGTCGCTTATACCCTATTTCCTTTTAACCGTCGATTTCATCTTTTGTCGCTTATACCCTATTTCCTTTTAACCGTCGAAATAAACTTTTACAAGTGCATTTGAATAGTCAGATGAATCTATAGTTCACAATAGGTACTATGCTACGTATGCAGTGTTTCCTTAGTGAGGGGATGTTCCAAAAAATGCATACTTAAAATTATACAATACATGTTAAGATGGGCAGACAGAAAGTAGCCCCATTCCCACCGGTGGAAACCGTTCACGAGCATGACGCATGAACCAGCCGTTTGCTTCGCTCAACCATATTTGAGGGAATGTAACAATGAGGCGTAACGTTTAATACATTACACACAGACTATACAAAGTATATAATTTATTGTTGGTATTTTAAAAACCGCTCGACCGATTACGATAAAATTTATATGGGACTTTCAAACAAAACGAAAAAATAGACCAAGTGTGAGACGGGCCTCGCTCTTTTAGGGTTCCGTTAAAAAAAAAAATATTTCCATGTACCCATGGAAATATTTTAATTTAATTTTTTTAATTTAATTTCATTTTTATTATTTGTTGTTATAACGGCAATAGAAATACATAATATGTGAAAATTTCATCTGTCTATCTATTACGGTTTACGAGGTACAGCCTGCTGACAGACGGACGGATGGACATCGTAGGCTTAGTAATAGGGTCCCGTTGGTACCCTTTGGGTACGGAACCCTAAAAAGAATTTCCCAAATCGGTTCAGGTGTCTTCGAGTAATCGGTAACATAAAAAATATTCCAACGAATTGATAACCTCCTCCTTTTTTTAAATTCGCTTAAAAATGAGTTATTTTCTATTGCCTGTCTCCCGCGCCATGCTACAGAGTGTAGTATTGTATGAGAATACTAACCAAGTTGGCATGCACTGTGGCTTCCTCGATGTACTTGGCGATGCCTGTGACGAAGCCATTTCTGTCCTCGAAGTTGGTGTCGAAATTGGCCTGATAGAGGATGGAGCAGGGTGCTGCTTCGATGCAGGGCTGTTCATCTGTCAAAACAAGATTATTTAACCGACTTTGGCAAAGCAAAAAGGAAGGGTTATGATTTTAAATCTATGTTTGTATGTATGTGACTATTTACATATGCTCCATTGTACTTAAACTAATGAGCCAATTTTGATAAATAATTTAATATAAAAATTTTTTTTTAAACAACCTACTTCAAACTCCCACTTTACTACATTACACACACACACTATGCAAAATATTTAATTTATTGTTCATATTTTAAAAGCCACTCCACTACCAATTTTGATAAAATTTATAGGAAGAAGAATGAAACCTGGGAAGAATGCCCTTTGAAACAAAAAAATAATTTTTCAGATAGGTTAACATACAATAAAAAAAAAGATTCCAACGAATTGAGTACCTCCTCCTTTTTTGAAGTTGGTTAATGAGGTGTGAATTGATTTGTTATTAAGATCTGAGCGACATAGGCTGCATTTTATTGAACAACATCAATAAATGATGGACATTATATCCTACTTTTAACCGACTTCCTAAAAGGAGGAGGTTCTCAATTTGGCTGGTATTTTTCCATAGTCAGGTTACTTTTATATTTTTTTCTCGTTGAACAGAAATCTGAATAGTGGCTCAAGTACTGACAATCGAACCTGTTGGCAAATGATGCTATGAATAGAATAGAATAGAAATATTTTTTATTCAAATAAACTTTTTTACAAGTGTCCACACGAAAGGTTAAAATGTTTCTCTCCTTGCTCAGTTTTATCCACCTGTCAAAAATGGGCACAGTGGTGGATATAATATCCACAGTGGATAAAATGGGAGAAAATCTTATCCCCGTATTTATAACCATTATAAAAATCATGCTGAAGATAATTTAATTTCTTGTCAATGGATAAAATTGGGGGATATAATTTTTGTCTCCAGCACATGCTAGCCCTGCAGGAATCTAACCCGAGACCTCCCAGTTATAAGACCACAGCGCTCTACTGCGCCAGAGAGGTCATCAAATTATTTTGCTATTACCAGAGCATCAGAAGGAAGATCATCATCATCATCATCATCATCATCATTATCAACCCATCATCGGCTCATTACTGAGCGAGGTCTCCTCTCAGAGAAGGGTTATAGGCCATAGTCCACCACTCTGGCCCAATGCAAATTGGTGGACTTCACACACCTTCGAGAACATTATGGAGAACTCTCAGGTGTGCAGGTTTCCTCACGATGTTTTCCTTCACCGTTAAAGCATGTGATATTTAATATCTTAGTAATAAATAAGAGCGTATGTAAGAAGATTTTTGTGCAGTGTTGCCTTGTCCCTGTACGTCTTGTTCTAGTACTAGAAGAGAGTACCGTGTGAATGACACATACCATACATGTTTTACAATACAGATTTTTTCAGGTTTTGTGGACTATTACTAGCCTAACTGTAGTGAAATATAACTATAACCCATCCCGTTTCCGGGCAAAGGCCTCCCCTAGTCTCTTCCATACTTTAGTGTTAGAGGTGTTTCTATGCCAGAAGGCTTGCAAACTTTACAATATTGTCTCTCCATAGGTCTCTCACCACATAGGTCTTTCTTATATTATAGTATGGGCACCAATCAACGATTTAGTGGATTATAGCAAAATAGTTTTATGTTTCCTCGTATAGTATTATATCCTGCTTAATCCATATCATAATACCGGATGGAAGGGCGTCATAACCCTTTATTTTACGATAGATATTCGACCGGATATGTAGCAATAGCAAGAAGTTCTTTACCAATAATTCAGTTTTGGAACACCTACCTGGCAAAGTTAGCTCATCCAGGACATCAACGTTACTGAGAGCATCCGAAAGAGATACCTTCTCACTCACAGACATGATTATTTTATGAATTATGCGATAAAATACACAAAAAGTTTTGAAAACTTAGCGGTCGATTAAAAGTCACTAACACTATGGATTTCACGAGAATTATAAATTTATCGTCGATTAAAATAACATTTTTTTAAGCTTGAATTACTAATTATTTCGTTTCAGAAAAGTATTATTTGTTTATATATTATCATAGACCACGAACACTAGGATATAGACGTCAAACTCCATAGAGCCTAAAATAGAATCTTAACAGGATTCTAGTGTGAGTGTTCCTTCACTATGGTACATCTATACATTTTCAATCTTGCATCTCACTCTCTCGTGATTTAACGACTCTATCCATTCATGTTTAATGCAAATTTCATTGATAACCCAGCATGTCCTGCTCTAACACGATGTATAGCAATAGCGGAACTCGATGCTTATTGGTCCATCGCTTAAGCAGAATTACGTCATAGCGGAACCGGAAGCGGTTACTTTTTATTTTAGTTAGGGATGGGATTGGCCCATCGGAGTGAACCGTAACCTTATAATTATAGTGATGTACTTATCGGTTTTCGAGTACCGGTTTTTTTAATATTTACCGATTTTCTTCCTTACTAAATTCTAATTTAAAAAAGGTTGTGAAATAAAAGAAATTTTAACTTTGAATAGCTGATTTATTCATTTTCATTTCTTAAACTACCACCGGTTCTGAATGTAGTTTACTTTTGAGAAGAATCCGGTAAGAAACTCAACAGTTACTCTTTTAAAATATTGTCTGGTACATTATATTAATTTATGACCATCGCAGAGTTCCATTTAAACGCGGAATAAATTGGACTTCGCTTTTAAATAATATTTATAGGTATATAGATAGGTTTTCCAGATGTTTAATTTAAATAACCTATAATAAAAATGATGATCTACTATTGACAGTCATCGCGATCGTGATATTTTTGGAAAGGCGGTAGTGCTTCCAGTTCTATCAACTGTAACGATCACAATCCATACTATACTAAATGCATTTTTTTTAATCAAGACAACCCTATTGCCTACAATGTCTTTTGCTGAGCAGTTTTTCGTAATGAAAATCTGTCTAAACGTCAAATTTATTCGTTGATTAAATTTCCCTTGGCGATTGATAAGTGGGTCTTAAATTTACTTAAATAATAGCTCTAAACATCATTAAAAAATACGATAAGTTAGATAAGTAAAAATCTGTTGTTTGAATTAAAAAATCAGCATATTTAAGAACATGAATAGGCATGATGACAGTTGTGAAGAATCAATGAAATTATGAATATATCTATGAAAATAGGATTCATGGAATATAAAAAATTTATTTATTTATCTATTTTGTCCGAGATTGATATTTATTTTGATAAAATAAAACTATAAAATACAGCAATCCGCCATATTGAATTGTGTTCAATTCAGATCAGAGCGAAAGGTATGTCACATATCTTGAAATTTTGACAAACTACAATGACAAAACATATTTTATCTATTTTGCTGAAATAAGATTATCTTTATTCTTTCGAAATAGATATTTCCGAACACCATCCAACAGTTTTTCAATCAGTCATCATGCCTTTTGCAAAGTACTCGTAAAAGTTTTCTCTAAATCTTTTTTACAACTAGATTACAATGCATCATACAATATAGCACAACTAAATTACAATTTAACATATCACACGTAGTAATTATTAATGAAAAAATCATGAAATAAATTTCCGTTGTGGCTCTTGCACCAATTAAATAAAAAAGATTGCCTACTATTTATTGATTCAATTGATGAAAACTGTGATCAATAAAATTCATTCTCATTGATGATCGCAAGAGAAAACTAAGAAAATACTAATATAACATTTAAAAAAACATCTTAATATTATATTAGTTTCACTTTCACTTAAATTCAATAAGTAATTTAAATATATTTATATTTAAGTAATAAATTAATAAGGTATGTATTTGACAAAAATGTATGTTCTCACCATTGATTTAGTTCTTATATTATTATAGGTTACAGACAATATGAAGCGATTATATTTAAAAGCTAGATCATATAAGTTGTGTAGATAAGTTTACAACTTTATCTAGATATTATTATTCATAGGTGGTTATGAGTGAGAAAAAATACTAAACAGACATAATTTAATTTCATGAAAGTATTACACAAGCTATTGTTTATTTAATAATTTTAATTATTATTAGTAAAACAATTGATTTCATAGAAACGTTTGATAAAATAATAATTTGATTAAACGGTTTTTGTTTAACGATAGTTCACCAAATAGGTAGGTACGGCGTATATTTTCTTCAAATGTATATTCAAAACCTACTCTTCATTCATTATTATATTATCTACAAGTTTTAACCAAACTATTTAATGTTAATTATCTTTATACACCCCTACGATAACATGATTAAAAATTGGAAACTACTATAAAATTTTATTGTAGTAGGTATTCATAATGAATAACACCCAGTTGAAGTCTGTCTGGCTGTCTGATACTCCGTTGTCTAAAACCACTGAATCGATTTCAATAAAATATGCCAAGGATTTATTTCTAATGCTTATTTATGTTAGTAATTTTTTAATAAATTAATGTTAAAGTAATGACTAGTTTTGGTGACAGCGCCATCTATCGACAAAATTGTAAAGTTTTGCTTAAAAATGTATGCAATTAAAAAGTGTAATAATTTGACCCCGGGACAAAACAGGACTAAAACATTGACTTTGATATCCTGAAAAACAGTAGGGTTAGCGCGCCATAGGGGATGAACATTTTTGTCGACGTAGGTAACCCATAATTTTGTCAAATCTGTACTGATTTTGAGAAACCTTTGAAAAAGCTGGGTCAAGTAGTGTTATTATCTAAACATAACAAAAACAAATATTATGTTGATACAGAGAACACAATACTTCTTACACAGTGAAAATAAATGAGATGAGCACAGAAATGCAAACATCAAATCACAAACAGTGATTATAATTTAATATAAGAAATTCTTTTTAAATAACCGACTCAAACTCTCGCGCCACTATACAAAGTATATTATTTATTGCTGATATTTTAAAAACCACTCGACCGATTTTGATAAAATTTATATGGGACCACCTGGGAAGTATACCCTTTGAAACAATAAAAGAATTTTTCAAATTGGTTCAGGTGTCTTCATACATAAAATATTCTCTACATACATAAAAAAACAATAAAAAAAGATTCTGACGAATTGAGAACCTTCTCCTTTTTTGAAGTCGGTTACTAAAAAGAAAATTAATGTTTCTTACTTTCACCTATTTTAGGTTACAACAATGTTAACTACTTTGACGTCGCACTGATCAATAACTACCACCTTTGGTAACTTTGGTTGCAATCAAATTTTCCATTTCCTTGAATCTACATTGTGAATTCGTCTATTAAAATTAATGCACCATTGTCTAACAATCCAAACGCCTTCAAAAAACAGATTTTTGTTCACGACAAGTCATACCAAGATGTATCGAGATTGTCAAATTGTTTAATAATATCTGTACATATGTAAACTTTACAGAGTTTTGGCAAGGTCTGTTCGATAATATACATATAGTGCCATACTAAAGCCGACAGATTACCTGATGGATAATACAATTTTATCTTACTATCATCATATTATTTAATTGATATTAAAGAATGAAATGATTCAATTTCATTGGATAACAGTGCATTTTTACAATGTTGACATTGCACACAATCTAGTCTGGGAAATAAATAACGCCAAACTACACCAGTAATGTATGACACAGCATAGGTTTGGAAAGTATTTTCGGATGGAATACTTTCTTCAATGAAAATAACGTTTTGAGCATCCGAACTATGGAGAATATCATTGATATTTCGATTTCGCTTGATAATTACATTTTTTAGAGTTCCCTACATTTTATCATCACCAGGGGTGCAATTTGCATATAAAGATTTACCAGTAGATATCTCATTAATGAGCAATTTCTTATACAAGGCAACAAATTGTTGACAGTCTGGATGTGTGCTACATCCACCCTGTCCTCGAATCTGTCCAAAAAAGATTTCCAGGGGATCCTGGTTTAAACGCTTCAAACTCAAATATTATGTTGATACAGAGAACACAATACTTCTTACACAGTGAAAATAAATGAGATGCACACAGAAATGCAAACATCAAATCACAAACAGTGATTATAATTTAATATAAGAAATTCTTTTTAAATAACCGACTCAAACTCTCGCGCCACTATACAAAGTATATTATTTATTGTTGATATTTTAAAAACTGCTCGACCGATTTTGATAAAATTTATATGGGACCACCTGGGAAGTTGACAGTCTGGATATGTGCTACATCCACCCTGTCCTCGAATCTGTTCAAAAAGTTTTCCAGGGGATCCTGGTTTAAACGCCCGGAATCAATCTTAGTTCCGACCAAAGGTGTTTAATGGTTTTAATGTCATGAATAAAGTTACGTAACGACAGTGGCTTACATTCTCTTGAGTCTGAAGCATCAAATTTCATTGATTCTAGCTTCTTCAAGGCTTCGTTCCAAAACTCTAAGTGGACTGAATTTAAAGACAAAGCATTACGTAAATTAACACTTGAATGACCAGAACAATTCAAGCTGTCAAACAAATCATTAATGAACAAAAAGATCTCGGCAGTGAAATAGCCATTATCAATGTTCACAAATGGTACACTATAATTATGAACTATTTGAAGATGTTCATATGTCTTCTTCTTCTTTTACTCCTGGGAATTTTCTCCGCAAGTAGGCGTGTCCGCCCGTTTTGCGTATGTTCATATGTCTTCATCTGGTTGTGTAAAACTCCCGAAACCGCCCTGCTGAAAACTTGCGCAGCATACACAACCTGAAAAATTCAAATTGCTAGTCATTTTTACAGAATAAATGTGATATACCTACTTCTTTATTTTGAATCTAGAGCCAAAATACCAAGTTTCATACACATAACTTGAAAAACAACTTGAATATGAAGGACTATCACTATGATACAAACATTCAACCCCTATAATCCCTTTAGGGCTTGAATTTTAAGAAACTGTGAAAGATTTACTTCTTTGTTTTTAATTGAAAGCCCAAATACAAAGTTTCATAGATAGAACTTAAAAACTGATGGACTTTCATACAAATTTCCATTCCCTATTTAACCCCTTTGGGGGTAGATTTTACAAAATCTATGAAACACGTACTTTTTTATTTTTAATGTAAAGCCCAAATACCGAGTTTCATGAGTATTACTTGAAAAATGACGGACTTTCATATACACTTTAACCCCCCCATTTAACCCCCTTGGGGGTGGAATTTCAAAAGATCCTTTTTAGTGCTCACCTACGTCATAAAATGAACCTACTGTCAAAATTTCAAGTTTCTAACTTCAGTGGGTTTGGCTGTGCGTTGATAGATCAGTCAGTCATTCAGTAAGGCAGGAAAAGTCTTTTTATAAGTACTTATAGCTGATGTATTAATATGTACTTATTATAAAATTTAAATAGCTGCCTCGTTGGTCCAGTGGGTAACTAAGTATGACCAGGTCCTGGGCTCGATTCCTGGGTCAGGCCAAAAAAAATGTATTGGATTTTTCTGTCAAGAAATTCTTATAGTAGGTACTAGCCTGGAGGAAGAAAGTTGGCGGTGAGTCACCCCGTGCCTCAGAGAGAACGTAAAGCTGTCGATCCTGCACCTGGTCTCTCTCTGGTTGTTTCAGGCTTTCCATCCCATTGGACTAAGACTATGAGAGTGAGGGAATAGAGAGTGTGACTGTTTTTGTGCACACACTTGTACTATAATATCTCCTGCGTATATAGCTACTCTCTGAGCGAGGTTGGCCACCGTGACTGGATTCAGTCGGGAGGATATTATTATTATATTTTATAAAGTGTACACTTACCTTCATCTTGTCATAAGAAGGTTGTATGTGTTTGTGGGTAAGTTTGGTTAGACTTGGCAACACCATGGATCCCATCAATAGCATACAGCTTCTCAACGTAATCCCACTGAGCTCGCTTGTTGCCGATGAGCAGATCCTTTTTCTGAAAATTGTTTCAAAAACATTTCAGTAAGTGGGGTGCATCATACATGTGATAAATTTTCTTATTATTGATTTCATAATGAATAATGTGAGGATCATTATGACCAGTTCTAAGTAAATTTTCACATGTCTCAGATATTAACGAATTTATTGCAGCAACATTGGCAGAGCCTTGATCAGACACAGTTACTCTCAAAACAAACCCAGTTTTAAGAACTTCAGCAATAATCTCTTTAAGTATCTTTTTTAGAGACATGGTTTTAATACCATCACAAACAAAATAAAATGCAATGGGTATTTTCCAAGATAAAAATATTCCACACAGCATGAAAACTAAAGCTTTGTCAGCAACATTATGAGTGTGTTGACCACACTCGAAACCTTAAATAACACCAGTATGGAAATAGAAAAACAAGTTTTTATTAATGGCCATTTCATCAAAGAGTAACGTACATTGCAAGCCCATAGTATTTTTGGTCTTCACAACATCTGCCAAATGTTGGAATATAAAATCAATACCTGGTCTTAGTGGTTAATATGGAAAATATTAATATTGGTTAATATAGAAGATATGGTAGATTTAGCTGGTAATTTAACATTACACTTCTGCAAAAATCTATAACATTTTGGACTTAATTTATACAGTGAGAGTGCAAAAAGTATGTGTATCTCACTGCTTTAGACTGCACCTGACAATCTCAACTGTGAATCTACTAATAATTTGCCAAAGTTACTTAAAAGTGGATACTTTTTAATAAACATTTTATATTTACTTATAATGAAATGACTGAAACTTTGATTTCAATTTTTTATATTTAATAGTTACTTAATGATTTCAGCTTTGGGGTGGTCTGATCCAGACAAGATGTCTCATTGAAAGGCATGGTTTTTGATGGAATGGGACTCTATTGCGAGTTACAAGATGTAATTGGGATACCATCAGTGGGACTCAGTAGTAAGTTACAAGATGTACTGAGGATATCATCATCAATGAGCATAGCATTGCATGAGTTTGGGCTTGGCTGGGAGTTCTGAATGATATTTATTGTTGAGGGAAGTTCTACATAATTCTCTTCTTCTTCTTTATCAACTGATAGACGTCCACTGCTGGACAAAGGTCTCTTGCATGGACTTCCACAGGCCTCGGTCGTGCGCCGCCTGAATCCAGCGGCTCCCTGCGACTCGTTTGATGTCGTCGGCCCACCTGGTGGGAGTCTGCCAACACTGCTCTTCTCGGTACGGGGTCGCCACTCCCGCACCTTGGGACCCCAACGACGATTGATACATTAGTAGAAGTCAAAACCGAAGAGCAAGATGAATCTTCATGTGTAACTTGGTCTATATGCCTAGACGCAATTGGGATATGGCTGGTAACTTTAACATCGAGAGGTCCCTTGGGAACAAGCGAAGATATCTCAAGATATTTAAGATTTGACGATAGATTATGAAGTGATTTTTCATTAGAAGGTGGATTAAGGAAGGAATTGCATCTAAAGTTAATCTTAAATTATTATTAATGTTCTCTGGTTTGAAATGACTACAACAAATTCTAATATTTTCTCATTTAGAAGTTCCGGGACCAACCAACCATACATAACCAACCATACATACCTTCCATCTGTCGAGACAATTAAACGGTATTCTATGTAAATTTACTTTGCTATAACACATGAACGCATCCTGGTTCCTGGATGAAAAAGTTTACCACTCGCACTGAACTTGAAGGCACATTTTATTTGCACAAAATAACCTGTGATAAAGGCACAGCACAAATCAGACCATTTAACTATCTAGATGAAACACAATAATTATTGATTAAGGAACTTAAAATTGAGAATAGAAATAGGGGATAGTATAGGTAATAAAAGTTTATCCTGATAAAATTTAACACCGATCCGCCGCCGCCATTTGTCGAGAATTTTCGTTTTAGAAAAGAATAGGTAAGTACTTAGGGCAAAAAAATTGGAAATACCGGGAAGAACCTACAAAACGGAATCGGATAATAGTATTATTTTCGTTCATTAATCATAACTTTTACGATAGTGAAAGTAAAGAAAATATTAAGCTTTGTCAATAGTTAACTTGAGATTTCTTTTGTTAAAAACTACATTATTTTATACACACCTTAAGTAAGAAATTAATTCCTATTTTTATACAGTAAATTTTAATATTAGAAACTTAAAGATTTAAAGCCACGGATAATTTTAAACTTAGCACCGGAAATGTTACGTAGGCAGGAAATGACGATAGATGCGAACTTTTGGTAGTGTGAAATAGAGCGAGAGCGCTTGGCACCACTATGAGTATGATAGGGACAGAAAAACTCGATAAATAGTTACTATTGTTATTCTAAAGTGAGACGGGGGTGTATATTATTATCAGCCCTGTCCATGCCCTGTCCATAGATAATACACTATATTTACCAGAGCCCTATATTTAGCCCTGTCTCTCTTTGGAGTTTGGAATAACAATAGTAACTATTTATCGAGTATTTCTGCCCCTATCATACTCATAGTGGTGCCAAGCGCTCTCGCTCTATTTCACACTACCAAAAGGTCGCAATTATCGTCATTTCCTGCCTACGTAAATTTCCGGTGCTAAGTTTAAAATTATCCGTGGCTTTAAATCTTTAAGTTTCTAATATTAAAATTTACTGTTTAAAAATAGGAATTAATTACTTCCTTAAGGTGTCTATAAAATAATGTAGTTTTTAACAAAATAAATCTCAAGTTAACAATTGACAAAGCTTAATATTTTCTTTACTTTCACTATCGTAAAAGTTATGATTAATGAACGAAAATAATACTAATATCCGATTCCGTTTTGTAGGTTCTTCCTGGTATTTCCAATTTTTTAGCCGAAGGTACCTATTCTTTTCTAAAACGAAAATCAATAATTCTCGACAAATGGCGGCGGCGCGCGGCGGATCGGTGTTAAATTTTATCAGGATAAACTTTTATATTACCTACTATCCCTTATTTCTATTCTCAATTTTAAGTTCCTTACTCAATAATTATTGTGTTTCATCTAGATAGTTAAATGGCCTGATTTGTGCTGTGCCTTTATCACAGGTTATTTTGTGCAAATAAAATGTGCCTTCAAGTTCAGTGCGAGTGGAGTGCTAAACTTTTTCATCCAGGAACCAGGATGCGGTCATGTTGTGTCCCTAAATGTTATAGCAAATTAAATTTACACAGAATACCGTTTAATTGTTTACCGGATTCTTCTCAAAAGTAAACTACATTCAGAACCGGCGGTGGTAGTTTAAGAAATGAAAATGAATAAATCAGCTATTCAAAGTTAAAATTTCTTTTATTTCACAACCTTAATTTTTAAATTAGAATTTAGTTAAGAAAGAAATCGGTAAATATAAAAAAAACCAGTACTCGAAAACCGATAGGCACATCACTATAATTATAAAGTTACGGTTCACTCCGATGGGCCTATCCCATCCCTAAATAAAATAAAAAGTAACCGCTTCCGGTTCCGCTATGACGTAACTCTGCTTAAGCGATGGACCAATAAGCATCGAGTTCCGCTATTGCTATACATCGTGTTAGAGCAAGACACGAATGGATAGCAAAGACCTTACACTTACTAACTAGACTGTGCACCAAACATTTTTGTTAAGCTAAAATGAGATCTATGGCGTTTTACATAGGGTAGCTAGTTCCTTGTAAGCGGTAGCTAGCCAAAAGCGGTCCTGGCGAGAGGGCCTCCGGTGGTAGTGTGTCCTTGTCTGACGTCTTGCTAGCTCATATAATTATTGGGTTTCGTAGAAATGGTAGAAAATTTTATATTTTGCTCTTTTATGATTTACCAAACTAGAGAACAGCAGTGCGGCAGAACTATTTCGCCTCGCGATGAACAAAATTGAATTTGCGAAGCTGACTGCCAACCTTCGCTAGTCGGAGAGGCACGCGAAGAAGAAGAAGATGATTTACCAAAAGGAACAATCCATAAACTTTGAAACTTATTTTAATATTTCTACAGTTTATATAAATAATTATTATTGCGTTGTATTTAAAAATAAATCATGAATACTGAGTAAAAGTAGTACTTAAATGTTTGGCACTGGTAATACTAAGTGCACATTACGTATTATTCTTTAGGGTAACCATGAATTATGTGGATCAAAGATTTTTCTAGTCTTTTCGTAGAAGTAGTTATGTAGATACGTAACGTATAGTAAATTAAATAAAATAAAAAAATATTTAATCAAAGTAAATCACATAAATATTATTTTACTTAGAAAGTCGCTTCTCTCAAGTTATAATATTTTAAGTTATTTAGGTGAAAATTAGGAGATTTATTGGAGTTTAGTAAAATACGTAATGTCATTTTATTGAATCTAATTAAATGTCGGAGTATACAACAAATTGTCCTGTGTTCTGTTTTATCATGGTCACTAGTAATTAGAAAGGGACACACTACCAACGGGAGCCCTCTCACGCGGACCGGTTTTTTCGCCATAGTGCACAGTCTAGTTAGTAAGTGTAAGGTCTTTGATGGATAGAGTCCTTAAAACACGGGAGAGTGAGATGCAAGATAGAAAATTTTGCCGTGCACATAATCTGTGGTGCACACTTCTCTCGGACACAGATATCCTCGGCGGCCAAATTCTGTGGGCTGAATGACGACTCTGCTGTTTTTTTTTTTATCGAGCCGTAAAGTAAAGCCAGTTAAAAAAAAAACAGCAGAGTCGTCATTCAGCCCACAGAATTTGGCCGCCGAGGTTATCTGTGTCCGAGAGAAGTGTGCACCACAGATTATGTGCACGGCAAAATTCTGCTTGCAAGTGATTGTATTCTGTGGCAAAATCAAAAAAACCGGCCAAATGCGAGTCGGACTCGCGCACCGAGGGCTCCGTACTCCAAAAGTAAAAGTAAAACTATAATAATTATTATATTAATTTGCTTGTTCATCTTTTAATATAACTTTGATTGTAGAGTATTGTTATTATAAAAAAAAAACTATGCTAGTTAGAGCGTTGGTTTTATTTTCCCGTAAAATATACATATAAACCTCTACTGAACATAATTATTTCTGATTTTTCGATTGGTAGGTAATCTGGGGGTCTGGGGGGTAATTCCTCCTTTTTTAATAAAACTAAAAATAATTTTCGATTATTTTTTTATTCCAATGATGTTGGGCCACAATTATAAACAAATATTCATATAAAGGACTGGGCACGTTTTTTATAGATTGTTTTGATCGAGAACCATGGAACTAATAAGTACTACGTATCGAAAACCTTTTCCTTTTTTTTTGTTCTAAAGATAACACAAGTAGAATTCCCATCTTTTGACATCTTGACAACACTGGTGGCATTACAAAAAAATTGCGTGCGTTCGCTACTAAAGTTTTGTTTCGTCTGTCATGCACGATAGTGCGTATGCTACTGTCCAGCACCGCGACCTTGGCGGGACGTACAGCAAGATGGACAATGTATATGGCGCTCCTCGTGGCTAGCCTCGGAGCTTAAGCACTATCGTGCATGACAGATGACACGAAACTTTATTTGTTGTCAAGATTATTCAAAAGATGGGAATTTTACTTGTGTTATCTCAAGAACAAAAACAGGTTTGTTCAAGTAAAATATTCCACAAACAGGTGTGAAAGACCATAAGTTATGGCGTGAAGAAGTAATGCGTGAATTTCAGGTTGTTAAAATATTTCTGGAACCATGAATTTTTACGGTATAAAAAGTAACCTCTATGTTGATGCAAAGTATAGTCTATCTTCTGTTTTTCAATAAATCGCGGTATAATTTCGCGATCTGCCATTTTTAGGGTTCCGTACAAAAATGCTAAAATTGGAACCCTTACGGTGAGACTTTCTCCGTCCGTCCGTCTGTCACAGTCAATTATTTCAGTAACTATTAAAGTTATCGACATGAAATTTGGAATATTTGGGTATAATAGTGGCCCAACATCATTGGAATAAAAAAATAATCGAAAATTATTTTTATAATTAGTTTTTAAAAAGGGGAAAATTGGGGGTTTGAAATTTCAAAAGTAAAATAACTATACTGAGTGGGGTATCATATTATGAAAGGCCTGTAGGTACATTCTAAAACAGATTTTTATTTATTTTTATCTATAATAGTTTTTGATTAATTGGGCAAAATGTCGAAAATAATACCGCCCCCCCCCCTCTTATCTCCGAAGATTACAATCGTAATTTTTGATTAATTGGGCAAAATGTCGAAAATAATACCGCCCCCCCCCCCTTATCTCCGAAGATTACAATCGTAAAATCAGAATTATAATTATGCTCAATAGAGGTTTATGTATATTTTACAGGAAAAATAAATATAACCAACGCTCTAACTATAGTCGGAATTATAATTCGATTCCACGTTTGACATTAGCTACTGTCATTTTGTAAAATAATGATACCACATATAATAGTGTAGTGATGAACACAAAAATCGATAAACAATCGCGATTTATGTTTATGTAATCATAATATTGGTGTGCCAATTAAAGACTAAATTAATTTAAATAAATACATAATTACTCATAATAATTATTTATTAATTAGTAACCGCTGCTTTATTTTATAAAAAGTTAATATTTTTGTTTTTATATTAAAAACAAAACTTATAATAAAAGAACCTAGATAATTTTCTGTATTGGCAACCTGTGCGCGCTCGTGCAGCTATCGCCATTTTGTTTATCTTGTCATTCGGCTTCATTCTCCCAGTCTGACTGCACGAATATCTTGTTTCATTGCGAATCGATATTTTGTTATTTTGTTGGGTTTTTGTTAAAGTTTTGTTACGTTGTGTTTGTTGTTACGTTTATAGTTTTTTTGTGAACTTTGAGTGAATCTATTTGTTTTGGTTTTCCATCAAAATGGACCCTCAGCCAAGTACATCACAAAAAGACGTGGATGTTTTCTTGTCCCCAAGAAAAAAACGTCCACGAAAAGCTTTCACTGTTACTGAAAAAGTAATGATCCGCAATGCCTACAAGTACGTGAAAAATGAAACTTCTGCGCAATTGGAGGCCTTTGAAGTAGTGGAAGAAAATGAATATATGAGCAAAGTTGCTGACATATTGGGAATAACCTCACGCTCTGTTTGTAACGTTTTGAAGGAAGTAAATAAAGGTGCGGCGCCAACTCCTCCTAAAAAAACTGGACCAAAGCGAAGTTTCAAAGACAAAATTGATGAATTTACATTCTCCGCAATACGAAGACTTGTTCATCAGTTCTTTTACCGAAATGAACCTCCAACGATTGCAAAGGTTAGTCAATCAGTCAGACAGTATTATTTTATACCTACATCTTTTATATATATAAGTAATGATTCCAAACTATTATAAAATTTACTATTTTAGATTTTACAAGTGATGAACGATGATCCAGAAATGCCCAAGGTTTCCAAAGACACCCTCAGAAAAATTTTGAAGCATCTTAATTTTAAATTTGTTGCACGGTCACGCAAGAGCACACTTATTGATCGAAATGATATAATAACATGGCGCCAGCGTTACTTGCGATCTATATGTCAGTTTCGACGAGAAGGGAGACATATATATTATCAAGATGAAACTTGGGTTAACGCAGGTAAGGCTAACATTTTGAATTTATATACATTTTACATTAAATTTAAAAGTAATATTGAATGTTAATGTACTATATTTATTTTTAGGTCATACTGTAAAAAAAACTTGGGTGGACAAGAAAGTCACATCATCTCGGCAAGCGTTTTTGGAGGGACTGACCAGTGGATTAAAAAATCCATCTGGAAAAGGCAAACGTCTCATAATTAGCCATATAGGTAGTGAAGAAGGCTTCCTGGAAAAGGGGCTCATGATTTTTGAAGCAAAGAAAAATTGTGAAGATTACCATGATGAGATGAACGCAGTTTGTTTTGAGGAGTGGTTCGCTGGAGTCTTACCAAAATTAAGACCAAACTCAATTGTGGTGATGGATAATGCACCTTAACACTCCCGAAAATTGGAAACGGCACCAAAAATGAGCTGGAAAAAAGCTGCCATTCAAGACTGGCTTTTAAATAAAAATATTCATTACGAACCAGATATGGTTAAAGCTACGCTTTTAGAACTGATTCCACATAACGAGTCTTTTAATAAGTACGCTGTAGACGAAATGGCAGCACAACATGGGATCACGGTTTTAAGACTGCCCCCTTACCATTGCGAGCTGAACCCTATCAAATTGATATGGGCGCAGGTAAAGGGGTAGCTCAAAATAATAAAACCTTCAAATTGACAGACGTGAGAAATTTATTTGAGGAAGGCATTCAAAAAATTACGGCTACCGAATGGTCTAAATGCGTATCCCATGTTGTCAAAGAAGAGGAAAAAATGAGTAGGCTAGATATTTTAATTGACAATATCACAGACACATTTATAATACATGTTACAGAAAGTGACAGCGATAGCGATAGCGAAGACGGCGACGATTTATAAAATAAAATATTACCATAATACATCTATTTGTTTTATTACTCATGTTCCTTCATGATCACATTTTTTTATTTATTTCACACACAATTATTAAAGAAAACTCTCAGATCCTTAATAAAATTAATCGTCATAACTAAATTATCCGTTCAGAAATATTTAATTTCCTGATATACTTAGTTTCTATTGTTTAGATATACTACTATAAACGAGAGGAATCGATTCGGAAATATTCCATTTCCGTATCGAATAATTTCGTAACGTCACTATTTAGTACTTGTCATAACGTTGCAACACTGAAATTGTCAAATCTGGAATCGAATTAAAATTCCGACTTTAGCATAGTTTTTTATACTAACAATAAACCTCTACAAGCAGTTATATTAAAATATTAAAAGATTAATAAGCAAATTAATATGATTATTACTATCGTTTTACTTTTACTTTTGGAGTACGGAACTCTCGGTGCGCGTGTCCGACTCGCATTTGGCCGGTTTTTTGATTTTGCCACAGAATACAATCACTCACAAGGAGCATTTTGCCGTGCACATAATCTGTGGTGCACACTTCTCTCGGCCACAGATTAACCTCGGCGGCCAAATTCTGTGGACTGAATCACGACTCTGCTGTCATAGACCACGAACACTAGGATACTGTACAGCACCACAGCACAGCTGTACAGCAAGTCTCCACAAGCATACACGATCAAAGACCTTACGGCTTACACTTACTATTTATTACTACTAGTACTTTACTAGTAGGTAAGTGTAAGGTCTTTGTACACGATACACGACCGTCTTGACGTACGTCAAAGCTATTCTTGTTGTTCCTGGTCTGTGCTATTCACATGGAATTATTATGTACTTACGTACAACTGGAAGGTTCACTCATGAACTTAATATACAAACAGAACTGATCACTTGGAAAATTTGTATTTATGAAAATGAACCTTATAACAAGTAGATAAAGTATATTTCCTGTTGCGCATTACACAGAGGCTAACCCGAGCCGAGAGAGATAGTAACAACGGAGGCCGTGTGTCTCGTTCTTTCATTCATGCCAGCCTAAAAAAATGATTTTGATCAAAGATTTTGGCTAAAAAATCAGTTGAGACACTTATGTTTTAATTTTATTTTAACATTTTTAAGTCACCGTATTTAATTGCATTAATTTCGATATATTTCTTAACAAAAAAGAAAATATAAATTTTTATCTAGTCCATTTTTTTCGAGCGGCAACCCGTTAAAACGTGAAGGCTAAATCTACAACTATGTTGACCATGAATTTTTAAATTCTTGTATTGTGTGATGGGTCGAATACGTACGATGCAGATGCCGATTACGATGGTCCCTTACTCCTTACTTTTGTATTATTATTATTATATTTATTTCATTTATATCATATAATTTACTTTTTTAAATATTTGATTATAAAAAAAAAAACATTTAAAAATATAAAAAATAGCGGTCCACCGGCCTCGGGAACAGGGTCCAAGCAACCGGCGGTCAGGGCCCCAGAGAGAGGAACCTCCTGACTATGCGAGCCGTGTCCAGGAGAACAGCCTTCTGGATCTGGCCCTTGACCCAGCTACCCAACGAGAGCCTCGAAAGATGTTGGTCGAGGCTCTTGGCTATAAGACCATTAGCGGTGACGACTATCGGTACAATGATTGCTGAGTCTACATTCCACATGGCGACAACCTCGTGCGCCAAGTCGAGATACTTGGTGAGTTTCTCTTTCTCGGCTTTCACGAGGTTCTTATTATTATTTCATTTATTTCATTAATTATATCATATAATTTACATTTTTAAATATTTGATTATAAAAAAAAAACATTTAAAAATATAAAAAATAGCGGTCCACCGGCCTCGGGAACAGGGTCCAAGCAACCGGCGGTCAGGGCCCCAGAGAGAGGAACCTCCTGACGATGCGAGCCGTGTCCAGGAGTACAGCTTTCTGGATCTGGCCCTTGACCCAGCTACCCAACGAGAGCCTCGAAAGATGTTGGTCGAGGCTCTTGGTTATAAGACCATTAGCGGTGACGACTATCGGTACAATGATTGCTGAGTCTACATTCCACATGGCGACAACCTCGTGCGCCAAGTCGAGATACTTGGTGAGTTTCTCTTTCTCGGCTTTCACGAGGTTCTCGTCATGCGGGACAGCAACATCAACAATCATTGCACGGCGCTCTGATCGATCTATCACCACTATGTCAGGCTTATTGGCTACAATAGTCCTGTCTGTAATGATAGATCGATCCCAGTACAGTGTGATATGACCATTTTCAAGAACTGGGTCAGGCACATACTTGTAGTACGGTACCTCCGATTCCACAAGATTGTATTTCAAGGCAAGTTGCTGGTGGATAATCCTGGCCACTTGGTTATGTCTGTGTAAGTATTCGCCGTTAGCCAGATGAGAACAACCAGAGACAATGTGACGGATAGTTTCTCCAGGACGGCGACATGCCCGACATATGTCTACCGTTCCATCCTTCACTATGTATTTTCTGTAATTGTTCGTCATCATGACCTCGTCCATAATTGCACACACAAACCCTTCGGTTTCCCCAAAGAGGTCACCAAAGCGCAGCCAGGCCACGGACGCTTCAAAGTCAACATCAGGCCCATGGAGGGCCCGATAAAAGCGTCCGTGAAGCTCCTTACCTTGCCATACAACCCTGCGGTCATTGGTACTGAGCACCACAGGTATGCGCCAGTTCTCTTTAGCCAAGGAGAGCGGCGTCAGACCCCTGTCCACTGCGACCACATCGCGGTGCATCTCCGTCTCGGCGTGGAGAAAGTACTCCCTGAGACTGCACACCTCGCGGTTGTGGAGGGTTTTGGCATTCAAAAGGCCTCTTCCCCCAAACTTCCGCGGGATGTACAGCCTCATCACCGAGGAGCGCGGGTGATGCATCCGATATGTGGTCAGTAGTGCACGAACTTGTCTGTCCAGGGCGTCAAGCTCAGTCTGAGTCCACCTGAGTATGCCGAAGGAATACATCAAGACCGGCATGACCCAACCGTTGAAGGCGCGCACCTTATTGCCGCCCGACAAAAGGCTTTTCAGCACTTTCTTCAGGCGGCCAAGGAAACGCTCCCTCACCGACTGCCTCATGTCGGCCTCTTTGATACCTAACGCCTCCGCCATGCCCAGGTATTTGTAGGTTTCAGTTGGGGAGAGCGATCTGAGGTATATGGAATCCGAAAGCTCAACCCCCTCAGATTCCACAATCCTCCCTCTCTTTACATGCATGACCGCACATTTGTCCACACCAAATTCCATCCTAATGGAATCACTAAAGGCTTTAGTTACCTTTAGTAACTCTAGTAGATGTGATTTGTTGGGGGCAATGAGTTTTAGGTCATCCATGTAAAGGAGGTGTGATATAACCTGACCATCTCTCCTCAACCGGTAACCTAGCCCTGAATTCTCCAAGAGAGTACTCAGAGGATTCAGAGCCAGGCAAAACCACAAAGGACTGAGGCTATCGCCCTGGAATATGCCTCGCTCAATCCTTATAGGCTCCGCGCTCCCCAGCGTCCGGCGACACCCTGGATAGTGAAGGACTGTCCTCCACTGCCCCATACACGTCTGTAGGAAGGCGCGTAGTACTGTGTTTACTTTGTACAGTTCCAGCACCTTCATGAGCCATGTATGGGGCACAGAGTCGTAGGCCTTCTTATAGTCTATCCAACATGTCGACAGATCCCTTCGGGAGCGCCGAATCTGTTGACAAATGGTCATATCAATGAGGAGAAGCTCCTTAGTACCACGGGAGCCATTCCTACATCCGTTCTGAGAAATAGACATGATGGATTTTGTATCGATGTGATCGTTAATTTTCGTTCTCAGAATGGATGTAAGAAGTTTATACAATGTTGGTAGGCACGTAATCGGCCTATAATTTTTGGGCTCCGTGGTACTACCTGACTTATGGAGCAGGAGGGTAATACCTGTTGTCAGAAACTGGGGTAGCGACTCTGACTCTAGAGATGATTGGAATTGGGATGCCAAACGAGCGTGCGAGCTGCGTAGCCACTTTATCCAAAAGTTGTGCAGCCCGTCCGGCCCAGGGGATTTCCAATTGGGCAGGGGACGAGCTGCAGTGGCCACGTCTTCAGGGGTGATAGTAACTAGGTCCATTTCTGGAATTTGATCGCACGCTCTTTCTACATCCCACGTCCAACCACCCTCAGTGTGAGCGACAGGCGCCGACCAGATGTTGCGCCAGAATGAGGTCATGGCTTCATCATCCGGTAGGCGCGCATCGGTGACACCTTGGTCAAGGTGTTCCCAACCTCGGTATATCCGCCTCTGATCGCTTTGGAAAGTGCGATTCAGGGTATATCTCTCGACCCGGCACTTGTATCTGCGAATACGGCTAGCCCATGCCGAGACCTTCTGTTTCAGGAAGTCAATGCGCTCAGTGACGCGCGCCATATAATCTTGAGGGCTGATATCAGTCCCCAAGAAAGCGCGCCTCACAAAGCGCATGACTCTAGGGCGAGTGTTGCCCTCCCTGAAGCAGAGTAGTTTGCCAATGAGTGCCCTAGCCCCATCAATACGACGTTCGATCCTGCACTGCCAGGCTGGTGCGGCAGGCTTCGGTCGTGTTGCTGTATCATTATTAATAAACTTTACATTAGCAACACGACATGCCGCAACAGCCGCGCAGTACAGAATCGAATGTGTGTCGGAAAGGTCTTCGCTGCTGTCAAAATAACTCGGCAGCAGCGAATCCAGGGCACCCATTAGCGCTTTGTTCTTATTTTTCATGGGCAACCGAGGTAATCGCGGTCTAAACTCGGGTGGTGAAGATCTATATTCCCGAATAGCACTCTCCAAAGCACTCCTCAATTGTTCACTACACTGGGTACTTACATGTGCAGCCCCGCTATCCTGTCCCTCACCAGCCTGAGTGGGCTGCAGCGAAATCGCATGAGCAGTCTGCGATTGTGCTGGAGCTTGCGGTGAGGGGGGGGTAGCGCGGTTACATTGCAGTTCAGAGCGAAGCCGATCAAGCACGGCGTCGTCCAGCATGTGATTACGCTGAATAACCCGCACCTGGTCCGACAGTCGCTGAGCCGACACATTGAGTGCTGGTTCAAGGACCTGAAACAAAGCATGCATCCTAGCACGGTACGCGGTCATGTTGGTTCCGCCCTCAGTAGCCCCTAAGTATGCGCGCATGACATTTTCATTAATGGATGTTGTCCACCTCATGCGCGACACACTACCGCCGGAAGCGGGGACCCTTTCAGAAGCCGGTGGGCCTCGGGATCCCAAGCAAGTCGGCGACCGGCCTCTCCCACGACGATGTACTGGTGGTGGCGACGTCGGCGGGGAGAAAAACTCGTCGCTCGAACTCGACGCAACTGCAGCATTGGGCGTGGTCCCGGGTGGCTGCGAGGCGGAACTGAGCGACGAGTCCGGGGGTGGTGTTTGTGCGTTCCGTGCTCTGGATCGTGTCAGCATTCTACATTATTAATTCTTCTAATTTCTTTTGTATTTTATCAGGCATCTATTGACAGGTTGTGTCAGTTATATTTCGGATTGTTTTGATTTTCTTTGTTTGTTCTTTCATGGTTTGTTGTTCTAATTAGTTTTTACTATGGTAAATTTATTGAATTAAATCGAAAATTCTGTTGAGATCCTTTTTATAATATTTATTTCGGCAAAAATGTAGCGGTGAAAAAATATGATGTATGCTGACATTCAGGGTTGCCAGGTTATTATTATTATTATTACAATTTTCATTATTTTAATGTTTCATTTTATACCAATAGAACAGAATTTCTGTACAAGCCTTACCTAACCTAAGATTTTGGTAAATATACCGATCGTGCGGCGGTATTTGTATTATTTATTTCGTAATCAATCCCTAATCCCTAAGAAATTTTCCATTGCTAATGAAAAGCTTCAATAATTGTGTTTATAATAAACTTATAATTAGTAGGAAGATTGCAAGATTGAGTTTGTCTCGCATATATCGAAAATCTTATTGTCACCCTGTTAGAAAGGGACACACGGCCTCTGTACTAGCTATCTCGCTCGGCTCGCTTTTCAGCTGCGAGTACTCGGTCCTGTTTGTTTCATAAGTCCATGGGTTCACTCAGAATCTAGACGCGAGCCGAAAGAGAGGTTTCAAAACTTCACCTGTCCTTGTCACACTTACAATAACGAACAAGACGCCATTAATTTACATCAGCTGACATGACATTAAATTGTTCTCTCTCGAGCCCGTTTTTACCGTGTATTTGGATATTCTAAAAACAACGATATCGTCTTACAAATAGAGTTCAATTTTATTTAACAGGATTTTACCAGTAAGCCTTCCAGTTGTATAACCCGTGTCATTAAAGAAAGGAATTGTAAATGGCGTCGCTAATCATTCCTTCTCACTCGCACACGTCGTTACAGCACGCAAAAAAATTATCAGTCTGTATCTGCTTGCACACTGTGTTTTTGTTACTGTTCTTTGTCTTGTTTTCTGTTAAGTTTTTTCGTTGTTATTGTCGTTCGTATGCTGTTTATTGATCAATAATTATCTTACGTTTAAAAAATGAGCTTTAATTTAATGAGCGTTTACGCGAAACGAGGAAAGATTCTTCGAAGTGATGAGGGTGAAATCGTATATAATGTTACAAAATATTTTGAAGAACAAATATAAAATACGTTGCGACCTGACGCGAAACATACAAGATAAGTTAGAGGACTTAAAGATAACAAGAAATAAATAAATACCTAGAGATATTAAACATGTGCTAACTACACACATCAAAAGTGTCTAGGGATCAAGCATTTTTATGCGGATTTCTTGAGATTGAGATGTGGCTTTGTAATAAATTTATGATTTTATAAATTTATATGGATCCTTTTTGGTGCATTTCATAATTTGAATCAGGAACTGTCAATCAAATTCGAGTAAAAGATGAAAATCAGCTGTCAATATTTTCCCTATAAAAACATACAACGCATTGAAGACATTATTAGTGCTACTGTTTCCCTACTACTGATTAAAACCAACGTTATTATGGAGCGGCGACGTCATTTAAGCAGGGAAGAAATGCTCAGAGCCGTGGGAATGATAGAAGCTGGTTCCCGGCAACGTACTGTGGCTTTAGCTCTGAATACAAGTCAGAGTGTTATCAGTCGACTTTGGACACGTTACCGAAGCACTGGTACCGTGGCTCAGCGCCATGGAGGACGGTATCGCTGCACCACACGGAGACAAGACCGATACATTCAAATCTTAACTCGAAGAGCTCCAACAATAACCGCCATGATGTTAGCCGTGAGGCTTCATCACTCTTCAGGGAACTTAATTAGCGACCAAACAGTCAGAAACCGCTTGCATGAAGTGAACCTTCATTCCCGAAGACCGCTACGGGTACCACCTATAGCAATGCACAATCGTAGGATTCGATATCAATGGGCTCTTGAACACAGAAATTGGGCAGAAGAACAATGGCGTTTCGTGTGCTTTTCTGATGAGTCTCGTTTTGGTATGAGACCGGATACAAGACGTATACGACACTGGAGAACCCCTGGACGCCAACAGCGATTAAAATCCTGCCAGGAAGTCCATCCTTATAGTGGTGGAACCATCATGGTATGGGCGGGTATTTGGATCGGCGGAAGAACTGAGTTGATTTGGATCAGAGGCAACCTCAACGCTCAAATTTATGCTGAGACGATTGTATCAGACGTCATCGTTCCTCTACAAGTGCAAATCGGTCCCTTATTTCAGTTAATGCATGATAATGCACGACCGCACACCGCAAGAGTTGTAAGACAGACTCTCGCCGCAGCTAACATCAATGTCCTGCCCTGGCCTGCTCAGTCGCCAGACTTGAACCCGATTGAGCATGCATGGGATATGCTACAGAGAAGAGCTCTGCCGAATATGGAGGGTATCCAGTGGCAAGAAGACCTTTTTTTGTTGTTGCAACGAACATGGGCGGCCATTCCACAGCGTGATTTGGATGAACTCATTTTGAGTATGCCAAACCGATGTTCTTGTGTTGTTAGTGTTCGCGGTAGAAACACGGATTATTAATTGTTTAAGTTACCCAATAAAATTTTAAAGAAAACTGTTATTTCAGTCTTTTTTTCGAACTTTAATGTTAGTGGTTCAAATGTCAAAAATCCCTTTATTAGGAAAATGGCAAATTTCTTTATTAATGCAAAGGTGACTTGGTTTATCGTTACTGTGACAAACGAAAACACTTTATTTGATGAATCCTTAAAGAAAATTTTAATTAATATCAATCAGGAGAAAAGTTATTGCAAAAATATATGTTGATCCCTAGACACTTTTGATGTGTGTATATAAATCAAGTGATATATAGGTATATTTAATAACATAATATAGGTACATAAATGAATAAGGTATCAACACAAATACTAAATAAATAATATAAACATACAATGTGTGTCTGTATAGCTACACATATAGCAGCCCAGCTTCGCTTCGTTTTTTGCTGACGGTCCAACCTGTGCCTGTCATTACAAGTACAAGCCGCCATTTCAGATTCCTTTCTTTATTGACACGGCTTATACGTAAGTACATAATAATTCCATGGCTATTCACTATCCAACGATGACGGACACTGGCGTCTCAGGCTGAGAGCTATAGATCGCACTCTGGCTGTGCTCAAGAGCAAGACTCAAGATAGAGATAAAATGAGAAACAAAATAATATGTCCTGACTCCTGACATAACTCTGTCTCGTATTCACTCAGGTCTCAGTCTCGAGTTTGAGAATTGAGGCCTGCCGCCTGAGCTAGGTGAGAGTGCCGTCTATAGGCCTTAACTTAAACAGCCATGAGCCATGAGCTGATTATGTAAATATTAATAGAGATGCCAAAGAGCATCCCATCAAAAATTTGGTATTACTGATTGCAGGAATATCTATTTTTAGACACGTCGATGTAGAAAGTCGGAATCTATTTAGTATTTTTCCCGCAATGCCACACTAGCGGGTTATAATACCGAACAGCGCCATCTAGTTATGCGATGCTAAATACGATTCAACAAATACCTATTTTTCAAATTCCTTGGGACTAGAGCCTTTGTATAATAGCTTAGCATCGCAGTTGAAGAGTATCAAAAGTTAAGTATAAAAAAAGAATCAAAAGTTAAGTGATTGCAAGAGTTAGCGCTAACGCGAAAAAGCACGTTATAATAAGTTGCCTAATTCACGCTTTCATGTAAGTATCTATGCAACAAATCACGTCTAATAAACACAACCTTACACAACAGCACCCAATTTTAATAAACTCACACGCAAAAAAATAAACAAACGTATGCTCTGGAGTTCTGGAGGGATAATATTAGTAAGATTATTTCTCTTCAATCATCATCAGCAACCCATCAACCGCTCACTACTGAGCGCAGGTTTCCTTTCAGAGAAGGGTTATAGGCCACCACCACGCTGGCTCAATGCGAATTGGCGGACTTCACACACCTTGGAGAACACTCAGGTTTCTTCACGATGTTTTTCTTCACCGTTGAAGCATGTGATATTAATTTGCTCATAACTCCGAAAAGTCAGAGATGCCCGGGATGCGTGTGAACCTGCGACCACCGAATAAGAGACCACAGTCTATCACTGTACTTCTGTCTCTTTGCTATAGGTAAACCGCCATAAGCTTGGCCTTCCTGATGGTTTGCGGGGCGCGGGGCGGGTGATGCGATCGGCTATACACGATACGACGTCGTCGACTCGTATTTGAAGATTTAACTAACCTTAAGATCAAAGGCACCTATGATATTTTTTTAACAGAATATATTTATTCTTAGTTTAAATAATATTTTTTAAAGTCAATTGTACGTTTATACTAATATTAATAAACTGGTCTTATAATTATTATCATTAATCAGAACGTTCATCACATGAACTTTCTTCATTTGAAGATTCCGATGATGTATCTTGCGATAGTTCAATAATAAATGGTCTATTTAATTTTTTATTACGCAGAAAAGGTAGTTTATCCTGATTCATGTCGCAAGATGAATATTATCGTTGGACTGGAAAAGTCGAGGTGTTAATGTGAATGGTGAATACATCTCACACTTGCGTTTTGCAGACGATATAGTTATACATGTCGGAATTGCTGCAAGATCTTGAAGAAATGCTGGCGCAGCTTAGCTGTTCTTCCAGACAAGTGGGTCTTGAGATGAACATAGACAAAACAAAAGTCATGTTTAACGAGCACGTTATCTCAAGACCGGTTAACGTCGGAAATGTCAGCATCGAAGTTGTTCAGGAATACAACTACCTTGGCCAGATTATACAACTCGGTAGAAACAACTTCGACAAGGAGGCTGACAGAAGAATTCAGTTGGGCTGGGCAGCATTTTCAAAGCTGCGTCAGGTCTTCGATTCGTCGATACCGCAAAGCCTGAAGACAAAGGTTTTCAATGAGTGTGTCCTACCGGTAATGACGTATGGAGCGGAAACGTGGACACTGACGGTGGGCCTCGTTCACAAATTAAAAGTCGCTCAGCGCGCTATGGAGCGAGCTATGTTAGGAATCTCTCTCAGGGATAAAATCCGGAACGAGGAAATTCGTAGAAGAACAAAAGTGACCGACATAGCTCTGAGGATTAGCAAGCTGAAGTGGCAGTGGGCAGGTCATATCTGTCGCAGAACCGATGGCCGATGGGGCAGACGTGTTCTGGAGTGGAGACCGCGTACCGGCAAGCGCAGTGACGTAGGACGACCTCCAACTCGTTGGACCGATGACCTTAAGGTGGCGGGAAGCGGTTGGATGAGGAAGGCGGAGGCCTGTGTTTGGTGACGCGCTCTCGGAAAGGCCTATGTCCAGCAGTCGACGAATACAGGCTGATGATGATGATGATGATAGAAAAGGTAAAAATAAAAACCAGTTCGATTTCATATTTAGGAATATATTTTTCTTTAAACACCTTGAAAAATATGTACCTACTGGAATATGTATTTTAGGTTTTTATAAACGTAATAGACTTAAAATAAATACACCATTGATTTTCACATCCCTACCACTAAACTGTGCGTAGGTAGATATATAATAAAACTAGTAGGGCGCGTGGGTGCGCGGCCCGCAAGCGGACCGCGGTTTTTCTACTCGTCAAGTAGACTTTCAGGTCCTGATCATCTTTTGCCAAAGAAGCACTCTTGCATCTTTTATATCTCCGAGATAGACACTTATGAAATTTGTATGGCCGCCATCTTGAATCGGCCATTTTTAAGTTTTTTTCAACTCACTGCGAATTGGATGAGGTTTTGAGTGACATTTGTTCGAGCACCCCCCACCTATCTTCAATACCCTGGCCGTACGCCTCACCCGTCTCCGAAATCCTCAATCATCATAGTTCATCATTTATCACAATGAGAATTTTTCAATAAAAACTTTCGAAATGAAACCGTATCAAAGTCTTGCATAGTTCCCAACTTCTAGTCTCTTCAATATTCGCCATATACATATTTTGTATGGAGAAAAAAAAATTCCGCCATCTTGAATTTTTTTTCTGTTCATCAAGTAGACCTTCGGGTCCTGATCATCTTTTGCCCAGAAACCACTCTTCCATCTTTTATACTCTCCGAGATAGACACCGACGAAATTTGTATGGCCGCCATCTTGAATCCGCCATTTTGGATTTTTTTTTCAACTCTCTACGAATTGGATGAAGTTCCGAGTGACTTTTGTTCGAGCACACCCCACCTATCTTCAATACCCTGGCCGTGCTCCTCACCCGTCTCCGAAATCCTCAATCATCAGCTCTCTCCATATTTTTCCTCCGAATGAATTTTTGTCCCCTATACGAAACCATCGGTGAAAAAAAAATTTTTCATACAAAATTTTACAGGAGAGGTGATCAATGAGTGAGTGAATCAGTGAATCAGTCAGTGAATCAGCCCCAGCAGCTATATATATATTAATAATAGTGCTGGAGTGGCGACCACACACCGGGAAGCTCAGTGTTGACAGACCCCACACTAGACCGACGACATCAAACGAGTTGCAGGGGGCCGCTGGATTCAGGTGGCGCAAGACCGAGGCCTGCGGAAGTCCATGCAAGAGACCTTTGTCCAGCAGTGTACGTCTATCGGTTGACAAAGAGAGAGATTTCTAAACAAAACAACTGTATCGATTTTCAATTCCTAGCAACCACAGATATTCGTTCCTACCGAACCGTACCTAATGGCAGCCCGACAACTATTACGTTTCGCATCCCTCTCTCTCGCACATTCTAATATTTTCAAGGATTGTAAAAATATCGGATACATTTGACAAATTAGGTACAAGTTTTTGCAATTCACGAAGGCGAGTGAGCTTTACTCGTGGTTACTTCGTGTACATGCACGTTGCATAAGTATGCGTGCCTGTCAAAGCCTAGGTGGGAGTGGGCAGGCGCGAGCATTGCGCTCGCTCACACTTATACAGATACGCCACACACACAACTTTATGTCAGTCGCCCTCGTGAATTGCAAGAACTATATCTTCGACGGTTAAATTACGGATATTTTAATCATCATTCTAGTTTTTAATTGAGAATCAGAGCGATAAAAGTTAATAGTAGTTTTCGTCCTTTTTCTCTATCAAAATTTGGGAAAGTATATAATGAGCCACACTCGTTGCCTTAGAGATAGGTGTTTCCTAAACGTTCGTGAAAACGAAATTGAAAGCATCAGGTGACGCTAAAGTCAGGTAACTTAGCTTGGGCAGCCCGTGAAAATGGTAGGTAGGTAGAAGATGGGCAATAGCTTCGCTGACAAATAAAAAAGTTGCTAATTGAATCTTACTGTAATCTGTCGATAAGTTACCTAGCAACCTTTTTCATCATCATCATCAGCCACCCATAAACGGCTTACTACTGAGCGCAGGTCTCCTCTCAGAGAAGGGTTTTATTTTATCAAAAATTGTTGGTTGTTGATTTGTTGGCCCAACCACACTAAGTAATACGTTGCTAGGTAACTTATAGACATAATTATTACAGATAGATTGAACATAGGAAACGGGAGTTAGTAAAGTAATCTTATCGAAAAATTAAAGAATGATTTAATAAAGAAAACGGATGTAAGTGAACATGACAAAGTAAAAACATAATATCGAGACCCCTGGCCAATAAACCAGTAATCGTAAAATCTAAATTTTACAGGAGAATGTTTTACTATTTTTGTGCTCTAACTTCAGGTATATGATACATCAAAATATGAAAGCTAATTTTTTATTGCACAAGTCTTTGAGGTCAATACTAAAATATCTTTTTTCAGAAGACTGAAATTTATGAAAAAAGATATTGCCGGAAATATCTTAGGAACATTTTTCCGTAAGTCACCAGAGACCTTGGGTTAGTTTTAACCCAGGAATAAATTTGTAATTTTGACAGCTTTTTATACGATATCTGTCAAAGCAGCAGCTAACTCTGAGTTCTCTCAACTCGCACATTCAAAATTTGACAAAACATGAAAAATTCTATAATAGCACTTTACTGGTTTGTTGTACGGGGGTATCGATAGGTACCTATATAAATAACGAAAACAAAATAATCGCTCTTAAATTGATCGCACATCTGTAAACTCCCCTCCCCACCCCAAATATATATACTGTCAACAGGTCAACTGTCAAAAGTCTTTACTTGAAAGTGTCCAGTTTAAGAAATTAGTCAAATTATCGAAATGGACGTGAGTTACTCACAAATTAGTCGATATTCTGACTAATTTCTTAAACTGGACACTTTCAAGTAAAGATTTTTTTATGAACCTGTGAAGATGATACTGCCATTAGCGCAATTAGAATGCCATAAGCGTACTTTGTCGAATTAGTTTACAAATTGCGAAAAACCAAATTATATTTGAATTTCGCGGGCAGACACAGATAATCCACCATAACGAGATAATTTTGATATTTTGGCAGATTAGAATACAAACTTTCAGAATGCCTAATTTATTCCTCGGTTGAGCGTCACTCGACATTAGTTAAATCGGCACTACACTAGCGGCACGCTATGATGGCCGGTTTGACACATTACAATAGTGATGTGGAATGTCAATTTATTCTCGAACAAAAAACAATTAAGTTTTGTTTTTGTACCTGATTAAATAGGTTTAATAAAACAAAAATGTATATGTTTATTTAATTTATTTGAACGAACTGAATATTTGAATGAAAATGAATATACATACTTTATATGCACACAAGAAACATATGAATACAAAAGATACCAAAAAAGGTGCCACAAAAGGCCATAATTAATCAGATTCGTCCATACTACTATTTTCACTGTCGTCACTGCTATCATCACCTACATTAATAATTATATGTTCGTTTTCTATAATATTATCTATTTTCACATCTCTTTCATAATCTTCCCTTATTAATTTAACAGTTCTATTCACAACCTTTTCCCAGTCTCCTTTAGTCACATGTTCACAAGCTTCTTCTAATAATTTTAGCATTTTTTTTGTGGTAAATGGGGGTTCTGTATTGTGTCTTGCAGCATATCCCTTAATTTGAGCCCACACCAACTCAATCGCATTATACTCACAATGGTAAGGCGGTAACCGTATAACTCTGTGCCCATGTTCTAATGCTATTTCGTCAATGACGTATCGGATCTTGGTTGGTTTGTTTTCTTTTAAAAGACGTACTAATTCCGCTTTTAACATATTCATGTTTGCATCTACGCCATTTTTAACGTATTTCACGCCATAACCAAATGCCGAGTTGTGGTATATATCATATAAAAATAAAAATTTTACCTTTTGTATGAAACAGCTGATATTTTTTTGCGATTTCAGAGGTTTGTCCACATAGTGAAAATTGTTCATATTCACAAGTACATTCACCCCTTAAATGGTGCAAACTGATTTTTCTACACTTGTATACATTTTAGAAATCAATTTAATAAATAAATTTTGAGTCCTAAACCTAAAACTACATTCGATAAAATTTATGAATCTCTGCACATCACTATCGTCAATAAAGTAATACAATTATTTCCTTCAAAGTCGTTATCAATTAATACGGAACTTCATGAGCGGACAAACGTCAAACCGGCCTTCATAGCGTGCCGCTAGTTTAATCGTTCTCACAGTACTCAAAAAAAACGTCTAGTTCGTCTAGGTTACATTACTTTTCAAAATTAGGGTGACATTTCGGATTATGGATGCTACTATAATAATAATAACTAGTGGTTCGCCCCGAACTGAGACCTCGCGGTAACGGTATCCCATGATTATTCATTCAATCGATACATGATAACCAAAACTGACATTATTATTATGCCCGTTTTCACCAAACATACCTAAATCATCCCCTAAGTAGGAGTCTCTTAACGTAGGTAGCTCCTAAATACAATCCTAAGTCCTAACATCCGTCCCAATATCCTTTTAGGTGTCCCGTACAGGATCGTGATAAATAAGTTGACAGAAAACATCAATCACCTAACTTATAGGTAGCCCGTAAAGGTTAGGGAACGTTAGTGAAAACATTGAATTATTTATCAAACATTGAATTATTTATTTATTATGTAGGTACTAACGAGTGAAACCGGGTTACGGGCATCTGTACAAATCGTCATCTATCGACGCGAATAGAAAATATACAATATTTAACTAAAAAATAATTTTAATTGAATAATATGGTACAAAAAAAATTACAATACAATTATTGTATTATAATAAGTAACTAAATAATAATGGTCGACGCAAAACTGTTTTTGGGATAGGTCGTAGTCGTAACTCGTAGTTCCATGGGAATAGTTACTGACTGCGCCATCTATTAGCATTATTGTGAAGCTATGTTGATGCTATATGAATTACTGATGCCCATTAAAAATTAAATAATCTCGTTTCTTTATAATATTCATATAATTTTAGTATTTGTTGTTCAAGTACAGGATATAAGTGACCTAAAAACATAAAATCAGTTTGAAAATCTATAGCGGATTTTCCTAGAGAGCGTCTTCAAGCGAGCGTATAAAATCGCCACTTTGAAAGCCCCCCATTTCGTCAATTTTAAGGGAAAAATTAAAAAAAATATATTTTTGTACTCAGTTCAAAATTATCTTTAAAATGATACGTAACAATATTATGTAACGCGATATTTTTTTTTTACTTCGCATTCGCTTCTATGAGAGCCCCCCTGAAATAAAGATTTTTATAACTTTTTAAGCCATTTTCGGCTGGAGGCCATCGGTTTACATATTATATCTAAATTTGAAGTAATTACGTTCAGTAATTCAAAAGTTATAAGGCTCTGACAGACGGACGGACGGACGGACGGACGGACGGACAAGTGCAAATCGCTCTAGTTAACTCAAAGACCTTCGCTTCGCTCGGTCGATAATTCATTTATTTCAGGCAACAAAATTACCCATAACACTGTAACATAAAACAAAATGAATAAGTAAACATATAATGGTTGGTGTACAATTCATATTAATAAATGTTATTTAATACGTGTCTGTCGTGATAACGCCGGTATACCAGGCCCGCAGGCCAAAACGCGGTATCTAAAAACTTATTAATTTTACTCGCGTGTATCTTAACCTTAAACGAGTTAAAGCCAGTTTCTCTGTTTTGAGTAAGGCGCTCAACACGTATACACTCCTCACCCATGTCATTTATGTGTTCCTTAATATCAGTTTCGCAGACCGTTTTTAAGGCGCGGGAGACATATATGGAGCATACTGGATCGGCGACCTGTATTTTACATTGAGCCACCGATGTTCCCCTCATGTTTATATTTTTAGTTTTTCGTTTTTTTATATTCAACAATTTTGAACGGTTCATCATTTGTAGGTAGGTTGTTAGATTTGTTCGGCTCGTCGTGCATAAACGAGCAGTTCGATATAATGTGCGATCGACTAAATATAATGTGAAATAACAATTTTGAACAGTTTACAACATTTCTCTTCTATCAAAAATAAGTAATAACATATTGACAAAATATATTATTTAAAAAAAAAATCATTTTTTTTTAATAAAGACGAACATAATCTAATTAATTTTTACATCTTATATTAATCTGTATTTTAACTAAAACAGAGTCCCTTCGCCGAGATTCTGTAAGCGCTAGAGATCAACTACGATAACATGGCGCCCGCCTCCATAATATTAATAATCAACTATTAATGACGCCGCTAATCGAGCGACAAGTCGTCGGATTTGTTGACGTGATAACGTCTTATAAATCGATGAACACCGGCTGCACGCACGAAAAAGTGTCACGTTGCACCTGAGCCTGAGCGTGCAAGCGAGAGCGCGGAACAAGCGATAGAGGCACGATCGGCCCAAGCTTTGGCTTGTGACTAGAGAGTGCCTGCCGCCGCCCGCCAGTCATCGCGTGCGCGCTGTGGTTAGCGGATGTGTTCTAACAACATGCTGTTCATAAAAGTATGCAATTTTTCATCAATGTTTCTTTATAACGTTATCACGTAAACTAACGTCCGTAAACCAATTGTTTTTATTTGTCGGCCGTCTAAGCACGCGCAGACGCGTTATTTTTTTTTTTAGTTCTCAATTTTTGAAACGACTTTGAATCTCATATGTACATGAGATTATGCCAGACCCATAACCTAATTAAAAGCACACGCGTTGTGAGTCTTTATACTTCCACAAATACTTTTAAACGTTTTGAATTTTGGAGGGGCGAGCCATCTTATCGTAGTTCATCTCTACAGTGTGCCTAGTGGGAGATTTTTTACTTATTCGGTTGTGATAGCGTTAACTTCGATTTTTATGGACGGGAAAGGGATGGAGTATTTTCCATCCCTTTTCCGTCCATACTAGCTGACGTATTTACGCACACTTAACGTTTGAAAACTCGCACTGACGGCACTCAGTAGTGTGTAGGGATTTTTATCTGGTGTTCGCCAATGAATAGTCTGATACTGCGAGAAGGGTTGGTTATATAATTTTTAACCCCCTTTCCACTGCAACTAAGCTTAAAGCTTGTAAAAATATATTCATTTTTATTGACACACGAAATATCTAGTACAATCTCGATACATTTAGTTCTGATTTCACCAACGTAGAGTGACGTTTAACCGAGGAATAAAAATAGGTATTCTGACAGTTTTTGTATTGAAAATCTGCCAAAATATCAAAACGCTCGGGTAAGACTTATTTTAAGTTGGTGAAATCTGCCCTATGTGCAACAAAAACCACAGTCCGCCTTGTGCGGTGTATAAAACAAAAATATACATGTATTTCTTTCGTTTAGAATGATGCGGGTGATAGGTCAATATACTTATTTTGTACCTTATTATTGCAATCATAAGGTTCAAATTAACACCATCTATAGAGAAATCTGTTTTCGTAATTTGAACCATATGATTACAGCAATATGATACAAAATAAGTTACGCCATATGACCCGCACCATGTTAGAACGTAAAAACTGTAGTTACAATAATTAATAGAAAAACGGTTATACCGAACGACCTTTCGATTATAGTCCACCTGTGTTAAGGTCCACCTTACGGGTCCTTATACGGGTCTGCATGCGAAATTCAAATTTAATTTGGTTTTTCGCAATTTGTGAACTAATACCACAAAGTAGGCTTATGGCATTCTAATTGCGCCAATGGCAGTATCATCTTCACAGGTTTATATAAAAATCTTTACTTGAAAGTATCCAGTTTAAGAAATTAGTCAGAATATCGACTAATTTGTGAGTAACTCACGTCCAACTCGCTACTCGGAATAATTTCTTAAACTGGACACTTTCAAGTAAAGATTTTTATATAAACCTGTGAAGTTGATACTGCCATTGGCGCAATTAGAACGCCATAAGCCTACTTTGTCGTATTAGTTTACAAATTGCGAAGACCCGTATAATCCACCTTAAGGTTGTGGCTTATCTGTACTTAATATAATAAAGCGGAAGAGTTTGTTTGTTTGAACGCACTAAACTTTGAAACTACCAGTCGGATTTGAAAAATTATTTTTGCATTTAACAATTTTTGAGGAAGGTTGTAGTCCTTTCAACGTTACTGTATGACCGTTAGAAGCCGAGTGAAACGAAGTAATAGCGCGGGCGGGCAATGCGGCGAGTCAGTGGCCTTTTCGCAGAATTAGGCTATCCATTGGCGGAAAACTAATGAAAACCACCACAATAATTTCTTAGATTACGGCGAAAATTTCAGCCGCGCGAACCTGGGGCAGGTTAACTAGTTTATTTAATAATTATGTACATTTGGCGCTATAACGCCATTTCTACAGGCTTAAGAACTAACAATTTTTCATACATAAACAAATCGCGCCATAATAGGATCTAACTGACATTTCGCTCATTTGCAAATTGCAAGACTGTTCTATCTCACAAATTCGGACTTTTTAAAAAAGTGCCTAAAGGCAGGCCAGGCCAGGCGCATATAAAGGTACAAGTAACTATCCGGTGTCATCCTGGCCAGGCAGGCCAATAAAATGGGCTTACGTAGTCCAAAGGGATAAGAGTTGTGCGATAGAAAGAGAGGCAACTTCTAGGTTTTATTTAGTTTACTAGTTACTTAGTAAATTTTACTTTTTCGATGCTCGAATTTTCTTATCGTTAACGAAATGGGTACTCATAATAAAGATTCTCTCAAATTACAGTTGCATAGAAAAACCGCACCCAAATCAAATTAGACGACCTCTCTGACGTGTTAGTTAGCGCTCTTGGGAGACCCCGACCTCGATTCCCGGCAGGGGCAACTTGAGAACTAAGCTATCTTGTCATTAATAAAAAAAATACAACCGCTCCATATAAAACCTCAATATTTAGGCGACGTTAAAACTCTATAGGTACCTCCTGCACCACAATATAACGTACGTTACTATTGGTCTGCTTACCATTATGCAGATTTGATTGTACATTATTCAACTGTCCATTTAACGGTCTGTCATTATACGCCAAATTATTCAACGGTCCATTTAACTGTCTGTTGTTAATAAATGCATCATTATTAAACTGTCCAGTTAACTGTCTGTGATTATTGAACGTATTCTGTAACTGCCTGTCATGATTAACGGTGGCATTATTATACTGTCTGTTATTATTAATCAACATATTACTTAACTGTCCGGTAAATTGTCTGTGATTATTAACATAGGGTGACTGACTGTTATTACTTGTCGCATTGTTAAACTGTCTACGATCGTTAGCCGTCGTGTGATTTAACTGACCGGTAAACTGTCTGTTACTATTAACGACATTATTTAACTGTCTGTCATAATGAACCGTCGGATTATTTAACAGTCTCGTTAACTGCGTGTGATTGTTAGCCACACTGTGCATCTGTTTGTCATTATTAACAGCTGTCGCATTATTAAACTGTCTGTCATTAGGTACAGTTACATTGTTAAACGGCATGTCATTACGAACTGTCACATTGTTTAACGGTCTGTCATTAATGACTGTCACATCGTCATTTAGGACTAAACTAACGTTGTCATACTCTGTTAACTCTACAATTGGTGCAGGAATATCAAAATCTACATTCATGTAGTCATTATTGAAATCGAGGTCATCAAATCCAAGTTGTTGGTTGAACAAGCTTGTGTCAAGCTGTATTTCTGGTCTCGCATCTTGAAATGGTGGTTCTGGTAGATTGTTTCTTATGCAGTTATGGTTTTTCAGTAATGAGGGTAGTGCGAAGTCCTCTTCGCAGGCTTTGCAATGGAACTTATCTGAAAATAAAACAAGACCACCATTAACCATTAAAGTTAACGTTTTCACTTACTAAATACTTTAAAGGCTATTGCAATACCTAAATTTAAGTAGCCATGTTATGTTTTTATTTATGCTGTATGTATTCCAATAAAGAGAAAAAAAAACTTAGGTACTACAGTTTTCTCATGGTAGTTTGTACCATATTTTTGCAAACATATTTATGTAAATATGGTATGACATGGCAAAAATATGGGACAAAATTTTAAAAATATGGTATTACTAGCTGATCTGCTGACATGATATCTACGTGAATTTAGTTTTTAAATCGTGCGGGAACTCTTTGATTTCCGGGAAAAGAATGTCACTCTCCAGGACCTCAACTATTCCCATGTAAAAAAATCACGTAGCTCTGTTGCAGCGTGATTGAAGGACAAACCAACAAACAAACACACTTTCGCATTTTTAATATTAGTAAGGATTAGTAAGGATTTAAGCCCTGGAATTGAAGCTATTAGAACAACTCTCTTCCTTAGAGATAAGGTGACCTTACTGTTACTGCACTGCTTATATTGGTTTTAAGTTTTGGTACAAAATAAAGACTTAGCTGACATAGGTAGAGATATCGGTGTTTTCTAGATGGGGTTATCTGATAGAACCATATAGATATCTGATAGATATCATGCGTCATGTTCGTGAACCGGTTCCACCGGCGAAAATGGGGCTGCTTTCTGTCTGCCCGTCTTAACATGTGTTGAATTGTAGTACGCATTTTTGGAACTTCCCCTCATTGTCGAAATATCTGGGGGCACGGTAGTGCCCCCGCCAAGTCGAGCAAAAAAGCGGCATAAATAACTATATACTATACATATATTATGCAGTTTTTGGCTATGTATATCAATAATATATATATTAATCTATATATATAAAAGAAAGTCGTGTTAGTTACACTATTTATAACTCAAGAACGGCTGAACCGATTTGGCTGAAAATTGGTGGGGAGGTAGCTTAGAACCAGAAGACGGACATAGGGTACTTTTTAATAAATTATAAATTCGAAAGTGTGTTTGTATATTGGTTTGTTTTTCAATCAAGTAGCAAAAAAGCTACGGATCGACGTGATTTTTTGCATGGGTATAGTTGAGAACCTGGAGGGTGACAAAGACTAAATTTTATCCGGGAAAATCAAAGAGTTCCCGCGGGATTATAAAAATGAAATCCACGCGGACGAAGTCGCGGGCATCAGCTAGTCTATAATATAATAAAACTGTAACAGGTCCAATTCTGTACATTGAAGATATTTTGAAAATTTTTTTTTGAGGGCACTCTATAATCGATACTGAAGCCAAAACAATTTTTTTTTAATTTTTTGTCTGTCTGTCTGTCTGTCTGTATCTATCTTGGCCGCGCATCACGCCGAAACTACTGGACGGATTTAAATAAAACTTGGCACGATTTAAGTTTATACTACGAGGTATAATATAGGATACTTTTTATCCCGGAATTTAGCACGGTTCCCTTGGGAGAGGGGATGAAAGTCAAAATGTGTATTTCGCTGTAATTCATTAAGGCGTATTCCGATTTAATCCATTCTTTTTTTGTTAGAAAGCAGGTTCTTTAGAGATTGTCCTGTAATTATTTCAAGGTCGTCAATTTCGTAGTTCAGAAATTATAGACATCACGATCTTCAGTATAAGGTCCAAATAACTTGAACCCCGGAATCTACAAGATACTTTGAATGAACGGCTCATCTTAAGCTGGCAAGCGTACTTTATCGCATATAGCCATCGTGGATAGCCCTATTTTGTCAAAGTCAAACTACTCCAAAGGCGTCAGATTTTGCCAATCGATCATTATACCTACATACTACATAGTAGGTATGGATGTAATACATCGTATGGACTTAATGCTACAGTGTTTTCCTATGCAATTGAATATTCTAATCATACTAATATTATAAATGCGAAAGTGTGTTTGTTTGTTGGTTTGTCCTTCAATCACGCCACAACAGAGCCACGGATCGACGTGATTTTTTGCATGGGTACTATAGTTGAGGACCTGGAGAGTGACATAGGCTACTTTTATACCAGGAAAATCAAAGAGATCCCGAGGGACTTTAAAAACTAAATCCACGCGGACGAAGTCGCGGGCATCAGCTAGTATTATATATATTAATATTTTGGATATTAGAAAAGAAAAAAGTAAATATAAATGAGTAATTAATTAATTACCTGTTTTAACAGGAGGAACATAGCCGTTTCTTGATATCCCGTGAATTGCATAAATGTGTCTGTTCAAAGAGGAGTTTGATGCCAAGTACTTGAAACATAGCTAGAATAGAATAGAATAATTAATATTCAAATAAACTTTTACAGAGTGCTTTTAAATTGTCAAATGAATTGGGTATTTGACTGCTGTCAAAATGTTGATATTCATTAATTAAGGTGAAATATACGGGTCTGCATGGGGTCTGCCCGCGAAATTCAAAGAAGATGATACTGCCATTGGCACAGTTAGATTGCCATAGGCTTACTTTGTCGTATTCGTTTACAAATTGCAAAAAACCAAATTAAATTTGAATTTCGCACCCGTTTAGTTCATCTTAAAATCGAAAATGTAACATGTAAGAATAACATTCGTAAAAACAGAAAATAAATTGGTCAAAAAACAAATAAGTAACAAGCTGTTTAACTGCGACTTTATCTGTCTCTTTCTAAAAGGATTTTTAAAGAGTACTGCCTACTGTTATGAGTATGCCTACTGTTATGAGTAGGTATGCCTACTGTCTTGTGAGACAGCACAGTTTAGTACAGAAAACTTTAAAGCTCTATATTTCCGAGACTAGTTAAGATATTTAAAAAAGAGGTCCGCTTGCAGAGATGCCGGGTTAGGTTTAACCCAGAAATAAATTTATAATTTTGACAGAAGCTATACACGCAATATGTCAAAGCAGCAGCTAACTCTGGGTTAGAAGGATAACCCTGCGTTTCTGCAAGCGGGCCTTAGTAGTTTACGGACGATAGTTTTACGTGATAATGATAACGTCATAAAGAAACATTGACGATGACTGACGGGCGGCACTAGCCAACGCTTGGGCCAATCGTTCATCGATTTATAAGACGTTATCACGTCAAAAAATACTAGCAGGAATAAAAATACATCACTGCTAGTCTCAGTTATAGAATTCATTAGAAAAGGTTTTATTCAAATAAACTTTTACAAAGTGTTTTGAAAATCAAGTGAATGTACCAATTATTTTTAGATTATTCCTCTGCAGAATTGATAGCAGATAAAATATACATGTAGGTTGCTTTTTTCTTTGGTTTTTTGAAAAAATTGGTTGTCTGTAAAGTCGGTTTACGGACGATAGTTTTAGGTGATAACGTCATAAAGATGAACAGCGTGCTTCTAGAACTAGCTGGCGACACATCCGGTAACCACAGCGCGCACGCGATGACTGGTGGGCGCAGGGCGGCGGCGGTCACAAGCTCACAAGCCAACGCTTGGGCCGATCGTGCCTTTCTATCGCTTGTTCCGCGCTCTTGCTTGCACGGTCAGGCTCAGGCGGAACGTGACACTTTTTCGTGCGTGCAACCGGTGTTCATCGATTTATAAGACGTTATCACGTCAAAAGGATTTTAGCTAAACTGAAGCTTCTTTAACCATTGGGCTATTGAGGCTACATTAAGTCCCCCAGTCCCTCGCCCATAGGAAACTGCAGTCCTATGCTATCACTGCTTCTTTTAGGAGTTATGTGCATAAAGCAATATCACAGTGCAGGAAAAAAAATTAAAAGCACTCGGGGACTGCCGCGGTAAAGCTATTGCATAGCATTTTTTATCAACTTATGCAATTATAATAATAATAAAGCTTTTTATTTCCATTATTACATTTAACACATAAATAATACAAATGAAATAATACTAGTTTCCTGGTTATCTTCAGTCAGTAATAATGGACCCCTTATTATGGGTATAAGCCTCCTCCAATATTTTCCATTTATTTCTGTCTTGGGCAGATCTCATCCACTCCCTACCCACTAGCCTGATAATATCATCTGCCCATCTTTTCTTCGGCCTGCCCACATTTCTCTTGCCTGACGGTCCTACCCATATTGTAGATAGTGAAGTCCATCTACTATCTCGGTATCTGGAAATATGGCCAGCCCATTGCCATTTTAACCTTAAGGCATGTTCGAGAGCATCTGTAAGCTTGGTTTTTGTCCTGATGTCAGTACTCCGTACCTTTTGTATTTTCCTTAGCTTTAGGATGCTTCTCTCCATAGCACGTTGGCAAGTAGTTATTTTATTTTTTATTCTATTGGTGTAAACCCATGTTTGACTTCCATATGTTAGACTTGGTAAAATGCTAGTGTCCATTACCGTTTTTTTCAGACGTAGATCGAACTTTCCTTTTAAAATTTCTTTTTGGGACCAAAATTTGTTCCATGCAATTTGAATCCTTCTGTCAACTTCATCTTCATTGTGATTTATGCTAAATGATATTTTTTTCCCTAGATATATGTATTCTGGCACATATTCTATTTGGTTACCTTCTACACATATAGGAGTTTCAGTTCCATTTGTCATTATTTTAGTTTTAGTAGTATTCATTTGCAATCCTACCTTCCTGCTTTCAATAACTAACTCTTGAATCATCTTCTCTAATTCCTGTGCAGTTTTGGCAAAGAGTATTATATCGTCAGCAAATCTTAAATGGTTTAGTCTTTGGCTTCTGATAGGAATACCTTTGTTTTTCCAATTTATCTTTTGAAATATTTCCTCTAAAACTGCTATGAAGAGTTTAGGTGACAAAGGATCTCCTTGCCTTACACCTTTTTCTATTGGGAAGTAATCTCCAAATTTTTCCAGTCTAATTCTGCTTACGCTATTTGAGTATATGTATTGTAATATGTGTATGTATTTTTGATTTATTCCACATACTTCAAGTGCTTTCCATATTGAGTTGTGCGTAATGCTGTCAAAAGCTTTTGATTATACTCTGTGTATTTTTCGATGACCTGCCCTAGAACATGTATGTGATCATTTGTTGAGAAGCCAGACCTAAATCCAGCTTGTTCGATTGGTTGTTTTCTATCTATTGCAGGTGATATTCGACTATTCAGAATTGCTGCAAAAAGTTTGTATATACTGCTTAATAGGCTTATTGGTCTGTAATTTGCTATATCTAGTGGATTGCCCTTTTTGTAAAGTAATACTATGTCTGAATTACACCATTGTTTGGGGACTTTTTCGTGCTGTAGTATCATGTTGAAAAGTTTCGCTAAACTTGGTACTATTACATGTGCTCCTATTTTTAAGATCTCATTATGAATCTGGTCTGGTCCTGCGCTTTTTTCTGGTTTTAGTTTCTTTATATGTTTGATTATCTCATCGACACTTATTTCTTGGATCTCTTCTTCATTTGTTCCTCCCAAGGTAGAGTTATTTTCGTCATCTGTGAAGGAGTCTTCAGGTATCTTCTTATAGAGTTCTGTATAGAATTCTGTAGCGTGATTTAATATGTCGGTTCTAGTTTTCGTTTCTCCTTGCCTGGTTTTCATTTTTTGGATCCAATTTTTGTGGGTGATAAGATCTTTAAAAGCCCGTTTTGAACTTCTATACTGTAATAGGTTTTTTTCTATGATTGAGTTCCTATGTTTGTTGTAGTCTTTCCTTATTAGCCTTGTTTGTTTGCTTAAACATTTTTGTGAGTTCTTTTTTGTCCTCTTTGGTTCTATTCTTTTTTGAGAGTGCAGCAGTGCGTTCATTTATTAATTTTATTGTTTCTTCACTAAGTATAGATTTTTCCTTTAGTTGTTTTGTTTCGTTAGTAAATTTCAAGCTTTTTGTGATTACATCCTCAAATTTACTATAGTAAAATTGTACATCATTGATGTTTGCTATTTCATGTAATGATTTCATATTTTCTCTTAGATTTTTTAGATATATCAACCTTTCATTATCTGTTTTTGGTGGGTGTGGTACAGATTTGTATGTTTTTCGGCTCTTTTTAGGTATTTTAATATTTAGTGTAGCTCTTATAAATCTGTGGTCTGAAGGGAAATTTACTTTATTTAGTACTTCGACATTTGTTATTAGTTTGGGCTTATTACTGAGTATGAAATCTATTTCATTCTTTGTCTTTTTGTCCGGAGAGATCCAAGTCCATTTGCGATTTTCTTTCTTTTTGAAATGTGTTCATGATGCTTAATTTGTTTCAGATGCATATTCTATTAGTCTCTGTCCTCTGTCATTTCGCTCTCCATATCCGTATTTGCCCAGAATTGGATGTTCATGTGTTTTGGGTTGTCCGATTTTTGCATTAAAGTCTCCTATTACTATGACTATTTTATCTGCCAGATCGTGAGCTACAGACAATTCCGAGTAGAATTTATTAATTTCATTGTCATCTGAACCATCTGTCGGAGCATATGCTTGTATCAGTGTTATTGTTAAATCCTGAAATCTTAATTTTAGAAGAGCTACTCTTTCAGACACACCTGTAAAGTTTATGATGTTTTGCTTATGTTCTTTTTTTATTAGAAATCCTACACCGTATAGACCTTTAGTCTCTCCTTTGTAACAGGATGTATTCTTTATGCTCTTCTATTTCACTTCCCATTCTTCGAACTTCAGCAAGTCCAATAACATCGTAGTTTATTATTTTGAGAGCATGGCTCAGTTCAAGCAGAGTGCAATTATAATATTTATGCAATATTTTTATTTGCATAATAAAAATTATGCAAAAAAAAATTAAAAAACAAACAAACATGAAAAGCGCATTGTCACTACTTCGCGAGTGGGATTCTTCAAACCTGCGACATCATACACCATACGGTAAAGAAAGCGGCCGCTCGCCCACTGCGCCAAACAGAGCTACTTGTGAATCTCTAAAATGTTGAACGCTTACTGAACAAAGGTGTTAGGTTTATTTTCGTTATGGAATTTCTTGATTCGGTCGCCGCACTCAAACTGTTTGTCCTATTTCAAAGCCCGCGATAAAAGCTATGCAATAGCTTAAAACATTGTGAGGAAACCTGCATGCCAGAGAGTTCTCCATAATGTTCTCTCAAAGGTGTGTGAAGTCCGCCAATTCGCATTGGGCTAGCGTGGTGGACTATGGCGTATAACCCTTCTCTGAGAGGAGACCTGTGTTCAGCTGTAGGGAAACATTAATGGGTTTTTCATGAAAATGATGAAATAAATAATTTACCTCACACTGATATTTAGACAATAGAGTTTTTCTCTTTTCTACTATTGTTGTTTTATTCGGAATGTTTTCATTCGAGTTTGTCAAGTCAATGATGCTGATGGGGGCAGCATTCATATTTGTCTCGGGGGTTAGTAGTTTTTCTACTATTGGTTCTTTTGGCAATACCAATTCTGGTTTTTCTAATATTGGTTCTTTTGGAAACACCAATTTTTCCACTAAGATTCTGGGTTGGAGTAACGGTGGCAATTTTTCAGTTTTCATGTTATAGACTGTTTTTAAAGGTTTTTGAACCTCAAGTGTCTCAGTGTTTTGAGTTGTAGTATCAGTTAAGTCCACTATATTTTCTAAATCAATAGTCTGAGGTGTATTAACAGTTAGATTTTCCGTGTTCAATAAGTTTACAGGCTTAGGTAATGCTGCCTCATTTTGCTGAGCGTTTTTCAAGAAATGGGACCATTTGTGCTGTAACATGTCCGTTTCAGTGCTGAACTTTTCAAAGCATTGATTGCAAAAGTAGAAATCTTTATAGCCTGTCATAGCGCACTTTTCATATTCGGGGAAGGTAGACACATGCTTTTCTATGAATTCTCGTTCTACAGAGCTTACATCGCAAAATTTGCAAACATAAACTGTATCGTCGCCCAACGTCTGTATTGTATACAACTTTTTGGGTCTCTTTTTAGAATGTAAAAACTTAATATGGTGCGCCAAGGCACATTTGTCGTCAAATCTGTCCTTACAAATATCGCATATATAAAAATTACCCATGTGCTCATAGCTATGATCTTTCAGGTCCATGAAATAGAATAAGGATATATGACAGGTTTTGCACTCGTATTTTTTGATAATTTTACAGACATTGCGTCTATGTTCCGAATAGGACTTTTTGTCGGCTAAAAGCAACCCACATGCATCGCAGTGCAGTTTAACGTGCACCTTAAAGAACATTCGGTTCACAAATTCTTCTGAACAATAAAAACATGTATAGCACCTGCGCTTTTGATGGACATCCCTGATGTGAATTTTCAAAGAGTCATAATCCGAGTAAATCTTGGGGCATTTTCGACACTTGTGATATTCTTTGACTTCGTGCACGATTATCTTATCGGAAAAAGATACTCTTTTAGGAATCTTTTTCTGTGGCTCATAACATGTTGCATGCATATTCTCCTGGTGGTTCAACAAAATTTTCTCACTCAGATACACCTTCTGGCATATATTACATTTGAAACTCTTGGTAAGCGCGTGGTCCTGGCTCATAAATACCTCTTTAAGTTGCTCTAGGTTTTCGCGCTTTAACCTTACCGAACATTTCTTATCGTAATTACAAATGTCATGTAACGCCACGAATGTTGGTTTGCTCAAATCTGGTGGTAAATCCTGCCCCATTTTAACCAAATAAGGCTTAATGTCGTACCGTTCGCAGATCACTTTGGGCACTTTCTGGAACCCGCGTAAAACCCGTTCGTCATATGACGCCGAGCTACCGCCCGTATCGTTCTCCCATTTATACAAATCCAGCGAATCTCTGATGTTTCCATTATGATTTGCAGCCATGAAAAACAGAAGAGGGCAACTAAATAAGCACAAAATATACTCCTGAGAGCCACTAATAACCAAATAAAAAACGTCAACAACAATTTTGCCTCTAAACTAGAGCACAGGCATACAAATAGAAAGAATCTGATTCTTTTCTAGAGCTGTAGCAAACCGTATGTATTCGTTACTGAGTAACGAGTACGCCATCTAGTACCGAGTAACGAAACGTTACTCACGAATACTTTTCGTTACTCGCATGTTTCGTATCATGGTTACATACGCTGTTTCAATGACGCAATGTTACGCTGCGTTGATGCGTGTATTGAAACGTTTCTTACTGATCGTTTTGCGCATGCGTGCGTATTTTCCGCGAATTTAAAAAGGTAATGTAAAGTTTATTGACAATAAATAATTTTGGACGCCTATTTGTAGCTTTTTCATTATAACATAAACATAAGTCTGGTTTAAACTACGGCAAAGTGAAAAATGCAGTTTGGCATGTAATGAATATGTATTATTTCTACAAATTGAAATTATGAATGCTGCGATGCCGCACCTAGTACATAAGTCATATCTTAAAATTATAGAAAGAACAATATGACTCGATTAACGATTTGTTTCTCTAGCATAACATAGCATGTTATGAGGTATTAGGAGTAACGAGTAACGATACGATAGTAACGAGTACTGAATGTATAGTAACGAATACATACGGGTACGTTTTTTTTTCGTTACTTTTACACCTCTATTCTTTTCTTCTTTCTTTTGTTAAATACTCTTTGTTTGCTACTTTAGGGCGTTTGTGATTGTCACGACACCGTTGTCATTGTCAGTGGTCTGTGGCTGTCATGGAACTAGGAATTACTATTTCTTTAGTGCCAAAATGCGCAAGTTGTCTGCAGAGCGCGCGGCCAAAATCGGAACTATATAATCATGTGCCGCCATTTTGTTGTCTGTGTCAGATGTTCAGAGAGCAGTGTTACAAAAGTTCCCGATTTCTCGGGAGATGTACTGATTTTGGGTATTGGCTCCCGATATCCCGATTTAGCTATCCTATGACCCGAATTTTTAATAAAAATGGAAATAATATTATATTTGGGGGCTTTCTATCTGGAAAATGTCAATAAAGATGAACTGTCGTCAATAATTCCAATATGTAGACAATTCCCCAGTTTGTTAGAGGTTGTTTACGCTAAAATATATAGCGGCGGCGGTGTTTTGCGCGCATTCGGAACCTGGTTTGAATCTACCTCGCCGCCCGCGAGCAGAATCGAGCTAAGTCGGTGCCGAGCCAGACGCTTTTCGATACGTACTCGTTGCGTGCGCCATTTTGAACTGCTGCGCTAATTTGTGAATTCACCTTTTGGATGGCATTGAGTTTTCACCTTGAACTATAATCTTGTTTTGTGTTTTGTGTGCGCTTTGTCGTAATAACTGCGAGTGAGCGAGTGCCGGTGACTCTTTTGATCAGTGAATCGCGTTCTTAATTCAAACACTTTGACGTTTCGAATGTTCCGCAAGCCTTGAGGTGTTTTATCGAGTGCATTACAGTTAGTTGAACGAGGTTCTTTGTATGTAACGTCTTTGAATCGCAAATAGGCGTGCGAAAGCTATTTCGCGGAGTGTATTTTGTGCAAACTGTAGTCTGTAAACGAAATTCTACCGATAACCTCTCCGATAAGTGTCTCCGTTGGCTAACATACTTTGCTAAAGCTAGCTTATCCGAGCGATAACCTGGACGATTATAGTGAAGAGCATTTAGTCGTGCTGTACGCGTTTTGCTGAGATGCTGAGGGACCACGAAATTACGCTCCTATAAGGGTGGCCGCACATTGGGCGACCTCGACTTTGTCGCCGGTTAAGTACCTTAAGGTTACACATTAAAACACATTCTATCACCCACTTACATAACACTACTTACGCCTGACGGTACCTTCTGAAGAACCCACCACTGGAAACCCAGGTAACTACCTTTTCCCTTATTAACTCCATCGGTCATTTTGGGCCCGACCCTCTGGTTGCCCGTTGGGTGGCTACTGATGGGCCCTAGCTCACTCAACCTTTGTCGGGGCAACTGAGGGCCGTATCAGAGGTCAATGATTAGTATCAAAAAATCGGCCAAGTGCGAGTCGGGCCTCGCTCTTTTAGGGTTCCGTTAAAAAAAAATCCATGTACCCATGGAAATATTTTAATTTAATTTTTTTAATTTAATTTAATTTTTATTATTTGTTGTTACAGCGGCAATAGAAATACACAATATGTGAAAATTTCATCTGTCTATCTATTACGGTTTACGAGATACAGCCCGCTGACAGACGGACGGACGGACGGACAGCGTAAGCTTAGTAATAGGGTCCCGTTGGTACCCTTTGGGTACGGAACCCTAAAAATGACTCAGAATGGCGTTTGCTTCGTAATACGAAAGAAATTAAGTCGCTTAGTGAAAAAACAGACTTTAAGACAAGCGTGAGTAGCATGTAATATTGTGATGGCTCACGCATGTTTGGAAACGGTTGTTTCTTTGTTTTCAAAGTTTTAAATTTGCCACACCTATTTTATTCTTTCCACATTTGCAATGTGGAAAGAATAAAATATCTATTTTGATGAAAACTTAACAACGGAATAAACTTTCCACTGAGTCAGTGATAGGTCTTCTACCGAAATCAAAATATCGACTAATTTGTGAGTAGCTCACGTCCAACTCATTATTTTGATTAATTTCTTAAACTGGTCACTTTCAAGTAAAGATTTTTATGTAAACCTGTGAAGATGATAATTCCACTGGGGCAATTAGAAGGCCATAAGCCTACTTTGTCGTATTAGTTTACAAATTGCGAAAAACCAAATTAAATTTGAATTTCGCGGGCAGACCCTTGTCTTCCACCTTAACGTCAAGGTCGTTATGGTCGATGATCACATCCATGGAGGAAATAGATGGAGATGAAGTATATAAAGTAATTACTAGTCAAGCCGGGTGCCATCCACCATTTTATGAGTGTTATATACAACACATTATGTTTGTAATCTAATGTAAACATGAGCCTTAGGGATGTCCATTGTTTATTTGTGTCAATGGAATATCGACTTGTCGATATTATTATAGGTGAAAATTTAAAATAAATGGAAAAATAAATTAAAATTTTAAATTAATTTTTATTAAAGGAAATTGATGAAGCCAATTTTAAATGGTAAAACGAAACCTGAAACTATGTATACTACGTATAATTAAACTATATAACCTTTATGTATTGAGGTTCACATTAAATACGACAAAGAAAATACTTTTGGAATGATCCTGAGCACAACACTAATGACTAATTGATGCCCATTAAAAGTGTGATTTAAACATATTTAGACCTAAGATTCGGTTTACCATAACATGGTGCTAAAATAAACGATCCAGTGTTGCAAGGGAGTTTTCTATCTAACTTAATTTTATTCAGAAACGAATAAAAATTGGTTTGATTCGCTACATAAAAAGTGTCCCATTTCGATAGTTAAAAAATTGTAATATTAATAAAATATGTGTAATTACACTATTTTCATCAATTACATACCTATCAATCATACGCTGTGTTTTATTTTATTTATTATTTGACAACATATTTTGCTAGTTGCTCTTGCTTTATAAAAGCGGTGAACGCTTTTAAAACTTTAGTAGACTACCACCTTTCTTCTTCTTCTTCTTCTTCTTTATCAACCTATAGACGTCCACTGCTGGACAAAGGTCTCCTGCATGGACTTCCACAGGCTTCGGTCTTGCGCCGCTTGAATCCAGCAGCTCCCTGCGACTCGTTTGATGTCGTCGGTCCACCTGGTTGGGGGTCTGCCTTAGGGTGACTTAATTATAACTGTACAGTAACTAACCTACGAAGCTGTACGGTAATATTCTATTTGTTTATTTATATGTAGCCTATGTAGGGCATGCAGATAGCTGTCGCATATACTAGGCACGTCATGTTTCGACTCTACCACCGCGTATAGAAAGAAATTCTACTACTATGAGCCAGCAAGTAACTCAGCAAGTTGCTCTTTTCATGAAAAGAAATAGTGGTTTTTAATTAGCAAACGATTGAAACATATTATAATTATAAATGAGTTAAAGTGGTCTGAAAAATCAGTTTAGCATCTAACATTTAGAGTACTTTTTTATATCTGGTGATCTCGTTCAATTTCACAAAACGGCAGCGAAACTATTTGGATATTCCAAGATCTTTAAAAAACCTAAATCCACGCGAATAATAGGTACCTGATAGAGTATAAACGTACGTTACGTAATTATTATTACCTATAAATACTACATATACATAAATGCTTGATTATCACTTCAATCCTTATCGATGTCGATAGTTTCGAAGCACACTCCCTAATGGCGGCCATTTTATGAGATATTTTTCTGTAGATATGCACCCCATTTTTGTAGGTAGGTAGGGCATCTCCATGTATTTCCTACCTACCATGATCATATCCTAGTGTTTGTGGTCTATGGTTATATTCTCTTTGGATGATCACTAGCGTCCTGCGGGGCGACCGGCTAAGAAATATATCAATCATTAAAGGACAGCATCAATGTCAAAACATGGTTTTGGCTCCACGTATCATTGATACAGTCCAAGGATCGTTGAGGACAAAAAAATTTTTGACATTGATGCAGTACACTATCGATACAATTTTTGTATGAACATTGCTGAAAATTGGTTCCACGTAAGACTTTTGAAGTAAGATGTCGTTAAGGACTGCGACAAAAGTTACGTCAAACTAGGCTTTCATTGATACAAGCCGTGAGGTGTTCTTATCGGTGACATAAGGTGTCCATTAATCGTTTAACTACTCGTATTTTCTGTTAAAGTGTTTTAAAAAGCTTTATTAAATAATTTGTCAAATTAGCAAAGCAATTAGTAGTATTTTAAGAAGTATGTTTAATGTTAAAATCATTGAAGAATAATTTTTAGATTTAAAGGTTACTTTTTGACACTTTCGTAAGTTTATGGATAGTTTAAAGAGCATGGAACTAGGAATTACGACTACGTCTAATTAAAGAGTAATCTCTGGTTTGCCGTCTGAAAGTTTGTTACGAAGTATAAAGTTTAAAAATCTGAAATCATAAAAATAGTTTGGTGTTTGGGTGGCATCAAACTCGCAGTTGTTATCATTGTTGGATTAATTAACGTAGTCGTAATTCCTAGTTCCATGAACTAGCCGCATAGGATATGTAGGTACCGTATTACGTACCTATGATTTATTAATAATTTGCGCCTGGGTAAATTCTGTCTGTGATGCGGGAATAAGTTTTAGTTTTCGAAATAGAAATAGAAATGTTTTTTATTCAAATAAACTTTTTTACAAGTGTCAATGAGTCTACCAAGTTTTATATGTGTTTATGTGTAAGAAGTACCATCCTATTTAAATACTTAAATATTGCATAAATTATTTGCAGATATTAAATATTTAATTCAAAAGCAATTATTATTAACAATGGCAGTAGGTAAATAATTATTTCAATTGGTATAACGCAGTAAAATTTGGAAGACTGCTATGGCCGTATAGATTGCTAGATTATCATAGATGTTCAAATTAGTCGGATTATACGTAAGATCCACCACTAAAATATCGATAGTCACGTGATAGTCACCTGATTGCGACCTATTGCTACACTCCTGAAAAAGCTTACGCGGTACCGGTTATAAGGACTGTAACGATAACGATCCTTAAGGATATTTTTGGATGTGAGATGTGAGACAATAGTTAGGTGGTCGACCTGCTGTGCTTGTGTCCACCTTGTGTCTTTGGCGTCTTGTTTCAGAGTTCAGAGTTCACTGTTCAGTGCTTCATTGTAGTGATGTGCCGAGTCGGCTATTTTTGGTATTCGAGTATTTTAGTACTCATAAAAAAAAGAATCGAGTTAGAACTCGAGTCTAGAGTATCTATAAAGTACTCGAGTCAACATAAAGTACTCGAGTACTTTTGTACCTATTAAGATATTTATTAAAATAAAAATAAAACAGAATTTTTACTTTCATTTTTATCTATCAAGGTGGAAAATATTAAATTATGTACCTTTTTAAAATGTTTCAACAAACCGGTATTGTTCCCAAAATCACTAAATACTTTTTGCATTCACTCCCTTTTTTTTGTTTTCTTACTTATTAAAAAAGTTCCATATTTCAGCCTTTTTTTTTTAGGAGGCATATTGATTATAATATACACAAATTGACACTGAAAACAGTCTTAAGTTCAAAATAATCACAACACAATCTCAATAAACAAAAACAAATAAACAAGTTTCAATTTGCACAATTCCTGCACGTTACGATTGTATAACATTGCTGTAAGCAATGTTATATTGATTCGATTGCGCTTATAACGCTGGAGTGTGTACTCACGAGTACTCGAGCATGCGAGTCTATGTAAGTACTCGAGTACTGGCCCGAGTACTGACTACTGAGTCGACCTGACTTGGCACATCTCTACTTCATTGAATATGAATCATTGCATGGTAGGTAGGAAACTACCTTCATGAATCATTGCTTGTACTTGCTTGTACTGTAGTACGTTAATCTGTGTACGTCCTCCGTTAGGAGTAATAGTGTTCTGTGGTGTACGTAGTACATGTTGAGTACCTACATCATTACATGTGTGATGTGTCATGTAGTATTCAGTGTAGTATGTACAGTATGTACGTAATTCAATTTTCTGAATACTAAAACAAACATTGCTTTGCTTATTTTTACACCAAGGGCGGAAGGTGCTCGAGTGCGAAATGTTTCCGCCGACGCGCATTCGGAGCTGCCTTCCCGTCATAAACCCGATGTTTAGGCGGATAAGGCCTCACAAGCCATTTCGCCAAACTATTCACAATCAAACAAAGAACACAACGATTAACGGTTTCAACACAAATAACCAGCTTCAAAGAACGAAATGGATGAATTTCCGTGCGATTTTCACGCGATGGATGCCTCTAGGGAGTGTTATTTACGTGGGATGGTGCTACATACGAGCGAGTGTAAACTACGAGGTGTCGAAGGTGGAGATAAAATTTTACGAAATGTTCCCGTTCCGAATCACGAGTCGGCTATGGGGCAAGCTGGCGTCCTGCGAGCTTCCTGTGTCGATACGGAGTTTTGTCTACGGTACGTACGTTAGAATGTTTAACGTGAACCTAAACGATGCAGCAGTGAGTGATCTTACGTATTACAAAAGCTTATCCGAGTTTTTTACGCGGGAACTCAGAGATGGAGCTAGATACATATCACCTTCACCCTGCGTGTCACCCTGTGACGGGATAGTCCTCAACTGCGGCCCGGCAGACACAGACAAAATCGAGCAAGTTAAAGGTGTCACGTATAGCCTCGAAGAATTCCTGGGTGAGAATAAATGGTCCAAAAACAAAGACACAAGCTACTATAACTCGTTGTTGAAGAACAAGAGAAATATCCTACATCAGTGTATTATATATTTAGCACCAGGCGACTATCACAGATTTCATTCGCCGTGTGATTGGACATCAAAGTTTCGGAGGCATTTTTCTGGTAAACTGTTGTCTGTGCACCCATGGTTGGCTCAACTCATCCCTGGGTTGTTCACCATCAATGAAAGAGCAGCTTATATAGGAGAATGGAAGCACGGTTTCTTTTCTATGACCGCTGTCGGTGCAACGAACGTTGGCTCTATAGAAATATATTCTGACCCTGAATTAAGAACGAATACGAGAGGAAGACGGAACAGAATCGATGAATTAGAGACGCATAGAGTCACATTTAAAAAGGGAGAACTGTTTGGCCAATTTAATATGGGCAGTACGATCATTCTATTGTTTGAAGCCCCAGCAGACTTCAAATTTGAATTAAATGCAGGGGACAGAGTCCTGGTTGGTCAAGCGTTGACAACAATGTCGAGGGAACTTTCAAGATGACCGATTTATGATGACTTGTTTTATATAGCACAGACGGCGATCATATTGTATGTTTTTTTGCTTACTCTGTAGCAGTTCTTTTTTACAGCTATTTGTAATCAATTGAGTTTTTCATTGAAGTGTAAAACTGCGGAACACCCTCCGAATAACCATGTTTGAGAATAAAAGTGACCTACACCAAAAATATATACATACTAGCTGCCTGGACAGACTTCGTTCTGTCAAAAGTTAAGAGTAAAAATTAAACTTTTTTTTGTTTTTTTTTTTATTAAAACCTTCCGTGGACCTTAAGGAACATACAAAAAAATAAATTAACCGAATTGGTCTATCCATTCTTGAGTTATGAGCTTACCAACATTCATTTTTATTTATATAGATTATAATGTATGACATTATTGTATTAGTAAAAAAAAAAAAAAAGAGAAAGAGAAAAGAAAAATCAAATGCCAGATAATATTTAATAAAAGTTATTTATAGTCTTTTCCACATTTCCTGCTCGCAACTCAGTTTTTTTTTCACTTAACTGCCTTTTAGTTTGGGATAACAGAATTTGTTATGATATTAATTTACTTTTTTCATCGCCTAAAAGGTTACTATCGGTAAGGTTAGCATATGGTTTTTTTATTGTAGACAAAAGTGGTAAAAAAGCTTGGTATTACTTACGTTTGTTTAGATAATATGACTAAATAATCATTGTAATAATTGTGGCTTTAATATACTCTGGTAATTAAATTTTTTTGATGTAATGTGTATTAGATAGTTTTTATGAGTTTTTGAAAATAATAATCACTCCCTTCTTTATGTGGTTTAAAAATTATACCAGTGACAATTTAAATAAATTAGGTAAAGTAAAAAAAAAGGATATCATTTTCATTAGGCATTTAACTAAAAACTTAGTTATAATATATTATTACAATATTGGCTATGATTATGTTGGTTGCCATGTCAAAAAGGGGGCTTTATTATTAGCTAATAAGTTAGAAAATGTTGCTATTTCTGTATTATACAAATAAGTAGGTATAGATAGTACACAACCTCTAAAACTAAATTGACTTGACCATAATTTAATCTATGATTAGCACTGGACATGTCACTGTCATCTGCACCATCATCTGTGCCCCATCATCACCACTGGCGGGAATGGGGCTACTTTCTGTCTGTCCATATTAACATGTGTTGAATTATAATTAGGTATGCTTTTGTGGAACTTCCCTTCATTGTGGAAACACTGCATACATGCCATAATATCTATTATATTGTAAACTTGTTTTGAAAAGAGCAACTGCTGAGTTTCTTGCTGGTTCTCGGCAGGAAGGGAATTCCGAACCAGTGGTAGACTCATCGATGATTGAAAACAACTTGTAAAAAAGTTTATTTGAATAAAAAACATTTCTATTTCTATCTTTTTTTCGGACCTATAGTTTGACGCCATTTTGGCGTTTTGCGAGGGCACTTGGTGACAACTGATAGTTGATACTTTGTGCACTTCCTGCAGCCCTATATTTGTATGTCAAAAGTGGCACTTTAAATTACTGTTTAATTTTATTTAAGCTGTCATTTGTATAGGGACAGCCAGTCCAATGTTAATCACAGATTAATTACTAAAGATCAGCCCCCCGATTGTCTAAAAGTTGCCGATCAAATCGTCCAAGTTAGCGTCAAAGTAAAATAAACCATAATAGCATTAAATAAGGTATGTACGATACCCTAAACGGTCGTGAATGGATACACGAAATTGAGCTCTAATTCAATGCTATTATAGTTAATTTTACTTTGTCAATTCTTCTTATTCTTACACAATCGCACTTCAGTATTCAGTGGTTTGTGTGGTGTTGCAAATGTTGTGTAGTTTTTTCCACACCTAGACAAAAGACGGTGTACAGCGCGAGTGGCGCGTTTTGTCATACAGATTATGTCTGATTTAGCGGTTTTAATAGAGGTGGTCGTTGCGCAACGCAAATAGTTATCAAAACTGTCTTTCGGCACAGTAGCGGGTAGCGGGTTTTACCAGTACGGCGCAACGATCTATCGGCTAACGTTGCGACGTCACCAACACCATGGCCCAATCCGCGATTGAAAAACGGCTACGACAGTTTTGGTTGAGACGGAATATCAATCGTTATGTCTCTTTTATATACGCACAGAGGTATAGGGTTGCGTTTGACATGGTTTGACCTACGAGTAAACCGCTAACCCGCTACTGAAATAGATAGTTTTGAAAACCGCTATTGGCGTTCGATGGATTACTATCAGTAGTAATAAACGATTATAGCCAAAAAAATATTACTTTTTCTATGAAAATAATAGCAGATTGAGTTCTGTCAGTTATAAGCGCTGCGCAGAAAGTTTGCCAATTATTTAACATTAACTGTAGTTCTGTTGGTTGACAACTTAAAACACCGAATGTATTGTCAGTGCAATAAACAGGAAAAGACTCACCGTTTTGTATCTCTGTCTTAAGCTTGCGAGCTTATTTTTCTCTCGCTCTCACTAAGACGCTTAGAGCAAATGAGACAACGATATATGTATTATGTACATCAACTTGGCGCGTAATTGAAAAATAGGAGGGTAGTATTAAAAATTCGACCATTAAAAGAAACTTAGTTGCCAGTTTTTGACTGCGATAGTATAACTTTCGAATTATCGTGTGTGATAGTGTCGATAGTAGACCCAGCCTTACTTTAGGGTGTCATTAGACTAAAAAAATCCGGCCAAGTGCGAGTCTGACCGGCATACGAAGGGTTTCGTACCATTGTAAAAGATTTAAGTTAAGCTATTAACATTGACACGAGCAGTGATAGCCTAGTGGTTAGGACTGTGGTCTCCTTATTCGGGGGGTCGCGGGTTCGATCCCGGGTACGCACCTCTGACTATTCGGAGACAAGTGCGTTTAACAATTAAATATCACTTGCTTCAACGGTGAAGGAAAACATCGTGAGGAAACCTGCACACCTGAGAGTTCTTCATAATGTTCTTGAAGGTGTGTGAAGTCCGCCAATTTGCAATGGGCCAGCGTGGTGGACTATGGCCTATAACCCTTCTCTGAGAGGAGACCTGCGCTCAGTCGCACCTCAGAAACCATTGCGATCGTTAAACCGATGCAATCAATTGGGTATTTGTCTGATATTTTTTTATTTATATTATCAGATAGATTCAGCTTATAAATTATTTGTTTTTTGACCGAATTATTTGCTGGTTTTACAAATGTTATTCTTACATGTTACATTTTCGAATAAAAATAATGAATATGAACATTTTGACAAGTCAAATACCCAATTTTAGAGAATATGTGCAGGTCAATAACAACAGTTGTGCGAATTTCCACTCTATAGCTGGGCTGGGTGTACGATAATGATAAGAATAGAGTACGAAATTATAGTTTTTGTATTTTCTTTACAAAATAGAGAATTCTATATTTTGAGCACTTGAATATTGCTAGTGGTTTACTTACATTAATATAACGTGCTACTTTTTTGCTGTAAATCATTTAATCACATTTTGGGAGTAAGGGTACGTTTATGCACACGCGGCGCCCGCCGCGTGCGCCGCCGCGTTCTACGCAAACGCTTCTGCATGAACGCTCCCATACTTACATCCCATAATACATACATATGTTTGAGCTTACTGCGCGACACGACTCACCACGCGCCGCGCAACTCCCCGCGTGTGCATAAATGTACCCTAAGTCCGGCTCGCATTCCGTAACGGCAAATGGCATGACGCTCACTAATTCCGTGACGGCAATCAGCATGACGCTCCCTTGTACCGTGACGGAATTCAGCATGACGCTCCCTTGTGCCGTGACAGTAAACTGCGTCTCGCTAACTTGTGCCATGTACGGCGAATTGCATGGTGCGCCTTAATACCGTGACGGCAATTGACATGACACTAATGCCGTGACGGCAATTAGCAAGATGGACCCTTATACCGTGACGGACAACGGCATGGTGCTTACTTATACCGTGACTGTAATTGGCATGACGCCATGACGCTCACTAAAGCCGTAACGGCTAAGACATGACGCCTTAGTGCCGTGACGGCAGTCGGCATTTTGTCTAATGCCGTTATGCCTTTCTACGCCCTTGTGTGTTACTTCACATCTGTTGGGCGTCCTGTGACGTCAGGACTGTGAATGATTTTGGACGATAATCCTATACATTTATTTGAAAAAAAAAAAATTGGTTGTCTGTAAAGTCGGTTTACGGTCGATAGTTTTACGTGATAACGTTATAAAGAAACATTGACGATGACTGGCGGGCGGCACAAGCCAACGCTTTGGCCGATCGTGCCTCTCTATCGCTTGTTCCGCGCTCTCGCTTGCACGCTCAGGCTCAGGCGGAACGTCTTGCGTGCAGCCGGTGTTCATCGATTTATAAGACGTTATCACGTCAAATAAAAGTTTTAAAAACAAGGAGTTATGGCTATAACATCGGACGCGCTGCAAAACTTCGTGAACGATATCACGTCAACCTTGACCTCTGTAAACATCATCAGCATTTCTTCGTCGCGGTCAATGCTGCCGAATCTAATCTACTTGCGTCCATGTCAGGCGGTATTTGCGTGATATTTTTGTTATACAATTACCTACTATACGATTAAATTGTTGTACGATCGATGTAATTAGTGTGCTATTGATGATTTTTGCACATTCAGAACTAATAAGTATTTTTCTCAGACCCAAGTCATGCTTGGTACATATTTTTAGGGTTCCGTACCCAAGGGGTACCAACGGGACCCTATTACTAAGCCTACGCTGTCCGTCCGTCCGTCCGTCTGTCAGCGGGCTGTATCTCGTAAACCGTAATAGATAGACAGATGAAATTTTCACATATTATGTATTTCTATTGCCGCTATAACAAATAATAAAAATTAAATTAAATTAAAATATTTCCATGGGTACATGAAAATATTTTAATTTAATTTTTTTAACGGAACCCTAAAAGAGCGAGGCCCGACTCGCACTTGGCCGATTTTTTTTACGATAACTTTGAGCCTAGTTTCACGTCCTTTGATTTGTGCACTTTATGAATTTAAAAGAAAAAATATTATGACATTTTCACGCTAATTAATTATTCTGTGATCATGTTTTTTTCTGAATGTGCAGCAAAATTTACAAAAAAAAATGTGATAAACGAGATGAGAGAAAAGCATGAAAAATATATTCATACACTAAAAAAAATCTAAACTAAATTGAAAGAACTATTAGTTAGTATTTGTTGTCCTTTTCACATTTCTTTGGCGAAAGGGGACAGTCTTATTTCGAGTTCTCAATTTATTGTTTTTTGTATACCTAACCTGTGGGAGTTGACAATGTGTTGCAAAGAATATAGGAATCCAGTTTTTTTTTTTTAGAAAATAGATAGGGCACTGGAAATTCTATTTATAATAGATTATTATCGATTAAAAAATTAAATCCATTTTTACCCTGTACCTACCCTATAAGTATTATGTAATAAAAAATAAAATGTATTTTGCTTGTTTTATTTATTGGTTTCTAATTTTCTGTAGACGTATAATTGCCATTCAATCTTTATTTCAAATAATTGGGTATTTGCACTGATATAAATGTTTGGGTATTTGACACAATGCCATTTTAAGGGTTCCGTAGTAAACAAGGAACCCTTGTAGTTTCGCCATGTCGGCCGGCGACGACTGGTCCGGCATGCACCGCCTCTGCCGCCAACTCTCCGGGAAGCCGCCTCCGATTAGATCCCTAATGGCCAGTGACGGTTCCCCATGTTACCGCGCCGAAGATCGAGCGGAGATCTTCGCGGATCACCTGGAGACGCAGTTTACACCCAATCCGACTGCGGATGTGCAGCACGTAGAGACCATCGAGCGACATGTGAAGGACTACTTCGAGTCGCCGATACCTCCGACAGAAGACCCCGTCGTGTTCTCCCCCGGACAAGTCCAAAGGATGATTCGGCGAACTAGACTGCGCAAAGCCCCCGGCCCCGACCGAGTCACCAACGAAGCCCTGCGTCACCTACCCCCGCGAGCAATCGCGACGTTGACGCGGCTCTTCAATGGAATCCTCCGTACCGGGCACTTCCCATCGTCGTGGAAGCTCGGCCGAGTCATCCTGATTCCCAAGCCTGGCAAGAACATCATGCTGCCTGGGAGTTACCGTCCCATCACTCTTCTGTCGTGCACCTCGAAAGTCTTCGAGAAGCTACTGCTGCTGCACATCACGCCCCATCTTCAGCCACGCGACGAACAGTTCGGTTTCCGTGCCGAACACTCCACCACTTACAAGTGGCGAGGGTACTGCACCACCTCGCTTCCGCCTACAACAAGCGAGAGCAGTCAGTCGCAGTATTCCTCGACATGGAGAAGGCGTTCGACCGCGTTTGGCACACCGGCCTCGTGTACAAGCTGTCCACGTCTACTACTCCGCGCCGAGTAGTCAAGACTGTGGCCACCTTCCTGCAAGACAGACGTTTTCAAGTGGCGGTTGAAGACGCCCTGTCCACGGAGCGCACCATCCGAGCCGGTATACCTCAGGGAAGCTGCCTGTCGCCCGTCTGCTACAGCAGATACACGGACGACATCCCAGTCGCTGACGGCGCCATGTTAGCGCTGTATGCCGACGACGCGGCCTTCATTACCTCCTCGCTGAATGCCCCGCATGCAGCGCTGAAGATGCAGCGAACACTGGACGCACTTCCCACATGGCTGGAGAACTGGAGACTCAAGGTCAACGTGGCGAAGACTCAGGCGATCTCCATAGGGCGGGCGCGACTACTGCCGCCCCCGATGTCACTTATGGGCGAGACCATCGAGTGGTCCCCGAAGGCCAAGTACCTCGGCGTGACCGTCGACAAGACCCTCTCGATGCGGCCCCACGTGAAGAACGTGGTCAACCAGACGCGCGCCGCACGGAACCTCCTCCGACCCGTGCTGGCGTCCCACCTGCCTCTCCGTACGAAGCTGTACATCTACAAGGTGTACGTTCGCACGCGACTCACCTACGCGGCCCCCGCGTGGTTCGCGCTGACCAGCGAGACGGACCGCAAGTCGCTGCGAGCGCAGCAGTCGCTGTCGCTCCGCACCATCTCCGGAGCACCACGCTTCGTACGGAATCAGGTCATCTCCAGGGACCTGCGCATGGAGAGCCTGGACGACTTCGTTCGCCGCCTGAGTGCCTCTATGTTCGCACGCGCCGACGGAGCGCGATCCCAGCACCTGCATGGCATCGCGCCATACCATCGACGACCGCCGGACATAAGAGGCCTGCCACGCGACCTAGTCACATAGGATACGACTGCTTCCTCGCCGCTGGCTGATGGGCGCTCACCGGTACACTACCGGCGGGCTCGACCTCGCTGAGCGGCGGGCGTAAGCCCACCATGGACCTACCACCCTGCCGCAGTCCGCAGATCGCCCGCGACACTACGCGGGCTCGATCGCACTGCAGCAGGATATCACCGGACAAGACTCCACGGACACGACACCCCGGACCAACCGGTCCCACCCAGTGCCCCGCCTGTAGTTGCAGGCGGCGTTGCCACCACTGTAGGGGGCCATCGCCCCGAACAGCTACCCCGAGGCCTGTGAAGGCCTGCGTGGAAAACCCAGGATGATTAATTACAATATAATATAGTTAAAACTACCTTATGGGAATTATGGGATACCGCGAGGTCTCAGTTCGGGGCGAACCACTAGTTTAATAGAGTTACCTGTTACAAGTCACTAGCTCCATAAACAGAAAATTTTGGTTTAGAAAGAAAAAGATACAGTCGCAACTCGCAATAAATCGCACGACACGGACAATCGCACCAGATCAGACAATTCAGAAATTATAAATTCCCAAATTGCCCCCGTCGGGAATCGAACCCGAGACCTCCCAACCACCACCAGAGCGCTCACCACTGCGCCAGCCCAGGGAGGTCGTCAAAACCTCTATCTGGGGTCATTGACCGTAGTGGACTTACTTTAGATTTGGCGCTGAAAATGGGTTTGGTGGCGTGAGTAAACGCGATAATTTATAGTTTCCCGATTGGTCGATCGTCGATCAGCCCATCGCGTCGAGTTGAAGGTTTAATAGATAAAACTCAATACTACCATCCGATTTATTAATAAAAACGGCCAAGTACGAGTCGGACTCGCACAAGAAGGGTTCCGCACTATCGTACTAGATTTAACACTATGTAATTTTTTAATTTAATTGATAATTGTTTCGTAGTCAGGTAGGCATAGCGACAATAATACACAAACTCAGTAGCTACGAAAGTTAGGGAAAGGACAGACTAGCTATTTCTAGCGGCCGCAATCCGCCGCGTTTGTACTTTGTATGGTCTTGAGTCGCTGTTCGGAAGCTCGATTCCGCGCCTGAACGCTAACGTGGACACACAACAAACGCCAGTCGCAGCGATCGAGTTGCGTTATTTAGCATCGGCGTTTCGCGAGTTTTAAACGCTTACCTTCGCTACTTTTAGCATCGTATCTAACGCTTTTGAGTCGCAAAAACGTCGATCGCTGTTGTCATAAGTAGCCAGTCTGCCCTCTCCCTTAATGAGAATCCCACCAAAAACATTTTCATGTAAAATGTTGCCACGACACGCGAGACCAATGGTTCGCACTGTCAAAAAGATATCAGATCGCATGTAGAACCAAGGGTTAGAAAACTTTACACGCCCTAAATCTACAAGTTCATTACTTTTCTATTATACAATAGTTCTTGTAGTAACGAAATGGGTTCAAAAAAAATCGGCCAAGTGCGAGTCGGGCCTCGCTCTTTTAGGGTTCCGTTAAAAAAAATTTAATAAAAATATTTCCATGTACCCGTGGAAATATTTTAATTTAATTTTTTTAATTTTTATTATTTGTTGCTATAGCGGCAATAGAAATACATAATATGTGAAAATTTCATCTGTCAATCTATTACGGTTTACGAGATACAGCCCGCTGACAGACGGACGGACGGACGGGCGGACGGACGGACGGACAGCGTAGGCTTAGTAATAGGGTCCCGTTGGTACCCTTTGGGTACGGAACCCTAAAAACGACGAAGCGCTTCGAGAAAAGGTAGGTAGTGCCCTTGCGCTTCACTTGGCTCGTCTTGGCTGGGACACTCCCCAGATTACCTAATGTCCTCTGTAGCCAAGTAACACTTCGTTGTGTATATTCTCTTTCTACGATAGTTGTCACTTGAAGTTTTGGCTAGAGCTAGACTAGATGGCGCTGCAGCTGATCAAAGACAGAAGTGTATTGATAATATTTCGCGGCATTTTGCTATTATAAATGTTTTAAATGCTAAAAAAACACTACAAAATGCCGCGAAATATTATCAATACACTTCTGTCTTTGATCAGCTGCAGCGCCATCTAGTCTAGCTCTAGCCAAAACTTCAAGTGACAACTATCGTAGAAAGATAATAGATACAATGAAGTGTAACTTGGGTAGAGGGGCATTTTAGTCTTCCTATTTCTATGGACGAATTCTAAAAATGTGAGTTTGACAGTCAACTTTTTATAGTTTTCCCTTTAGTCTATGAGTTTTCCCCACTGGAGACGTCAAAAAAAGAGAATATCTATACTAAGAACTAATAATGTATTCAAAGGAAAAATCACTATAATTGGAACTAGGAATTAAGACTACGATGACAGAACTTGTAATGTGCTGTTAGCACACTCATGCCCCCTGTCAATGTCATCGAAATGCCAATAGATAGTTGTCGTATGTGTTTTAAGCAGTCGCAATTCCTACTGCCAGGGTATTAGGGAATAAAACAAAGAGTTCTACGTATAGAGCGGCAATTCGGAATAAGAACTGTGTATAGTTTCAATCGCGCGGGCTGAGGTAGCGAGGGGAGCCGGCATGGTAAATAAGGTTGCAATTCGCCCGCCCCGCGCCCCACCACTCACTGCTTATTCACTAAAATAAATATACTTTTTATTACTTACTTGAATATAGGCATAGTTGGCTTTTCATTTCACAACTAAGTAGCTAGAAAGTTTTATCGCATAAATAGCGCGCGCGTCCGTACGTCGCGAGTGCCGTCGACCACACTAACAGTATTGTTCGGCATTAGGTACAACTCAGTTGAACATGGTAAGTGTTCGGAACACTTCATCTAGTAGGTACTGCCCATCTTAACATGAATTGAATTGTAGTACTTTTTTTTTTTGAACTTTCCCTCATTGGGGAAATATTATCGACCGAGCGAAGCGAAGGTCTTTGAGTTAACTAGGGCGATTTGCACTTGTCCGTCCGTCCGTCCGTCCGTCCGTCCGTCTGTCAGAGCCTTATAACTTTTGAATTACTGAACGTAATTACTTCAAATTTAGATATAATATGTAAACCGATGGCCTCCAGCCGAAAATGGCTTAAAAAGTTATAAAAATCTTTATTTCAGGGGGGCTCTCATAGAAGCGAATGCGAAGTAAAAAAAAAAAAATCGCGTTACATAAAATTGTTACGTATCATTTTAAAGATAATTTTGAACTGAGTACAAAAATATTTTTTTTTAATTTTTCCCTTAAAATTGACGAAATGGGGGGCTTTCAAAGTGGCGATTTTATACGCTCGCTTGAAGACGCTCTCTAGAAAAATCCGCTATGGATTTTCAAACTGATTTTATGTTTTTAGGTCACTTATATCCTGTACTTGAACAACAAATACTAAAATTATATGAATATTATAAAGAAACGAGATTATTTAATTTTTAATGGGCGTCAGTAATTCATATAGCATCAACATAGCTTCACAATAATGCTAATAGATGGCGCAGTCAGTAACTATTCCCATGGAACTACGAGTTAAATTCAATGTTTGATAAATAATTCAATGTTTTCACTAACGTTCCCTAACCTTTACGGGCTACCTATAAGTTAGGTGATTGATGTTTTCTGTCAACTTATTTATCACGATCCTGTACGGGACACCTAAAAGGATATTGGGACGGATGTTAGGACTTAGGATTGTATTTAGGAGCTACCTACGTTAAGAGACTCCTACTTAGGGGATGATTTAGGTATGTTTGGTGAAAACGGGCATAATAATAATGTCAGTTTTGGTTATCATGTATCGATTGAATGAATAATCATGGGATACCGTTACCGCGAGGTCTCAGTTCGGGGCGAACCACTAGTATTTTATTCTAACAAAGTTGCATCAGCAAATCGACTTGGCATACAGCTGCCCACAAGATAGTATAAAAAACTTTTTACAATGTATAATAGCTTAATAATAATATTGTAAAATAATTATTTTGAAAAGAGCAACTGCTGAGTTTCTTGCCGGCTCTTCTCAGCAGAATCCGCTTTCCGAACCGGTGGTAGAGTCATGACTTGTCATAAGAGCCACAGGTTGGCCTATGTGAAATAAATAATTTTGAATTTGAAAAATTTGAATATAGGCATTGTTGGCTTTTCATTTCACAATTAAGTAGCTAGAAAGTTTTATCGCATAAACAGTGCCCGCGTCCGTACGTCGCGAGTGCCATCGACCACACTAACAGTATTGTTCGGCATTAGGTACAACTCAGTTGAACATGGTAAGTGTTCGGAACACTTCATCTAGTAGGTACTACATTTATATCATCATCATCATCATCCTGCCCTTTTCCCACGCTATGTGGGGTCGGCACAACACGTCTTTTTGTTCCACTCGCTTCTGTCATTCGTCAACTCATCATCTACTCCTCTTACACGCATATCCTCTTTCACACAATCCATCCATCGTTTCTTAGGTCTTCCTCTACTCTTTTGTCCTTCCACATGCATATTTAACATTCTTCTACTTAATATGGTTTACTTCCCTCAGCATTACATGCCCATACCACGCCAGCCTATTACTCCTCATCTTATCTACCACTGACGCTACTTTCAGACTTCCTCTTATATACTACACTAGTGGACCCGCCCCGGCTTCGCACGGCTAGGCTACAAAACAAATACAATGGTATAATCATCTAGGGCCTGGAGGTTAATGATTGTCTATGTCTATGGCTGTAACCCTCATATAAATATGGAATGCCTCATGCCTGTATTCGATCGTTGTCATTTATGCGAGTGACTTTTGCTGCTACCCGTGAAGCATTATGTCCTCTATCTCCTATAATATTTATCAGTTCTTCATCAAAATTAGACAAACTATGCCTGATATTATACACTTTTAAATAAAAAAAGAATTATTAAAATCGGTTCCAATTTGACGGAATTATGAAGTAAAACCGATAAAAACTTTCATCCCCTATCCTGGAGCAACCTTATTGTTCATCAGGACAGGCCTGTGTCACTCTTGGTACTTACGCGATTTAAATACCTACAATCGCGCGCACCCTCAGGTTGAATCCGCGGTCGGGGCTAGCGCGCTCTAGGCGAGTGACGTACTACTGAATTTAACATTGCTTACGTAAATAGTTTTTGTAAATATTTCTTTAAATAGTTTACGTTTAGTGTTTAGTATATTTGTTGTAAGATAAAATAGTTGTAAACATTAAAATAGGTATCTATCTAATGAAATAATGGCAAAAAGTCGTTGCTACCATAATTTTTCTTTGGATGGATGCTTAATGAGCACAGAAAAGGATTTTAATTTATCATTTTTTACGTTACTTATTAACTAATATTAATTTTATGAATCCGTCCATGTTTTCCCTCCCAATATTTACTAAAATTATATGTTTGCCTTGGAGTTTTTTCAACCCTTAAATTTAACAATCGTTAATTTAAAGACAGAAAAAAATCTTTAAAGACATTATATTAAAGTTAAACAGCTGATGTAAAATAAATAAATAGTTAAAAGTTACACCTACTGAATTTTTTACTCTTTGTTGACAGCCCCAGGCAACCACGTAACATTGTCCGTGACGAAAAGATCCAAAGCAATATGGACCCTCGTGCTGAGCGATAAATTCTAATTTAGCTTGCGTGCGTGATCTATCTATTTAATAATAATTATGTAGGCTATTAAAGCGCCGGCAAGCAGTCAACATCAAAGGAGTGAAACTTCTGTACGTAGTACTATTATATATTCTGTGATCAGGATAAAAACTATCCTATATGTTGACCCGGCGTATAACCTACTACTATACCAAATTTCATACAATTCCGTTCAGTACTTTTTGCGTGATGCCCGGACACAGACAGACATACAGACGGACAGACAGACAAAAATTAAATAAAAATCTGTTTGGAATCAGTATTGATTATAAAGCATCCCATGGTTAAAATTTTCAATATAGATAGAAATCGTCCAGTTACAGTTTTATTGTAAGTATAGATTTATGTCAGTGAAATAAAATAAAACTCCAAGTGTTCAGTGTCACGCGTGTATTCACCAGCGCACCCTGGCGCGATACTCGTCGCTGACGCTGACTCGCTTGATGCTCTCGTAGCCGAGGATGATGCAGAAGGAGAAGCACGCCGACTGCACCAGCCGGGCCGATAGACCCTTCGCGTATAGACCCACCAGACCCTCCTCGCGCCATAGCTCCTTGAACACTTGGCGCATCGAGCCTACGCCTTCCACCTGCAATGAGAAAGATCTTGGTAACTATTAGGCGTGCGCAATCACTTGCAGAATTTAAAAACCTCATTGAAGCGCACTTTCTTCTTCCCTAATTTCGGCGTCTTGTGCCCTAGATTTTATTGACCGAGCGAAGTGAGGTCTCAAGTAGACACTTGAGTGAATTTGCACTTGTCCGTCCGTCCGTCTGTCAGAGCCTTATAACTTTTGAATTACTGAACGTAATTACTTCAAATTTAGATATAATACGTAAACTGATTTCCTTCAGCCGAGTATTGCATAAAAAATTATAAAAATCTTTATTTCAGGGGGGCTCTCATAGAAGTGAATGCGAAGTAAAATATTTTTTGTTGCTTTACATAGGCTTGCGATATATCTTTTTAAAGACAATTTTGAACAGAGTATAAAAATATATATTTTTTAATTTTTCCATTAAAATTGACGAAATGGGGGGCTTTCAAAGTGGAGATTTAATACGCTCGCTTGAAGACGCTCTCTGGAAAATCGGCTACGTATTTTGTAGCTGAACCTATTTCTTATTTCACTTTTTTTTTTTTTTTTAATCTTTATTTATTGTAAAGGGCTTTTATACAATATAAAGTATATGTCAGCCCTATCGTACATGTAACATATACTTTCAAAACAAAATTAAAACTTACTACATAATTAACAATTTATACTAAGTTATATTACAATTAATATTTCCAATACCTATTGCTCAAAAAGTATCATTTGACAATCTATTTTTCATACATTTTATATAAAAATTAAATAGAATTCTGGCTGAACGGTCATCCGGCTCAGCCAAAATGCTATTCAAAATCCCAATATCATACTTTTTGAGATTTAATAGAGACAGAGCATGTTCTCTCAAATCACTATTATGAACACATTCCATTAATAAATGTTGCATATCTTCCAGCTTACCACACGATAAACAATTTGGTGAATCTACTTTTTTCATTAAGTATGCAAACTTTCTCAATGGAACGTGTCCAGACCGTAATCGAAAAGCAGCAACTGTATAGGGACGGTTTAATCGAGAATAAATGAACCAAGGAACAATAGAAGGCATATTTTGAATGCTTTTATACCATATTCCTTTTTCAACCGACTTGATCTCAAAGTGATTTTTCCACAGACTAAAACAAGATTTTTTGAACTTTGGTAATATTTCAGAAAAGGACGGTGTTACTGTTACATCAATGCCTTCTTCTATTGCAGACTTAGCCAAATTATCCACACATTCATTTCCAACAAGACCAATGTGAGAAGGAATCCATTGAATCTTTATATTTACATCCCTAGATTGAAGGTCATTCAGCATTTTAAGAATGGAAAAAGCTATCACAACACCTCTGTGGCCAGAGGCGCATCGAGCTAAATGCTGAATGGCACTTCGACTATCAGTAAGAATAACTGTTCTGGTTTCTTGTATAGTATTAACGTATTTTAAAGCTTCAAAAATTCCTAAGAGTTCTGCAGTCATTATCGAAACATTAGAATTTGTCCTAAACTTTCCATATGTCTTTTGTTTCGGATCATAATAAGCTGCCCCTGAACCCTGAACAGTTTTCGATCCATCCGTATAAAGTTGATGCCACCCTTGATAATTAACATATAATTCCTCCAAAATATTAAATTTAATATGCAAATCAAATTTCGTTTTTGGCGTATTCGCACTTGAGAGACTATCCACTAAAACATTTTTAATCCTAATTTTAGTCGTCCAAACGTCTAAGGAGAAGATTTCAATAGGGTAAGACGTAGACACAGTTTCATCTTTTAATTCATTGTAAATCGTAACAAGTAAAGGTTGTTTTTTTCTGCTCCAGTATGTACCCTGGCAATAGTTATGTAGCTCATTTAATAATAATAAAGTTTGATTATTACTGGTAGATTTCGCTTTCAAGCAGTATTTAATGCCAAGATATCTTCTTCTTAGATATAATGGAGTAACACCAGTTTCACACTCCATCACGTGTATTGGTGTACTTTTTATAAAACTACCTATTATTCTTAGTGCTTGATTTTGTACTTTATCAAGTTTTGAGATGTTAGCATTAACACTATTATCAAATAAAAAGCTCCCGAAATCGAGTCTACTTCTTACGATGGAGATATACAAACGCCGTAAATGTTTTGGATGCATCCCCCATGATGGTCCAGCCAAAACTTTGAGCAAGTTCAAAAATTTCGAACATTTCTCACAAATCTCATTTATGTGTCTTCTCCATCGCAAGGAGCAATCAAGCCAAAATCCCAAATACCTAACACAATCAGATCTACGTAATTCTATATTATTTATAGATAATACAACTTGTTGCCTTCGTACACCTCTACTAAAAACCAAATAGTTAGATTTATTTGCAGACAAATTCAAGCCAATGTTATCCAGTAAAATAACAATAGAATTCAGAGCTGCTTGAATTTTACTAGCACAGTCTATAAGACTGTTACTACTCACATAAATTACAAAATCATCAGCGTATTGTGAAATATATACGGATTGGATTTGTCTACATATTTTGGCTGTAACAATATTAAATAATAAAGGGGATACAGGATCGCCTTGTGCTAAGCCTTTATTAGTCCATCTACAAATATGTTTAGCGTCAGCACCTACCTCAATTTTTAAATGTCTCTCGATGAGAAACATCCAAAAGTATATACAAATTTGCTTACCTACACCAATCTCATCAAGGGTCGTGACCACACTTTCAACCGTCACATTATTGTACGCATTTTCTACGTCCAGAAAACAAGCCAGAGTAGGATGATTATTAGAGTAACCGATCTGTACTTTCGTCACAAGCCGAGCTACATTATCTAGACAAGATTGAGATCTTCTAAACCCCGTAGTATTTGGGGATAATATTTTATTACTTTCAACGAACCACTCTATTCGTCTAGATAACATAGTGTGAAAAATTTTACAAACGCAAGAGATTAACGATATTGGTCTAAGTTTTGAACTATCTGCTTTAGGTATAGGTATTATTTTAATATTGCGCCATTGAAGTGGAACGTAGCCAGATGTATATATGATGTTAAAAATATCAAGAAGCTTTATTTTAGCTATTTCAGGAATATTATAAATCATTGAATAGGTTATGTTATCATCACCAGGGGCGGTATCTTTGTTCTTTTTTAGACAGTGATACAGTTCATCCAAAGTAAATATAGATTCCATTAATGAATTTGAAGACTTGAATGACGGGCGTTTAGATGTAACTGAATCAGGAGAAAGACTAGACAAGAGTTGTTCATTCTTTTCAGATGAGTAGTAAGTTTTAGAACGCTTGTATCCTTTGATCCATCTCATGCGCTGATACATTACAGAGGCTGGTGTTGTTTCATTGATAGAGTCACAGAACTCACACCAACTATTTGTACTGGCTTCTCGAATACATTTTTTAACCTCCATGATTTTTCTTTCTAGCGCTGTAAGATTTTCTGGAATTGGATTTTGCCTAAACTGCTTTAACACTAATCTGCGTTGAGCTACAGCTTTAGATATAGTTGGATTCCAGTATGGTTTTGGTCGAAATTTAGCCGTGGGATTAGTACAAATTTTTACGTAGGGAATGTTTTCATCAGCGGCTCGATTTATGCATCCCAATAAGTCATCGTATTTTTTTTGTACACTAATATTGTTATCATTATTGTCTTCAGAAAATGCATTTAAATATAATTTAATGGAATAAATATATCCATTCCAATCCGCTCTTTTAAAATTACGAAGTTTCGAACATTTATAATTGTCATGAAAATTCATGGAATATTTTATTACTAAGTGGTCACTGCCCAAGTTTTCATTTGTAACTTTCCATGTAAAATGAATTGCGATATCTGATGAAATAAAAGTGACGTCAGGAGATGATTGCTGAAGGTTATTATTGACTAACTTAACCCTAGTGGGACTGTTATCATTAATTGATATGTAACCGTTCTCTAAACAGGAATCAAATAATTGTGTACCTCTAGTATCTACTTTATATGACCAATTTGAATGATGGGCATTGAAATCGCCAGCTATAATAGTTTTGTTAGGAAATCTAGAAAATAATTCATCCCAGTCTGCTTGAGTGGTACGCACTGTTGTAGGACAATATACTGACAATATATTGTACAAATCTTTAACATTTAATATTTTAATATGTACTATTTCAATACCTGCATTTGTAATATTTATCGGACATACTTCAATTTTAATAGATTTATGACTAATAATACAAACTCCCCCATAACCATCAAACCTATCATTTCTACATACATTGTATTCCTTAATGCGTAATGGTGAATCAGGTTCCAGCCAGGTTTCACTCAAAAGAGCTAAATGTACCTTTTCTTGAAATAATAAACACTCAAATTCGGCCAATTTAGGCTTGATACTTTGCGAATTCCACTGAACTATATTCAACACAAACTCTTTTAACCTACACATTTTTAATAAATGACACTACTTTCTTCAAAACATCTACTTTTTCAAAATATGTTAGAATAAACTTGGAAATTATTTCAAAAATAAATTCTGCAACTGCAACCATCTTTTCTTCTAATTTCCTATTTGACAAAATAATTTCTTTCATTTTCTGTAAAAATAATGTAAGAGAAATTTTACTTTCATTATTATTAGGCTTCTTAGGTACTTTATTCTCTGTTTGTAGTTTAGATTGAACTTCATTATATTGTGAATTCTGATACCCCCATTTTTCATTAAAGCTGTTTGTTCTTGGTTGTTTCTTTTTCTTCTTTTTGTTTTGAGATTTCATCGAGCTAGCTACTAAAGTTTCTTCATCATCCACAACATCAGTATCCGAATTTTCTGCATGTACTATTGCTTCTGTCAACAAAATGTCTCTATACGTCTTTTTTAGTGATTCTGTACCTCTTACTGTATCATCATGCTGATCAATACTTCCATCTTCACTTTTATCATTTCTCTCATTTAATTTCTTTTCATCCCGCTGTATTTTAAGAGCTCTTCGATATGTACAATTTTCCAAAAGCATAATTTTGCGTATATGTTTCTCTTTAAGAAATATTGGACACGTTTTGTCATTTGCCATGTGGTCATTTTTACAGTTGACGCATTTAAAGTGTATTGTTTCGCAATTATCGTGTCCTAAACCACATTTTGGACACACAATCTTTTTCATTGGACAAAAACGAGTTTGGTGACCAAAACGCCAGCAATTCGCGCATTGCGTTACTGGAAACATGTAAGGTTTGACTTCAAATCTACAGCCAAACCCGTAAATGTATGGAGGTACAGTAGAACTTTTAAAAGATATTCTTACAGTTTCACAGTCTATCCATTTTCCTTCCGCTAAGCGCTTTAATCTTTTCACAGCCAGTATTTCATGATCGCACTGAAGATTCTCCAAAAGTTCCTCTTCTTTTGCATCCAAATCTATATCTTTAATTATACCATATGAAACACTTGTTTCATCTGCTACCTGCATTCTAAGTCCCATATCGCATAACTTTTTATTTTGAGTTAACCTCTCTGCATGTTCTTTGCATCCAAATTGTACTAGAACTTTAAATGGACTCCTAAATTTAATTCTTAAAATATTGGTAATATTTTCTGCTCTTAAAAGCTTAGCAAAAGCAATTTGTTTTGGCAAAACATCTTTAGATGTAATACTCACTTGATACTTTTCCTCCGAGACACTATTATTCTTTGACTTGGGATTATCGCTACTCTTTAAATCGCTCCTAGCTACTCTTTTCGGACGCCTAGCACACACAGTAATAAATCCATCATCCGCGTCATTTTCTTCAATTATACCACTATCCGGGCGCCTCCTTTTTTCCGCACCACTGGGTAAAATAATACCCTCATTATCGGGCTCCAACTCCATATGACCGACACCTTGCATACTTGAAATTACATTTGAAGTACCGTCCTCCACTCTGCTACACATAATAGATTGCTCAACACATCCTATATTCAACCCACAAGACGACATAAACTTGCACAAACTTGTTAGTCACTTGTCGGTACTTGTAAGAATGATAAGCGACACGTAAACACGTAAGAACAAAACGGGTGCTACCCGCGGCGTTGGCGCGCGACTGTCTTATTTCACTTATATATACATATCCTGTACTTGAACAACAAATACTAAAATTATATGAATATTATAAAGAAACGAAATTTTTTTTTTTTTTTTAATGGGCATCAGTAATTTTCAACATAGCTTCACAATAATGTTAATAGATGGCACTGTCAATACTATCCAATGGAACTAGGAATTACGACTATGTCTATCTATCCCAAAAACAGTTTTGCGTCGACCATTATTATTTTGTATAACAAGTACTAATAGGTAAATATATAATAACATATTATTCAATTAAAATTATTCTTTAGTTAAATATCAAAATTCAACAAACTATTAATTACTACATTTTCTATTAGTGTCGATAGATGACGATTTGTACAGATGCCCGTTTTCACTCGTTAGTACATAATAATTCAATGTTTTCACTAACGTTCCTAACCTTTCTGGGCTACCTATGATAAGTTAGGTGATGCTTTCTGTCAACTTCGTTATCACGAACCTGTACGGGGCACCTAAAAGGACATTGGGACGGATGTTAGACTTAGGATTGTATTTAGGGGCTACCTACGTAAAGAGACTCCTTCTTAGGGGATGAGTTAGGTATGTTTGGTGAAAACGGGTATAATAATAATGTCAGTTTTGGTTATCATGTATCGATTTAATGAATAATTGTGGGATACCGTTACCGCGAGGTCTCGGGGCGAACCACTAGTTTTAGTATAATTATATTATTATAGAATAGAATAGAAATATTTTTTATTCAAAAAACTTTTTACAAGTGTTTTTGAATCGTCGCTGAGTCTACCACTGGTTCGGAATGCCCTTCCTGCCGAGAAAAACCAGCAAGAAACTCGGCGGTTGCTCTTTTCAAAACAAGTTTACAATGCAATAGATACTATGCTATGTATGCAGTGTTTTCACAGTGAGGAGAAGTTCCACAAAAGCACACCTACTTTCAATTCAATACATGTTAAGACGGGCAGATAGAAAGTAGCCCCACTCCCGCCGGTGGCACCCGTACACGAGCACGACGCATGACCCAGTCGTTGATTCGCTCAAACCATATTTGAATAAGAAATGCCCAATGGCTTAAGATGATGGAACGCGAGAGAAGCGAGCGGAAGTTTTGTAATGACCTGTAACCTCGCCCTGACTATGTCCAGGGGGTTGGTGAGGATGGTGGTGGTGAAGCCGCCCAGGGTGCCCGCCGCGCACTGGATCATGAGGTGAGAGACCCAGGAGGGGGTGATCTTCAGCAGCTCGTCTGCGAACAACCAATATAGTCTAACAGCTGGTTATTTACTAGACCGTCTTAGGCGCGCTTGCAGAAACGTCTTAACCCAGAGTTAGCGGCTAACTCTGGGCTAAAAGGACAGATTTGACAGATTACGAATACAGCTATTGTCAAAATTACAGATTTATTCCTGGGTTAACTAGCTCGGCGTCTCTGCAAGCGGGCCTTAAACTAAATAGTAACACCATCCTTCCTTTACAATTAATAGAATAGAAATATTTTTGACGTGATAACGTCTTATAAATCGATGAGCACCGGCTGCACGCACGAAAAGGTGTGACGTTCGCCTGAGCCTGAGCGTGCAAGCGAGAGCGCGGAACAAGCGATAGAGAGACACGATCGGCCCAAGCGTTGGCTTGTGACACATTTATTCGCGGTAATACTCTCCAAGTCATGCGTAAAGTGCGTGCGTGCGTGCGTGCGTAAAGTTTTACTTCAAAAACGTACCTTGGTACGCGGTGTAAAGTGCCCACCAAAGCGCGGAGTTGGGCACGTAGGCGGCGAGGGAGGCGGCGTACCCGCGATAGTAGCCCAGCGCGCCGTGCAGCCGGTACACGCGCACCGCCACCTCGCGGGCTAAGGCCGCCTTCGACATCCGCTTCTCGAGGTCCAAACCGAGAGGGTTCATCACCTGAACAAGAGGCAAATCTATCTAATACCTTTGAACAAGCAATTCTTGTATATATAATCTGAATCTCGGAAACGGCTCCAACGATTTTCATGGAATTTGGTTTGGTATAACCGACGGTCAGGGCCCCAGAGAGACACTTATCCCAGTACAGTGTGATATGACCATTTTCGAGAACTGGGTCGGGCACATACTTGTAGTACGGCACCTCCGATTCCACAAGATTGTATTTCAAGGCAAGTTGCTGGTGGATAATCCTGGCCACTTGGTTATGTCTGTGCAAGTATTCGCCGTTAGCTAGATGAGAACAACCAGAAACAATGTGACGGATAGTTTCTCCAGGACGGCGACATACCCGACATATGTCTACCGTTCCATCCTTCACTATGTATCTTTTGTAATTGTTCATCATCATGACCTCGTCCATAATTGCACATACAAACCCTTTGGTTTCCCCAAAGAGGTCACCGAAGCGCAGCCAGGCCACGGACGCTTCAAAGTCAACATCAGGCCCGTGGAGGGCCCGATAAAAGCGTCCGTGAAGATCCTTTCCTTGCCATACAACCCTGCGGTCATTGGTACTGAGCACCACAGGTATGCGCCAGTTCTCGTTAGCCAAGGAGAGCGGCGTCAGACCCCTGTCCACTGCGACCACATCGCGGTGCATCTCCGTCTCGGCGTGGAGAAAGTACTCCCTGAGACTGCACACCTCGCGGTTGTGGAGGGTTTTGGCATTCAAAAGGCCTCTTTCCCCCACACTTCCGCGGGATGTAAAGCCTCATCACCGAGGAGCGCGGGTGATACATCCGATATGCGGTCAGCAGCGCATGAACTTGTCTGTCCAGGGCGTCAAGCTCAGTCTGAGTCCACCTGAGTATGCCGAAGGAATACATCAAGACCGGCATGACCCAACCGTTGAAGGCGCGCACCTTATTGCCGCCCGACAAAAGCTTTTCAGCACTTTCTTCAGACGGCCAAGGAAACGCTCCCTCACCGACTGCCTCATGTCGGCCTCTCTTATACCTAACGCCTCCGTCATGCTCCTCCTGGTATTTGTAGGCTTCAGTTGGGGAGAGCGATCTGAGGTATATGGAATCCGAAAGCTCAACACCCTCAGATTCCACAATCCTCCCTCGCTTTACATGCATGACCGCACATTTGTCCACACCAAATTCCATCCTAATGAAGTCACTAAAGGCTTTAATTACCTTTAGTAACTCTAGTAGATGTGATTTGTTGGGGGCAATGAGTTTTAGGTCATCCATGTAAAGGAGGTGTGATATAACCTGGCCACCTCTCCTCAACCGGTAACCCAGCCCTGAATTCTCCAATTTTACTATTATTATTATTTTTATTATTTTATATATAAATGCTAAAGTGCTCACAATGTTCTTGGTGCCACAGCTGCTGGACCCCTTGACCAGGCCCAACACCATCAGGTGCTGGCTCAGCACGTCGAACGGCACTATCACCGTCTGACCAACGATGGACGCGCACCCGCCGCCTATGAACGACTGCCAACAAATACATATTGACTTTTATAATCTATACTAATATTATAAAGAGGATTTTTTTTTGTTTGTACAGAATAGGCTCTGTAACTACTGGACCGATTTAAACCATTTTTCTCACCAATATAAAGCTAAGTTATCAGGAACTAACATAGGCTATAATTTATTGTCAAAAAATTAGAGATCCTTAAGAAAATTGCAATAATGTAACCCAAAGTAGGAAAATTTTGTCTATAAAATGCATTATTTGGCGTGTGCTGAGAAAACTATTGATGATACATAAAAACGATGTAGGTACAACATGATTAAAGTACTCATTATTCTCTACAAAAAAGTCTATTCTCTACGAAAGGGAATATATCTAACTATCATATTTAAGTCAAAATAGTAGCTTTTGTGTTCTAAAATTTAATTAGATCGCCTTTATTATCGTGGTATTAATTCTTCCTTACTAATACGTCATACTAATATTATAAATGCGAAAGTGTGTTTGTTTGTTGGTTTGTCCTTCAATCACAGCGCAACAGAGCTACGGATCGACGTGATTTTTTGCATGTGCATAGTTGAGGACCTGGAGAGAGACATAGGCTTTTTATCCCGGAAAACCAAAAAGTTCCCGAGGGATTTTAAAAACTACATCCACTCGAACGAAATCGCGGGCATCAGCTAGTAATATAATCTAATATATAAAATTCTCGTCTAATATATAAAATTCTCGTGTCACAATGTTAGTTACCTTACTCCTCCGAAACGGCTTTACTGATTTTTACCAAATTTTATATGCATATTCAGTAGGTCTGAGAATCGGCTACCATCGAAATCGCGGGCATCAGCTAGTAATATAATCTAATATATAAAATTCTCGTCTAATATATAAAATTCTCGTGTCACAATGTTAGTTACCTTACTCCTCCGAAACGGCTTTACTGATTTTTACCAAATTTTATATGCATATTCAGTAGGTCTGAGAATCGGCTACCATCTATTTTTAATAATATAATAATTTTTTAATTTTTATAATATATTTTTATTTATAGTGACAAGGGTGACCAACCACTAAATAATTTTGTTGGCGTTACGAAGTTCGCTGGATCAGCTAGTAATAAATAAATGTTTAAGAATGTGTATGTTTGTGTGTATCTGATGATGATGAATATACCTTCACTCGAGGGCTGACGTCGTATTTACCAAGCTCGTGTCTCACGCCCTCATATGTAGATATGTAGAAAACGCCGGAAATTATTTGAAACTGTAAATAAATAAAAATAATCTGTCTGTCGGTATTTTACAGGATATATTTCGGAGAGTGTGCTCAAGAACTATTTGAACTAGTTCCTCCATCGCCCTTCTACCATCGAACCGCAAGACATCGCTCGAATCTGCACCGCTACGTAGTCGAAATTCCACGATCCCGCACTAAGCGCTTTGCTTCCTCCTTCCTAATACGCACCACTAAAATTTTGAATGCCCTTCCGGCATCCGTTTTTCCAACTGACTATAACTTGGGTACCTTTAAATTAAGAGTGAATAGGCATCTTCTAGGCAAGCGCGCTCCATCTTGGGCTGCATCTTCACTTACCATCAGGTGAGACAGTCAAGCGCTGGTCTATATATTAAAAAAAAATAGTATTTCAAATAGAAATCCTAGAAGTGTTTTTTTCCAAAATCCTCCCAGACCCTGATTATATTTTTATACATATTATGAAATTAAAAAAAAAAAACTACTTATTTAAAAATTATTCATTTCATATAGGGCATAGGCCAACCTGTGGCTCTTATGACATGTCGAGACTCTACCAACCGGTTCGGAATGCAGATTCTGCTGAGAAGAGAATTTGCTGCTATGAATTGACGAGCGTTTTCGTGAAACGATATGCAAATGAACAATATATTTTACTAGCATCATCTGAACATCATCATAATTGCAAAAATATGATGATGATTTCACAATGATTTTATAACCTATCATTTTCGTTTGTAGAAAATAGCATGGTGAAATGGAAAATTTGGAACTACCACCAATTGATATTGATATCAATTGGTTTTGGTATCCCAATAATAATCCCAATAATATAATTGCATTAATATAGATGTGTTCAAAACTACAGAATTGGGGCCTCAAACAGTAAAAATAGCTACAGAAGGGGTGTCTCAAACAGTAAAAATAGCTATAGAATGGATGTCTCAAACAGTACAAATAGCTACAGAATAGATGTCTCAAACAGTACAAATAGCTACAGAATAGATGTCTCAAACAGTACAAATAGCTACAGAAGGAGTGTCTCAAACAGTAAAAATAGCTATAGAATGGATGTCTCAAACAGTACAAATAGCTACAGAATAGATGTCTCAAACAGTACAAATAGCTACAGAATAGATGTCTCAAACAGTACAAATAGCTACAGAATAGATGTCTCAAACAGTACAAATAGCTACAGAAGGAGTGTCTCAAACAGTAAAAATAGCTATAGAATGGATGTCTCAAACAGTACAAATAGCTACAGAATAGATGTCTCAAACAGTACAAATAGCTACAGAATAGATGTCTCAAACAGTACAAATAGCTACAGAAGGAGTGTCTCAAACAGTAAAAATAGCTATAGAATGGATGTCTCAAACAGTACAAATAGCTACAGAATAGATGTCTCAAACAGTACAAATAGCTACAGAATAGATGTCTCAAACAGTACAAATAGCTACAGAATAGATGTCTCAAACAGTACAAATAGCTACAGAATAGATGTCTCAAACAGTACAAATAGCTACAGAATAGATGTCTCAAACAGTACAAATAGCTACAGAATAGATGTCTCAAACAGTAAAAATAGCTACAGAAGGAGTGTCTCAAACAGTAAAAATAGCTATAGAATGGGTGTCTCAAACAGTACAAATAGCTACAGAATAGATGTCTCAAACAGTACAAATAGCTACAGAATAGATGTCTCAAACAGTAAAAATAGCTATAGAAGGAGTGTCTCAAACAGTAAAAATAGCTATAGAATGGGTGTCTCAAACAGTACAAATAGCTACAGAATGGATGTCTCAAACAGTACAAATAGCTACAGAATAGATGTCTCAAACAGTAAAAATAGCTACAGAAGGAGTGTCTCAAACAGTAAAAATAGCTATAGAATGGGTGTCTCAAACAGTACAAATAGCTACAGAATAGATGTCTCAAACAGTACAAATAGCTACAGAATGGGTGTCTCAAACAGTACAAATAGCTACAGAATAGATGTCTCAAACAATAAAAATAGCTACAGAAGGAGTGTCTCAAACAGTAAAAATAGCTATAGAATGGGTGTCTCAAACAGTACAAATAGCTACAGAATAGATGTCTCAAACAGTACAAATAGCTACAGAATAGATGTCTCAAACAGTACAAATAGCTACAGAATAGATGTCTCAAACAGTACAAATAGCTACAGAATAGATGTCTCAAACAGTAAAAATAGCTATAGAAGGAGTGTCTCAAACAGTAAAAATAGCTATAGAATGGGTGTCTCAAACAGTACAAATAGCTACAGAATGGATGTCTCAAACAGTACAAATAGCTACAGAATAGATGTCTCAAACAGTAAAAATAGCTACAGAAGGAGTGTCTCAAACAGTAAAAATAGCTATAGAATGGGTGTCTCAAACAGTACAAATAGCTACAGAATAGATGTCTCAAACAGTACAAATAGCTACAGAATGGGTGTCTCAAACAGTACAAATAGCTACAGAATAGATGTCTCAAACAATAAAAATAGCTACAGAAGGAGTGTCTCAAACAGTAAAAATAGCTATAGAATGGGTGTCTCAAACAGTACAAATAGCTACAGAATAGATGTCTCAAACAGTACAAATAGCTACAGAATAGATGTCTCAAACAGTACAAATAGCTACAGAATAGATGTCTCAAACAGTACAAATAGCTACAGAATAGATGTCTCAAACAGTACAAATAGCTACAGAATAGATGTCTCAAACAGTACAAATAGCTACAGAATAGATGTCTCAAACAGTACAAATAGCTACAGAATAGATGTCTCAAACAGTACAAATAGCTACAGAATAGATGTCTCAAACAGTACAAATAGCTACAGAATAGATGTCTCAAACAGTACAAATAGCTACAGAATAGATGTCTCAAACAGTACAAATAGCTACAGAATAGATGTCTCAAACAGTACAAATAGCTACAGAATAGATGTCTCAAACAGTACAAATAGCTACAGAATAGATGTCTCAAACAGTACAAATAGCTACAGAATAGATGTCTCAAACAGTACAAATAGCTACAGAATAGATGTCTCAAACAGTACAAATAGCTACAGAATAGATGTCTCAAACAGTACAAATAGCTACAGAATAGATGTCTCAAACAGTAAAAATAGCTACAGAATAGATGTCTCAAACAGTACAAATAGCTACAGAATAGATGTCTCAAACAGTACAAATAGCTACAGAATGGATGTCTCAAACAGTACAAATAGCTACAGAATAGATGTCTCAAACAGTACAAATAGCTACAGAATAGATGTCTCAAACAGTAAAAATAGCTACAGAAGGAGTGTCTCAAACAGTAAAAATAGCTATAGAATGGGTGTCTCAAACAGTACAAATAGCTACAGAATAGATGTCTCAAACAGTACAAATAGCTACAGAATGGGTGTCTCAAACAGTACAAATAGCTACAGAATAGATGTCTCAAACAGTAAAAATAGCTACAGAAGGAGTGTCTCAAACAGTAAAAATAGCTATAGAATGGGTGTCTCAAACAGTACAAATAGCTACAGAATAGATGTCTCAAACAGTACAAATAGCTACAGAATAGATGTCTCAAACAGTACAAATAGCTACAGAATAGATGTCTCAAACAGTACAAATAGCTACAGAATAGATGTCTCAAACAGTACAAATAGCTACAGAATAGATGTCTCAAACAGTACAAATAGCTACAGAATAGATGTCTCAAACAGTACAAATAGCTACAGAATAGATGTCTCAAACAGTACAAATAGCTACAGAATAGATGTCTCAAACAGTACAAATAGCTACAGAATAGATGTCTCAAACAGTACAAATAGCTACAGAATAGATGTCTCAAACAGTACAAATAGCTACAGAATAGATGTCTCAAACAGTACAAATAGCTACAGAATAGATGTCTCAAACAGTACAAATAGCTACAGAATAGATGTCTCAAACAGTACAAATAGCTACAGAATGGATGTCTCAAACAGTACAAATAGCTACAGAATAGATGTCTCAAACAGTACAAATAGCTACAGAATAGATGTCTCAAACAGTAAAAATAGCTACAGAAGGAGTGTCTCAAACAGTAAAAATAGCTATAGAATGGGTGTCTCAAACAGTACAAATAGCTACAGAATAGATGTCTCAAACAGTACAAATAGCTACAGAATAGATGTCTCAAACAGTACAAATAGCTACAGAATAGATGTCTCAAACAGTACAAATAGCTACAGAATGGATGTCTCAAACCATAAAAATAGCTACAGAATGGGTGTCTCAAACAGTACAAATAGCTACAGAATAGATGTCTCAAACAGTACAAATAGCTACAGAATAGATGTCTCAAACAGTACAAATAGCTACAGAATAGATGTCTCAAACAGTACAAATAGCTACAGAATAGATGTCTCAAACAGTACAAATAGCTACAGAATAGATGTCTCAAACAGTACAAATAGCTACAGAATAGATGTCTCAAACAGTAAAAATAGCTACAGAAGGAGTGTCTCAAACAGTAAAAATAGCTATAGAATGGGTGTCTCAAACAGTACAAATAGCTACAGAATAGATGTCTCAAACAGTACAAATAGCTACAGAATAGATGTCTCAAACAGTACAAATAGCTACAGAATGGATGTCTCAAACCATAAAAATAGCTACAGAATGGGTGTCTCAAACAGTACAAATAACTACAGAATGGATGTCTCAAACAGTAAAAATAGCTACAGAATGGGTGTCTCAAACAGTACAAATAACTACAGAATGGATGTCTCAAACAGTAAATATAGCTACAGAATGGGTGTCTCAAACAGTAAAAATAGCCACAGAATGTCTCAAACAGTAAACATAGCTACAGAATGGGTGTCTCAAACAGTAAAAATAGCTACAGAATGGGTGTCTCAAACAGAAGAAATAGCTACAGAATAGATGTCTCAAACAGTACAAATAGCTACAGAATGGATGTCTCAAACAGTAAAAATAGCCACAGAATGTCTCAAACAGTAAACATAGCTACAGAATGGGTGTCTCAAACAGTAAAAATAGCTACAGAATGGGTGTCTCAAACAGTACAAATAGCTACAGAATAGATGTCTCAAACAGTACAAATAGCTACAGAATGGATGTCTCAAACAGTAAAAATAGCTACAGAATGGGTGTCTCAAACAGTACAATTAATAGCTACAGAATGTCTCAAACAGTAAACATAGCTACAGAATGGGTGTCTCAAACAGTAAAAATAGCTCCATAGCTATTTTTTAGCTATGGTCTTAAACAGTAATAATTTAGTTTTTTTTTTCTAGTAGTGCTGGAGATAATGCTCCACAATCATTAACACACTTACACTCGAGAGCCAGAATCCTCGGTAAAGGCCAGACACACCCTCGTTTCTGTAGATCTTTGAGATCGCATCGGATACTCCTTTGTAGGCTTCTTTTTTCCTTTGTATTTGGATTTGCGTCTTTATCAACGTAAGGGGGTACAGTGCACAGCGTACTGAAAAATTAAAACATCTCCTTTTACTGGGAACAAGGCACTGTAAATGAAAACTTAAATTACGCATCAATTTGAAGCGCCACATTAGACATACGAGTGTCTCTGGAAAAGGGTATTTTACTCTTTTTAGGGTTCCGTACCCAAAGGGTACCAACGGGACCCTATTACTAAGCCTAGGCTGTCCGTCCGTCCGTCCGTCCGTCTGTCAGCGGGCTGTATCTCGTAAACCCAAACCGTAATAGATAGACAGATGAAATTTTCACATATTATGTATTTCTATTGCCGCTATAACAACAAATAATAAAAATTAAATTAAATTAAAAAAATTAAATTAAAATATTTCCATGGGTACATAGAAATATTTTTATTTAAATTTTTTTTAACGGAACCCTAAAAGAGCGAGGCCCGACTCGCACTTGGCCGATTTTTTGAAAAGTGTCTAAATTTGATTCTAAGGTAATAATATACTACTAGAAAATTTACTCAAATTTTATTCAATCCATAAGTACCAAGCGTTTACGCGTAAACGCTAGACGCCTCACGTCAGACGACGTGATGACGTCGTAAGGACAGTAAATTCGTTCGCTCAAATGGCTGGCGCCCTTTGTAAAGCTGACACATAGCGACCGCCGGTACATGCCGAAGGGCTTACATAAGACTTATGTGACCCACTGTGTACTTTAGTGCGTCACGCTAAATGTTTGTGTGCTGTATTATGATAGTATATGTATATAAAGCAAATCTTAAATGGTTTAAGAACCAAGAATGGTTTAAGGTTTAAGAAGAACCATTTAAGATTTGCTGACAATATAATACTCTTTGCCAAAACTGCACAGGAATTAGAGAAGATGATTCAAGAGTTAGTTATTGAAAGCAGGAAGGTAGGATTGCAAATGAATACTACTAAAACTAAAATAATGACAAATGGAACTGAAACTCCTATATGTGTAGAAGGTAACCAAATAGAATATGTGCCAGAATACATATATCTAGGAAAAAAAATATCATTTAGCATAAATCACAATGAAGATGAAGTTGACAGAAGGATTCGAATTGCATGGAACAAATTTTGGTCCCAAAAAGAAATTTTAAAAGGAAAGTTCGATCTACGTCTGAAAAAAATGGTAATGGACACTAGCATTTTACCAAGTCTAACATATGGAAGTCAAACATGGGTTTATACCAATAGAATAAAAAATAAAATAACTACTTGCCAACGTGCTATGGAGAGAAGCATCCTAAAGCTAAGGAAAATACAAAAGGTACGGAGTACTGACATCAGGACAAAAACCAAGCTTACAGATGCTCTCGAACATGCCTTAAGGTTAAAATGGCAATGGGCTGGCCATATTTCCAGATACTGAGATAGTAGATGGACTTCACTATCTACAATATGGGTGGGACCGTTAGGCAAGAGAAATGTGGGCAGGCCGAAGAAAAGATGGGCAGATGATATTATCAGGTTAGTGGGTAGGGAGTGGATGAGATCTGCCCAAGACAGAAATAAATGGAAAAAATTGGAGGAGGCTTATACCCATAATAAGGGGTCCATTATTACTGACTGAAGATAACCAGGAAACTAGTATTATTTCATTTGTATTATTTATGTGCTAAATGTAATAATGGAAATAAAAAGCTTATATTATTATTATTATTTTGCTATAAATTTTGACTCTCACACCCGCGTACAAAATAAATACATTATTATTATTATTATTTATGTATATAAAGTAATGATTCAGATCTAATACTACCATTATTTTGATTTTGTATTTTTCATTAATCTAAAAAAAAAAATGATGGTACTAAATGATTAAGTAATGTATTTATTTTCACATAGTTTCTAAAATACCGTGTATTTGTACTGCAAACTATTTGAGCGGATGAACTATATAGACTACTGACATATATATGACGTAGTGTAATGGCGGGAACTGTTTGACGTTTCGCATATTTGTAGCATAGACAAAAAAGTGAAAACTTTGAAATTAAATAATTTTGTGAACTGAAACTTCCACTTCCCGATTCCTTTAAACTATCTTATTTTATATTTTTAGATTATTTCTCACTAGGAGTAAAATACCCTATGTATAATACTAATTTAAGTCTCTCTAAGTACTATAACTCACTCACTAATTTTAGTTCCTTGGACACTCGTAATTGTTCACAGTGCCAAAATGGCGTCACTACAGTAGGTCCAAAAGAAATATGACAGCAGCCTGTCCAGTGTTAATCATAGATTAATTATAGAGGTCAGTGGAATAAGGCACATACATATAAAAAAAAATTATATGCCAGGAGTGGGTACGACAATAGTGCAACTGATGGGGATCGAGCCGAAAATTAATAACCAATTTAAATGCTCACTGCTATTTTTGACCACAGCATCAAAATAAAAATAATAATGTTTTCCTGACTGAATCTGGTCGCGGCGGCCAAAGTCCTCAGAATAGAATAGATAAGAAATATTTTTTATTCAAATAAACTTTTTTAAAAGTGTTTTTGCATCGTAGATGAGTCTACCACTGGTTCGGAATGCCCGAGAAGAACCAGCAAGAAACTCGGCGGTTGCTCTTTTCAAAACAAGTTTACAATAGGTACTATGCTATGTATGCAGTGTTTCCACAATGAGAGGAAGTTCCAAAAATGCATACTACTTACAATTCAATACATGTTAAGATGGGCAGAGAGGGTCAGAGATCAGCCATCTGCGCGGGAGATATTATAGTGCACAAGTCTGTCAGCAAAGGAGCACTCTCTATTCCCTCAATCTCGTAGCCTGATGGGACGGAAATCCGACTCGGAGATCCGACGGAGAGAAATCTCTCTCCCGTCGAGTCGTATTTCCGTGCCTCTCTCCCGTCGAGTCGTATTTCCGTGCCTCAAGCCTGATCAGGTGCAGGACCGACGGCTTGAGGCACGGGGGTGACACACCAGCAACTTCATAACTCCAGGCTAGTACTGAGAATTGGGTATTTGATTGATATTTTTTTATTTACTTAAAATAAGGTTTTTAAATATGTATTATAACACAATGCAATTTTTCCTTTTTAAATATCCTAACTAGTCTCGAAAATATAGAGCTTAAAGTTTCCTGTTAGACAGAGAGAGCGCTACTGAATTGTGATGTCACAAGTCAGCAGCTCCATACACAATCCATGGAAAATTTCGTTTTAGAAAGAAACAGATACAGTCAAAGTAAAACAGCTTATAACTTATTTGTTTTTTGACCGATATATTTTCTGTTTTTACAAAAAATGTAATTCTTACATGTTATATTTTCGATTAAAATTAATGAACATCAAAATTTTGACAACAGTCAAATACCCAATAGTCAGAAAAATCCAATACAATTACTGGCCCAACCAGGAATCGAACCCGGGAGCTCATCACCCTCAGTCGAAAATGCTAACCAGTAGACCAACAAGCCAGTTTATCAAAATAAAAAAAATACATAAAAAGTATATGTTATCATACTTAAAATGTAGTCATTATATGGCAATCTATCAACTATTTAAGAAGTTTTGTGAACACAAACATTTTTATGTACAAAAATTATATACATACTTGCAAAATATGTTTCAACAAAACAATACAAACCTGTAAAACTGCTTAACGTGTAAAGTGGGAAGAACTTGCTCTTATCCATCATGCTCCACTCTATGTTTGTTATGAGCTGTGGAGGCGGAGTCTCTACCATAGTCGCTGCCATTTTTTCTTTGAAAAAATCCCCAGTTTTGTCCTTTTCACACTCTCTACCTGTCTCTCTCTCTACTAAAGCATTCCATATGTTCAGAAGCATCTACGTCTCTACTATATTTTTTATTATCTGTATGTTATTTAGTTATAACTATCTATGTTTATTTCACTTATATGTCTTTGGTTATTATACTGATTCAAAATCTAACATTTTAAAAATATAATTCCTATTTAGTTTTTTTATTGTATTTCATACAATATAAATGGAATTGCAGCAATAAAATTAATTGATTAAACATAAATTATTAAGAATAAATAAAATAATAATTATCTTCTATTTTATAGTTATTAACACAATTATTATTTAGACTAGATCACTACTGTACAGTTTAGGTAATTTTCGTTTTTTTCAAATATGCGTAACATATTATATGGATAAACTCCAATTCTTCCATGTTTGTTGGTACGTCACAATGTAACTCTGTAACTGAAAAATGAAGATTGTTAGTTATTTTTAAGTGAAAAATTGTTTTATGTGTGCAGCGCAGGTACTTAGTTCACACAGACAAGAAACTATTTTCCACAAAAAAAAAAATACACGTCGAATTGAGAACCTCCTCTTTTTGTATTTTTTGAAGTAGGTTAAAAAGCAGTAAAAGGAGTAATTTAAGCTGTCATTTGTAGGGGCAGCCAGTCCAGTGTAAATCATAGATTAATTATTGTAGAGGTCACTGGTTTCTGAGATTGAGCACATTCCATTTTTATTTTTTATAAAACACTAGACGATGCCCGCGACTTTGTCCGCATGGATTAAGGTTTTTTGATTCCCGTGGGAACACTCTACTTTTCCAGGATAAATTGTAGCCTTTGTGTTAATCCTGGGTATGACCTATCTCCATTCCAAATTTAAGCCAAATCCATTGAGTAGTTTTTGCGTGAAAGAGTAACAAGCATATAGACATACACACAAACTATCGCCTTTATAATATTAGTGTGATGTGATAGTGTGATCTTTAATAGTCACAGAAATATAGAGCTTTAAAGTTTCCTTTTAGACAAAGAGAGCTGTGGATATCACACCGCAATAGCTCCTTAAACTCTTCATAGAAAATTTCTTTTTAGAAAGAGACAGATACAGTCGCAGTAAAACAGCTTATGACTTATTCGTAGTTTGGACCAATTCATTTTCTGTTTTTAAATACAAGTTACAGTTTCGATTATAATTAACTAGCTGATGCCAGAGACTTTGTCCCTGTGAAATGGGTTTTTATTCCCGCTGGAACTCTAATTTTCTGGTATAAAAAGTAGCCTATGTTTTAATCCAGGGTATGAGCTATCTCCATTCCAAATTTCAGCCAAAGTGAGTCATTCATTGTGGCATTAAAGAGTAACAAACATCCATCCTTACAACCTTTCTTATTTATAATATTAGTAAGGATTAGTAGGAAGTAGGATGAATATCAACATTTTGACAACAGTTGTATTGTATTGTATTGTATCACTTATGAAGAATCGTGAGATTTACAGCACAGGTACTATACCAATGTAAAAATTATAAGGAGCTGCTATACAATATTGTTGCTTATCTTTATCGCGAGCTAATTCGATTGAATAGGCAGCTATGTTTAACATCAAACAAGGGCAAGGTGTTTGTCAAGGAGAATATTATTCAAATAAAAAGTATAATATTATAATATTAACCAAAAATTTTTAACCTATAAATTGGTCTTATAATATACCTAATTTACGATTATGTATCTTAAATTCTTACTTAGATAAGTAAGATAATCAATATGTTTATAATTACAGAACAAAAAATTGATTTGCAAGTTACAATGCAGCAATATCTAAACATTGCAATAGAAAATAGTTGCGAGATTTCATTTACAAACTGACTCACCATTTGTGCTCATCAATGTCCATTATACTTGGAAACGAACATGTATTCCATAAGATTGTTGAACAGCACGCTCAGAAAGATGTTTTATGTAATAATTTGCTTAATATTTTAGTAATTTCACCACTGACCATGGAAAAATAGAGACTTTCGTGTCTTGTCAGTCAGCTGATTGTCATTAATTTAAACAAAGTAAGTACTCTGTGGCTGATTGGACTGAAAACACAGACGAATAGCTACCCATAACCCAGTAGAAAATGCTGTGTGAGTGATGCCCGACGATTTTCAAATCGATCTTTCAAAGAATCGAATAATTGATTATTCATAATTATTTTTATTTTGCTTCTAACATTTAAAGATTTGTTGTTGTTAATTTTTTGTTGTTTTAAAAAAGAATATTAGTCAAATTGAAGTTGACTATTATCCTCCTATCCCCTCCAACTAAGCGGAAAGCTTGTGCTAGGAGTGGGTACGACAATAATGCAACGGGTGCAATATGCAATGCAATGAGTTATATTGGTGCTGTTCGATAACGCACGTTCATTTCTTTGTATGGGAGTCCCGACCAATACATAACACTCCGCTAGGAGTATCCTAGTGTTCGTGGTCTATGTACATGTAGAGTAGTATCTCTCGGTTAGATAGTAGTATGTTCCTTGATGTACATCACTAGTTTAATAGTGATCTGTGATGTACATTCGCTTTGCTCTGTGTTTCGAAACCTGCTATTCCAGCACCGGCCAGCACTCACAAACATGGACAGTGGACACTGACGGACCTGCTTTTTATTGTTGACCCACGCTATACTCTACTGCTATTCTGTGTTTGAAAGTGGTTTGAAACATTTCAATTTTCTTTTGTTTTATTTTACGTAGTTTTATCCTATTTAATATGGTAATATAAATATTGGTTTTTGCATTCAAATGTTGCTAAGTATGTCTTGTAAGTATTTCTAATAATTAAATTGTGTTTCAGGCACGCTATTTTAAAGAACAAGATATAGATGGTGAGTACATTTCTTATCAGATTTTTTGTAAAATTAATGATTTACATAGTTATTTAATTTTGTTATTGAATTTTGCATTCCAAGTATAAATTAATATTCTGCACTAATAAGCATGCTGCAGCTGTTAAAATAAACTATAATTATCAGGTACCGTTAGATTGCCCTAGTTCGTATTAACACTTGGCAAATCGGACCATCGTTTGTTAAAGAAGTTGGGTGAAGAAGAAGGGGTAAGGATGTCGGGTATATCATATAGGTATATGATGATGATGCCTGCGACTTCGTCCGCGTGTTTTAAGGTTTCTGATTCCCGCGGGAATTCTGTAATTAAAGAAGTCTCCATTCCAAATTTCTACCAAATCCGTTCAGTGGTTTTGCCGTGAAAGAGTAACAAACATATACACACAACACACACATACATACATACATACAAACTTTCGCCATTAAAATGTTAAGTGTGATACTTTAGAAATTGATTCATATATGTCTGCGGTTTTTTAATGAGTTCACCTTCACCGTTGAAGCATGTGATATTAAATAGCTTAAATGCACATAACTCCAAAAAGTCCAAGATGCCTGGGGTCCAACCTGCGACCCGCAAATAGGAGACTGCAGTCCTAACCACTAAGCTATCACTGCATTTATAGAACTGTTCAGCTCTTTTTAAACGTAGCTTGGATAAATTAATGAAAGTCTTGCTTCAGTATTTGGATTCTTTAAATAGTTATAAATAAACACAAACTTATAAAATAATATACAGCACAATAAATTTAAATTACGGCCGGCCCGAACGGTAGGTTTTTTTTTATTTATTTTTATTCGATGACAAGATAGTCCTGGACTGTGATCTCACCTGATGGTAAGTGACGATGCAGTCTAAGATGGTAGCGGACTAACTTGGAAGGGGTATGGCAGTGAAAATTCAACCCATACCTCTAATTGGTTTCTACACGCCATTGTGCCAGAACGCTAAATCGCTTGACTGCACGTCTTTGACGGTAGTGTGGTAACTAGCCACGGCCAACGAAAGCCTCCCACCAGACCAGACTGATTGATCCCGCCGGGAATCGAACCCGAGACCTCCCAGTTACAAGACCACAGCGCTCACCATTACGCCAGGGAGGTCATCAAAAATATATGCCACACATTTATACTTGTTGCATTGTGATTGCAGAGTTCAGAGAGTGTTTCTACCTGTTTGCGAGGTCGGGTCAGATCACGTCGTTGGACGAGCTGACGGTGGTCATGAGGTCCCTCGGCATGAGCCCCACCATCCAGGAGTTGACTGGTTCGTTCATATACACCTTTTCACTTTCTAAAGGTGGGTCTACGCTAGACGAGCCGAGCACGAGCAGAGCACGAACCAATCACAAATTCGTGTAGTGTGGACCGACTTATGAGCCTCGAACATGCGCGCTTCGAGTGTTTGGCTCGTGCTCGACTGCGCTCCGCCCGTTGTCGGTTTTTCGACGAACACAAAGGGATTTGGGTGTGTAAAAATTATGTTCGAGGGCAGTGCTCATTGCAGGTCCACACTTGACGACGCGAACGACGACACCCAGAACGGCTCGGCTCATGCTCGGCTCGTCTAGCGTAGACCCACCTTTATAAATCCTACTTCTTATGGACTGGGAACTCAGGCTGATCAAACCTTCGTCATTTTATAAAGCTGAATGTTTCTCTGCATGTGCCCCTAATTAAGGTAAGAACGATCCCCAACTATGAAGTTGCTTTGGGGGTTACCAGGCAAAGATTTATACAACTTTGCTACCTGATTTGGTGAATCATATATTTTCACAAGATAAAAAGTATCCTATGTGTTAATCTGGGGTATAATCTATCTTCGCGAAGGAAGTCGCGGGCCATCCTATAGTTTTAAATACATCTCACCCTTAGTATGAAGGTGACCTAACTCAAAAATTGCAGTTTGTGGGAAATGAGCAAACAAACTTTCACACAACATGCATAGGTGAAAAGCGCGATCAAATGAAGTGACTGGCTGTACCTTATTTACTCATAATTTGGGCTCTTTTTCACCTTAGGGTTTTACAGCAGGCTTTTTAAGGTTACACAAAAACCGAATTTACAGGATTTTTGAGTTATAACACTTTCATTTCTTCACATTTTAAGGGTGCGACATCAAAAATTGCACGACCGATAGAAATTGAACCTATATCTTGCGCCCAGAATGTGTTGATCTTATACTAACACAGTTTAAGCAACTGTTATAGTTCTTGCAATTCACGAGGGCGACTGACTTATGGTTGTGTGTGTGTCGTATCTGTATAAGTGTGAGCGAGCGCAATGCTCGCGCCTGCCCGCTCCCACCTAGGCTTTGACAGGCACGCGCACTTATGCAATGTGCATGTACACGAAGTAACCACAAGTAAAGCTCACTCGCCTTCGTGAATTGCAAAAACTGTAGAGACATGTTCGATAAGTATTTGAAATTTAATTGTATATCAAATCTAAGTTAACACACAAGAATTTAGTCCATGTGGATTTTTAAAATCACTGTGTCACTGAACTCCAGCTTTTCAACTATATCCATGCAAAAAATCCCATTGCGGCGCTCTGTTGTGTCTTTATTGACTTTATAATATTAGAATAGTAGTAAAAAATCTGCATAGCCGCTATTTCGAATTCACATATAAACCGATAGTTTACTCCTTCGTTTAGCCGCTACGCCACCAAAGATATGAGGAAACGTGTGTAATAAACGAAAGCAACACACAAACTTCGTGACGGAAAAATTCTTACACGTATTTTTGTCTAGCCCCATCCACCAAGTCCGCACCGTCCGTTAAGGTGGAAGACAAGGGTCTTTCCGCGAAATTCAAATTTAACTTGGTTTTTCGCAATTTGTAAACTAATACGACAAAGTAGGCTTATGGCCTTCTAATTGCGCCAGTGGAATTATCATCTTCACAGGTTTACATTAAAATTTTTACTTGAAAGTGACCAGTTTAAGAAATTAATCAAAATACTGAGTTGGACGTGAGTTACTCACAAATTAGTCGATATTTTGATTAATTTCTTAAACTGAACACTTTCAAGTAAATCTTTTTATATAAACTTGTGAAGATGATACTGCCATTGTCGCAATTAGAATGCCATAAGCCTATTTTGTCGTATTAGTTTACAAATTGCGAAAAACCAAATTAAATTTGAATTTCGCGGGCAAACCCTTGTCTTCAACCTTAAGCGACTTCGTTCCAAAACTAAAAATAAATAAAATAAAATTTTCAGGTTACCTCAAAGGCAAGGGTGGCAAGATGTCTTTCGCGGATTTCCTAGAAGTCATGCACATACATTCTCGCGCTGAGAATTTGCCGCACGAAGTGAGTATTAGGATTCCGTACCCAAAGGGTGCCAATGGGCCCCTAACACTAGGGGCCAGTTGATTAAAACCATTGGTTATCGTAACTAACGTTCGTTAAAATTTGACGGACACATACTAACTTTAACGTATGTTAATTTAACGCGAAAGTAACCGCTAACAGATGGTGAATCAACTATTTCTTTGAATAACGTTCGTTAGCGCCATATTTAAAGGTTACATGTCCATCAAAATGTGACGCAACCCACCTTAAGCTTCCACTGTCTGTCTGTTAGCAGGCTATATCTCATAAATAATCGGCAGATACTTGGAATTTTCACAGAATGTGTATTTCCATTGCTGCTTATAAAGTACATAGTGTTAAATTTTGAATAATGTTATGTAACCCTTCTAATGTTATGTAACCCTTCTTGTGCTAGTCTCTCACTGGGCCAGTTTTTAAAGCTTACATATTTAAGCAGAGTTTGGTTGTTGATGTATTTTTACATACTAAACCTGTATAATATTATCCAAATTCGTAATAAAGAAATTTAAATTGAAATAAATACTTGTCCTTTTTAGGCTCTGCTTAAAAAAGTCTTTTATTAATATTTTTTAATAATTCCGACAGTTTAGTTTTAAAAGTCCCTCATGAACTCTGATTTTCCGGGATAAAAACTCATGCAAAAAATAACGTCGATCCGTAGCTCTGTTGCAGCATGATTGAAGGACAAACCAAAAAAATAAGAACTCCTTGCGTCGTGTTCAACATTACTGAGGGTCGTGACCCCTTCCACCAGTAATCTTTCCATGGACGATGTCGTGCCATGTGGTCCGGTTCTCTGCGACACGCAGGGCTTTGTGGACCTTGGTGTTGGGAGCGGTGAGGATTTGATCCGACCAACGCATTGGGTTGGGGCCCCGGGAACTCTTCCCGTCCACTTTTTTGCCCTTCTGGCAAACACGAACACTTTCTTATTATTAATGTTAGTAAGGATTTTAGAAGTAGTGATAGCTTAGTAGTTAGAATTACCGTCTCCTATTCGGGGGAGTCGCAGGTTCGATCCCGTGCACGCACCTCTGACTTGTCGGAGTCTGACTCCGGAGTTTCGGAGTCGGTTTAAATAATTAAATATCACTTGCTTTAACGGTGAAGGCAAACGTCGTGAGGAAATCTGCACATCTGAGAGTTCTCCATAATGAAGGTGTGTGAAGTCCGCCCATTCGCATTGTGCCAGCGTGGTGGACTATGGCCTGTAACCCTTCTCTGAGAGAAGAACTGCGCTCAGTAGTGAGACATTGATGTGTTGCTGATGATGATGATGAAGAATTTTGTATTGTTCTTCAGGTAGTGAACGCTTTCAAAGCCGGTGACGCGGACAAGCGGGGGGTCATACCCGCCAAGCAGCTGCGCAACCTGCTGCAGAACTGGGGCGAAGGCCTGTCCTCGCGTGAGGTACGTCGGTACATACTGCAGTTTCATTTTTAACAGACTTGAAAAAGGAGGAGGTTATAAATTCGTTGGAATCCATTTTTTTATGTATGTTCACCGATTACTCGAAGACGCCTGAACCGGTTTGGGAAATTCTTTTTTGTTTGAAAGGGTATAATCCCCAGGTGGTCCCATATAAAGCCTCAATAGCCCAACGGTTAAAGGTGCGGACTGAAATCTGAAAGGTCGCTGGTTCGAATCTCACCCATTGCACTATTGTCGTACCCAGTCCTGACACAAGCTTTCCGCTTATTTGGAGGGGATAGGAGAATATTAGTCAAGTTCAACTTGGTTGATATTCTTTTTAAAAAAAATATATAAATTTCATAGAAATCGGTTGAGCGGTTTTTAAAATATCAATCAATAAATTATATACTTTGTACAGTGTGTGTAATGTAGTAATGTAGGAGTTTGAAGTCGGTTGTTCAAAAATAATGTTTTATATTAAATTATTCATCTACATCTTCATCACTACAGCAAACCTAAAAGGAAGGGTTATGACTTTAACAGTCTATTTATGTATGCATGTGACTATACGAATGTTCCACCGTGGTATTGCAAATAAACTACTGAGCCGATTTTGATGAACGAGGTGCCAATCGCTTTGTTATGATAGTCCAGGTGACATAGGCCACATTTTGTAACAAAATCAATATGACAGAGTGGAAATTGAAAATTGAAAACACCCCCGACATGTGAATCTATGGCTGGACTATGTACAGTTTTTTGCTCCATCCATCAAATCCTCCTCGATCCTCGATCATCATATATCTAACACTTACTCATTGAGACCATTCTAATGAGCCCAAACACTTTACTGCTGTAAGTTGCTGAGGAGTTGGGTATCCCGCAGACTACGTGATGCTGCAGCATCAGCTCAAGGTTATCATACCTTGGAAATAATCCGAAGTAACAGTACACCAAAGGAATCAATAAGTATACTGCTTCGATTTCAGTAAAGTAGTTAAGGATCAAAACTAATCTGTCGTACTATTTGGGCTAGTTCAGGTTGCTAGCTTCAAGAAAATTTTGCGGCAGTGGCGCCCCTATTAATTTCTACTCTTTTTTGCCAAGCAATACGTTAGCTTTCAAACAGAAAAAAACGCATCAAAATCGGTCCATGTGTCATGATGAGGAAACCTGAGAGTTCTCCATAATGTTTTCAAAGGTGTGTGAAGTCTACCAATTCACATTGGGCCAGCGCGGCGTGGTGGACTATGGCCTATACCCTTCTCTGAGAGGAGCTGATGATGGGTTGCTGATGATGATGATGATTGTTACAGATTGACAACATATTCCGTGAAGCCAATGTCTCCAACAACGGTACAGTCCGTTACGAAGATTTCGTGAAAATCGCCTGCGCGCCCGTCCCCGATTATTACTGAACATCTGTTTCATACTGTACTACAGGCAGCATTGATCTCTATAACTAATCTATGATGACCACTGGACTGGCCCTGGATGATAAATGACAGCATAAATAACGTTCAATTTGAAGCGCCACATTTGACATACGAGTGTTCCTGGAACTAATAATATTGCAAATGGCGCACCATTCTCTATAATTAACCTATGAAATGATACATTAATTATATGAAATCATAGATTAAGTAAAGAGGTCTCCATTAATTAATCTACGAAATCATAAATTAATTATGTTGGTGTGGCATTTGCAATATTATTATTAGTTCCAGAGACACTCGTATGTCACGTATTTGCTTACAGCGCCAAAATGTCAAGTCCAAAAGGTCCAAAAAATATGACCATAGATATAATCATAGATTAATAAAATTATAAGAGCTCAGTGATAGGCAGAGATCAGTGAGAAGAAACTAGGTTCTAGAGCCTCAATAGCCCAACGGTTAAAGGTGCGGACTGAAACTGAAAGGTCGCAGGTTCGAATCCCACCCGTTGCACTATTGTCGTACCCACTCCTGGCACAAGCTTTCCGCTTATTTGGAGGGGATAGGAAGGATATTAGTCAACTTCAATTTGACTAATATTCTTTAAAAAAAAAATTGCTTTTTGTATAAATCAAATTGCGCTAAAAATGATCCTATTTGGCGCAGCTGGGAGACATATATTTTTTATTGTTGAAATCGGCGAAATATCGTATTTCATTGTCGTTCGTCATATTTATTATTTATCTATATTCTATAGGATTAAAATACAAAAAATTTTCTTAAAATCATATAAAATAATAGGTTTTACCTACTTACTTGGAATACGGTAAAAAAATAGTTATTTGCTATATTAGTGTGCAAAGTTGTTTTTTAACCGCGTGCTCAATTTTGATGAGCGAGCAAGCGAATGGATTCAAAAATTAGAATCCTGAGCGTTAGCGAGGGAATCTAAAAGAGCACGAGGTGAAAAATCTTTGCACTCGAGTGCAACACATAACTTTTCATCTAAAATATAACTTAATGATAAACTTCCTCGTCGCTAGAATCACAAATTTTAGGTTTTTCACTTGTTTTCAAGTTTCTTGTTTTTAATCTAAGGTTTTAACAATATGACGTGAAAATAATATGGCGCGCGCAAAGCAAATTAAAAAAAAGTACACCAAGAAGGTTCCGAGTCTGAGTTTTTAACAAATTAAAAAACGTTGTATGATAAATTCGGCACCATGGAGGTAGAAGTAAATAGGTTTAATGATGTTTTGAATTCACAAACTTAGTGCACACGATGTTCTAAATTCAATTTACTTTATCCTCTAGCTGATAAAAACGGCTTTTGCACTCAGATATCGAAGAGCAAAAATACTCTTTCTGAGATGGGGAGATGAATTTATTTATATGATTTGGAAAAGATGTTACTTTCATAATATAATGTACATAAAAAGGAAGCTCTGTAAAATATTTAAATGTCACTATTTATGATCGAAGCAGTGATAGCCTCGTGGTTAGGACTGTGGTCTCTTATTCGGGAGGTCGCAGGTTCGAACCCGGGTACGCACCTCTGACTTTTCGGAGTCAAGTGCGTTTAAGCAATTAAATATCACTTGCTTCAACGGTGAAGGAAAACATCGTGAGGAAACCTGCACACCTGAGAGTTCTTCATAATGTTCACGAAGGTGTGTGAAGTCCGCCAATTCGCATTGGGCAGCGTGGTGGACTATGGCCTATAACCCTTCTCTGAGAGGAGACCTGCGCTCAGTAGTGAGCCGTTGATGGGTTGCTAATGATGATTTATGACATGAACATTCCATTTACAAATTAGTAATAAAGTATTAAAATTCCTATGTATTATGTACAATAAATTAGTAATTTTGGTGTAGATCGGTTGATTTGTATGCATTTCTGTATGAATAAAAACTAGATTAATAAAATCACAAATAAGAAATGTATATTAATAGTCTGTTCAATAAGTCAGTTGACATGGCTAAATTGGAAATAGGTTGTAGCAACATTGTGTAGCAAGAGTCATCGATGAATTTGCTAATTTACATAAAAATAAACCTGGTTTTATTTGAAAATAAATATGCACACATTAACATTGAGTTGGAATACATGAAAAAGTCTTGACTCTCAAAACTCATGACTTTTGAACAGACTGCCTACTACATAACCCGCTAATATTTTTTTGTATACAGAATTATTTGATTTTTAAGGATATTATGGATTATTTTGGTGAAATATAATACAAGATGGTTATAATCAAAATACTTTTTATTATAAATATAAAAAACATCCTGTAATAATATAATAAGTATAACCTGCTAATATTTTTTTGTATACAGAATTATTTGATTTACTTATATGAATATTATGGATTATTTTGGTGAAATATAATAAAACATGGTTATATTCAAAATACTTTTTATTATAAATATAAAAAACATCCTGTAATAATATGATAAGTATAAGGATATATCACTAATATTGTTACTTTGTACTGGAAAAGGTCTGCTTTCGAACGAAAAGGGTTCAGGTTAGAGTTGCCCGCGTAAATCGAAAACAATCGAAAAACTATCGATTCTTCAATTGGCATGATACTAATTTTGAAAACTATCGGATAATGTTCGGAAGTACGTATTTTAACCATTTCTAAAAATATCTTATTTCAGCAAAAAAAAAAAACTGGTGGGTAGCTAAAATTGCCATTTCAATTTAAAGTTTAAAAATTCACGCAAGAACGTTCGATGCAACCTCGATGGTGTATTGACGTCGTTTGTGGCGTCACCTCACCTCTATGTTTTTTATAGTAGTTTGTCAAAGTTTGAAGTCAAAAATCTACAACAAAATTTTGATTTTTGGCTGACTAAAGTTCGGCCGTTCAGAGAATGCGTTCCTGACACCTATCAGTTATATATTGTTTACCAAGTTATTTGACACTCAGTTTGGCACAAAATTATAACATTAATTGATTATTGATATAATAATGTTGTTTTAATGCTCATCAATTGTTAAAACGGTAAACAACCAGCAATAATATTTTTATCGTAACTGCAACGCCATTACAAAGTTACGTCGTCAGTTCAATCGCGACGTGTCAGGAACGCATTCTCTGAACGGCCGTAGTATATCATTGATGCGCGACATTTTAACTAAAAATAAATCGCATCGGACGGTACTCTGCCACCTGCGCAGTTTAGCTGCGCGTCCCCGCATGCGGGGAAGGGCAGCTTGCGCCTCACGATGCGTACGCATAGAGTTTAAAACTATGTACGTCACATTTCTGATATTAATTTTCAATTTTTTCCCCGGTTTTCGGTTTTTATTGTTTTTTTTTGTAAAGACGAAAAAATCAAAAATCGATTGCTCAATTGTTTTTTGCAACAATCGCCCATCGCGGGTTTCAAGTTTTTATAATGGGCTACGCCAGAAGCTCGCTCCATAGCCCCTTCATTCAGCATTTGACCTTCTGTTTTTGGATTCGTATTTTATTTTTTATTGTTATTTTTATTTTTCTTATTATTTTCCATTTCTTCCTTAGTTTCAAGCAAGCCGTGGGAAGTAAAAACGTCCAACGACTCAAAGAATACGGTCATAAGCATTCTGACAGGACGTGCGTTTCCCGCCACAGGGTGATATAAGACATCCGACAGGCAAACGACCATAACCTTGGTCATCATGTTGTTTGGTGGTGGTAGCCCTGTATCCAATTCAACTCGGAAATACAGCCGTTGTTGACCATTTGTATTGACGCTTCTACCCAGATAGTTCGCGTAGGTCATATGTCGTTCCATAAAGCGATGTTGTTCCATCTGAATTTCAATAAATGCTGATTGTACATCTACGACAAAAAAATTATCGATGTTACACTTATATGAATGATACTAAAGTGCCAGAACTCAGACCCTCTTAGCTTCAGGTAGGGTCAGGCCGGTTTGCCGGCCACCTTCGGTCTGCGGCATTTACTAAAATTGAGAGAATATCGCTAAGAAATACTATTTCCAAATTAAATCTTTATTCAGTCATTTGAAAATGTTTGCTTTGTATATGACAATATTTTGATATATCCGACATCAAAATTCAAAATTATTTAATTCACGTAGGCCAACCTGTGGCTCTTATGACACCTAATGACTCTACCACCGGTTCGGAAAGCGGATACTGCTGAGAAGAGCCGGCAAGAAACTCAGCAGTTGCTATTTTCAAAATAATCATTTTACAATTAATATTATTATGTAGCTATTTACATTGTTAACATTGTTCACAATAAGTTTTTTATACTATCTTGTGGGCAGCTGGAGGCCAAGCCGGTTTATCCCCTGCAACTTGATAGAATAGAATACTTCCACAATGAGCGGAATTTCCAAAAATGTGCACTACAATTCAATACATGTTAAGACGGGCAGACAGAAAGCAGCCCCATTCCCGCCGGTGGCACCCGTACACGAGCATGACGCATGATGCATCCTCCTACTACCCATTTTGCTGTTTCATCATGAAAAAGTTGTATTTTAGGCATGATCATAATACTAGCTTTTACCCGCGGCTTCGCTCCTGCCAACTTTTCAAGTACCTAGTCCGAAGTAGTGATTGATTCCTATACAAAATTACCAATTTGTTTTTTTTCGATTTTTCAGTTGTTCTATTCGCTTGCCCTATCTCTTTTTTTTAAATCACCCTGTGTTAAACCTGGCAACAAAAAAAATTCAAATCCGTCAAGCTGTTTTTGCCAAATTACAGCTCATATATTATTAAAATATGAATTATGATAGTCTTCTTTACATATTTTATTTAGTAAAGTATTCAGTGTTTGGTACCAATAGTTTCCGAGTTAAACCGCGGACAGGCGGACGGACTTGGCGAAACTTTTTATTTTACTTTTTTTTGGATGACAACTACAAGACAGTCTTTGACCGCGATCTCACCTGATGGTAATTGACGATGCAGTCTAAGATGGTAGCGGGCTAATTTGGAAGGTGTATGGCAGTGTACATTCAACCCATACCCCTTATCTGTTTCTACACGCCATCGTGCCGGAACGCTAAATCGCTAGGCGGCACGTCTTTGACGGTAGGGTGGTAACTAGCCACGGTCAAATCCTCCCACTATACCAGACCAGAGACAATTCAGAAATTATCAATTGCCCCCGCCGCGCCGCGCGGGAATCGAACAAAAACCTCCCAGAGGTCGTCACACTACGGAACCCTAAAAGGTACCAAGTACTACCCACCATTGTACTGATCTGTTGCTTCGGCTCGACCTCTCGCTTGTTGTCGATCACGCGCTTGTTGCCGATCAGGCGCTTGTTCTCGATCAGGCGCTTGAAGTTGTTTCAACGCTTGCACAAATGCATCTCTCGCGTCTCTCGCATCGGACTCGTTGTTCGCGGCTGCAGTTCGCGCTACCTCCAACATAATTGGAGCGAGCCGGCCAATTTGTGGAGCGAGAGAGGGTATGACTTCCTCCCACTCCGACATGTGGCGAATGAAAGTGTGCAATAGGCCGCTATACACGCTGTTCACTTGAGCTACTGCCTGTGAAGTCAGGACAACATTAAGGTTGAAGACAAGGGTCTGCCTGCGACATTCAAATTTAATTTGGTTTTTCGCAATTTGTAAACTAATACGACAAAGCAGGCTTATGGCATTCTAATTGCGCTAGTGGAATTATCATCTCCACAGGTTTACATAAAAATCTTTACTTGAAAGTGACCAGTTTAAGAAATTAATCAAAATACTGAGTTGGGCGTGAGTAACTCACAAATTAGTCGATATAGAATAGTAAACGTATGTTAAATAAGTGGGTTTTTGGGCTCCGAAAAAAAAACGTAACCCTTATAGGATCGCTTTGTACCGTATTCCGTCTGTCCGTGTATCTAGGCCTCTTTTCTCAGAAACGGCTTGAGGGTAATAAGATGAAAATACTGATTATGCACGGAGTGAGCCTATAAGTGTTCCGTTTTTTTTCGGAATCCTAAAACCTAACTCCAGAATTCCAGACGCAGACAAAAAAAGTCGCGTTTTAAAGCTAGTAAAGTAATGTTAGTGAAAACTTTTGGTTAAAGTAATGTCAGTGAAAACTTTTGGCTAAGGTGATGTTAGTGAAAACTTTTGGCTAAAGTGATGTTAGTGAAAAACTTTTGGCTAAAGTAATGTCAGTGAAAACTTTTGGCTAAAGTGAAGTTTGTGAAAACTTTTGACTAAAGTAGGTAATGTATATAAGTGTAAACTTTTCTAAATGTTAGTGAAAACTTTTGGCTAAAGTGATGTTTGTGAAAACTTTTGACTAAAGTAGGTAATGTAAGTGTAAACTTTTCTAAATGTTAGTGAAAACTTTTGGCTAAAGTGATGTTTGTGAAAACTTTTGACTAAAGTAGGCAATGTAAGTGTAAACTTTTCTCAATGTTATTGAAAGCTTTTTTTACCGTGTAATTAAACTCTTGTGGCATATTCAAAGGCAGCCAGGACCAGCTGAATAGTTGCCTCAACGACGACCTCCAGCTACTATCATGGGGTCGGTCAGGATCTCGAGTACTTCGCAGCAAATCAGCTAACCCGTCGATTGTCGTGAATTGAACGTTCCGGTACGATTCGAGAATGTTTCCGCTCGCCGATTCTTTGTCTCGCTCGCGCATTCCCTTTTGCGCTTCGGCTCTTCTGTTGCTATCAGTGATAATTACTTCCACGTATGAATCGTAGTGCAGTGCGTCTTCTTGCTCAACAACACGTGTGGGGGTGGCCCTGGAGGTGCTGCAAACAAGGCAAAAACGTTTAAAAACTGTAACCCGACAACGGGAAATTAGATGTACCTAACATCCGTCACATTGATTTTGTTGGTATAATTTAATATAAAAAAATCTTTGTAAAACCGACTTCAAACGCCCGCGCCATGCCACTACAAAATATAATTTACTGTTCATATTTTAAAACCGCTCAACCGATTTCGATAAAATTTAACTGGGACCACATGGGATTTGAAACAAAAAAAAAAGAATTTTCCAAATCAGTTCAGGTGTCTTCGAGTAATCGGTGAACATAAGTAAAAAAGAAGATTTCGACGAATTGAGAACCTCCTCCTTTTTTGAAGTCGGTTAAAAAAATGTAGCCTATATGTCATCTGGGCTATATTATTAACTAATTGATTGATACCTAGACTTCCTTTAAAAAAAAATACTTAGCCAAACCTTTAGTTGGCAAAATGTGAATCGATGCGCACAGATGTGATTCCAGCCTAAGAGGGCCTTTTTCACCACCTGTTGATAAAGGTCTGATAGCCTATCCACAACTTATCTAACGGATAGCGTATTTCTGTTTCATAAGTATCTGATAAGTCAATCTGGCAGTGAAACTCAAAAATATCGCACAGGTATATCCAGCATATATTTTATCTGTTAGATATGTATCAGGCACTTTATCAGCAAGTGGTGAACAAGCCATAAATCTCTACAAACCCGGCAGCAGCAGTTCCAGGTGTCTCCTGTTCCTGACCATCTTCATTAATATATCCCGCAACCGGCACACCAACATTTGAAGAAGACGTCGCAGGGGCAGCCTTCGCGGCCTTTGGGCCATCGGTAAAGTGCGGCACCCCTTTCATGTTATTTATTTCAGCGTGCAAAGCCTGAAAAAAGTGTACTTAAATTAAAAATTTAAAACGCCCCCGACATGTGAATCTATGGCCGGACTAAGTACGATATCTATACCTGACATCCTGTTACCCAGTTTCTGCTGTAGGTAACATCAGGTTCTCCTCCTAGATCCTTCTCAGGTGCTTCTTGTCTCCTCTCAGAGCGTCCGCGTCAATTAAGGTTTTTAGGGTTCCGTACCAAAATGGTAAAAATGGAACCCTTATGGTGAGACTTTCTCCGTCCGTCCGTCCGTCCGTCTGTCACAGTCGATTATTTCAGTAACTATTAAAGCTATCGACATATTTGGCATAGTTGTGTATAATAGTGGCCCAACATCATTGGAATAAAGAAAAATCGAAAATTATTTTTAGTTTTATTAACAAAGGGGGAAAATCGGGAGTTTGAAATTTCAAAGTAAAATAACTATACCGAGCGGGGTATCATATGAAAGGCCTTTACTTGTGCATTCTAAAACAGTTTTTTATTTATTTCTATATATAATAGTTTTTGATTAATCGGCCAAAATGTCTAAAAAATACCGTTCCCCCCCCCCCCCCCCCTTATCTCCGAAGTTTACCAATCGAAAAATCTGAAATAATTATGGTCAATAGAGGTTTATGTAAATTTTACAGGAAAATAAAATCAACGCTCTAACTAGCATAGTTTTTTTGACCGAGCGAAGCGAGGTCTCTGAGTCTACTAGAGCGATTTGCACTTACTTCAAATCTAGATATAATATGTGAACCGATGGCCTCCAGCCGAAAATGGCTTAAAAAGTTATAAAAATCTTTATTTCTGGGGGGCTCTCATAGAAGCGAATGCGAAGTAAAATTTTTTTTTTTGCGATTCATAGGGTTTCTGTGTATCATTTTAAAGACAATTTGGAACAGAGTACAAACGTATTTTTTTTTATTTTTTTCCTAAAATTGACGAAATGGGGGGCTTTCAAAGTGGCGATTTAATACGCTCTCTTGAAGACGCTGTCTGGGAAAATCGGCTATATATTTTCGAGCTGTACTTATTTTTTTATTTCACTTGTATCCTGTACTTGAACAACAAATACTAAAATTATATGAATATTATAAAGAAACGAGATTATTTAATTTTTAATGGGCATCAGTAATTCATATAGCATCAACATAGCTTCACAATAATGCTAATAGATGGCGCAGTCATTAACTATTCCATGGAACTAGGAGTTACGACTACGATCTATCCCAAAAACAGTTTTGCGTCGACCATTATTTAGGTACATAATATAATAATATAATTATTATTCAATTAAAATTATTCTTTAGTTAAATATCAAACTTCAATAAACTATTAATTACTACATTTTGTATATTTTCTATTCGCGTCGATAGATGACGATTTGTACAGATGCCCGTAACCCGGTTTCACTCGTTAGTACCTACATATATAATTCAATGTTTTCATTAACGTTCCCTAACCTTTACGGGCTACCTATGATAAGTTAGGTGATGATTATCTACTGTCAACTTCTTTAACGCGATCCTGTACGGGACACCTAAAAGGACATTGGGACGGATGTTAGGACTTAGGATTGTGTTTTGGAGCTACCTACGTAAAGAGACTCCTACATAGGGGATAATTTAGGTATGTTTGGTGAAAACCGGCATAATAATAATGTCAGTTTTGGTCGTCATGTATCGATTGAATGAATAATCATGGGATACCGTTACCGCGAGGTCTCAGTTCGGTGCGAACCACTAGTTTATATTAACAATAAACCTCTACAAACAAAGTTAACGATAAATAAGCAAATTAATATAATATTATCGTTTTACTTTTACTTTTGGAGTACGGAACCCTCGGTGCGCGAGTCAGACTCGCACTTGGCCGGCTTTTTTAATTACTGCGGGAGCTCCTTAAGATCCTCCGGGATAAAATGTAGCCTGTGTATTAATCCTGGGTATGAGCTATCACTATTCCAAATTTCACTCAAATCGGTTCATTCGTTGTGGCGTGAAAGAGTAACAAACATCCATCCTCACAAACTTTCGCATTCATAATTTTAGTAGGAGTAGGATTGTTTGTAGGAAGAGTGATAGCTACCAAGCCTAAATCTATAGGTACCTAATGTGTTGTCTGAAAGTGTACACACTATATTAGGTCGTTGGAATCTCCTCACCTTCGCTTCAGCACCATACTTTAGTGCGTCCGTGCTAGTAGTGGCAGCATCCATTTTTTCCAACGCACTAGCCTTAAGATCTTCCAAATGTTTCAACTGTACTTCATTCACAACAGATCCCTTGCTCTGTGGTTTGTTCACGTTGACTGTACCAGGTTGAAGCCTATTATTAATTTCTGCAGTCAAAGACTTCACTTCGCCTGCATATTTCATTGCATCGGCGCTAGTTGTAGCAGACTCCATGTTTTCCAATGCAGTGGCTCGGAGATTCTCTAAGTGATTCAACTGTATTCTATTTCCGATCTGGCCTCCCGAATAACCAGCCATTCCATCGCCCACTGGGATCGCTATGGCGTCAATAATAGTGCCAGCCGATGGGTTGTCGACGGCGTTTTTGATGGCAGCCATGCTGCCTGCAGGCTTGCCGGTGACGGCGCTCTCTGTCGCGTCGTACGCCACCCCGGCCGCCACCCCGGCGGGGATCGCTGCTAGCCCTAAAGATATGTTCGCATAAATACTCTCATTCAAATCATTTCTTTAATTATAGTCATTTGTTTAATTTACTAAATGATGCCCGCGACTTTGTCCGCGTGGATTAAGGTTTTTGGTGTGACTTCTTTTGTCGCACCGCACACACATTTTTAGGTAGGAAGTAAGTTAGCGTGACGGATCGTCACGCTCTGAGGGGAAAGGCTCGATCGGGTGAACTGGGGATAGGTACAGTCAGCTGCTCTTCAGTATAAGTGTCACTCACTCTCACTATGTGAGAGTGAGTGAGACTGAGCTGTCAATATAAATTGATTAGAGTATATTATTGATTAGATTAGGTAATTAGATTATTAGAGTATATAAATTGATTGCGATTAGCAATGAAGTTTTCACTTCTGCCGTGCGGTCTTAAGCACACACTTTTTTTTTGATTTCCGCGGGATCTCTGTAATTTTCCGGGATAAAAAGTGTAAAAAGCCTATGTGTTAAACCTGGGTATGAGCAATCTCCATTCCAAATTTCAGCCAAGTCGGCTCATTCTTTGTGGAGTTATAGAGTAACAAACATCTATCCATCCATACATCCTCACAAACTTTCGCATTTATAATACTTATTAGTAGGAAGTAGTTTCATGATTCTTTTTGGAACGATGTTCCTTTTCGGATGGTTTTGCGGGTGGAGGCTAAGCGAAAAAAAGTGTAAGAATTTTCCGTCGCAACACTTGGACTTGTTGTCATCGTTTATTACCCACTTAGCATCAAAACGTTGGTGGCGTATCGGTTAAACGAAAGGGTGAAACTATCGGTTCGGGGGTTCGAATCCTGACTTCAGATCATTAATTTTTTTTTTAATTTTTAGAACGAAGTTATAGAAGACAAATTCCGAACAAAATATTTACGGCAAAAACTAAGGCCACCTTTTGTGGGCAGCGTGAACTTGCTTGAACTTGCTTTAATGTTGTGTATTTTTACGAGATGGTTCTAATATGTGGCGAGAGATGGCGTTGATTCTGAACTTCGTTCCAACCGAGTGTTCCACGACACTCACGCATTTTTTTGTTACATTTTACTATATTTACATTAGACACATTTATATACGGCACAAAGTTAAAATGTGTCTACCTACTGCATGTGAACCCAGGGACTTCACATCACCTATGCACACCTTTTGAGTTCTGTCACTAAGATATGAGGCAATTCAAAATATTTAATCCACGTAGGCCAACCTGTGGCTCTATGACACGTCATACTCAATACTCTACCGCCGGTTCGGAAAGCGGATTCTGCTGAGAAGAGCCGGTCAAGAAACTCAGCGGTTGCTCTTTTCAAAATAATCATTTTACAATATTATTATGTAGCTATTTACATTGTGTCATAGTTATTTATGCAACTGTTGTATAATAAGGGGTATTAAAACATGAATGTGGGTTTATCACACGAGTGTTTTAATACCTAATTATCAACAGCTGCATACAAGACTTTATCTACTCCCATAATATGAATCCTCTATAAAGGTTCTGAAACAGTTAGCTTACTGCTAATATTAAAACAGCCATTCCTAGTACCTAACCTAATTAATATCATCCATTACTGAGTACTGATACCTATATACAAATAAACTAAGTATTAATGAAAGAATTATTATTTATTGTAGTAGTAGGTAATTAACATATTGTATAGTGCAATTATTAAAATTCACTTTAATGTTTGAAGGTCCCGATCCCGAAGTACTCGGCGATGTTCTTTTTTTGAAATTCATACAAATGTTTTTTTTTAAATTCATAGATACCAGTACCACGCATCGAACAGTAAGAATGTGGCTGTCTGTGGAGTAAACCTTTGCTCAGAAGGGATCGAAAAAAAAAACAAAGGAGTGTTATTATGAATTCAGTACAACATTATATCATCCGTTTGGATGACATTATGGTTATTAAGACATTGGGTGTTTAATGTTGGCAATAAGCTAACTGTTTCAGAATCTTTTATAGAGGATTTAAAGCATGGGAGTAGATAAAGTTTTTTATTTGTAGGCAGCTGGATGCCAAGCCGATTTTTAACTAGAATAGAGTAGAATAGAATATTTCCACAATGACGAGAAGTTCCTAAAATGCGTATTACAATTCAATACATGTTAAGACGGGCAGAGAGAAAGCAGCCCCATTCCCGCCGGTGCAACCCGTTCACGAGCATGACGCATGATCCAGCCGTTGCTTCGCTCAACCATAATATTTGAGGTGCCACTATGGCAATAAAGGCGTTGCACTTTATTTCAAAATGAAATCAGGTGCAACGCCTTTAATGCCATAGTGGTTGAGTTTTAATAACAAGGTTTGGTTTACACTAGTTGTGCACTATAATATCTCCCGTGCAGATCGCTCATCTCTGAGGAGGTTGGCCGCCGTGACCCGATTTGTTCGGGACGACTACTACTAGGTGGACCGACCAGGGAGCCACTGGGTACTCGGCGCAAGGCCGAGTCCTGTGCAAGTTATTCACGCAAAGAAGCAGTTGAGTACCTCCCGTGGTTATCCCGGCCGCAACCCCGCTGGCCACCACGACGGTGGAGCGGGTCGCTGCGTTGAGCGCCTGGTCTCCACCTTCGTGATCACCCACAGCATGGTGGATAAGGCCTGCAAACAAAGAATTCCACTTATCTATAGAAATACAGAGAAGCTAGCTGACCCAGCGAACTTCGTACCGCCAACAAAAATATTTAGGGGTGGGCCACTCTTATCATTTAGGGGTATGAAAAATAAATGTTGGCCGATTCTCAGACCTACCCGATATGCACACAAAATTTCATAATAATCGGTCCAGCCGTTATGGAGCAGTTTTTATACTAGTGGTTCGCCCCGAACTGAGACCTCGCGGTATCCCATAATTCCCATAAGGTAGTTTTAACTATATTATATTGCAATTAAAACGCGCCGAATCTGATGACGTCAATCGTCATCTGCTTTCGTGGATGGGATGCATATTTACAATATTAAAGACAGCGCCATCTAGTAACAGTATAGTGAAGTTTTGTTAAAAACATTGATGCCCATTAAAACTCAAATAATTTCGTTTCTTTATAATATTTATCTAATCTTAGTATTTGTTGTTCAAGTACAGAATATAACTCAAATTATGTGTAAGTTTCAAGTTTTAAAACAAAGTGGTTTTAGAAATCTAGCCTCGAATACAATCTCCACTTTGAAAGCCCCCCATTTCGTATGGGAGCCCCCCTGAAATAAAGATTTTTATAACTTTTTAAGCCATTTTCGGCTGGAGGCCATCGGTTTACATATCATATCTAAAATTGAAGTAATTACGTTCAGTAATTCAGAAGTTATAAGGCTGTGACAGACGGACGGACGGACAAGTGCAAATCGCTCTAGTAAACTCAGAGACCTTCGCTTCGCTCGGTCGATAAATACAGAGAAATGATAGTGTATATTGGTTAGGACTGTGATCTCCTATTAGGAGGGTCGCAGTTTGATCCCGGGCTCGATCTTACTTTTCGGAGTTATGTGCGTTTAAGCTAACTGCTTCACATGAAAACATCGTGAGTAAGCCTGCACGTCTGAGAGTTCTCCATGATGTTCTCAAAAGGGGTGTGTGAAGTCTGCACAATTCGAATTGAGCCAGCGTGGTGGCCTCTATAACCCTTCTCTGGGAGGAGACCTGCGTCCAGTAGTGAGCCATTGACGAGTTGCCGATGATGATGATGATAAAAATACATGAGGCTATCAAGCACTTTATCAGCAGGTGGTGAAACAGACCTGGTTGCGCCAGGTTATTTTTCGTATGATTAATTATTATATAATTTAAAAACATTATTTACTATGGTGCATTCCTTTCATCCATTTTCCTACCTACCTAAAGCAGCATTCAGAAGTCTGCATATATACGCGCCTGAACTTCGCGAGAAACGCGGAGCAGTGACGTAACATAACGTCATATTAACGTACCTAACTTCACTACAAATCTACAAGTCGTACGCATGCGCCGATAATAATGGCCGCCGTTCTTAATATAAAAATAAATGAACTTTAAACCCCCTAAAGCATTGTGATCTTTAGGGGAATAACTCTTCCAATAAAGTGTTTGTGCCCAATAAACTGTGGTGTGTGCCAGCGAGAGAATTGAAGAGGATATTATCGCCAACTTGCCTGACTGCGTGCTTAACTTCAGCGTCAATCAAGTGAGTGCTGCTTTCCTCTCAATTTCCTTCATTTCGTTTTTGTCTTCAGCACCATAGCTTATTTATATACCTCAGAAATACAGTCCGCTCTCTAAATATAAAAATAACATTATAATAATAATAACTTTCGTATGTAGCATAACGTGGCGCAAACATCATAATTTTTGGTCCTTCGAGCCGGATATTTTCCAGCATATTTTCATTTGTTAGAATACTTTTATAGGCTCTAATAAGTGAAATTTTATAATATTTACATATAATATTCATTGTGAATATATGTATTTGTATTATTGAAAAAGTGGCAATTGCGTCATACTTTTTCAGTGTCTTATTATATACTGGCATAAATAATATAGCATTGAGCTAACTATTTCCCCAGTTAGGCATACTAATAATTTACTTATATTTATGTATTTTTTGATAAATATATAGTATTTTTGTATAATATTAACAATCAAAACAGTTCTTGAATATTGTTGTAAAAACCGTCAATATAACAACATTTTGAAAAAGTTACTTAAGTTCTAACGCATAAGTTCGAGAAGAGTTCGAGATTCGTTTGAAGACTCGGGTCGATCATTCGATCGAAAGGTATAACCCGACCGCGTAACGTTGAGTGTTTTCTAATACGTTCGCTTGACGATTACGTAACCTACTTAATTTACCCGCCTTTGCTTGACGAAGGTAGGTTATTTTGTTACCTTTTCATTTGTGATTTAGTTAACTTGTTTATAATTACCTACGTGCTATCAAAATGCCGCCTAAAGTAGATCCTAAATCGAGTGAAGGTGATCAAGATATTCAAGATTCTAGACTGTCTATCCTACTTGCTAAACGTGAAGCTATATTTAGAATTATGCAGAATATCTTTGAATTATCCCGTGATACCAACATTCATACTAATGACGAAATAAGAGAACATTTTCTCGACGAATCTTCACAAATCGATTCGCTTCGAGAAAGATACGAATCTATAGTTGATGATTATAATTCTCGTTTGTTGCAACTAGATTCTGATGCAATGCCTGATTACAACTGTCTGTACGCTTTTGAGACTTTGTATAGTCGGGTCAAACGAATTCAAACGAAATGCTCAGCTTCCGATTCAACACCGGAATTGCAAAACGCGACCTTTTCGCTGCTAAAAGCCAAACCAAAGCTGGCTCCCATATCGATATTAGACTTCGAGGGTGACATAAAATCCTTTCAGATGTTTTATTCGACTTTTAAATCAGTGGTAGATAATAATCCATTACTCAGCGATGCCGAAAAGCTATTTTATCTATTACCGAAGCTGAAAGGGAAGGCGAAAAGCGCGATTGCAGGAATTTCTCCGTGTGCTGAAAATCATCAGCTTATCTTACAAACACTCATCAATCGTTTCGACGACAAACGTATGTTGACTTCCGCGTATTTAAACGAATTATTTCGTTATAAAGGTTTTCAAACCGCCTCAGCGACTAACTTTGAGTCGTTCACAGATCAGTTCGCTGGCGCAGTGAGCGCTTTCAAAAACTTAAAATTAGATAATTTGGCTGATCTTATCATATTACATATAGCTACACAAAAGGTAGACACTGAAACTATACGTTCGTTTGAAATTAAGTGCGGAAATAAAATACCTAAGTTCGACGACTTTGTGGAATTTATCACAACTCGCGCGAAAGTGTTTGAGCGTACAAATAAGAATAATATAACGAAAGCTTCAGATACACGTCAAAGTAAAAATATAAAGCAATCAAACAATGCTTCTGGCAATGCGCCTAAATATCAGGCTTATGTGAGTACTGTTGATAAGCCTACTTCGTCTAAATGTCTATGTAAAAATATTTCGCATACACATTTATATAAATGTGTCGATTTTAATAAATTATCAACACCTCAAGAACGTTTTAAATGCGTAAAAGAAAAAAACGCCTGTATTAATTGCCTCGGACTTTCGCACAAAGTTGGCCGGTGTGACGTTTCCCCCCTTTGCCCCTGTGGACAAAAACATAATAAAAAATTGCACTTTGAAGTCGAACAAACTCGCGCGCAAAAGCTAGATGTTTCCGTGACGTCACCGCAGATACCTACCGCTTCGTCGCTCGTAGCGTGTGAACGCACCGACGTAGCTCTTTGTGCTACGGACGTAGGCGCCTCTAGCAGCGCTACGCATTCGTTTACAAATCAAGTTACACATCGCGTTGGAGATAAGCGATCTACTGTCTTACTAGCTACGGCACAAATTGCAGTATACGATGTCCATGGTAAACGAAAAATAATACGTGTCTTGTTAGACTCAGCGTCGCAATCAGACTTCATCTCCAAAGAATGTTGTGATCGTCTAGGTTTAAAACAGTCACGATGTGTAAACACCGAATATACTATTGTGAAGAAGGGGTTCGGAGGGATCGAAAAAGTTATACATTCTAACTCAATCGATCTAAAGTTTTATTCTCGCTTTAATGACAACGTTAGTTTTAATATTTCGCCACTTGTTGTTGATAAAGTAACAGATAAATTGCCTACGGCTGTGGTAGATACGTCAGTCCTATCACACCTGAAAGGTATTCCGCTTGCTGATGAAAGTTTCGGCGTAGCTAATAAAATAGATGCTTTAATAGGAGCTTCCCTATTCCCGCATTTGCTTCTGCCCGACGATGTCCATACGTCACGTCGCGACCCGTCGATGCCAGTCGCATTGCGCACAGTCTTAGGTCTCGTGTTCATGGGCAATGCGCCTACGATACCTGCTGTGAATACTCAATCGGCCTTGACATGTTGTTTCGTTCAAGAGCCTCCCGCTATTGACTCGATAGTCAGACGTTTCTGGGAACTTGAAGAGCTTCCTTCCGCTTCCGTTCAACATCCCGACGATGCTGAATGTGAACATTTCTATACTTCAACTACTACCCGTGATCCTGTCACTGGTAGATACGTTGTCGGCCTGCCATTTAAAGAGGATGTATGTTCCCTAGGGAATTCTATGGATGTAGCTAAAAAACGTTTTGCGTGCCTCGAAAAAAAGCTCGAAGCTACACCTAAATTGGGATCAGCATATGATGACGTCATAAGAAATTATCTCGCGAAAGATTATATTTCTCCCGCGCCTTCGTACGATTTTCGGGATCCTGTTCCTATCTATGTGATGCCACATACGGGAATTTTACGAGAAGACAAATCTACGAAATTGAGATTGGTCGTAGATGCTTCCTGCCGTACCAGTTCTGGACGTGCACTGAACCATATTTTACATTCAGGCCCTAACCTACAGGGAGATCTATTTAAAATAATTTTGAACTTTCGTCTGCATGCAATTGCAATGACAGCAGATTGTCGCGAGCAATTTCTACAAATAATTATGCGCGAAGCTGATCGTCGCTATCAATGCTTCTTATATCGCTTCAACCCGCGAGACCCTCTCGTGCTATACCAGTTCAATCGCGTTTGCTTCTGTCTCACTTCGAGTCCATACCATGCACTGCGCACGGTACGACAGCTCGTCGAAGACGACGGCGCGAAATATCCGCTGGCGAGTAGCATTGTGCTACCTGCGCTATACATGGATGACGTTGCTTTCTCGCTTCTTAACGAACGAGAAGCAATCACTGCGTCACAGCAGATTATTGACCTATTTAAGGGTGCACAGTGGGAGTTGATTAAGTGGAATAGCAATTCTCGCGAAGTTTTAGATAGCCTTCCAGCATCACACAAACTTCCTACTGAAGTGGAGTTTGATAAAGCCATGCACCATAAGATACTTGGTTTGCATTGGTCTACTGAAAATGACTCGTTCTATTTCAAAATTTTCGTTCTCGACGATGTGACATGCACTAAGCGCTCCATCTTGTCGACTGTTGCCCGTCTGTGGGACATAATGGGCTTCGTTGCTCCCACAGTCGTGTATGCCAAAATAATAATTAAAATGCTTTGGCAATTAAACCTTGATTGGGACACAGTAGCTCCACCACACATCATTAGGATGTGGAGACAGTTTTGCGATGAATTACCAGCTCTAAATAAACTTCACACAGCACGTCATGTGGGCGTAACCGACGACTGTGAGGTCACACTCCTGAGACTCTCAGATGCCAGTCTCTCAGCTTACGGTGCGGTGATTTACTTACACGTGAATTCACCTACTGGTAATACTGCGCGTCAAGTGCGCATCTCGTTTGCGCGAAAAGTAAAGTTTCGCCGACAAAACCATTCAATTGCGCGTCTCGAGCTATTAGGTGGTGTCTTGCTGTCGAAATTGCTTCGCACAACTTACATGACAATTACACCAAGCGTAGCTCAATTAAAGCTAAATATGCATTTCTTGACTCTAAAGTAGCAAAGTCGATCTTGTTTAAAGTCATAGGACAACAGCTCCTTTCCTATGAGGAACTATGTACTGTACTCACACAAGTCGAATGTCTACTTAACTCGCGTCCACTGACAGTACTCAGCTCGGACCCCGCAGAGCCTTCAGCTCTTACACCGAGTCACTTCCTGCATACTGTGCCTCTTTATTCCTTGCCTGCGCCTGATGTCAGTTCAGACAATGTCAATTCACTTGAAAGGCATTCGCTAATGGATAAGATGGTCCAATCATTCTGGAATCGTTGGAGGATGGAGTATCTACATAGCCTACAAGTTAGACAAAAATGGAATACGCCTTCTGTACCTATCACTCCAGGAACTGTCGTTGTAGTAATGAATGACAACGTGCCGCCTTTGGCTTGGCCTTTAGCAGTAGTAGAGAAAGTACATCCCTCAAAAGACGGTATTATACGTGTAGCAACTGTGAAAATCTCTGGGAGGACTTATCTCCGTCCGGTTGTTCGTTTATGCCCTCTTCCTACGCAGTAAACATTTAATATAACTGTATTGTATTATATTGTAATTTATATAGTATTTTATTCAAACTTTAACAATAAGTTAGCTTATAAGTTTATACTAATAGTTATAAGCTACATATATATACTAATAGCTTATAAGTTTATACTAATATATATAGTGTATACCTAATGAAAACAGTGGTGGTGCCGATTGTCAAGAATAAAACCGGAGATCTGAGCTCGGCTAATAACTATCGCCCAATCTCACTAGGTACCATCACTGGAAAAATTTTGGAGCGTTTGATACAACCCGATCTGCTGAAGAATATTTTGATTGATGATGCGCAATTTGGCTTCCGTCCTGGTCTCTCAACAGACTCGGCAATTCTTAGTTTGAAACACACCGTGGACTACTATACGAGTCGAGAAACATCAGTGTACGCCTGTTTCTTGGACTTGAGCCAGGCTTTCGACCTAGTGAATTATAATATTCTCTGGGCGAAATTGTACCGATCTCATGTTCCAAATGAATTGGTAGGTCTCTTGAGATACTGGTACGAAGGCCAAATAAATAATGTCAAATGGGGCGACGCGACGTCTAATTCATACAAATTAGACTGCGGAGTACGTCAAGGGGGTATAACTTCTCCGGATCTATTTAATGTGTATGTAAATGATTTGATAGAGGAGCTGAGAACCACAAAAATTGGTTGTCATATCGGTAACACGTGTGTCAATAGTCTCAGTTACGCTGATGACGTGGTTCTCAGCCCGTCTATCAAAGGGCTTAGAAAGTTACTTTCAGTCTGTGAGTATTATGCCAATACTCATGGGCTGAAATATAATGTCAACAAATCAGAAATGATGGTGTTTCGAGCGGGAAAGGGTCCGGAGAGAGTACCCGAGGTATTACTAGATGGATCAGCAGTTCGGGTTGTAACAAAGTTTAAGTATCTGGGACATGTTCTTACTGAGCACCTGCGAGATGACTGTGACATTGAGAGGGAGAGGAGGGCACTCTCGATTCGTTGCAACATGCTGGCTAGGAGGTTTGGTAAATGCAGCAGGCCCGTCAAAATTACACTGTTTAACGCGTATTGCCAGTGCTTTTACACTTGTCAACTTTGGACTAATTTTCTCAGAAAGTCCTACACTGCAATGCGCGTTCAGTATAATGATGCTTTTCGCATATTGATGGGTCTGCCCAGATATTGTAGCGCCTCCGGTATGTTTGCGGAATCGAGAGTGCCAGACTTCTACGCAGTTCTGAGAAAAAGAGTAGCTTCCTTCTGGAACAGACTCCGAAAGTCTCAGAACAGTATCCTCAAAATGGTGTGTGACGGGATGCCCAGCAATATTTTTACATATTGGCTATCTGTGCATCAAAATAGTAATAAGAAATAAGATTTTCTCGATGACGCCTGGGATGTAGTTTTTTAACTTTCCCAGATAGTTTTAAGTGTTTAAATTTAGATTGTATTTTTTATGTACTGGGTTTTTTGCCTTTAATAAAAATTATTATTATTATTATTATTATTATTATACTATATGCTATATCTATATATTAATATTTAACTCATAACGAACTTATACGCCATTTGCGTTTCTCATAGAGTCCTAATTGCGCTCTACACCTCATGAGAATCTTCTTAAAGGTGTCCCTTTAAGGCCGGGTGGATGGTTGCGCCAGGTTATTTTTCGTATGATTAATTATTATATAATTTAAAAACATTATTTACTATGGTGCATTCCTTTCATCCATTTTCCTACCTACCTAAAGCAGCATTCAGAAGTCTGCATATATACGCGCCTGAACTTCGCGAGAAACGCGGAGCAGTGACGTAACATAACGTCATATTAACGTACCTAACTTCACTACAAATCTACAAGTCGTAGTACGCGTGCGCCGATAATAATGGCCGCCGTTCTTAATATAAAAATAAATGAACTTTAAACCCCCTAAAGCATTGTGATCTTTAGGGGAATAACTCTTCCAATAAAGTGTTTGTGCCCAATAAACTGTGGTGTGTGCCAGCGAGAGAATTGAAGAGGATATTATCGCCAACTTGCCTGACTGCGTGCTTAACTTCAGCGTCAATCAAGTGAGTGCTGCTTTCCTCTCAATTTCCTTCATTTCGTTTTTGTCTTCAGCACCATAGCTTATTTATATACCTCAGAAATACAGTCCGCTCTCTAAATATAAAAATAACATTATAATAATAATAACTTCCGTATGTAGCATAACGTGGCGCAAACAAGACCCTAAATAATGCTTTTTACTCCAATGTGAAAGAGCTTCGAACCGTGCCATATCTCAGTCCATTCCACGCCAAGCCCAAACGCTCTGCGCTTAGCTTAATTGTGGCCAGCTTCCTCTAGGAGATGGCTCTAAGAAGGAGGATCGAAGAAGAAGGATCTCTCGGGTTGGCGGTGGTGTTGCCATTTACCTTCGATCTCATTTACCATTTACTAACGTGAGTATGTCAATTGACCAAGGTACCCCAGGTGTGGAACATTTATTAATAGAAGTTACTTTTACTGGTACCACATTAGTACTTGGCGTGTTCTACAATCCCAGCCTTACAATTGACTACTATTCAACATTTGAAGGCCTTTTAGACAGATATATTCCTTTTTATCAACACTCTATTATTATGGGCGATTTTAACACTTGCCTTTTAAAAAACGACTCTGACTCTGCTCGGCTAAAATCAATAGTTACAGCAGCGGGTTTGCATTTTCTCCCCCTTTCTGCTACTCACTCTCTTCCAAATTGTTCTCCATCTCTTTTGGATCTTATTCTTGTTTCTTCCATTCATTATGATGCTAAGTATGGGCAATATCCTGCTGATGCTTTTTCATATCATTCGATCTCTGCGAGTGACTCACCTTTCGCGTGCCCCACGACAGGGATACCATTCGCTACATTGCTGACGGTGCCCAAACACTTCTTCTGGGTCTCCAGTGCCCCCTGCACGTCTCCAGTGCAGAGCTGTACAACTGACGTCACTTGGGACACCCCCGGACATTCCCGAGCAAAGTTTTCCGCCGTTCTCAATGCACCCTCGGTGTCACCAGTGATCGCTTGGGCAAATTGCTTCACCTGCGACACCAAGGGTATCCAATCTATGCCCGGCATTTTTCAATCTGAAAAACGATATAATTAAATTAAATTGGCGTAAAGGGGTTGTTTCAAATATAAAGGGAGTCTGGGCCAGGTCTTTGTACAGTCTTTCAAAACGTTTGGGGTCATGAAATAGTGATTATATTTTCTTTATTTCTCATTAAAAGGTCCTTTTTAGGGTTCCGTACCCAAAGGGTACCAACGGGACCCTATTACTAAGCCTACGCTGTCCGTCCGTCCGTCCGTCCGTCCGTCCGTCCGTCCGTCCGTCCGTCCGTCCGTCTGTCAGCGGGCTGTATCTCGTAAACCGTAATAGATAGACAGATGAAATTTTCACATATTATGTATTTCTATTGCCGCTATAACAACAAATAATAGAAATTAAATTAAATTAAAAAAATTAAATTAAAATGGGTAGGTGGGTAGATGGAAATCTTTTAATTTAATTTTTTTTAACGGAACCCTAAAAGAGCGAGGCCCGACTCGCACTTAGCCGATTTTTACGAGGTACAATGCGAAATTATTTTGCAAAATAAACGCGCAACAACATGGCGTTCTTTTTGACAATGACACGTACTTACACGAGTCATGATGACATTTGACTTAGAAATAACCACAATTGATAGCAATTGACATTTGACATACCAGCAATTGACGTTTGACAATTGAAATTACATTAAAATAAGATGACGTAACGTCATTACAAACATAGACAACAAAAGCAGATGGATGCACTCCGGCAGTTGCCATTCTACAGATGTACCCAATTATCAATTTTATATTTGTACCTCTTATTCACTGTAATACTACAAAAAAGCATATTTTATTTCAATTTCTATGATTTAATACTATTTTTTGGTATAGCGTACAAGTACCTGGCCCCAAGATGAAACAACCCCTTTTACTGACAGACCCCCCACTAAGTGACCCGATGACATCGGACGAGTCGCAGGTAGCCCCTGGATACAAAGACCTCAAGAAGTCCATGTGTGGCATTCTGTCCAGCCACAGAGGTTGCCGCAGAGTTATATTTTAATAGTAATTTTACCATTAGATAGTACAGCAAGTACTATAATGGTGACCCCAGAAGATAAGTTATAAAGGAATAGCAAGATTTGCGATAAAGATACGAAGTGACTTACTGTGACGTCAATTAAGAGATGCTTGGTTGGGTGTACCTGTCATGGAATGTACCATATTATTGGATTGCATTCATGGGACTGAAATGAGGATAGATATATTATATCATATTGATGATAATTATTGGTGTGAATTATTTTTCTTCAAGCAAGGATGGCCGAATAATTATTTAAAATTTTAAAAGGAAAATTACGATAAATATTTAAACAAATTTTGGAAGATACCTAAATAAGTATTTGAAATTACATTTTTCATTTGAAATTTCGGAAAATTACAAATTATTATTTTAAAGTTGAAGTATTAATTGAAACAACGGCCATTCTGTGAAACGAAGTGAAGTAAACGGGAATTGAATTATTTGAACAATATTACCCGCAGAAACAGCTTGAGAGTCGAGCGTGCTACTTTGCTATGGGGGCGTGGTGCAGAGTGGGAACGCGCATCAGAGTGTTAGCTAAAGTGTCATAGGACACCTCCGCCGTGCCTCCGCCCGACCCTACTTCAATAGTTTGGGCATTCTTACATTGCCGTGCCTACATAATTTACAATACTGCACTTTATGTCGTCAACCATAGGGACGAATTTAAAACAAGAGGTGATACACAATGCCGTTACCTACATAGACGAATGATATTTACTAGTTACCTACGATACCCAGACAGGTTACTGAAGAATCCTAGAAAATTAAAAGACATCAAAAACCGTTAAGGGCATGGGCGCTGAGGTCTACAGCCGCATACCCCTAACGATCAGAAATGCATCCAGTTTCTCGATCTTTAAATATAAAATAAGCTGAAGACCTGGCTTGTCGAGGGGTCCTTCTATAGCTACAATGAATTCTTGGATTGTAAAATTACCGACCAAAACGACCGCTTTCTTTGTATTATGTCGCAGGTTCGAATCTCACTCGCGAAGTAGTGACAGTTCGCTTTTCTTGTTTGTTTATTTTTAATTTTTTTTTTGCATAATTTTTATTATGCAGAAAAAAAATTGCATAAATATTATAATTGCATAAGTTGATAAAAAATGCTATGCAATAGCTTTACCGCGGCAGACCCGAGTGCCACTTAATTTTTTTTAAATTTAATGTTTAAAGTACATACTTTTTTATGATATGTAAGTATATAATTGTTATATACAAATAGATGTACAGTCGAATTCAAAAGTCCATACATAGCTTAAAGGCTAAAATCGTGTGCAATCAATGCTGTGTATCACTCGCATGCTCACTCACACAAATAAATATTATCTGTCAATAATATCAACCTTAAGTCATCAACATAAGGTTCAAAAGTTTTTCTCAGTGTCACTAACTAGGCACTTAGGTGCGATTTAATAAATACAATTATACTTTCATCAGGCTGTTTACTTGTCCGTCTTCATTAACAATAAGAAGTGTAAAACAGCTTTAAATATAAATAATACATTAGTTTAAAGAATTTATTTAAATCAATAACCCACATAAGTGTTTATAAAATACATACTTTAAATTAAAATTAACTTATAAATAAAATATAATAACTAAAATATATTATTAAAAGGAGTCCCTTTAGGCAAGGTTCCGAAGATACTGGCAGCGTTCCCCCTTTGAATAGCTAGACTAATTCTTTGTCCGAGGTAGCTGCCAGCTCTTCGGTCTCCTGTGATGTCGACTAACCTTTTTGCTATTTCCTTAAAAAGCCTTATAGCGCTAGGACCCCACGGACCAAGGGTCTCGACACCGAATGGGACAAAAACATATTCGGAGCCTAGACTCCTGTATTTATAAGTTTTAGCTTTTTCAGCCTCTTCACAAGCCGCACCAGCTCTGTTGTTGGTTCCATGTAGATGGGAAGGGGCCAGCGTGTCTGAACATGTTGCATCCCATACCAGCACCCGGCCCACCTTCCATGGAATCAAACTCATACCGTCCGGTCTCTTGCCATCGTCTCTTGCAATACCAGTCGGCTCAAGTAGACTTGGCACGTTGACGGTGGCAAGGGACCGGCGCACGATATCGTTAAGGGCGGCATGTCTCGAGAAGCGGCCTGCACTTTTTTGGCATGACAGTCCGTGATGTCCAAACTTGTCGACATCACTGCCACAAGGACATATATGAGGAACGCAGACCGGAACCCCAAGGTTACGATTCGGAGTGTGTCAGGCTCGAGAAATGTTCCTGTATTTGACGAAGGGTACGCGTGAAGCCAGTAGCCGGCCTCACGCGTACCCACGGCCAAAAGCCTAGCACGTGCCGAACCTGTACTACAGCTCAAAAGATTGTCATAAGTCAATTTACAGTTTATGTCGTCCCAGCTCCTCTGTGAATTTGGAGAAACTGGAAAATCTTGACCTGGGCATGCAATTAAAAAAGCGTTTCTAGCTTCTTCCAAGCCAGCAATTTCAAAGTTTGAAGGGGATGCCTTTAAAATTTTACTTATGAGATTTGCTGAACTATGGACAGAAGATAGGAAGGCTGGTAAAGCGACACTGGAAATTTTGCGAATCCCTAAACCACCATAACGGATGGGTAGGGATGCTTGGTTCCAAGATTGCTCGTTTAGCTGCATATTAAGTATTGATTCTAAGCTAATTTTGATTAAGTCGTCCACTTGTATCAAAAGATCTGGGTGATTCAAAAAGGAGCAGCGACGGAGCACATAGGTAAATTTTGGGACGAAAAGACAGAATTTTAAGATGCTAAGTGCATAATGTGGACTAATTTCCAAGAGACGGTCAGCAGATATTTGAAATTTAGTAACTGAATTATTAATATATTCAGAAATAGATTCATCAAAAATTGGAGAACCTAAAAGGTAAAGTGAATTACTGTTAACTATTTTTATATTTGGAGCAAAAATATTAAATTTTTGTTTTACGTCATTTAAATTTAAGTCGCAGTTATTTATAAAAAGTTCGCATTTGCTAAAATTAAGTTCCAAACCAATTGCTTCAAATTTATTTTTGATTAAAAAAAGGTCTGAAAACACAGTATCCACATCACCTCCTAGGGTTCCGTCGTCCAAATACCAAACGTTGAATTTAGAATTTAAATTTTTGATTATCGGATTTATAGCCAAACTAAAAATTGCAGGCCCAAGGGGATCACCCTGTTGACAACCTACTTCCGAGGACAGTTCATTAGAACGATATAACAATTTTGTTGGGTCAGCGTAACTGAGAAGAAGATAATTGTAAATTTCCGGTATATGTTGTTTTATTTCCGACAGCAGGGTATCCCTATTTACCGAATTGAAGGCATTTTTGACATCAATTTTGAGCAACACGTCAGGCTGTCCGTAAGTTAGGAAAGAGCGTAGGGCATGGACGGCTGCCTCACACCCTCCTTTTACACCAAAGCCTAACTGTACAGGTTCAAATTCCGAAATTAATTTTGGTAAAATATGTCGAACAGCAATTTTGGAGGCCAGACGTCGTAGTGTTGATCCAACAGCAATTGGTCTCACCCCTCCGTCCTTTTTGGTGAGGGCAATGAGGTTCACGCCGAAAAGAATAGGAACAATTTCTGGATTGACATTACCGGAATACATAAGGTTGATTAATTTAGAGATCGAATTTACAAGTTGCTCGCCTGCATCACCCACAGAATGTGATGTTAAGTCTTTCAAATGTTGGGGTGAGATTCCATCCAAACCTGCAGCAGAACCTGGTTTAAAAGATATAATGGCATCCGTAACATCTTTGTTTTGAATTTGAAGGCATGCATGCCCTGCTGTTGGTGGGTCGAAAAAATATGTGTTTACTGGAGCTGGAGGATGTTTTGTCCGTAAGGCCTGAAGGGTGTCAGGGGTATCTGGTGAAAGCACGTCGTTGGAGAACAAAAGGCGAGCTGCAACTTTGAGATCTCCGTCACAGATTTTGTTTTCGATGAGTTTGTTGCGATTACGAGGGGCATCATGTTTGATTAAAGGTGCGAGAGAAGGCGAGGAGCTTACAGCACAGTTGTTCTTAATTTTTTGTGTCAAATTCTGTTCATCATTTTTTATTATATGTAGTGTGCTGTATGAAAATAAAAATAGGTTCTGCCAGTCTTGAGTACAATTGCTTATGTTACATTTCTGTATTAATTTTGACAAATGTGTAGCAACGGTTATTCGGGCTCCACGAGGGATTCTTTTAACTATGGGTATACTATTTTTCAAATGGCTAAGATATGATTGGAAAGGAGTTTGATCGTTGGCTACATAAGTAGGCGCACTCGGAATAATGGGATGGATGTCTGAAGGTGAACTGTTTTGGCTAATATATTTCCTGTGTGTTTTTGTAGTGTGTATGTTGAGGCCTTTCAAAGATTTGAATGACTTATTGCATTGTGTACATGTATGGGCCGCGTTCGACGTGCCATCACACGATTGGGTCACGAACTGCATTCACAAAAGTTAAAAATATTCACAAAAAAGAATAACTTAAAACAAATTTTAAAGCACAATAAAGTAACTAGAAATGTACACAAGAAATAAAAAGTACAAAGTCAAAATATGAGGGCTGCTTGTTTTGGTAACAAGACGCATGCGTCGTTACGTAGCTGTACGTCAGAGGATGGTCTTGTAACTGGACGCTGCAGTGGAAGAGAACAAAGGATGTATGTCGTCGTCTTGACGACCGATGGCGGCCTTAGCAACCGAGTATGATTTATAATTTAGATAAATATGCACTAAATGGATTCATTCTTTATATTATAATCGTGACTAGAACACTTTACCAATTGTTATTGTACAACTTTTGGTAAATAAAATAGAAAACCTTCGAAAAGATTTAAACAGTTCATTATGAGGTTTCACTTATTTTTCAAGACATCACTTTGGATTATATTTTATTATTATCAAAATTGATCCCAACACCTTGATAACAATTTCACGTGCACTTTGAATATTATTTAGTGATTTCGATTACTTTTCAAGTCCAAATACAAATTAATTTTAAATTTATTTCAATATAATATACGGAGCCGTTATGTTTACTTTCCGTCAAAGTCCATCATTTTATTTAGTTTCAAAAGATTTCAGTTCAATACTACTATACAATGTCGACAATATCAACCTTAAGACAACCTACATTAGGTTTAAAACATTTATTTTCCTACTCCTGTCTATTATTGAGTCATTCTTTATTTCACTACTTCATCTATATCCAGTCTCAGTGTCGTGGTAACTTGGCTGGCATTATATGCATCAGCTCCATATGTTCTAGGTTCGAATCTCATAAGTCTTATTGCATTTGTTTTGTTTTTATTAATGTCTTTTTGTTATAAATATAAGTAATTTTTGTTTATTAATATTATAAGTAAAAAATACAAAGTAAATAGGAAGAAAACACTTTTTATTACTTATTAGACTTTATTGTAATTTATTTTTATAATTAGCATTTTACATTTTCTGAAATGAAATAAATAATATTAGCTTTAACTTTTTTTTAATTTTAAAGGTTATAGCTTAAGTAATCGTTTTCATAAAGAAAAGAAAATTGAAGCCAAACCTTGAAAAACTAGTAACCATTCGGCGGCGCTGCTTTTTTCTTTGTTAATTTTGATTACATTTATATAATATTATTTAATATAAGTAAAAAAAAATACGTTATGTTTTATGTTTAAAGATTTAAAATCTAAAAAAATTAATAAATACAAAGTAAACTTTAAAATTTAATAATTTTAGTATTTAATATAATCTCCACTATTTTCAATAACAGTAAGCAAGTGCCGCCGCATGGATCCGACTATTATTAGAACAGATATCCGTTCCTCTAATATTCGAGCCCACACTTCCACACAGTGAGCCTCTAATTCCTCTGCAGTCCCTTCGTTTCGCATATCCCACCTTTGCACCATCAAATCCCAAAAATTTTCTATAGGATTCAAGTCTGCTGATCTTGCTGACCAGGGAATAACAGTTATGTCTGAGTTTCGATTAAACCAATCACGCACTATGTGGGCTCGATGCACAGGACAATTATCATGCACAAATGATAGTTTTGGCATATCATTAGCTGGATAAATACGCCGCACAATTGGCAACATGCTGTCTTGTAATACTTCCACATAATGTGCTGCTTTGGCGCGCCCTGCTGTCGACACTAGTTCACCAGGTCCAGCGGCACTCATCCAGCCCCACATATATAGACTGATATCCGTCATATATATAACGATATACATATCCGTCCAGATTCCATGTTTGGAATAAAATTTTGTTGTGCATAACGGGTTCCATCTCTGCGCCACAAATGAAGCCTACCGTTTTAGATGACATAATATAAGACTTCTCGTCGGTGAATCTAGTATTCTCCCAGTCCCAGTCGAAATCTATATATACTCCCTTGCAAGCAATAATATAAAAGACTTTGCTTGTATCGACTGTCAAATCTTGTGTCCGTCAGTACTCAGTGACCATTTATCTAACTTCATTACTGCGAATTTTTAAACTACCTACATAAGTGAATTTATGGATATTACTCATACTTACAACTTGAACTAAGTAGTTAAGCACTTACTTTAACTCACACACGGTTATGTGTATAATACAAGAGTATTATACATGTAACCGTAGGTAAGTGTGTGAGTGACAGACTGCATGCAAGGCAACTTGTTTGCTTATTCTATATGGATTTATGCCGTCGAGTGTACATGACTTGTAAAAAGGAGTTTGGCGAACCCCCATAGTGTTTCTGACCCAGACTTGCGGCCCACGTTCACGAATCAAACTTCTGATACTTGTTCTAGTAAATCAGACTAACAAAAAAGTTAATCGAAGTCAATCAAATAAAGTTGGGAGAAAAAAGATATTCAGTAGTAAATTGTTAAAAATGAGGTTATTCCATTTAATATATTTAAGGCAAATTACCACTATAGCTTTGAATCAATCATTAATATGTGCTTTGAATTATCTAATAGGCACAGAATACTGTCTGAATATACCTACTTATCAGAACACGCTTCCTACCAACCTTACCTAAAATGTGTAATTCGTCACAATTCCTAGTTCCATGGTAATTCCTAGTTCTATGGTGCGTCAATGCGGCCAATGGTATTAGCATGGAACTAGGAAAACGACTAAGTGATGGAGGTTGTCATGCTGTTCTATTTTTTGGAAAAAGATTATTAGAGCTCCATTACTTCCATCACTTTCGTCCGATGTCATCTTATCGAGCGATATGTAAGGAACTTTGCTTTGGAACCAATTTGCTTGTAATTACGTTAAGTTCAGAAAGAAATGCTGTGTCGCGGTCGTTAGTATTAATACACTACAATGCTTAACAAACACAAAACGAACGAAAAAATAAAATAAACGCGCAAATGCCAAATGCATTACAAACAATTGACAAATGAAATGACCACGGATAATGAACATGGAGCTAGGAATTACGACCTTCCTATTTCTATGACCACGAATAACATTTGCATGGAACTAGGAATTAGAAGCAGTGATAGCCTAGTGGTTAGGACTGTGGTCTCTCGGGGGGTCGCAGGTTCGATCCCGGGTACGAACCTCTGACTTTTCGGAGTCAAGTGCGTTTATGCAATTAAATATCACTTGCTTCAACGGTGAAGGAAAACAACGTGAGGAAACCTGCACGCCTGAGAGTTCTTCATAATGTTCTCGAAGGTATGTGAAGTCCGCCAATTCGCATTGGGCCAACGTGGTGGACTATGGCCTATAAACCCTTCTCTTAGAAGAGACCTGCGCTCAGTAGTGAGCCGTTAATGGGTAGTTAATGATGATGATGATGATGAGGAATTACAACTTATCTACATTTGAGTGAGTTGACCATGGAACTAGGAATTGCGACTATAGTCTTCCTATTTATAGGGAGTTGACAATTGACATTGACATAAATAATTTGACAAGTTTTTACTCTTTACTCCGTAAAATGTTAAGTATTGCCATTAGAACGGTTAATTATATTGTGTAATTGTGAATAATTATATTTTTGATCCCCAACTTCTAAAAATATGGGGTTTACACAGAAAAATACTTTGAAAAATATTAAATAAAATGAAATGATTTCTGAATCTGAACGGTTTTTAAAAGTCTTGGGTCCAAATTCGCCAATCTTCTTTTTTACCAATAAATTTTCTATGACTATGACTATGACTATTAGAGACTCGGAGCTTTATTTTATTGACCGAGCGAAGCGAGGTCTCTGAGTTTACTAGAGCGATTTGCACTTGTCCGTCCGTCCGTCCGTCTGTCAGAGCCTTATAACTTTTGAATTACTGAACGTAATTACTTCAAATTTAGATATAATATGTAAACCGATGGCCTCCAGCCGAAAATGGCTTAAAAAGCTATAAAAACCTTTATTTCAGAGGGGCTCTCATAGAAGCGAATGCGAAGAATTTTTTTTTTATTTGCGATTCATAGGTTTTCTGTGTATCATTTTAAAGACAATTTGGAACAGAGTACAACCGTATTTTTTTTTTTATTTTTTTCCTAAAATTGACGAAATGGGGGGCTTCCAAATTGGCGATTTAATACGCTCGCTTGAAGACGCTCTCTGGGAAAATTTTCTATATATTTTCAAGTTGTACTTATTTTCTTACTTCACTTGTATCCTGTACTTGAACAACAAATACTAAAATTATATGAATATTATAAAGAAACGAGATATCCCAAAAACAGTTTTGCGTCGACCATTATTATTTAGGTACATAATATAATAACATATTATTCAATTAAAATTATTCTTTAGTTAAATATCATTTTGTATATTTTCTATTCGCGTCGATAGATGACGATTTGTACAGATGCCCCTAACCCGTTTTCACTCGTTAGTACCTACATAATAATTCAATGTTTTCACTGACGTTCCCTAACCTTTATGGGCTACCTATGATAAGTTATGTGATGATTACTGTCAACTTCTTTATCACGATCCTGTACGGGACACCTAAAAGGACATTGGAACGGATTTTAGGACTTAGGATTGTGTTTTGGAGCTACCTACGTAAAGAGACTCCTACATAGGGGATGATTTAGGTATGTATGGTGAAAACGGGCATAATAATAATAATGTCAGTTTTGGTCGTCATGTATCGATTGAATGAATAATCATGGGATACCGTTACCGCGAGGTCTCGTTCGGGGCGAACCACTAGTTAATTTAAGTTCACATTTTTATTAATTTTCAGTACACATTTATTAATTTTTTCAGATCTATTTTAAATTGTAAGAAATTTTAATATTATATTATAATGGAAGCGATAATAGCCCGCCTTGATAAATTGACTAAAGAAATATTCTCTCTTATTCGACAAGATTGACGGCGCCGCGACGATGGCCTTCGGACCGAATTTCCCCGGGCGGTAAAACTGTTAACCCTCGACAAAAAAATAGGGGTGTTACAAGTTTGGCACACGACGACACACGTATCTGTGTGTCTGTCTGTTCTCTCGTAGCTCCGTAACGAATGGACCGAATGAATTGATGAAATGAAACGAATGAATTTTGATGCATTTTATCTGTTAGAAAATGAAATGAAATGAAATGAAATGAAATGAAACTTTATTTGCTGAATATGAGTACAGTATAGTTAGATGTTATTAACAATGTCATAAAATTTCCTCCATATTCTGCTAAATAGCATGCAAATGTTTAAATTAGGTACTCATCATAATTTTGAAAATTTCGATGAGCTAAATTAATTAAAATGAATATAAAGTGTCAATTACGTTAGTTTAAATGTCAATTAGGTCAGTATACAATGTCAATAATTTTTATTAATTTCAATGTTAATAAGATAGGTATTCTGGTACGGAATAAAAAGATTTGTTACACAGCCAACGAAAGAGATTTTTTTTAAAATGACCTGTAGGTAAATTTTTTAGGCTAGCATCAAGTTTGTTATAAATTTTTATGCACATGGCATGTGGAGATTTTGATGTTTGTCTTAAGTTATATTTTGTGGTACATAATCGAATCCTTTTACTTGTTTTTCTGTAACATTTATTTACATTTGGAGGATCAGAAATCTTAAAGTAGTCCATGTGTCTGTGTACGAATACCGCCATTTCGTAAATATAGAGACAAGGCAGGGTAAGAAGATTGTGCGCTTTAAATAGTGGCCTACACGAATCAGTAGGGTCCATTAGGAAGATGCTCCTGAGGCATTTTTTCTGTGTCACAAACAATTTGTTTAAGTGAATAGAGTTCCCCCAAATGACAATACCATAACGCATGACAGACATTACATAACCATGATAAGCTGTGAGGGCTGCCTCAAGAGATACTGTACGCCTAAGACGACGTAAAGGGTACACGAATTTATTAATTTTAGCACAAATGTCCTCAATGTGGTAAGTCCAATCACAATGTTCGTCAAATTTAACTCCCAGAAATTTTGTATTATGAACGATGTCAATTGATTCATTATTATAATTTATATTTAATGTTTTTATTTGTCCTCTTTTTGTTCTAAATTGTATACACTTCGTTTTAGTAATATTTACGCTTAAGTTATTGTTTTCTAACCAATTAACAGTTTCCTCTAACGATCTGTTAACTAAAAATTAACGTGATCGAGATTGATCTTAGCTATGACTTATGAAGATCTGCTCAAACGTTTGAAGATCATAAGCTCATTTCATATTTGATTAAAGGGTCTTACAAATTACTGCTGCGATTGATTTGAAATTTGGTGTATATACCTACTGTTACCTATTTCGGATTATTTCCAAGAACTTAACCTTGATATTCGAAGCAATGCAAGCGTTAGCGTCGAATATAGATTTACCTTATTGCGTTTGTAGTTCAAGACCAACAAATATAGCTAGCTATAGCTATATTAGCAACGCTACAAAGTTACACAATGATAATTATGATGCCATTCATATCGACTCGAAAACGGTATATTTTTGTCGGATTAAAAAAGTATAAAACTACTTCCTACCGACAATTGTTTAAGTAAAATACATGGAACTAGAATTTATCCATGGTAAAATATATGGGAAACATCAAACAACCGTCATATTGATTTTATTATTCGTACATGCAGCCTCAAATCGTAATAGGTACGGTACATACTTAGATAATTAAATAAAAAAAATCTTTTAAAAAAAAACTACTTCAAACGGCCCGCGCCACTACAAAGTCTATACTTTATGATGAGATTTTAAAAACCGCTCGACCGATTTCGATATAATTTCAATGGGACCACCTGGGCAGTAGGTACAATATACCCATTGAAACAAAAAAGAATTTTCCATCGGTGAACTTAAATAAAAAAAAAAGATACGGACAACGGTAAATTGGATGTAGGTAACATACGTCTAGGCGCACTGTCACGATTTCGTGAGCGAGATTCGAACCTGCGACATCATATATTAAACGGTAAGGAAGGTACGTAAATAGACATACGAGTACAATAGACTGCTAAATTAATACAAATATACAGATTACAGACATGAGACATGCACACGTATACAGTATACACACAAAGACTGTTAAATAACCCTTTCTTTTGGCATTGTGGTAGCTAGATAATAATTTAATATAAAAAATTATTTTAATAAAAACCGACTTCAAACGCCCGCGTCACTACAAAGTAGTGTACAAAGTAGGTATATAAAATTTATTGTTAATTTTTTAAAAACCGCTCGACCGATTTCGATAAAATTTCAATGGGACCACTTGGGAAGTATACCCTTTGTAACAAAAAAAGAATTTTCCAAATCTGTTCAGGCGTCCTCGAGTAATCGGTGAAGAAGATTCCGGCGAATTGAGAACCTTTCTTCAAGTCAGTTAAAATAAAAATATCAAGTACTTAAACATTTAAGGTGGAAGGCACGAGTCTGCCCGCGAAATTCAAATTTAATTTGGTTTTTCTTCACAGTCACTTCATCTTCACAGGTTTATATAAAAAAAATTACTTGAAAGTGTCCAGTTTAAGAAATTAATCAAAATATCAACTAATTTGTGAGTAACTCACGTCCAACTCAGTATTTTGATTAATTTCTTAAACTGGTCACTTTCAGGTAAAGATTTTAATGTAAACCGTGCTTTAGTACGTAATACTTCAATGTGTAAACCTGTGAAGATGATAAGTAATTCCACTGGCGCAATTAGAAGGCCATAAGCCTACTTTGTCGTATCGTCGTCGTTTGTATCGTCGTCGTAGTTTACCAATTGCGAAAAACCAAATTAAATTTGAATTTCGCGGGCAGACTCGTGCCTTCCACCTTAAGTATTTAGCGACGGTAAAATTAAGAAAGTTTAACTTACACTAATCAAGTAGTTCGGACTGTTGCGGCGAATGCAAGGACGTAGGATTTTGTACGCTGTGTAGCTACGATCCAATATGTATGCACCTAATCTATCTCGGTTTTTATCATAGAGCATGGTTAAATACTCATAGAAATGACAATGGTCTCTGCTCCATCACCAGATCCTCCTCCTCGATCCTCGATCATCATCTATCTAACACCTACACTCATTGAGACCACTCTATTGAGCCCAAACAAACTACATCTGCTGTAAGTTGCTGAGGAGTTGGGATCCCGCAGACTATGTGATGCTGCAGCATCAGCTCAAGGTTACCATGCCTTGGAAATAATCCGAAGTAACAACCTTTCAAATCAAATCAACTAGGAAATGAGCTGATGCTTTCAAGCGCCTGAGCAAATCTTCATAAATTATAGCTAACATCCACCTCGATTACGTTAGCTATCAAACAGAAAAACCGCATCAAAATCGGTCCATTCGTTAGGGAGCTACGAGGAAACAGACAGACACACCAATACACATTCACACTCTCTCACACACACTCACACACTCTCTTCCGTCGGAGGTTAAAAAATTATTTTTGCACGGACAAGGCCTAGAGTGACAGGAAAAAAATCGCACTGTCCGAAGACTTATTTGATATTCAAGCACTGAGGGATTATGGGCGAGAAGAAATGACGAAACTTACCGAACGCCTGCCCAGCCGTGTGAAGGTCCTTCTACGTCTTTAATCTATGGTTTTAATAACACGAATTCATGAGTCATGATGCGCAAGCGCACTGCGCGGCCGATAAGCGTAAATAAATTAATAATATTCCAAGTAGGTATAACCTCTTCACCTCAAGTGAAAACCTAATGATCAATTAATTGATAGGATAAGGAAGTTATTGCCAAGTAATCAAACCAGGAATTAACTCTATTGAACGACTCACACGTCAAAAGTGAAAACGCTAAGACTGAGTTTCCACGGCGCGGTTCGCGCCCGCGCCCGCAGCGGTTGCGGGCCCGCGGCCTCCGTAGAATGCAGATTTGTATGGACAATGAAGTAGCAATTTCCACGGCGCGGTTTGCGCCCGCGAACCGCGCCGATGGAAACTCAGTCTTACAATATTTCTTCTTCGCTAGTTCGTCGCAGTAGGTATTAGCTCCCAACAGTGGCCTAGAGAGTTTTCTTTGCGAACACTTCACAACGAGTATTTATCACGTATTAACACATACCGGCCGGCGATATTACCTAGTCAGTTTTTGAGCGTCCGCGTCTAAGAGTTTTTTCATAGCGTTATTTTGTAATTTAGGACCTAGGTATGTACTGATTACTAATTAGTAGTGATTTTCTTGATGTAGTTTTATTTGAAGCGTTTATACTTTATTACATACATTGGCGCGTAATCACCACTGATTGGCTGGTACCTGCTCTGTCGCTATTGGTACCAATGCGTGCAGCAAGAGCACCATAAATTCAGCCAATCAGAGGTGACTGCGATCGTTACAATGATGCAATAATTTTTCGGCAGTTTTTTTTTTTAATATTTATTTAATCATGCTAATAACTAGTGGTTCGCCCCGAACTGAGACCTCGCGGTAACGGTATCCCATGATTATTCATTCAATCGATACATGATAACCAAAACTGACATTATTATTATGCCCGTTTTCACCAAACATACCTAAATCATCCCCTAAGTAGGAGTCTCTTAACGTAGGTAGCTCCTAAATACAATCCTAAGTCCTAACATCCGTCCCAATATCCTTTTAGGTGTCCCGTACAGGATCGTGATAAATAAGTTGACAGAAAACATCAATCACCTAACTTATAGGTAGCCCGTAAAGGTTAGGGAACGTTAGTGAAAACATTGAATTATTTATCAAACATTGAATTTAACTCGTAGTTCCATGGGAATAGTTACTGACTGCGCCATCTATTAGCATTATTGTGAAGCTATGTTGATGCTATATGAATTACTGACGCCCATTAAAAATTAAATAATCTCGTTTCTTTATAATATTCATATAATTTTAGTATTTGTTGTTCAAGTACAGGATATAAGTGACCTAAAAACATAAAATCATTTTGAAAATCCATAGCGGATTTTTCTAGAGAGCGTCTTCAAGCGAGCGTATAAAATCGCCACTTTGAAAGCCCCCCATTTCGTCAATTTTAAGGGAAAAATTAAAAAAAAAATATTTTTGTACTCAGTTCAAAATTATCTTTAAAATGATACGTAACAATTTTATGTAACGCGATTTTTTTTTTTTTACTTCGCATTCGCTTCTATGAGAGCCCCCCTGAAATAAAGATTTTTATAACTTTTTAAGCCATTTTCGGCTGGAGGCCATCGGTTTACATATTATATCTAAATTTGAAGTAATTACGTTCAGTAATTCAAAAGTTATAAGGCTCTGACAGACGGACGGACGGACGGACGGACGGACGGACAAGTGCAAATCGCCCTAGTTAACTCAAAGACCTTCGCTTCGCTCGGTCGATAATCTAAGTATCTTAGCATACTCACATGTGGTACGAGATTCCTTGTGTTTTGTTGACCTTGGAGTCATAATTGATTTTGATTGGTAATCAAAATCAAACTTAACGTGAGCGAAGCCGCGGGCAAAAGCTAGTAAGTACGGTGGATTTCGGGTATAATGACGATGAAGGTACCACTGCAATTTCGTCATTATATCCGGAAGTCGTTACAGGCAAAGGTAAAGAAGAATATCAATTTGTAACATGAACCATAAAAACTCCGAAACGTACACGCTTATCTACCTACCTAGCTAATATCTATAAACAAAAAGTAAAGGTCACCACAGTTGCACCACACAATCTGTGTGGATGTAAACAAAAGATACGAAAGCTCTAGTCTCTGGCGGCCAACGAACTCAACACATAGAAGATAAATTACGAACAAAATATACCAACGCCATCTATTGTGAACAGCGTAAACTTGCTTGAACTGACAAGATGGTACATACCATATCATAGATTATTATTTTACAGAAGGTCAACTATATGCTTTTGTTGAAATCAATACCTACACCGTATACAGATTAAAATAACTACATTTATTTTATATCGGTGAACTACACAGATTCGTGGTACTGATTTACAAAATCAATTTTAATAATATGTAATGGTATTTTTAATGGGTTAAATAGGGGATGGAAGTGAACCTAACCAAACTGGAAACACAACCAAAAATAACCCAACATTACCCACTTCGGCATACCTACTTATTACATAACAGCGAGCGTTTCTAAACTGACGACGCCGTATGTAAACGGCGGAATCACACAAAATGCCTGCGACATATATGTAACCGTAAGATTGTAAAAATCGTAAATAACCAAACTAGTCAGATTGTAAATTTGCGCAAGATTGTAAACTCTGCGAACAGTATTAGTTTATAATTTAACGTATCCATCTTGCGCCAGTTTACAGTCTGACTGGCTTTTTATTAGTTTGTTTATAAACTAACGATTTTCACAGTCTTACGGTGACATATATGTATTTACCTCACATTTTTGAAAAATGTCTTTTTCCGAGGTGTATCCAAAAGAAATTCCGAGTCAGAAATGTTCATGTCATCTAAAGATGATGGAGAAATATTTCGACATTCATCAGGACATTCTGAGGGATCACTGCACGGAATTGCTGATTTCTTCAGAAAACGCCTTCCAGTTTTAGTTCTATAGAAATCATTAGCTCTAAAGTGTGCAGAGCATATAAATGAATATTTTGACGGTAGCCACGTGTCTTCGCTTCTATCTTTTTGAAGAACTTTTATCCATTCTTCTCTTTTTGGGTGATCCTTATGTGCAAACCTAAAATAAACATGTTATACTTATATATACTAGTTGTTCGCCCCGAACTGAGACCTCGCGGTAACGGTATCCCATGATTATTCATTCAATCGATACATGATAACCAAAACTGACATTATTATTATGCCCGTTTTCACCAAACATACCTAAATCATCCCCTAAGTAGGAGTCTCTTAACGTAGGTAGCTCCTAAATACAATCCTAAGTCCTAACATCCGTCCCAATATCCTTTTAGGTGTCCCGTACAGGATCGTGATAAATAAGTTGACAGAAAACATCAATCACCTAACTTATAGGTAGCCCGTAAAGGTTAGGGAACGTTAGTGAAAACATTGAATTATTATGTAGGTACTAACGAGTGAAACCGGGTTACGGGCATCTGTACAAATCGTCATCTATCGACGCGAATAGAAAATATACAATATTTAACTAAAATTTAACTAAAAAATAATTTTAATTGAATAATATGGTACAAAAAAAATTACAATACAATTATTGTATTATAATAAGTAACTAAATAATAATGGTCGACGCAAAACAGTTTTTGGGATAGGTCGTTAGTCGTAACTCGTAGTTCCATGGGAATAGTTACTGACTGCGCCATCTATTAGCATTATTGTGAAGCTATGTTGATGCTATATGAATTACTGATGTACATTAAAAATTAAATAATCTCGTTTCTTTATAATATTCATATAATTTTAGTATTTGTTGTTCAAGTACAGGATATAAGTGACCTAAAAACATAAAATCAGTTTGAAAATCCATAGCGGATTTTCTTAGGGAGCGTCTTCAAGCGAGCGTATAAAATCGCCACTTTGAAAGCCCCCCATTTCGTCAATTTTAAGGGAAAAATTAAAAAAAATATATTTTTGTACTCAGTTCAAAATTATCTTTAAAATGATACGTAACAATTTTATGTAACGCGATATTTTTTTTTTACTTCGCATTCGCTTCTATGAGAGCCCCCCTGAAATAAAGATTTTTATAACTTTTTAAGCCATTTTCGGCTGGAGGCCATCGGTTTACATATTATATCTAAATTTGAAGTAATTACGTTCAGTAATTCAAAAGTTATAAGGCTCTGACAGACGGACGGACGGACGGACGGACGGACGGACAAGTGCAAATCGCTCTAGTTAACTCAAAGACCTTCGCTTCGCTCGGTCGATTAACAAAATGGAACATAAGATACTATCTCGCCAAACTGGTGGACCAGTTTGTTGGCGAGGTGGCGCTCAATACTAAAAGTTACTTTTAACCTTATAATTTATCTATTTACTTACTTATTGCTGCTGTCATTTTTAAAATACAAGCATACGCTTCAATTTTATTTATTTAATACTTACATTACATAGGCAACCTACTAGTTACCTATTGCCCGCGACATAGTCCGCGTGGAATTATTGAAAATCCTTTTTGAAAATCGATATCTAACAAGCAAAATAATAAAAAAGAATAAAAAACCCGACTGCTTTAGAGAAAATCAATGAAAATATTATCAATTAATAATTATTATCAAATGTATGAAAAAAAATGATAAAATTATTTTCGTTATTACCTTTTGAAACCCTTTAATTTGATAACCCACTCAATAGGATTTGAAGAAAAAAAGTTTTTGAATCCTACATTCTGGCGTCCTAAACCGCCATTTAGACATTTTCAAATTTTTATGTTCTCGTTGACACTCGCGCTGGCATTGCGAATCTAACGACGAGCCACTATCAAAATCGGCCCACGCGTTTGGTAGCTAGATTACCACAAAGGAAAAAACAAACATACGTATAACAAACATACATACATAGACTGATTTAAACACATTACCACTCCTTTGCGTTGCGCAATCGAGTGAAAAGTAGCCTTTGTCTGCACTCTCGTCCTTCTTGATCGGCATGATTTTTTGCATGGGCTTAGTCCTCAATACTAAGTATACCCAAGCAAAAAATGACGATCTTCTTTGAAGGACAAACCAACAAACATTTAGTATAGATATATATGGACGGTCTATGACTATTAATACAACATAATAAATAATAATGTTTATATTTCTTATCTTTGAGAGCTTGACAATAAAGGGATCTCAATACCAGGGTTATCATCGAGAAGCTTACATTGTTTATATGTTTCTATATTGTTTGTTTCTTTGAATACGCGGTATTTAAAACAATGAATATTCACAATTAAACCTACCTACAATCACTACATATTATAAAACCAAAGTCCCCCGCCGCGTCTGTCTGTCAGTCTGTTCGCGATAAACTCAAAAACTATCGCACGGATTTTCATGCGGTTTTCACCAATAGATAAGGTGATTCATGAGGAAGGTTTTGGTGTATAATTTGTTAAGGTTTTGTGTAAATTAGTTGAAATATGACGATAATTGTTGACAATGTCGGAAAAATTCAAGTCGCTTGGGAGCTTTCATCGAAAACGCTGCATAATCCCTTTGAGATACCTATAACAAAACAATTTGTGGTGGTGGTATGGTGGGATAAGTCCGCGATGGCATATATCTATATTTTAAGGATATTTCACTTCTAAAAAAATGGTCACATACCATGCGGTAATTGGAAATCTATTTAGACGGATACAGTATTAATCCTTATTGACGTAGTTACGTTACGTTACGTTAGTTACCATAAGCATTTCATGCACATTATGATAATACTTACACCATACAATTTAAATGAATAGGTATCTTAAGAGTTATCGCAAAATAAAAACGAACGCGCGCCAAAATAAATACGCGGATTTCAACCCGATGCATGATGGCGATGACGGGACTCGCTCACGTGATGCGACCAGTGACCACCCCCGCGCCGCGTTGACATTTCTACGTACTGTTCAATATGCTGTTCAATAATTTATTTCAAGGAGTTTGCAAAGCATATGCATAATATGCTCTACTACTCGTGCGAAGCCGGGGCGGGTCGCTAGTAATGAATATTTCACACCACCAACCAACACACTAGGTATAGCCGCAGAATCATCATAATATAAGTATTAAATAATATAAATAATTTAATGAGTAGGTATATAAAAAATTCTTTCTAAAATACCGACTTCAAACGCCCGCGTCACTACAAAGTAAAATATAATTTACTGTCGATTTTTTAAAAACCACTCGACCGATTTAATTGGGACCAGGTGGGAAGTATACCCTTTCAAACAAAAAAACAATTTTCCAAAGTTCAGGCGTCTTTGAGTACCTAGGTACCTAATCGGTGAACATACATAAAAAAAAAAGATGCCGACGAATTGAGAACCTCCTCCTTTTTTGAAGTCGGTTAAAAATTAATTGCAAACCTGATCTAATTTCAAAATCAGCCAAGTGCAAGTCGGACTCGCGCACCAAGGGTTCCGTACTCCAGAAGTAAAAGTATAGTATTATATTATATTTATTTGCTTATTCATATTTATTTTGTTTGTAGAGATTTATTGGTAATATCAAAAAAACTATGCTAGTTACAGGGTTGGTTTTATTTTTCCTGTAAAATATACAGAAACCTAGAGAACCCAGCTAAAATTAGCTGCTTAGAACCCAGAAATATAGAGAATATATTATGTACTAAATTATGGATAAATGTACTATATCACATGTTGAGAAAAAATGTAGTCAAAAATGAGCTGCCATTCTTTCCTTGTAGGGCAAAACACTAAGAATTAAGACCCGCCTGCAGACATTGGGTTAATACATATAACCCAGGATTGGCAGCTAATTCTGGGTTAAAAGGTTAATCCAGCGTTTTTGCAAGCGGGCCTTAGTGTTTTGCCCTACAACCTGAAATCAGAATGGCAGTTCAACTTTAATGTCATTTTTTCTCAACAAATGATGAATCCATAATTTAGTACAAATTACGTACATTAATTATCGTAGGCACATTTATTCAGTAGGTATAGTTTGGACGTGATCGGTAAACCTGCACCCGCCATCTTGACTTCAGAATGGCGGCTCACATGTATTGCTGAATATCAGAGCTCACGTAAAATTTTAGTAATATTGATATCATGTTTCCATAAAGTACATTTGACGTACATTTGTTTGATGTCTGACGTCAGAATGCTCACTTTGATTTCATGTGTGGAAATTGTAACTTATTTGTATGTTGAGAACATACAAATAAGTTACAATTTCCATAGTTTAGTACAATAGGGTATTTGACTACTTTTAGAAAATCATCTTAAATTGTTAATAATGCTGAAGCTAACAAAACGTATATTTCGGCATAATTTTTAGTATTTTTCATAAAAATCGAAAAATAAATTCAAAAAATGAATTGCCGCGGAAACGTTCCATTTGCTTTGATGACGTCACAGTTCACATTTCAATCGTAATTTCATCAACTTGTAGAAGATTTCCAGTATTAGCTTTTACAAAATTGGTTTCTAGTTTTCTAGGTATTCTTTAATAAACTATTAACGACAAAAAACAGAGGAAATTAGCATAATAAACGCCACACAAACACGTCGAAATGTATTGACAAGATGAAAATTCCAGAGGTAGTGTGAACTGTTACGTCATTCGTGGTTCAAAAACGTTTTCGATCTCGTGAACATGGCCAGAATTCTAGCAATTTTAATTAATGTTTTCTATATGAATAAAGCTTTATTTTTTAGTTTTGTCATATGGAATAATATTTTTAGATAATAATCTTTTAGGATGACATCATATGAAAAGATATTTTTACTACAGTCAAATACCCTATTACGTACATTTATCGTACATTTATTCAGTATAGTTTGCATGTAATCGGAAAACCTACACCCGCCATTCTGACGGATACAAATAATCGACTGTGACAGACGGGCGGACGGACGGAGAAAGTCGCACCATAAGTGTTCCGTTTTTACCATTTTGGTACGGAACCCTAAAAACCCTCTAATAATAAAATCAGTAGATATCAAGTACAAATTCAAAATTAAAAACATCCCAGACGTGTGAATGGCCGGATTAATACTTTGTAATATGATCCGACATATCCTGTTACCCAGTTTGCTGCTCCATCATTAGATCCTCTTCCTCGATCCTCGATCACCATTTATCTAACACTACTAATTGAGACTATTCTAATGAGCCCAAACACACTGCTATTTTATCTGCTGTGAGTTGCTGAGGAGTTGGGATCTCGCAGACTACCTACTTGATGCTGCAGCATCAGCTCAAGGTAACCATGCCTTAGAAATAATCCGAAGTAACAGTATATCAAATTTCAAATCAATCGCACCTCTGAGTTTGTAAGATCCTTTAATCAAGTGAGAAATGAGCTGATGATCTTCAAACGCCTTAGATCTTCATAAATTATAGCTAGCTTAGATTCATCTCGGTCACGTCGCGTCGGCTTTCAAATAGAAAAAAATCGGTCCATTCGTTCGGGAGCTACGAGGGTACAGACAGATACACAGATACATACGTCAAAACACCCCTTTCTTTTTGTCGGGGGCTAAAGAATAATCCTAATTTATTGTGATATAAATGATAGACCGTTTGTATGGTTACAGCTAACGCCATCTATTCTGAGAACTGAGTTCTTCGTCCAACTCAATCGAGTTAGTTCAAATAGTTCCTAACGAGTCGCATAGATGGCTCTAGAGGTAGAGAAGCAACAAAATCTGAAAACCAGGACCATTCTGTAACTCAGTGCCTACCAAAAAAATATGATAGCCACTGACATATTATGTATATTTTTGCCATCAAACGAAACAACAACATATTTTATCCTCAAAAAGGTATGCTAGGAAATAGTTATTTTCATTTCCTTGCAAACAAATTCAATGCATAAAAAAATACGTCAGTGGCTATTTTGATAGGCACTGAGTTACAGAATCGGGGCCCACCACAAGACAAGAGTAGTGACTATACTACGGCCGTTCAGAGAATGCGTTCCTGACACGTCGCGATTGAACTGACGACGTAACTTTGTAATGGCGTTGCAGTTACGATAAAAATATTATTGCTGGTTGTTTACCGTTTTAACAATAATTGATGAGCATTAAAACAACATTATTATATCGTCGGTCGGAAACAGTAGTGGAACATTTCAAAATCATTCTTTCTGAGTAATTGAGGTTTTAAGTTTATGAAAATATTTAAATGTTATTTTACTTTATGTAGAGATAGTTATGTATTTTTTTTTAATTGAAAAATATGCAGATTATAGCCCAGTATATTGTGTGTAAATAAGATTTAGGTTCCATTTGTAGTTTTTGAGTTATCAGTATTTTTGTGAAATGTTCCAATAATGAATTGAAAATTTCCTGAAAATCTAAAGACTGATCGGAATATTTCTAAATAAGCCAGTAATGAAATTAAAAAAACTATCAATTTATATTTTCTAATGGTTTATTTAAAATCAAAAAAATAAAATGAGATCAAAATAATAATAAGGTGCTTCAAGTTAATTGTTTTCGTTGTGCTCATCAGGTTCAATATGATTGTCTGTAGCCTCCAAACTTGAGTAATACTCTCGGTATACTCTTGGAATGACATTTGAGTCGCATAAAGAAAGTAAGTCTTTTTTCTTTAGGCTTGATATCTTTGGTCGCTGGTGGTACTTATTTCGTAGATGTAATTCAACATTTGCAGCACCTCTGCCTCTAGTTTTGTTGCGCACATTTAAGCACTTCATTGTTGTACTCGGATCATAGGTATCGTTATAAAAAATCAAGTATGGATAAGATGCCTGCATGAAGATTTTCTTAATGTCGTTCCATACAACACGATCACCATCATTATTAACTGTGAAGTTTTTACCAAACTGCGTTACTAGGTCCTTTAAATCGAGAATATCACTGAAGTCTAATTCATATACTTCGTATGGAGTTCCAGTCTTCTTGGCGCACTGTATTACTGATTTCCATTGTGTTGGGACAAAAATTGATCCGTTTTTAAGTATTCTTGTCTTCTCCCGTTCAATTGTGCTATGCACGCTGTCTCCTTCGTTCTGGGTGTGCCCAATAATTAAGTATTTATGTGTTATTGATACAACACCCAAAACTTTGATAGTATAGTGGTAGAGGCTTAGTAAATATTTATTTTTATTTTGTGCCGAACAATTGTCAGTGTAGAAAATAACATTTTTTCCAACACAGTGGTCTTTCAGAAATTTATAAATGCACGTCCCAACTTCATCGCAACCTTTCCCCCCTAGTGATTCATTCCAAAGGTAGCAATGGCCAGCTTTTGATATAATGTCAAATACAGTGCAATTATATACATTTAGTCGTCTTTTATAAAAAAAAGAGGGAATCGTTCCCGCACGGTGTCTGTAGAACTGCCTGCATGTCATAACAACAAATTATCTTGCTAGCATCATTTCTGCATATTTCTATGTCTGTTTTTTTTTCCAATCTGCACAAATCCCTTTCTATTAAATGTTTCTGATAAGTAGACATCAGTTGTAACTTATCATCGCCAACAGCATTTTGATACGACAAACAAATTGAACACTGATCCTTCTTAGGCTTGTGAAATGCTATATTAAACTCATTTCGAAAAATGTGTTCATAGGTTCCTTGCTTGATAACAGGCTTACTATTCTGATGACACCATTCCTTGTACTGCCGATACATCAGAGTCAAGTTTAAGTCACCATCAAGGTATTCTTTTGTAGAACTTGCCCGACAGTAATGGGACTCTTTTCTCGGATAAGAATTTATATGTTCCCGGGCACCATCTTTGTCAGCCTGTGCTAAACACCTACCAGTATTACCGTGACGTCCTCTACGATCTTCAATAATAACTCCCGATGCGTCTGCTTTCTTTTTGTTTACAGTGGATAAAAAGGAATGGCCAATGTCCAATGTTGCTGTAAAAAATTTTTTACATACCCGAATTGACTCTGTATTTATCGTAAAATTGTATGACACATTAACGGATCTCTTGCTATTTTCATTGTGTAGTGAATACTTTGGCTTAACAACTCCCATACAACTAGCAACAAAGTAACGCTGTCTTTCGAGATCACCAATGCCCCAGAAATCGTTGAAAATATTTAACCTTTTTTCTTCACTGATTTTTTCCGTACATTTCAATCGACAAACAGCAGTACATGGAGGTTTTAGTTTTTTAGCGGGTATTGTGCGTCCTTTAAGTGTTTGGTAAGACTTTCCTGCGTTCTTCAAAGTTTTTTTCACATTTTTTTGCCAGTTTTCTGGCTGTCTCTTCCTCTTTCTGGATCTTTTATTATTGGTGGAAAAAACTTCGCAATCCGTTAAATCAGAGTCATGTGGGTCTACGTTATCCAAGTTATTGTTTCTTTCGGCTTCCACCACAGGTTGGTCTGGTTGTTGATTCAATTCACTACCTATAAAATATAAAGAAATAATTTAAAAACCGTACATCTCATACTAACCTTCTAAAAAATGTAAAGAAGTAATTCTCAAATAGTGAATGTCCTATTAAGTACCTAGCATAGGATCAGCAAGTTCCTGAAGTACAACAGCCGTAGATGACGTTTTTAAACGTTTATTTTCATTTGCAATCTCCTCCTGCTCTATTGTCCTCTTTTCTAATAATTTATTAATCGACCGAGCGAAGCGAAGGTCTTTGAGTCTACTTGAGTGAATTTGCACTTGTCCGTCCGTCCGTCCGTCCGTCCGTCCGTCCGTCTGTCAGAGCCTTATAACTTCTGAATTACTGAACGTAATTACTTCAATTTTAGATATAATATGTAAACCGATGGCCTCCAGCCGAAAATGGCTTAAAAAGTTATAAAAATCTTTATTTCAGGGGGGCTCTCATAGAAGCGAAAGCGACGAAAAAAAAAATTTTTTGCTTTTCATAGGGTTACAGTACGTCATTTTAAAGATAATTTGGAACAGAGTACAAAAGTATTTTTTTTTAATTTTTTTCCTAAAATTGACGAAATGGGGGGCTTTCAAAGTGGAGATTATATTTGACCTCACAACGGAATAACCATTGAGAGCTGGGGCTTAAAAGTTTTATAATTTTAGCGTAATATCATGTACTTGAACAACAAATACTAAAATTAGATAAATGTAATAAGGAAACTAAATTATTTAACTTTTAATGAGCAGCAACAACAGAACTTCACAATGATGTCAATAGATGGCGCTCTCATCTCATATAGCAAATGCAGCTTATATGTAACATAATATATTCAATTAAAATTATTATTTAGTCATTTAGCAAACATCAATAAAACTTCACGTTGCAGTTTGTTTTTACATGTTTTCTGATCGTGTCGATAGTTGACGCTGTGTACAAGTAATTTAATTTGAATGTTCCAAAAAACTATACCTAAGTTTGATTGAGGCCTTTAGGATTTCACTATAACAGTTCCCTAACCTTTACGGGCTACATATGTTAAGTTAGTTGACACTTTCTGTCAACTTTGTTATTACAAACCTCTACGGGACAACTAAAGGTGAAAATGACATATGGGATGTTAGGATTGTATTTAGGGGCTACCTACGTAAAAAGACTTCTACAAAGGGGATGATTTAGGTATGGTTGGTGAAAACGGGCAAAATAATAATGTCAATTTTGATCGTCATGTATCTATTGAATGAATAAGTAATTATGGGAAACCGTTACCGCGAGGTCTCAGTTCGGGGCGAACCACTAGTAGTAGTATCACTATTTTGTGGACCTATATTAGGTAAGTTTAAGTCATTTTCTTCATCCATTATAATTGACTGCAGCAGCTGACCCGATTCGATACCTATAAAGAAACAAGTTTTTAGTACCTATTTTTTGAAATCAAGCCTTAGCTACATAGTAAAGAAATAAAAAAAATGCTATGGTTGCACGGCCGAATTCAATTCCACGACTTAGGGATCGAAAGATGGGGCAAGCCACACGACCACCGGTGCTCCAAACGTACCTATCGATTAATAAACTAAGTAATAAAGATTGTAAGTTACACCACTTTATGAAAGCAAGCAAGCAGCAAAATGTATACCTACGTAGTACGTACCTACTGACTAACTAATAAGATGTTTAGTTATTGTATGCTAATGAAGTATTTACCTAGCTAACTAGGTACATACGTACCTATAGTTACCAGTAGGTACCTAGGTACTTACAAAAAAGGATAATCATTTTCTTACCCGGTTCGATCTGATGGTGTTTTTCCTCGGCCACATTAAGAGCAGGGCTCTCTTTACGAACAGTGTTTAATTCTGTCTCTGTAACAAATTTCTCGACACAAACACCACCTAAAAGAGCATTATACCTTTAAGCTATTATGAGCATTATAGTTTTAAACTAGAAAAACCATTTTAAATACACAAAAGTAGTTAGCTTAGAATTCGCTAAATAGGTACCTAATGTAGGTAAGAAATAACCTGTTGATTTGTATAGTTTAAGCAAAAATAGACCTATTACAGTATTATAAGCTATCAGAAAATCCTTTCGTATACATTGTCCTTTTTGTTAAATTACTTTAAAAACTTTCACACAAACATAATATTTTGGAGTTAGGTTATATTGTAAGGTATAAGTTGAATAGATATTTGTATAAACTTACCGCTTAACTGATCATGATCACTCTCTGAACTCCTGGCTTGTGCTAATTGAAGCAATTTTTTAGCTCTTGAGCACATTCTTAAAAATTTTATTTAATAAAACTAAAGCAGCGTCTGTCCACTGCATTGAGCGCTCAAACTTTCAAAGCACGACTGGCACAAAACACGAATAAAAAATAATCAAGTAAATAATTCGGAGTCTTAGTGGAACATTTAGAAATATTCAATTAATGAACCACAGATACATCAACAATTTAGAGTGGTAGCGGATCACTTCGAAATAAACTGGCACTGAATTCGAAGGTATTACTAAATTCTATTTTTCTTTATCGGAATAAAGGGTTGGCATTTGAAATACGCATCTGGAATTTGGACTTGATAAGGGTTGATTTTTATAGGGGTATACCCCTTTCAATCGACACCCCCCCCCATCCCGCGGAGATGCGTGGTTTTTTTTTTTACACGTGTTTGAAGTTACGTGTAACGGAACGTTATTTTGCGTTATAGTGATTACTTTTATGTTATTTTAACCCTTATTTTTAGTAATTTTCTTTATTTATTATTATTTTTAATAGGTAAATATAATGTAAAAAAAAAGTAACGTATAAAAAAAAATAAAAAAAAAAAATAATGTAATCGATCTTTTTTATTATTTTTTTTTCGATCTTTTTGGCGCGTTATTCCGTTTCTTTCGTAGTTACGTGAATGTTGTCTCTACGTTTTCGGTGTGATTTCTGTGGATTTCTGACGACTTTGGCTGTGCTACTGGACTCCGATATTCGCTACACTCGTTTAACGTTGGCTTCTTCCCCTGGACTTTCGATCTTGCTTACCCGATTTGACCTTGGCGTGTTTTCTGGACCCTTTGGTGCATATTGGTTTGGTATTGACGAAATGGACCCGAATCAGCCTTCTTGTAGCCGGGATAGTCCGACTTCCAGTCGAGGTAAGAATCAATATTATTTCTATGTATAATCCCATTCCATATAACATTAGACAAGTGTCCTAGTTCAGTCACACTTAGTTAGTTTATTGTTGCATTTTATTGTTATTAATGGCTGTTTATTGTTTTGTAGGTGGTGATGAGGGGCCACCTGTAAAACGGAGGCTTTATTCCGAAGAGGTTCTTAGAATGTGGAACCTCACGAAACTTGTTAGAGAATTGGGGACGCAGGAGCAAGGCATTGCATTTGCTGTAGAGCACGGCCTTATTCTAGAAAGCAAAGAGTGTAGAGTGCATCGTACTCCTATGAAAATAGACTTAAATGCAAATCATACTGTTGGAATGTTCTATTGTGGAAGAGGGAATTGTAGAGGCAAAACTAGGAAGTCGCGAACCACTGGGACATGGTTCGAAAATATTAAAATTCAATTATTACATGTCTATTATTTAATGTATTGTTTTGCCCACCGCCGGGCTCATGATGATGTAATTCATGAAGACCCATTGCGTGATGAGATTGGTCAATGTCTTTCCCGGGTCACTATCACTGATTGGTATTCTTATTGCCGGGAGGCGGTGGTGATTTACCAATTGGAACAAGAACAACAGAAAGGAAAAATTGGTGGCCCGGGAAAAATAGTACAGATTGATGAAAGCAAGTTTGGAAAGAGGAAATATAATAAAGGTAATTTGAATATTAAATTGTATAATGTCCATAATATTTACTTTATAAGTTTGGTAATATTTGTTTTATAATAAATTTATTTTGTTTAAGGACGCAGAGTGGAGGGGCACTGGGTTCTCGGACTAATTGAAGATGGAAGCGAGGACCTTCGCCTGGAGGTGTGCCCAGATAATATCCGCTCAGCAGACGTATTAATTGCGATTATACAAAAACATGTGGAAGAAGGAACAATAATTCATACTGACTATTGGAGGGCCTATGATTGTCTGGACCAGTATGGTTATATCCACAAAAAGGTAAACCATAGTGATCCAGACAATCCATTTGTTGCGCAAGACGGGACTCACACGCAGCGAATTGAGTCCCAGTGGAGGGTGGTTAAGAGATTTTTTTATAAAGATAATTATAACCACCCTGAAAATTTTTCTGATATAATAGTCGAATATTTGTGGAGAAGATCCAATATAAAATATAAAAGAGATCCATTTATGGAATTAATCAACGTTGTGAAACATGTTTACAATATTAATAAATAATTAATTAAATATTTGTTGTATTATTTTACTATCTCAGAACCAACTAACAAGGTGCACCTATAGGTAATTAGGTTAAGGTTATTTTCCTTTTTTGACCACCCAGAAATAGGAGCCCCGCGAAGCGGGGCTCCGTCGACATGCTCTTAGAGGGGAAGAGGGTGACGGCTAAGGAGTTTTCCTAGGTCCCCCACTTTTTCTTAGGCTATAGTCGTAAATTCTTATATAAAGTTAACACAACCTCAAAAAATAAAAAAAAATAATAAAAAAAAAATTATAGGTTTCCGCGTCGCGGGGGATGGTGGGGAGGGTTCCTACCCTCCCCCCTCAACCCCCCCTCCACCCCCACCCCATACATCCAGATGCGTATTTCAAATGCAACCCCGGAATAAATTGTTTTCTGTCAATAAGAACTTTAATTTGAGTTGTACCGTTAGTGATTTGGAAAAAATATTCAATTCCCTGCCATTATGCAAACTTATCTCAAAACACGTGATTTCGGAAATGTTCCGGTAATGAATCCGACCGACGATATCAATAATCAATTAATGTTATAATTTTGTGACAGTTGTCGTGACTAACTGACAGGTGTCAGGAACGCATTCTCTGAACGGCCGAACTTTAGTGAGTAGTAACACAATACCTACTTTTGTACTATACTCCGCTAGGAGTCTATCTGTGCTATAGGTGTCTATACCGCTAGGAGTCTATCTGTGCTATAGGTGTCTATAGATGTCTATAGTATTCTGTGAATCAAAGACTACAGTGTATAAAAGGGAGATATTGAACTGTGATATTGAATTCTGTGCTTTGCTTTTGTATAGTTTCTGCCACAGAACAACAAGAGTTTCTGGTTTCTGCTTGCAAGGTACGCCGTCATACGCCGTACCCTAAATTAGATACGATAAACAATTATTTGTAAACAAGACATAAATACCTAACCTTGGAGATTTTACTAGCTTGCCGGGCTAGCACTGAAGTTTGAAGTACCTACCTACCTAACCTAACACAGGTAAGTAAGCAAAAATTTTAGGTTGTTATTAGTACAAACATATAAACATGGATTAGTAATAGATTATTTTAGAATACAATAAAATAATAGACCTTATATTATTATTTACGGTAGTCTGGGTTTCCCGAGCTGCGAGCAAAACGTGTCGTCAATGAGTAGGTAGGTAGGTACAGTAATCACAGAACACTATTACAGTAGGTAATTCACTACGGGAGCGTATCGCTACTCGTACACGCTTATAATATCAGTGATGCCTCATGCCAGATGTGAGATGAGGAAGATTCCCTTCACATACGGAACTTTTTGCCTCCGAGGATATTTTTGGGTTTTATAAACAGGGGTTTTGATATAGAGAAATTTTTGGAAGAAAAAAGTAGGTATGGTATCAATTTTATTTCTTTTCGATAATTTACATGGCTATAGTTGAGGATCTGGAGAGCGAGACAAAGGCTATTTTTTACCCCGGAAAATCAAAGAACTCCCACTTCCCACAGGATTTTAAGAACTAAATCCACGCGGACGAAGTCGGCGGCATCAGCTAGTAGTCTTAGGTATTAATGGCAAGTCTTTCTACAAATATAGATTGATTTGATAAATTCTGTGATATTATTACTGGTAGACTATATTAGGTACCTTAAACTATTAAGCTTAGAATATCTAAACGCTCAGAAGTAGTAATTGGTAGTAAACATGGGTGATAAACAGCTGTAAAACCACTTTTTTATCCTCTTGCACCAGTCACCACAGAGCAGGTATAAGTATTAGTGAGTAGGTAGTGACCGAGCGAAGCGAGGTCTCTAAATAAATAAATAAATTAAAAAAAAAATAAAAATCTTTATTTCAGGGGCTCTCATAGAAGCGAATGCGAAGTAAAATATTTTTTGTTGCGTTACATAGGCTTGCGACGTATCTTTTTAAAGACGATTTTGAATAAAGTACAAAAATATATATTTTCATCATACCTATTCGAAAAACGAATATTGGCTTCAGAGGATAGCGGGAGCAAAATTTAATTTTAACCCCATGGGACTTTTCATTTCTCTCTTCTGATTGGTCCGCGTTCGTGTTTTAGCATACTAAAGCACTAACGCGGACCAATCAGAAGAGAGAATTCAAAAATGTGTCGAAATTCAAAAATGTTTGAGAAGCTGTTGTCTTCGATAAGTCACGTGATCAAATTTGTCGATTAGATATATACGCCCATACTTCCTACATAAATATTAATGTTTAATTATTTCATAAAATTTTATTTGTGTTTTATTTAAACTTTCAATAAAGGTATTGGTAATGTCTATAGTCTATACTCTATAAATAGTAGGTTGATACTCCTAGCTTTTTCTCATAGGTAATGATGAAAAATAGTGTGTGTCATTCGGGGCCAAAATTTTTTGTTCGGGGCCAAAAAAAAAATTCCTTTGGCCCCATATAACACAAATAACTATTGTGTTATATGGGGCCAAAGGAATTTTTTGTTCCCCGAGGGCGTTATTTTGAATTCAGAGCGAAGTGAAGGATTCTATAGTAGACTCCCGAGCGCAGCGAGGGATTCTAAAGTAGAATCCTGAGCGTAGCGAGGAATTCAATATACGCCGCCCGAGAACAAAAAATTTTGGCCCCCAATGACACACATTATTTTTCATCATTACCTATGAGAAAAAGCTAGGAGTATCAACCTACTATATATTATAGAGTATAGTCATTACCAATACGTATACGTATGTAATTGAAAGTTTAAATAAAACACAAATAAGTTTTTATGAAATTATTTAAATTATTTAAACATTAGTTCACAAGCAACATAAATTTAAAACTCTACCCGTAACTAAATTTTGTCATAGCAATACAATAGAATGCTGTGCAGTGGAGCTTTTGCAACATAAAATTATAATTTTATGTATTTATAGACCGCCAAAAACTTTGCAAAGTGATTTTAATACCTTTTTTCTCAATCTTGATTCTCTCCTACAAGAGTTCTGCTATAGTAAAAAGAAAATTATTCTTTGCGGTGATTTCAATATCAATACTCTAATTGACACCAAAGAAGCTAGGACTTTTCTTCAGCTTTTAAATACATTTAATCTTAAACTTGCTTTTAATGAACCTACAAGGCTAATCAGTGGATCTTGCATTGATAATTTTATCCATAATATTAAAGGGTGCAAAGGAAACATTTTTGACTTTGATTTATCTGATCATACGGCGCAATTATTATCGTGTCCGGTTAAACTTAGTTACTCTTTGAAATATTGGTTTTCAGAAGCACGTGACTATAGTAAAGAAAATCTGGAAAAATTTCAAGAATATCTGGGTTGTCTTAGCTTCAAAGAGGTTTATGAGACTAACGATCCTGAGTCTGCTTTTAATCATTTTTACGATCTATTTATTCTTTTTTATTTACTATGCTTCCCAGTAATAAAAATAAAAAATTATGTCCAAAAACGACCTAGGTGGATTTCTAAGGGTATTAAAAATTGTTCTAAGAAAAAACATGCATTACTATGGCAATACAGGAAAAACCGAAATGAAAATAATAAAACTAAACTGAAAGAATACTCTAAACGGTTGAACAAAATCATAAAATTAACGCAAAAATCTCAGAACATATATCAAATTAACTGTGCTACTAATAAATCCAAGGCAACATGGAACATTGTCAAATCTAATTATGACAAAGTAAAGGCACCCAAGGAAGAGATAAATCGAATAATTATTGAAAGTAATATAATTGAAGATCCTTTAGAGATAGCAAATTCTTTTAATAATTTCTTTATTAACCAAACTCCTAATAATGACATCCAAAATGCCAATACATCAGTTACCAAAGCGATTAACGGTAATAATTACAATTCTATATTTTTAAAGCCTACTACCCCATTTGATGTTAATAAAATTATTAAATCACTCAATAATACAAATAGTACTGGATATGATCAAATAACCACTAAGGTTTTAAAATTTGTGTCACTTACAATCTCACCCGTACTGAGTTTTATCATTAATCTTTGTATTTCTGAAGGTGTGTTTCCCGATAAACTGAAGACTGTTATAGTAAAACCACTCTTCAAGAAACTTAACAAGGAATCGATGAACAACTATAGACCCATAGCACTTGTCCCCATTCTTTCTAAAGTCTTTGAAAAGATTATCTATGAGTCCTTGAATAGTTACTTTGAAAAAAATAAATTGTTTGCAGAGGAACAATTTGGTTTTCGTAAAAACAAAAGTATAAATATGGCAGTCTATAAATTTCTTAATTCTGTCATGCATAATTTAAATGACAGGGTTCCAGTCTGTGCTTTATTTATGGATTTAACCAAGGCCTTTGATTTTGTCGATCATAAAATACTATTAAACAAACTTTATGCCTATGGTGTGAGAGGAAACGTATTGGACCTTCTAAATTCATACTTAACAAATAGAAAACAAATAACACAGATTACTAAAGTCAACTGGAAATATAAAAAGCTTGTTAATTACCATTCACACTCGAGAGTAATTCAACGCGGCGTTCCTCAAGGAAGTATCTTAGGCCCACTATTATTTATTATATATATCAATGATCTACCAAAATACGTAACTCACCATGATATGGTCTTGTTTGCTGATGATAGTACTATTATATTTGAAAATAAAACCATAAATGACCTCATTATTAATGTTAAAAATACACTGGATATAATAATAAACTGGCTTAATCGTAATAAACTAACAATCAACTTAGATAAAACAAACTTAATGATTTTTAAGCTCAGAGAAAATATGCCCTATGCTTTGAATGTAAATTATGAAGGTAAAACTATCAACGAAGTCAATGTAACAAAATTCTTAGGTCTGAATATTAATTCTACTTTAAATTGGAAGGAACATTTAAATCATATTTGTACTAAGTTAAGGCAATTCTCCTTTGCACTTCATATGTTGCGGAAAACAGTAAACGTGTCGGCGCTACTGACGGTTTACCATGGCTATGTGGCTTCGCTATTGAGATATTGTATTTTATTTTGGGGTAATTCTACTGAAAAAGAAGCTGTATTTAAGGCACAAAAGAAATGCTTAAGGGCCATATTTAAATTAAAAACGACAGATAGTTGTAAGCCCTATTTTAAAAAGTATAAAATTCTTACAATGCCATGTCTGTATATTTATGAAACTATTGTATTTGTTAAAAGTAATTTAAATTTATTTCAAAATCGCAACAGCAAAAGACATGCCATTGAGCTGCGACAGCCACCCAGTAGATGTGCCCATTTTACAAAAAGCTTCTTCTGCACTGGGCCTCGTTTATATAATAACTTACCCAGAGACATTATTGAAACGCAGGAGAGCCCTATGTTTAAAAAAAAGTTAAAAAATTTTTTGATAGATAAGACATATTATACAATTTGTGATTACCTTATGGAAAAATTTTAACTGTTGTATATTATTTTGTGACATTTAATTTAATTTTTTTTTTGACATATAATAACATTCCTATATTTGTACACCACACTTTGGTAGGATATGCGCATTTTAAATTGTATAATTATAACATCTTGACTGTACCATATTCACAAATTAATAAATTAATTTGAATTTGAATTTGAATTTAATTATTTATGTTGGAAGTATGGGCGTACATGTCTAATCGACAAATTTGATCACGTGACTTATCGTAGACAACAGCTTCTCAAACATTTTTGAATTTCGACACATTTTGAATTCTCTCTTCTGATTGGTCCGCGTTAGTGCTTTAGTATGCTAAAGCACTATAACGCGGACCAATCAGAAGAGAGAAATGAAAAGTCCCATGGGGTTAAAATGAAATTTTGCTCCCGCTGCTGTCCTCTGAAGCCAATATTCGTTTTTCGAATAGGTATGATGAAAATAACTATTAATCAATTTTTCCCTTAAATTGACGAAATGGAGGGCTTTCAAAGTGCAGATTGAATTCGAGGCTCTACCTATATAAAAACGGCTACAATCTACCTACATATTAAAAGCTGAAACTTGTGTATAATTTCAATTACCTATCAAACACAATTAAAAAACTATTAAATAATTTCACGTCATTGATTTAACCACAGAGCCACGAATCAGCAATCATGTTTTGTATTAGTGGCGATAGATAACGCTGTGCGTGTGCACTTTAATGTGAATTGTAAAAGTATGAGTCAATTCAGGTCGTCAGTTCGTTCGGGGCGAACCACTAGTGTAATCAGCCCCTCTAGCCAAGTTGACTATCTATCATCGTCAACGCTATAGAAAACTCTTGAAATGTATGGGAATTGTAGAACGCTATCGACAAGTCACGTGGCTATAGAATAATCGTAGCCAAGTTTACAAGTCAGTTCGCTCGACGAAATATAATAAATTTTAGCGTTTCTATAATGTTGATAGCTACATCTCATACAATTGGAAGCCAAGTTGCAATTTTGACAAGCGCTTACGATTTGAAGTCGAAGTTTTCGAACGCTATCGAAGCGATCGTCAAGCCCCTATAGAAAACGCTACAAAATGGCGAATTTTGAATCAGCTGATCCAAAACAAAAGTATAGGCTAGGTTTGTTTGTTGAATAGGTTGCAATAAGAGCTGCTGCTGAACTGCTGGGTTGCTGTCGTTGCTGATGATGATATCCCTTAGTCTTGGTGACTTGCTGAAGTTATGTTATCGAGATTTAACTATTAATGTCCCCTTATCTAATATTATTCATTATTTGGTAACTCATGCCATTATAATCTTGGATGGAAATACCACTACATCTTACAGTTAAATGTTTCATTATCAACCTTTAGAATATGTCCACTGCTGGACATAGGTCTCCTGCATGGACCTCCACAGGCTTCGGTCTTGCGCCGCCTGAATCCAGCGGCTCCCTGCGACTCGCTTGATGTCGTCGGTCCATCTAGTGGGGGTCTGCCAACACTGCGCTTACCGGTTCGGAGTCGCCAATTCAGCACCTTGGGACCCCAACGACCATCAGCTCTTCGAACTATGTACTCCGCCCATTTCCACTTCAGTTTCGCGACTCGTTGAGCTATGTCGGTGACTTTGGTTCTCCTGCAGATCTCCTCATTTCCGATTTGATCTCGCAGTTAAATGTTTACTAATTAAAAAATTAAACTCATATTTTGTTGTTTTAATACTGTACTTTATTAAGTGTAAAAACCTTTATTATTTTAAAGACACTGCCTGTGAGGAAGATGTTGTATTTATTTAAATCTTAAACACAATGTTGTACTATAATCTATATAATATACATACTATTACATAATATACAGGGTGGGCCAAACCAGGTGGATATAAAATTTTTTTTAGATTGTTCACTTAGGGGCCTACCAGGACCCGGAAGGAAAAAATCGGTTTCCACCCGATTACGAGAAAAAAAAATTTATTTAAAATTTTGGAATATCATTGCTTTGACGAACTTTTAATTTTTTTTTAATTTTTCCAGTGACAATTTCCGCAATTTTTTTATGGAATATCTTTACCTAATAACTGTACTCTCCTAGAAAAAAATTTCAGTCTGGTTAGCTGGTTTTAAGAGCATTAAATTTTAAATTATTTCAAGAAAATTAAGTTCATCCAAAATCTACAGAAAACTTTAAAATTCCATTAAAAATAAAAAAAGAGGTTCATAGCACTGGTGATTTTTTAAAAACTGTAGCAACTTATGTTCTTTTGATTGCCACAAGAAAAATTGTATGTCAATGTACCGGATAAAAAGTTATGATTTTTCAAAAGTCTTCGTTCCTCATTCGTGTAAATAACGACCTTATTGAAAAAAATGTTAATTGTTTGTGCAGACTACAGTATGTCCTTTAATTTTAACTGCCTCATTGGTCTCGTGTTTGACTGCGGCCGACGAGGTCCCGGGTTCGAGTCCCGGGTCGGACCATATCAAGTATTGGGGTTTTCCGTAAGAAATTCTCAGTACTAGCCCGAAGTTAGGAAGTTGGCGTTGTTTCACCCCCGTACCTTGGAGAGCACGTAAAGCCGTTGGTCCTGCGTCTAATCTCTCTCCGCCTGCGCCTAATCTCTCTCCGGTCGCGGTCGTGTCGAATTTTCCGTCCCATCGGGCTATGAGAGTAAAGAAACAGAGAGTGCACCTATGTTCGCGCACACCCTTGTGCACTTTAATATCTCCCGCACAGACGGTTAATTTCTCTGTAGATAGGTCATCGTGGTCGAAATTTGGTCGGGAGGACATTATTCCTTTAATGATGACTGACGGTATCTACATTTTTAAGAGAAAGAAAAATAAAACAATGTTTTATTTTTCCAAATTTCGGCCACGGCGGCGGCCTATCTTCAGAGAGATTAACGATCTGTGCGGGAGATATTAAAGTGCACAAGTGTGTGCGCGAACACAGGTGCACTCTCTGTTTCTTTACTCGCATAGCCCTATAGGACGGAAAATTCGACATGACCGGAGAGAGATTAGGCGCAGGCGGAGAGAGATTAGGCACAGGACCAACGGCTTTACGTGCTCTCCAAGGTACGGGGGTGAAACAACGCCAACTTCCTAACTCCGGGCTAGTACTGAGAATTTCTTACGGAAAACCCCAATACTTGATATGGTCCGACCCGGGACTCGAACCCGGGACCTCGTCGGCCGCAGTCAAACACGATACCAACGAGGCATTTAAAATTAAAGGACATACTGCAGTCTCCACAAATAATTAACATTTTTTTCAATAAGGTCGTTATTTACACGAATGAGGAACGAAGACTTTTGAAAAATCATAACTTTTTATCCGGCACACTGACATACAATTTTTCTTGTGGCAATCAAAAGAAAATAAGTTGCTACAGTTTTAAAAAAATCACCAGTGCTATGAACCTCTTTTTTTTATTTTTAATGGAATTTTAAAGTTTTCTGTAGATTTTGGATGAACTTAATTTTCTTGAAATAATTTAAAATTTAATGCTCTTAAAACCAGCTAACCAGACTGGATTTTTTTTCTAAGAGAGTACAGTTATTAGGTAAAGATATTCCATAAAAAAATTGCGGAAATTGTCACTGGAAAAATTTAAAAAAAATTAAAAGTTCGTCAAAGCAATGATATTCCAAAATTTTAAATAATTTTTTTTTTGTCGTAATCGGGTGGGAACCGATTTTTTTCCTTCCGGGTCCTGGTAGGCCCCTAAGTGAACAATCTAAAATAAATTTTATATCCACCTGGTTTGGCCCACCCTGTATAAAAATCAATTAATTGAACAGCAAGTTCATTCAAAAATCTTTTCCTAGATCAACCTATTTAGACGTCCGTGCTGGACAAAGGTGGACAGGTGCACAAAGTTTTCGTATTGTAGAAAACCTTTACAACTTAATTTATTATGTATAATGTTAATAGTGTAATCTTAAGCTTAATATATTTCTAAGATTTCTAAAAGGTCTCCTGCATGGACTTTCATAGGCTTCGGTCTTGCGCCGCCTGAATCCAGCGGCTCCCCACGACTCGTTTGATGTCAGAGGTCCACCTAGTAGGGGGTCTGCCATCACTGCGCTTCCCGGTGCGGGCGGGGTGGCCACTCTAGCACCTTGGGACTCCTACCACCATCAGCTCTTCAAACTATGTGCTCCGCACATTTCCACTTCAGTTTCGCGACTCGCTGAGCTATGTCAGTGACTTTGGTTCTCCTACGGATCTCTCAAAAATGGGTAGACCGATTGACAGATACTGAGACAACCACTTATGAAGATGCTGGTCTCAAATATTCTGTCAAATTGTCTAGAACCCTATTTAATCGTGCAAAAACTTCGTTTCGGTTTTCCTCCAATTCAATTCTTCGCGATTCTAATCGGAGCCTTTCCATATCCCTCTGATGGTGATTTCGTTCCCGGACTTCCTCCAGTTGCAGCCGGCAATTCTCGACGCCTGCGAACTCGCTTGTGGCTTGTTCGAAAGGCGTCTGTGCCCTCCGTGTGCGCGCTCGAAGCAACCTCTCCCGTCGCGGCGTAGACCCGGTGGGCGAAGGGTTTGCCGGATGCCGCTGCCTTCGTGGAGCCCCTGAAGTTGTGGCGATGGGAGAAATTGTCAACTGCGTCGGCGTAGCGACTGTACTATATTTACATTACCTATTTCACTCACTTTTATATTCTATTTAAAAAATTGAGACGTATTATGTTTATTAATATTTGACGTTACTTTTGTGACTGACGTTTAAAAACGCTAAGCATAGACAATGACATATATTTTTTCTCTCCACGGGATAGAATGAGCGCTCCAATTAATCGTTTTCCATGGTGGCTTTCGTCAAAACGTTTACGATCAGAGAAAGTGAATAGACAAGAAACCTATGTAACATGGCTAGAGTTGCTGAAATCAGAATCACTACAATACGTCAATTCATCTGCATAAACAAAGAGGCAATACACACAATCGACTCATTAGAAATCGTCATAAACTAGAAATTCCATCATGTCGCCTGCGCAAAGTGCAAAAATCCTTTGTGGGGTTGAGCGTACGCTTATATAATATGATTCCGAAGGAATTGCTAGATTTGCCACTGCACAAATTTAAACAATGCGTAAAAACTCACTTACTGAGTCGCGCTTATTACAAAGTTAATGACTTTCTTAATGACAAAGTTGCATGGGATCTTAAAATTAGTGTTTGAATAATATTATTCAATTCGATGCTTTGATACGGGTAGACTAAGTATGTCACGCTCTCTTTAAACATTTCTGTGGTGGTGTCTTGTGGTGCGGGTTGTTACGTTCCCTCAAATATGGTCGAGCGAAGCAATGGCTGGATCATGCGTCATGCTCGTGAACGGGTGCCGCCGGCGGAAATGGTGCTACTTTCTGTCTGCCCGTCTTTGACATGAATTGAATTGTAGTAGGTACGGTACGTGTGGAAATGTCATATTCTATTCTAACAAAGATGCACGGGTTAAATCAGCTTGCCATCCAGCTGCCCACAAGATAGTATAAAAACTTATTACAATGTAATAGCTACTTATTAATATTGTAAAATGATTATTTTGAAAAGAGCAACTGCTGAGTTTCTTGCCGGCTCTTCTCAGCAGAATCCGCTTTCCGAACCGGTGGTAGAATCTTGACGTGTCATAAGAGCCACAGGTTGGCCTACATGAAATAAATAATTTTGAATTTTGAATTTTACGTATCTCTCACGTCAATTCACGTCATGAATCTTTTCCTAGAATGATGTCATCTGAAGCTGAAAATAAAAATCAAACAAGTGACGAAGAGAAACTACCGCCTGAGAGCTATCAAGAAGATGCTCTTCACTACGATTTCTATGGAGAAGAAAATGAAGAAGGTCCGTATAAGACACGCGAACAAAAGCTAGAAGTTCTCAAACAGTTGGACAACAAAGCGCTTTGTTCATGGAAGTTAGAAGAAGTGTATCCCGGATGTGATATGACAACTCGAGAAAAACTGGTTCAGCAAATCGAAGAAGTTGAACTAAAGAAGCAAATGGAATATAGAGAAATAAGTGAATCGGCGAACTCTTTTGATGACACTAATAAAAAACCAGAAGAAATTAAGAATTGAGGAAAATATTACCTACGTACTTTTAATCATCGAAAAAGAAAAACATTTTGGATTTTCTATTTAAGTAGGTATAAATAATAATCTCTTCCGTCATTTTCGATAAAATGTCGAATAAGGGTGGAACCACATTTGTGAGGATCGTTTCGGATTTCGCCCATACAAAACTGTCAAATTCCATAGAAACGTGTACGGATCAAATCGGCTTTTCGATGCGTACCTACACGAATGTATGGAAAATGACAGTTTTGTATAGGCAAAATCCGAATCGATCCTCACAATTGTGGTTCCACCCTAAAGGTACATACCTACTGTAGGTATTCTTTTCCACTTTGTGCCATAGACGATTTACTATTGTGCAGGTCATTGACTCCGTATCGTAGTACAGTTTAAGGCCACTAGATGGCGGAGATTCCTTTATAAGTCTGTTTACTTACCTAGTTTAGCTAAATTAATTAGGTAAGTAATTTATATGGATACTGATTATTTTGGTGAAATATTATAATAAAACAACATTGCTTTAATTAAAATCCTTTTATTTCAAATATAACAAAGTACATCCTGTAACATGATATGGCACTAGTGTTGTGGTCCATTCCGCTAAAAAGTCTAGTTTAATTAATTACAGGCAATATTACGCGTAATTACCGAAATTATATAACAAAGGTTCAATTTTTGAATTAAGTAATTAACTGACGGTTTAATTTGTCAAAAGAGGTAATAATTATAATAATAATTTATTTATTTAAATAAAATTTCACACTTACAATAATTATTACAGTAAAAATACATAAGCAATACATAAGCAGGTGAAACTAAAACTATACAAAAGTATCAATATTTTACTCTAGGGTGTTTTTCCACGAGCGACCGCAAGGCACCGGCACGCGGCACGATAAATTGCGGTGACGACTCCGAGCACCGACCGGGACCGGGACCGACGGCTTTACGTGCTCTCCGAGGCACGGGGGTAACTCACCGACAACTTCCTAACTCAGGGCTAGTACTGTGAATTTCTTGACAGAAAACCCCAGTATAGACCAGAGTATAGACTATAGTATAGCCACAGAATAGGCCTGACCCGGGAATCGAACCCGGAACCTCGTCAGCCGTAGTCGAACGTGCTAACCACTAGACCAACGAGGCAGTCAAAACAAGTCAACTTCTGTCTTTGAGGTGTCGTGAGCTCAAATTGCAAAATTATATGCAGAATCGTCACTTGTGGAAAAACGTACGAAGGTTGTGTCGTATGCAGGGTGTCGTGTCGTGTGTTGTGTATCGTGAACGCTAATCGTGTCGTGCGGTGGCTCGTGCTAAAATCGGGGCTTTACTTGCAACAAACCTGGTATGTCGTCTAAAAACTTAGGTGATAAACACAGATTTAGGATTGGTAGTCGCTTCGCACCTACTAGATACCGTCGGCGTACTAGTAAACTGCGGCACGTCATAGCACGCCTGAACTGGCGTACCTACCCACATAGTCTCGTAGCAGTTCTTTATCGTCCAACAACCAATGTTTGGCGTTTTCAAACAAACTATGATATATTATTACGTTAGCAATAAATAATTATTTACAAGTGCTTTTGATTCGTCGATGAGTCTACCACTGGATCGGAATGCTTTTCCTGCCGAGAAGAACCAGCAAGAAACTCGGCGGTTGCTCTTTTCAAAACAAGTTTACAATACAATAGATACTATGCTATTTAAGCAGTGTTTCCACAATGAGGGGAAGTTCCACAAAAGCATACTTACTTACAATTCAATACATGTTAAGATGGGTAGACAGAAAGTAGCCCCATTCCCGCCGGTGGAACCCGTTCACGAGCATGACCCAGCCGTTGCTTCGCTCAACCATATTTGAGTACTAGATTTAATAGTACTAGAAGCCCGAACTTGTACAGTCTTGATTGTTTTGAATGTACTAGTACGGAGCTCTCCTTTCATGTGACCGAGCGAGAACAAGCCTACGGCTGCGCTTTGTTTAAAACATTTAGCTTAGCTGACACAGCACAGCGCAGCATAGCTTCGATGTTGATTGGTCACCCTGATGTCATTTGGTCTTTTGCTACAACACTACTATTAACCGACTTCAAAAAGGAGGAGGTTCTCAATTCGTCGGAATCTTTTTTTATGTATGTTCACCGATTATTCGAAGACGCCTGAACCGATTTGGAAAATTCTTTAATTGTTTGCAAGAGCATACTTCCCGGGTGGTTCCATTTAAATTTAATCGAAATCGGTCGAGCGGTTTTTAAAAAATTAAATAAATTATATAATTTGTAGAGGCGTGGGTGTTTGAAGTCGGTTTTTAAAAACAGTTTTTTATGTTAAATTATTATGCATCGAAAAATTGATTTAATTAACTAGTACTTAATGTTGAAAAAAAAAAACGCCATTTCATGCTCTACGAAAACTAAGTACTTAGTAAATATTTAAGTTGAAAGTAAACTTATAGAAGACATAAGTATAAAATCCACTCAGATTTTGAGAAATCTTTACACATTTCTCGAAAAAAAAAAAGAAGCGTTGCAGCAAACGAGAGAAATTGTCAAAGTTTATTGCTCAAGTGTATACATAATACGTATAAATGTAGGTATAATTATTATTATTGTATAATTTCAAACATTTCAATATCGCAATATCGATTTGTACATTGGCACCATATGTGTACTACATTGTTATAGGAAAATACTGACATAAATACACTTTTAATGCAAAACTTTTTATACGTAGGTACAAAAATTGTTGAAACTTCTCTCTAGGACTGTTCTTTAACTCAGTTGCTAAAGAAAGTTGTTGGTATGACTGAAATTATACATAACTAGCTGATGCCCGCGACTTCGTCCGCGTGGATTTAATCCCGCGGGAACTCCTTAATTTTCCGGGATATTTCCGTAGCTTTGTTGCAGCGTGATTGACGGACAAACCAACAAACAAACACACTTTCGCATTTATAATTATGTATTAGCAAGGAAGAATTACTAATATACTTACGATACTAAAGGCGATCTAATTAAATTTTAGAACACAAAAGCTACTATTGTGCATTAAATATGATAGCTAGATATATTCCCTCGCGGACTTTTTTGTAGAGAATAATGAGTACTTTCATCATGTCGTACATAATTTTTATGTCTCATCAATAGTTTTCTCAGCACACGCCAAATAATGCATTTTATAGACACCATTTTGCTACTTTGGGTTACATTATTGCAATTTTCTTAAGGATGATTATACGAGTCTGCCCGCGAAATTCAAATTTAATTTGGTTTTTCGCAATTTGTAAACTAATACGACAAACTAGGCTAATGGCATTCTAATTGCGCCAGTAGAATTATCATGTTCACAGGTTTACATAAAAATCTTTACTTGAAAGTGTCCAGTTTAGGTAATTAATCAAAATATCGACTAATTTGTGAGTAACTCACGTCCAACTCAGTATTTTGATTAATTTCTTAGAGAATGAGAGAATGCCATTAGCCTAGTTTGTCGTATTAGTTTACAAATTGCGAAAAACCAAATTAAATTTGAATTTCGCGAGCAGAACTGTGTCTTCCACCTTAAGGATCTCTAATTTTTTAAATTATAGCCTGTGTTACTTCCTCATAACTTAGCTTTCTATTATTGAAAAAATGGTTGAAATCGGTCCAGTAGTTACAGAGCCTATTCGGTACAAACAAACAAACAAACAAAAAATCTTTCCTCTTTTAATATTAGTTACACATAATAATAATTTTATAATTTTATTTAGAGCTACATTAGTAGACCAGCAGGGGGCACCACCGGCTGGTGAGGTTAACTGTTGCAGCGCTAGATGAAGGTGCCTTACCCTACCGTTATCCTTGGCCTATGAAGTCCACGTGACTTTGTCCAGCAGTGAACGTCTATCAGTTGACAAGAAGTAGAAGAAGAATTTTATTTATACAAAGATTTATCATTATCAATCTAATCCTTCTTCCTGATCTCGAATGTACGAATCTTTTCCGGGTATATGACGGATCAGGCTTAGAAGCAACGACCTTATACTCAGTAGACGTCTAATAACTATCAATTCGCTACGCAAACAATTCAGTCAACCAGCTGAGGCGCGGGGGCGGCGGGAACTGAATGCTTATTGGCCCAGTCAAGGTCACGATCTGGACGTTACTAGCTAACGACCTTATACCCAGAGCATAAGGTCGTTATTCAAAGTGAGCGTGAATTTGTGTAAGTTATGAAGCTGAGAACTATAGAGCGTACTCTGACTCTACTCGGACTTGAGAATGAGTTAAAACGAGAAGGAAATATTTATGTCCCGGTTTAACTCTATATAGTAGAGTCAAAGAACGCTCTACAGAACTCACCCTGAAAGCGTTCGCCCTATATTAGACGTCTACTGGGCATAAGGTCGTTGGTTAGCAACGAGATAGTGAAATGTATAAAACGTTTTGCATAAGTGTCATTATTTTATATTAGGATATGAGGTAAGGTGACTAGCGGATCGACTAGTGAGGTTACTATAATAGGGAAACTCTAGCCTAAAAGAGTGTAGCCAAGTGTCTGCCGAGAGTGTACCATACAAAAGAAGTTTTATTCTCATATGAAATAGACGTGTGTAACTCTTTGCTGAAACGATTGAATGAGTCGTTTCTTCTAAGCGATCTACTGATTCGAATCTCTAACACCACTAGGTACTAATGTATCCTTTGGCTCATTTGAATTTTGATCCTAATCGGTACGCGTGGTCGATCCGCTTGATGATACGAATAAAAAGAAAGAAGACGAAAGAGTCGAAAGATCGGATTTCATGCTTTTTTTAATTTGTTCTATTTGATAAACAATATGTTAATTCTGAAGCAGTGATAACCTAGTAGTTAGGACTGTGGTCTCCTATTCGGGGGGTCGCAGGTTCGATCCCGGGATCACCCCTGACTTTTCGTCAATTCTGAGTCAAGTGCGTTTAAGTAATTAACTATCACTTGCTTCAACGGTGAAGGAAAACATCGTGAGGAAACCTGCACATCTGAGAGTTCTTCATAATGTTCTCGAAGGTGTGTGAAGTCCACCAATTCACATTGGGCCAGCGTGGTGGATGGCCTATAACTCATCGACGATCCAAAAGCACTTATAAAAAAAGTTTATTTGAATAAAAAACATTTCTATTCTATTCTATTCAAACCTACCCGCATAAAGTCGGGCTAAGTCAACTCGTATTAAAATAAGAATACAACTTCGTTTATATATGGCTCGATGGATTCGGTAGCTCTCGTAGGTGACTTCTCTTAAAATAAGAAATTTTGAAATTTTAAAGTACAATTTTTTTCAAATTAATTCTAAGGTCTCTAAGGAGGAAAAATCGAGTATATATATTAATAGCGGGTATAAATAGTTAATCTTATTAGTTAAAATTGAAGAATAAAATTAATAAAGTGTAAAAGACAAAAATCACATCGTGATCTACAATATTTATAATAATACCTACCTAAAGTAGTAAAACTAGACAGCCGATTATTTATTGCTTATTGGATACTTAAAAATAGTAATACCTATAATTATTTTTTCGTATCTTTCTAAGTGTAAATTTTACGATCACCGAGTAACGTCCAACTGAGGATTAAATATATTTTGACAGCTTTTCAAAACAAAAAGTGTCAAAACTTGAAACTTATCAACCAGGTACCCGACCGACACCATTGTCTCGTGAGCTCGAGATTTCATAAATGGACTTCTATATGCATATTATATGCACTCACTTGTCAACACCATATAGGCTTACGGGCTCGCCTCGCTCGCAAGCTGTCCACACGCATTTTAAATTATAAGTAAATATAATTTTTATTATCTTAATATATATAAATTACGTGTCACGTTGTTTGTCCGCGATGGACTCCTAACTATCCAACTTAAGGCGCTGTAGTCAGTCACGATCTTCATATCACAAGCCGAATGAAGATCGTCCAATTTAAAATCTATGGGTCATAATATTATGAAAAAAAAGTAGTTATAATTGATCGTATTTCTGGCCTGATGGCTGTTTCCTAAACACGATGACGCAAACTTTTCTCGATAGAAAAAAATTGCAAAGTTGACTCTGCAAATACATAAACTCCCATCGTTCTCTGTTATGCATTCATTTATTTTGGTAAAATTATTTACAATTGTTTTTCATATTTTAATACAACAAATCGCTGTTTTAGATTTTATTTATTGCAACTGTTATAATTTTAATATTATCCATTACAATTTGTCACTTGGCCCTTCTATTCGCAGAAGCGACTTCTTTGTCTCTCCTACTCAATTAGACAGTGATCGCCGAGGCGTGCTGCTAGGTGGACCTGCGTCGCGCTGCGCTCGCTCGGCTATCAAATATTATCGTAAATTGTAATAATTGAAAATTGTTTATGTTTATACTGAAAACTATTATTTTGGATATTTTAGACTTTAGAGAAGTCAAATAGAGTGTACCTAATTATAAGTTTGTATATATTAATATTGTAAATAATTTATCCATCAAAAAAGTTGTAAATAAGTAGGGACTGAGTAGTAGAGTAGACTAATTTTGAAAATGGGTCCGAAAAAAAGCAAAATCTAAGAATGTACAGTATAAAAAAATCGGCCAAGTGCGAGTCAGGCTTCGCTCTTTTAGGGTTCCGTTAAAAAAAATTAATTAAAATATTTCCATGTACCCATGGAAACATTTTAATTTAATTTTTTTAATTTAATTTAATTTTTATTATTTGTTGTTATAGCGGCAATAGAAATACATAATAATTATGTGAAAATTTCATTTGTCTATCTATTACGGTTTACGAGATACAGCCCGCTGACAGACGGACGGACGGACGGACAGCGTGGGCTTAGTAATAGGGTCCCGTTGGTAACCTTTGGGTACGGAACCCTAAAAATAACAAAAGCAGATGATGGAAGTTGTAAAGTAAGTAGGTACCTATTTCAATATTTTGTAAAGGATGATTTGTGTAACATGTAATGTAATGGATCATGAAATATCAATTTCATCATCAAGTAAGGTATCTAATAATGGTGGGATGCATCATGCAAAGTAAGTACATCATATAGGTACATCGTACAGTTTGGCTAATCAAATTGAGGTCAAATTGACGACCTCCCTGGCTCAGTGGTGAGCGCTGTTGTCTTATAACTGGGAGGTCTCGGGTTCGATTCCCGGCGGGGTCAATTTGGGAATTTATAATTTCTGAATTGTCTCTGGTCTGGTCTGGTGGGAGGCTTTGGCCGTGGCTAGTTATCACCCTACCGTCAAAGACGTGCCGCCAAGCGATTTAGCGTTCCGGCACGATGGCGTGTAGAAACCAATTAGGGGTATGGGTTGAATGTTCACTGCCATATCCCTTCCAAGTTAGCCCGCTACCATCTTAGACTGCATCGTCACTTACCATCAGGTGAGATCGCAGTCAAGGACTAGCTTGTCATCGAATAAAAAAAAAAAAGGTAGGTCGGTGGTAGTTAGGTACTTTATGGGTCGGGGTAGGGGTAGGGGTCGGGGTAGGGGTAGGGGTAGGGGTAGGGGTAGGGGTAGTGGTAGGGGTAGGGGTAGGGGTCGGGGTAGAGGTCGGGGTCGGGGTAGGGGTAGGGGTAGGGGTCGGGGTAGGGGTAGGGGTCAGGGTAGGGGTCGGGGTAGCGCTAGGGGTAGGGGTTGGGGTAGGGGTAGGGGTCGGGGTAGAGGTAGGGGTAGGGGTCGGGGTCGGGGTAGAGGTAGGGGTCGGGGTCGGGGTAGGGGTAGGGGTAGGGGTAGGGTCGGGGTAGGGTAGGGGTAGGAGTAGGGGTAGGGGTCGGGGTAGAGGTAGGGGTAGAGGTATGGGTATGGGTAGGAGTAGGGGTCGATGTAGGGGTAGAGGTAGGGGTAGGGGTCGGGGTAGAAGTAGGGGTAGGGGTATAGGTATGGGTAGGAGTAGGGGTCGAGGTAGAGGTAGGGGTAGAGGTAGGGGTAGGGGTCGGGGTAGAAGTAGGGGTAGGGGTATAGGTATGGGTAGGAGTAGGGGTCGAGGTAGAGGTAGGGGTAGAGGTAGGGGTAGGGGTCGGGGTCGGGGTAGAGGTAGGGGTAGAGGTAGAGGTAGGGGTTGGGGTAGGGGTCGGGGTAGGGGTCGGGGTAGGGGTCGGGGTAGGGGTAGTATTATTATATGTATACTTAGTGACATATTTATATTACGTCAAATTGACGACCTCCCTGGCTCAGTGGTGAGCGCTGTTGTCTTATAACTGGGAGGTCTCGGGTTCGATTCCCGGCGGGGTCAATTTGGGAATTTATAATTTCTGAATTGTCTCTGGTCTGGTCTGGTGGGAGGCTTTGGCCGTGGCTAGTTATCACCCTACCGTCAAAGACGTGCCGCCAAGCGATTTAGCGTTCCGGCACGATGGCGTGTAGAAACCAATTAGGGGTATGAGTTGAATGTTCACTGCCATATCCCTTCCAAGTTAGCCCGCTACCATCTTAGACTGCATCGTCACTTACCATCAGGTGAGATCGCAGTCAAGGACTAGCTTGTCATCGAATAAAAAAAAAAAAAAAGGTAGGTAGGTGGTAGTTAGGTACTTTATGGGTATGGGTAGGAGTAGGGGTCGGCGTAGAGGTAGGGGTAGAGGTAGGGGTAGGGGTAGGGGTAGGGGTCGGGGTATGGGTAGGGGTCGGGGTAGGGGTAGGGGTAGGGGTAGGGGTCGGGGTAGGGGTAGGGGTCAGGGTAGGGGTCGGGGTAGCGGTAGGGGTAGGGGTTGGGGTAGGGGTAGGGGTCGGGGTAGAGGTAGGGGTAGGGGTCGGGGTCGGGGTAGAGGTAGGGGTCGGGGTAGGGGTAGGGGTAGGGGTAGGGTCGGGGTAGGGTAGGGGTAGGAGTAGGGGTAGGGGTCGGGGTAGAGGTAGGGGTAGGGGTATGGGTATGGGTAGGAGTAGGGGTCGAGGTAGGGGTAGAGGTAGGGGTAGGGGTAGGGGTAGGGGTCGGGGTAGAAGTAGGGGTAGGGGTATGGGTATGGGTAGGAGTAGGGGTCGAGGTAGAGGTAGGGGTAGAGGTAGGGGTAGGGGTCGGGGTAGGGGTAGGGGTAGGGTTCGGGGTAGAGGTAGGGGTAGAGGTAGAGGTAGGGGTTGGGGTAGGGGTCGGGGTAGGGGTCGGGGTAGGGGTAGTGGTAGTAGTAGTATTATTATATGTATACTTAGTGACATATTTATATTACGTCAAATTGACGACCTCCCTGGCTCAGTGGTGAGCGCTGTTGTCTTATAACTGGGAGGTCTCGGGTTCGATTCCCGGCGGGGTCAATTTGGGAATTTATAATTTCTGAATTGTCTCTGGTCTGGTCTGGTGGGAGGCTTTGGCCGTGGCTAGTTATCACCCTACCGTCAAAGACGTGCCGCCAAGCGATTTAGCGTTCCGGCACGATGGCGTGTAGAAACCAATTAGGGGTATGGGTTGAATGTTCACTGCCATATCCCTTCCAAGTTAGCCCGCTACCATCTTAGACTGCATCGTCACTTACCATCAGGTGAGATCGCAGTCAAGGACTAGCTTGTCATCGAATAAAAAAAAAAAAAAGGTAGGTAGGTGGTAGTTAGGTACTTTATGGGTATGGGTAGGAGTAGGGGTCGGGGTAGAGGTAGGGGTAGAGGTAGGGGTAGGGGTAGGGGTAGGGGTCGGGGTAGGGGTCGGGGTAGGGGTAGGGGTAGGGGTAGGGGTCGGGGTAGAGGTCGGGGTCGGGGTAGGGGTAGGGGAAGGGGTCGGGGTAGGGGTAGGGGTCAGGGTAGGGGTCGGGGTAGCGGTAGGGGTAGGGGTTGGGGTAGGGGTAGGGGTCGGGGTCGGGGTCGGGGTAGGGGTAGGGGTAGGGTCGGGGTAGGGTAGGGGTAGGAGTAGGGGTAGGGGTCGGGGTAGAGGTAGGGGTAGGGGTATGGGTATGGGTAGGAGTAGGGGTCGAGGTAGGGGTAGAGGTAGGGGTAGGGGTAGGGGTCGGGGTAGAAGTAGGGGTAGGGGTATGGGTATGGGTAGGAGTAGGGGTCGAGGTAGAGGTAGTGGTAGAGGTAGGGGTAGGGGTCGGGGTAGGGGTAGGGGTCGGGGTAGAGGTAGGGGTAGAGGTAGGGGTAGGGGTTGGGGTAGGGGTAGGGGTAGGGGTCGGGGTAGGGGTCGAGGTAGGGGTAGTGGTAGTAGTAGTATTATTATATGTATACTTAGTGACATATTTAGTTCCTATCACAATCTGTCCTTTTCTGCATATTACTATTACAAAATAATGTCGATTTTTCACATCTGCCAGGCGTCCCACGACGGCTCACAATTTTTTTGTACCTAAAAGTGCCTAAAATTACAAGTGTAGATCACGATTCGCATGCGAAAGGATCCTTTCGCATCCTTGGTTCCGTAAGGATGCGCACGGATCCTTCCAGATCCTTACGCGTGCGAAAGCGTCTTTGGCAACTAGGGCAATGCATGAAGTGCCAAAAAGTGTCGATATATCGAATCGATGAAATTAGTTTCTATCTCAATTATGTGTGCAAACACAGGTGCACTTTTCCGCCATGTTCGAATTCTTTGATAATGGACGGATTACGTTCAAAATCGATATTTAGGCTTCCCTAGGGTCAAAAAGAAGAAATAGATGCCAAAATTAAAAAAAGTCACCGCCATATTGAAATTCTTTGTTATTCGACCGATTTCATTCAAAATCGATATTCAGGCTTCTCTGGGGTCACGAAAGAGGAAATGGATGCGCAAATTTAAAAAAGTCACCGCCATATTGAAATTCGTTTTTTATTGGACCGATTACGTTTCAAATCGATATTTAGGCTTCCCTGGGGTCAAGAAAGAGGAAATGGGTGCCAAAATTTAAAAATGTCCCCGCCATATTGAAATTCTTTGTTATTCGACCGATTTCGTTCTAAATCGATATTTAGGCTTCTCTGGGGTCAAGAAAGAGGAAATGGATGCTAAAATATAAAAAAGTCCCCGCCATATTGGAATTATATGTTATTGGACCGATTACGTTCAAAATTGATATTAAGGCTTCTCTGGGGTCAAGAAAGAGAAAAAGGATGCGAAAGTTTACAAAGTCACCGCCATATTGAAATTCTTTGTTATTCGACCGATTTCGTTCAAAATCGAAATTTGGGCTTTCCTGGCGTCGAGAAAGAGGAAATGAATGCCAAAATTTTAAAAAGTCACCGCCATATTGAAATTCTTTGTTACTGAACCGATTTCGTTCCAAATCGATATTTAGGCTTCCCTGGGGTCAAGAAAGAGGAATTGAATGCGAAAATTTTAAAAAGTCACCGCCATATTGAAATTTTTTGTCATTCGAACAATTTTGTTCAAAATCGATGTTTAGGCTTCCCTGGGGTCAAGAAAGAGGAAATGGGTGCCAGAATTTTAAAGAGGGAATGGGTGCCAGACTTTTAAAAAGTCCCCGCCATATTGAAATTCTTTGTTATGGCGGGGACTTTTTAAAATTTTATCACCTATTCCCTCTTTCTTGACCTCAGGCAAGCCTAAATATACATTTTGAACGAAATCGGTCCAGTAACAAAGAATTTCAATATGGCGGTGTTTTTTTAAATTTTGCCACCGATTTCCTCTTTCTTGACCCCAGGGAAGAACAAATATCGATTTGGAACGAAATCGGTCTAGTAACAAAGAATTTCAATATGGCGGTGACTTTTGAAAATTTTGGCACCCATTTCCTCTTTCTGGACCCCAGGGAAGCCTAAATATATATTTTGAACGAAATCGGTCCAGTAAACAAGAATTTCAATATGGCGGTGACTTTTTAAAATTTTGGCACCCATTTACTCTTTCTTGACCCCAGGGAAGCCTAAATATCGATTTTGAACGAAATCGGTCCAGTAAACAAGAATTTCAATATGGCGGTGACTTTTTAAAATTTTGGCACCCATTTACTCTTTCTTGACCCCAGGGAAGCCTAAATATCGATTTTGAACGAAATCTGTCCAGTAACAAAGAATTTCAATATGGCGGTAACTTTTTTAAATTTTGGCACCCATTTCCTCTTTCTTCCCAGGGAAGCCTAAATATCGATTTGGAACGTAATCGGTCCACTTTTTAAAATTTTGGCATCCATTCCCTCTTTCTTGACCCGAGAGAAGCCTAAATATCGAATTTGAACGAAATCGGTCCAATAACAAAGAATTTCAATATGGCGGTGACTTTTTAAAATTTTGGCACCCATTTCCTCTTTCTTAACCCCAGAGAAGCCTAAATATCGAATTTGAACGAAATCGTGTTAGCAATTTAAAAATATGATTGATATTTGTCAGTATACCTCATGAAACAATAAGAGTAACCATGTCAATATACCTTTGTCAATATACGTTTCATGACGTATATTGACAACGGCGAAACCCTTTCAAAATATTGTTAGTGTCTGTCATTCATGTCAGATGCATTTCTGAGACGCAGAGAAAAAACTGCGCCGCATGCTGCCCGCGCTCCCTCTGACCACCTCCGGGCGGACCCTTGCGTCGCCTGTCGCCTGCGTCGCGCGCGCGTACTTCAGCGTGCGTACTTCTTTCGTATTAATAAAAAAATCATCAATTCACCAATCATTTTTGGATTGAAAATGGTTATGTCTTTTTATGGGATGTTACAATAATATTAAAAATAGTGCCACGTCTGTTGGGGGGTGGGGACAATGCCCATACAATTTTTTGCATGGTCCTTTGTCCAATAAGAGGTGATTGCGATCGTTACACTGATGCGATCATTTTTGGAGAATACCACTACTGATTTTAGTTATTACTGAGTTTAGCATCGATATATTGTGGTGTGAATAATTAATATAATTAATGTGTCATAAATGTGAGATAAATAATATAATAATTTGATGTGAATTATCGACGTATTATTCTCAAATTACCCTTCTGAGCTTTCAATCGGTCCAATAACAAAGAATTTCAATATGGCGGTGTTTTTTTAAATTTTGCCACCGATTTCCTCTTTCTTGACCCCAGGGAAGAACAAATATCGATTTGGAACGAAATCGGTCTAGTAACAAAGAATTTCAATATGGCGGTGACTTTTGAAAATTTTGGCACCCATTTCCTCTTTCTGGACCCCAGGGAAGCCTAAATATATATTTTGAACGAAATCGGTCCAGTAAACAAGAATTTCAATATGGCGGTGACTTTTTAAAATTTTGGCACCCATTTACTCTTTCTTGACCCCAGGGAAGCCTAAATATCGATTTTGAACGAAATCGGTCCAGTAAACAAGAATTTCAATATGGCGGTGACTTTTTAAAATTTTGGCACCCATTTACTCTTTCTTGACCCCAGGGAAGCCTAAATATCGATTTTGAACGAAATCTGTCCAGTAACAAAGAATTTCAATATGGCGGTAACTTTTTTAAATTTTGGCACCCATTTCCTCTTTCTTCCCAGGGAAGCCTAAATATCGATTTGGAACGTAATCGGTCCACTTTTTAAAATTTTGGCATCCATTCCCTCTTTCTTGACCCGAGAGAAGCCTAAATATCGAATTTGAACGAAATCGGTCCAATAACAAAGAATTTCAATATGGCGGTGACTTTTTAAAATTTTGGCACCCATTTCCTCTTTCTTAACCCCAGAGAAGCCTAAATATCGAATTTGAACGAAATCGTGTTAGCAATTTAAAAATATGATTGATATTTGTCAGTATACCTCATGAAACAATAAGAGTAACCATGTCAATATACCTTTGTCAATATACGTTTCATGACGTATATTGACAACGGCGAAACCCTTTCAAAATATTGTTAGTGTCTGTCATTCATGTCAGATGCATTTCTGAGACGCAGAGAAAAAACTGCGCCGCATGCTGCCCGCGCTCCCTCTGACCACCTCCGGGCGGACCCTTGCGTCGCCTGTCGCCTGCGTCGCGCGCGCGTACTTCAGCGTGCGTACTTCTTTCGTATTAATAAAAAAATCATCAATTCACCAATCATTTTTGGATTGAAAATGGTTATGTCTTTTTATGGGATGTTACAATAATATTAAAAATAGTGCCACGTCTGTTGGGGGGTGGGGACAATGCCCATACAATTTTTTGCATGGTCCTTTGTCCAATAAGAGGTGATTGCGATCGTTACACTGATGCGATCATTTTTGGAGAATACCACTACTGATTTTAGTTATTACTGAGTTTAGCATCGATATATTGTGGTGTGAATAATTAATATAATTAATGTGTCATAAATGTGAGATAAATAATATAATAATTTGATGTGAATTATCGACGTATTATTCTCAAATTACCCTTCTGAGCTTTCAATCGGTCCAATAACAAAGAATTTCAATATGGCGGTGTTTTTTTAAATTTTGCCACCGATTTCCTCTTTCTTGACCCCAGGGAAGAACAAATATCGATTTGGAACGAAATCGGTCTAGTAACAAAGAATTTCAATATGGCGGTGACTTTTGAAAATTTTGGCACCCATTTCCTCTTTCTGGACCCCAGGGAAGCCTAAATATATATTTTGAACGAAATCGGTCCAGTAAACAAGAATTTCAATATGGCGGTGACTTTTTAAAATTTTGGCACCCATTTACTCTTTCTTGACCCCAGGGAAGCCTAAATATCGATTTTGAACGAAATCGGTCCAGTAAACAAGAATTTCAATATGGCGGTGACTTTTTAAAATTTTGGCACCCATTTACTCTTTCTTGACCCCAGGGAAGCCTAAATATCGATTTTGAACGAAATCTGTCCAGTAACAAAGAATTTCAATATGGCGGTAACTTTTTTAAATTTTGGCACCCATTTCCTCTTTCTTCCCAGGGAAGCCTAAATATCGATTTGGAACGTAATCGGTCCACTTTTTAAAATTTTGGCATCCATTCCCTCTTTCTTGACCCGAGAGAAGCCTAAATATCGAATTTGAACGAAATCGGTCCAATAACAAAGAATTTCAATATGGCGGTGACTTTTTAAAATTTTGGCACCCATTTCCTCTTTCTTAACCCCAGAGAAGCCTAAATATCGAATTTGAACGAAATCGTGTTAGCAATTTAAAAATATGATTGATATTTGTCAGTATACCTCATGAAACAATAAGAGTAACCATGTCAATATACCTTTGTCAATATACGTTTCATGACGTATATTGACAACGGCGAAACCCTTTCAAAATATTGTTAGTGTCTGTCATTATACGTCATGAAACAACAAGTGTAGTTTCATGACGTACATTGACAGGTAGTGATACAGATTTGTGTATAAATGTAATGACTAATGAGATCTGTCGGCATTAACGATTCAGCCGTAGTCACGTTCGGACATTAGCATCGATATATTGTGGTGTGAATAATTAATATAATTAATGTGTCATAAATGTGAGATAAATAATATAATAATTTGATGTGAATTATCGACGTATTATTCTCAAATTACCCTTCTGAGCTTTCAGCTCAGAAGTGGGATCGCCGGGAAGATAGTTTTATCATCATCCTGGTTAAGGACTACGCCCAAATAACAGGGAAATATGGAAAACAAGAGAAGGTCTCGAAAACGCCTGGTCATCCCAGAGACCAGTTCAGAGTCTTCGCGCTCGCGTAGCAGATCGAGCAGTCGGTCGAGGGATCATAGCAGAGCTACGCCACGTAAGCGGTTGCGTTGGAGTAGAAGGTATCAAGAGCGTGGTGGCCGCCGAAGGGTCCGAGGCAGCAAGCACACGCTGGACGCAAGTCCGACGCCATCGCCGTCGAAAAGTCGCTCGAATGACGGTACTTCTGGTGTGGCAGGTGCGTCAGACAATGCACTTGTTTCTACACTTCTTGAATTTATGCAAAGTTTAAAAAAGGACAATAATAGTGAACGCTTTCCTGTAATGAATGTAATTCCCGAGTTTGATCCATCCAAACGGAATCAAACAATTCACACGTGGATCTCAAAAGTTAACGAATGCGCTTCCATTTATGGATGGACAGACAAACAAATCGCTTACTATGCGTTACCCAAATTAGTGGGATTGGCTCAACGATGGTATCAAGGATTACCAAGTGTAAAATTTTCATGGTCAGAATGGGAAAATAAATTAGCTTTAGCATTCCCAAGTGAAGAAAATTTCGGAGAGTTATTAACGGAAATGCTTGCTTGCAAGGCTCGTTTTAATGATTCATTGGAGGAATATTTTTACGATAAAATGGTTCCATCAACTGGTGGAAGTACGAAGTTAATTTCTAAAATATGTGGTCCTAATCGAATAACTGAATTTCTTCCTAATGATAGCTATATAGTAGAAGACACCCAGCTATCCCGACAAGGTAACAGGAGTTTTAAAGGCACTTTCCCTGTGGATAAAATTCTATAATTTAGTGTTGTAGTGAAACCAAATAGTATGATTATGTATAGACTATGTATTATAAATAATAATAATCAGTTAATAGATTTTATATCTATTTAATCTACCTCGATTGTAAAGTTGTGACTTATGAGTTAAGAACTAATAATGAATTACATAATGTAAGTTATTTGACTGATAGTATCATGTCGACGAGGTTGGTTCCCATTGGAATTTAAAGGTTATACGTAAATTAGAATAATACAATTTGAGCTAAGTGGTTGATTAATCAGGAATAACCTAATTTATCAGTAAAGTGAACATGAAGGATCGCTTTAACTTTTAACAAATCGGATAACTCAAGTTTCATTTTACTTGTTGTGAACATGAAGGGGTCACTCAAGTAACGTTTTTAGTTAAAGTGAACATGTAGGGGTCGCTTTAACAATAAACTCAAGTTTCATTTTACTTGTTGTGAACATGAAGGGGTCACTCAAGTAACGTTTTAGTTGAAGTGAACATGAAGGGGTCACTTTAACAATAACTCAAGTTTCATCTTACTTGTTGTGAACATGAAGGGGTCACTCAAGTAACGTTTTAGTTGAAGTGAACATGAAGGGGTCACTCAAGTAACGTTTTAGTTGAAGTGAACATGAAGGGGTCACTTTAACGATAACTCAATTTTCATTTTACTTGTTGTGAACAAGAAGGGATCTCTCAACTGACTCATTGTAAGTATGAAGAGAGCAGTTAAATAATTGTGATTTAATAAATTCTGTTAAAGTATAAGTTATCTTACATTGTAAACGGCTACACGGTAGTTTCACGAGACGTGAATACTGTCAGGAAAGGCCGACTGTTAGCAATTTAAAAATATGATTGATATTTGTCAGTATACCTCATGAAACAATAAGAGTAACCATGTCAATATACCTTTGTCAATATACGTTTCATGACGTATATTGACAACGGCGAAACCCTTTCAAAATATTGTTAGTGTCTGTCATTATACGTCATGAAACAACAAGTGTAGTTTCATGACGTACATTGACAGGTAGTGATACAGATTTGTGTATAAATGTAATGACTAATGAGATCTGTCGGCATTAACGATTCAGCCGTAGTCACGTTCGGACATTAGCATCGATATATTGTGGTGTGAATAATTAATATAATTAATGTGTCATAAATGTGAGATAAATAATATAATAATTTGATGTGAATTATCGACGTATTATTCTCAAATTACCCTTCTGAGCTTTCAATCGGTCCAATAACAAAGAATTTCAATATGGCGGTGTTTTTTTAAATTTTGCCACCGATTTCCTCTTTCTTGACCCCAGGGAAGAACAAATATCGATTTGGAACGAAATCGGTCTAGTAACAAAGAATTTCAATATGGCGGTGACTTTTGAAAATTTTGGCACCCATTTCCTCTTTCTGGACCCCAGGGAAGCCTAAATATATATTTTGAACGAAATCGGTCCAGTAAACAAGAATTTCAATATGGCGGTGACTTTTTAAATTTTTGGCACCCATTTACTCTTTCTTGACCCCAGGGAAGCCTAAATATCGATTTTGAACGAAATCGGTCCAGTAAACAAGAATTTCATTATGGCGGTGACTTTTTAAAATTTTGGCACCAATTTACTCTTTCTTGACCCCAGGGAAGCCTAAATATCGATTTTGAATCTATTTCCTCTCTCTTGACCCCAGGGAAGCCCAAATTTCGATTTCGAACGAAATCGGTCGAATAACAAAGAATTTCAATATGGCGGGGACTTTTTAAAATTCTGGCACCCATTCCCTCTTTAAAATTCTGGCACCCATTCCCTCTTTCTTGACTCCAGGGAAGCCTAAATATATATTTTGAACGAAATCGGTCCAGTAACAAAGAATTTCAATATGGCGGTAACTTTTTTAAATTTTGGCACCCATTTCCTCTTTCTTGACCCCAGGGAAGCCTAAATATCGATTTGGAACGTAATCGGTCCAATAACAGCGAATTTCAATATGGCGGTGACTTTTTAAAATTTTGGCACCCATTTCCTCTTTCTTGACCCTAGGGAATCCTAAATATCGATTTTGAACGAAATCTGTCCAGTAACAAAGAATTTCAATATGGCGGTAACTTTTTTAAATTTTGGCACCCATTTCCTCTTTCTTGACCCGAGAGAAGCCTAAATATCGAATTTGAACGAAATCGGTCCAATAACAGCGAATTTCAATATGGCGGTGACTTTTTAAAATTTTGGCACCCATTTCCTTTTTCTTGACCCTAGGGAATCCTAAATATCGATTTTGAACGAAATCTGTCCAGTAACAAAGAATTTCAATATGGCGGTAACTTTTTTAAATTTTGGCACCCATTTCCTCTTTCTTCCCAGGGAAGCCTAAATATCGATTTGGAACGTAATCGGTCCACTTTTTAAAATTTTGGCATCCATTCCCTCTTTCTTGACCCGAGAGAAGCCTAAATATCGAATTTGATCGAAATCGGTCCAATAACAAAGAATTTCAATATGGCGGTGACTTTTTAAAATTTTGGCACCCATTTCCTCTTTCTTGACCCCAGAGAAGCCTAAATATCGAATTTGAACGAAATCGGTCCAATAACAAAGAATTTCAATATGGCGGTGACTTTTAAAATTTTGGCATCCATTTCCTCTTTCTTGACCCCAGGCAAGCCCAAATATCGATTTATAATGAAATCGGTCGAATAACAAAGAATTTCAATATGGCGGTGACTTTTTAAAATTTTGGCACCCATTTCCTCTTTCTTGACCCCAGGGAAGCCTAAATATCGATTTTGAACGTAATCGGCCCAATAACATAGAATTTCAATATGGCGGGGACTTTTTAAAATTATGGCAGGCATTCATTTTCTCTTTCTCGACCCCAGGGAAGCCCAAATATCGATTTTGAACGATCTCGGTAGACTAACCAAAAAAAAAAAATAAATAAATAAAAAAAGCATGTTATTGTATTTGGTTAGGAATTGAACCTGTATAAATTTTTTTTGATTATCTATGAACATGAACTGGAACCATGCTAACTGAGCCAAATAAAGTATAATAGGATTGACGAAAATAAGTTACAATACCTATTAAGTTTAGATAAATAACCAGTTTTGTCAGTCGGGAGTTGTTTCCCGCCAGAGTTGCTTCGCGCCATTTCTGCGCTTCGCACGGGGCGCCCCGCGGTGGGCGGGACTACGACTCCGCTCCTTCCCCTGCTTTTCACCCCCTCAAATACCTAAACTTTGTCTGCCTCCTCGCCTTAACAACTTAAAAGATAGGATAGTTTTTTTTGGATTGGGATAGTTTATTTGTTTTATTTATATAGATTCGTTGGCGGTACGAAGTTCGCTGGGTCAGCTAGTAATATATATAATATTGGAGAATTATTATTAGATAATTCCAAACAGACGGCGAGTGAACAACTCGGTGACCATCCGCCGTTCAAACAAGGTTCAAACGCTTCTCTTTCTCTTTTGCCCACGCGTTTACAGAGCCAAACGCGTTTTGTTCACTCGACTTATCTTGCGACTCGATTAAGGATGATTATACGAGTCTGCCCGCGAAATTCAAATGTAATTTGGTTTTTCGCAATTTGTAAACTAATACGACAAACTAGGCTAATGGCATTCTAATTGCGCCAGTAGAATTATCATCTTCACAGGTTTACATAAAAATCTTTGCTTGAAAGTGACCAGTTTAAGAAATTAATCAAAATACTGAGTTGGACGTGAGTTACTCACAAATTAGTCGATATTTTGATTAATTTCTTAAACTGGACACGTTCAAGTAAAGATTTTTATATAAACCTGTGAAGATGATACTGCCATTGTCGCAATTAGAATGCCATAAGCCTACTTTGTCGTATTAGTTTACAAATTGCGTAAAACCAAATTAAATTTGAATTTCGCGGGCAGAACTGTGTCTTCCACCTTAAAGAAAGATGCGTCGCCGATGCGTTGACCCCACGGCACCCACCCGTTGGCAACTGGGCGACCACTCGCCGGCCGCTTGACATCAGCGCGAGGCCATACACTGAATGGTCGTCGAGCGAAGAGGCGGTGCAGTTCAGATGCCGAGTTGGTAAGTGAGCGGGCAACCTTTACTGCTCGGTTTAACGTTACTCAGAGAAGGCGAAATTCGCAATTCGTAAAATAAGAAAAGGGATTCGTTCAATAATTTTTTAAGTGCCGATTTCACTAACGTCGAGTGACGTTTAACCGAGGAATAAATTGGACGTTATGACAGTTCTTGTATTGAAAATTTGCCAAAATATCTAAATTAAATAATTTGCTAATAATATACACTCTGATAAGATTTTATTTTACATTGGTGAAATCGGCCTTTAGAATTTTTTTTCGGATACCTAGTGTTCAAAATGTAGGGAGTAGCAAACGTGTCAATTTACATTAATTAGTATTGCGCTAATAATTAATTAATAATTTTTTTCTTAAACTTTTAAAGCATTCGTTGCCTACAAAGCACTTTCATCTTACAACTACATAACACAACACCCGCCATTAAATATTAGGCCTGTTCCACTAGTCCCTACTAACTTAACCCCCCTAAGGGTAAGAGTGTGGAAACCACCTACCCCTACTGGTAGGGATGAGTGGAAAGTTATTTACAATTATCCCTACCGAGTGGTAGGAGACCGCAGTTCTAACCACTAGGCTATCACTGCTTATACTGCTATCAATACTTGGACAACGGGGTAATATTTTAAAATAGAGGCCTTAGTTTCAATCTATGATTAATACTGGAGAGGCTTCTGTCATATTTTTTGAACCTACTTGATTGACGCCATTTTGGCGCTGTAAGCAGATACGAGTGTCTCTGGAACTAATAATATTGCAAATGGCGCACCGACCTTTTTAATTTATGGTTTCATAGATTTATTATTATCATAGACCTCTATAGTTAATTTATCAATGATTTCTGATTTCATATAAAATAAATCTATGATTTCATACATAAATTATAGAAGACGGTGCGCTGTTTGCAATATTGTTAAAGTACAATCAATAATTCAGTAGACCAAATTGACATTTACAGTGTTGTCAGTTTCTGATGAAAATAAAATAGTGTTGTGACTAAAGGATCCACATCGATCACTTACTCATTACGTTGTTTACCAAATCACTTATTTTTTTATTTACTAAGAAAATTCTCAAATTGAGTTTATTATAATTTGATACAAAAATATTTTGAATAGCAATTATGATCTTATCGAAAATCTGTTCTCGTCTTTGTCGGCCTATACAGAGGGAATAAAACAACTTTTAGTACTAAAAATAGATCTTAAATATTTCTATTCGTGCTTTCTTTATTACAGCTTTAAAAAGGTGACCTTAATTACTATTTCTATTACATATTATGTGATCTTATGAGATTTATAAAATGAAATGTAATAGTACAGTACTATAGCTATCACTACCTACTGAACTAGAACATCACTATTACAATAAATATGGCAATATTATTTTACAAAGTGACATTAGCAACTGTCATTTTAGTCTACTGAATTATTGATTCTACTTTAGTTCTAGAAACACTCTAATGTCAAATGTGGCGCTTCAAAATAATTTAACTCTTCACATAATATTGTTCTTCTAAAGGAATCATAAATGTTTTATTTAGAAACCTTGCGTTTTACGGGAGCGCTTTGAGTTTTATGAACGAATAATAATCATAGACGAATTCAATTCAATAAAATTGTTCTAAAAGATTATTTAGGTTGTAATTTGTATAGGGACAGCCAATCCAGTGTCAATCATAGATCAATTATAGAGGTCAGTGACATGAACAGATATATCTAAGTTTAAAAAGTATCTATATGCATACAAAAAAATCGCAAATAAATCATACAATATATACAAAAAATGTCAAAACATGAACTTAATTCGTACAGTTAAGCACTATTCGGGATTTATTATGTCCTTAGCTGTAGTGGTAGTCTCTAAAAATGATTGCATCATTGTAACCATCGCAATCACCTCTGATTGGCTGGTAATCTCCCGCTATTGGTTAAAATGCATTGATGCAGCCGTAAATGACCATGCAAAAAATCGTCCCCACCCACCAACAGATTCCAAACGTATATCAGTTAATACATCACGGTAGCCTGATGATTTTTTACTAAACTAGCGGCACGCTATGATGGCCGGTTTGACGTTTGTCCGCTCATGAAGTTCCGTATTAATTGATAACGACTTTGAAGGAAATAATTGTATTACTTTATTGACGATAGTGATGTGCAGAGATTCATAAATTTTATCGAATGTAGTTTTAGGTTTAGGACTCAAAATTTATTTATTAAATTGATTTCTAAAATGTATACAAGTGTAGAAAAATCAGTTTGCACCATTTAAGGGGTGAATGTACTTGTGAATATGAACAATTTTCACTATGTGGACAAACCTCTGAAATCGCAAAAAAATATCAGCTGTTTCATACAAAAGGTAAAATTTTTATTTTTATATGATATATACCACAACTCGGCATTTGGTTTTCTAAATTGAAAATTTTTAAAAACCTTTTTTGGTATCTTTTGTATTCATATGTTTCTTGTGTGCATATAAAGTATGTATATTCATTTTCATTCAAATATTCAGTTCGTTCAAATAAATTAAATAAACATATACATTTTTGTTTTATTAAACCTATTTAATCAGGTACAAAAACAAAACTTAATTGTTTTTTGTTCGAGAATAAATTGACATTCCACATCACTATTGTAATGTGTCAAACCGGCCATCATAGCGTGCCGCTAGTGTATGACGACATCCGCCGTAGGATTGGGATTTTCATGCAAATCGAATTAGAGTTATTTAGTTATTCATTTTTCAATGAAGTGTTTTGGATACCAGTTTAGTAAATTACAACTATAAAAAGAACATACAGGAGCATTAACCAACCAGAAAAAAAGCTATTGCAAGATGCATTTCTGAGACGCAGAGAAAAAACTGCGCCGCATGCTGCCCGCGCTCCCTCTGACCACCTCCGGGCGGACCCTTGCGTCGCCTGTCGCCTGCGTCGCGCGCGCGTACTTCAGCGTGCGTACTTCTTTCGTATTAATAAAAAAATCATCAATTCACCAATCATTTTTGGATTGAAAATGGTTATGTCTTTTTATGGGATGTTACAATAATATTAAAAATAGTGCCACGTCTGTTGGGGGGTGGGGACAATGCCCATACAATTTTTTGCATGGTCCTTTGTCCAATAAGAGGTGATTGCGATCGTTACACTGATGCGATCATTTTTGGAGAATACCACTACTGATTTTAGTGAAATAAGCTTGTTGGTCCTTAGATTCCATCTTGTCTATGAATAAGTATGTAAAAGTTAAAAGTTTATTCCAGTCTACCGCTTACATACATTAAAAGAAGCAAAAATGTGAGCTAGCAAAGGCATCGGTGATTTTTTTTTAAAATACCTATTTTATTCAATTTATCTACTTATTTTGGGCCAAGAATAAGATAATTTCGTAACACTCTGGTTTAACTGGCAGCCAAATCAGACATGGTCCTACAAAGTGACAACTGAGTCAGATACATATCTGACTCTTACCTTACGAGTGTAGGACCGTGAAACATATTCATACCAACACTGGTTGACATTTCTTTACAAGTGGCAACACAGACAGCCATGTTCTAGCAACTGGCAGCACAATCAGATACTTTACAAAGTGGAGTCAGTTCAGATGTCTATACAAGTAGCAAGTAGCAACACAGGCTGACATTTTCTTCTAAGTTACAAAAGACAATAAAGCTGATTGTATCGCCTATTGTACATTGTACAACCGTGTCCTTACAAATTCAGCTGTCAAACATATCTTTGCAAGTGGCATCGTAGTCATAAATTTCCATACAGTTGGCAGCATAGTCAGACATGTTATAAGTACATGGACAATTTTGTCAGACATGTCCTAACAAATGGCAACACAGACAGAGGTGTTTGTTTTTAATAGTGTTACCAGGTTTCCTGCGTCAGGTGTCCTTAAAAGTGGCAGTTTTGTCAGACATGTCCTTAGAAATGGCAACACAGTCAGACATGTTTGTTTTTAATACTGTTACCAGGTTTCCTGCGTCGGAAGTTGCCCATTTGCCGCAGTATCTGAGTGTTTTCGTCTTCGAACTCGCGATCCATACCCGAAGTTCCGGGGATGGTGCCCCAAAGTTTCAGCTTTGAGGGCAGGTATATTAGTCCGAGCAGAGTTATAACTGTAAAACAAATAGTATTTGATGTAAGATTCGAAATGGGAAAGCTGCTGATAGATGGCGCTAGTAGTATTTATAAACATTGAAATATTATGGTAAAATTATTGTTTATCTGTCGACGACGACGACGACGACGACGATGATGATGATGATGATGATGATGATGGCTAAACATAAATGCCATAAAGACAAATGACAAGTAGTGAATACTCACTATTTAAAATGCATGGGAACACAATATAGAAGTTGAGGTTCGTTGAATGGAAGTAGAAGGCCTCAGTGAAATACAATATTATAGTCAGCATGAGCGACCAGTAGCCCATTGATACAACACTGAAACAAATATGTAAACACAATAATGACAGTTTTCACCAACGTGCCCTAACTTTTAAGGGCTACCTGAGTTAAGTAAGGTGATGGTTTCTGTTAATTTTGTTTTCACGAACACATCTCCACTTCTGTACTATGCTATGTACAAGTGTAAATTAAAAATTCAAAAAACGCCCCACATGTGAATCTATGGCTGGCCTATGTACGATATACTCGACATCATGTTACTCTGTTTTTGCTCCATCATCAGATCTTCCTCCTCAATCCAAAATCATCATCTATCAAACACCTACTCATTGAGACCATTCTAATGAGCCCAAACACACTTGTACGCTTTTCGCGTTATCTATTTGTATAATTTGTGTTTCGATATTCTGTCTCAAACCCGTCGCTTTCGTTCAATTACTCATTCCTTGGTTTGGACGAATGGCAGAGCTCATTCATTCGTGAGCATACGGTAGTTTATCGGGTCTCTTCGAGTCTCCGGTGGTCAGCCCAGTTGGCATCGACTAAGGACATGAGCGGATATAGCTGTGTGCTGCGTATTGAAGACCTATCTCATTTTCGGACTTTTTGTTAAACCTTTCATCACCGCGGTGAACCTCGAAACGTCTCGCTGTTTTGTGTTGTGCATGTGCCATTATTAGTAGTGCTCTTGCGAACAATCATCCATCCAGCTACATGGGTATCATCATCGACGCGTGAGGGTACGCCTGACAAGTCAGCCAGTCACCGAGCTTGGACATTTCTCCGGTAACACCGTAAGTACCTGCAATTTGTCCAAGCCAAATTTTGGAACGAGTGAACTTTAGATTTCACATCGACGGATTTCATTAACTTTCGTGTCCGAACCAGATGACGTCACGGGACTTCTAGCTCGTACTAGACCCGTGTCGACACATCTTTTTGGTGCCGAAACCCGGGAATATAGGTGTTGACTGATTTTCGTGTCGTATTTTGTAATACCTACCTGTTAAAATACACGCTGGTAATTTCTAACTATAAAATTGTTCATTTTGGTACGGCCCTCGCAATAGAAAGTGAGACATTGCTTAAATTCTCTCGATCTAATTAAAATCTTTGTAAATCAAGTGTTTAATTAGGTAATTTCAAGTTTAAAGTATCGTATTGTTTTATTCTGTTATCTAAGCAACAGTTAAGTCGTTTCGGCCATTTTGTAGGTTGTAACGTAACCATAGAGTAAAACGTAACTCATTCATAAGGCTAGATACAGACACCATTTCGGTCTAATACATTCATTCCAAATTAATGCAAGTTGCATGGAACTAGGAATTACGACTCGTCTAAAAGTTGCCTGCTGCAACTTCACTTGAAAGCCGATTGAGTCTATGTTTTATTATTGTTAGGTTAGTACTATACTAGTCACTTGCGCGAAGTTCGTTATTGTTTACATTCTAGACGTTGCATCTGCAGCTAGGTTCGGTACCTTTGTTCATTCGAGGAAGGTTAATAAGTTTGTTACAGATCACTCGTAAACAATCTATCCACCGTTCTAGTATTCTTAACCGGTGTTTACGCGTATATGTTATCCGGCTGTGACAATCTTACTTTTCTGCCAACTCGAATTGACCGTGTTACTATAGACCATACCTTGCCTATAAGTAGCAAACTAAATATTTATCGGTGCTAATATATAGGTAGGTATACCATATCGACTGTAGTAACATCAAATCGTTAGCAGGTAACGCGTTATTACAGATCTTATACAGAACAAACTATCTCTTAACGGTGTTTTGTATAATTATCGGCTGTAATAACTTGTTAGTCGGTCTTATAATTTAATGATTATAAGAATCAAACGTGAATTTGTATGTTGTATAAACAAACTACTTATCTATGAAACGGTGTTTACGTATATAGTGCATTCGACTGTGACAATTTTCTATCGATTCAAACGCGTATTGCTGTAGATCATACCTACGCATAGGTAAGCAATCTAACAGATATTTACCGGTGCTTGCTTATACGTATGGAATTGTATTATTCGGCTACGGCAAAACATAATCTACTAATAATATTAATAATTAAGTAAATTAATTATTGTAACCTACGGTTTCGATTACTTATAAGATATCAGTATCTAAAATAGTGTTTATTTTGTATATTATAAGTAAAGTTATATTTATATTATTTATGTTAAGTATTTAGTATAAATCTCACTACACTATAAACACCTATTGTACGCGAATACGAATTCTACTTCCACGGCAGGCAGATACAATTTAAATCATTCGTTGTAGTAGCCAACAAGTCTGCTTAGTTAATCACACCTATCGAAGCAAACCTATTGCACCTACATAGGTATAGGTCCGTGTAATAATTTTCGGTTTGACATTTTTCGTCATTATTAAAAATGTCGTTCAGTACGAGGCGTGCAATTCGTAAGACTAGCTCTGCGAAAACTAAAGCGAAAACTACGGGAACAGATACTCCCACTGTTCAAGACTTGCCCACTTTACGTCGTAAGCGGACCATAGCGATGAACCGTATGGTCAAAGCCTTGGAAGTTGGTATATTGGCGAGAGAAGATGATAGTCAATGCGAATTATTTTTGTCATATTGCGATCAAGCAAAAAAAATTGCTAATGATTTCGAGCAGGCGCACTTAGCAATTCTGGAAATATTCGATAAGTGCAATGAAGATGAGGTCGGTGATGATGATGATCGTGTGCGCGTTAGATTTGATGACATCTATTTTCAAATAATGAGTATGCGTCGGACTTTTACAAAAACTGATTTGAACTTATCGAATGTTGATGCCGTTCAAAGACAATCCTCATTGTCGAACGTAAAGCTGCCCAAGCTTCAATTGCCAACCTTTTCGGGTGATATTAAAAAGTGGCCTGAATTCTATGATACCTTCAATGCCCTTATCCACGACTGTCCCTCTCTTACCAATGTAGAAAAATTCCATTATTTAAATTCTTCTCTGAGTGGCGATCCACTGGCCCTTATTCGTCTATTTCCAATTACAGGCGAATTTTATTCGGACGCGTATACGGCTTTAACAGCGCGATATCAAGATAATCGGGATTAGCCTTTACCTGCTGGAAGGATTTTTTGACCGTTAACTTTAAAATTCAGAACCCGGTTGAGTTTCGTCGCACATTAGACAGTGTTGATGAGAACTTATGCATTTTAAAGAAATTAAATCTTCCAATGGACCAGTGGGACTTCGTTATTGTCTACCATGTATTATCCAAGCTTGATACCAAATTGCATCGCGATTTTGAAGAAAAGTGTTCAAAATCAGAATTTCCAAAGTATCAACAACTGAAAGAGTTTTTACATTTGAAATGTGAAGCACTTATGCGTGATAGCCATTTTAGTGAGTCGTCTAAGCCTTCTAGTTCCATCAAGGATACGTCTAGGTCTGTGAACTCTTACAATAAGAGACCTAACATGTCTCACACTTTACTAACTGATAATTCAAATCAAACATCCTTGGAATTAAATGAGCAAAATCTTAAAGTCTCTACGGTCAAATGTTCATTTTGCGGGGAGCCCCATTCGATCACACAATGCAAAGCATTTCTCTCTAAATCTATCGATGACCGGAGGGCAACCGCGAACGAAAAGGGGTGGTGTTACAACTGCCTGAAAGGATCCCACCAATTAAGGAATTGTGTCAGCCTATTTAGGTGCGTTAAGTGCAGGTCCAAGCATCACTCTTTAATCTGCGACAGTGATACTAATAAAAGGGCTGCTGTTAATTCCATCGCTACCGAGTCTAAATCTGTGGCGCTTGTGGCTAAGGACTCTTGTGGGCTAGTTGGTAAATCTTTGAAAAACACTACAGTCCTTTTGGCTACAGCCATTATTCAAATACAAGATGCGCACGGTGAGTATCAATATTTTCGTACACTCTTTGACACTGGAAGTCAGAATAACTTCATAACACTCAAGGCTGCGCAATGTTTAAAATTAAAGCCCACCCTGTGCCAAGCTAATGTCAACGGTCTAGGAGGCGTAGCAGCTGAAATTACTGGCATAATTAACTGTCCCATAGCTTCAAATGGATGCACGTTATTCAATGTTGACATGTATGTTATGCCTACCATCTGTGGGGACCAACCAATCGCCAAACTCCATACTCAAGGTTGGTCTCACATTGAAACGTTACCATTGGCTGATCCAGGGTTCGATATACCAGGACCTGTTGATGTACTGCTAGGTGCTGATGTATTCGCCGATTCCATACTCAATGAACACATAAAGGGAGATGCTCGTCACCCGCTTGCCATTCACTCATTATTCGGTTGGCTTCTATTGGGAAGGTCGCCACTTCTCACTACATCATTGCTTCAAATTTCACCAAACACAGATGAGTTAGCGTCCTTAGTTCACAGATTTTGGGAACTCGATATAGTTCCTACAGCGTTCCCCCTTACCGCAGAAGAAGTTGCCTGTGAAAATGCTTATGTTTCTGAACATTATCGCGATTCGTCGGGTAGGTATGTAGTACAGCTTCCATTTAAGGATCAGATCGAGCCCACATTCCTGGGCTCCAGAGACGTTGCTGTGAGGAGATTCAAGTCTATTGAACGACGCCTTTCACGTGATCCTCTTCTACACCAACAATATTCAGAATTTATGGAAGATTACCTCCAATCTGGACATATGTCTTTAGTTTCAGCTAAGGATCTAAGTAAAGGCAAATATTACATTCCGCACCACTGTGTGATGAAACCAGAGAGCGCCACTACTAAGTTACGCGTAGTGTTTGACGCTTCTGCTGCAGATTTCAACCACAATTCGCTTAATAGTACACTTCTCACGGGTCCGAAACTTCAAGCGAACATTGCGGAAGTTCTTCTCCATTTTCGGTTACATTCGGTTGTCTTTATGGCTGACATACGTCAGATGTATAGGCAAATCTTGGTTTCTGAGAATCATCGCGATTATCAGAGGATCGTATGGAGAAATAAACCTGATCAAGTCTTACAAGAATATCGACTGAACACGGTAACCTATGGTGTTTCATCTGCACCATTTCTCGCTTGTAGAACAGTCAAACAATTAGCAGAGGATGAAGGCTCCAAGTTTCCTTTAGCTAAGAATATTTTAGCCACTGATATATACGTCGACGATGTTGTCACCGGCTGTGCAACTTTAGAGAATGCTCTAGAAGCTAAATCACAAATCAAACAACTCTTTTCTTTGGGTCATTTTCAATTAAGGAAATGGGCTAGTAACGAACCCAGCTTACTCTCAGATCTCTCTCCGGAGGAGTGTCTCACTGATCCAAAAACATTCTCTGATGGCCAACATCCTACACTTAAGGTACTAGGTCTCAAATGGGATCCAACTACCGATGCGTTTTTATTCGATGTAAAGTCTTCTAATCAGTTGTGTACCAAGCGAAATATTCTTAGCGAACTCGCGAGAATATTTGATCCGTTAGGATTTCTTTCACCTCTAACTATTAAAGCTAAATGCTTAATGCAAAGACTGTGGATTCTAGGGGTTTCTTGGGATGAGGAACCTCCCGAGGAAATAACCCATGCCTGGAAAACCTTCTGCGAGCAACTACCAATCCTTCAGGATCTGCACTTACCTCGTCGTCTCACTGTCGATGGAGCACTCACCTATGAACTGCACGGATACTGTGACAGTTCCGAACTCGCCTATGGAGCAATTACATACCTACGAACTATAGGTGCAGATGGATCTGTCCAAGTTCGACTGCTATGCGCTAAAGCACGTGTGACTCCCATCAAGAAAGTTTCTTTGCCCCGTTTGGAGCTATGCTCAGCTGTGCTACTCGCAGATCTAGTTAAATTCGTTCTAGACACGTACCTCAACAGGATATCTGTTAACGCCATTTATTTGTGGTCTGATTCAACTGTCGTTTTGTCATGGCTTCGCGCTCACTCTTCTCGCTGGACTACATTTGTAGCTAACCGCGTGAGTCACATTCAAGAAATGTTTCCTTCCGAAGCGTGGCATCATGTAAGCTCTTCTGATAACCCAGCGGATGTATGCTCCCGTGGACAGCTTCCATACGATCTCCTCCACAATTCATTGTGGTGGTCCGGTCCGTCCTGGTTATTGTTACCGTCTAACCAATGGCCCCGCTCGTCGAAGGTTCCCATGTGTTCCCACATTGAAGATAGCCTTGTGCATTCTGAAGAACGGCAATCAGTCGCCTTAGTCACTCAAGAAAATACTCCACGAGAATCACCCATCGATATTCTGTTGAGGCGTTTTTCGTCATTAGAAAAAATTACTCGTATTATAGCATATTCGCGTCGATTTATTCATAATCTAAAGAACTCGCAAAACCGCCAAACCAATTCACATATTACAGAAACGGAGGTGAACGATTCATTATTGCTCATTGTCAAATTTGTTCAAGCTGAGTCATTTTTCACCGAAATTGAACGTTTGCGGTCGAAACAAGTCTTAACGAAACCGCTTCAAAAACTTAACCCATTTTTAGATGAGGAGGGTATCCTAAGGGTGGGCGGTCGTCTATCCCGCGCTGGTCTCGAATATGAACAACGATACCCTGCTCTTTTACCAAGTGATCACCCGTTTACATCCAAGCTCATCGAATCCGTTCATCGTCAACATTGTCACACAGGACAGAACACCACACACTACTTAATTCTACAACGCTTTTGGATTTTATCAGCCAAACGGGCTATACGTCGTTCCCTTTCGAAATGTATTCGATGTTTTAGAACGCAACCCAAACCGTTGGAACCTTATATGAGTGATCTTCCAGCTGTCCGGTTGAATCAAATCAAACCGTTTTCTAAGGTCGGGGTGGATTTTGGTGGCCCTTTTCGAATCAAGATCGGTAGACATCGCGGTGCCAAAATAGATAAGGCCTACCTCTGCTTATTTATTTGTCTAGCTACCAAGGCAGTCCACCTTGAGGTGGTGTCTACCCTCTCAACTGATGGTTTTGTGGCCGCGTTACGCCGCTTTGTTGGGCGACGTGGTCGTTGTAGCGTCATCCATGCAGATCGAGGGACCAACTTTGTTGGTGCTAGTAACTATCTATCATTATTAGAGCAGGCTTCGCATACCGAACGTATAAAATTCGAGTTTAATCCAGCTTCAGCTCCGCACTTTGGTGGTGTGTGGGAAATTCAGATAAAGGCCGCGAAGTCACACCTCTATAGAGTTGTTGGCAACCAAGTATTAACGTTTGAGGAACTCACTACCTTGTTTGTGCAGATCGAAGCCGTTTTAAATTCGAGGCCGCTATACCCTCTGAGCGCAGATCCAAACGATTTAAACGTTCTGACCCCAGGACATTTTTTGACTCTGGAACCACTTACAGCCGTCCCAGATGAGGATTTATCTGATGTTAAATTATACCGCCTAAATCGTTGGCAACTTATCCAATCGTTTCTTCAAAACTTTTGGACTCGTTGGAGAAATGAATATTTAAACTCACTCACGCAACGTGCTAAATGGACAAAGGTAGCCAAACCATTGAGTTTAAATTCAGTCGTCGTCATCAAAGATGATAATCGCATTCCGATGCATTGGTCAATGGGCAGGGTAATTGCTTTGCATCCGGGCCCCGATGGAATTACTCGTGTGGCAACTGTCAAAACTAAGGACAGTCTTATCAAACGACCTCTGGTTAAGTTATGTCCCCTTCCCATTGAAACTACTAACTAACAATTTAATAATATATTTTAATTTTGTTTCCTTTTTTTTAATATTATCATTCAACATTCTAACCTTATCTTATTTATCCGGAAAATACCAGCTGTATTTTGGTGGGCGGTATGTACGCTTTTCGCGTTATCTATTTGTATAATTTGTGTTTCGATATTCTGTCTCAAACCCGTCGCTTTCGTTCAATTACTCATTCCTTGGTTTGGACGAATGGCAGAGCTCATTCATTCGTGAGCATACGGTAGTTTATCGGGTCTCTTCGAGTCTCCGGTGGTCAGCCCAGTTGGCATCGACTAAGGACATGAGCGGATATAGCTGTGTGCTGCGTATTGAAGACCTATCTCATTTTCGGACTTTTTGTTAAACCTTTTATCACCGCGGTGAACCTCGAAACGTCTCGCTGTTTTGTGTTGTGCATGTGCCATTATTAGTAGTGCTCTTGCGAACAATCATCCATCCAGCTACATGGGTATCATCATCGACGCGTGAGGGTACGCCTGACAAGTCAGCCAGTCACCGAGCTTGGACATTTCTCCGGTAACACCGTAAGTACCTGCAATTTGTCCAAGCCAAATTTTGGAACAAGTGAACTTTAGATTTCACATCGACGGATTTCATTAACTTTCGTGTCCGAACCAGATGACGTCACGGGACTTCTAGCTCGTACTAGACCCGTGTCGACACAACACTATATCTACTGTAAGTTGCTGAGGAGTTGGGTTTCCCGCAGACTAACCTCAAGGTTTAACCTATGTTGTGAAAATAATTAGAAGTACACCAATTTCTCCAATCAAAAAAAAAATCATTGACTCCTGTGAAAGTTTAATAATAAAGCCCTTTAATAAAGTAAGAAATGAGCTGATGATCATGATGATGAGCTTGGACAATTTGAATATTTTTTTAATTTGAATAATTTTTTACAAAATGTAATTGAATTCTAATATTATGTAAGATGACAGCAGTAATAGCCTAGTGGTTAGGACTGTGGTCTCCTATTTGAGGGGTCGCAGGTTCGATCCCGGGTACGCACCTCTGACTTTTCGAAGTCAAGTGCGTTTAAGCAATTAAATATCACTTGCTTCAACGGTGAAGGAAAAACATCGTGAGGAAACCTGCACATCTGAGAGTTCTTTTCATAATGTTCTCGAAGGTGTGTGGTGGACTATGGCCTATAACCCTTCTCTGAGAGGAGACCTGCGCTCAGTAGGGAGCTGTTGATGATGATGATGATTATGTAAGATAAATATTTGTGATGACTTACGGCCTGTAATGTATGTACAGGGTGCAGTGTATTAGTGCGAGAGCTTTCAGCACAGAATACATTCCCAGCATTCTAGATATTGTGAAATCACCTGCAATTTAAATAAATAGTGTTAAAGGTTTTGAGGCGGTGATAGTGTAGTGGTTAGAACTACTGTGGGTAAAGTATAGATATACTGGTACTTGCGTACGGGGGTGGGAGGGGGGAGGGGTGGGGGAAACCCCCCCTTTCCCCTTTGTCGGAAAAGTATAGTTTTTGAGTAATGATTTTTTTTATAAATCATAACCTCACTTCTTTTACACAGGAATATTGACGTATATATTAATTATCCTAAACAAAGTTTCAACAGTATATTTAACACAGGATAATTAATATATGATTTATAAAAAAATCATTACTCAAAAACTATACTTTTCCGACAAAGGGGAAAGGTGGGGGCTCCCCCCCCCCCTACCCCCCGTACGCAAGAACCAGTATACCCAACCCACTACTGTTCCCTATTTCATAATAGATATCAGATTTGATACTGGGCACTCTACCTCTTCGGAGTTGTGTTTAAGCAATAAAATATCACATGCTTCAACAGTGAAGGAAAACATCATGAGGAAACATGCTCGCCTGAGAGTTCTCCATGATGTTCTCGAAGGTGTGTGAAGTCCACCAATTCACATTGGGCCAGCGTGGTAGTTTGTGGCCTATAACCTTTCTCTGAGGAGACCTGCGCTCAGTAGTGAGGCGTTAATGGGTTGCTGGTGTGATGGCGACATTAATTGACTGTTTAAACTTTACACATACACACACAGAGATCATAGTTCTACAAGCTTTAACTGAATGTATCTTTTATCGACTTACCATCTAAATGTTCGTTGTCACTATTACTCAGAAAAGATCTTCTCTCTATATAAGACCGTCCAGCGGTCCCCAAATCCACAAATGCTACGAATGCAATCCAACCTCGAAAAGCATATAAGACCTTATTCTGTACACCCATAGTGGACTTATTCCATTAACCTACATAAACAACAACGTTCTCATCACATTAACTCGTATCCAAACACTTTAAAAGCCTAGGAAATCCTTAAAAACTATCTGGAAAAACTTCAAACCCAAAAAACAATTACGCGCGCGATTCACTGACACTAAAAAAGCGCGTACGTTTAAGCGTGCATTGCACTGCGGTATTTTACCTGCAGTAGATACATTTTCATGTAATAATTAGATGCGAGCTTTTCCTTTTCGTAATTTGCGCGCATGACAGTAATGAGAAAAAAACAAAGAGAATGTAACCACTACGTTTTGAATTTTGTTTACAATAGTGTCAGCAAATTGTCAATGTCGGAAGTCGGAACTAGTAGGTAGGATTTACGACCATGGAACTACGACTACGAGTTACGACCAATAGTACTCTGTGGTTGCGACTATCCTAAAATAGTTCTAGAGGGACTTCTTTCGTGGCGCGGACTTTTTTTGGGTGTGTTCCGAAATACACTGCGAGCACTCAGTGCTCTCAGATGTGAAAATTTTCCGAGAAAAGACTGCCAGTACACTGCCGCAGTAACAGGAATGTATTAACATCATAGCTCGCCGCCGCGCCGCCGCCATTTTTGTATTGTGAGCAGTTGAGCACTGGTGCTTTCGAGGAAAGGTGCTCTCAGTACTTTGATCAAAAACATAACAGTGCCTAGAGATTTGAAAAAATCGGCCAAGTGCGAGTCGGGCCTCGCTCTTTTAGGGTTCCGTTAAAAAAAATTAAATAAAAATATTTCCATGTACCCATGGAAAGATTTTAATTTAATATTTTTTTAATTTAATTTAATTTTTATTATTTGTTGTTATAGCGGCAATAGAAATACATAATATGTGAAAATTTCATCTATCTATTACGGTTTACGAGATACAGCCCGCTGACAGACGGACGGACGGACGGACGGACGGACGGACAGCGTAGGCTTAGTAATAGGGTCCCGTTGGTACCCTTTGGGTACGGAACCCTAAAAAATGGAGATGACAGTATACTGGACTGCATTGTTCCGCTTTAAACATCGTATAGCAAACTAAAAAGGAAAGACTTCACAGTAGGATTAAAGTCACACCTTACAGTGGTCCAGTGTATAACGGAACACACCCCGTGTGTATCAATAATGTTGCCAGCCCAAAAAAATATCTCACTGCGACTGGTCACAAAATCCTAAAAATACCGTCGCCATATTGGTATTGTCAAAAGTTCGGGATCCAGCGGTGTGTTGGAAAAAATGGTTTTTCGTCTCACACAAAGCTTATTTGTACTGTTTAAGTGTTCTAATTGATTGCACTGTGACTTTAGATGTTTCGTTTAGTTCGTGCGGTGTGGGGAACTCTTTGTGGATAATGTTTTCGATAGGCAAATGTGGAGTGAGGAGCGGTTCGGAGGAATCTTCTCCCGGTGGTACGAAGGTGGTATCCGATGAGGTCGCATCCGCTGTGGCGGCCGTGTCTGACGAGATTGGTGACATCTTGAAGGACGAGTTGGGTGACGCGGATCGCGCGGATCGCATCGGGGCTGAGTTAGCAGACCTAAGTGCGGAATTGGGCCTCCTTGCAGGGTTAGCTGACGAACCGTCTCAAGACTTCCCATCACTTTTCGAGATCGCAGTAAGTATTTAACAACGGTTTCAACTCGATTTCTCTTCACCTATCGCTCATCGCTTTCACGTGTCAATGACCTTTGGGGGACAAGTGTTTTGACATCTAGCGAAATTAGGTGCTTAGTGCAAAAGTTACACTTGTTTTTTGTGTTGGTTTCACTTTTTCACTTCATGAATAATGATCACAATTTAAGTTTTAAGTACACTGAACTAACTGATGGTGGAGTATTGACTTGTCATAAGACCCACAAGTTAGCCCACTTGAAATAAATAAATTTGTATTTTTTCCAATTTTTACAGTATCAAAGTAAAGTTTATGTTGATATTATTATCATAAAGTAGTTCAAAAAAAACCGGCCAAGTGCGTGTCGGGCCACGCGCAGTGTAGGGTTCCGTAGTTGAAAGTGTCAAATATTATTGCGGACCTAGGATAGTGCTTTTATTTTATTTATGAATATTGAATACATTTTGACTTTTGAGTTCCATGGTTTAAATACTATAAAATATGCAAATTACACTACGTGTGATACCTAACTTAGGAAAAATAGATATAACTCCGTAACTAATGAACCCTAATTAGCCGTGATAGTTTTCCTTTAAAATTCATTATATATACTACTGCTGTGAATTTTTTCTTGTATCCTATATACAACCATTTAGCTGGCAGAGGGGGGGACACTTGACTCTAATAAAATTTAGCACTTTAAAATATCATATTTCACAAACGGATCCCTGAATTGAAAAATTGTGTTCCCACACCCACAATATTTTTGAAAGACCTATTCAACGACACCCCACACTATGGGATAGTCGAGAAAAAAAAAATTCATCCCCACTTTACATGTAGGGGAGGTACCCTAAAAAAAAATTATTTTTCAAAATTTTATTTCACCACTTTGTCGGCGTGATTGATATTTATACCCTTGTCAAATTACAGATTTCTAGTTCCAATAGTCTCTGAGCTAAACCGCGGACAGACAGACAGACGGACGGACATGGCGAAACTATAAGGGTTCCTTGTTTACTATGGAACCCTAAAAAAGTTGTTGACATAATAATAATTGCAAAAGGCTGCCTTATCGCTTAAAGCAATCTAATGAGACTGATTCACACCTTGACACATTATTCTGTAGGATCCAGCATAAAAGTAGCTTATGTCCATTTCTAGAAAGTGAGATTTTGTGTGATTCCAAAAATGATAGCTTCAGGGCTGAATTTATGGCAATCAACATCAATGCATTGTAACTAAGAGCGAGACAGTACCACCCAGGTCGCCAAATTGTATACTTGTTTTTTTTTTGCTGTTTATATATAAACTAGCTGATGCCCGCGACTTCGTCTGCGTGGATTTAGTTCATAACATCCCGCGGGAAATCTTTGTCACCCTCCAGGTTCTCAACTAAGTATACCTATCCAATAAATCACTTCAATCCGTAGCTTTGTAGCAGGAAACATTTGATCGTCTTGCTCGCGGCATTGTTAATGATGATTCAAAGAGAAAACATAAATTCAATCAATTCAATTCCCAATTATTGGCTTTTAGGTGTGCCAACCGGGCACAGATTGTTTCGCCAGTATCGCGTTGATGGAGGAAGCACGAAGGAGATTGTTCGGTGTAAGATGTTCCAAAATTTTGATCAGCTATGTAGTAAAGAGTAGTTTTTTTAAAGGGTTAGTAACACCTACAACAAAACAAATAATATAAATAAACATGAATTAATTGTTATGTACAATATATACAAGATGTAGGAAACCATAATATTACTACAATTTAATTTTATTACATTCTATATATTTACATAAAAATCTACAATAGGGACTAAACACAAACGTTAACAAATATTCAACATTTACAGGGCGAGGGACGTTTGAGGGGAGGACATCATAAAGAGGATGAAGAAGTTTGGGACAGTTAAAGAGGATGTGTGATACAGTGCCTTCATCCAAGCCACACTCACAGACAGAGCTATCCCTTATCCGGAGTTTGGCCAGAAAAACAGGTGTGCATGAATGACCAAGACGCAACCGGGAAATAGTAGAGGTGATCCAGCGTTCAGCAAACCTATATTTGAAAAACCATGGTCGAGTTGGTATGTCTGGCTGGATGGAGGCATAATATTTGCCTTTGATTGATTTTGATTTATTCCAGAGTGTATTCCAAGATCGGTTCAGATATGTTTTTGCAAGGGTACATAAATCTTGTGCCGAATTTCGGAAATGATCAAGTGAGCCTGAGACAACAGCTGTTTTAGCGCAGGAATCAGCAGTCTCATTTCCAGGGATACCGGAGTGGCCGGGGATCCAAACCAACAAGATGGATAATCCTTTTTGATTACATGAGAGCAAAGCTTCCCTGATCTTCAAAATAATGGGAAATCTTGACTTGCTTCGGAAAGGATTTTCTTTAATAGACATTAAACAACTAAGGGAGTCAGTCAAAATTACAGTTTGTTTACAGGCAGCACCAACACAGCCATCAGAAGACAGCTTTGATGCATCAGTATAAATAAGGACATGATTTGACCAATTTTGATAAATATAATTTTGAAATTTGGTGTTAGTGTCTGGGACTCCTTTAATCAGACCAATATCTGTGATGATAAGAGGGTTGTACACTAGAGCTTTATAAGGAGTAGAAAATACTGGATTAAGTGGGAAAGTTGAAATTGGATGGGGGAGACTAGTATATTTTAAAAAACTGTCTACTAAATATGAAGAAGAGTTACGGGATTGAGGAGAATTAGACAGTTGGGTTAATCTAGGCCAAAGAGGGTGGGATGATAACTGTAGCATCTTGCTGACAAACCGGTCACAAAGATATTGGCGACGGATAGTTAGAGGAGGATCAACACACTCCACCTGCAAAGCATTGGTGGGGGAAGATTTCATTGCACCCAGAATAATTCTGAGGCATCTGTATTGGATTTTATTAAGTTTTTGACTAGCAGATTTGTTGAAAGGTTCAAGAATAAATAAGCAATAATCCAAATGGCTTCTTACTAAGGCATTATATAATAGTTTTAAGGAGTACGGGTGGGCACCCCACCAGACCCCTGCTACTGCTCGAATCACATTAATACCTTTTTCACATTTTTTGATAATATGTTCGGAATGGGCAATTCCAGTAAGGCGGTAATCAAGATAAATACCCAAAAATTTTGTTTTATCTGCGAGGTGGATTAGTTGACCCTCAAATGAAAATTGAAAGGTGGGAAGGGACCTTTTCCTCATAAAAACCACTGCCTGGCATTTCCCCACAGAGAGGGACAAACCATGATCAGAAAGCCACTGGCCTAGGTAATACAAAGCAGAATTAATACGACAAGATATTTCCTCCACACTGCCAGAGCTGTGGTAGAGGGCAATATCATCAGCATATTGAAGGATGTTACAAAAACTGTTGACAGACAATTCGAGATCGTGGGTATATATGCTATATAGCAGAGGGCTGAGAACTGAGCCTTGAGGGAGACCTTTCCAGATGAGTCTGGGGGGAAGAGAAGATGACTGGTGCTTGACCACAATAGACCTGCAGAACAGCAGGCTACATATGAGATGTATTAACCTCGGCGGGATACTCAGCTTTTGCAATTTTTGCCTGAGCACCGGAAGTAGAACATTGTCATATGCGGAAGCGATATCGAGAAAGACTCCCGCAAGGTACTCTCCTTTTGTGAAGGCTATTCGAATGTCAGTTGTCAATATGCTGAGGCTGTCAGTAGTACTCAAACCCTTCCGAAACCCAAATTGGGAGGAGGGAAGAATATTCCTGCTTTCCATTAACCATTCCAGACGGTTTTTAAGAAGATATTCTGTTATTTTGGCTAAAGTAGATGACAAAGCTATGGGTCTATAGGAATTTGGATCCAAGGGATTTTTACCAGGTTTAATGATAGGAATAACTATTTGGGATTTCCAGGAGTTAGGGACGGTACCAGTTTCAAAACATTTATTAATTATGTTGAGGAAATGAATTTTAGCTTTGTCATTTAGATTAGTCAAAAAGGAATAAGGGACGCCATCTTCCCCTGGGGTTGAATCCTTCAAGCCATTAAGAGCAATTTGAAGCTCGGAAAAAGAAAAGGGAGCATCCATATCATCAGACGTAGGAGCTGGCGTATAACTTGGAAATGAGTCCATATTAGGGACATAAGGTGGAGCCAATTTATCAGCAAAGTCACTAAGCCAATCCAAGGGGTTGTTGGATGTAGGATCAGTGTGGTTGAGGGACCGACGGAATTTTCTAATATTTGTCCATACAATTGTGGATGGGGATCTAGGACTAAGGGATTCACAGAATCGAGTCCAACTACTTCTTTTCTTTCTTGATACTAACCTTTTAACCTTAGCATCAAGCCTCTGATATTTAATAAAGTTCTGCTGGGACATACAATTTGAGTATGACTCTTCCGCAGAAGTTCTTTGACCAAATAAATCATTGCATTCATCATCCCACCAGGGAGAGGAAAGCAGATGATTTTTGGGTGGGTGTTTTTTAGGAATATGAGAGTCAGCCGAAGATAAGAGAAATTTTAAAAAGAGATCGTAGCAAGCTAAAACATTTCCATCACTTCCCAGACCTGGCAAGGAGTCTATCATGGAATCAACAGATCTGGCATACTCTGCCCATTTTGCTTTTTTAGGTTGGTATTTTAAAAGAGGATCATGAGAAGAAGGAAAGAAGGACCTATTGTTTAATGAAAGGATGTACTTTCGGTAGTTCCGCGTCTTAACCACCTGATCTTGTATTGCACACACAAAACCTTCGGTTTCCCCAAAGAGGTCACCGAATCGCAGCCATTGCACGGACGCTTTTTTATCTACGTGCGGCTCATTAAGAGCTTTAAAAAAGCGTCCATGCAACTCCCTCTCCTTCCATACGGTCTCCCGGTCAGAGGTGCTTAGTACCACCGGTTTCTGCCACTCGAGTTTGGCCAAAGATAGGGGACTGAGTCCTTTGTCACATTCTATAACGTCTCTATGCATTGGACACTCCCTCTTCGTCTCAAAGTAGGTTCTGAGGCTGGATATCACCCGATTATGCATGGTCTTGACGCTTAATACGCCTCGACCACCACATTTTCGGGGGATATACAACCTCATAACAGACGATTTGGGGTGGTGCATGCGGTAGAGAGTCATAGTCGTGCGGACTTTTCTATCCAGTGCGTCTAGTTCGGTCTGAGTCCATCTGAGTACGCCAAAGGTGTACATGAGAACGGGCATGACCCAGCCGTTATATGCTCGGACCTTATTGGCGCCCGACAAATAGCTTTTACAAACTTTTGTCAGGCGGCCAAAAAAGACCTCGCAAACTGACTGTTTCACGTCCGCCTCCTTTACCCCCACGGATTGTGACATACCCAGATACCGGTATGACTCAGCTTCAGAGAGGGTCCTGATGTTAGATGGCTCGAGATTGATCTCGGCCGAATGAGTAACCTGTCCCCTCTCCACATGTAAGACCGCACACTTGTCTAGTCCAAGCTCCATCCTGATGGAGTTACTGAACTCAGTGGTGATATTCAGCAACTCCCTCAGGCGGGTGGCATTAGGTGCTAGCAGCTTGAGGTCATCCATGCAGAGAAGGTGAGGTACTTTTGTCCCTCCTCTCCGAAACTGAAAGCCTGTCCCTGATCTCTCCAGCAAAGAGCTGAGAGGGTTCAGCGACAGACAAAACCATAATGGACTCAGACAATCGCCCTGGAAGATACCCCGCCGTATCTTGATTCGGTCACCCGCAGCCGCTAACCGCTCGCCATGGAGACAAAGGATCGTACTCCATTGCCCCATACATTCTCCGAGGAAGTCTCGAGGGAGTCTCGTTATTATTATTATTATTATTTCTCTATATATTATGACTCTCACACCCGCATACAAAATAAATAGATATAGGGCCAAAAAGTATTATAAACATAAATATATACACACAGATAAATAAACTTACATATAGATTACATAAATAAATACTTGTAGCGGGCGTACTTGTAATATTGTACTTGTAGTTTATTATTATTATTATTATATAAATTTTATTTCACTGTAATCTTTGTAGTGCACAATAAAAGTATATTCATTCATTCATTCATTCATTGTTAGGCTGATGCAATCATTTTTAGACCAGTAATGGTATTCTCAGTGATAGCCTAGTGGTTAGGACTGGTCTCCTATTTGGGGGGTCGCAGGTTCGATCCCGGGTACGCACCTCTGACTTTTCAGAGTCAAGTGCGTTTAAGCAATTAAATATCACTTGCTTCAACGGTGAAGGAGAACATCTTGAGGAAACCTGCACACCTGAGAGTTCTTCATAATGTTCTTGAAGGTGTGTGAAGTCTGCCAATTCGCATTGGGAGCGTGCTGGACTATGGCCTAAACCCTTCTCTGAGAGGAGACCTGCCCTCAGTAGTGAGCCGTTGATGGGTTGCTCATGATGATGATGATGAATGGTATCCTCTAAAAAATATTGCATCAGTGTAATGCTCGCAATGCAAAAATACTCTCCTGCTATTTCATGCATTGATGCAGCTACAATGCCATAAATTCAGTTACTGTATGTTTACTGGCTAAGCCATGGAGATAAAAACAGACACATTTTTGCATCAATAATTATATTACAGTATGGGTAAAGAAATATTTAGTGTGAGAAAAAATGCTAATTATTTAAATTTTTACGATCTAGATACATTTATTTTTAGCAACCTTGAGACTTGGCACTATACAGCCTTGCCCTTTCAAATAATGTCTACCTGTCCTGTGTGAAAACAGGTTGAGAAAAGAGATTTTCATGCATTTTATTTAATTACTTCATTTATTACAATTAATATGGATCTATTTCACTTGTGCCAAGTAAAGCTTATCTGATGAATAAAGGAGCTGTATCAAATCTATATATATAAAAGAAAGTGGTGTTAGTTACACTATTTATAACTCAAGAACGGATGAACCGATTTGGCTGAAAATTGGTGGAGAGGTAGCTTAGAACCAGGAGACGGACATAGGATACTTTTTATCCCGTTCGACCGCGTTTCCGTCAAGTCACTATAAAACGTGGTATAACAAAAACGCATCTGACATGGAATAACAAAACGCAAATGACAGTGGAATAACAAAACGTAAATGACAGCTAAACGTAATTTTGTCTTTGTTTAAGTATGGTAAAAAATTTGACAGTTATAAAAATGATAGCTAAACGTAATTGATAATATCATCAGTAATAAGTTTTCACTTTGAATCATCATTAACAATGCCGCGAGCAAGACGATCAAATGTTTCCTGCTACAAAACTACGGATTGACGTGATTTATTGGATAGGTATAGTTCAGAACCTGGAGGGTGACAAAGATTTCCCGCGGGATGTTATGAACTAAATCCACGCAGACGAAGTCGCGGGCATCAGCTAGTTCTATATAAAAAAAACCCAGGCCCGGCGCAAAACTAATATATCTTAAAATTAAGTGTATAAATAGCGTAATAATTCTAAAAAAGAATAAATACAGTGGTATTTGATGGCTAAAGCGGTATTTTTGCCTTAAGAAGTTTTGCTGGCATTCATATCAAAAACTATTTTTTTACAATAAATCCTAATATATAATAACTGATTGGTTAGTATAAATAATAGTCTTCTAATAATTTGATAGTTAGGACGATAGGCATGATTGATAGGCACGAAATTCTAGTGACATTTCAAAACAACATTAATCTTTTCTTATAACCCCCTGTTGAATTGAGTGTTTTTTTCTTTTTAGAAATAATACATGATGGCTCTAGAGCCTCAGAGTTTTGAGAAGAATATCGAAAATATTGCAGCCCCCCCCCCCCCCCCCCCCTTCGGCACTGGGTCCTCGAGTACCAAAACTTGAGAAATTTTTTATTAACCATCCCTAAAAAACATCCCAAAGTTTCATAAACTTCAGACCTTTTTCCACTAACTGTTGACTGGACTACGTCATTTTCTCGAATTTTGGAGTTTACTTTTTCCATCTGAAACTAACTGTTGACAGGATACGTCATTTTCTCGAATTTTGAAACTTAATAAAAGAGTAAACGAGAAATCAGTCCACATTGACAATATCTATCTACCTCTCTCTCTTCGCGAGATATCACTTCGACGTGAATGCTAGGCCTGTTGGAGAATGACAGGCTACTTTTTATCATGGAAAATCAGAGTTCACATATAAGTATCCTCCTTTCCTATCGCGTAACGTAACTCTTATCCCTTGCACTACGTTAGCCCATTGAGTTGGCCCGTCCAAACGGGACAATGCTGGGTACAGTTTTTGCAATTCACGAAGGCGAGTGAGCTTTACTTGTGGTTACTTCGTCGTACTTACGCACACATTGCATAAGTGTGCGTGGCTGTCAAAGCCTAGGTGGGAGCAGGCAGGTGCAAGCATTGCGCTCGCTCACACTTATACAGATACGACACACACACAACCATAAGTCAGTCACCCTTATGTTTTTTTTAAAGAATATTAGTCAAGTTGAAGTTGACTAATACCCTCCTCTCCCCTCCAAATAAGCGGAAAGCTTGTGCTAAGAGTGGGTACGACAATAGTGCAACGGGTGGGATGCGAACCTGCGACCTTTCAGCTATCAGTCCGCACCTTTAACCATTGGGCTATTAAGGCTTTAGATTATTGCAATAAATAAAAAATTGCAAGAACTATACTTGTAGCTTGAAGTCCTGTTGTTGTTGTCCTGTCGCCTTGAGTCATAAAAGTTGTCGTCGCAGATCGGCCACCGGGCCTCGGGCAGCGGTTCGTCGTCATCATCATGGTCGGGAGGGCGGGGAGGACGCGCGCGTCGCCCGCCGCGGCCGCAGCGCGCGCCCCGCCGACGACCCATCGCCAAGGGGAAGGAGGTACTGTACATGAACATAAACAACATAGAATAAGCTTTTTGAAGTAAAACTTCTTTACGCAGGCTCGATTTGGGGAGTAAGCTGGTGAATGCGTTACGAAAAGTGTGATCGGGCGAGTTGAACAGAAGTTGAGAGGGAGATATAAGTTAGAGAAGATAGAAAGAGAGTTATGTTTCCTATATTACTATAGGGGCAAGAGAGATAGGTGCGAGCACACATTTTCTTTCTCTCTTTCTCTCGTAGCCAGTTGCGTTTCGTAAGTTTTATTTCAGTCATGGGGTCTAAGGCACAGTCGTTTTTTTAATTTTAGAACTACGCTTGGAGTATCCTGCAAGGTCAAATGAGAAATGAGGACATTGCAATATTCTTAGTTCCAGAGACACTCATATGTCAAATGTGGCGTTTCAAATTGATCCATAATAAAGCTGTCATTAAACATTTCTGTGTTGGTGTCGTATGATGCGGGTTGTTACGTTCCCTCAAATATGGTTGAGCGAAGCAATGGCTGGGTCATGCGTCATGCTCGTGAACGGGTGCCACCGGCGGGAATGGGGCTACTTTATGTCTGCCCATCTTAAGATAGAAGTTAGTCGGTATGCATTTTGGAACTTCCCTCATTGTGGAAACACTGCATATATAGCATAGTATTTACTGTATTGTAAATTTGTTTTGAAAAGAGCAACCGCCGAGTTTCTTGCTGGTTCTTCTCGGCAGGAAGGGCATTCCGAACCAGTGGTAGATTCATCGACTATTCACTTGTAAACGTTTATTTGAATAAAAAATATTTCTATTCTATTATTATGAGGACAGCCAGTCCAGTGTTGATGTTGATGATGATGAAGTAGTCTTAATCACAGTCAAAATGGTTTCTAACAGATGTCACGTCGTCGCAGCGCGGTGGCGCGTCGCGCGGCCTCGCTGCGCGTTCGTCGTGTCGAGGTTGCGTCAGACGCGTCGGACGTCGGCGCGGACTCGGACTCCGACGACCAGTGGACTGAGCTGGATGACAACTGTAATTTTTTTTAAATACTAGTTGACACAGCGAGCTTCGTACCGCCAGCAAAAATATTTTGTGGTTGGTCACCCTTATCATTTAGGCTATGAAAAATAGATGTTGGCCGATTCTCAGACCTACCCGATATGCACACAAAATTTCATCAAAATCGGTCCAGCCGTTTCGGAGGAGTAAGGTAACTAACATTGTGACACGAGAATTTTATACGAGTATATTAGATTAGCTCATGGGTTTTGGAACGAATTTCCTTATTGGACGGTACGGACTTGGCAGATGGAGGCTAGGCGAAGAAATATGTAAGAAATTTTCCGTCACGATCCTTTATTGTTGCCTTCGTTTATTACACACGTTCCGTCATAGCTTTGTTGGCGTAGCGGCTATGGTATGAAGGAGTGAAAATATCAGTTCGGGTGTTCGATTCCTGACTTCAGATTAGTATTTTATATTTTATTTATTTTTATTATTAATTTATTAAAAGGAACTTCATTCCAACCGAGTTTTCCATAACACTCACACTTTTTTTTTTCACTAACCCTTCTCTGAGGAGACCTGCGCTTAGTAGTGAGTCGTTGATGGGTTGCTGATGATGATGATAATAAAACACATACTAAAGCACGAAGACGGACAACTCAGAAGAGAGAGAGCTGAATTATACTTCATACTTCACATATAAGTATCCTCCTTTCCTATCGCGTAACGTAACTCTTATCCCTTGCACTACGTTAGCCCATTGAGTTGGCCCGTCCAAACGGGACAATGCTGGGTACAGTTTTTGCAATTCACGAAGACGGACAAGCACGAAGACGGAGCACGAAGACGAATATTATAACTGCAAAAGTGGTTGTATTTCAATCACGTCACAACAGGACTACAGCGATCTGTAAAATCACGTTGATACGTGGTTTTTTGCATGGGTATAGTTGAAGACCTGGAGAGTGACGTAGGCTAATTCTTATCCTGGTAAATCAAAGAGTTACCGAGGGATTTTAAAAAGAATCCACGCGGACAAAGTCGCAGGCATCAGCTAGTCTCCCATAAGAACAAAATTGAATTTTGCTCTCGCTATCAGAGGATGATAGCGAGAGCCAAATTCAATTGGAAGTTTGACTTTAGAGAAAGTCAATTTTCGTTTTTTGAATAGGTATGATGAAAAAATATTTGACCAGTATAAAATATACTAGTCAAGTTTTAACCACACACATATTCCCTATTCCCTGAAGTAGTGATAGCCTAGTAGTTAGGACTGTAGTCTCCAGGTTCAATCCCGGGCTCGCACATCTGACTTTTCAAAGTTATTTGCGTTTAAGCAATTGAATATCACATGCTTCAACGGTGAAGGAAAACATCGTGAAGAAACCTGCACACCTGAGAGTTCTCCATAATGTTCTCCAAGGTGTGTGATATCCGCCAATTCGCATTGGACCAGCGTGGTGGACTATGGCCTATAACTCTTCATTGAGAGGAGACCTGCGCTCAGCAGTGAGCTGTTGAAGGGTTTCTGATGATGATGATGATATTCCCTATTGCAGCCGGCAGTACAGACAGTTCATCTGGCAAGGAAGTGAGCGGTTTGGAAATCGACTGCCCGCCTTACCAACATAAGGGATCGGTAAGTTAGTATTGACAACCCGTTTGTGTGTACGTACTACCCGTCCGCTTTAAGTTGGCCGTCGACGATCGTTACAAAACTACGTCATACTGTACCGCCGCTGCGAAAAAACATGATTGTATTTTTACTGTTACCACAACTGTCAGTGACGGAAGTTTTCTGTTTCTGTCAATGCTTTTCATGGCAATGACGTCTTAAATGTCAAAGGGCGTGATTTTTAATTTCTTATTTTTCTCGTCTTAAATGAAATTCATTAATTAAAGTTTAAAAATAAAATAAAGTCTGCGCTATGCAAAACTTTTCCTTTTTACTCATCCTAGAAATCTACACGGGAACAATAGTAACCAAACAATAATAAATAACTAATTAAAACTTAACGAAAAACTTTAAAACGTAACAATAGCAGAAATTTGAAAAACACGGTTTTGACAATCGCGAGCGGTGCGTTGTGCTATCTGTACTAAGTGGGTCTAACTTGAGGCGCGGTGCGGGGAAGCGCGACGCGAGGTAGCGGTCAGCTTGAAGCGGACGGGTAGTATGCTCATGATCTTTCTCATATCTCCTGAAGTACTAATTAGATTTTTTTATTAAAAAGCTGGGTCTCCACCAATGAAAAGTTGCCAACTTTTGTCACCAACACGTTTTGACAATACAAAAGTTTGCAACTTTTCTTCAGCTTGCTGGGTCTCCACCAAAGAAAAGCTTCCAACTTTTTTGTTGTCAACACGTGTTGGTGACAAAAGTTGGCATTTTTTGTGTTGTCAACACGTGTTGGTGTTAAAAGTTGGCAACTTTTCTTTGTTGGAGACCCAGCTTAAGATGGGCTTGCTCTTGACGACAGCCATGCCTGAAAGCAATGATGAGGACTAAGTTGAAGCGCGCTTGCCTAGAAGATGCCTATTCACTAATGAATTGATGGTGCTCAAGTTATACGGGAGAGCGTTCTACACCTGAGCGTTTCGTTTCAGAAACGTTGAATGCGTTAAGGGAGAGGGCAGACTGGCTACTTTTAGCAGCAGCGATCGGCGTTTTCATAGCTTTGAGTCGCTGTTGGGAAGCTCGATTCCGCGTCCGAACGCTAACGTGGGCACACAACACGCGCCAGTCGCAGCGATCGAGTTGCGTTTTTAGCATCGGCATTTTGCGATTTTTAAACGCTGTGACCTTCGCTACTCCTAGCATCGTATCGAACGCTTTTGAATCGAGATAATCCTTACTAATATTATAAATGCGAAAGTGTGTTTGTTTGTTGGTTTGTCCTTCAATCACGCCGCAACAGGGCTACGGATCGACGTGATTTTTTGCATGAGTATAGTTGAGTACCTGGAGAGTGACATAGGCTACCTTTTATCCCGGAAAATCAAAGAGTTCCCGAGGGATTTCAAAAACTAAATCCACGCAGACGAAGTCGCGGGCATCAGCTAGTTTAATATAAAAAATATTTTTAAAAAACCGACTTAAAACGCCCGTGCTACTACAAAGTATATAATTTATTGTTCATATCTTAAAAAACGCTTCACCGATTTCGATAAAATATCAATGGCGACCACCTGGGAAGTACACCCTTTGAAACAAAAAAGAATTTTCCAAATCAGTTCAGGCATCTTCGAGTAATCGGTGAACATACATGAAAAAAAAGCCGGCCAAGTGCGAGTCGGACTCGCGCACCGAGGGTTCCATACTCCAAAAGTAAAAGTAAAACGATAATATTATATTGATTTGCTTATTTATCGTTAACTTTGTTTGTAGAGGTTTATTGTTAATATAAAAAAAACTATGCTAGTTAGAGCGTTGGTTTTATTTTTCCTGTAAAATATACATAAACCTCTATTGACCATAATTATTTCAGATTTTTCGATTGGTAAACTTCGGAGATAAGGGGGGGGGGGGGGGGGGGGGGGGAACGGTATTTTTTTCGACATTTTGGCCGATTAATCAGAAACTATTATAATATCTAGAAATAAATAAAAAACTGTTTTAGAATGCACAAGTAAAGGCCTTTCATATGATACCCCACTCGGTATAATTATCTCACTTTGAAATTTCAAACCCCTGATTTTCCCCCTTTTTTAATTAAACTAAAATAATTTTCGCGTTCATTTTATTTTTCCTGTAAAATATACATAAACCTCTATTGACCATAATTATTTCAGATTTTTCGATTGGTAAACTTCGGAGATAAGGGGAGGGGGGGAACGGTATTTTTGTCGACATTTTGGCCGATTAATCAAAAACTATTATATTATATAGAAATAAATAAAAAACTGTTTTAGAATGCTCAAGTAAAGGCTCGATATAGTTATTTTACTTTGAAATTTCAACCCCCCGATTTTCCCCCTTTTTTTATTAAAACTAAAAATAATTTTCGATTTTTCTTTATTCCAATGATTTTGGGCCACTATTATACACAACTATGCCAAATTTCATGTCGATAGCTTTAATAGTTACTGAAATAATCGACTGAGACAGACGGACGGAGAAAGTCTCACCATAAGGGTTCCATTTTTACCATTTTGGTATGGAACCTGAAAAGATTCAGACAAATTGATAAACTCCTCCTTTTTTGAAGTCGGTTAAAAATTAGTCAGTCTGCCCTATATACCTAAATTGCCTTTATCCTTTGTCTAAACATTCCATGCGATATAGAATACAAGTTGTAATAATGACATATTCCATACCTACTGCTAATGTGACTCAAGAACTCGCTCGACAATAAAACACATTTTTTTTTATTGAGACTAGCGGGAGCCGGCGACTTCGTCTACGTAGACTTTTAAAAATCCCGCGGGAACTTCGATTTTCCGCGATATAAGTAGCTTATGTCAGGTCAGGTGCAGTCTCCAGGTGATCGACTATACCGATGCAAAAAAATCACGTCCATGCCTAGCTCTGTTGTAGCGTGATCGAAGGACAAACCAACAAACCAATTCTTACAAATAATATTATTATCAATGCGAAAATGTGTTTGTTGATTTGTTGGTTTGTCCTTCAATCACGCAGCAACGGATCGATGTGATGTTTTGCATTGGTATAGGTTGGACCTGGAGATGTGACATAAGGCTACTTTTGATACCGGAAAAACAAAGAGTTCCCGAGGGAATTTAAAAAGCTAACTCTACGCGAACAAAATCTCGCGCAGTAAAAAAAAATAAAAAAAAAGTAGTAAACCAATAAACCTACAAACTAACAAACACTTGCATTATACTAATATTATGATTAATGCAAAAGTGTCTTTATTTGTAGGTTTTTCATGCCTAGCATGCACGCCGAAGTCATATCTCGCGAACAGAGATATTGTCGATGTAGACTGATTTCTCGTTTACTCTTTTAAACTTCAAAATTCGAGAAATGACGTCGCCACTCGCCATATTGGAGAAAATAATTTTGTCTACTTTTGACATAACGAGACGAATCATATTGTGCAACCATGTTATAGAGATAATACGAGAAAATTGGTAAACAAAATTTTCTCATGCATGCTAGGCCTCCAGGAGAGTGACATAGGCTACTTTTGATTCCGAAAAACAAAAAAATCCCAAGGGAGTTTGAAAAACTAACTCCTTATGTCCCTGGCAAAAAATAGTAAACAAAAAATCAACAAACAAACACATTTTCGCATTTATTATACTATTAGTAAGAATTGTTTTGTTGGGTTGTCCTTCAATCACGCTTTTTTAATTTTAGCAAGAAGTCCGATATTACTAAGATTAATAATTCTGATAAGTATCCCCTTTTCATGATACTTATTTGACATCCTCAGCAAGCGGAAGCACCTCCCATGGGGCAATTTCTGTTGCCGCTGCTCAGTGCTGATGCTGCCGCTCCCGACCCTGAGCACTTCCTCATCCGGCATGAGGATATTCTGCAGGTAATTGGCAATCTCAGGGTGCTGGAGTGGCGAACCCGCACCGGGAAGCGCAGTGTTGGCAGACCCCCCACTAGGTGGACCGACGACATCAAACGAGTCGCAGGGAGCCGCTGGATTCAGTGGCTCAAGACCGAGGCCTGTGGAAGTCCATGCAGGAGACCTATGTCCAGCAGTGGACGTCCAAAGGTTGATAAAGAAGAAGAAAAAGAAGAAGCATAGATATACGAGTGTTCCAAAGGGAACTAATAATATTGAAAATGTCTTTGGATCCTCTATAATTAATCTATAGTTTCTTAGCGATTGATTAATTTCTTTAACTGGTCACTTTCAAGTAAAGATTTTTATGTAAACCTGTGAAGATGATAATTCCACTGGCGCATTAGCCTACTTTGTCGTATTAGTTTACAAATTGCGAAAAACCAAATTAAATTTGAATTTCGCGGGCAGACCCTTGTTTTCTACCTTAAACATGCCATTAATTCCCTCAGCTACTCGCGTCGGCTGAAGACAGCATGAGAGACGAGCCGCCGTTGGACAATGAAGTGGAAATCGCCGCCTTGGATCCCACTTCTGATGTGTAAGTTCACTAACGCCCACTGATCTCTCTAACTCATCTACGATTAACACTGGACTGGCTGTCCCCATTAGGGTTTGTGAATTCCCGACAGTTTCAAAGTCCCGGGAAACGAGACAGCCTACAGTCAAAGACTTAGAACTTCGAGACTTTTGTTTTTTTGATGGGTAAGCCTTTTTTACAGAATTTTAATTGAGTTAATTTCAGGTGAAACGTCTTAAAAAGGCAATTTTTTGTAAAAATCAACATTTGTTAAACATTCATTAAACAGAAAATTAAATCTTAATAACTTTAACGTTAATTTCAGTCTTAATAATTGCTTTATTTCTTTTAATCACACACAGATTCACTTTTAAGCAGTTAAATCTTATACTTATAAAACGAAATTAGTTAAAAATCATACTAATTCTTAATAACTTTACTGATATTAGTAATTCTAGTATCTAATCATTGGTCATAATTAACAATTTCGATAAATTTGTCTCGTCTCGAGTCTCGACCCGAAAGTCCCGGGACTCGAGACAACTAAAATTACGAAAAGTCCCGGGACTTCGAGACACGAGACGTCCCGGGACCCAAACCCTAGTCTCCATACAAATGACAGCTCAATTATGGATCAATTTGAAGCGCCACATTTGACGTACGAGCGTCTGGAACTAATAATATTGCAAATGGTGCAATCTATGAAATTAAAATTTAAATTATATAAAATCATGGATTTATAATAGATGTTAGTTCACTATTTGCGATATTATTAGGTCCAGAGACACTTGTATGTATGTGTATCGTGCCAGAAAGTTAAATCGCTATGTGGTACATACTTGACAGTAGAGGTAACTATAGTTCGTTCGCGTTAAGAATGCAGTGAGTCATTAAATTAGAAGCTTAGCAACGTAGCACATCTGTGGTGAATAGGCAGCTTTACAGTTGATTTTGTTTACAGGCGCTGCAATGAAATCTACGAGTGTGAAGACCCAGTGGTAACACCGGAGGACGGAGTCGCGTTGCTAAACTATGTTTGCGGTGAGCATATAAACTATAGTTGTGCATAGTGTATAGCAATAAACTTATTTACTCAAATAACTGTAACAAAATTACAAGTGATTTACATGCCTATCAACATTCCTAATTCGGTCGTCCGCGTGGAACACACTCCTTAATATCAATATCATCCACAATGCAAAGAACTGCACCCCACACCCTTCTCTGAGAGGAGAACTGCGCTCAGTAGTGAGTTGATGGGTTGCTCATGATGAATGTAACTGCTTTGGTATGCATTTTTGGAACTTCCCTCATTGTGGAAACACTGCATATATAGCATAGTATTTACTGTATTGTAAATTTGTTTTGAAAAAAGCAACCGCCGAGTTTCTTGCTGGTTCTTCTCGGCAGGAACGCAGGAAGGGCATTCCGAACCAGTGGTAGATTATCAACTATTCAAAAGCACTTGTAAAAGTTTATTTGAATAAAAAATATTTCTATTCTATTCTATTCTATTCGTTCGCCAGCGGAGCACCCGGGCGGCGCGGCGGAGGCGCCCTTTAAGCCGGTGGAGGATTGGCTGCTGGGAGTTTACCACTCGTGGTGCGAAATCAGCGCTCTCATGTACACGCTTCTCGGGACCAACATGTGAGTACAGCCACAACTACGGCAATGTTTTTTTTTCCAGTAAAATCTGCAATCACTCCCAGGACTATAAGCAAATGGGTTGGGTAGTAGCGTCTTGTGTAGAGGCCGATCCTCCGTAGGAGTCGGCACTCGTATGTTATAGCCCGTGTTATACTACGGCAATGTGATGCGGGTTGATACGTTCCCTCAAATATGGTTGAGCGAAGCAACGGCTGGGTCACGCGTCATGCTCGTGAACGGGTGCCGCCGGCGGCAATGGGGCTACTTTATGTCTGCCCGTCTTAACATGTGTTGAATTATAATTAGGTATGCTTTTGTGGAACTTCCCCTCATTGTGGAAACACTGCATAGCATATCTATTATATTGTGAACTTGTTTTGAAAAAAGAGCAACTGAGTTTCTTGCTGGTTCTTCTCGGCAGGAAGGGCATTCCGAACCAGTGATAGGCGCGTCGACGATTCAAAAGCACTTGTAAAAAAAGTTTATTTGAATAAAAAACATTTCTTTTCTATTTTATTCTATTCTAAGGGTCATTATGAGGGGAGAAATGAGGGGTTAATGAGACTAGTTAAGAATATTCCACCATGGCGTCTAAACTCTTAAGGCCAGGCACTCATTGTTACTTTTTGTCGCTGTCGCCTAAGGTCGAGCGGTTTTTAACCGACTTCCAAAAAGGAGGAGGTTCTCAATTCGGCCGGTATCTTTTTTTTTTTTTTTTTTTCTATGTATGTCCACCGATTTCTCCGGGATTACTGGACCGATTCGCGTGATTTTTTTTTAATCGACAGAGGATCTGCGAAATGGTCCCATAAAAATGTTCACCTTCAACTCCTCAAGCCTGATGCTGCAGGGATATTGCTCACCTAAAATAAAGAGATTTACGAAATGTCGATTACGAATTGATATTGTAGGTAACAAGGATGGACTACATCATGGAGCTCCAGGTCCTAGCTCCTCAATCATAGGATACTACACTTAAAAGCTTAAAATAAAAATTCTTTTCAAAAAACCGACTTCTAACGCCACTACAAAGTATAAAAATAATTTTAGTTTGTCCACGTTTGTTGAAGTCGGGCGGGCCTAAAATACAAACTATGAAACCGACTCGCGATGTTCGCTCGACTTCTACAAACGAGTCTCTCATATTGTGTAGCGTCGCGCATCGGTTTCATAGTTTGTATTTAGGCCCGCCCGACTTCAACAAACGTGGACAAACTAAAATTATTTTTATACTTTGTAGTGGCGTTAGAAGTCGGTTTTTTGAAAAGAATTTTTAAAAAAATCAACAGTAAATTATACACTTCCTAGTGGCGCGGACGTTTAAAGTAGGTTTTTTAAAAAATATTATTTTATATTAAATAATTTAAAAATAAATGTTTATTCTTGTTCCACAGGAGCGTAGAAATGGTCAGTGGACGGACAGAGTGGTCATACCGCGCCCGCTTCGGCTGCCACTGCCGCCTGTGTCTGTCGCTGGCCAACAACTCGTCCGCGCTGCACAGGTTCCTGGCGGCTCTGGTCGGAGACCTGGCCAATGGTAACTATATACTGCCCGTCCGATTCATGTTGGCCGTCGGCGACCGTTGCCGTACCGCGCCCGCTTCGGCTGCCACTGCCGCCTGTGTCTGTCGCTGGCCAACAACTCGTCCGCGCTGCACAGGTTCCTGGCGGCTCTGGTCGGAGACCTGGCCAATGGTAACTATATACTGCCCGTCCGATTCATGTTGGCCGTCGGCGACCGTTGCCGTACCGCGCCCGCTTCGGCTGCCACTGCCGCCTGTGTCTGTCGCTGGCCAACAACTCGTCCGCGCTGCACAGGTTCCTGGCGGCTCTGGTCGGAGACCTGGCCAATGGTAACTATATACTGCCCGTCCGATTCATGTTGGCCGTCGGCGACCGTTGCCGTACCGCGCCCGCTTCGGCTGCCACTGCCGCCTGTGTCTGTCGCTGGCCAACAACTCGTCCGCGCTGCACAGGTTCCTGGCGGCTCTGGTCGGAGACCTGGCCAATGGTAACTATATACTGCCCGTCCGATTCATGTTGGCCGTCGGCGACCGTTGCCGTACCGCGCCCGCTTCGGCTGCCACTGCCGCCTGTGTCTGTCGCTGGCCAACAACTCGTCCGCGCTGCACAGGTTCCTGGCGGCTCTGGTCGGAGACCTGGCCAATGGTAACTATATACTGCCCGTCCGATTCATGTTGGCCGTCGGCGACCGTTGCCGTACCGCGCCCGCTTCGGCTGCCACTGCCGCCTGTGTCTGTCGCTGGCCAACAACTCGTCCGCGCTGCACAGGTTCCTGGCGGCTCTGGTCGGAGACCTGGCCAATGGTAACTATATACTGCCCGTCCGATTCATGTTGGCCGTCGGCGACCGTTGCCGTACCGCGCCCGCTTCGGCTGCCACTGCCGCCTGTGTCTGTCGCTGGCCAACAACTCGTCCGCGCTGCACAGGTTCCTGGCGGCTCTGGTCGGAGACCTGGCCAATGGTAACTATATACTGCCCGTCCGATTCATGTTGGCCGTCGGCGACCGTTGCCGTACCGCGCCCGCTTCGGCTGCCACTGCCGCCTGTGTCTGTCGCTGGCCAACAACTCGTCCGCGCTGCACAGGTTCCTGGCGGCTCTGGTCGGAGACCTGGCCAATGGTAACTATATACTGCCCGTCCGATTCATGTTGGCCGTCGGCGACCGTTGCCGTACCGCGCCCGCTTCGGCTGCCGCTGCCGCCTGTGTGTGTCGCTGGCCAACAACTCGTCCGCGCTGCACAGGTTCCTGGCGGCTCTGGTCGGAGACCTGGACAATGGTAACTATATACTGCCCGTCCGATTCATGTTGGCCGTCGGCGACCGTTGCCGTACCGCGCCCGCTTCGGCTGCCACTGCCGCCTGTGTCTGTCGCTGGCCAACAACTCGTCCGCGCTGCACAGGTTCCTGGCGGCTCTGGTCGGAGACCTGGCCAATGGTAACTATATACTGCCCGTCCGATTCATGTTGGCCGTCGGCGACCGTTGCCGTACCGCGCCCGCTTCGGCTGCCACTGCCGCCTGTGTCTGTCGCTGGCCAACAACTCGTCCGCGCTGCACAGGTTCCTGGCGGCTCTGGTCGGAGACCTGGCCAATGGTAACTATATACTGCCCGTCCGATTCATGTTGGCCGTCGGCGACCGTTGCCGTACCGCGCCCGCTTCGGCTGCCACTGCCGCCTGTGTCTGTCGCTGGCCAACAACTCGTCCGCGCTGCACAGGTTCCTGGCGGCTCTGGTCGGAGACCTGGCCAATGGTAACTATATACTGCCCGTCCGATTCATGTTGGCCGTCGGCGACCGTTGCCGTACCGCGCCCGCTTCGGCTGCCACTGCCGCCTGTGTCTGTCGCTGGCCAACAACTCGTCCGCGCTGCACAGGTTCCTGGCGGCTCTGGTCGGAGACCTGGCCAATGGTAACTATATACTGCCCGTCCGATTCATGTTGGCCGTCGGCGACCGTTGCCGTACCGCGCCCGCTTCGGCTGCCACTGCCGCCTGTGTCTGTCGCTGGCCAACAACTCGTCCGCGCTGCACAGGTTCCTGGCGGCTCTGGTCGGAGACCTGGCCAATGGTAACTATATACTGCCCGTCCGATTCATGTTGGCCGTCGGCGACCGTTGCCGTACCGCGCCCGCTTCGGCTGCCACTGCCGCCTGTGTCTGTCGCTGGCCAACAACTCGTCCGCGCTGCACAGGTTCCTGGCGGCTCTGGTCGGAGACCTGGCCAATGGTAACTATATACTGCCCGTCCGATTCATGTTGGCCGTCGGCGACCGTTGCCGTACCGCGCCCGCTTCGGCTGCCACTGCCGCCTGTGTCTGTCGCTGGCCAACAACTCGTCCGCGCTGCACAGGTTCCTGGCGGCTCTGGTCGGAGACCTGGCCAATGGTAACTATATACTGCCCGTCCGATTCATGTTGGCCGTCGGCGACCGTTGCCGTACCGCGCCCGCTTCGGCTGCCACTGCCGCCTGTGTCTGTCGCTGGCCAACAACTCGTCCGCGCTGCACAGGTTCCTGGCGGCTCTGGTCGGAGACCTGGCCAATGGTAACTATATACTGCCCGTCCGATTCATGTTGGCCGTCGGCGACCGTTGCCGTACCGCGCCCGCTTCGGCTGCCGCTGCCGCCTGTGTGTGTCGCTGGCCAACAACTCGTCCGCGCTGCACAGGTTCCTGGCGGCTCGGGTCGGAGACCTGGACAATGGTAACTATATACTGCCCGTCCGATTCATGTTGGCCGTCGGCGACCGTTGCCGTACCGCGCCCGCTTCGGCTGCCACTGCCGCCTGTGTCTGTCGCTGGCCAACAACTCGTCCGCGCTGCACAGGTTCCTGGCGGCTCTGGTCGGAGACCTGGCCAATGGTAACTATATACTGCCCGTCCGATTCATGTTGGCCGTCGGCGACCGTTGCCGTACCGCGCCCGCTTCGGCTGCCACTGCCGCCTGTGTCTGTCGCTGGCCAACAACTCGTCCGCGCTGCACAGGTTCCTGGCGGCTCTGGTCGGAGACCTGGCCAATGGTAACTATATACTGCCCGTCCGATTCATGTTGGCCGTCGGCGACCGTTGCCGTACCGCGCCCGCTTCGGCTGCCGCTGCCGCCTGTGTCTGTCGCTGGCCAACAACTCGTCCGCGCTGCACAGGTTCCTGGCGGCTCTGGTCGGAGACCTGGCCAATGGTAACTATATACTGCCCGTCCGATTCATGTTGGCCGTCGGCGACCGTTACAAAGTGACGTCATACTCTACGGTTGACATAAAAAATAAAAATGATGTATTTTTTACTGTTCCCCATAACTGTGATGGAAGCTTTCTTTTCTGGCAGTGCTTTTCATGGCAATATCGTCGAAAGTTATTATTCATGTATCGTTGGTATATCAAATAAATAAAATAAAATCAATTTAGATGTATTTCTAAGACCATATAATTAAATTATTTCTACACTCATCACATCTAGTAGACTTAATTAATTGACTGACTACAATAATTGTTTGTAACACAATTATTGTAGTCAGTTTTGTGGACCTAAATAAAAAACGAATATTTTCGCAGGCACTAACACCGCTTCGATCGGCGCGAAAATAGTAAAAGCCCTCCATTTAGTGCCCGGGGAGGAAATTCGACCTAACGACTGGGATCTTCCCAGCTTGCAGCGGCTCAAAGTATGCGAAGACGGTAAGTTGATCGCGGGAACACAGTACTGTTGGCCGATTACGTTCCCTCAAATGTGGTTGAGCGAAGCAATGGCTGGATTATGCGTCATGCTCGTGAACGGGTGCCACCAGTGGGAATGGGGCTACTTTCTGTCTGCCCGTCTTAAGGTTGATTATACGGGTCTGCTCGCGAAATTCAAATTTAATTTGGTCAAATATCAAAATATCGAGTTGGACGTAAGTTACTCACAAATTAGCCGATATTCTGACTAATTTCTTAAACGACATTTTCAAGTAAAGATTTTTATATAAACCTGTGAAGATGATACTGCCACTGGCGCAATTAGAATGCCATAAGCCTACTTTGTCGAATTAGTTTACAAGTTGCGAAAAACCAAATTAAATTTGAATGTCGCGGGCAGACCCGTATAATCAACCTTACTGTGTTGAATTATAATTAGGTATGCTTTTGTGGAACTCATTGTGGAAACACTGCATACATAGCATAGTTTCTATTGAATTGTAGACTTGTTTTGAAAAGAGCAACCGCCGAGTTTCTTGCTGGTTCTTCTCGGCAGGAAGGGCATTCCGAATCAGTGGTAGATAGCCTAGTGGTTAGGACTGTGGTCTCCTATTTGGGGTGATCGCAGTTTCGATCCCGGGTCCGGGTCCGGGTCCCGGTCCCGCACCTTTGACTTTTCGGAGTCAAGTGCGTTTATGCAATTAAAAGATCACTTTCTTCAACGGATAGAAAACATCGTGAGGAAACCTGCACATCTGAGAGTTCTTCATAATATTCTCGAAGGTGTGTGAAGTCCGCCAATTCGCATTGGGCCAGCGTGGTGGACTATGGCCTATAACCCTTCTCTGAGAGGAGACCTGCGCTCAGTAGTGAGCCGTTGATGGGTTGCTAATGATGATGATGATGAATAATAATCGAAAATGTAACATGTTAGAATAATAATATTTGTAAAAATTATTTATTTATTTTTAAAACGAAATTTTCTATGAAGTGCATGGGGGCTACTTTCTTGTGACATCAGTAGCGCTCTCCGTCTAAAAGGAAACTTAAAAATGGCATTGACTACAGACTACAGCATTATGCATGTACTGGTTTATTGCATGACAGACATTGACATTCTATTAATATAATATAAATATTATTTACATACCCTCACATGTTATAATATTTCATTTATTTTAATTTTAAGAATATAGATAGATAGATAGATAAAACTTTTATTTGTTCACGAAAACAATTCAATTTTACAATATTCGCTTACAGACGTAAGTATTTTGCATAAAGTAGTTCGTGAACAAATAAGGCTCCTCACATCACAAAGCTGCAGCAAGCTGCAACGCAATATCGTTTTAATACCCTATTTTGGTGATGCTGTCCTTGTGACGTTCTTTCTGTAACAATGCATTTTAACCATAACATCTTAGACTGCATCGTCACTCACCATCAGGTGTAATCGCAGTCAAGGACTATCTTGTCATCGGAATTTCGTTCACCAATCTTGTGGAGTAATGACATCATGCATTTATAATTTCAATGCTTGTTCCAGGGGCCTCAATAATTCACTGTCATCTCGACAAGCTATCGCGCGAGAACGAAATGACCAATGAACTCGTCAACAGTATCTGCCTCTGTCGTGCTTATGAGAGACCGTTTGAGAAAATGTGAGTTTCGGTATACCTTACTACTGTTAGCCATACACTCAGAAGCGGGACTTATCACTCAAAAACTAATCACGCCTTAAGGTGGATTATACGGGTCCGCCCGCGAAATTCAAATTTAATTTGGTTTTTCGCAATTTGTAAACTAATACGACAAACTAGGCTAATGGCATTCTAATTGCACCAGTAGAATTATCATCTTAACAGGTTATATAAGAATCTTTACTTGAAAGTGACCCGTTTAAGAAATTAATCAAAATACTGACTAATTTGTGAGTAACTCACGTCCAACTCGGTATTTTGATTAATTTCTTAAACTGGTCACTTTCAAGTAAAGATTTTTATGTAAACCTGTGAAGATAGATGATAATTCTACTGGCGCAATTAGAATGCCATTAGCCTAGTTTGTCGTATTAGTTTACAAATTGCGAAAAACCAAATTAAATTTGAATTTCGCGGGCAGACCCGTATAATCATCCTTAAGAGAATACATCCCTTTAAAACGCTAAAACCCTACCTATAGCCGTCTCCAACCACCCCTATAACGGCCCCTGTACCTCACATCTATCAATTTAACCACAACATGACAGACAAACCACTATCTGAACATGAGGGTAGTTACTAAAAATGTCCAAGAATTAATTAATCATTTTCACTAATCTAAACGTACAGACAATATTTATTCGATTAGGGAGCGATTGCTGTCGCAATCCCTCAATCAAATATAACGACCTAGACGCGAAAGCATCTACTAGTCGAACGAGTCTCTGGGCAGAGCCTGCATTCGTATCGTCAAAACAGCTGTTTTATACTAATACTAGGTTGATGCCCGCGACTTCGTCCGCGTGGATTTAGTTTTGAAAATCCCTCGGGATCTCCTTATTTTTCCGGGATAAAAAGTAGCCTATGTCTGTAACTTAACCTACAGTTATATTCATCTAGAAGTTGCCTCCCTTTCTATCGCGTAACTCATCCCTTCGCACTACGTTAGCCCATTGAGTTGACCCGACTTTATCACTTGCTAGCAAATGAAATCACCAACAAGGGCTGAATTAAGAATAATAACATTGACTACAGTTTAGTCCGCGTGAATTTAGTTTTTAAAAGTCCCTTGGAATCTGTTTGATTTTCCGGGATAAAAAGTGGCCTTTGTCACTCTTCAGGTCCTTAACAATACCCATCGTGATTGAAAAACAAACCAACACACTTTAGTAGTAAGGAAGTAAGGATAGTGGTGTGATTACAATTGATTTTTCATCATACCTATTCGAAAAACGAATATTGGCTTCAGAGGACAGCGGGAGCAAAATTTCATTTTAACCCCATGGGACTTTTCGTTTCTCTCTTCTGATTGGTCCGCGTTATAGTGCTTTAGCATACTAAAGCACTAACGCGGACCAATCAGAAGAGAGAATTCAAAAATGTGTCGAAATTCAAAAATGTTTGAGAAGCTGTTGTCTACGATAAGTCACGTGATCAAATTTGTCGATTAGACTTATACGCCCATACTTCCAACATAAATAATTAATGTTTTAATTATTTCATAAAAATTTATTTGTGTTTTATTTAAACTTTCAATTACATACGTATACGTATTGGTAATGTCTATACTCTATAATATATAGTAGGTTGATACTCCTAGCTTTTTCTCATAGGTAATGATGAAAAATAATGTGTCATTCGGGGCCAAAATTTTTTGTTCTCGGGCGGCGTATATTGAATTCCTCGCTACGCTCAGGATTCTACTTTAGAATCCCTCGCTGCGCTCGGGAGTCTACTATAGAATCCTTCACTTCGCTCTGAATTCAAAATAACGCCCTCGGGGAACAAAAAATTCCTTTGGCCCCATATAACACAAATAACTATTAAAGTCTGTTAAAATACATTGTTATTATCGCAGGTACGCCATGGAAAGGTTTTGCAAGCTAATAGAGAACTTCAAGACAGCTTCTGCAATAACTTTTAGGGTAAGTTTTTGTTTACATACATAACTAGCTGATGCCCGCGACTTCGTCCGCGTGGATTGTAAAATCCTGCGGGAATTCTTTGATTTTCCGGGGTCTCTATGTCAACCTCCAGGTTCTGAACTATACCTATCCAAAAAATCACGTCAATCCGTAGCTTTGTTGCAGCGTGATTGACGGACAAACCAACAAACAAACACACTGTCTCATTTATAATTATGTATTAGTAAGGAAGAATTAATACTATATGATAATAAAGGCGATCTAATTAAATTTCTAGAACACAAAAGCTACTATTGTGACTTAAATATGATAGTTAAATATATTCCCTCTTTTCCCTATCCCTATCCTTCCCTATTTTCCCCGTAGAAATCCTTTGCTTTCCCGGGATAATAAGGGTATCATATTTCTCTCACAGGATCAACAATAGCGATGAACAAGGATAAAAGTTCAAAATCTGAAAGTTAAATTTAATAGTTTAAATGCATATAACTTAAAAAAGCCAGAGGTGGGTGCCTGCGATCGAACCTGCGACCCCCGAACAGAAATCACTTTATGCTGCTGCTATCGAAAGCAAGTAAAGTTTATTTGAATAAAAAATGTTGTATTCTATTCTACCAGGTGGAGATGGTACCAGGCAGCGGCGCGACCGGTCCAACAGAGAGCGAGGCAGCGTGGGGCGAGGCTGTTCGGTCGCGCCTCGCCAGGTGCCTAGCGCCTCACCAGCGACGCTCCACTAGTGAGAGGCTAGCGCAAATGGCAGCCCGAACTGCGCCTCACAATTGTGAGTACACACTTCTTACAAAATAATAATAGGCCAGTAAATAAAGCCGTTTTTTTGGTCAACCTCGCACTAAATTTCCGATCTTATTTTAATTCTTTTTTTGGTTAAGGGTCACTTACTGACCACAAAAACACAAAATGCTGACAGATCCAGGTGGAGCTTCGATCGCAATCTTAAAGAAAAGTTTTTGACCGATATCTCGGAAACTATCCACTTTAGGGCAAAAGTTATTCAGACCTTTTTTGTGGAGAGTAAAATTTTGCATCTTTTATTTCATTTCCTGTAAACTTTTTGTAAAACTTCGTTTACGATTTATGGCCCATTTAATGAACGACGGTTTTTCGTGTATGTGTGTTCCGAAACGAAACGAAAAACCGGTTCATTACATACCCCTGATTCGGAATGCCCTTCGTGCCGAGAAGAACCAGCAAGAAACTCGGTGGTTGCTCTTTTCAAAACAAGTTTACAATACAATAGATGCTATGCTATGTATGCAGTGTTTCCACAATGAGGGGAAGTTCCACAAAAGCATACCTAATTATAATTCAATACATGTTAAGACAGGCAGACAGAAAGCAGCCCCATTCCCGCCGGTGGAACCCGTTCACGAGCATGACGCATGACCCAGCCGTTGCTTCGCTCAAGGGAACGTAACTAGAGGAGTGCTTAGGACTGTGGTCTCCTATCTGGCGGGTCGCAGATTCGATCCCGGGCATGCACTTCTGTTATGTGCGTTTAAGAAATTAAATATCACAAGTTTGAATGGTGCAGTTCAGTTCAGTTCAACATTTCTGAAACGAACCGCTAAGGTGTGGAACGCACTTCCAACATTTGTGTTTCTGGCCATGTATAATACCTTACCAGTACCTTCAAGGCAAGAGTGAATAGGCATTTTCTAGGCAAGCGCGTTGCAACCTAGACCTCATCAGTGCTGTCCAGTATTGATTGTCGTCAAGCGCAAGCCTATCCCAAAATTAAAAAAAAACCTCTGCTACTGATGATGATGATGACGATGATGATGATGATGATGATCATTTATTTTGCAGTGAGTGCGTGGTCGGGCTACAAGCACCGCTGCGACTGTCTCACGCCCCGCACGCTCTGCGCTCAACAGAGAAAGCAGCTGTTGAGGTACCTCATACAATATATTTTTACAAGCTTTTATTTAACTTGCAATGTATGTATGTATGTATGTTTAGGTCTAATCTTGCAAGATGAACTATAGAATATATATATAATTATAGAACCACTTCGCGGTTTCCAATTGAGCTGAAATTTTGCATGTATATGTAAATCGGATTACGATGCTATATTATTGGGACGTGGAGCTGATCTAATGATGGAGCCGGCAGATGGCTATCGGAAGTCTGTAGTAAAACGACGAAACTCCATCGAATTTGTGATCATTTGATTCGTCTTGACAAGTACTCTAGTCCTAGATGCGCAGGGTCTGATGATATAGCCAGCTACTAAAAGCTTGTTTTGCAGCAGTGAGTTATTCACGAATTAGTCGATATTCGGACTAATTTCTTAAACTGGACACTTTCAAGTAAAGATTTTTATATAAACCTGTGAAGATGATACTGCCATTGTCGCAATTAGAATGCCATAAGCCTACTTTGTCGTATTAGTTTGCAAATTGCGAAAAAACCGAATTAAATTTGAATTTCGCGGGCCGTTAAGTTCGCCTTAATAGTAAAAGATAGTGTTGCTTCCAGGATCTCATTCTTCGGCATGATGCAAGCTGTCAACGAGTTCAACGGCACTAAAGCGGACGCGGAAAAGGTGAGTTTTTACTCTGAAATCTCTAATTTATCTATGACTAGCTGATTCCCGCGACTTCGTCCGCGTGGATTAATCCCGCGGGAACTCTTTGATTTTTCGGGATGCCTATGTCACCCTCCAGGTTCTCAACTATACCTATACAAAAAATCACTTCATTCCGTACCCTTTTTTGCAGCGTGATTGACGGACAAACCAACAAACAAACACATTTTAGTTATAATATTAGTAGGGATTAGTAAGAATTAATACTACGATAATAAAGGCGATCTAATTAAATATAAGAACACAAAAGCTATTTTTGTGACTTAAATGTGATAGTTAGATATATTCCCTCGGGGACTTTTTTGTAGAGAATAATGAGTACTTTAATCATGTAGTACATAATTTTTATGTATCATATAGTGAAAATATTGTTAAAATCGGTCCAGTAGTTACAAAGCCTATTCGATACAAACAAACAAAAAAATCTTTCTTCTTTATAATATTAGTATAGATTAACACTGGCGAGGCTTCCGTCATATTTTTATGGAACTACTATTAACGCCATTTTGGCGCTTTAAGCAGATACGTGTGTTTCTGGAACTAATAATATTGCAAATGGCGCAACGACCTCTATATTTAATTTATGATTTAATAATATTGCAAATGGCGCACCAACCTCTTTAATTAATCTATGATTTCATAGATTTATTGTATCATCATCATCATCACGAGCAATCCATCAACGGCTCTCTACTAGTACTGAGCTCAGGTCTTCTCTCAGAGAAGAGTGTGCTTTTTATTAAAGACATCTATAATAGGGTATTAATTTACTCTTTTTTGAAAATTAGTGTCTTTTGATCCTAAGATACTACAAAATTTACTAAAATATTTTTGATGACGTCATGTAGATAGTAAAATTTGCTTAGCCTAGCCTATGTCACTGCTCCAGCCTCCAGGTAAATCTATACCTTGAAAAAATCACTTCGAACCGAAGCGCTGATGCAGCTTGATTGAAGGACAAACCAACAAAAAACACTTTCGCATTTGGAAGTAAGGATTGCTTTTGCAATACTTTTCTTTTTGTTGCTAATTTTTATTGTAATTTCTTGTACTAAAGAAATTTCTATTCTATTGTTTCAGCCGTCAATAGATATGAAGCCCGACAACTCCGGGAGAGAGTTGCAGCAAGGGGACGGGACGGGAGCCAAGTGAGTTTTTAACCTACTTAAAAAAAATCGGCCAAGTGCGAGTCGGGCCTCGCTCTTTTAGGGTTCCGTTAAAAAAAAAAAAATATTTCCATGTACCCACCAAATATTTTAATTTAATTTTTTTAATTTAATTTAATTTTTATTATTTGTTGTTATAGCGGCAATAGAAATACATAATATGTGAAAATTTCATCTGTCTATCTATTACGGTTTACGAGATACAGCCCGCTGACAGACGGACGGACGGACGGACGGACGGACGGACGGACAGCGTAGGCTTAGTAATAGGGTCCCGTTGGTACCCTTTGGGTACGGAACCCTAAAAACGGAGGTTCTCAATTCGACGCGTATTTTTTTAAAATTTTTTTTGGTCATGTTATTCCATAATTCCGTCAAATCTGAACAGTTTTAAATTTATTTTTTTATTTATTTGAAAGGACATACCGTTAGGCTATCGTCGCGCATCGGTTTAATCGTTTCTATTTAGGTCTGTCCGAGTTCAACTTACATGTAAAAACTAAAATATTTTATATTTTGTAGTTTTACAGTTTTGTTGACCGCGATCTCATCTGATAGTAAGTGATAATGCAGTCTAAGATGTCAGTTGGTTACCTTGAAAGGGAAATGGAATGGTAGTTTTTGATTAAATCGGTTTTTGGTTTGGATGGCGTATAGCCAGTCGTGCCGGAACGCTAAATCGGCACGTCTTCGATCCGTAGCCACTTCCATAGAGTCCCACCAGACCAGACCAGAGACATTATAGAAATTATAAATTACCAAATTTTCGAATCGAACCCGGGACTCTGGATTCAAGAGCACCTCACAACTCACCACTTTTTTTTTTTAGTTAAAAAGTGTCATTATGTATAGAATATAGAATGGAATAGAAATATTTTTTATTCAAATAAACTTTTTTACAAGTGATTTTGAATCGTCGATGAGTCTACCACTGGCTAGGAATGCCCTTCCTGCCGTGAAGAACCAGCAAGAAACTCGGCGGTTGCTCTTTTTAAACCAAGTTTACAATACAATAGATACTATGCTATGTATGCAGTGTTTCCACAATGAGGGGAAGTTCCACAAAAGCATACCTACTTACACTTCAATACATTTTAAGACGGGCAGACAGAAAGTAGCCCCATTCCCGCTGGTGGCACTCGTTCACGAGCAACAGTATTTCAGCTGTGTAAAATCTGTTTCAGACCACCGGATAACTTGGAAGTCAGGTCATCTCTTACAAAGTCCAACTCTGCTGAACTTAGCGACTCAAACATCACCGCCGACCTTGATGATCGTGAGTTCGATTTTTACCCTACTACCCAACCCTTATAGGGTACCATTTTAATTATTTTTATTTTTAGCGTAGCGCTTAAACTCCAGCCCCTCTAGCCAAGTTACACTTCGTTGTATATATTCTCTTTCTGTGACGTTGTCACTTGAAGTTTTGGCTAGAGACAGACTAGTGTAACGTGTAATTATCTCATTTCAGTATCTGACTCCGATGCAAACTCTGGCACAGCTTCCCTCGGCCTCTCGACATCTTCATCTCTGGACTCGGCATCAGAACTGCTCCTGGCTGCAGCGGCGGCCGTGGAGTCTGGTGGATCCTCGGGGGAAGGAGGTGGCCAGCTGTGCAGGACTGTCCGCCAGCTGATGAAGTCCATAGCGTCTATTGAGCGGCTGATGGACAGGGTGCTGCAGCATTGTGACCAGTGGACTGATCATGAGGCCAGGTGAGTGGGGTCTGGATCATTCGAGAAGAGTGGACCTGGCGAATCCTCAGTGGTAAATGACCTTTACCGCGAACCTGGTAAACCCTCAGGAGATGGCAGTAAAACCTTAACGGCAATTCTTGGATAACTTACCAGGTGGAATTTTGGTAGAACTTCTTTCGACCTGCTCAGCTTATTGTCTATGACTCAGTATCAGAACTGCTCCTGGCTGCAGCTGCGGCCGTGGAGTCTTGTGGATCCTCCAGAAAGAAGCTGGCCAGCTGTGCAGGATTATTCGTCAGCTTATGAATTCCATAGCATCTATTGATGGCGGTGACTGATCATGTGGCCAGATGGGTGGAATTGAGTCCGGAACATTGAAGGAGAGTGAACCTGGTAAATGCTCAGGAGATGGCAGGAAAACCTCTGTGGGAAGTGTTCGATTCTGATAGGCTATCAGGTAAAATTTCGACAGCACTTCTCTTGACCTATCCATCTTATTGTCTTAATTGTGGCGGATTCTGGGTCATTGAAGAAAATTCATTTCTTCGAACTATATTTCTGCCCACTTCAGCTTCGAACTCGAATCTTCTTTTTCTACTTCGATGTCGTCGGCCCACCTAGTGGAGGGTCTGCCAACACTGCGCTTCCCGTTGCGGGGTTGCCATTCCAGCACCTTGAGATCCCAACGACCATCAGCTCTTCGAACAATGTAGCTCACCCATTTCCACTTGAGACAGCGTTCACACTCGCTGAGCTATGTCGATGACTTTGGTTCTCCTATGGATCTCCTCATTTCTCATTTGATCTTGCAGGGATACTCAGAGTTTAGCTCTTTCTAGCGCCCGGTGAGTGACCCTGAAACTTTTGAGACCCACAGTTAGCGACCATGTCTCTGATCCGTAAGTCATCACTACGGCAACAGGCAATACACACTGTTCGCGCCATGTACCTGTCCAGAATTCCTTGCTCCATGGTCGTGGCGCTGGCAATCTTTTTAGCCCGCAATGAAGTTGACAGATTCTTAGTTTTAAACTTGCCGCCGTTTTGGGGCGTGGTTTTTTGCAAGTTCCCTTTTTTTGACAGCTAACACGTACACGAAAATCCGGGTCGCGCGCACCGTTTGCTGTTTTTAAGTGTCTAGATTTACTTTATTTTACGGTTTAGTTGCGCCGTCAAGCGGTCTATGTGTCGACCTAGCTATAAGCACAATTGTTAACTGTTGTCCGTAACAAAAGAACCTTTTGGAACCCGCCGACCTTTGCTCGCTACGCGCTCGGCGGAAGTGTGTGTGATTAGGATTTTGGACCTAACTAGTGACAAATCAAGTGTACAGTGCTACGCCAGCCCAACGTCTACAGCTGCAGGCCATAGCTGGCTGCCTGCCTGCTGCTGCTAGTGGCCTGAGAAGTTCACCTTACACTTAACCTCACAATACACCCACACCACCACTATCATACCATCTCAGGCCGTACAAGGATTGACTGCTGCAAGGAAGGTCAGTGCAACCCTACCATCATTAAGTCACCACTACGTTGAGAACAGATCTGACCGCGGTCAAAGGCCGCTTTGGGCAGCGACTCTGGACTCAGGTTCAGCTGATGGGCCCCTGAACCTAGTGATCCAGGTGTTGACTCGTTGGCCAAGCCGTTGGCCTCAACATTTGGTAAGCAGAGCGCGGTTAAATTGATTCCGCGGACAGATTTGGCATTACTGTGACTTAACTTTGCCGTTCTAGGGTTAACTCATTAATTGTAAACTTATTAATTTATAATTTATTAATACACAGGCTTATTGAGTTACTAGTACATAGCCTACCTTGTCACATGTAGGCCTGTATAATGATTGCAATTATTGAGATTTTGTTTTGTTAATTTTTGTTGATTAATAATTAATAGTATCTAATTGTTGTTTGTGGCCCGTAACTGGCCAACAGTTAGATGTAGATTGTAATAAATAAACTTAATATTAATATAATTTGATAATTGTAGGTTCTTACCAAGCCAATTTGTAATTTGCAGTGCCTGGTATGAGTCTAGTGGCTTAGTACGGGTAATTAAAAACTTAATTTTTCTTTTATCTTAATTTATGTTATTGACTGACTTAACATAAATTATTGATAGCTTAATTTGTATCTTTTGGAACTTTTAACCAACAAATACTTTGTTTGTTTACTAGAACCCCTCGTGGTTAGGTAACAGAGTAGTTTGTTTGATGTATTTAAAATAAATAATTCTTGTTTCAAAGTAAATAATTCTAATTAATAAATAGTATTTAAGTAGTAATTTGTTTGTGTTTAAAGTGGGTAATTCTTGTTTGATTATTAATTTGTTTGGTTGAAGTTGAAACATAACTTGTAACAAATAACTTTGTTTTGATTTTGTTATCTAGTTGTTGTAACTACCTTTATTTAAGTTGTTTTGTACCTACCTAAGATGTCAGCCCACAAAAAATTGAGCGTGCAAATTCAATCAGAGCTGCGTTGGGCTGCTACAGCCAACGCCTTGGTAGGCCGGGTGGACCGGGCATCCGCACTGCTCCAGCGGTGCGAGCAGGTGCGGACCAGGCAGGCGGTCGTCGAAGAGGCCTTCCGAGACCTCATGGCATTGGAGCTACCTCCGGAATCGCTGGAGTCCTCAGTGCGGGACTACAAACAGTTTTTTGAGCTGACAGACGGTCTGGTGGAGGAGGCCGCGAGGCTCAAGAAGGAGGCGAGAATGAGCTCTATTCTTGAGTCTCCCACCAGACCCACCACGCAGCCTGCGTTACAGGGCAAGTTGCCAACAATAAACTTGCCCCACTTTTCTGGCAACCTGAGCGAGTGGCTAGGCTTTCTCAGCCTCTTTGATAGCCTGGTGGACGCGAGAAGGGACCTGTCTCCCTGCCAGAAACTGGCCTATCTACTCTCTTCCCTGCAGGGAGAGGCTCTGGGTTTAGTTAGCCACCTAGACCTCTCCGAGGAGAGTTATACCACCGCGCGGGAACTACTGACTCGGCGGTATGCCAACGTGCGCCGGTTAGCAGACACACACGTGGCACAAATTCTAGCGCTGCCACGTGTCTATGGGGTGTCCCATTTAAGAGAATCACTCTTAAATCCACTGATTGTAGCCTGCAACGCTCTTAAGTGTTTAGAGCTTCCCGTGGACCAGTGGTCCTTCCTTTTATTACACATTGTGTTGTCCCGCCTACCTCCCGAGTTGAAACTGCGTTTTGAGCAAAGGTATGGTGGGGACGGGGCCAGCTACCTGCCCCCCTTTTCGGACCTTTTAAAGTTCCTTGAGGAAGAGTGCCGGCAGGCTGATAACTCTGGTATTGCTGGTCCTTCAAGAACCCCAGAGCGGCCTGCCCAGCTGAGGAAGGAAAAGGGTCACACTGGCGTCCCTGGTAAAAGGGCCTCCGACCGGAGACCAATGCCCGTTTACACTGGACTTGCTGCCACTGAACCCGCCCCCTGTAACTATTGCAGGCGTCCAGGCCACCGGGTGCTTTCTTGCCCCCAGTTTCTCTCTAAGCGGATCAAGGATCGGAGGGGCATTGCAAGAGACCGCCACTGGTGCTATAGCTGTCTGGAAGCTCACATGCAACGGGACTGCCAACAGCACCGGCCATGCCCAATTTGTAGGGGTAACCACCTGGAGATTTTGTGCGCCAACAAGAATGGTGTTGGCCGCCGGGTGGAGAGTGAGGGCGCGCCCCGCACGGGCGGGGGCGCTCTTACCGATCGCTCCCCGGATTACTTGCGTCGGTCTCCTGATCAGGGCCATGAATCCCGACGCGTCCGGATTTCGACCCCGCCTATGGGGGCTTCACCCCCCCGTGAGGGGGGCGCCAACCCCCCTCGACGTTCTGATGGGAGATTTGTGGCGGCTCCGTCTACGGTTCAGTCTGCCCGCTATTCACCTCCGCTTCATGAGTGGCCACGCCTCGAACGCCGCCCACCTCGAGCGGGTCGACAGCCTTACTACGGCCTACCGACCTCAGCCCGTATGACTAGGCCCGTGCTGCCGCCACGAGATGACGCATGGGTTTACCCAAATGGAGGTCCGTCCCACTCACCTTTGGAGGTCCCCCCTGAGTCTCAATATGAGATTCCCCGGTTAGAGGACCGGTTTGATGAGGACGACCACCAATAGGTAGTTGCCGCCCTAGCCCCCACCACAGCAACTTCTCCTGAGACCTTGAATCTCCGGCAGTCCGTCTGTCAGACCATTCTTTTGCCGACTGTCTCAGTGAAGGTATTCAACCCGAAGGGTGAATTTTTAATCGTTCGCGCCCTTTTGGATTCGGGTTCACAGCGCTGTATTGCTTCTTCTCGTTTGGTGGGTGAGCTAGGGCTCCCTTGGAGTCCTCGAACAGGACGGGTGATAGGTATCGGGGGTATAGAGCCCTCGACTCCTAACGGGGAAGCGGAATTAATGTTTGGCCCCGTTACGGGCAATCTTAGGGTCTTGGTCAAGGTGTCAGTCCTTGACAATATCTTAGGCCCCCTACCGCAGGTCCGAATAGCTGACGCTGCGGTGTCCTGTGCATCAGGCCTAAACCCAGCTGACCCCCACTGGACTGAACCCGGTCCTATGGACCTTTTGTTGGGTTCCGATGTGTTGGGCCTGGTCTTGTCAGGGGAAATTAGGGTTTTGCAGAAGGACTGCCTATGTGCCATGTCCACTATATTCGGCTCTAGCTTTTTTGGACCCTTGCTACGGTCTTCGGACCTACCGGTGCTGGACCAATTGCAAGCAGCCGGCTTGACGCTGTCGGACGTGGTCCAGCGCTTTTGGGAAGTTGAGGAGCCGCCGCATGCCGCACGAGTTGACCCTCTTGACCTTGAATGTGAGTTGTTTTATCAAAACAACACAGGCCGCCGTGTTGATGGGCGATTTGTAACTCGCTTGCCCTTTCTCGCTTCTCGCCCCCCGCTTGGTCAATCGCGGGCCTTGGCGGAAAAGAGGCTCTTGTCTATGGAACGGCGCATGCGGCGCGACTCCACCTTCCGCTCCAAGTACGTTGAATTTATGCGCGAGTACGAGGGCCTGGGGCATATGTCACCATCCAATTTTGATTGGCGCGCACACGAGCACTACTTCTTACCCCACCATGCCGTCTTGAAGACCCCTGGGGGGAAGATTCGAGTGGTTTTTGACGGCTCCGCGGCCACATCCAACGGGGTGACATTGAACCAATGCTTGCACTCCGGTCCTAAGCTGATCAAGGATATCTCCGATATCCTCACGCATTTCCGCCGGCATCAAATTGTTTTCGTAGCTGACATCAAGATGATGTTTAGACAGTCGATGGTACATCGCGATGATCGGAGATACCAAATGATTCTGTGGCGCGAAAATCCTAATGAGCCAATGCGTGTCTTTGAATTGAACACCACGACCTATGGACTCAAGTCAAGCCCCTATATTGCTATCAGGACCTTGTTAGAACTAGCTAACCGGGAGCGACTGAATTACCCTCGCGCATCAGCCACCTTGGAATCGTCAGTCTATATGGACGATATTTGCACGGGAGCCTCGAGCGTTGAGGAAGCTCTGACTCTTCGCGATGAATTGATTGCAATACTGAAGTCCGGAGGTTATGAGTTGGGCAAGTGGCTGTCCAACTCCCCTCACGTCTTGAAGGATCTTCCGGGAAAGGATCAGCAGGATCCTCATATTTTTGAAAATCCCGAAAATCCCAATTTGCTGACGGTCCTTGGAATACAGTACCAGCCCGTCCAAGACGTTTTCACCTACCGGGTCAAATTAGACCCACCTCCTAAGGTCTGGACTAAGCGTTCCGTATTGTCTACGGTTGCTCGCACCTTCGATCCCAATGGATGGATCACTCCCGTAATATTTTTGGCTAAATGTTTCCTCCAGAAGCTTTGGATTGCTGAACTCGGTTGGGACGAACCACTCCCTGGGAAGTTATTGAAGGAGTGGAACTCCCTTGTGTCTTCACTTCCTGAAGTTAACCGAATTTCCATGCCTCGACGCTTCCTACCAACAGGAAGGTGTCATGCCAGTCTCCACGGGTTTTGCGACGCCTCCGAACGAGGATACGCCGCCGTGGTATATTTGAGGACTGTCGATGTCGCCGGTGAGGTCGCGACGCATCTCGTCTTGGCAAAAAGCAAGGTGGCCCCTATTCGGTCACGGTTAACTATCCCGAAATTAGAATTGTCTGGCGCCGCCCTTCTGGTACGCCTCTTGAACCACGTCCGCTCCTCTTTGGCATCTGCAGTCGATCTGACCGACGTTTATGCTTGGACGGACAGTGAGATTGTCCTTTGCTGGCTACGAGCCGCGCCTCACAACTTAGAGGTCTTTGTTGCGAATCGGGTCTCCCAAATTCAGAGCTCTGCAGTACCGGTGATTTGGAGACACGTACCCGGAGAACTGAACCCGGCCGATTGCGCCTCCCGCGGCTGTGAGGCCTCTTCACTGGTCCACCATCACCTTTGGTGGGATCCAAGTTGGCTATCCCAATCCGAGACGACTTGGCCTCAAAATAGGTTTTCCGCTCCCGAAGTATTGCCGGGCTTAAGAGTCGGAGTGGTTGAGGATAAACAGATCCCCGACTTGAACTTTCTTTTGAACCGTTACAGTTCCCTTGATAAACTAATTGGTGTTACCGGTTGGATTCGACGTTTTATCCATAATGGGCGGAATTCAGAAAATAAAAATTTGAGTCCTGTGCTTTCCCCTCTTGAACGCCAAGACGCCCGGAACTACTGGGTGCGTGTGGTTCAGGTGGAGCATTTTTCATCCGTGATTGACACCCTAAAGAGAGGTTTAGTTTTGAAGGGCCCCCTTGCTCGCCTAAGCCCTTTTTTGGACAATAACGGAATGCTACGCGTTGGAGGACGCCTCAAGAATTCCAATCTGCCCTATGGTGCTCGCCACCCCCTTTTGCTACCTAAGGACGGCACCTTTGTCAAATTGCTAGTGACACACTACCATCTTGAAAATGCCCACGCTGGTTGTAATGCACTCTCGGCTATTTTACAGCGCGAGTTTTGGATTCTGGCAGGGAGACGCACCATCCGGAACGTCACTTTCAGATGCATTCCGTGTTACCGCTTGAAGGCTAATACTTCACAGCCGATGATGGGTGATCTGCCCTCCGACCGCGTTCTAGCCACTCGACCCTTTGCTGGGGTTGGCACTGATTTTGCTGGCCCGTTTGCCATCAAGAGCTCTAACCTCCGCAACGCCAAATCGCTCAAGGCCTACCTCTGCGTTTTTGTATGTCTCGCTACCAAGGCGGTACATTTAGAACTTGTGAGTGCCTTAAGCACTGAAGCTTTTGTAGCCACGCTAGGTAGATTTGTCTCTCGTCGAGGATTGCCTGACCTGATTCGCACTGATTGCGGCACCAATTATAAGGGCACTGATAGATATTTAAAAGAAATTGTCGAATTCTTCTTCTTCTTCTTCTTCTTCTTCTTTATCAACCGATAGACGCCCACTGCTGGACAAAGGTCTCTTGCATGGACTTCCACAGGCCTCGGTCTTGCGCCGCCCGAATCCAGCGGCTCCCTGCGACTCGTTTGATGTCGTCGGTCCACCTGGTCTGGGGTCTGCCAACACTGCGCTTCCCGGTGCGGGGTCGCCACTCCAGCACCTTGGGACCCCAACGACCATCAGCTCTTCGAACTATGTGCCCCGCCCATTTCCACTTCAGTATCGCGACTCGCTTAGCTATGTCAGTGACTCTGGTTCTCCTCCGGATCTCCTCATTTCTGATTCGATCCCGCAGGGACACTCCGAGCATAGCTCTCTCCATCGCCCGCTGAGCGGTCCTGAGCCTACTTATGAGGCCCTTAGTTAGCGACCATGTCTCGGATCCGTAAGCCATCACTGGCAACACGCACTGTTCGAAGACTTTAGTCTTCAGGCACTGAGGAATTTTGGACGAGAAGACATCTCGGAGCTTCCCGAACGCTGCCCAGCCGAGTTGGATTCGGCGGTTGATCTCTTTCTCGAAATTGGACCTACCTAGCTGGACTGTGTGTCCCAGGTAAATATACTCGTCGACAATTTCGAGTGCAGAGCTCTCAACAATTACTGGGTGGAGCGGTGCATGAGCATTGGACATGATTTTCGTCTTGCTCATGTTCATTTTCAGGCCCACCTGTTGAGAAACCCTGCTGAGATCGTTGAGCATTGTATTGAGGTCTCTCAGAGTCTCTGCCATGACTACTATGTCATCGGTAAATCGCAGGTGAGTGATGTACTCGCCGTTTATGTTGATGCCAAGCCCGTTCCAATCCAGAAGCTTAAAGACGTCCTCCAGCGCAGCGGTAAAGAGCTTCGGGGAGATAACGTCTCCCTGTCGCACTCCACGCTGCAAGTGGATTGGCCTCGTAGTCTGGTCCTGTATACGTACTGACATTGTGGCGTTTTCATACAAGCACTTCAGCACTTGGATATACCGGTAGTCAATCCGGCATCTCTGCAGCGACCTCAACACAGCCCAAGTTTCCACCGAATCGAAGGCTTTCTCATAGTCCACAAACGCTAAGCAAAGTGGCCGGTTATACTCTTCCGTCTTTTGTATAACCTGCCGCAGCGTATGAATGTGATCTATGGTACCAAAGCCTTTTCGGAATCCGGCTTGTTCGGGAGGCTGGAAGTCGTCGAACCTACGAGCGAGACGATTCGTAATGACTCTCGAGAACAACTTATAAACATGACTCAACAACGAGATGGGTCTATAATTCTTCAACAAGGTATTATCACCCTTTTTGAAGAACAGAACCACCACGCTCCTGTGCCATGCTTCCGGCGTTGTGCCCTCGTGGATGACGGAATTGAACAATCGCTGAAAGATCTTAAGTACCGGTTTTCCACCCGCTTTCAGGAGTTCCGCAGTGATTCCGTCATCACCTGGCGCCTTGTTGTCCTTGAGCTGTTTGAGAGCCATTCTAATCTCGTATAGGCTGACGTCCGGGATATCTTCGGTATAGTGTCGGGTCAGTTTGGCTCTGGGATCTTTCGCCAAATCTTCAACAGGTTTTTGTGTCGTGGTATATAACTGTCCATAGAACTTCTCAACCTCTCCCAAGACCTCAGGTCGAGAAGAGACGAGACGGCCGTCATCAGTTTTCAGCCGCGTCAGCTGGCTCTGTCCGATAGACAGATCTCTCGCGAACACTTTTGAGCCTTTGTTCCGCTCAATGGTATCTTTAATACACTTGGTATTAAAGACACGGAGGTCGCGAGTTTGTGCCTTAGAGATCTGCCTATTAATCCGCCGGTAGGCAGCCGCGTCTGCCGATGACTGCAGCCTCATCTCTTGTCTCTCCTTCATTAGCTTGAGAGTATGGTCAGAGAACTTTTCGGTTCTTTTCCTGCGATGGGTCTTAAAGAATTTAGACCCCACAGTATGGACAGTTTCCACGAACCTGTTGTTTAGATCGTCCACAGAAACGCAGTCTGCTAGGCACTCGAATCGGTTCTGCAGTTCGAGTTGGAAGTTTTCGGGATTTTGGATATGAGCACGAGAAGGTCGGAGAGTGGACTTCACCAGTCTGGCCCTTTCCAGCTTTACATTAATATTCAACGTGCCTCTTACCATCCGGTGATCGCTACCGGTTTTCACCCTATTGATCACAGAGACATCATTGAATATATGCCGCTTGGTCGACATAATGAAGTCGATCTCATTTCTCGTGGAACCATCGGGACTCAACCATGTCCATTTTCTGTGTGGCCGCTTCCTGAAGAAGGAATTCATCATAAAGAGGCCCTCCTTCTCCATGAAGTCGGCCAACATTTGGCCCCTTTGGTTCCTTCGCCCATACCCAAAATGCCCCACTCTCGTCTCTGCACCGCTTCGTTCGCCCAGCCTTGCATTGAAATCCCCCATCACAACACTGTAATGAGTGGCAGAGGCGTGTATGGCTTTTGATATATCCTCATACAGCGCCTCTACCTCCTCGTCAGAATGTGTCGATGTCGGTGCGTAGACCTGTATAACCTTCAGCGAATACCGTTTGGTGATTCTGAGTATGAGGTACGCTACCCTACTCGACACACTCTCGACTTGTACAATGTTGTTGACGAGGGACTTGTGGACGATGAACCCGACACCACCCTGGGACTGTTGATCGCCCTCCCGGTAGTAAAACAAGTTGCCGGAATTGAGGATTATCGAGTCCTCCCCCTCTCTTCGGACTTCAGACAATCCTATAATATTCCAGCGCAACTTGCTCACTGCTTCTTCCAGCTCGATGATCTTCTCGTCGGTCCTCAAAGTGCGTGCGTTATACGTCACCAGGTCCAGTCGTCGGGGTTGGCAGCGGAATCTCGTCCGGAGATTCTTAGCACCCCTTGCCCCGCCATTACCGTGACCGCTGCCAGGGTCAGGAATAGCGAGGCCGCCGGGAACTAGGGGCCATGGTTTTCTGTGATTATCCATTAAGGTTTTGCCCATAATGACCACGCTGGGCAGGCGTGTTGGTCATCGCAGGGCTAGACTGATCGCACCAGTGTCGCTGCTGCCCGACACCGGCCTGTGCCATTTGCTCAGTCTAGCCAGTATGAAATGGTTATACCGCCATTTGTCGGTCGAATTGTCGAATTCCTGTCTAGCAATAAGATTAGATTAAGTACAGCATTGTCCAAGATGGGGGTAACCTGGAAGTTTGACCCCCCAGCTTGCCCTCATTGGGGTGGAATATTCGAAGCCGTGGTTAAGGTGGCCAAGACTCATCTCCGGCGCATTATAGGCGAAACTGTTTTAACCTTTGAAGAACTCGCCACCGTGTTTTGCAAAATTGAGGCTGTACTCAATTCTCGGCCACTCTGTCCCCTCTCATCTGACCCAAATGACCTGGAGGTCTTAACTCCCGGTCATTTTCTGATTGGTCAGCCCCTTAACGCTCTACCCGAATACCCCTTCAGGGACGTGAAGGTCTCACGTTTGTCCCGGTTTGAGCTGCTGCAACAGATGACTCAGAGTTTTTGGCACCGTTGGTCACTAGAGTATTTGCATCTTTTGCAGCAGCGGGTTAAGTGGGCTGACAAATCTGATCCACCCAAAGTTGGTGACCTAGTGCTGATTAAGGAACCTAATTTGTTGCCTTTATACTGGCGCCGTGGGCGCATTCTTAAGCTGATCTACGGGTCTGATGGGGTTCCCAGGGTTGCCGAGGTAATGGTCGGAGACTCTGTCTTGCAGCGAGCCGTTTGCTCCTTATCACGTTTACCTATTTACTAGTAAGTGGACGTAAATCCTTACGACCACAGGCGGGGGGGTTGTTCGCGCCATGTACCTGTCCAGAATTCCTTGCTCCATGGTCGTGGCGCTGGCAATCTTTTTAGCCCGCAATGAAGTTGACAGATTCTTAGTTTTAAACTTGCCGCCGTTTTGGGGCGTGGTTTTTTGCAAGTTCCCTTTTTTTGACAGCTAACACGTACACGAAAATCAGGGTCGCGCGCACCGTTTGCTGTTTTTAAGTGTCTAGATTTAGTTTATTTTACGGTTTAGTTGCGCCGTCAAGCGGTCTATGTGTCGACCTAGCTATAAGCACAATTGTTAACTGTTGTCCGTAACAAAAGAACCTTTTGGAACCCGCCGACCTTTGCTCGCTACGCGCTCGGCGGAAGTGTGTATGATTAGGATTTTGGACCTAACTAGTGACAAATCAAGTGTACAGTGCTACGCCAGCCCAACGTCTACAGCTGCAGGCCATAGCTGGCTGCCTGCCTGCTGCTGCTAGTGGCCTGAGAAGTTCACCTTACACTTAACCTCACAATACACCCACACCACCACTATCATACCATCTCAGGCCGTACAAGGATTGACTGCTGCAAGGAAGGTCAGTGCAACCCTACCATCATTAAGTCACCACTACGTTGAGAACAGATCTGACCGCGGTCAAAGGCCGCTTTGGGCAGCGACTCTGGACTCAGGTTCAGCTGATGGGCCCCTGAACCTAGTGATCCAGGTGTTGACTCGTTGGCCAAGCCGTTGGCCTCAACACACACTGTTCGAAGACTTTAGTCAGTAGAGCTAATCATTATCAATACTTACTTAAACTGATATATTATTATCAAAAGGCATGATGACTGATTTTGAAAAACTGTTGGATGGTCGTAAGTATCTATTTTGAAAAAATATCTTATTTTAGTAAAACAGAGATTAGATAGATAAAATCGTTCGTGACGTCACCTCTATGCTTTTTCATAGTAGTGTGTCATAGTTTGAAGATAATTATGACGTATCGCTCCGATTGGTGTTCTATCCAATATGGCGGACTGTTTTGAATATAACGACTCTGAGCCAGGATGGTCCTTATTATTTTCAGTGCTCATTCTAAGCTAATCCTCGTGGGCAATTATGAGCAGGTTATGTTGGCTTGCAATCAAAGAAGGAATCCACTCAAACAAATTATAATGTCCAATCAAAAAACGTAGGATAAACAATATGGAACGCCCGATTGATTCCACGCGTCTTTACAAGCCAACCGTCGCCATCATTGCTTCTTCTCTGGTCGGTATGACACCGCGTAGACTCATCGAGCGCCGCCAGGTGACGTTTGCGTTCCAATTATTGCCAACTCATTTCCGATTATATATATCTTCAGGCAATGAGGGATTTTGGAACTCTAATGAATAAATGTTATTTTCATCATACCTATTCGAAAAACGAATATTGGCTTCAGAGGATAGCGGGAGAAAAATTTAATTTTAACCCCATGGGACTTTTCATTTCTCTCTTCTGATTGGTCCGCGTTCGTCCGTGTATGTGTCGAAATTCAAAAATGTTTGAGAAGCTGTTGTCTTTGATAAGTCACGTGATCAATTTGTCGATTAGATATACGCCCAAATTGTACCAACATAAATATTAATGTTTAATTATTTTATAATAATTTATTTGTGTTTTCTTTAAACTTTCAATATACGATGTCTATACATAGGCTCACTCGGGCGGCGTATATTGAATTCCTCGCTACGCTCAGGATTCTACTTTAGAATCCTTCCCTTCGCTCTGTATTCAAAATAACGCCCTCGGGAAACAAAAAATTTCTTTGGCCACATATAACACAAATAACTATTGTTGTACAGGAAACGCGTCCACGTCGGCTTGTCGGAGGTGGACCGCAAGCTGATGGCGATGTATCGACGCCTGCCCGACGTGCACCGGCGACAGTTGCAGCTCTACCGGAAGCAGAAGCGATTGTCTACGGTAAGCATCCAGAGGAGCCTTGGTGTGAACTTCGACAATTTAAAGTAGTCTGCCCGCGAAATTCAAATTTAATTTGGTTTTTCGCAATTTGTAAACTAATACGACAAAGTAGGCTTATGGCATTATAATTGCGCCAGTAGAATTATCATCTTCACAGGTTTACATAAAAATCTATACTTGAAAGTGACCAGTTTAAGAAATAAATCAAAATACCGAGTTGGACGTGAGTTACTCACAAATTAGTCGATATTTTGATTAATTTCTTAAACTGGACACTTTCAAGTAAAAATTTTTAAATAAACCTGTGAAGATGATACTTATATTTTATGATACTCTGTCGTATTAGTTTACAAATTGCGAAAAACAATAATTAAATTTGAATTTCGCGGGCAGACCCTTGTCTTCAACCTTAAAGCAGATTTAGTACTTAATTAGCTGATGCCCGCGACTTTGTCCACGTGGACAAATATAGTAGACATATAATATAATAGACAAAAATAGTTTTTAAAATGCCGCGGGAACTCTTTGATTTCCCAGGATGCCTGTCACCCCCCAGGTTCTCAACTACACCAATCCAAACAATCACGTCAATCCGTAGCTTTGTTGCAGCTTTATTGACGGACAAACCAACAAAGAAACACACTTTCGCATTTATAATATTAGTATGACGTATCAATAAGGAAGAATTAACCACGATAATAAACGTGATCTAATTAAATTTTAGAACACAAAAGCTACTATTGTGACTTCCCTCGGGACTTTTTTTTGTAGAGAATAATGAGTACTTTAATCATGTAGTACATCATTTTTATGTATCATCAATAGTTTTCTCAGCACACGCATAATAATGCATTTTATAGGCAAAATATTCCTACATTGGGTTACATTATTACAATTTTCTTAAGGATCTCTAATTTTTTTGACAATAAATTATAGCCTATGTTACTTCCTGATAACTTAGCTTTCTATTGGTGAAAAAATGGTTAAAATCGGTCCAGTAGTTATAGAGCCTATTCGGTACAAACAAACAAACAAAAAATCTTTCCTCTTTATGATATTAGTTAGTATAAATGATTCTGGCAATTTTCGCGGGAGGTGAGGTAAATACGTACAGCACACATTTACTAACTCACTATGTCTCCATGAGCGCACACTAACTCAAAAGCTGTCACACTTACAGAAAATGAGCACACAAGCTAACAATTACACGTACGTCGTACATGTACTTCGGCAGAGGGCAATGCGTGCGCTTGGCAAGTCCTTCTCTCTCTCGTCCAAGGGTGTGAACAAGTGTAAATTTAAAAACATCCCCGACATGTCAATCTATGGCCGGACTATGTACGATATACCTGAAATCCTGTTACCCAGCTTTCTGCTCCATCATCAGATCCTCCTCGATCCTCAATCATCTATCTAACACCTACTCATTGAGACAATTCTTATGAGCCCAAACACACTATATCTGCTGTAAGTTGCTGCTGAGGAGTTGGGTATCCTGCAGACCACTTGATGCTGCAGCATCAGCTCAAAGTTACCACACCTTGGAAATAATCCGAAGTATAAGAACACCAAACAATTCAATCGCACCAATGAAAGCTTTTACGACCCTTTAATCAAGTAGGAATCTTTTCGAAGATTGAAGATCATCAGCTCATGCTGATGATCGAACATACGAGTCGAACCTTATATTTTACTAGATGATCCTTATGTACCTTCTGACCTTATGTTTTGATAGAGGATTTTTTACTCCCGCGGGAACTGTAATTTTCCGGGATAAAAAGTAGCCTGTGTGAATCCTGGGTATGAGCTATCTCCATTCCAAACAGCCAAATCGGTTCATTGGTTGTGACGTGAAAGTAACAAACATACATCGATCCTCACAAACTTTCGCATTTATAATATTAGTAGGATTAGTAGGATAGTGAAATTTGACCACTTTGTGTGCTGTGATATAGTGTACAAGTATTAGTAGGGGTGTTTAACATAATTTTGTTTGCAGGTGTGTACGCAGCTGGTAGGCGGCAGAGCGCCCGCCCCTCCCCCGCCCGGCTCGCCTCCCCCCGCACCCGCCCACACCCCTTGCCGCCCGCTATGCCCCGAGTACCATCTGCAGCGATTCAAAGAGGTACATCACTATAGTCTATTTTTTCAACAAACGGGTACTGAGTATGTCTCGCACATTTCCGGTATTGACAGAGTGAGATGGGTCATTGATAGAGGTAGGATACTGAGTATGTCTCTCGCACATTTCCGATATTGACAGAATGAGATGGGTCATCGCTAGAGGTGGGGTAATGAGTATGTCTCTCGCACATTTCCGATATTGACAGAGTGAGATGGGGATTTAGTGGTGGGGCATGGGACTCTATGTTGATTACGTGGACCAAAAGCAACACAGTCAAAATTTTCGGTACTCGTTTGTTAAAAAAATCGGCCAAGTGCGAGTCGAGCCTCGCTCTTTTAGGGTTCCGCTAAAAAAAATTAAATTAAAATATTTTCATGTACCCATGGAAATATTTTAATTTAATTGTTTTAATTTAATTTAATTTTTATTATTTGTTATTAGAGCGGCAATAGAAATACATAATATGTGAAAATTTCATCTGTCTATCTATTACGGCTTACGAGATACAGCCCGCTGACAGACGGACGGACGGACAGCGTAGGCTTAGTAATAGGGTCCCGTTGGTACCCTTTGGGTACGGAACCCCAAAAATAATGAGTTATATAAACTTCCTGACGATGGTCCGAATTTCGCAGGTACATAAGATGGTCACATGAAAAATCCATAGGGTACAACGTGCCGCTCGCGCTATATCGCCGAATTTTTTGTTTTGACGACTTACAGCAAAATAACATTATTTTATGTACCTACCGATATTCTGTAATATGTTTTTTTGTCTTCTTTTGTTCAAGTCATGCTTTAGACTCCCAAACTATTTTGGGCAAGAGACCCCTTTTCCAAAATGAACTGATACCTTAGAACTCCATAGCCAAATAAATAAAATTATAAATGCGAAAGTGTGTTTGTTTGTTTGTTAGTTTGTTTGTCCTTCAATCACGCCGCAACAGAGCTACAGACCGAGGTGACTTTTTGCATGGGTATAGTTGAGGACCTGAGGAGTGACATAGGCTACTTTTTATCCCGCAAAATCAAAGAGTTCCCGAGGGATTTTTAAAACTAACGCCACGCGGACGAAGTTGCTGGCATCAGCTTGTCTAATATAAAGCTGTTTTCCAACAGGTCCGGCGTAAAGTGATGCATATGAGGGATCAGCAGCTGTACTACCACCGGCTCAGGATGTGGCTAGAGGACCAACTTCGGCAGGAGAGGGAGAGGTAATATCATTTATCCCTTCTTCATTTATCTCTTCGCGAGCCTAACGCTGGGTACAGGCGACCAAGAGGTCGCCTATGGCCTAAAGCCTTCTCATTCTCTTGAATACCTCTACAATCTAGTCTACAACACTGCCCAAGAGCAGATTCACAGACTACAGAATTCACTGAATTCATTGAGAACTCTCAAGCAAGCAGATTTCGGATCGACTAAAAATTGAGTAATTTTCTTATTTCAGTTCCATCAAAATTGGTCAAATTACTCCATGATATTACCATAAATAACCGTACTTTTAGATCTTATATGTCAGTCTGAAAAGTAAAAAAAAATCTGGCGGTTTTTATGTTTTGTAAATTTTTTTCCCTACCCATAATAATCTTTATCTACCTGATATCTTAATGTTAACTCTAAAAATAATATCTTATTATGTTTACCATGTTACAGTTCGCTAGCTAGATGTAACCCCAGTTTTGCATTTCTATGAGTGATCTCCATAAGTTGTACAAACAGGCTGACAAAAGGCTGGTTGTCAGAAACATACTCTACACTATTAGTATACACTCGCACAGCTGCAAAGCTGAGGCTATACCTAGCAGCCTGTATTTGGGTATGAAGTAAGTAATCCAATATATTAAGTGATAAATCCCTTTACAGTCTTCCAGAGAGCAACGTTACATTAATAGAAGATCTACCTCGACGTAAACGCCGCTCCGCCAGCCCTAAAAACACTAAGATATCATCCGCCCCAAAGCGAAAACTCAGACCCGCGAACATATCCCAATCTATCAGCAAACCACATAAAATACTTCAAATGCTAAGACATAAGGCACCCGTCCAAAACGACATTAACCTAAAATCTCCGTACAAAGAAATTGACGACGATCCCGTGAAATCAGAAGTAGAACCACCCGAAGCGTTCCCATTAGAAAAGGAAGACAATATTAGTGATACGGAAACAATAGTAGGCGAAAAAGAGACCGGTGATATTTGCAAGGAAATGCGTGAGTGTCTTGCTAAATTCGCGAATTTTGCTCTAAATAGTCCGGATCTAAAGGAAGATTTAAAAGATATGGATGCAGAACCTGTCAAATATCCGGAGTCAGTCAGTCCACCATTGCAGGAAATGTCCCCTACAACATCTGAACCTATGCCTGTTTATGCCCAAAACCCGCACAGAATTTTAACCGTAACTAAGATTTTCAATAAGGAAGATAAAGTAATCGATTTCCAATCACAAATAAACGATGTAGGTACGCCGTTAAATAATAGTGAGTTAAAACGAACTGTAGAAATAAAAGAAGTTGAAAACGATGATAAAGACGGAGATGTATATAAATATGTAACGTTTGGACTAAAAATTAAAAAAGCAATGGAAGAATGTCAGAATATAATCAATTCTTATAATAGTGTAAGCAAAGATGAAAAAATCAAGGAAGATGTCGACGAGCCGCCTTCTTTAGAGCAAATAATCGAAGTTATGATGACTTTAGATAAGAGTTCAGCTGAGTTGTTAGAGAAAATGGATTCTGATGATCCCGTTGATATGAACATAGCAATAAACAAACTGTCGGAATTGGTTGAAAATATGCCGCAAACTTTAGCCAACATGCCTGAAATAGCTTCTAAACTATCCGAATTTGCAAACGCTAGTTTTGAGCTTCCTGAGTTCGCATCTATAATGAATAGTTTGCCAGATGTAAATAACGATGCACAGTTAACTCCTGAAACTTTAAAGCAGATACGTGAATTGAAACTTTCTAAACGTGATAGCGTTAAAGTAACTAAAAACACTGCCAAGCGTAAAATACCACGTAGGATTAAGAATAATGATACAGATTTAGCCACTTTCGAATTTGATGGCAAAGATTTGTCTGAACTACTCAGAGATGAGAAAGAACTGCAGAGTTTAATGAAGAATAAAAACAATAAGGAAGATTTCAAAGACTTACTATTTTCTATATCCGCTCAAGTAGTTATTAATAAAGTTTTTGAATACGTTAAGCAAAATAAGAGTCCCGAATTAGCTAAGTGTTTGGAAGAGGAAAAAGAGCTTTTTTCCTTGCCACGTAATAGTATTAACTCCGAAATGTATTCAAAAGCATCTACTCTTTTTGACAATTCCGTCAAAGATGCTTTAAGTATGGATGAGTTGAGAGACCTGGTTCAATCTAGATTTAACTCTTGGAAACATTATGTCGCGAGTAAATTTAAGGGTATACCTATTGAGCTATTAGATAACGAAATAGAGGCCATGTTAAATAAATTCTATTCTTATATAGAAGATCTGGCATCGAAACAGTGTACGAATGAAAGCGATAAAATTATCGAGAAAATTGATGAATTGAGAAAGAATAGCGACAGTAGAGATTCCGATAGTGAAGGATGTCCAGCTTCACAGGAAACTTTGAAACAAATAACTAAACTACTCAGCAGTTTTGCAGGCAATACTTTAGATTTACTCATAATGAAACTATCAAAGCTATCCGATGATAAGAAATCGGCCGTCAAAAGCTTAAAATTCAAATACATGGATGTCATAAAGAGGTGTACCGAATCAACTCCGTTAGCCAGCTGGATATTATTGGATCCAGAAATAGCGACTAATGTAATACAAGAATTGACAGGTTTAGAAGTAAGAAAAATTGATAATGTGCCTGATTTTTCCACTTTTACAGAAGAAAGAAAGAGAGATTATTTCATAGATCGATTAAGGGAAATGAATAGGCAATATATGGAGACGTTACCCAAGAAAGGTCTCACGGGCGATGAGTGGTTAGTTATGCTTTATAGATTGGAAGAGCTAGAAGAGAAACTAAAAGAAGCATTTGTTAAAGTGACGCCGGTACCAAAAGTTGTTCAAACTCAGACCGCTAGCGAAGCTGAAATCTTGGCGGCTAAAGGTCTCAGTAAAATCATAGGTAAAGCGAATGTGAGAATAGTCAAAAAGACTAACCAGGAACCTCCGAAACCCAAAAAAGAAGTTGCAGAACCAGAACTACCACAAAATAACGAAAAAGATGACAAGAAAGCGAAAAACGACGCGTTGCTAGCCAAATGCGAGGCGATATTAACTTCTAAAGGCGAAAAAACTCTATTAGACAGCTTCTACACGATCAAATCGTATATAACACAAGGTCTGCAAGTTCCCGAAACATATAAAAAGCACGTGATATCGATATGCTCAAGTATAGACGCAAAACTATTAGACGAAGACATCGAAGAGACTTTGAAACTTAAATCGGATGAAATGGAACAGGATCCGGAAAACAAAGACAAAACGCCGCTGTCCGTGATCGGATCACAAAATCCGGAATTGCTGGCCAAATACTCGGCGCAAGCGTTACGGAACGCCAAGCAAACGTTAAACGCCGTGGCTTTCCGGAACATGTCACGAAACGGACAGACCAAATCGGAAAGCGATGTATGCGATACTCCAAAGACGAATTGCAAGTGGACTAACGACTGTGTTTGTGACTCTTGCAAGGATTCTGACGTGTCGTCGGTCTGTTTAGGGGACATAGTGAAACAGTGTTACGATGACAAATCAAAGAATGGTCTAGAAGAGAAGAAGAAGGAGGTGAAGAAGCCGCCGGCGAAACAGAAGCCGGCGCCCAAGCCGTGCGAGAACGCGAACCATCAGCAGCATGTTTGCAAAGGTGAGCTACACAAGATACTTTCTCTAGATTAGATTTGTTTACATGCTTAGAGGTGTGATTGTCTAAGTTATGTTCATGGGTGGTTAATAATTATATACGATAGTCATTGATCGTAAAAACCAAATTCGTAATCATTTTTCAAATTCAAATTTATTTATTTCACGTGGGCCAACCTGTGGCTGTAGGGTCACGTCATGACTCTACTACCGGTTCGGAAAGCGGATTCTGCTGAGAAGAGCCGACAAGAAACTCAGCAGATGCTCTTTTCAAAATAATCATTTTACAATATTATTATGTAGCTATTACATTGTAGTAAGTTTTTTTATACTATCTTGTGGGAAGCTGGATGCCAAGCCGATTTAACCCATGCAACTTAGTTAGAATATAATTTAATATTTCCACAATGAGGGCAAGTTCCAAACAAAAAAGCGTACTACAATTCAATTCATGTTAAGAGGGGCAGATAGAAAGCAGCCCCATTCCCGCCGGTGGAACCCGTTCACGAGCATGACGCACGTTCCAGCGGAGTGTTCCACGACACTCAAATTTTTTTTATTTCGCAGTGGCACACGGCGGAGTTTGCTCGGGAGAGGGCGCTGCCGACCAACCTTGTAACTGTTGTTACTGCACCGTGTTTGGACATGCTGTGAGTATATGCAGTTTTCTTCTTATCTCTGTCAACCGATAGACGTCATTCACTCACTCAGTAACCGACTTAAAAAAGGAGGAGGTTCTGGATTCTTCGAAATCTTTTTTTTTTATGAATGTTCACCGATTACTCGAAGACGCCTGAACCGATTTGAAAAATTCTTTTTTTCTTTGAAAGGGTACACTTCCCAGGTCGTCCCATTTAATTTTTATCCTAATCGGTTGAGCGAGCGGTTTTAAAAAAATCCACAATAGATGATATTATTTGTATTGGGCGCGGGCGTTTGAAGTCGGTTTTTTAAAAAAAAGATATTTTAAATTATTTATTTATTCATCCATTTACTCTTTCATTTAATCATTCAATTTTATTTTTATGCCTTGTAAATTCTAATAATTTATATAATTTATAGTATAATATTGTTTTATGTGCTTATTTATTATATGTATATATTTGTAATTTGTAAATTTTGTATATTGGTTACCGTTTAATGTATGATATCACAGGTTCGAATCTCACTCATGAAACTTGACAGTGCACTTTTTTTTTCATGGGTATATATACTGCCAAGGTGGTCCATTTAAATTTTATCGAAATCGGTCGAGCAGTTTTAAAAAACCAACAGTAAATTATACACTTTGTAGTGGCGCGGACGTTTAAAGTAGGTTTTTTAAAAAATATTTGTTTATATTAAATAACTAGCTGATGCCCGCGACTTTGTCCGCGTGGATTTAGTTTTTAAAGTCCCTCGGGAACTCCTTGATTTTCCGGGATAAAAAGTAGCCTAGATGTTGACCCGAGTAATAAGCTACCACGGTATAAAATTTTGTAGAAATCTGTGCGGTAGTTTTTACGTGAAAGAAGGACAAGCAAACAGACAAAAATTAAATAAACATCTGTTTTGGGCTCAGTATCGATAGTAAAGCATCCCCCAATTAAAATTTTCAAAATATATTAAATGTACAGAAATCTTCCAGTTACTGTTTTATTATATGTATAGATATAAAAGAAAGTGGTGTTAGTTACACTATTTATAACTCTACTACTTTTTATCCCGTTCGACCGCGTTTCCGTCAAGTCACTATAAAACGTGGTATAACAAAAACGCATCTGACATGGAATAACAAAACGCAAATGACAGTGGAATAACAAAACGTAATTTTGTCTTTGGTTAAGTATGGTAAAAAATTTGACAATTATAAAAATGATAGCTAAACGTAATTGATAATATCATCAGTAATATGTTTTCTCTTTGAATCATCATTAACAATGCCGCGAGCAAGACGATCAAATGTTTCCTGCTACAAAGCTACGGATTGACGTGATTTATTGGTTGAGAACCTGGAGGGTGACAAAGATTTCCCGCGGGATGTTATGAACTAAATCCACGCAGACGAAGTTGCGGGCATCAGCTAGTTAGTTATAGATTATTATTTTTATTTATACTCATAAAACATCTTACTTTTAAGTACTTACCTCTGCGTGCCTCTCTTCCTTAGAGATAAGCTCTCCTTTTGCACATCCTTTATAATAATATGTTTGTTTTATTGTTTTATATTTTCTGGTACTAAATATATAAATTCATTTACTCGTTAATTTATTATTCACCCTATATAATTACGGTTTGTTATTCCAGCCACCTTTAACGACGCCCGTTCCCCGAAACTTCAATGAAACGAGGGAAAGATTAAGGTCCATACTGAACAAGAAGAAACAGAAGTGCAAAACTACCAATGTAAGTACAGTTCAACGCGATCAAAATGAGATATCTTCTTCTTTGTCAACCGATAGACTGTCCACTGCTGGACAAAGATCTCCTGCATGGCCTTCCACAAGCCTCGGTCTTGCGCCGCCTGAATCCAGCGGCTCCCTGCGATTCGTTTGATGTCAGTCCACCTAGTGGGGAGTCTGCTAAGGTAAGATAGTTTCTTATGTCTGCGGAGATTGGCTACCAGCCCCCTTAGCCATGTTACACATACGATTGTCTATTTCTCTTTTTACGATAGCAAACGCTTGAAGGTTTGGCTAGGGCTAGACTAGATGGCGCAGCAGCTGATCAGAGACAAAAGTGTATTGATAATATTTCGCGGCATTTTGTATTTTAAATGTTTTTTAGCACTTAAAATGCATAAATTATTCACTGTAGTGTCCATTAAGAATGCACATTAAAATAATTAGGTAATTTAAGCGCCATCTAGTTTTCGATTTTGAAACTAAAACCTTTCAACATTGCTAATTACGTTACGTTACGTAAATACATTGCGTTTGCAATCGTAGAAAGAGAAATAGACTATCGTAAGTGTATCATGGCTACGGGGGCTGGACAGATTTCGGTCGCGATTTTAAAAACCTTACCTTGTAGCCACTGACCTCTATAACCAATCTACGATTTACACTGGACTGGCTGTCCCTATACAAGTGACAGCTTAATTATGGATCACTTTGAAGCGCCACATTTGACAGACGAGCGTCTCTGGAACTAATAATGTTGCAAATGATGCACCGACCGCTATCAAACTTCACACTTAATATTATAAAGGCGAAAGTTTGTGTGTCTGTGTGTATGTTTGTTACTCTTTCACGCAGAAACTACTGGACGGATTTGGCTGAAATTTGGAATGGAGATAGCTCATACCCAGGATTAACACATAGACTACAATTTATCCCGGAAAAGTAAAGAGTTCCCGCGGGAACCAAAAAACCTTAATCCACGAGGACGAAGTCGCGGGCATCGTCTAGTAATTAATATATGAAATTAATTAATTATAGAGGTCGGTCGGTGCAACGTTTGCTTATACCATTATTATTACATACCAGTTCTAGAGACAATTGTATCTATGCTTTCAGCGCCAAAAAAAATTTAAATGGCGTCAATCAAATTCAAAATGGTGTCGATCAATTAGGGGCGTTATTGTGTTGGTGTTCCGATATACACTGTACCACTGTAAGGTGTGACTTCAATCCAGTATACTGTGAAGCCGTTCCTTTTTAGTTTGCTATACTGGTTACTAACTAAGGGCCTCATAAGTAGGCTCAGGATCGCTCAGCGGGCGATGGGGAGAGCTATGCTCGGAGTGTCCCTGCGGGATCGAATCATAAATGAGGTGATCCGTAGGAGAACCAAAGTCACCGACATAGCTCAGCAAGTCGCGATACTGAAGTGGAAATGGGCGGGCACATAGTTCGAAGAGCCAATGATCGTTGGGGTCCCAAGGTGCTGGAGTGGCGACCCCGCACCGGGAAGCGTAGTGTTGGGAGACCCTCCACCAGGTGGACCGACGACATCAAACGAGTTGCAGGGAGCCGCTGGATCCAGGCGGCGCAAGACCGAGTCCTGTGGAAGTCCATGCAAGAGACCTTTGTCCAGCAGTGGACATCTATCGGTTGATGAAGAAGAAGATACTGGTTACTTTTTAAAACGGAACGCAGTCCAGTATATACAATTATCCATTTTTTCAAATCTGTAGGCGCTGTTATATTTTTTGATCACGTAATCAAAGTACTGAGAGCACCTTACCTCGAAAGCGCCAGTGCTCACAGTACAAAAATGGCGGCGAGTTATTACGTCCTACATTTCCCTAGGATACTGCGGCAGTGTACTGGCAGTCCATAACGGAACGAATTTTTCACCAGTGAGAGCACTGAACAGTGCTCGCACTGTATATCGGGACACACCATAGGTCTAAAAAAAATTACGGCAACCTCCAGTGTTAATCATAGATTAACAGTGCTACAGTGCAGTGCTATCATCATCAGCAACCCATCAATGGCTCACTACTGAGCGCAGGTCCCCTTTCAGAGAAGGGTTATAGGCCATAGTCCACCACACTGGCCCAATGCGAATTGGCGGACTTCACACACCTTCGAGAACATTATGACGAACTCTCAGATGTGCAGGTTTCCTCACGATGTTTTCCTTCACCGTTTGAAGCAAGTGATATTTAATTGCTTAAACGCACTTGACTCCGAAAAGTCAGAGATGCGTACCCGGGATCGAACCTGCGACCCCCCGAATAGGAGACCACAGTCCTAACCACTAGGCTATCACTGCTTCAAAGTGCTTCTGCTGCTTGCAGTGCTATAAACATTGTATATAAATTCCAGGGCGAAGCGGAGTCACCAGTGGAGCGTCCGCCCCCGCAGCCGCAGGCACCCGTGCCACCTGTGAGTACTATGCGAGGAAACATATAGATACAGATTATATAGCCGATTCGAAAATTTCGTATTCGAATTGATAGTTAAACATCAAACGTTTATAATAAGCTCTTCATCATCATCATCATCATCATTAACAACCCATCAACTGCTCACTACTGAGCGCAGGTCTCCTCTCAGAGAAGGGTTATAGGCCATAGTCCACCACGCTGGCTCAATGCGAATTGGCGGACTTCACACACCTGCGAGAACATTATGAAGTACTCTCAGATGTGCAGGTTTTCTCGCGATGTTTTCCTTCACTGTTGAAGCAAGTGATATTTAATTGCTTAAACGCACTTGACTCCGAAAAGTCAGTGGTGCGTACCCCCCGAATAGGAGACTACTGTCCTAACCACTCGGCTATCACTGCTTCAAGATTATATAGCCGATTCGAAAATTTCGTATTGGAATTGATAGTTAAACATCAAACGTTTATAATAAGCTCGGTATGCGTTAATTTGAAAAGCCGAAACAATTTCAATTTTTTTCTTTTCAAAAGTTCAATAATGTTTTACCGTCATCGCGGATGTTGATTTTTTTGCAGTGTATTCGATAGAAAATTTCTTACTCATTCAAGAAAAAACTACGCGAACCACTTTTTTTTGGAAGAGTCTCGCACGCCTAGTTGAAGTATGCGATAGGAAACTCTTCTGATGACGGTAAAACATTTTTGGAAAAAAAAATTTTTTACATTTTTTCGGCTTGTCAAATTAACGCATACTGACCTTATTATAAAGTTGTAAACGTGTTTAATTATCAATTCGAAATCGAATACAAAATTTTCGAATCCTCGATTCGAATGTTTGGGCGTTTCTTCACTACACGCCACGGTTCCGGCTCGGCACCGACACCGACAGTGCTCAACGGCACGACACCGACAGCGACATTATTTTACCGACATCACGGCGGCTGTGTGCTCGAGCTACGGGGGTGCGGGGCGGGGTCACTGATCACGTCACTCGCACGCACACATGGAAGTTTTGCATACATACGTACACAACACATGCATAACGATGCCGTAACGACACCAGTGGGAGCCTTGCTACCGACGTGTCGTTGCCGGAACCGTGTCGTGCACTGAAGAAACGCCCGTTCGCTGAGAAGGAAAGAAAGAAAGATGAAAGAAAATTTATTTATTCATTAATGGTGCCACAGACAAAAAATATATACAAATGTAACATTAATTGCCTGTGACACCACCCACTGTACATTTCATTGGTGTACACTTCACACGTACACACATTTGGTGTACACTTCACACGCAAACACGCATACAAAGTGGGGCGCTGAAGGAAACAAAAAATCTACTTATAGAAATGAAAAATAGAAGCAGACCCAGTATGATGAAACTTTTCTTTTTCAGGCCTTGCCCAAAACCCTCCCACCTAACCTCACTACGCAAGCGCAACAAAAACGTCAGGCAATGGAGAACCAGCAGAAACAGCTTGCTGACAAGATGGCGAGAATGGTCGTCACAGAGAAGCCCGAGGTCAAACCAAAGGTGACGTTTTAGCATTTGGACTATCCTGAGTGATACAGTTGGTTTTAGGGTTTCATTTATATACAACTAGCTGATGCCCGCGACTTCATCCTCATGGATTTAGTTTTTAAAAATCCCGCGGGAACTCTTTCATTATCCGAGATAAAAAGTAGCTCTCCCGGTCTGAGGAACCACTACTACATCCATTACTATACCCATGCAAAAAATCGCATCAATCCGCTGTTCTGTTGCGACGTGATTGAAGGACAAACCAACAAACAAACACACTTTTGCATTTATAATATCAGTAATGCTTTATTGTAACACTTTTTTACCATACTTAACCAAAGACAAAATTACGTTTAGCTGTCATTTAAGTTTTGTTATTCCACTGTCATTTGCGTTTTGATATTCCATGTCAGATGCGTTTTTGTTATACCACGTTTTATAGTGACTTTACGGAAACGCGGTCGAACGGGATAAAAAATATCCTATGTCCGTCTCCTGGTTCTAAGCTACCTCTCCACCAATTTTCAGCCAAATCGGTTCATCCGTTCTTGAGTTATAAATAGTGTAACTAACACCACTTTCTTTTATATATATAGATTGAAGACTTATAAATGACAAAAAAGCGTGGATATAATTCGTTCCAGCGATTCATGAGACAGTAGGTAATGATTAACCTGTAAATTCTCTTTTTCCTCATTGTGGAAACACTGCATACCTACATACCATAATATCTACTATATTGTAAACTTGTTTTGAAAAGAGCAATTGCCGAGTTTCTTGCTGGTTTTCTTCGCAGCAACGGCATTCCGAACCAGTGGTAGACTCATCGACGATTCAAAAGCACTTGTAAAAAAGTTTATTTGAATAAAAACATTTCTATTCTATTCTATTTTTTTTATTACTTTTTTTTGATTGATGATGCCTGCTACTTTGTCCGCGTCGAATAAGGTATTTTGATCCCGCGGGAACTCTACTTTTCCGGGATAAAATGTAGCCTATGTGTTAATCCTGGATATGAGCTATCTCCACTCCACAGCCAAATCGAATCATTCACCTCTGCATACATAATAAAGGTTTAAGGTACACGCATTCATACGGCGGCTACACATAAACACACACACACACACACACACACACACACACACACACACACACACACACACACACATACACACACACACACACACACACACACACACACACACACACACACACACACACACACACACACACACACACACACTAATGGTAATAGTAATTGTGATAACTTGTGAATTGTAGTCTCGGAGGTAGCGGTGGCATCTGCAACACAGTTTTTACTAAAGCAGTGCGACCCCTGCCTTGTTACTTAACTGAACTGTGAACATTTAGATTTTTTTTTATGGTGTTTTGTATTGTAAAAAAGCACTTTGTAAAGTACTGAATAAAAAAATTTATTATTAATTATTCGTTGTGGCGTTAAAGAGCAACAAACATCCATCCATCCATTCTCACAAACTTTCGCATTTATGATATTACTAGCTGACTAGCTGATGCCCGCGACTTCGTCCGCATGGATTTAGTTTTTAAAAATCCCGCGGGAACTCGTTGATTATCTGAGATAAAAAGTAGCTCTCCCGGTCTGAGGACCCATTACTACACCCATTACTATACCCATGCAAAAAATTGAATCAATCCGTTCGCCAAGGGGGGAAGGGGCAGCTGCCATAGTCATGTTCATAGTAATAATTATTGTGAACATAAAATGTATAATATTTCAAAAAAATCAAAAATCAAAATCATTTATTTCATACACATTGTTGCATAGGGTTTGATCTTAATACAATAATTGCTTAAATGGTATTTAATGCGATAGGTACTTGAGATCAAAAACTGGTCGTTCTTGCTAGATTTTATCAATCCGTGGAAGACACGATTCTGCCCGCGAAATTCAAATTTAATTTGGTTTTTCGCAATTTGTAAAGTAATACGACAAAGTAGGCTTATGGCCTTCTAATTGCGCCAGTGGAATTATCATCTTCACAGGTTTACACAAAAATCTTTACTTGACAGTGACCAGTTTAAGAAATTAATCAAAATGCTGAGTTGGACGTGAGTTACTCACAAATTAGTCGATATTTTGATTAATTTCTTAAACTGGACACTTTTAAGTAAAGATTTTTATGTAAACCTGTGAAGATGATAATTCCACTGGCGCAATTACAAGGCCATAAGCCTACTTTGTCGTATTAGTTTACAAAATGGGGAAAACCAAATTAAATTTGAATTTCGCGGGCGGACTCGTATAATCCACCTTAACTAGTATTTTTTTTTTTCAGGCTGTGCAACGCTCGGTCCCCGTTCAAACTAACCCGCCAATCGTCAAAGCCGAAGGAAAGGTTAACCCTAACGCCATGGCACAGATTAAATTGCAGGTATTTTAAATCAAAATATTTTCGACGAACCTTCTTTTCGTTGAAGATGCGTTAATTAGCTAATTACGGGTTGACAAGATGTGTTCACTTCGTAGGTCGAAAGATTAATGATGACGTGAACTTATGTGTTAACTATTTATAGTTTTGTATTGATGGAGAACTAGAGAGTGAATACATAATTTGAAAAATTTCTCTGGAATATATAAAAGTACCTAGATGACCGAGCTTCGCGCGTGGTTTTTATTTTGGTAAATCGTTTTTTTTGGAAATTATATTTAGATACGAATTACTTAGTTTTTCTCACAAAAGAAGCAACTTGAAAAAAAAGGGGGGAAAATAATCATCTGGACTCGAACCGGGGTCTTCTGGTTTCGGGACCGCCCGATTTCCCACCTGAGCTATTATAACATTGGCGAAATTTACCTTCGTATTCTAATGATATTGTAGCAATTTTTCACTGCCTGAAAATGAAAACACGGATAAAACGACGTTTTCTAAAAATGAATCCTAGCTAGATCGATTTATCGCATACTAAATGGAATACCCCCTGCATACTAAATTTCATGAAAATCGTTAGAGCCGTTTCCGAGATTCAGATTATATATATACAAGAATTGCTCATTTATAGGTATTAGATAGATAATTTGAATAATTTCTCAAATGTCTGGTATGGTGGGAGACTTTGGTTGGGGCTTGCTACCACCAAAGACGTGCCGCCAAGCGATTTAGCGTTCTGGTACGATGGCGTGCAGAAACCGATTAGGGTTATAGGTTTAATTAAAACTGCCATACCCGCTTCCAAGTTATCCTGCTACCATCTTTTACTGAATCATCATTTACTATTAAGTGAGATTGCAGTCGAAGGCTATCTTGTTTAATGTGCTCAGTATGAAGTATGTATAAACTAACTTCTTAAAGCAACTAAAACAACACTTTTGTCTCGTACAGCAAATAAAACAACACTTGCCTCGTACAGCAACTAAAACAACACTTTTTTCTTTTACAGCAACTAAAACAACACTTTTATTTATTACAGCAACCAAAACAATACTTTTGTCTTTTACAGCAACTAAAACAGCATTTATATCTTGCAGCAACTAAGACAACATCAACAAGCGCAACTTCAACAACAATTGCAACAGCAGCAACAGGCGCAACAACAACAGGCGCAACAACAACAGGCACAACAACAGCAACAGGCACAGCAGCAACAACAAAAGAAACCGGAGCCGATATACGACCTGCCGATACACAACAAACCGACGCTGACGCAGCAACAACAACAACAGATTCGAATACAACAGGTATATTTTTACACTACTTTTGCCCGCGTCTTCGTCCGCGTGGAGTTTGTTTTTTTTTTTTAAAATCCCGAAGAAACTTACTGTTTTTTCGGGACAAAAGTTAGCAACTTTCACTCTCCTCCGTAACTAAGTCCTCGACTCGTTGAAGTCCTCGACTATACCCATGCAGCGTGATTGAAGGACTAACCAAAAATCAAACAAACACACAATCAAGCATTTGCAAGCTGAAGCAAGCATATTGGGATAAGAAATTTTAATAGTTTTTTTATTTTAATTATATAGAATTTTTTGCTAAAATAATCACAATCAAGCAAAAAATAATATTTAAATAATATCCTTTATGTATTTCTAATATCCTCTGTGAAAAAGCATTAGCTTTAACAATTTTGACAATGATTCGTTTATTCGTTTTATTTGGGTTTGTGTGTCCAAATTAACACAATTTTGAGAAACTACATATATTTTGGGAACCAATTTTATATACCACTGCCATTAATATCTGACCAATTAAAAACAACACTAATATACCTTACAGCAACAACACCACGACGAAATGGTCCGCCAGAACCAGATGCACTTGCAACAACAGATACAGATGCAACAGAAACAGTTGCTGGAGCACGAGTTGCAACAACACGAGCTGCTCGAGAAACAACTACGACAGAGCAGGCAACAACAACAGAACAACGCTGTCTCGCTCTCGAGTAGAGATACTAGTGTTTTCTCTTTCTCTTCTGGATGCTCTGGGTAAGACAGTTTTTTTTAATGGTGACTGACTGTCTTAGTTAAATATCAATTAATTTTTTTTTGACGTGATAACGTCTTATAAATCGATAAACACCGGCTGCACGCACGAAAAAGTGTCACGTTCCGCCTGAGCGTATAAGAGAGAGCGCGGAACAAGCAATAGAGAGGCACGATTACGAATAAAAAAAATTGGTTGTTTGTAAAGTCGGTTTAAGGACGATAGTTTTACGCGATAACGTCATAAAGAAACAAGTCACAAGCCAACGCTTGGGCCAATCTTGCCTCTCTATCGCTAGTTCCGCGCTCTCGCTTGCAGGCTCAGGCTCGGGCGGAACGTGACACTTTTTCGTGCGAGCAGCCGATGTTCATCGATTTCTAAGCGTTATCACGTCAAAAATAATTTGATTCTAATTAGTTAATATTATTCTATTCTATAACTTTTTCAAATCACCAGGGGCTCATGCTGGCGTGGTAGGGGCGGCTGTAACAACAGGGCGGAAGATCCGCGCGATTTGGACGCGTTGTTGCAGTACATAGAGGGCCCCGCGCGGCACGTCGACAGGGGCAAGAAACGCGCCAAGAAGATGCGCCAGAAGGCTAAACGGGTGAGTGCCTTTACTTTACGGCTGGATCATGCGTCATGCTCGTGAACGGGTGCCACCGGCGGGAATGGGACAGCCCCACTTGATTGACGCCATTTTGGCGATGTAAGCAGTTACGAGTGTCGAGCTGATGGTCGTTGGGGTCCCAAGGTGTTGGGGTCCCAAGGTGTTGGAGTGGCGACCCCGCACCGGGAAGCGCAGTGTTGGCAGACCCCCCACGACCGACGACATCAAACGAGTCGCAGGGAGCCGCTGGATCCAAGCGGCGCAAGACCGCGGCCTGTGGAAGTCCATGCTAGTGACCTTTCTCCAGCAGTGGACGTCTATCGGTTGATAAAGAAGAAGAAGAAGTAGATATTTTAGTTCCAGAGACACTCGTATGTCAAACGTGGCGCCTCAAACTGATCCATGATTTAAGCTGTCAATTGTATAGGGACAGCCAGTCCAGTGTTAATTATAGATTTCTTATAGAGCTTATAGAGGATGGTGGAGCGAAACGGTTGGATCATGCGTCATGCTCGTGAACGGGTTCTACCGGCGGGAATGGGGCTGCTTAATGCTTTCTGTCTGCCCGTCTTAACATGTGTTCAATTGTAGTACGAATTTTTGGAACTTCCCCTCATTGTGGAAATATTCTATTCTACTCTTACAAAGTTGCATTGGTTAAATCTGCTTGGCATCCGGCTGCCCACGAGATAGTATAAAAAACTTATTACAATGTAATACGAGTAGCTTCATAATAATATTGCAAAATGATTATTTTGAAAAGAGCAACTGCTGAGTTTCTTGCCGGCTCTTCTCAGCAGAATCCGCTTTCCGAACCGGTGGTAGAGTCATGACGTGTCATAAGAGCCACAGGTTGGCCTACATGAAATAAATAATTTTGAATTTTTAACAGACTTCAAAAAAAGGAAGAGGCTCTGAATTCATTGGAATATTTTTTAATGTATGTTCACCAATTACTCGAATACGCCTGAACGGATTTGGAAAATTCTTTTTGTGTTTCAAAAGGTATACAAATTCTTTATTTTTTCAAAGGGTACTTTCCAGGTGGTCCCATTTAAATTTTAACAGAATCGGCCGAGCGGTTTTTTAAAAAATCAACAAAAAATTATATACTTGTAGTGATGCGGGCGTTTTTTTGTAAGAAATTTTTGTATTAAATTATTTGTTTTTTCAAGATGGAGTCTCGACTATGCGAGCAACTAGAAGAGCTCCACAGTGAACTGGCAGCGGCTCAAACCACGGTGGCTGCGCTGAAGAAGGCGCACGCGGCCGCCTCGCGAGACCTCGAACTGGCGAGGCAGACGCTCACCGCGCAACGGACCAAGAAAAAAGGTAAATAATCCTTGCGGCGTGTTCCCCATTACTGAGGGTCGTGGCCCCTTCCACCAATAATCTTTCCATGCACGATGTCGCGCCATGTGGTCCGGTTCTCTGCGACACGCAGGGCTTCGTGGACCTTGGTGTCGGGAGCGGTGCGGATTTGATCCGACCAACGCATTGGGTTGCGGCCCCGAGCTCTCTTTCCGTCTACTAAGCCATCCAACTAATATAATGTGAAAGTTTGTGAGGATGGATGGATGTTTAACGCCACAACAAATGAACAGATTTGCCTGAAATTTGGAATGGAGATAGCTCATACTTGGGATTAGCATATAGGCTACATTTTATCCCTAAAAAATGAAGAGTTCCCGCGGAAATCAAAAAACCTTAATCCACGCGGACGAAGTCGCAGGCGTCATCTAGTAAGAAATAAATAATAAATAGGGAAATACTCTAAAAATAGTTACAAATATTCTAAAAATATATATAAATAAGATAGTTTATGCAATAACAAATCGGGAAGTATAAGTTTCAGTTCACAAAATTATAATAGCTATTTATGCAACTGCATCGTAATGAGGGTCATTTTAATTCGAGTGCTGTTTTTGATACGAGGCTTGCCGAGTATCAAAATAGGATAGTACGAGAATTAAAATGACTAATTACGTTCAGTTGCATACAAGATTTTATCTACGACAAGGAAAATAAAATCAATAACAAAATACGCCGTAGGCTCAATAAAGTAACAAAAAGTAACTCCGTAAGCCGCCACCAGCCGCCTGTGGCGCCTCTGTCAACAAAAAGTAACTCCGTAAGCCGCCACCAGCCGCCTGTGGCGCCTCCGTCATATGAACGGTACAAAAGTGCCAGAACTCAGAGCCTTAGCTTTAGGTATCCTATTTTAAGAAGATAACCATTTCGATTCAGCTCCCATACAACGAGCTGCATCGAAATGAGAAGCAAAACCGAAAGAGGGTTCATTTCGATTCAGCTGTCAAATTCGAAATTGGAACTTTTCGATGCTGGAGTAGATAAAGTATATTTTATTTCAGAGTTTTCACTTTTTTATCTTTGCTACAAATATGCGAAATGGTACCCGACATTATACTACGTCATCATGTCAGTAGTTTTTAGCTCATCCGCTCAAATAGTTTGTAGTACATGTACAATAGGGTGGGTCACTAATGTATGGACATTTTTTTTTATAATTTAATCATCTTAATTATGTTGTCTTAGGTCTTAACAAATAATAATTGGCTATAAAAGTTAAATTAAGTCGTATCTTTAGCCCGCGCATGAGATTCAAAGTTTTGGAAATTTTTGAAAAAAACAACCTTTATTTAAAATTACATATTTTAATACGAAACCATCATAAATTATTATAAAATGAACTAATTTACATAAAATGCACACGCAATTAATATAGTGCAATATTTAGTAAAAAAACATTAATTACATTCTATTCTATTCTATTCTAACAAAGATGCACGGGTTAAATCAGCTTGCCATCCAGCTGCCCACAAGATAGTATAAAAACTTATTACAATGTAATAGCTACTTATTAATATTGTAAAATGATTATTTTGAAAAGAGCAACTGCTGAGTTTCTTGCCGGCTCTTCTCAGCAAAATCCGCTTTCCGAACCGGTGGTAGAATCTTGACGTGTCATAAGAGCCACAGGTTGGCCTACATGAAATAAATAATTTTGAATTTTGAATTGAATTTTGTAACAAAAATTAACCTATTATGTTAAATGCCCACAATATCGTGCAATACCGAAGAAACAATAACAGTCGCATTTTTTTGCCAGTATGGGCAAACTTTTTACGGATTTTGTGTATTTTTTTGTTGTTTGTGAAGTGGAAAGTAAGTTTAGCATATCAGAAGAAGAAAAATTGCCTTCAGAATCACTTGAAGATCACCAAAAGTCATGTTGTTCGGCATCACACTTATCTTGATTTTTAGAAATGTTCAAACAAGTTTTTTTAGCCTTAGAAGCTTGTTTTAAATTATTTTTGTGATTAAACTACGGCCGTTCAGAGAATGCGTTCCTGACACGTCGCGATTGAACTGACGACGTAACTTTGTAATGGCGTTGCAGTTACGATAAAAATATTATTGCTGGTTGTTTACCGTTTTAACAATTGATGAGCATTAAAACAACATTATTATATCAATAATCAATTAATGTTATAATTTTGTGCCAAACTGAGTGTCAAATAAACTGATAAAAATAAAACTGAGAAATAAACTGATAGGTGTCAGGAACACATTCTCTGAACGGCCGAACTATAAGCCGTAAGAACACGGTCTATTTAACTAATTTGCATCTATCAATCCTGTCTTCGTTCCAACAAAAACTTCTTCTCTTCTTTTGGTACTCTATTTTCTCTTGGAAAACAGAAAAGTTCAATTTCAAAAATGTTAGTAAAAAATTGCGGGCGTTATAACAAAATGTCACTAAATCTCATTACTGGCACAATAGTATGATTTTTTTACCAGTAAAATTATTTTTATTGGTTCAGGGTATCGATATCTATCGTCACTATTTTATACTAATTTAATAAACTTCTGGATCGATGCGCGGGCTATTACACTTAAAATAAATTAATAACATTTTACACATTTCAAATTGAACTTGTAAGACAACATAATTTCACTATTACAAAAGGATTGGGGTAAAAAAATTTTTTCGATCCACCCTAATGTACAAGGTATTTTGAAAGCTATGTGAAAATAAATAAATACATTATTTAAATTATTAAGGACCTCGTATATTAAAATTTTTTTACTACGAAGAATCAAAATACTAACTTTTTCAGTAATAAAAGGCTGTTTTATTTTTGGAACAAAGTTCCTTTTCGGACGGTTTGGCGGATGGAGGCTAGGCGAAAAAAAGTGGAAGAATTTTCCATCACGGCACTCGTTGCGTTCGTTTATTACAAACGTTCCATCATAGCTTTGGTGGCGTAGCGGATAAACGAAGGAGTGAAACTTTCGGTTCGGGGGTTCGAATCCTAACTTCAAATTATTATTTATTATTTTAATTTTTTTTTACCATTAATTTATTATTTATAGGCACTTAGTTCCATCCGAGTGTTAAAAGACACTCACACTTTTTTATTTTTATTTCCAGGCAAAAAGCAGAAACTCAACCCGTCACAGCAGGCGAAAGTTCAGTTGGTGGCCGAACAACTGGGCGATTGTACCTCGTTAGTGAACACCACTGCTAAGGTGAGTCAGGGCTGCTATATCTAGTCCAGTAAATAAAGCATTTAACCTCGCACTAAATTTCCGATCCAATTTTAATTTTTTTTTAGGTTAAGGGTTACTTACTGACCATAAAAACACAAAATGCTGACAGATCCAGGTGGAGCTTTGATCGCAATCTTAAAGAAAAGTTTTTGACCGATATCTCGGAAACTATCCACTTTAGGGCAAAAGTTATTCAGACCTTCTTTGTAGAGAATAAAATTTTGCATCTTTTATTTCCTGTAACTTTTTTGTAAAACTAACCGTTTACGATTTATGGCCCATTTAATGGCCCATTTAATTTTTCGTTTCGTTTCGGAACACACACACACACACACACACACGAAAAACCGGTTCATTAAATGGGCTATAGGCATCGTTCCTTTATGGACTGCCAGTACACTGCCGCAGTACCTTTGAGTAATAAACCAACACAGGAGAGGAATTGACCCCTAATTTATTTGCAAAAAAGTCTGTCAATTACGGTGGGGGGCGAGGTAGCACACATGAAAACTTGCTTACTACAGGTGCATTTTTCCATCACGTCGCTATGCACGCACACAATATAATTAGCAAACACTACCTTAAAGTATATGCACACAATCACATTCACACACAGGGACGCTCTATCATTACATGAAACAATCGCATCATATGTGTAAGCATTTTAGGGATTTGACACTATCGATTATCGACTTTCGATAAGTTCTTCTAATAATTATTTACAACAGAGTTACTTTATTCGAGAGTAAATTTTTTTGTTCGAGATCTTTAACATGGTAGGTACCTATACAGAAGCGCTAGGAAACGAGGCTCTTGCCGTTATTTTAGTCATAATTATGCCTTTGCTATTAGATTGACTCTTTCTAGGCTTTTAGTACTTGCGTAAAGATACAGCTAGAAACTTTGGACTATATTGACGCTGGAAAGCGATCTAGCTTATTTCGAAAAATAACAAAATGACTTTTTTATATATTTGGAAGAAAAAGATACTGCGTCGGATTGTCGGATTTTCGTTTTCCTATGACATTATTTTTCTAAGATACTATGTTGACCTTCTCTGCATGTTTATATTATATATTTTTTGTTATTCATATTTTTCAACGTACTCAAAAATGCTGTAAATACTAAGACACAATCTATTTTTCAATATTATACAGATACTTCAAAAAAGTTATCAATACTTTTTAGCAGTGCAGTGCACTTAGGTGTATTGTAAGGACTTAGGATTATCTGATTATTAACAGATTTTGTAGATACCAAGATATTTACTCCGTCACTATACTCTCAATCTCATGCTGAGAGCATGCTGTAGGTACCATAGTATATCACCTTAGAGAAGCTGTTTAGTTATGATTTAAGATTATAAGCCACCAGGGAGTGCTGTACTTTGTCATAGGTTTTTATTATAATTTTTAATAATATTGTTTATTAAGTTGAGAGACATTTAATTTTTATTTGAATACGTAGTGGGTATTAATATTGAACACATTGATTTTTTAAGTAATCTTGTTTAAATAAACATACAGCATTTTTAATGAAACATCATTTGTTTTATTTATGTTTAAAGCGAAATTTACGATGTATCTATTTCTAAAAAGTATATTAAGTACAAACTGTTAGGACTGCATCATGTTTGCTTAAAAATAGATACAGCATAATCAGCATTTCAGAGTTTAGAGTTATTTCGTGGTTTCATATGTTTCAAATACCAAGTTACAGCAACATTGCTTCTTGAAATTGAAAAACTACTACTTTAGAATTATATAATTAGTATCATCTGATGTGTTACATTAAAAAATATGCTTTTTGAAAAAAATCTGCTCCTGATAGCTTATTATGAGCTGTTATGATTTTTTAAAACGTTTTTGGCTCTGGTTTAAAGTTCACTTTTTCAATTTACAAGATCGTTTTCCAGCGTTGAATAATATTCTCTCAGTCCAGCATGGAGGAAACATAAAAAGTAAAAACTGAATCCTAAAAAAAAATTTTATTTAAAGTTATGATTGGTAAGTTAAAACTTGTACCTACACACTTTAGTTGGAAGGCTTATTTTTTTCATCTACTTCATCTGAACGAAGTGTATATTTGTTTGTAATGCTAGGCTGCCGCCATGGCTATAGTGGCCACCCCATCTGTTATAAAACACCGCCAAGCTATTTAGCTTTCCGGTAAACCTAGCGGGATGAATAAGAAGTATGGGTACTTTAATTCAATTGCCAAGTTTTAATGAACCAAATAATATGTATAGAATTTAATTTTTTTTTTCGTCAATGAACTATTAGTAAGACGATAAAAATATCTCGGTATAAATAATTTATACAATCCCCCACCAATATCGACATATGAAATCTTGCTGTCCAGCCCTAATTTTATTGCGGTGTGGCCGACTTCATAAAATTAAAGTCCTAACTTTCGAGTAAGAAAGACTTACGTAGAACTTATCATTATTATTAAACAATTTTTTAGTCTCGTTTTCATTATTTTTTTGTATTATATTTGTAAAAATCCTTTCTTAGCGGATGCCTACGTCATAGTAGATGTGCGTTGATAGATCAGTCAGTCAGTCACCTTTTTATTTTATATATTTAGAAAATTATACCACACTGGCTATATGGAAATATATACCTATAACTTTTGAAATAATTGAGTAAAAAAACTAATTTTATGAATTCGCTGAGTTTATGGAGCTCTAGCTGCATCAATGCATTTTAAACAATAGTGGGAGAGTACCAGCCAATCAGACACCATTGCGATCGTTATAATAATGCAATATTTAGGCATATTTAGGCCCGCCCGACTTCAACATACATGTACAAATTAAAATTGTTTTATACTTTGTAGTGGCGTTTAAAGTTGGTTTTATAGAAAGAATTTTTATCATTATTTGATAATCCCACAGACGATCAAAGTTCGTATTTATATATCTAGTCATATTTTACTTAAAGCTTATAAATTAGTCGTTCACCCCTTCCTATTCTATCGTGATTTTAATTCTATGGGATCAATTTATAATGCAGTTCATGAAAAAGGTCTCTAAAGGAATAGTAAGTAGGAAGATTAATTTTCAATATTTTCCCCAAATTATTTCATGTACGATTAAGTAGCAACATTTTCAGATCGACTGTTTTCTTAAGTTTTCTGCATAAGTATTGCATTATTTGGATAAAATAATACATCAGAAGTAAATAAATGTTATCCTTTAGTAAACTGGATTTTTTAAATATTTTTTCAGAAGAAAATACTCTCATATTCGGCATTTATAGCGGAGCTCATTCCCCGCTAACCATACGTAGTTGACAGGCGCGTGACTCGAGTCAAACAGTTTTATATAACGGGTATGACCACTGGTCATACCCAACTTACAGAGGGGTACGCGCGTCAATTCTTCTCCTGTGTTGGTTTATTACTCAAAGCGCAGTATCCTAAGGAAATATATGACGTCATAAATCGCCGCCATTTTTGTACTGTGACCACTGGCGCTTTCGAGATAAGGTGCTCTCAGTATTCTGATCACGTAATCAAAAACTAGTATTTTATGGTTTTACTAGCTGACCTAGGAAAACTTCGTACCGCCAACAAAAATCTTTAGGGGTGGGGTCACCCTTATCATTTAGGGGTATGAAAATTTCTCAGACCTACCTGATATGCACACAAAATTTCATAAAAATCGGTCGGAGTTTGGTAACAAACACCGCGACATGAGAATTTTGTGAAAATACTACGCGTTCGCTTCAAGTTGAGCCGTGCACCATAGAGTAAAGTAATCGACGTAGTCGTAATTCCTAGTTCCATGTCGACAGTACGGACACAGTATAGGATAATATGCAGTAGTATGACACCTTTGATCTAGATTCTAGTGGTACTACGCGTTACAAATTTCCCCTAGCTCTCTCGCGCTTCCCCGCACCGCACCTCAAGTCAGACCCACTTAGTAAACCGCTCGCGAAGCACCGCTTATTAAAAATAAATTTCAAATTCAAATTCAAATTATTTATTTGCACAGATTGGGTAGTACAATGGTGTTACATTATAACTAGTGGTTCGCCCCGAACTGAGACCTCCCGGTAACGGTATCCCATGATTATTCATTCAATCGATACATGACGACCAAACCTGACATTATTATTATGATGCCCGTTTTCACCAAACATACCTATATCATCCCCTAAATAGGAGTCTCTTTACGTAGGTAGCTCCTAAATACAATCCTAAGTCCTAACATCCGTCCCAATGTCCTTTTAGGTGTCCCGTACAGGATCGTGATAAAGAAGTTGACAGAAATCATCACCTAACTTATCATAGCCCGTAAGGTTAGGCAACGTTAATGAAAACATTGAATTAATAAGTACTAACGAGTGAAAACGGGCATCTGTACAAATCGTTATCTATCGACGCGAATAGAAAATATACAAAATGCAGTAATTAATAGTTTATTGAAGTTTGATATTTAACTAAACAATAATTTTAATTGAATAATAAGTTATTATTTTATGTAACTAAATAATAATGTTCGACGCAAAACTGTTTTTGGGATACCTAGTCGTAACTCCCTAGTTCCATGGAATAGTAAATGACTGCGCCATCTATTAGCATTATTGTGAAGCTATGTTGATGCTATATGAATTACTGATGCCCATTAAAAATTAAATAATCTCATTTCTTTATAATATTCATATAATTTTAGTATTTGTTGTTCAAGTACAGGATACAAGTAAAACAAAAAACTAAAATATGCTCGAAAATACATAGTCAATTCTCCTAGAGAGCGTCTTCAAGAGAGCGTATTAAATCTCCACTTTGAAAGCCCCCCATTTCGTCAATTTTAAGGGAAAAATTAAAAAAAATATATTTTTGTACTCGTTTCGAAATAATCTTTAACATGATATGTTACAATTTTATATAACGCGATAAAATTTTTTTTACTTCACATTCACTTCTATGAGAGCCCCCCTGAAATAAAGGTTTTTAAAGTTCGGCCGTTCAGAGAATGCGTTCCTGACACGTGTCAGTTAGTCACGACAACTGTCACAAAATTATAACATTAATTGATTATTGATATAATAATGTTGTTTTAATGCTCATCAATTGTTAAAACGGTAAACAACCAGCAATAATATTTTTATCGTAACTGCAACGCCATTACAAAGTTACGTCGTCAGTTCAATCGCGACGTGTCAGAAACGCATTCTCTGAACGGCCATAGTATATAATTTTTTATGCAATATTTGGCTGAAGGCCATCAGTTTACAACTTTACATATTATAGCTAGAAGTAATTCAAAAGTTATAAGGCTCTGACAGACGGACGGACGGACGGACAAGAGCAAATTCACCTAGTAGACTCAGAGACCTCGCTTCGCTCGGTCAATAAAAGTCCTTACAATCTACCGGATAGGCATGCAAAAATAATATTTAATAATAATTCTTATTCTAAGTTTACGTATTAAAATTTCAATTTATTAAATTGAACTTTGGATATTAGGAGTTTTGGTAGGTTTGGTAAAAAAAACTAAGAATGTTGTATCGTAAAGCATTAGAATAATAAACACTTTTTTTTAAATATTTTTTTATTATTTATACCAATTCGAATTCAATATTCATAGTTAAGACAGGTCAGCTAGTACTTAACAGATAAAACAATAGATAAACTATTATACTGCATCTTCTTATACTGTGTCTTTACTAGCTGTGGGTCTGACTTGAGGTGCGGTGCGGGGAAGCGCGAGGGGTGTAGATTTCTTTACTCTATGGTGCAGGGCTCAACTTGAAACGAACGCGTAGTAATTATCAATCACGCTCAAAATAGAAAAAAAATAACGTTTTTTATAATCCAAGATTTTTTTTTTCATTAGATAAATTCATAATTTCATTGGTTACTGTTATCATGCCTATTATACCAAAAATATTTTTGTCGTTCTCTAGGAACTGCAAGTGGCGGAGCGTCGCGTAGCAGAGTGCAGCAAGCGGTTGAAGGAGTGCGAGAGAGAGCTCTCCGAGGCCAGGACTCTGCAGGGGAAAGTCGACGCCGAGGCCGAGACGCAAGAGTTGCATCAGGTAGAGGACACTTTGTAACCGACTTCAAAAAAGGGGGAGGTTCTCAATTCGTCGGAATCTTTTTTTTTGTGTATGTTCACCGATTACTCGAAGACGCCTGAACCGATTTGGAAGATTCTTTTTTGTTTCAAAGGGTTCCAGGTTTTTGTTTCAAACTTCCCAGGTGGACCTCCATTTAAATTTTATCGAAATCGGTCGAGCGGTTTTTAAAATATTAACAAAAAATTATATACTTTGTAGTGGCGCGGGCATTTGAAGTCGGTTTTTTAAAAATATTTTTTTATATTAAATTATTAAAAACCGACTTCAAACGCACTCAGGTGGCTATTTTCTGTGGAGTTTCGCTGCCGTGACCGGATTCGGTTCGTTCGGATTCCTTAAGAGAATATCGCAAGCTTCAACGGTGAAGGAAAACATCGCGACGAAACCTGCACACCTGACAGTTCTCGATAATGTTCTCGAAGGTCTGTGAAGTCTGCCAATTTGGATTGGGCCCGCATGGTGGACTATGGCTTATAACCACTCACCTCTATAAGTAATCTATAATTAACGCTGCAATGGCTGTCCCTAATTGACAGCTTGAATCATCGATCAATTTGAAGCGCCACATTTGACATAATATGAGTGTCTCTGGAACTAAAATATCTGCTTTCAGTTGTCAGTTAATGCCCTCACTGATTTTAGTTCCTTGGACAATCGTAACTGCTTACAGCGCCAAAATGGCGTCAATCAAATAGGTCAAAAAAAGGATGACAGGATCATAGATTTATTATACAACATGTTTATGACTAATTCCCATAACTCTAGGGTTAGATTCCTTAAGGTGGAAGAGACGGTTCTGCCCACGAAATTCAAATTTAATTTGGTTTTTCGCAATTTGTAAACTAATACGACAAAGTAGGCTTATGGCCTTCTAATTGCGCCAGTGGAATTATCATCTTCACAGGTTTACATAAAAATCTTTAGTTGAAAGTGTCCTGTTTAAGAAATTAATCAAAATATCGACTAATTTGTGAGTAACTGACGTCCAACTCAGTATATAGTCCAACCAAATTAAATTTGTATTTCGCGGGCAGACCCTTGTCTTCCACCTTAACGAAAAGTAACCAATAATGGCTAAGGAACATGTGTTCTAAAATGGATATTTTCGGAGAAAATAATTTTTCTTTTGTAAATAGATCCAAAATTGTTTCCCATATGCCGCATCCTTGTTTTTTTGCGACGCTGCCAAACTTATAGAGCAAGATCCCAGTGCCGCCAGACCTAAGTTATTTTCTCAGCAATTATTTGTGTACGATAGAGTACTGTTCGAATGTCCTTTCAGTATATGCGTACCAGCTAGATTGTGCCGACGGCCAATTTCCAGATACCAGGTGCTAAAGGTAGGTAAAAACTAGAATAACTTATCTTAAATTCTCAGGGCTGATTTTCATATATGTTTTAAAGAATATTGTAAAAATTAATAAATTAATAATGCCAGACGCTTACCGCCGGCGGTTACTTTAGCCAGACGCTTTGAAGCTCCCAAAAAAATATATAATTTAAGTTAACTTATATTCTCAGTTCTGATTTTTATACATGATACTCAGGGAACTATTGCGATATTATCTGTAAGCTGCCAGACCTATTGGAAGGGTCAAACATCCCCCCAGACACACATTATGCGTCCCCATATGTATGAGCGCTAGAACATGGTTCACTTGTTTAAGTGTGAGAGAGATAATATCATCATACTATGATATTATAAATGCGAAAGTGTGTTTGTTCGTTTGTCCTTCAATCACTCTGCAACAGAGCTACGGATCGACGTGATTTTTTGCCGGGGTATAGCTTGCAGAAGATATTGCAATAGTTCTCTCTCTCTAGATCCTAAGCTATACCCAGGCAAAAAATCACGTCGATCCATAGCTCTGTTGCATAGTGATTGAAGGACAAACCAACAAACACACTTTCGCATTTATAATATTATAGTATGATGATATTATCTCTCACACACTTAAACAAGTGAATCATGTTCTAGCGCTCATACATATGGGGACGCATAATGTGTGTCTGGGGGGATGTTTGACCCTTCCAATAGGTCTGGCAGCTTACAGATAATATCGCAATAGTTCCCTGAGTATCATGTATAAAAATCAGAACTGAGAATATAAGTTAACTTAAATTATATATTTTTTTGGGAGCTTCAAAGCGTCTGGCTAAGGTAACCGCCGGCGGTAAGCGTCTGGCAGTATTAATTTATTAATTTTTACAATATTCTTTAAAACATATATGAAAATCAGCCCTGAGAATTTAAGATAAGTTATTCTAGTTTTTACCTACCTTAAGCACCTGGTATCTGGAAATTGGCCGTCGGCACAATCTAGCTGGTACGCATATACTGAAAAGACATTCGAACAGTACTCTATCGTACACAAATAATTGCTGAGAAAATAACTTAGGTCTGGCGGCACTAGGATCTTGGACCATTATGTAAATCGTAATGTTTTTGCTGATCGTGCAAACACTGCTAAGCATAGATTTTAACAATGAACGTTAAAAAGGGACAGCGTTCATTGATTAGTAAAATTAAGACCATTCATTTATGTTTTAAAATGCGACGTTGTCGGTATTTACACAAATGTGTCTGTAACATGGATCGGAAATATTTGAGTTACTTTGTATGAAAACTGATTTTTTTTATAAATTAAAAATATTTCTTATGCAGTTCGATTCTTATAAGTGGTCTGTCCAATACCTCGAAGTTATGGGAATTCGTCATAAACACGTTATAGAGGTCATATAACCCTGAAAGACCCTCTGAGAGGCCTGTGCTCAGCAATGAGCTGTTTTTTGGGTTGCTGATGATGACGCTGAACTGGTTTCATCTGCAGATAGAGCGGGAGGTGCTTCTCAAACAGCAGCGTTACGAGCGACAACGCCTCTACGACCTGAGAAACACCACACAGATGATGCGTGAGTTACATCAACCACTATCCGCTCTCGACATAGCTCGCTTGTGGATAGCTCCACAATGCCTGCGACTCGCCTGGTGTCTGTATACCTTTGAGAATAGTCTTTCAACTCATCTAACACTAGGGGACCCTGGGTCACACCACACATGATGCGTGAGTTACATCAACCACTATCTGCTAAAATTAAATTAAATTAAAAAAAATAAATTAAAATATTTCCATGGGTACATGGAAATATTTTAATTTAATTTTTTTTTAACGGAACCCTAAAAGAGCGAGGCCCTACTCGCACTTGGCCGATTTTTTTTTCAAGATTAGTTTTTTATGTGTTATCCGATGACAGTAGACGGGTTCGAGGACGGCGGAGCCATGCGGGTGTCCCACGCGAACGGATCCGCCGTAACGCTGTCGTTGCGGGGACAACCGGACCCGGCGCTGGCGAGGCTCATATCCGGGACGGACTTTAAAGGTAGGTAGGTAATAGGTGCGCATGGGGTACTGTCGCGCAACCAATGACGACGGCAGGAATGCGACTGGAGAGCCAATCAGCGCCATGATACCTTATTTTCGACTTCTGCGCAATAACGGTCACCGCTAGACATTTGTGCCGCTACCTATATCATTCTTACCTTCTATATTTTACAAGATAGATCACATTCTTCAACGGTGAAGGAAAACATCGTGAGGAAACTTGCACGCCTGAGAGTTCTCCATAATGCTCTCAAAGGTGTGTGAACTGTGAAGTCTGCCAATTCGCATTAGGCCAGCGTGGTGGACTATGAGTATGACCTATAACCCTTCTCTGAGAGGAGACCTGCGTACACGTTGTGAGACGTTAATGGGTTGATCATGATGATGATGATGATGATGATGATGATGATGATGATACTTTACTAAGTGTAGTGATAGCCTAGTGTTAAAGGGCATCAGCCTCATTTGGAGACCTTGGGTTCGATTCCAGGTACTATCTATTTTTCCTTATCTAAATATATAAAAGGAAAAGATGACTGACTGACTGATCTATCAACGCACCGCTCAAACCACTGCACGGATCGGGCTAAAATTTGGCATACAGATAGCTATTATGACGTAAAAATCCGCTAATTAAGGATTATTGAAAATTTAACCCATAAGGGGGTAAAATAGGGGTTTGAAAAATCCAACTTAACGTGAGCGAAACCGCGGACAAAAGCTAGTTAAAAATCATCATCATCATCATCATTATCAACTCATCAACGGCTCACTACTGAGCGAGGTCTCCTCTCAGAGAAGGGTTATAGGCCATAGTTCACCGCGCTGGCCCAATGCGAATTGGCGAGAGTTTTGAGGAGAGTTTAAGAGAGTTAAAAATAATAAGAATTAATGTTTTAATTTTACAGTGGACGTATGCGAGGAGCAAACCAATCAGAAACAGTCTGAGAGCCAAAAGAAACAGACGTGGGAACAGGCGATAGCCCACATGAACCAGCTGGCGAAGGGCGCTACCAAGGAGAAGGTGAGCTAAGACAAACAAGACGAAAGTAAAACAACTAAAACCGGACTACTGTATAATAAGAAGACTAACAAGACAAGCCGGCAACGCTTATGGGCGCTAAAAAAAATAAAGAAAATAATATGTAGTAATTGTAAATAAAACGAATAAATAAATAACACACACAGACATACGCACATCCACGCGCACACGTGTTGTGAGTTCTAGAATTATTTGTACTTTGACTTCTTAACTATAACTATATTATATTAATAATAATAATTATTATATTTACTATTATTTTATTTTTTTTATTTTATTAATTCTTTATTATTCGGCATGTGATGATGCACAGCATCTGTGAGATCACGTGGTACTTCCCTTTTAATCCTTCGACCAATCAGAGGGACCTGTTAAGGTATCAGCCAATCATTAGACACTTCCGTTTGTTGTTTGTCACGTGGTCACAGGTATGGCGGCGCTCGCCGCGCTTTGCTCATAGCGTCGTTACTTCCCGGTTTGAAAACACGTTTTCACCGAAAATTATTTTAGAATCAGTGAAATTATTTTAGTGTAATTGCTGTAAATAAATAAATTCTAAAATAGTGAATTTGAGTGTAATTACCGTAAATTTTCGGTTAATGTGTGTTTTATCGGACTTCTAAACGTAATTATGAACAATTCCTGTGTGGATAACGTGAAACACATCGCCACGTGGCATCGTTACCACTGCCGCGGGCGCCAAGGCTGGGGCTTCTACCAGAAGCCAGCGTTATGCAGCGTCGTCGGGACGCTACGGATCACGAGTCCATTAATTTTGGATCGCAGGGTTAGTCACCGGCGTCAAGTGAGGTAAAAGGGAGAAATCTCGGTAAGTCACCCAGTTTTTCTTCTATATATGGAGTCTGGTCAGCTGAGTCAGCACATTGACCGACATTTTTGAGAAGCAATGTTTTTCTCGTGTTGTGCAACCGGCTCCGCCGATAGTGTTTGGTGATAATACACATTTTTGAGAACCAATGTTTTTCTCGTGTTGTGCAACCGGCTCCGCCGATAGTGTTTGGTGACAATACACGCAGTTTTGTGCGTGCACGCTACCGTCACTTTCATTCGCAGCGAGCGTAGCTATACTCCTATGTATACTTTCTTTATGTCGCGCGCTCTGTGCCGCCGCCATTATCTATTTCGTCTGTTGCTATGCCAGCGCAGATGCTACGCTGTGACTAGTACGAATATACGATGGGTATGAGTAACTTTTTACCTCATCCTGGTAATATCGAATAACTAAATGAAATTGAAATTGAAAGAATCGAGGCTTAGTTTATATTACCACTTGAAATAGAAAGATACAAAAATACCTCGTGCGTACTCAGAGCTTTTCTTGCTTGTAATTTTACAAAAATTGGTGATGCTACACAGGCCTTAAAGACCCTTTAAAACTTTGATCGTAAATTGTACTTACCACTAACTTAACCTCCCTCGACAATATTTCAATATTTGTGATATGAATAATATGTAACGGTGTTTCAACCGATTTCTGGCAAAACCGGCATGCATCTATACCCTAGAGCTTGACGATATACATTGTGTCTTAACCACAGTGACCCGTCAAAGTTCTCGCTGGAATGTAGGTAACCTCAGAGAATGACTTGTTGGAGTATCTCGATAAGAGGTTAAGCAGTTAATGAAACCTATGGTACTTAAACCCATATTGAATGATGGAGACTACTTTGTTAGTTCTAATAAGGCCATGGCCGGCATTTGTAATGCTTTGCCAGCCGAACGTATCTATGTTCAATGTGAACAAAATCTGTAACTTTTTGTTGAGTGGTGGCTTTTCCGATCCTAATACTCAAAGCCAAAATTTGGAATGCCGTTCCGGTTTCCATTTTCTCTATAACCACTAAACTATAATTTGGGTGCCTTTAAAACAAAAGTGAATAGGCATCTTCTAGGCAAGCGCGCTTCTTGGGGTGCATCCTCACTTGGCATCAGCTGCCATGGCATTCGGGGATCTGTGTAAGATACCTCTGAGTTACAAATATCTTTTTGAATTTGATAATGATCAAGTGAGAGTTACAGTTGCGGTTGTAAGTCATGAATAAGTAACATAAATAAAAATAAAACTCTTGTGGGGATCTGCGTAAGATACCTCCGAGTTACAAATATCTTTTTGAATACGATGACGATCAAGTGATCATAGTTACAGTTGTGGTTGTAAGTCATGAGTAAGTTACATAAATAAAAATAAAAACTTTTGTGGGGATCTGCGTAAGGTACCTCCTAGTTACGAAAATATTTTTAAATTCGATGATGATTTCATTGTAAGTCATGGCTAAGTTACATAATTAAGATAAAAAACTTCTTGGGGATCTGCGTAAGATACCTTAGAGTTACAAATATCTTTTTGAATTCGATGATCAGTTGATCATGGTTACAGTTGTGGTTGTAAGTAAATAAGTTACATAAATACTAAAAAAAAAAAAAAAAAAAACTTTTGTGGGTATCTGCGTAAGATACCTCCTAGTTACGAACATCTTTTTGAATTCGATGATGATTTCATTGTAAGTCATGAATAAGTTACATAAATAAGATAAAACTTCTTGGGGATCTGCGTAAGATACCTTAGAGATACAAATATCTTTTTGAATTCGATGACGATCATGGTGATCATAGTTGCAGTTGTGGTTGTAAGTCCTAAATAAGTTACATAAATACTAGTAAAAACTTGTGGGGATCTGCGTAAGATACCTCCGAGTTACAGATATCTTTTTGAATTTGACGATGATCAATTAGTGAATATGGTTAAAGTTGCAGTTGTATATATAAGAAATGTGTGGCGTGGACAGGTGGGTCCGTTGTCGGCCAATGACTCGCTGCCATCGCAGCTCGAGTTTTTCGGAGGCTGCCTCTGAGCGTATCGGAGGCAGTGGTAGTTGCTTTGGGCTCCGAAGGCCCTTCTCATATAAGGGAATGCGACTACCATTTACCTCCTAACTTATACTTATTCTTGTCCAGTTTGCTCCCATATCCTGCCTAGCTTTGAAACCACCAAATTCATGAGGGTCAGTCGCTGTTGCGACAGGTGGTATGAATATGTGGGTCCAACTTTGGTATTTGCGCTGGTTAAGGTTGGAAAGAAATGTCAAGAGCAAGTTTCATAATCGAACGATCTATCCAGTCCTTTCACGCTGGAAGACGGCAAATCAACTCCAATGCCGCCAGTACCTCAAAAACATGACTCATAAAAAGCAACGAATCTTTTGAGAATCTTTAAAGGAAAGGACAACACAACAGGTGCCTCGCGGTCATTTCAACCCGAGTTTTACTGGGGCTGCCTCTGAGCGTATCGGAGGCAGTGGCAGTTGCTTAGGGCTCCGAAGGCCCTTTCTCAATGTAATGACGAGAATGTGACTGCCATTTACCTCCTAACCTACTCTTGTCTAATCTATTCGCGGGTTTGAAACCCCGGATAATAAAGGCATGTACTGCAGATGATAGACCAAAAGAGAAATTTTTGAATCTGGTGATCTAAAATCAGAACAGGAGAGCGCAGGTTCTTTCAGACAATGTGTCTCGCCAAGGAAGGACCATAGCCCGAACATACCTATTTCCAACCTAGAGCGTCTCTATGAAGACAAGACATCACATAGCCTTCTGAAAACCACTGGATGGTAAAGTTGGATATTTCATCAATATATTTTAATCTGGGCGTCATGGAGTCTTAACGGTGATTCCTTCGACGGTTTTACAAATATCCAAAAGACTGATTCGAAAGCACTTTGTAAAAAGTTATTAAAAAATTAAAAAGAAAAAAATATATATATATTCTATTCTAAACACTGATCGATCTATTTGCCATCAACTAAACCAGAGTTGCGGATAACTATGTCAGCAAAGATTGCTGGTCTTACCCCTGTATCCGACCGAGGGTCGATTTCGGGCCGAAGCTGATTAATCGGCTATCGCCAAAATCAACCTTCGGCCAAGGCCAAAGGTTGATTAACTCTAAAAAATTCCGTTCCAGCTTAAAGTGAATGCCTTCTAACGGGCATAATGTTATCGAATGGCATTGTATTATTTTAATTTTTAGTCTTCTTATTCCTTTAAGAGAGACACTACCTTATGACACTTGTCTGTGTTTGCCAACTTTTAGTCAGGTTAGGTTAACTTGAGTTCACATTTCCAAGTTAAACAAGTGCTCAAAGCAATCGCTCTTCGGAGTCCAAAAGCAGAGAAATCTTCGAGTTGGGACCCTAGTGACATATTTGCCAAATATTCTTCCAAATAGAGTAACCTTGTTTGAGGTGCTACATAAACTGGCCTCTCGCTTTACGCTTTTGATCTCGCCTTTTTAAAAGCCCATTCAGGGTGATGACAATGTAATACTAAGTCTGGTTCGAAAATTGATAAATAGGCAATGCTTACAAAGGGTAACCCAGAGTCATAATTATTATTTTTTAATCGAAATAAAAGGGGAAACACGCAGCATTTGAGAATTAGATTGACGTATGGGCTTCATCCGAAAGCGTGTCTACGCTGAGCCCTATAGCCTTTCTGCTACTCTCTAACCTTACATAATGACCTCTTCAGTATAGAAGAGTTTCTTCTCAGTCAGTTAGTAATAATAAATGACAGTTCTTTGAGAGATTTAATGACGATATTTACATAAAAATGATTCAAGGAATGTCTCTGAAAGTTGGTCTGAAGTAAAACCTATTGAAAACATGTTTTTTGCAGAAAATTGGCTTCTCTAAGCCAATTAATTACTTTAAATACCTACTTATGTTAATAATATACTAAACTTTTATTATAACAAATTATTTATTGGCCGATCAAATTTTAGCCAACCTTTTTAACTTGGTAACAAAAGATCTGGTTTGGTTTATATAGTACTTATCATATTGAATGCTGTCTGGAAGCTACAATTAGATTGATACTTATTTGATGAGTACATTCTATTTTGTTTTGGAAAAATCCTTATGATTTTTATATTTCAGATATGCTTTTACATATTAATTTATTTTTAAATATAGATCACATCCTTCTATAATATTATAATTTCCTTAGAATTATAATTTCTTCACATAGCGTCGTTTGTGGTCACCAGGAGTTAATAAACACGTCTCTCACAGATGCTGTGCATCATCACATGCCGAATAATAGTGCAAGTTTTACAAAACAATAAAACTTGTATTATTTAGCAGAGATGATGCACAGCATCCCAATAAGGCCTCCTGGTGTGAGACTTCTATGAGCAAAGCGCGGCGAGCGCCGCCATACCTGTGACCACGTGACAAACAACAAACGGAAGTGTCTAATGATTGGCTGATACCTTAACAGGCCCCTCTGATTGGTCGAAGGATTAAAAGGGAAGTACCACGTGATCTCACAGATGCTGTGCATCATCTCTGCTAAATAATACAAGTTTTATTTTGTAAAACTTGCACTATTGTCATGAACCATTACATGTATCGTTAACTAGCGTACACTAACTTAATTATTTAATAAATTTATATTTACTATTGATTTTCAGTTAAACTCAAATGTTATCATTTTTGGCTTTACTTAAGGTGAACGAAATTTTACGAATTTTTTAAGAAATTAGTCAGATTAAACTGGACACTTTCAAGTAAAGATTTTTATATATACCTGCGAAGATGAAACTGCCATCGTCGCAATTAGAATGCCATAAGCCTACTTTGTCGTATTAGTTTACAAATTGTGAAAAACCAAATTAAATTTGAATTTCGCGGGCAGATCCGTTTAGTTCACCTTAAGAATACTAAATAATCTTGCGATATTAATTTGTATAAACGCTGTCAATCATACTAATATTATAAATGCGAAACTGTGTTTGTTGGTTTGTCCTTCAATCACGCTGCAACAGAGCTACGGATCGACGTGATTTTTTGCATGGGTATAGTTGAGGACCTGGAGAGTGGCATAGGCAATTTTTATCCCGGAAAATCAAAGAGTTCCCGAGGGATTTTAAAAACTGAATCCACGCGGACGAAGTCGCGGGCATCAGCTAGTTATCAATACATAAATAAATTATAACGATGCCCTCCCGACCGGTCCTGCCGCGGTGGGATATCTCCACAGAGATCAGCCATCTGTGCGTGAGATGTTGTAGTGTACAAGTGTTGGAGCAAACACATGTCCTCTCTATTCCCTCACTCTCGTAGTCTTTTGTTATACAAATCCGATACGACCGGAGAGAGATCAGAATCGACGGCGTTACGTGCTCTTCGAATAATTTGAGGTATATAAAGCGCAACTACACACACTTGTGCACTATAATATCTTCTGCGTTATTGTCCCGTATTCGCCTCGGTTAATACAAAACAGCATAAAAAACGTAAATGAATTCTGTACGCTTATTACAAGATTTGATAGATATCTATAAGTAGTAAACTATGACATTACCCTCACAGTACAATAAACCATAACAGTATAGAGCTCAATTTCGTGTATGTATTCTTATACGTTTACATAACGAAAACGCTCGTCTGTATTGAATTTGTTACTTTAAATCGATACTATTGTGGTTCATTTTACTTTGATGCTAATGTCATAGTTTACTATTACGATCCAACAAATTAAAACTGACTAACCATACTGAATTATCTGATTCTAGAAGAAGCAAAAAGAACCGCAAAGTCAGAAGAGCGAAGCAAAGAAGGAGAAGCAAATTCCAGAAGCTCCAGTCGAAGAGCAGCCGCTATCAAAGAAGCAAAGGAAATTACTAGCGAAGCAACAGGCATGTTTTGTGATTAAGATGATTGATGATGCAATGATTTTTGTAAAATCGAGTTGAAATTGGTTACGTTACCTACACGATTCCACGTTGTTCTTCTTCTTTGTCAACCGATAGACAAACTGTCTGCTGGACAAAGGTCTCTTGCATGAACTTCCACAGGCTTCGGTCTTGCGCCGCCTGAATCCAGCGGTTCACTGCGACTCGTTTGATGTCGTCGGTCCATCTAGTGGAGGGTCTGCAAACACTGCGCTTCCCGGTGCGGGGTCGCCACTCCAGCACGTTGGGACCCCAACGACCATCAGCTCTCCGAACTATGCATCCCACCCATTTCCACTTCAGTTTGGCGACTCGCTGAGCTATGCCGGTGACTTTGGTTCTCCTACGGATCTCCTCATTTCTGATTTGATCTCGCAGGGATAATCCGAGCATAGCTCTCTCCATCGCCACTCCATTCTACATCTCCACGTTGTTATTAATTAAAAAAGAATAAAAATGAGTCACAAAAGGACCCATGAAAAATTGCAAAATCGGGGGACTCAGAATCATGTACTGAATCCTAGCTTTCGTTGGAGTGTCCTTTACACTCTGTATTTTTAAGGCCTTTATCTCTTTCGCTTATTTTAAGACCTTTTATCTCTTTCACTTATTTTAAAACCTTTATTTCTTTCACTTATTTTAAGATCTTTATATCTTTCTCTTACAGGCAGAAGAAGAAGAAAGAAAAAGAGAGCAACAGCAGCAGCAGCAAGAGGCGAAGAGTAAAAGAGACAAGAAGTCTGAACCGCTCCAAGCTGAAAACACGAAAAAAGACAGGAAAGAAGTAAAGAAAGAAAAGAAGGAACTGAAGAAGGAAGATAAAAAAGAACAGAAGAAAGATGAGAAGAAAGGAAAGGAGAACAAAGTGGACAAGCCTGGTAAGAATGAAAAAAAAAAGTTTTACTAAAATCCAATAGCGTACACTTGAAAGGTGTTTAAATTACAACCTAGTGGTTAGAACTGCAGTCTCCTATGCGGAGAGTCGCAAGTTTGATCTCAGGCACACACCTTTGACTTTAGGGAGTTATGCTTCAAGGAAGGAAAACATCATGAGGATAACCTGCATGCCTGAGAGTTCTCCATAATGTTCTCGAAGGTGTGTGAAGTCCGCCAATTCGCATTGGGCCAGCGTGGTGAACTATGGCCTATAACCCTTCTCTGAGAGGAGACCTGCGCTCAGTGGAGAGATGTTGATGGGTTACTGATGATGATTCATGAATTTGTTTTTTTTTTTCATTCAACAGCAACAACAGCAAAAACGAAGACGACACAACAAACGCAACAACAACAACAGCAAACGCAACAAAACAACAAAAAGGACAAAAAGAAGGATAACAACACGCAGAAACCGCAAGTTATCAACATCACACCTGACACTACTATAGAAGTGGTTAGTAAAAAGGTCAGTGTTGTTTTATACTCCTTATATTGGTGGGGCATATAAACTGGACCGCAAAGAAAAAGGGTCGGTTAGAAAATCTTCAAAAAGAAAAACTACGCATTTTTATTTATTTTTACATTGATTAAATGTCATTTTAGTACTACGGTCTCCTATTCGGGGCGTCGCAGGTTCGCAATCAGTGGTAGACTCATCGACGATTCACAAGCACTTGTAATAAAGTTTATTTGAATAAAAAATATTTCTATTCCATGGTCCTAAACTAACTATTTAAATATACCTAACTAGCTGATGCCCGCGACTTCGTCTGCGTGGATTTAGTTTTTAGAATCCTTCGGGAACTCTTTGATTTTCCGGGATAAAAAGTAGCCTATGTCACTCTCCAGGTCCTCAACTATACCCATGCAAAAAATCACGTCGATCCGTGGCCCTGTTGCGGCGTGATTGAAGGACAAACCAACAAACAAACACACGCATTTATAATATTAGTAAGGATGTAAAAAATTACGTCGATTTGTAGCACTGAAAACATGCTATGTTGCGGGAAATCTTTGTTTTTACGGTATAAAAAGTATCCTTTGTCACTCTCCAGGTCAATAAACCAAATAATTTTTCCAGAATGCGTGCACGAACGAGGCGGAGAAGCCGGCGTCATGCAGCATCATGGAACAGCTGAGTTGCGGAGTTCAGGTACAGTCCATACTCTAAACTTTAAGCAATTAAATATCACTTGCTTCAACGGTGAAGGAAAACATCGTGAGGAAACCTGCACACCTGAGAGTTCTTCATAATGTTCTTGAAGGTGTGTGAAGTCCGCCAATTCGCATTGGGCCAGCGTGGTGGACTATGGCCTATAACCCTTCTCTGAGAGGAGACCTGCGCTCAGTAGTGAGCCGTTGATGGGTTGCTAATGATGATGATGATGATGATAAGAACCTTGAAGCAGTGATAGCCTAGTGGTTCGGTTCGGACTGTGGTCTCCTATTCGGGGGGTCGCAGGTTCGATCCCGGGTACGCACCTCGGACTTTTCGGAGTCAAGTGCGTTTAAGCAATTAAATATCACTTGCTTCAACGGTGAAGGAAGACATAATGAGGAAATCTGCAACCTGAGAGTTCTTCATAATTAAACACCACGCTGGCCCAATTCATATTGGGCCAGTTTGGTGGACAATGGCCTACAACCCTTCTCTGAGAGGGCGTCCAGAATCCGCTATTTTAAATTTTTCAAATTTTTACGTTCTCGTTGACACTCGCGCTGGCATGGCGAATCTTACGACGTGCCACTTATCAAAATCGGCCCACGCGTTTGGGCTCTAGAGTGCCACAAAGGAACAAGCAAACATACACACATACAAAGACTGATAAACACATTACTATTCCTTTGCGTCGCGCAGTCGGGTGAAAATATGAACAGTTTTGTTGTTGCAGGTAGCGGATTTGAAACTCCCTCCCGGCATCACGTTGACCCGAGTTCAGCCTAGCGAGAAGAAAGAACCGCCCGCCATTAAATCTGTTGTGAGTACACCACTCTATGTGATGCGGGTTGTTACGTTCCCTGAAATATGGTTGAGCGAAGCAATGGCTGGAACATGCGTCATGCTCGTGAACGGGTTCCACCGGCGGGAATGGGGCTACTCTCTGTCTGCCCGGCTTAACATGTATTGAATTGTAAGTAGGTATGCATTTTTGGAACTTCCCCTCATTGTGGAAACACTGCATACATAGCATAGTACCTATTGTAAACTTGTTTTGAAAAGAGCAACCGCCGAGTTTCTTGCTGGTTCTTCTCGGCAGGAAGGGCATTCCGAACCAGTGGTAGACTCATCGACGATTCAAAAGCACTTGTAAAAGTTTATTTGAATAAAAAAATATTTCTATTCTATTCTAATCTAATGTTTTCTGAAAGTCTGCTAATTTGCATTTTTTTCTTTTTATTTTGCCTGCTAAGGCCCTTATAATACCAACTATAAAAAGAAAAATTCAAACTATATTGAAAATATAATTAATTCAATAATAATACATCAAAATTATGAAAAAAAATAACTATTATTCATAATAAAAATGTTGTGTTTGATTATGGCGTTGTATCCTTCTCCGAGAGGAGACCTGCGCTCAGTAGTGAGCCGTTGATGGGTTGCTGTTGCAGCCGCTGTGGAAGCACAACCAGCTGGAGTCGATGCCGACGCCGGTGCCGCGGCCGCCGCCCGTCATCAACGCGGACCCCTCGCTCATGATGTTCTCCACGCACAACCACCCCCTCAACGGTGAGTACCACTGGCTTTTGACGTGATAACGTCTTATAAATCGATAACACCGGCTGCACGCGCGAAAAAACTTGAGAGGTGTCAAGGGACACCCGGATGGAACGAAGTTCCTTTCGATTAATTAATTTGGCATTGTGTTCGGTATTTTCACACTACCTTATTAGATCTCCGTAGCCTTGTGGTTTCCACAGTCGCCAAACAGCCAAAGGTAGATCGAAGAAGGATCGAATCCCAGCTCGACAGACCGAAACCACAAGGCTACGGAGACCCAATATTGTACCGCGAAAATACCGAACACAATGCCAAATTCACATTCAAAAAAGTGTCGGTTTCAAAAAAGTGTCGATCCGTCTAGCCCCCTTCCGCACCGCGCGATAAGGAACTACGTTCCAAAAAGTGTCACGTTCCACCTAGCCTGAGCGTGCAAGTGAGAGCGCGGAACAAGCGATAGAGAGGCACGATCGGCTCAAGCGTTGGCTTGAAGAGTGCCCGCCGCCGGGCCCGCCAGTCATCGCGTGCGCGCTGTGGTTAGCGGTCATCAAGGTTTCTTTATGAAGTTATCCCGTAAACCGACTTTACAGACAACCAATTTTTTTTGGGACGAAGTTCCTTATCGCACGGTACGGGCCACAAATGGGGGTAGGCGAAAAAAAGTGTAAGAATTTTTCCGTCGCGACCATTGTGTGTTGCCTTCGTTTACGTTCACGTTCGAAAAAAAGGAAGAAAAGGAAAAAAAGGAGTGAAACCATCGGTTTGTGGGTTCGAAACCTGACTTCAGATTATTATTTTTTATTTTATTTATTAATTTATTATTAAAAGGAACTTCGTTCCAACCGAGTGTTCCACAACACTCAGGCATTGTTTACCGCATCAATTGGGTATTTGACTGTTGTCAAAATGTTGATATTCATTGTTTATAATCGAAAATGTAACACGTAAGAATAACATTTGTAAAAACAGAAAATAAATGGATGAAAAAACAAATAAGTTATATGCTGTTTTACTGCGACTGTATCTGTCTCTTTCTAAAACGAAATATTCTATGAAGCATCTATGAAGCTGCTGACTTGTGATATCACACTTTAGTAGCGCTCACTCTGTCTAACAGGAAACTTTAAAGCTCTAAATTTCCGAGACTAATTAAGATATTTAAAAAAAAAGTTTGGCATTATGTATGTGGCATATAAATAAATAAAAAAATATCAGTCAAATACCCAATTACTATTTTTTTTTATTTTGAGATAGGCTTGCGCTGGACGACGATCAACGCTGAAAAGCACTGATATTGAGGTCTAGGTTGGAGCGCGTTTGCCTAGAAAATGCCTGTTCACTCTCGCCTTGAAGTTACTCAAATTATACGTGACAGAAAACATGGACGCCGGAAGTGCCTTGCACACCTTAGTGATTCGTTTCAGAAACGTTGAACTAGAGCGTTTCGTGCGATTAGGTTGGATTTACTACTATACTTATACTTGTTTAATGCTTCAATATTATACCATAGCTATTCTTATTTATATAGTTATTAATGAGTTACATTTCAGTTCCAGAAAACCCAAAAACCATCGTCATACCAGAAGCGCAGCCCCAACCAACCGGAAAATCCAAAAAGGCAAAGAAAAAAGCCAAGAAGGCTGCCGAAACCGAGCAGAAACAAGAGGGGGCCAAGATGGTCACCCTGCGCAACCCCATGTTCCATCCCAACCTCCCCCCGGTCCAGATAACCAACGCCCCACCGCAGAAGAAGTCCGAGATTCGCATCCCGGACCCCATACCCATGCCTCCCACTCCATGCCAAGCAACGATAACCCCCACCTCCAACGGTATGTACACTATCCGCAACCCCCTAATGTCTATGATGCACCAACAGAACCTTATGGGCATCCGCAACCAAACCCCACCGATCAACCCCGTATACACCCAACCACAGTACAACTACGTCAACCCGAACGTCTACAACCCACAGTTCGTTATGGACCCGTCCCAAAACCAAAAAAACCCAGACATAGAACTCCAAAATCGTATAATGAACCTCGCATCCTTCACCCAGAAAAATGACGAAGGCTACTCCCTATTTAAAACACCGGATGACAATCAGCAGAAGAGTTTCCTGAGCCCGGAATTCTACGACCAGAACAGTCAGAACCCTAAAGTTGTGTCACCTAACCCAATCGGCACCCGTCCAGATCACAATAGAAACTACGAAAACGACTCACTCTTTGCAAACCCTATACGTCCTGAGCCTATCGGTACTCCGTTGAAAATCGAGGAGGAACGGTTATACACACCGTTTGGTCAAGAGAGCAGAAACGTTTTTAGGAATGCCTTATTTAACGATAAGCCAGAAATGAGCCAGAGTTGTGGCAAAATGGAGGACAGCCATAGCTACATGACCAATGGGGACCAGCTTCCTTACTTTCAAAGGTTACGAGCTGGGTCCAAGTTGAACAGTGAGGTCACTATACACTATGTGACGGATTCCAAGTTCTATAAGAACCAGGTGAGTTTTTTTATTATTTACCAGCTGATGCCCGCGACTTCGTCCGCGTAGGCATAACCCCTGCAGCATCAGGATTGAGGAGTTGGATCTTGGAATTTAACTATGTAAGGTAGCCTTTGCTTGGTATCTATAAGTTCTATAAGAACCAGGTGAGTTTTATTTATTGTTTACCAGCTGATGCCCGCGACTTCGTCCGCGTAGGCATAACCCCTGCAGCATCAGGATTGAGGAGTTGGATCTTGGAATTTAACTGTATGTAAGGTAGTCTTTGCTTGGTATCTATAAATTCTATAAGAACCAGGTGAGTTTTATTTATTATTTACTAGCTGAAGCCGCGACTTCGTCCACGTAGGCATAACCCCTGCAGCATCAGGATTGAGGAGTTGGATCTTGGAATTCAACTATTTGAGGTAGTCTTTGCTTGGTATTTATAACAAATATTCATAATCGACAGTTAATACATCACAACAGTTTAGGTGGGCAGTACCCCTGCAGCATCAAGATTGAGGAGTTAGAACTCTAAATTTTTGTAGGACCCTCCGCAAAGTTTCTGTATCGATAAAAAACATTCACCCAAATCGGTTAAGAAATCACGGAGATATTAACATACTTTTTTTTCTCACCTTTTAAACCTTCCTTAGACTTCTGCAAATATTTCAAAACCAAAACTAGGCTTCATTTCACTATCGGTTCAGCCGTAATCGAGTTTTTGTGAGACTAACAAACGTCTATTCATTTTTTTTATTTATATAGATTTAGGTTTTTGAAAATCACGCGTATTCTCCTGCTGCCCTGCTTCTGCCTGGGAATCTATGTTGAATATGTGGACCAATAGCAACGCAGACAAAATTTTCGGTACTCGTTTGTTAAAAAAGAAAAGTCGTGTGGTGTCGTGGGACACCAGATAGAAACGAAGTTCCTTATTATAAAAATATTAATTTCAAGTTCTATTCGAGTTATAAAGAAAATAGTTATTCGGGTATTATACATTTTAAATCATGATTTTTGCTATCGATAAAAATCAAAATGACCCCAGGGGAGCCTAAATATCGATTTTATAAAATAAAATTAAAAATGAAAATAAAATTGCGCGCACCCGGGTGGGCTCGAACCACCAACCTTTCGGTTAACAGCCGCACGAGCCGATTGCGCCACGGAGGCCATGCACAACTTATTGAAATTATTATATAAGATTCTTAGGCCAAATCTTACGCTTTTTTAGGGTTCCGTACCCAAAGGGTGCCAACGGGACCCTATTGCTAAGCCTCCGCTGTCCGTCCGTCTGTCAGCGGCCTGTATCTCGTAAACCATAATAGATAGACGGTTTCACATATTTTGTATTTTTATTGCCGCTATAACAACAAATAATAAAAATTAAATTAAAAAAATAAATTAAAATATTTCCATGGGTACATGGAAATATTTTAATTGAATTTTTTTTAACGGAACCCTAAAAGAGCTAGGCCCGACTCGCACTTGGCCGATTTTTCATAGCGTTACGGACATTTTTTGCCGGCTAGGGTCCCTCCGCAACGCGCCATAGGGAACTTCGTTCCAAAACCAAACTACAGTAATCTGCAGCGTGTGTATGTTTGCGCGTCTTCAGGACGGGCAGCAGGCGCCGGGTGACACGTCGCTGTTCTCGCGGCCGCACGCGCACGCGCAGACGCACAGCTGGCCCGACGCGCACGCGCACAACAGCGCCGAGTACACGCCCTACTGACTAGCAGGTGATTTTAATACACCGTAATCGACCGGGCGAAGCGAAGGTCTCTGAGTTTACTAGAGCGATTTGCACTTGTCCGTCCGTCCGTCTGTCAGAGCCTTATAACTTCTGAATTACTGAACGTAATTACTTCAATTTTAGATATGATATGTAAACCGATGGCCTCCAGCCGAAAATGGCTTAAAAAGTTAAAAAAATCTTTATTTCAGGGGGGCTCTCATAGAAGCGAATGCGAAGTAAAATAATTTTTTTTGCATTTCATAGGGTTGCAGTACCTCATTTTAAAGATAATTTGGAACAGAGTACAAAAGTATTTTTTTTTATATTTTTTTTTCCTAAAATTGACGAAATGGGGGGCTTTCAAAGTGGAGATTTTATTCGAGGCTAGATCTCTAAAACCACTTTATTTTAAAAAATTGAAACTTACACAGTTATATTCTGTACTTGAACAACAAATACTAAGATTAGATAAATATTATAAAGAAACGAAATTATTTAAGTTTTAATGGGCATCAATGTTTTTAACAAAACTTCACTATACTGTTAATAGATGGAGCTGTCTTTAATATTGTAAATACGCATCCCATCCACGAAAGTAGATGACGATTGACGTCATCAGATTCGGCGCGTTTTAATTACAATATAATATAGTTAAAACTACCTTGTGGGAATTATGGGATACCGCGAGGTCTCAGTTCGGGGCGAACCACTAGTATATTAACGAAGCAACTGGATCATGCATCATGCTCGTGAACGGGTTCCACCGGCGGGAATGGGGCTGCTTTCTGTCTGCCCGTCTTAACGTGTGTTGAATTGTAGTGCGCATTTTTGGAACTTCCCCTCGTTGTGGAAATATTCTATTCTATAAAGTTGGGATAAATCGGCTTGGCATCCAGCTATCCAGCCCACAAGATATCTTTTTGATTGTCCAGAAGATTGTCTTTCTGTCGCTTGCTATATGTTAACACTAGATGATGCCCGCGACTTTGTCCGCGTGGATTAAGGTTTTTTGATAAATAAATAAAAATAGTTTTAAGTACTTCTACTACTACTCGAAGTCGAGAGCAAAGTCAGTATTACTGATTTACTATTCCTTTTTTGTTAGAGACAAATACATATACAATGAACATTTACTCTTCAACATTAAAGCGACATTACATTAAATGTATGACAGTTACGAAACCCATGAACATTTTTTATGGGAAAATGTTCATGTCAGTTTTCCAATGTTTTTAATAGTTACTCTGCTGTTGGGGACGGAGACAAATACAATAAATTAAAAAAGATGAAAATCGGTTCAGCCGTTCTCGAGTTATAGGTGTTTGAACAAACCCAACCTTTTGTTTTATGTAGATACTAGCTGACCCGGCGAACTTCGTACCGCGAACTTATCTATATAAATAAAACAAATAAACTATCCTATCTTTCAAGTTGGACCAAATTACAGATAGTTGCGAAGTTTGATCAAAATCGGTTAAGTAGTTTCAGAGTTTATTCCGAACATACATCGTGACACAAGATTTTATATAATATATAACATTAGTATGGATTATAATATTTACCTTTGCTCACTAGGCGTGCAGTCATCAGTCAGTTCCATGACTGGTGAGTCTGCCTGTGGCAGCGAGGGCGCCTCGCCGCCACAACCACCGCCCGGTGAGTGATCATCATCATCATCATCATCACTATCACCTCAACCCATCACCGGCCAACTACCTGGGTAGCTAGCCGGCGACGATTGAAAATAAATTAAACTTTAAGGCTTGCTTGCAGAGACGCCGGGCTAGGTTTAACCCAGGAATTAATTTGTAATTTTGACAGATGCTTCATACGAAATCTGTCAAAGCAGCAGCTAACTATGGGTTAAAGGATAACACGGTGTTCCTGCAAGCGGGCCTAAGAGGATTATTAAATTTCGCATCCCTCTCTCACTCACATTCTAATATTTTTAATGATTGTGAAAATCTCAAATATTTTGACAAAATGTGGCCAATTATTAGCTTCGACAATTAAATTATTAGCTTCGATAATTAAATTATTAGCTTCGACAATTAAATTATTAGCTTCGACAATTAAATTATTAGCTTCGACAATTAAATTATTAGCTTCGATAATTAAATTATTAGCTTCGACAATTAAATTATTAGCTTCGACAATTAAATTATTAGCTTCGACAGTTAAATTATTAGCTTCGACAATTAAATTATTAGCTTCGACAGTTAAATTATTAGCTTCGACAATTAAATTATTAGCTTCGACAATTAAATTATTAGCTTCGACAATTAAATTATTAGCTTCGACAATTAAATTATTAGCTTCGATAATTAAATTATTAGCTTCGACAATTAAATTATTAGCTTCGACAATTAAATTATTAGCTTCGACAGTTAAATTATTAGCTTCGACAATTAAATTATTAGCTTCGACAGTTAAATTATTAGCTTCGACAATTAAATTATTAGCTTCGACAATTAAATTATTAGCTTCGACAGTTTAAATTATTAGCTTCGACAATTAAATTATTAGCTTCGACAGTTAAATTATTAGCTTCGACAATTAAATTATTAGCTTCGACAATTAAATTATTAGCTTCGACAATTAAATTATTAGCTTCGACAATTAAATTACGGATATTTTAGACATATTTTTATTAATAAGTAGTTTTCAAAATGTAGGTATATCATAATAAAACTATATCTAAAATATCCGTAATTTAACTGTCGAAGATAATAATTTACCACATTTTGTCCAAAGTATCTGAGATTTTTACAATCATTGAAAATATTAGAATGTGCGAGAGGGATGCGAAATGTAATAAACTAAGTTCATATTTTTAATGTCAGTAATAAAAAAACTTCAATTATTTTTATAGCCGATAAACAATTGATTTGTTTTTTCCAGATTCCAGCGTGTTTCACGCTACGCCCAACATCCCGAGCGAGCCCTCTCTGTGCGTCTCCGCACAAAACGTGGAGTCTCTTCACACATACCACTTCTGAAACTAGAATTTAATTCTTTCACACAAATACAAAACATGTATTTTTTAAACGTAAACAATTTTTTTTCTCGCAGAAAGGCGTAAACGACGCATGCGACGTTCTCACAGCACTAACAATGTAACCGTTCTACATGTGAAAACACAGAGTAAAAAGGTCGTAAGCGCCCGGCTTCTTTCGTCGGTTACGCGTTTCTTAGAACGACGTAAGCGACCGACGAAGTCCGTCAGTTTCGCTTTTCTTCGAAATGTTATTTGCTAATTTATTTAACTTTCAAGACAGTTAAGAAAAAAAATATTTTATATGCCATATCCATTTCCACCGACGATGCCTAACATTTACGTGTTACCTAAGCTAAGTTAGGTGACGTTTTCTGTCAGTTTTAGGGAACACCTAAAGGTGGAAATGTTTTTGAGTTAGGGGTTTGGGTATGTAAGGGCTACTTACGAACATACGGCTTAAGGGATGATTTAGGTGCGTATGGTGAAAACTGGTGTCAGTCCGTGTCAATCTGGATTCTAGAAAAAAAACCTGAGAAAAGGGGTATGACAGTGTTCATTAAAACCATACCCCTAATGACCAATCGTCTCTACACCATCGTAGTCATCAACTACGATATCATGGCACGCCCCCTCCAAAATTCGAAACGTTTGAAAGTATTTGTGTAAGTACAAAGCGCCACCAAGACTCACAACGCGTGTGCGCGCGCTGAGACGGACGACAAACAAAACTAAATCCGAGGACTCGTCGCCCGACTAGCGGCGTCATTCAACATCATCTTAACAACCCATCAACGGCTCACTACTGAGCGCAGGTCTCCTCTCAGAGAAGGGTTTATAGGCCATAGTCCACCACGCTGGCCCAATGCGAATTGGCGGACTTCACACACCTTCAAGAACATTATTAAGAACTCTCAGGTGTGCAGGTTTCCTCAAGATGTTTTCCTTCACCGTTGAAGCAAGTGATATTTAATTGCTTAAACGCACTGGACTCGGAAAAGTCAGAGATGACCCGGGATCGAACCTGCGACCCCCGAATAGGAGACCACAGTCCTAATCACTAGGCTATCACTGCTTATGGCGTCATTAAATAGCTCATTATTATTAGCCGTGTTATGTAGTATGGAGGCGCGAGTCATGTTATCGTAGTTGATCTCTAGCGAAACTAAATCGTTTGGCACGTCTTTGAATGTCTCTGGTTTGATTCCCGGCGGGGGCAATTTGTGAATTTATAATTCCTTGGTCGTGGCTATTTACTAGACCATACCGAACCTAGTTGGTATTATGGCAAGATACCAAAAAAAAATGGCAATTGAAAATATCACTGATATTATGCTGTGCATAGTTTTGCTAAAAGCAAACGTATTGATGTGACGAAAAAATAACTATATTTGACAAAACAATAATTTTTTTATTATTGTTAATAAAAAATTAGACATTGTATTGGGTTTGCACACACTTCTCCGTGGAAAATCACAAATTAACGCTTTCAACTTGCTTAAACGTAGGTACGATTTTACCATTATTAAGGTGTACAACAAAAATTTAAGTAGCCACATAGTCCACATTTGCATGCATCGAGAAATTGATTTTGTTTCACACTAATTAACGTAATGTAACAACTTTGGCTACGTAAAAAGTTACAATGTCTTATACATGTTGAATGTATACTATGTGTAACTTTTAATAGACAGAGAAAATTAAAAATTTTATGTAAATATTTTAGATCGCATTACAAGCTTTTTGTTTTTGCTATTTTCACTTAACGTACGCTCGCGGACAAGTGTGTGTTTACCCTCCTAATATATAATCGGAACGGACTTTAGTCTTAAGCGCCACTTATGTATAATTATTGTAATAGCAGTGAATTTGTTCGTTTGTATTTCACAAGATTTCTGCTAATGGTTGTATTAAGTTGATTAATAAGAAACGTGTATATTATAGCGAATATGTGTTTCATTTTCTAGATTTAATCTGAACCTTAACCCAAAACGTTCCGACCATATTTTAATTAAATCGCAGGGTCTCCTCTCAGAGAAGGGTTATAGGCCATAGTCCACCACGCTGGCCTAATGCGAATTGGCGGACTTCACACACCTTTTAGAACATAATGGTGAACTCTCAGGTGTGCAGGTTTCCTCAATAGGCCAGTAAATAAAGCCGTTTTTTTTTGGTCAACCTCGCACTAAATTTGCGATCCAATTTTAATTTTTTTTAGGTTAAGGGTTACTGACCACAAAAACACAAAATGCTGAGAGATCCAGGTGGAGCTTCGATCGCAATCTTAAAGAAAAGTTTTTGACCGATATTTCGGAAACTCCACATTTTGTGTTTTTATGGTCAGTAAGTAACCCTTAACCGAACTTAACAAGATAAGTGCTACAATACAGAAGGAATGTAGACGCGATCGAAACAGTGCTTTGGCAAAGTTATGCGAAGAACTTGAGCAGCACTCCATGAAGCACGAAACTAGGGATCTCCATAATAAAATTCGTTATCTGACTCGCACGTTTAAGCTGAAAACCTGGGCCATAGAGAACTCCGTCGGTGTAACTGTTACAGAAATAAAGGACATCGTTACTATATGGAGGGATTATTGTAAGTCACTGTTTTCAGATAACAGTACTCTACAGAATGAAAACAGTCCTGTAATGTGTGTAGATGAACAGGAACCCACAATAATGAAGGATGAAGTGCGTGCGGCTATCCGGCGTCTTAAGGGCAATAAGGCAGTGGGAGTAGATGAGTTGCCTATAGAAGTGTTTAAGGCTATGGGAGAAACAGGCGTTGATGTCTTACACACCATCTGCTGCAAAATTTGGGAAACGGGGTGTTGGCCAAAAGACTGGTCACATTCCTTATTCATTCCGTTGCATAAGAAAGGCTCAACGAAAAAATGCAATAACTATAGACTGATTTCTCTTATAACCCATGCCAGTAAAGTACTACTTCACATCTTGAATACACGACTACAGGCCTATTTATCGCGCCAAATTGCACCAGAACAAGCCGGTTTCGTTAAAGGTAGAGGTACACGAGAGCAAATACTTGTGATCCGCCAAATCATAGATGTACATCTGCTTTGTTGACTTTCGGAAAGCATTTGACACTGTTAAATGGACAAAGCTTTGGCAAGTATTATCACAAATGGGCGTACCTCTGCATTTAATACAACTCATCCAAAGATTGTACATAGATGGAACAGCAGCTGTTCGGGTGGATGAAATAGAGTCTACAAGTTTCAAGACCGAAGCCGGCGTTCGACAGGGGTGTATTCTTTCACCACTACTGTTCAACATTTACACCGAACACATAATGCGGATTGTTCTGGAAGACTGGGATAAAGGCATATCTGTTGGCGGGCAGAAGATGTGTAATCTCAGATATGCAGACGATACTACACTCTTTGCTCAAACAAAAGAGGATATTGAAGAGCTGCTAACACGTCTGGAGATAACTAGCTTAGAATTTGGACTGGCCATCAACAGGGATAAGACCAAGATGATGATAGTAGATCGCGCAAATCAAAACAGAACGGAAATCCTACGCATTGCCGATTGTGAGGTGGTGCCAACTTACATCTATCTAGGTTCAACTATCTCCAATACCGGGGGTTGTGAGCTAGAAATCCGAAGGCGATGTGCTATTACTAGGTCTGCGGTGGAGAAGCTCAACAAAATCTGGAAGGACAGAAGGATCACCAAAACCACTAAGGTTCGACTTATGAGGTGCCTTGTCTGCCCAATATTCCTCTACGGAGCTGAAACCTGGTCCCTTAGACTGCAGGACCGCCGTAAAATTGATGCCTTAGAGATGTGGTGCTGGAGGCGCCTTTTGAAGATCCCTTGGACGGCTTTCAGAACCAACAACTCCATCTTGAAAGAACTAAAGATAACAGAAAGGCTTTCGTCGACTGTGCAGTTGCGAATTCTGAAGTTCTTCGGTCACATCTCTAGAAATGAAGGGTCAATTGAACGGTTGGTGGTGCAGGGTCAGGTGGAAGGGAAAAGAACGAGAGGACGCTCACCAACGCGCTGGACGGACTTGATCAAAGCGGTGACCCGGACAACTGTGGTGGAGTGCTCCCGCAATGCAACTGACCGTCGCAAGTGGAGGAGCATCGCACGGGAGGCGGTGCGATCCAAAAACAATCAAGGAGACTGACAACTATCAACTAATGTCACATCATCCCAGCAGCCACGACCACTCTGACAAGAGTGACCGATAGAGAAGAAGTAACCCTTAACCTAAAAAAAATTAAAATTGGATCGGAAATTTAGTGCGAGGTTAAATGCTTTATTTACTGGTCTACAAGGTGTTTTCCCTCACCGTTGAAGCATGTGATATTTAATTGCTTAACGCACATAACTTCGAAAAGTCAGAGGTGCCTGGGATCGAACCTGCGACCCCCCGAATAGGAGACCGCAGTCCTAACCACTAAACTATCACTGCTCTGTCATAAAATTATAATCATTTAAAAAAAGAACAGTAATTTTCAATATTTCATTTATTATCAAAACCTATAGACGTAACATTATTGCCTCAATACACTAGTGCCAGCAGCCGGCTACTGGTGCCGCCGTTGCTGGTGCGGGTCGAGGCGTCGCTTGCGGCGCGGCGGCGCGGTGCACAACCACGCATGCGCTTGGGCTGCGAGCAGCATGCCCAACGCCAGCTGCGCCTGTGCGCGAACAATATTTTCAAAAATTTACTAACTAGCTAATAGATTTGAATAATTATCTATATTTCTATATTCTATATTAATATTATAAAGAGGAAAGATTTTTTGTTTGTACCGAATAGGCTCTGAAACTATTGGACCGATTTTAACCATTTTTTCACCAATAGAAAGCTACTATCACAAAAAACAGATTTTTTAATAGGGTATTTTACTCTTTTTTTTTTAAAGTGTCTAAAATTGATCCTAAGGTGATAATATACGACTAAGTGGCGTTCTGACAGTTTTTGTATTGAAAATACTGTCAAAATATCAAATTTACGCTCGGATAAGACTCAGATAGCGGCCGCCAATCCATGCCGAAGGCAGCGCGGCCTATGAGAACCGCTGTGTACTTAAGTGCGTCGCGTTACATTTTTATGTGTTGTATTGTGATGACAGTATATGTATATATCGTGATGATTCAGATCTAATACTACCAGTATTTTGATTTTGTGTTGTTTCATTAATCTAAAAAAATTTATATACATGAGTTATTAGATGATTAAATAATATTTATATATTTTCACAGAGTTTCCAAAATACCTTGTATTTGTACTGCAAACTATTTGAGCGCATGAACTAAAGTAGGTAGTCTAAAGACTACTGGCATTATGACGTAGTGTAATGGCGGATACTGTTTGACGTTTCGCATATTTGTAGCATAGATAAAAAAGTGAAAATTATAAAATTTATTTTATAATATTGTGAACTAAAACTTACACTTCCCGATTTCTTATCGCATAAACTATCATATTTCGATATTTTTATTTTATTTCTCATTAGGAGTAAAATACCCTATTAAAATAAACTCTCACCAAGTGCTTTTGAATTGTCAAATGAATCGACCATTAGTCCTGAATGCCGTTCCGGGTTCCGACCGAGAAGAACCAGCAAGAAACTCGGCGGTTGAAACGGCATTCCGAACCAGTGGTAGATTTCACTTGACGACTCGAATGCACTTTGTAACAGTTTATTTAAATAAATAACTTCTATTCTATTGAGATTTTCCGGCTTGAGGAATACTTTAAGAAACATACCTCTTCGTGCATCTCCTTGGCCATAGAGTAGACGCTGTGCGAGCTGGAGTTGTAGAGCAGCGCGTTGGACAGCATCAGCAGCACGTCGCGCTGGAACTCCGCCGTTGTTCTAAACACACACAACTCCACTAACATACCTCTTCGTGCATCTCCTTGGCCATAGAGTAGACGCTGTGCGAGCTGGAGTTGTAGAGCAGCGCGTTGGACAGCATCAGCAGCACGTCGCGCTGGAACTCCGCCGTTGTTCTAAACACACACAACTCCACTAACATACCTCTTCGTGCATCTCCTTGGCCATAGAGTAGACGCTGTGCGAGCTGGAGTTGTAGAGCAGCGCGTTGGACAGCATCAGCAGCACGTCGCGCTGGAACTCCGCCGTTGTTCTAAACACACACAACTCCACTAACATACCTCTTCGTGCATCTCCTTGGCCATAGAGTAGACGCTGTGCGAGCTGGAGTTGTAGAGCAGCGCGTTGGACAGCATCAGCAGCACGTCGCGCTGGAACTCCGCCGTTGTTCTAAACACACACAACTCCACTAACATACCTCTTCGTGCATCTCCTTGGCCATAGAGTAGACGCTGTGCGAGCTGGAGTTGTAGAGCAGCGCGTTGGACAGCATCAGCAGCACGTCGCGCTGGAACTCCGCCGTTGTTCTAAACACACACAACTCCACTAACATACCTCTTCGTGCATCTCCTTGGCCATAGAGTAGACGCTGTGCGAGCTGGAGTTGTAGAGCAGCGCGTTGGACAGCATCAGCAGCACGTCGCGCTGGAACTCCGCCGTTGTTCTAAACACACACAACTCCACATTAAGTTGATACCAACATCATCATCAATGTGAGCCTCAATAGCCAAACGGTGAAAGGTGCGGACTGAAAACCGGTCCCCACATGTGCTATTGTCGTACCCACGCCTAACGCTTTCCGCTTATTTAGAGGGGAGGGGAGAATATGGCTAACATTTTTAATAAATAAACAAAAAAATTGCAAGCCGTCGCGGGACGCCTGGCAGATGTGAAACATCGAAATTATTTTGTACAGGTAATATCGAACTTAGTACACACAAACGCGCACTTTTTCTAAACTAAACACACACATATTTTATTGTTAAAAATTATTTCTTTTAAGAAAAACACAGGTTACGTGTACCGTAGTTAACAACACTGTTTCGTACTACATACTACTAAATACATACTGTTGTCGGTATGACCTGCCGCTATAGATGTTTCACATCAAAAATCGACTTAGTATAAATTGTCACAAGCTAGTAACACCGGCATGTCGTCTGCGCAAACCATAGAAATCCTTTGTAGGGTTGAGTGTACATGTTTACAAGATGCATAGAAACAATCGCCTTGACATCCAACCGCCCACAAGATAATGTATTGTACTTGACAAGATACGGCAATAACTTGACAAGGTAGTGTAATAGCTTGACAAGATAGTGTAATAACTTGACAAGATAGTGTAATAACTTGACAAGATAGTGTGTAATAACTTGACAAGATAGTGTGTAATAACTTTAAAATGTAGTGTAATAACTTGACAAGATAGTGTAATAACTTGACGAGATAGTGTAATAACTTGACAAGATAGTGTAATAACTTGACGAGATAGTGTAATAACTTGACAAGGAAGTGTAATAACTCGACAAGATAGTGTAATAACTTGACAAGAAAGTGTAATAACTTGACAATATAGTGTGTAATAACTTGAAAATGTAGTGTATTAACTTGACGAGATATTAAAATAACTTGACAAGAAGTGTAATAACTTGACGAGATAGTGTAATAACTTGACAAGGAAGTGTAATAACTCGACAAGATAGTGTAATAACTTGACAAGAAAGTGTAATAACTTGACAATATAGTGTGTAATAACTTGAAAATGTAGTGTATTAACTTGACGAGATATTAAAATAACTTGACAAGATAGTGTAATAACTTGACAAGATAGTGTTAAAAATTATTATAATATAATAACAACACAATAATATTGTAACATTTTGTTTTGTAAAGAGCAACTGCTGAGTTTCTTGCCGGCTCTTTTCAGCAGAATCCGCTTTCCGAACCGATGTGGTAGATTCTCGACTTGTCATAAGAACTACAAGTTAGCCTACATGAAATAAATAATATAGAATTTGAACTGCCATCCCATCCAAGCTGGCCCGCTACAGTCTTAGGCAGCATGGTCACTTACCATCAGGTGAAATGTAAAATAGCCTTGTACCTTATAACGCCCGAGTCGATGTTTCGCCGAATGGTGGTTAGGTCCATGGGCCGCTTGACGACCATGCTGTAGCCGGGCGCCTCGTCGTCTGTTATCGGCCTTTGGAACAGCGACGCGTACTTGTGTGCGCACAGCCTAAAGTAAGTTGTTATTATTTTCTAAACTAACTAGCTGATGCCCGCGACTTCGTCCGCATGGATTTCGTTTTCTAAGTCCCTCGGGAACTCTGTGATTTTCCGGGATTAAAAGTAAAAGGAAAAGCCATAAATCGGAGGATGTCGGATGTCTGCTAATCTGGAGAATTAAAATTATAAAATATTCTCAGCTGTAGGATTATATAAAAACTAGCTGATGCCCGCGACTTCGTCTGCGTGGATGTAGTTTTTAAAATCCCTCGGGAACTATTTTCCAGGATAAAAAGTAGTCTATGTCACTCTCTAGGTCCTCAACTATACCCATGCAAAAAGTCACGTCGATCCGTAGCTCTGTTGCGGCGTGATTAAAGGACAAACCAACAAAAACACTCGCAGAAAAGAAAAAAGTTTAAAAACTAACACGACTACGGAAAATTTGATGTAATATTCGTCATTATTGATTTATGTCTGCCGATAGATGGCGCTAATAGTATTCATAAACGCTGAAATATTATACTAAAGTTGTCTTTCTGTCGCTTGGTATATTTTAATATTCTAATATTATATTTACATTTACAAACTCAGAATTTTCTCCTCTTTCATTTGACATACCACTCATGACTCAATACGATAGCAAAAATTTTTCAGAGATAATTGGATTTAACATACGCTATACTGATTTTTTTCGTATAAAATATAGCCTATGTCACCCGGACTGAACTAATCACGACAAGACGAATCGATTGACCCCTCATTCATCAAAATCGGCTCAGTATTTGCCACGGTGGAACAATCGTAAATAGTCACATACATACAAACATACATACTTCTTCTTTATCAACCTACAGACGTCCACTGCTGGACAAAGGTCTCCTGCATGAACTTCCACAAGCTTCGGTCTTGCGCCGCTTGAATCCAGCGGCTCCCTGCGACTCGTTTAATCGCCATAGGTCCACCTGGTGGGGGGTCTGCCAACACTGCGCTTCCCGGTGCGGGGTCGCCACTCTAGCACCTTGGGACCCCAACTACCATCAGCTTTTTGAACTATGTGCCCCGCCCATTTCCACTTCAGTATCGCGACTCGCTGAGCTATGTCGGTGACTCTGGTTCTCCTACGGATCTCCTCATTTCTGATTCGATCCCGCAGGGACACTCCGAGCATAGCTCTTTCCATCGCCCGCTGAGCGGTCCTGAGCCTACTTATGAGGCCCTTAGTTAGCGACCATGTCTCGGATCCGTAAGTCATCACTGGCATGACACAGACTGCAAAAATTAATAACCCTTTCTTTCGGCTTTGTCAGGCAAAAAGGTAGGGTTACCTTTACAACCGTACCTGCTGTATACGAGCATGACGCTCTTCCGCCACAACCTGTGGTCACGCTCGGCGTCGCTCGCGCTTGGCGACTCGGGCGCGCTCTCCGACCCCGAGCAGGCTGCAAACAATATATTATCTATTGCAAATAATATATTAGCTATTGCAAACAATATATTAGCTATTGCAAACAATATATTAGCTATTGCAAACAATATATTAGCTATTGCAAATAATATATTAGCTATTGCAAATAATATATTAGCTATTGCAAATAATATATTAGCTATTGCAAATAATATATTAGCTATTGCAAATAATATATAAGCTATTGAAAATAATATATTAGCTATTGCAAATAATATATTAGCTATTGCAAATAATATATTAGCTATTTATGCAACTGCATCGTAATGATGGTCATATTAATTCGAGTACTGCTTTTTGTTACGAGACTGCCGTATCATAATAGGATAGTACGAGAATTAAAATGACTAATTACGTTCAGTTGCATACAAGATTTCGTCTACTACAAGGAAAATAAAATCATTAACAATTAATATTGAGTGACAGTACCAACCATAGAGTGGGTTAGGTTAGGTTAGGTTAGATTAATGTGGTACGACCGAAAATACCCCCTATCGAACTCGATTCTTTAACAGGTCAACTGAACGTAACCTATTTTGTACCATATCGCTGCAATGATAGGGTTCAAATTCACACCAGGGGCATTTCACGTCAAGCGGACAACGAAAAAAAAGTGAGGTTTTGAAATTCGTTCATATTCGGTCTATTTGCACATCTCGTAGGTGTGAAAGAGATTACACAATTTTTTTTTCGTGCGATGTTTATTTTTCAAGTTATGGGCTTCCAAAAAATAGTCGTTCTTGAAATTCGGATTTTTCCGAAGTATTTTTTCGAAAGGAAAGATAATACATTAAGATAATATAGTTAGCGTTTTTTATAACCAATTTCCCGTACTTTTAGAAAATGAAATGAAACTTGAAAAAAAATTTTTTTTCATGTTAAAAACCGGAAGTAAAAATTTCAAACCAAAATTTTGGTAACTTCGACCATTTTTATTTTTTATTTTTTTATTCGAAAACATAGCTTAAAGTGTACTTATAACACACTATAAATCTTAAAATGGGATCTCCATAAGTTATGGAGATAGGTAAATTAATATACATACATGACGCACTGAGTATGACGTTAGGCGCTTGTTTATGTCGGCTGGTTAGCGAGATATTACACTAATAAACTCTTACAATGATTTGGATTATAAAATATTATTGATATTTGGATAGAAACACATTTCATTATGTATTTAAATATATCAATTATTATCATATTTGTTATTTTAAAAATATTTAAATATATTAATCAATAAATTTGATAAAAACGAAACGCAACTGGCAGCGCTCTCTTAGCTGCAACAAAACTTATTATTAGAACGAGATAGAAGTATGACGCCAAGCCATTTGGATTTCAAATTTCCGTTATAGTTTTAGTTGGTGCTTTAACCTCTCAGCGACTTGTGTTCATTTTTCGTCAGTTAGATATTGATTTATAATAATGGCTTCGTATGGAGATCGTTGTTTTAATCCATTTCGTTTGGTTAATCATCGCAAGTTTAAGGATTTAAGGAAAATTTCTAAATGTTTAGTTGATAAGTTGGGCTGTCTAACAAATGTTTATGTATATGCCATCCTGTAGAAAACGACTTTTACTTGAAATACCTCCAGTGCCTAATGAAGACATTGTGCAGTGCAGTCAAACAACAAGTGAGATTTCACAAAATACCCAAGACGAACCATTCGTTCCCGAAGACAAATTCAAACATAATTCAACCCAAACTGACGCCGACAACCAAGAAATTTTGAAACAGCTAAAGGACAGATTTAATGATCCGTCTACTTCTACTTCCAATAATTACTGACCATAGCTCCTAAGTCATGGAGTGAAAATAAACTTGCAGAAGAGTTTGGGACATCCAGGCGACAAGCAAGAAAAGCAAAGCAACTTTTATCAGTTTGGTATCTTGTCATCTCCAAATTTAATGATGATTTAATGAATTTTTGGTTTCGACTGGTTGTATACGACCACCACGTGGGTTTGGAATTAAAACAACGATCTCCATACGAAGCCATTATTATAAATCAATATCTAACTGACGAAAAATGAACACAAGTCGCTGAGAAGTTAAAGCACCAACTAAAACTATAACGGAAATTTGAAATCCAAATGGCTTGGCGTCATACTTCTATCTCGTTCTAATAATAAGTTTTCTTGCAGCTAAGAGATGGCGCTGCCAGTTGCGTTTCGTTTTTATCTAATTTATTGATATATTTAAATACATAATGAAATGTGTATCTATCCAAATATCAATAATATTTTATAATCCAAATCATTGTAAGAGTTTATTAGTGTAATACCTCGCTAACCAGCCGACATAAACAAGCGCCTAACGTCATACTCAGTGCGTCATGTATGTATATTAATTTACCTATCTCCATAACTTATGGAGATCCCATTTTAAGATTTATAGTGTGTTATAAGTACACTTTAAGCTATGTTTTCGAATAAAAAAATAAAAAATAAAAATGGTCGAAGTTACCAAAATTTTGGTTTGAAATTTTTACTTCCGGTTTTTAACATGAAAAAAAAAATTTTTTTCAAGTTTCATTTCATTTTCTAAAAGTACGGGAAATTGGCTACAAAAAACGCTAACTATATTATCTTAATGTACTATCTTTCCTTTCGAAAAAATACTTCGGAAAAATCCGAATTTCAAGAACGACTATTTTTTGGAAGCCCATAACTTGAAAAATAAACATCGCACGAAAAAAAAATTGTGTAATCTCTTTCACACCTACGAGATGTGCAAATAGACCGAATATGAACGAATTTCAAAACCTCACTTTTTTTTCGTTGTCCGCTTGACGTGAAATGCCCCACCATTGAAATCTATTATTGAGACATCTTTTTTTTTAAAAAAAAACGTGTTTTCGTAATTTGAACCTTATGTTTTCAACATTATGGTACGAAATAAGTTACATTCTGATATGAAAAAATCATAATGTATAAAAGAAAACTCACTCCGTGAATCAGACTTCTTTTTACGCGAGTAGTCTCTTCTCTTTTTCCCGTCTTTATCTTCCTCACGACTGAGCTGCGAACAGAAGAGAATAAATAAATAAATAATTATAAAATAAAACTTCAAATGTTTTTCTTAAAAAAAATCATGTAATCATCATCATTAGCAACCCATCAACGGCTCACTACTGAGTGGGTCTCCTCTCAGAGAAGGGTTATAGGCCATAGTCCACCACGCCGCTGGCTCAATACGAATTGGCGGACTTCACACATCTTTGAGAACATTATGGAGAACTCTCAGGCGTGCAGGTTTCCTCAAGATGTTTTTCTTCACCGTTGAAGTAAGTGATAATTACACACCTTTGGGAACATTATGAAATTGCGTGAATTTTAAAACTTAAAATTGAAATGGCAATTTTATCCACCAAACCGTTTTTTTTTGCCGTGATAACGTTTTATAAATCGATGAACACCGGCTGCACGCACGAAAAAGTGTCTTGTTCCGCCTGAGCCTGCGTGTGCAAGTGAGAGCGCGGAACAAGCGATAGAGAGGCACGATCGGCCCAAGCGTTAGCTTGTGACCACCGCCGTCCGGCGCCCGCCAGTCATCGCGTCCGCGCTGTGGTTAGCGGATGTGTCGCGAGCTAGTTCTAGCAGCACGCTGTTCATCTTTATGACGTTATCACGTAAAACTATCGTCCGTAAACAGACTTTACAGATACCCAATTTTTTCTATAAGATATTTATCGAAATAGTAGATACTTCCAAACATCGTCCAACATTTTTCAAAATCGGTCATCAATCATCATGTATATTAAAAAAAAATTAAAGTGTAATAAACAAGTCCAATTTTAGTACTTTTGTGCTGAAGCTCAAACTGTGTATAGCACACGCACACACACTCACCTCCATCGGTGTGTCGTCGTCCGTCTCAGTGTGCGTGTCCTCCTCGATTCCCTCCCTCTCAGTCTTGACCTCCTCTTGCTTCTCCTCTTTTATCATCTCTTTGAGAGGGATCGAGTCCTAGTAAAAAAACATCGGTCTTATAAAATCCTTAATTCTTCTTCTTGTTTTTCGTCAAACGATAGACGACAAAGGTCTTTTGCGTGGACTTCCACAGACCTAGGTCTTGCGCCGCCTGAATCCAGCGGCTCCCTGTGACTCGTTTGATGTCGTCCGTCCACCTAGTGGGGGGTCTGCCAACATTGCACTTCCCAGTGCAGGGTCGCCACTCAAGCACCTTGGGACCCCAACGACCATCAGCTCTTCGAACTATATGCCCCGCCCATTTCCACTTCAGTTTTGCGACTCGCTGAGCTATGTCGGTGACTTTGGTTCTCCTACGGATCTCCTCATTTCTTATTTGATCTCGCAGGGATATACCGAGCATAGCTCTCTCCATCGCCCGCTGAGTGACCCGGTACGAAATCGGTAATTATATGATAACAAAAAAACTGTAACCCGATTAAGGAAAACTGTAAGTCACATCTGTCATATTGATTTTGTTCATATAAAATGTAGCCTATGTTACCCGGACCATAATAAAGAATCGATTGACACCTCGTTCATCAAAATCGGCTCAGCAGTTTAGGTGCTACGGTGTAACACACGTAAATAGTCACATACATACATTATATTACTTTTGGCTTTGCAGTGGTCGGGTAAAAAGGTAAAAGCACAAATAAAATATCGAGATAAAAACCTTACTTTCTTCCTAATATTATAAACGCAAACGTGTTTGTTTGTCGGTTTGTCCTTCAATCACAGAGCTACGGATTGACGTGATTTGTTTGCATAAAAAATATTAAAGTTTATGAGTTTTAGCTACACTAACGAACAACAATTGATATTTATATAGAATAAAGATAAAAATTAATTAAGCACCTCAGCATCTTCATCCTTCTTAATGTCTTCTAGAACTTTCTCTTCTACGCTTTGTTCTTCTTTGACTGTTTCTATCTTCTGGGTGTCTTCTGTGACTGGCTCTTCTGTTTTCTCTTCTGTCACGTCACCTTCTGCGGTTGTAGGAAGGACTTCTTCTGGGTTTGGCGGGAGTTGTATCTCTTCTAGAGCTAAAAAATTTTACTGTAAGTAACTCGGTAAAAAGCTTCTTTATCAACCGCAGGACGTCCACTGCTGGACAAAGGTCCTTTGCATGGACTTCCACAGGCCTCGGTCTTGCGCCGCTTGAATCCAGCGGCTCCCTGCGACTCCTTTAATGTCGAAAAAGGGGGCGTCACTATCGTTAATTCATCTTGAATATCGCAACCCTAACCGTAAATTTTGTCATTTTCTTATCTTATGTCAAGTGACAAAGACAAAATATGCGAATAAGCTTCTTCTTCTTCTTTATCAACCGCAGGACGTCCACTGCTGGACAAAGGTCTCTTGCATGGACTTCCACAGGCCTCGGTCTTGCGCCGCCTGAATCCAGCGGCTCCCTGCGACTCGTTTGATGTCGTCGGTCCACCTGGTGGGGGGTCTGCCAACACTGCGCTTCCCGGTGCGGGGTCGCCACTCTAGCACCTTGGGACCCCAACTACCATCAGCTCTTCGAACTAAGTGCCCCGCCCATTTCCACTTCAGTATCGCGACTCGCTGAGCTATGTCGGTGACTCTGGTTCTCCTACGGATCTCCTCATTTCTGATTCGATCCCGCAGGGACACTCCGAGCATAGCTCTCTCCATCGCCCGCTGAGCGGTCCTGAGCCTACTTATGAGGCCCTTAGTTAGCGACCATGTCTCGAATCCGTAAGTCATCACTGGCAACACGCACTGTTCGAAGACTTTAGTCTTCAGGCACTGAGGAATTTTGGACGAGAAGACATCTCGGAGCTTCCCGAACGCTGCCCAGCCGAGTTGGATTCGGCGGTTGATCTCTTTCTCGAAATTGGACCTACCTAGCTGGACTAGTGTGTCCCAGGTAAATATACTCGTCGACAATTTCGAGTGCAGAGTTCTCAACAATTACTGGGTGGGGCGGTGCATGAGCATTGGACATGATTTTCGCCTTGCTCATGTTCATTTTCAGGCCCACCTGTTGAGAAACCCTGCTGAGATCGTTGAGCATTGTATTGAGGTCTCTCAGAGTCTCTGCCATGACTACTCGCAGGTGAGTGATGTACTCGCCGTTTATGTTGATGCCAAGTCCGTTCCAATCCAGAAGCTTAAAGACGTCCTCCAACGCAGCGGTAAAGAGCTTCGGGGAGATAACATCTCCCTGACGCACTCCACGCTGCAAGTGGATTGGCCTCGTAGTCTGGTCCTGTATACGTACTGACATTGTGGCGTTTTCATACAAGCACTTCAACACTCGGATATACCGGTAGTCAATCCGGCATCTCTGCAGCGACCTCAACACAGCCCAAGTTTCCACCGAATCGAAGGCTTTCTCATAGTCCACAAACGCTAAGCAAAGTGGCCGGTTATACTCTTCCGTCTTTTGTATAACCTGCCGCAGCGTATGAATGTGATCTATGGTACCAAAGCCTTTTCGGAATCCGGCTTGTTCGGGAGGCCGGAAGTCGTCGAACCTACGAGCGAGACGATTCGTAATGACTCTCGAGAACAACTTATAAACATGACTCAACAACGAGATGGGTCTATAATTCTTCAACAAGGTATTATCACCCTTTTTGAAGAACAGAACCACCACGCTCCTGTGCCATGCTTCCGGCGTTGTGCCCTCGTGGATGACGGAATTGAACAATCGCTGAAAGATCTTAAGTACCGGTTTTCCACCCGCTTTCAGGAGTTCCGCAGTGATTCCGTCATCACCTGGCGCCTTGTTGTCCTTGAGCTGTTTGAGAGCCATTCTAATCTCGTATAGGCTGACGACCGGGATATCTTCGGTATAATAATAAAATAATAAATGTGGTAATGGTGGCGAATAAGCTATCAGACACTTATCAGAAGGTGGGAAAATGGCCCTAAGAGTTGTCAAATATATCAAATGTAGCAGTAATCAAAATGTGGCAACTCGAAAAACCTCTCGGGTAGATACGGATTACAATTACAGATAATTTTGTTAATAACTAATTAATTGTTTTAGTAGTACTCATCCTCATCATCAGCAACCATCATCGGCTCACTACTGAGCGCAGGTCTCCTCTCAGAGGAGGGTTATAGGTCGTAGTCCACCACGCTGGCCCAATGCGAATTGGCGGACTTCACACACCTTCGAGAACATTATGGAGAAATCTCAGATGTGCAGGTTTCCTCACGATGTTTTCCCTCACCGTTGAAGCGTATGGTATTTAATTGCTTAAAGGAAAGTTGATTAAAGCTAAATGGGAAAGTTTTTGATTGTGGATGTTACTCTTTCACGCAAAAATTACTGAACGGATTTTGATGAAACTTCACAACGTAATAGCTTATATATCAGAATAGCTACAAAGGCTACACTTTATTCCGGAAAATCAAAGAATTCCCGCGGGAATCAAAAACCTTAATCCGCGCGGACGAAGTCGCAGGCATCACATATTAATAAGATAAAAAATAGAAAGAAAAATATAAAAATCTAAATATATAAAAGGAAAAGGTGACTGACTGACTGTCTGATCTATCAACGCACCGCTCAAACCACTGCACGGATCGGGCTGAAATTTGGCATACAGATAGCTATTATGACGTAGGCATCCGCTAAGAAAGGATTTTTGAAAATTACCCTATTTTGCCCCCTTGGGGTAAAATAGGGTAATTTTGAAGAATTTGGTTTGAAAAATTTACCTTAACTTGAACAAAGCCGTGGGCACTAGCTTGTAGGATATATAAAAAGTAGTATATTAATAGAAGAATAGAAAAGAATAAAAGCAACTCTTACCAACTAGGTCACTCTTTGTAGGCTCTATTTCGGGCGGAAGCGGTATGTCATGAGGGTCGGTTATCTCAGTCAAGCCGAATTCCTCTGGTTGTGGTTGCGTTTGTGGTTGCGGTTGTACTTCGATCTGCGGTTGTGGTTGCGGTTGTACTTCGATCTGCGGTTGTAGTTGCGGTTGTACTTCGATCTGCGGTTGTGGTTCCGGTTGCGGCGACTGCGGTCGCGATTGTAGTTTGTCGGTTACCTCTACGGTTGTTTCTTCGATTACCGGTTGTTCTTCGATTACTGGTATTCTACAATCAATCAAATCAAAAGACTCAATAGAATAAAATACAATTATTTTTTATTCAAATAAACTTGAATCGTCGATGAATTTACCACTGGTTCGGAATGACCTTCCTTTCGAGAAGAACCAGCAAGAAAATCGGCGGTTGCTCTTTTCAAAACAAATTTACAATAGGTAATATGTATGCAGTGTTTCCACAATGAGGGGAAGTTAAAAAAAATGCAAATTACAATCCAATACATGGTAAGATGGGCAGGCAGAAAGAAGCCCCATTCACGCCGGCGGCACCCGTACACGAGCATGACGCATGACCCAGCCGTTGCTTCGCTCAACCATATTTGAGGGAACGTAACAACCCGCACCAATAGCCCAAACCAACCGCAATAGCCCAAAGGTGCAAACTGCAAACTGAAAGGTCGATGGTTCAATCCCGCCCATTGTATACTACATACATACATTATAATAATGTCCTACCCACGAATCCGGTCACGGCCGCCAACCTCCTCAGAGACGAGCCACTGCGCAGGAGATATTATAGTGCACAAGTGTCTGCGCAGACACAAGTGCACTCTCAATTCCCTCACTCTCATAGCCCCGAGGCACGGGGGTGACTCACCGCCAACTTCTAAATTACCAACAGTTATGATCACCAGAAGTTGCCTCTCTTTCTATCTCGTATTTTTTATCCCCTCAGAATACGTTAGTTGATTATGTATAGTTATTTTTCAAGTAATATCCGTGATACTTGGTATTTAGGATTTAGATTGACTAAAATGTATAAAAAGTGACTGACTGACTGACTAATCTATCAACGCACAGCTCAAACCACTGAACGGATCGGTCTGAAAGGCATACAGATAGCTATTATGACGTAAGCATCTGCTAAGAAAGGATTTTTGAAAAAACCCCTACAGGGCTAAAATAGGGGTCGAAAATCGAACTTACTTGACAGATAAAAAGAATACTTACGGTCCTTCTACAACAATATTATCTTCTACGGGGATAGTCACTTCTTCTATCTTCTCTTCTAACTTCAGTTCTATGGGTGTTGGTTCTTCTACGATCTTCTCTTCTTCTACTCTCTCGCTCGTTTGTATTGGAGGCTCTGGTTCTTTTACTTCTTCTTTTAACTGCAACTAATTTTTCGGTATTGTACTAATTATTATTTTATAGTGAATTTTTTTAAAGCATTTAAATGTGATTGTGAAGAATATTGTATTATTTTGTTATATATCATAAACAGCGTTTCTTGTTGTTACCTTGTTTGAATTAAATATTTGACTTTGACTAGTTATAAAACAAAAATCATACATCATCATCATCAGCAACACATCAACGGCTCACTACTTAGCGCAGGTCTGCTCTCAGAGAAGGGTTACAGGCCATAATCCACCACGCTGGCACAGTGCGAATTGTGCAGACTCCACACACCTTTGAGAACATCATGGAGAACTCTCAGGCGTGCAGGTTTCCTCACGATGTTTTCCTTCATACACATACACACACAAACACACACGCACATGACTCCGGAAATTCAGAGGCGAGCTCGGGATCGAACCTGCGACCCCGCGAACAGGAGACCTCAGTCCTAACCCCAAGGCTACCGCTACTACGTACTTTAAATTAAATTTTGACTATAATAGACTTCAACTATAATACACTATCTCTGAGAGGAGATTTGCGCTCAGTAGTGAGCCGTTGATGGGTTGCTGATGATGATGATGATGATGATAATAAAGCAAAAATCATTAGATGGGTTTTTTACACAGACAACCTCCTTGATACAGTGATAAACGCTATAAATGTTATATGTATATAATTGATACAGTGATATACGCGAGAGTGGGAGATTGCCCGTTCGATTCTCAGCAGAGAAAATATCGAAATTTAGAATTTCTAAATGTCACTCTGGTTTGATGGGAGACATCCTTGAATGCGGTCTCACCTGGTGGTAAGTGACGATGCAGTCTAAGATGGTAGTGGGCTAACTTGAAAGGGGCTATATCAGTTATAAATAAACCCATACCCCCAACCAATTACTATATGCCATCGTGCCAGAACGCTAAGTTGCATGGCGGCACGTGTTTGTCGATAGGTTGGCAACTACCCACGGCCAAAGCCTCCCACAAGATAAATTGAATTTCTATAAAAGCTAAATTCAGTTTACTTTAAGAACTATAGTTAGTTATTTAAAAATTAATTTAAAAAAATACCTTTGGCTCTTCAGGATGAATTACTTTGATTTCAAGCGTAGGAAACTTGACTTCGGGAAATTTGGTCTTGATTTCCGGAAATGTGGTCTTGATTTCCGGAAATGTGGTCTTATCTTCCGGAAACGTGGGCTTGACTTCCGGTTCTTCAGGCCGCTCGGTTTCCTCTCGTGTCGATTCCTCTATGGGAGTATCCTCGACCTATAATAGAAAATTCTTACTTAATATGTATTGTAAATGCGAAAGTGTTCTTGTTTGTTGGTTTGTCCTACAATCAAGCTGCAACAGAGCGACGGATCGACGTGATTTTTTGCATGGGTATAGTTGAGGAGCTAAAGAGTGACATAGCCTACTTTTTATTCTGGAAAATAAATGAGTTCTCGAGGGATTTTAAAAATTAAATCCACGCGGACGAAGTCGTGGGCATCAGCTAGTAAAATATGAAAATTGTGAGGCATCTGCTAATTATTATAACAAGGAAAATATATCCTTACTATACCCCTTATATTATGAATACGAAAGTAGTTTGTTCTTCAATCATGCCCCAACAGAGCTACGGATCATTGTGATTTTTGTATAGGTATAGTTGATTACTTGAAGAGTGACACAGGCTACTTTTTATCCCGGAAAATCAAAGAGTTCCCGAGGGATTTAAAAACTTAATCACGCGAACGAAGTCGCGGGAAAAACAAATTAAATTTATAAAAAAAATACACTTAAGGTGGAAGACACAGTTCTGCCCGCGAAATTCAAATTTAATTTGGTTTTTCGCAATTTGTAAACTAATACGACAAACTAAGCTAATGGCATTCTAATTGCGCCAGTAGATTGTGCATCTTCACAGGTTTACATAAAAATCTTTACTTGAAAGTGACCAGTACCAGTACCATTTATATACCGTTTTTGACGACCTCCCTGGCTCAGTGGTGAGCGCTGTTGTCTTATAACTGGGAGGTCCCGGGTTCGATTCCCGGCAGGGTCAATTTGGGAATTTTTAATTTCTGAATTTTCTCTGGTCTGGTCTGGTGGGAGGCTTTGGCCGTGGCTAGTTACCACCCTACCGTCAAAGACGTGCCGCCAAGCGATTTAGCGTTCCGGCACGATGACGTGTAGAAACCAATAAGGAGTATGGGTTGAATGTTCACTGCCATACCCCTTCCAAGTTAGTCCGCTACCATCTTAGACTGCATCGTCACTTACCATCAGGTGAGATCGCAGTCAAGGACTAGCTTGTCATCGAATAAAAAAAAAAAAAAAAAAAACCATTAATCAAAATACTGACTAATTTGTGAGTAACTCACGTCTAACTCGGTATTTTGATCCTCTTTAACATCATCCTTAACGACGTAACAAAGTTATGAACCTTACCACTTCCATTTCCTCTGGTGCTACGATGTCTTCGTCGATTCTTTCGTCTATGGTCGGTTCTTCCTAAAACCCCAGAGATACAATTTTTATTTTATTCACTAAGGGCGTGTTGCGATATACACTGCAAGCACTGCTCAGTGCTCTCACTGGTGAAAAATTCGTTCCGTTATGGACTGCCAGTGCCGCCGTACCCTAGGGAAATGTATGACGTCATAACTCGCCACCATTTTTTTACTGTGAGCACTAGCTCTTTCGAGGTAAGGTGCTCTCAGTGGCAGTGCGGATCACGTGATCAAAAAAAAACAGCGCCTAGAGATTTGAAAAATTGGGAATGACAGTATACTGGACTGTGTTCCGTTTTAAACAGTAACCTGGCAAAGTAAAAAGCAACGGCTTCACAGTGTACTGGATTGACGTCACACCTTACAGTGCTCCAGTGTATATTGGAACACACCCTAAATTCATAATTATTTTTATTTTTTCCTTAACGATAGGTGGCAACTGGCACCCCTATTTTTTCCAAGTTTTCATTCATTCTTAAATAAACACGGAGTAGAATACCTTTATGATTTCTACGTCAGGTTCTGGCAAAACAGCGGGCTCTTGCACAACTATTTCCATCTCTTTCTTTTGCGGCGGTTTCTCTATGACCCTGTGTAGATAAGAGAAAGGGACAAAGCTATATTTTAGTTTCAAAATTCAAAAGTTTGATGTATGGTAGTCATCGTGTGGAATTTTACCATAGAAAGTCACGCCCATTCCCACAAACTACTTTCTTTCTTGGGGCGTAGTTTAGGAATCACGGAGCCTAGATTCGATTTCTCATTTGCCTATGATAGTCTAAAATTGACTTCATTACAGAACGCCACACCCATTCCTACAAACTACCTTCGGACTTTCTTGAGGCGTTGAGGAATCTAAAATTGACTGTGGAATTGAATTTTATTATAGAACGTCACGCTCATTCCCATAAACTACTTTCTTTCTTGAGGCATGGTTGAGGAATCACGAGCCAATTTTCGATTTCACATTTTCAGTCTAAAATTGACTTTAAGGTGGAAGACACGGTTCTGTCCGCGAAATTCAAATTTAATTTGGTTTTTCGCAATTTGTAAACTAATACGACAAAGTAGGCTTATGGCATTCTAATTGTGACAATGGCAGTATTATCAATCAATCAGAAATTAATCAAAATATCGACTAATTTGTGAGTAACTCACGTCCAACTCAGTATTTTGATTAATTTCTTAAACTGGTCACTTTCAAGTAGAGATTTTTATGTAAACCTGTGAAGATGATAATTCTACTGGCGCAATTAGAATGACATTAGCCTAGTTTGTCATATTAGTTTCGAAAAACCAAATCAAATTTGAATTTCGCGGGCAGACCCGTATATTCATCCTTAACGTCACAGCCCGTTTATTAATAGAATAAAATGTTTAACATGCATAAAAACATAAGTTGACAAATCATTAGATAAGGTAATATATAAGGCAAAGTAATCATGTGACCACAGTTAAAAAAAATAACCTGTTTCATGACAAACTAAAAAGAGCAAGGCAAAAATAAAAGGAAAAGGCTGTGTTAAGCTATAAAAAGTCTCCGATGACTATGTCGGAGGATTAATAGCGATACATAAAAAAAAAACCATTCGCACAAACTACTTTCTTTCTTGAGGCGTAGTTGAATTGATTTGCCTAGATGATAAAACCGACTTTATTATAGAACGTCACGACCATTTCCACAAACTACTTTGTCTCGAGGCGTAGTTGAGGAACCGCCCTCAATAAAATGACATTATCATACAACGTCACGCCCATTCCCAGACGGCTTTCTCCCACGAGGCATAGATGAGGCACCTCACTCGCCTGCGGCCCGCGTCAGCTCACCTGGCGGCGGGCTTGTGCATGCTGGTGACGGGCGGTATGTGTATGTCGATGTCGCGGAACGCGTACACGTCCTCCGCCTTGATCTCTATGTCGTCGATGTCCACGGCCGGCACGGGCTGCAGCGGCGGCTGCGGCTGGTGGGGCGCGGAGTTGGCTGCGAACGACGAGAAAAACGTTGAAAACACCGGCCAAGTGCGAGGCGGACCCGCACCCGAATGGTCTAAGATCTGGTATAAGAAAGAACAATGGCAATGGTTCATATATCAGTTTACCTGAAATCGATTGGAAGCGTCTATACATGAAAACTTGTTAAAACCGTAGAGGTTCCATTACTAAAACATAATCACTGAGATTTTTCGTTTAAAGAACTCACAAAAAAAAATATTAACAACTCTAAATTATGTATTTTGAGGTTATGACAATATGTAGGTAGGTATAAAGACGTAGTCTAGTAATTCCTAATTTCATGTTATTTTAAGTTCTAATTTGACAATGGGATGTGTTATTTATACCCTGTCCAACCGTTTATTTTCTTTGTGACAGCTCAGTCTCACATAGTCAGAGTGAGTCTTCATAATGTGCACATATTAAAACGAGGAAAACTATGCTTAATTTTACCGACGGAAAACGTTTTAAGAAAATCTAAAAAAAAAATTATATTTTTTATGGAATTTTTAAAATTTTTGTTAGCTACTGTGAACCTTGTGTAAAAAATACGGTGTAACATTTAAACTATATCATCTATCACGATGAATCAAACGCATTAATGATTGGAAGTAATTGGGCGTTCTCATCAAATGAAAAATTAGAAAAAAACTACCCTCAATTGAAAAAAAAATTTTTTAGCAAAAATCTGTGTTTTATTCAACCAAGGCAAAAGATGTAAAACTAATTTTATATAAAAAACTAACTAATTTAATTACTTTGTCTTGCATAAATCATATTCGTAGACATCTAAAACATTCAGGTATAAACCTGCCATTGTTCTTTATACCCTCATCTGTTATTTATTAGTGATAAGAAATAAATGATAGATAATATACTCATCAACATATCGCGAATAGGTTGCCTATTGCGTGCGGGTAATATTTACATATAAAATCTAGGCAACCATGGATTCGATCAACTTTTTAATAAGGCAACCTAAAACAGTTAGATTCGGAATAAAATAAGCTTTAATTTGATATAAAACACGATTAAATAACTGATGAGAGTATATATATTTTACTCACCTGCTTATACCTGGCATTTCCAGTTGCGCAGAGGGAGAAGAAGGCAACCTTTACTTTTTCAATTCTGTTGGGTATGTTCTCTTATCTAGTGTACGATTTTTTTAAATAACTAATGAGAGAAGTAGTTTTAATAAATCTAATTTAATTTAATACTATCCGCACGCAATTTAACTAAGCAACCTATTCGAGATATGTCGATGAGTATATTATCTATCATTTATTTCTTATCACTTAACACATAGTTACCTTTTAACTGGTGTTCAATTTGCACAAGCTGGCTCTTGATGTGCTCTATAGCAGCGTGCTTACTCTCCTGAGCATGTCCCGTTTGCTCGAGCAAGAGGGAGAGAGTGGGCGCGCCCGCTGAAGGTGAGACAGCATCTGTATAAATAAATCATCATGATCATCATCCAGGTCATCAGGTTTCCTCACGATGTTTTTCTTCACCGCTGAAGCATGTGATATTTAATTGCTTAAACACACATAACTCCGATAAGTCTATAGGAGTCGAATAGGAGACCGCAGTCCTAACCACTAGAATATCACTGCTCGCATAATTTAAAACGCACGGACGAAATGGCGGTTTCAAAATTGTTGACGACCTCCCTGTCGCAGTGGTCTTATAACTGGGAGGTCTTGGTTCGATTCCCAGCAGGGGCAATTTGGGAATTCATAATTTTTGAATTGTTTCTGTGGGAATTTGTTCTGGTGGGAGGCTTAGGCCGTGGCTAGTTACCTCCCTACCGTCAAAGAAGTGTCACCAAGCGATTTAGCGTTCCGGCACGATGGCGTGTAGAAACAAACAGGGGTATGGGTGGAATGTACACTGCCATACTCCTTCCAAGTTAGCCCGCTCCCGATTTAGCGTTCCAGATGTCGTGTAGAAACAGATAAGGGGTATGGGTTGCTAAATCCCTTCAAGTTAGCCATCGTCACTTACCATCAGGTGAGATCGCAGACAAGGACTATCTTGTCATAGAATCATAATCATACTTCATACTAATATTATAAATGCGGAAGTGTGTTTGTTTGTTGGTTTGTCCTTTAATCACGCCGCAACAGAGCCACGGATCGACGTGATTTTTTGCATGGGTATAGTTGAGGACCTGGAGAGTGACATAGCCTACTTTTTATACAAGAAAATCAAAGAGTTCCCGAGGGATTTTAAAATTAAATCCACGCGGGCGAAGTCGCGGGTACCAGCTAGTAAAATATGAAAATTGTGGGACAATATGTCCACTCACCGACAATAGACGCTGGGTGCGGTATATGCTGTGGAGTGGTCACCACTGGTGATGACTTGAGCAGTGACGTCAGCAGCGGCGATGACGGCGTCGTCAGGGTACCTTAACACATCGTCATCATCAGCAACCCATCAACGGCTCACTACTGAGCGCAGGTCTCCTCTCAGAGAAGGGTTATAGGCCATAGTCCACCACACTGGCACAATACGAATTGGTGAACTTCACACACCTTTGAGAACATTATGAAGAACACTCAGGTGTGCCAAGTTTTCCTTCACCATTGAAGCATGTGATATTTAATTGCATAAACGCACACAACTTCGAAAAGCAAAAGGCGCATGCCCAGACTCGAACCTGCGACCCCATGAAAAGGAGACCAGTCCTAAACACTTTAGTCTATTACTGCTATAGTTCTTGCAATTCACGAGGGCGACTGACTTATGGTTGTGTGTGTGTCGTATCTGTATAACTGTGAGCGAGCGCAATGCTCGTGCCTGCCCGCTCCCACCCAGGCTTTGACAGGCACGCACACTTATGCAATGTGCATGTACACGAAGTAAAACAAGTAAAGCTCACTCGCCTTCGTGAATTGCAAAAACTGTACACATAATGGATACTAATAATTGAGATTCGCCATCTGCGCGGGAGATATTATAGTGCATATGTGTGTACAAAAACACAGGTGCACTCTCTATTCCCTCACTCTCCTAGTCGAAGAATGATTGGAAGAAGGATCAAACCAATGACGTGCTCTCCGAGGCAAGGGGTGACAAACCGCCTACTTCCTGACTCCGGGCTAGTAGTGACTTGCACTCTCTCGCTCGACTCCCAGGATCATTACCTGTGGTGGGGGGAGGGGTCTGCGGCGGTCGCCACGTCCTCTCGGTCCTGGCGCGTCTGTCTTCCCTCTCTTTTAGCCAGGCGGCGCGCCTCGCGCTCTCTCGCTCACGCGCACGTTTCGCCGCATCTATGCTGGCCCACAGCTCCTGTATGCGCTCATCTGGGGTAGCTGGGTTACGGACTTCGACTATTTCATTCTGCAATGCAAATAATTGGATCAAGATATTGTTTTTTCTGCGAATGATGTAAAAACTTTCACGTTACACACTAGATGGCGCTGGATGTAAGTTCACCCTCACTAGAGATTTTATTTATTATGGCTATTATTATTTAATATTATTATTTTATTAAAGCTCAAGCTTGGAGCCTGGAGGGACAAAATATATTCTTTTATTATTTAAAGTGCTAGGTTATACATTAGCGATAGGTCAACTTTCACGTTACAAACTAGATGGCGCTGTATGTTGTGTGTATGTACATTGACTCTCACTAGAGAGGTTTTTAGTGAAAGTTTTTACCTTTATCTGCTCATACTGCGTGTTCATCTCTTGCAGTGTGTTCTGTATCTCCTGGATGCGCTGCTGCGTGAGGCTCTTGAGGATGCTCTCCTGCGGAGTCTCCACCCCGCCCTCCGAGTTGCGTTTCTTGCGCTTTGGTGTTTCAACGTGCTCCAGTAGTGCCCCATATTGGGCTGCACAGCTGGAAATATTTTTTTAAAGCATAGCTTAAAGAACTGGCGAGAAAAATTTAGACAAAAAATATAAGAATTTATTTTACAAATAAAATTAAATACTAACTTTTATAGATGGGGAATCCCCTCAATTTTTTTTATTAGTACAAAAAACTGACTACAATTGTTTAAAACAGACATAATTCAATAGGTATGAGGTTATTAGTTCTACAATCAAGTCTTCTAGAATTGGACGCGGCATGAGTAAGAAAAGGGTACTATAGTAACTACAGCGCAACATTAGGCTAAAATAACAAATCAAACCAAAATAAAACAGCTAAACAAAAAAGGTAAACAGATTACTTACTAACTTAACTTACGTCTACTTAATGTCTTTTTTATCCTAGGTATATTATCACAGAAGATATCTATAGCATCTCTATAACAATTTGCAAGAAGTTGTATTCTATACAAGGGACTATGTTGTCCCAGGTTGCTTTTGGCTTGAGGTAAAACAAAAGTCTTACGATTGTGCAAGCGGTTACCGTCACGAGGCACAACGAACTTTAAGCATTCAAGCCATGCCAAACACTCTATCCGCACGTTTGAACTTGTGAAGGCTTGCCGAGGTTTGCCAAACGTGCGGATGAGGCTTAAGCCTTACTGAACACAATATTATAATGTACACACAGTGCATTATTCTGTTTTTAAGTGTAATCAACCCAAAGACTGCTTGTACTTTATGCTCTGAAGAGTGAATTAAACAAACTGTCAAACCTGCGGACAACCAATAACACCATTATTTTTCAAAATTATTCATTTCACGTAGGCCATGACGTCAATTTCTATTACTGTTTCGAAAAAGCTAACCCAAAACTCACCCGCCGAGTTTCTAGCTGGTCTTTTCTCAGTAGGAACGGCACTTCAAAGGGGCCGTTCATAAAATATGTTCGCATACTAGGGGGAGGGAGGGGTCTTGCTGAGTGTGACAAGATGTGACAAGGGGGGACGGGGGGTCTACGGCAACGTGACGTTCGCCGTTCATTATTTTTCGACATGAGCGCTAGCTCTGTCGCGCGGCTCTAGCAGCGTTGCGATCCGTCACGACTGGTGTCTTTGTTTTTCCAATTACTTGAGAGAGTAAGGTTTCAACGTACCCTGCGCTCTCGATTCTTTAACAAATGAAAATACTGTTTCTCATCTATTTATTATTATATTATTCCTTCATTCGCCATTTAGCAGTTTAGATTCGATTTAGCACTAATACAGACGCTTTTTTCATATTTCTCAGTTTAATACTCTTTATTACGTTAATTACTTTATACTCTTTATTGCCGAAATTTGTAACTCCTAGATTTGATAGTTAAGATATATTTTAGAAAACAATGTCATCGATAAGAGGTGAACTCTATCAAAAATTATTTAACACTTATAAAAAGTGTTATTCGGATAAAAAATCAACGATCGCACAAGAAATTTCATTCATCATTTGAAATTTATCATACTAAGAGGGGGCGGGGGGGCGGGGGGGGGGGGTTCTTAGTTTTTGTGACGGAATATTTCTAGGGAGGTCACAGAAAGTGTGACACAGCGTGACGTGAATAGGGGGGGAGGGGGTCAAAAAAAGCTGATTTTAGCGTGACGTATTTTATGAACGGCCCCAAACCAGTGATAGATTTACTTTCAAAAGCATTTAGTCTATCATCATCAATAGCCTATAACAGTCTGCTGGACTAAAGCCCTCTCCCAAGGGGAGGGTTTGCCCATAATCACCACGCAGGGCAGGCGGGTTGGTGATCGCAGTCTGTAGATGGTAGTAGTAGCACAGAGGACGCTGCTGCCCGTTCTCCGTTATATTCCCTTAGTCGCGTCGTACGACACCCGCGGGAAGAGGAGGGGTGGTGACAACTGTATTCTGATCTGCCGTCACCACACGGCAAACTTATTATGTATATTCTATACACGACTATTTTTTTTTTATTCAATGACAAGAGTCCTTGACTGCTTCTGCACGCCATCGTGCCGTAATTTGGCGGTAGGTTGGTAACTAGCCACGGCCAAAGCCTCCCACAGACAAAACTATGAGTAAAGACTATGTTGAGAGCTACCTCTTCTGTGAGTACCAGTCGGGCGGCCGGCCGGCTTCGCCCGCAGTCTTCAACGCGCGCGACACGGACATCCAGTTCTGATCGCCGCTCCGCACCACGGCGGACGCCAGGCACAGCTGCTCGCGCACGCTCCACGTGTCCAGCGGCACGCGCTTCAGCTGCAGACGCTCTTGAAGCGAGCTCATTTTGATTAATATTGAGAGAGTTCGATGAAACGACACAAAACCACACAAAACAAAACATCCACCACAGCACAGCAAAACAGCAAAAGCAAAACAAAAGTGACATTCACAGATTAGAGGATACTACGTATAATCACACTTCACAGATTAATGGATACTACCAGATGGTGACATTAGACCACAGACATTTTACGACTACGTTACACTCTCGGACGAAGAATAGGGTATTTGACTACTTTTAGAAAATCATCTTAAATTGTTAATAATGCTATGCTGAAGCTAACAAAACGTATATTTAGGCATAATTTTTAGTATTTTTCATAAAAATCGAGAAATAAATTCAAAAAAATAAATTGCCGCCGAAACGTTCCATTTGCTCTCATGACGTAACAGTTCACATTTCAAACAATGACAATGCCACATCCCATAGGTGGCGTGGACTGTGACGTCATTCGAGATCACGGAACGTTTTCGATCACGTGACCATGGCCGGAATTATAGCAATTTTATTTAATGTTTTCTAATTAAATAAAACTTTATTTTTTAGTTTTGTCGTATGGAATAATGTTTTTAGATAATAATCTTTTAGGATGACACCAAATGAAACGATATTTTTAATATAGTCAAATACCGTATTCTTGTCCACCTCATGGACATAGGCACAAACAGCACCCCGATTCAGAACCTTACGATAACATAATTATCGATCGATTCGGTTTGCTATCGTACGATAAGATGAATTTTCAATTCAGAGTACTCGTATCGACAGAGAAGTTGTCGAAATCGAAACCGAATCGAAACGACGTAGATATCGTTCGATATCTTCTATCAAACGCTATTCACAACAACCTTATCGAATAAGATTTTCCGAACGTCCGATAATTTTAGTTGGTAGCTTATCGAAAGCTACAGGGCATCCGCACCCCGATTCAGAACCTTACGATAACATAATTATCGATCGATTCGGTTTGTTATCGCACGATAAGATGAATTTTCAATTCAGAGTTCTCGTATCGACAGAGAAGTTGTCGAAATCGAAACCGAATCGAACCAACGTAGATATCGTTCGACATCTTCTATCAAACGCTATTCACAACAACCGTATCGAATAAGATTTTCCGAACGTCCGATAATTTTAGTTGGTTACTTATCGAAAGCTACAGGGCATCCGGTATCCTTTTGTTTACGTACTGTGTTTACTGGTTTTTCGTATAAAATGATTATGATGAATGATTTTGGTATGTAAATGTTTACTTACCATATTGTACGTATTTTAACATTAAAATAACATATTATGTACACCACAACAAAATAAAATAAGAACCCAGAGGGATGAAACATGAACTTAGCGCCATCTATCGACAAGGCTGAAAATTGGCCGTCAATAATTTAACAAGTTATCATTTTAAATAATTACTTCGATGACCTTCGAAAATGATTAAAATCTATTTATTTAGTGCTAACATGAATTTAATAACAAGTGAAATTTTGGTAAAACAACAAACTTCGTAAATCCACATGTAATTTAATGTATCTTGTCGATACCGATACCGAAGCCGATTCCGTAGTCGACATCGAATCGAATTCTCTAACCGAACGTTCTGAATCGCACGACAAAAAATTTTCGATACGAGATCGATATCTAATCGTATCGAAACGGGAAGTTATCGAAATGTTCTGAATCGGGGTGCCGGTATCCTTTTGTTTACGTACTGTGTTTACTGGTTTTTCGTATAAAATGATTATGATGGATGATTTTGGTATGTAATGTTTACTTACCATATTGTACGTATTTTAACATTAAAATAACATACTATGTACACCACAACAAAATAAAATAAGAACCCAGAGGGATGAAACATGAACTTAGCGCCATCTATCGACGAGGCTGAAAATTGGCCGTCAATAATTTAACAAGTTATCATTTTAAATAATTACTTCAATGACCTTCGAAAATGATTAAAATCTATTTATTTAGTGTAAACATGAATTTATTAACAAGTGAAATTTTGGTAAAACAACAAACTTCGTAAATCCACATGTAATTTAATGTAACTTGTCGATACCGATAACGAAGCCGATTCCGTAGTCGACATCGAATCGAATTCTCTAACCGAACGTTCTGAATCGCACGATAAAAAATTTTCGATACGAGATAGATATCTAATCATATCGAAACGGGAAGTTATCGAAATGTTCTGAATCGGGGTGCAGGACCGAGTACTCGCAGCTGAAAAGCGAGCCGAGCGAGATAGCTAGTACAGAGGCCGTGTGTCCCTTTCTAACAGGGTGACAATAAGATTTTCGTTATGTGAGACAAATTCAATCTTGCAATCTTCCTACTAATTATAAGTTTATTATAAACACAGTTATTGAAGTTTTTCATTAGCAATGGAAAATTTCTTAGGGATTAGGGATTAATTACGAAATAAATAATACAAATAGTACAAGGTATCGATTTGTCCAGTCATAGTGAGTACATTGCTAGATATTATAATGACTGGTCATGTGTAGATAATGTGATAAATTAATCATTTTCTCTAGATATTAATCATAATAGCTGGTCAAAGGCACCCTAAGTAATAAATACAGCCCCACTTAACCTCCCGCGCCTTATTCCGTTGCCGCACGATCAGTATATTTACCAAAATCTTAGGTTAGGTCAGGGTTGTACAGAAATTCTGTTCTGTTGGTTTGAAACGAAAAATTAAAATAATGAAAGTTGTAATAATAATAGTACAAAAGTTAGGAGTAAGGGACCATCGTAATCGGCATCGGCATCGTACGTATTCGACTCATCACACAATACAAGAATTTAAAAATTCATGGTCAACATAGTTGTAGAATTAGCGTTCACGTTTTAACGGGTTGCCGCTCGAAAAAAATAGACTAGATAAAAATTTATATTTTCTTTTTTGTTAAGAAATATAAGTATCGAAATTAATGCAATTAAATACGGTGACTTAAAAATGTTAAAAATAAAATTAAAACATAAGTGTCTCAACTGAGTTTTTTTAGCCAAAATCTTTGGTCAAAATCATTTTTTTAGGCATGTTTTTCATGGAATTTAGGATGTTTATTTGCTACCTATGGATTTTATACATGATTTCAATATGAATAATTTTAGAAGATCGACATGCTTATATTGGATAAAATAAACCACATTTTGTAGAAACTATTAAACTAATGAAATAGATTTTTGTTTGGAACGGAGAAACTTATTTTGTAATGGTGGAATCGGGATTAGAAGATAGAAACGTAATTTTGGAAAGGATCAGAAAAACTTGACTATGGCTCAAACGCTCGACGCGCGGAGCCACTAAACAAAGAAGAAAAAGAAGAATTGATTTCTATTTTATGAATTTTTCAATGCTTAACATGGAACTAGGAATTACGACTATGATGCTTACCGACTATCATATCCTGGAACTAGGAATGGACTCTATTAGTATGTTTTTCTGTGGTTTTCTTGCATGGAACTAGGAATTAGTTTCTTGGTTTAATCCTGTGGTTCGGGTATAGCATGGAACTAGGAACTACAACTATGGAACTTACAGTCAGGACTCAGGATGAGCCACAATCAGCCACGACAATCATGTTGTTGGTACCTATTTAAGCTTCTTGGGCGAAACACATCTTGCACGCCTGAAAGCCACGACTAGCATTTCGCTTGATTGTGAATACATGAGGCACAAGATCGTGTTTTGTGGCGATCCGTGCGAGTGCTTTATTCAGCTGTGAACTTCTATCGATTGGTGTTTTATTGTACAGAGGATATTGAAAAAAGCTGATGCTGAACTGATTTTGATAATTTGCCTGCCTTATGGCCGGTCTGACCATTCCGAGTTCGAATCCCGGGTTGAAAATAATAAAAATTCTTTTAAAAAAACCGACTTCAAACGCCACTGAAAAATCTATAATATAATAAAACTGTAACAGGTCCAATTCTGTACATTGAAGATATTTTGAAAATTTTTGTTTGAGGGCACTCTATAATCGATACTGAAGCCAAAACAATTTTTTTTTAATTTTTTGTCTGTCTGTCTGTCTGTCTGTCTGTCTGTCTGTATCTTGGCCGCGCATCACGCCGAAACTACTGGACGGATTTAAATGAAACTTGGCACGATTTAAGTTAATACTACGAGGTATAATATAGGATACTTTTTATTCCGAAATTCAGCACGGTTCCCTTGGGAGAGGGGATGAAAGTCAAAATGTGTATTTCGCTGTAATTCATTAAGGCGTATTCCGATTTAATCCATTCTTTTTTTGTTAGAAAGCAGGTTCTTTAGAGATTGTCCTGTAATTATTTCAAGGTCGTCAATTTTGTAGTTCAGAAATTATAGACATCACGATCTTCAGTATAAGGTCCAAATAACTTGAACCCCGGAATCTACAAGATACTTTGAATGAACGGCTCATCTTAAGCTGGCAAGCGTACTTTATCGTATACAGCCATCGTGCATAGCCCTATTTTGTCAAAGTCAAACTACTCCAAAGGCGTCAGATTTTGCCAAACGATCATTATACCTACATACTACAAAGTAGGTATGGATGTAATACATCGTATGGACTTAATGCTACAGTGTTTTCCTATGCACTTTAATATTCTAATCATACTAATATTATAAATGCGAAAGTGTGTTTGTTTGTTGGTTTGTCCTTCAATCACGCCACAACAGAGCAACGGATCGACGTGATTTTTTTGCATGGGTACTATAGGCTACTTTTTATCCCGGAAAGTGTTCACGAGGGATTTTATAAACTAAATCCACGCGGACGAAGTCGCGGGCATCAGCTAGTATAAAATAATTTCAGTTTGTACACGTATGTTGAAGTCGGGCGGGCCTAAATAGAAACGATGAAACGAATGCGCCACGGTAGCCAAAATTTTAATTTGTAGGTCCAGGCACAGAATAGAATAGAATAGAATAGAATAGAAATGTTTTTTATTCAAATAAACTTTTACAAGTACTTTTGAATCGTCAATGAGTCTACCACTGGTTCGGAATGCCGTTCCTGCCGAGAAGAACCAGCAAGAAACTCGGCAGTTGCTCTTTTCAAAATACTTTTACAATATACTTAACAGATATTCTATGTATGCAGAGTTTCCACAATGAGGGAAAGGTCCACAAAATCATACGTAATTATTTCTAATTATAATTCAACACATGTCAAGACGGGCAGACAGAAAGTAGCCCCATTGCCGCTGGTGGCACCCGTTCACGAGCATGACGCATGACCCAGCCATTGCTTCGCTCAACCATATTTTAGGGAACGCAACAACCCGCATCACACGACACCACCGCAGAAATGTTAAAGAGAGTGTGACATACTTAGGCTACCCATCTTAAGGCATCGAATTGAAACTAATATTCAAATCAAATACTCATTTTAAAATATGACTTGTACACAAATAAAGTGGAAACTCTGAATAGAATAGAATTATTTTGATATACAATTATACAGGTTAATCATTACCTACTGTCTCATGAATCGCCGGAACGAATTACATCCACGCTTTTTTGTCATTTATATAGTCTTCAATCGTATAATATGCTTTTTTCATGAGCGTAGTTTTAATCGATTCTTAAACTTGTGTAAAGGCAAGTCCAAGATCGACTGTGGAATTTTATTATAGAACGTCACGCCCATTCCCACAAATGTCTTTCGGACCCTCTTGAGGCGCAGTCGAGGAATCACGAGCCTATTGGGATCTCTAACCTGCCTATCTCGTAATTCACCCTTTTTTTTGTAATTCACAATGTTTTGTCTGACAAATATTATATTGTTATAAATATATTGTGAAGCTACTGTAAGAATGCCTATTTCTTTAAATTTTTCTCGAAGCGAATCCCGCGGCTTTAAATTATAGATTGCGCGAATCGCCCTCTTCTGCAATACAAAAATTTTTCCAATATCGGCCGCTTTACCCCATACTAAGATTCCGTATGACATAATACTATGGAAATATGCAAAATAAACAATTTTTGCAGTTTCTATGTCAGTTATCTGTCGAATCTTCCTAACAGCGTAAGCAGCAGAGCTGAGCTTGCCAGCAAGTACTGCTATATGGGTGCCCCATTGCAGCTTTGAGTCCAGGGTTAATCCCAAGAACACTGTGGAGTCCTCTGTTTTCAAGGATTCATTACTTATCTTTAAATTTTTACTGACAGTTCTGGTGTTAGGCAATAAAAACTCAACACACTTTGTTTTTTTAGCATTTAAAAGTAGATTATTTGCCGTAAACCATTCAGAAACTTGAGATAATGCATTATTTACATCGTCAAAATTGTCTTTTTTCCTATCGACTTTGAAAATCAAAGACGTATCATCAGCAAATAGTACAATATCGCAAGTATTTTGGACAAAATATGGTAAATCGTTTATGTAAATCAAAAACATGAATGGACCTAGAATAGAACCCTGGGGTACACCCATTACTGAGGCTGATCCGGATGATTTTAAATCATTGACACACACTCTTTGAACACGATCCCTTAGATAAGACGCAATGAGGCTAAGTGCAATATCTTTAATACCATAGTGGCTCAGTTTAAGTAAGAGGGTCTTGTGATCAACGCAGTCGAAGGCTTTTGATAAATCACAAAAAATACCAATGGCATTCTGTGAGTTATTCCATGCATCGAAAATGTGTTGTAACAGCGTTGCGGCTGCATCGGTTGTTGATCGACCCTTAGTAAAACCGTACTGCTCAGGGTGAAGAAGTTTATTTAAGTTAAAGTGTAGAAGCAGTTGGTTGAACATTATTTTTTCGAAAATCTTGCTGAGAGTTGGCAAAATTGAAATTGGTCTGTAGTTATTCGGGTCAAATTTGCTTCCCGATTTATAAAGCGGTATTAATTTGCTACATTTCATTAGGTCTGGAAAAGATCCAGTATCTACAGATTTATTAAAAATTAAAGCAAGATAAGACGCAATAATATCAATGATATTGTGAATTAATTTAAATGATATTCCCCATAGATCTCCTGTTTTTTTATTTTGCAATGATTTAAATGTTTTGATAATATCATATGGGGTAACGTGTTCAAACCTAAATAGTTTATTGCACTCAGAGACATTGCTTCTTAGAAGATTACAGGCTTCTGTTGGCGAGGAATTTAGAGAACTGGTCGTGGTTACTGGTATATTTTTGAAAAAGTTCTCAAATGTATTTGCAATTTCTATATCGGAGTCAATTACAAGGTTATTAAGTTTAAGCTCCAGTTTATTATAATGCATCTTGTTCTTACCCATTTCATCACCAATAATGTCCCATACTGCTTTTATTTTATTATCTGAATTGACAATTTTTTGTTTTATGTGAAGTGACTTTGCTTGTATGCACACGTTTCTAAACAATTTGGAGTAATTTCTTACATATTCTATAAACGCGGGGGTATAATTATATCGTTTTTCTGCATACAAGTCAAACAGCTTATTTCTACTTTTATAGATGCCAACAGTTGCCCAATCACTAAATTTTAAATTTTTAAATAATCTTTTGTCTATTACCTTAAAGATAGAGTTAAATTGAGAGTTTAAAAGATCAAAAAACTCACTATAAATTTCATCCGGACCACCCTGTGCAATATCAAGCGTCGGCAATGCAGCTGCGATATTTTGTTTAAATTGCCTTACTTTTTTTGTGGTAACTGGCCTATATTTTACTACTTTTGTTGTATTCTGCTCACTGCTCGGAATAGATATCATTTGTCCGCAATGATCAGATCTTAAATAAGTGATAATCGATTTTTGGATAATTTTACAATCACAGAAGATGTTATCAATACAAGTAGCTGAATTAGCAGTTATTCTCGTAGGTTCAACAAAAACATTTTCCAGGTTAAAACTTTTAAACAAATTAAGTAATCTACCTGTAAAAGGCGTGTGTTGCAGGATATCTATGTTGAAATCTCCACAGATTACTATTTTTTTTGATGTATAGATTTGAGAATATAATAGTACTTGGTACAGGTACGTTGAAGTCGGGCTAGATAGCGTTGCAGTTTCATAGTTCTATTGAGGCCCGCCCGACTTACGTGTACAACATACGTGTACAAACTGAAATTATTTTATACTTTTCAGTGACGTTGCAAGTCGGTTTTTTTAAAAGAATTTTTATATATTATTTTAAGCTTTTTTATGTAGTGTAGCTTCATAGGATAAATCTACACATTCTCTGATCGCGAGCGATTTGTTTCTGTTCATTGATCAAAACGAATCCAAACACTTCATAGCTGATATTATTCTTTCAAAAGTGAACTAGTGTGCTGGCTGCAGCATCAGCTCATCGTGTTGCCACGATTGCATTGTATGTAGAATCAAATACTGATCAAAACGAATCCAAACACGACATATCTGCTATTTTCAAAGACTGTCCTAGTGTGTCCTGGCTGCAGTTTCAGCTCCATCATCAGAGCCATTCCATGGATATCGAGGCAGCTAGGATGCTGTTTGATTTTAAATTAAGGTAGTTTTAAGTCGATAAGTTAATTGTGTAAGGTAAGATCAGGGAACGATGGGGCTGGCATTCTTGTTTGTGAAGAAAAGCCTCATAAAAAATTAAGAATAAAAAAAAATTACAACTACTCATCAATATACGAATGAAACGAGCCCAAACTAAATATGGTTACGTAGTTTCATTACAGAGTGCTCATAACCACCGTTCAGTGTCATCAGACCCTGGATATTATCTAGGACCAGAGTAACTTCTTAAGACGAATAAAACGAGCCTGAACTCCATGGTGTTACATTGTTTTACTATAGAACTAGCTGATGCCCGCGACTTCGTCCGCGTAGATTTAGTTTTTAAAATCCCGCGGGAACTCTTTGATTTTCCGGGATGCCTATGTCACATTCCAGGTTCTCAACTATACCTATCCAAAAAATCACGTCAATCCGTAGCTTTGTTGCAGCGTGATTGACAGACAAACAAACACACTTTCGCATTTATAATATGTATTAGTAAGGAAGAATTAATACTACGATAATAAAGGCGATCTAATTAAATTTTAGAATTCAAAACCTACTAGGTATTGTGACTTAAATATGATAGATATATTCCTTCAGGGATTTTTTTTGTAGAATATGTAGTAGGTACATAATTTTTATGTATCATCAATAGTTTTCTGCTGACATGCCAAATAATGCATTTTATAGGCAAAATTTTGCTATTTTGGGTTACATTATTGCAATTTTCTTAAGGATATCTAATTTTTGAAAATAAATTATAGCCTATGTTACTTCTTGATAACTTAGCTTTCTATTGGTGAAAAAATGGTTAAAATAGGTCCAGTAGTTACAGAGCCTATTCGGTACAAACAAACAAACAAACAAAAAATCTTTCCTCTTTATAATATTAGTATAGATTACCATAGCCATCTTCCGCCTCCATCATCAGTTCAGCTCCATGTTACAATAATATTGCATTGTAATCCGATTTACATGAACATGCACATTTTCAGCTCAATCGGAAACCGGGAATGGTTCTAATACACCTTGCAAGACTTGACCTAAACATACATTGCAAAATAAATAAAAGCTTGTAAAAATAAGATGATAAATAGAAATTTAGCTTATATGTATGTATGTAATGTACAAGGCATGGTTAAAAGTCTACACATACTCTGATCGCGAGCGATTTCCTCTCATTCATTGAGGAGTTCCGTCCTCCATCTCCGAAGATAGGTATTCATCAAATTTTCACCAAATTTAAATGGGACCTACCTGCAGATACGCCCTTTTTAATATAAAAGATTTGAGGGAGATATGGAGTAACATCCACGAAAAAAAAATACGCGTCGAATTGAGAACCTCCTCTTTTTGTATTTTTTGAAGTCGATTAAAAAAGATATTGGGTTTGGTTTTCTGCCGTTAATTATCGTTATTATAGGTAGCAGTTTGTAAAAGCAAAGTTTTGTCGTTACACTACCCAGCCCCTTGCCTAGATATTACACTGAGTGTTTGAGCACGCACTTGTACACTATAATAAATAGGTAAATAGGTATATTGCGCGGTGTTTAAGTCTCAGTTGACCAACCAGATGGGCAGACCAGCTAAGGGACTCCAAGTGGAAATTTCACACAGTTGCAAGACTGGCCTCCGATAGAAGCCGATGGAAGCAGTTAATCCACACGAGGTTGCAACACCAGGACAGAAATGAAGGAACGACTGGAGAGAGGTCTCAATTGAATTTGCCTATCATGCCCAAGTTTCGGTAAGGAAATTATTGATACATGTGACGAGTATGAACTCTTCACAGTATCAATTTACTCCATGGAACTAGGATTTAACTACAGTGCGACAAGTAGGTATAACTTGGCGCGGCTGTGCGCCACAGTGCTCAACATTACTATTGCCATTGTATAGAACATGAGACTAAATTTGGGGAAAAAACATTTTTAATTTACACAATAAACGCAACAGCACACAACGAGATCCAATCATAGATCCAATAGTGAATTTTCAAGGCATGGAGCATAAAAATTGGATGACTGAATAAGTTCCTCAAAACGCCACCTCCAACTTATACTTGTGGTAGGTATATGCTTGTGTACATTTACTCATATTTTCAAAATGTCAGAATTACTATTTTCCTGTCAGATTTTAAAAGCTGTGCCTGGCGATCGCGTAACTTTTATGGTCCAAGATCCCAGTGCCGCCAGACCTAAGTTATTTTCTCAGCAATGATTTGTGTACGATAGAATAGTGTTCCTAAGTCCTTTCAGTGTATGCGTACCTGCTAGCTTGTGCCGGCGGCCAATTTCCAGATACCAGGTGCTAAAGGTAGGTAAAAACTAGACTAACTTATCTTAAATTCTCAGGGCTGATTTTCATATATGTTTTAAAGAATATTGTAAAAATTAATAAATTAATACTGCCAGACGCTTACCGCCGGCGATAACTTTTGCCAGACGCTTTGAAGCTCCCAAAAAAATATATAATTTAAGTTAACTTATATTCTCAGTTACTTTTTTTATACATGATACTCAGGGAACTATTGCAATATTTTCTGTAAGCTGCCAGACCTATTCGAGGGGTCAAACATCCCCCCAGACACACATTAAGCGTCCCCATATGTATGAGCGCTAGAACATGATTCACTCGTTTACTTCTACTACTTTTTCTACTACTCGTTTGTACTCGAATCGAACCTGCGACACCCAAATAGGAGACCACAGTCCGAACCACTAGGCTATCACTGCTTTAGCATCACATCAGCTAGTGTCATAAGTAGGTATATGTATGATTAATAATATTAATATAATATTCGTATGATTAGTAAATCATACGAATATTATAAATGTGTTTGTTGGTTTGTCCTTCAATCATGCCGCAATAGAGCAACGTATTGACGTGATTTTATGCAAGAGTATAGTTAAGGACCTGGAGAGTGACATAGGCTACTTTTTATCCCGGAAAATTGAAGAGTTCCTGTGGGATTTAAAACTAAATCCACGCAAACGAAGTCGCGGGCATCAGCTAGTTATCTATGCTATCTATGGAATAACGCGCATTTGAAGCAAATTGGTATTGTCAGTCATGAAAACAATAGGTGGATGTTGGAAGATAATCGATATCATTTTAACTGGTTCGATGTGGTAATTTTTTTTACGAAAGAACAAATGAAGGATGAAGACGACGATAGTTTGGATATTACGTTTCAACATTGGCTTGATGATGAGTTTCAAATTTCAATGATGATGAAAATGAAGATTAAAAAATCACAACATACTCTTATAGGTACCTATGTTGTGATTCATACTAATCAATATTAGTAATTATTATTGATTATAATAATTTCAAAAGAATTCAAAAGTACTAATTCATTATTATAAATAATAAGATAAATTACCCACCCGGCTTCGCACGGGTAGGCTACAAAATACACAAAGGTACAAATATTTCATTAAAAATTTAAATATTTTTAATTTCTATAGTTAGTATGTGAATAAATAATCAAAAGTTCAGACTATTATTTAATTACTACACACATCAAAAGTGTCTAGGGATCAACATATATTTTTGCAATAACTTTTCTCCTGATTGATATTAATTAAAATTTTCTTTAAGGATTCATCAAATAAAGTGTTTTCGTTTGTCACAGTAACGATAAACCAAGTCACCTTTGCATTAATAAAGAAATTTGCCATTTTCCTAATAAAGGGATTTTTGACATTTGAACCACTAACATTAAAGTTCGAAAAAAAGACTGAAATAACAGTTGTCTTTAAAATTTTATTGGGTAACTTAAACAATTAATAATCCGTGTTTCTACCGCGAACACTAACAACACAAGAACATCGGTTTGGCATACTCAAAATGAGTTCATCCAAATCACGCTGTGGAATGGCCGCCCATGTTCGTTGCAACAACAAAAAAAGGTCTTCTTGCCACTGGATACCCTCCATATTCGGCAGAGCTCTTCTCTGTAGCATATCCCATGCATGCTCAATCGGGTTCAAGTCTGGCGACTGAGCAGGCCAGGGCAGGACATTGATGTTAGCTGCGGCGAGAGTCTGTCTTACAACTCTTGCGGTGTGCGGTCGTGCATTATCATGCATTAACTGAAATAAGGGACCGATTTGCACTTGTAGAGGAACGATGACGTCTGATACAATCGTCTCAGCATAAATTTGAGCGTTGAGGTTGCCTCTGATCCAAATCAACTCAGTTCTTCCGCCGATCCAAATACCCGCCCATACCATGATGGTTCCACCACTATAAGGATGGACTTCCTGGCAGGATTTTAATCGCTGTTGGCGTCCACGGATTCTCCAGTGTCGTATACGTCTTGTATCCGGTCTCATACCAAAACGAGACTCATCAGAAAAGCACACGAAACGCCATTGTTCTTCTGCCCAATTTCTGTGTTCAAGAGCCCATTGATATCGAATCCTACGATTGTGCATTGCTATAGGTGGTACCCGTAGCGGTCTTCGGGAATGAAGGTTCACTTCATGCAAGCGGTTTCTGACTGTTTGGTCGCTAATTAAGTTCCCTGAAGAGTGATGAAGCCTCACGGCTAACATCATGGCGGTTATTGTTGGAGCTCTTCGAGTTAAGATTTGAATGTATCGGTCTTGTCTCCGTGTGGTGCAGCGATACCGTCCTCCATGGCGCTCAGCCACGGTACCAGTGCTTCGGTAACGTGTCCAAAGTCGACTGATAACACTCTGACTTGTATTCAGAGCTAAAGCCACAGTACGTTGCCGGGAACCAGCTTCTATCATTCCCACGGCTCTGAGCATTTCTTCCCTGCTTAAATGACGTCGCCGCTCCATAATAACGTTGGTTTTAATCAGTAGTAGGGAAACAGTAGCACTAATAATGTCTTCAATGCGTTGTATGTTTTTATAGGGAAAATATTGACAGCTGATTTTCATCTTTTACTCGAATTTGATTGACAGTTCCTGATTCAAATTATGAAATGCACCAAAAAGGATCCATATAAATTTATAAAATCATAAATTTATTACAAAGCCACATCTGTCTGGGGGGATGTTTGACCCCTCCAATAGGTCTGGCAGCTTGCAGATGATATTGCAATAGTTCTCTGAGTATTATGTATAAAAATCAGAACTGAGAATATAAGTTAACTTAAATTATTTTTTTGGGAGCTTCAAAGCGTCTGGCAAAAGTTACCGCCGGCCGTAAGCGTCTGGCAGTATTAATTTATTAATTTTTACAATATTTTTTAAAACATTTATATGAAAATCAGCCCTGAGAATTTAAGATAAGTTAGTCTAGTTTTTACCTACCTTTAGCACCTGGTATATAGAAATTGGCCGCCGGCACAAGTTAGCAGGTACGCATACACCGAAAGGACTTACGAACACTATTCTATCGTACACAAATCATTGCTGAGAAAATAACTTAGGTCTGGCGGCACTGGGATCTTGCTCTATTATCGCTGTCCTTTAAAGGACTATTTCAATGTCAAAACATGGTTTTGGCTAATAGAAGAAGCCCAAATTCATATTTTGACATTGATGCAGTCCTTTATGGACTGAGAAAAAATTACGCGATAGACCCCCTGGTGATAAAAGAAAATACGAAAAATTAAAAATGCCTTTTTAATATCATAAAAGATTACTTAAATACTACAAAACTTATTATTTTTAAAAATATGATTTTGATCCCTTTCTTATTCTTGATAAAAAAAATGCGTGAGTGTCGTAGTCTTGTCGTAGATACTCGGTTGGTACGAAGTTTCTTCTATAAACATGACCCTTTAGAATCAACGCCATCTCTCGCTAAAGTCTACACTATAGAAAGGGCGGACGTGACGTTCGTGACGGAAGTCCATACCGTCCGATTATGGAAGTTCGTTCCAAAACTTAATTAGGTTCGACTAAGCGCTGCAGAAAACGTGGACATTTTTGTCCTGTGTCCTTTGATATACTAATTTACTATCTGTGTCAGATTCAAGCCACTATTACTATAGACACTTTTTGCGTCCAGTTGCATCCACTCAAAAGTATTCAGTGTAAGCAACTAGACACTGCAATACACACCACACACGCACGCACGCACACACACAACAGACAATAAGGGAAAACAAGCTCCAAACTGCAGTAGAAATAGCAACCGCAGAGGCAGACTGTTGACTGCAACTGTGTCTGGTTACCGTCACCGGACACAGCAACAATGGTTTCCTGTGGCAGTGTGCCGTGTAGGCAACTAAAAGTGCCCGCGTTTGCGCAGCGCCTTAGATCTCATTTTAGTCTTATATAACAGATGGCTTATTTCGAGGACAAAAAAAATCCAAGTAGTATTGGTCAAAAATTAAAAATTTTCTTTTTTTGTCTTTGAATTAGACTACAGATCGTTCACTGTAACTTGTCCCTTGCCGTCATGTTGGCACTATTGCTTAATCTCAAGCAGTTGTCAGGGTTTCCATTGTGTGAAGCAATGGTGCCAACATGACGGCAAGGGACAAGTTATAGTGAACGGTGTGTAAACAAATCTGTTGATCAGACTTAATTTGCTTCTAAAAACTTTTTATTTCTAAACCTGTATAAAATTACAAGATAAGTACCTAGTTAAAAAATCACAGAAACCAAAACAATCTTAGTTGAAATGAAACCACAGATCAGTAAACCTATATTAGGTACCTATTTACAACACGTCCGCGTGCATCCAGATTATGAAGTATGAACAGTGGAACAAACATTGCTGGCTAATTGATGACTCACTGAGATTGTAGGTACATAAACAGCTGTACCGCAACCGCTGCGGGCGCGGGTGAGAACTACCGCGCCGTGAGTACGAGCTGTTAGGTTTACTGCTCTATGGTCGGAACAGTTAATTAAACCTAAGGTACTAATGTATGTATAAAGTATAAACACATATCACAATTATAGGGCTTTTTCCAAGTAATCAACTAATCTACAGTCCAAATCACTATAAGTAGGTACTATAACTACGTCCTTTGCCGTCATATTGGCACCATTGCTTATCATGTAGTGTTTTCAGTACGTGAATCAGTGGTGCCAACATGACGGCAAGGGACAAGTTATAGTGAACGGTCTGTAATCAGCAACTCTTTAACAAACGTCAAGATGCGCGTTCAAGTTCAATATTCCAAAGTTCATCACTTTGGAATATCGAACTATGAGATCAAAAACATTTGTCACACTTATATTAAATTAAAATGATTTTCACACTTATAACTAGCAATGGACGTGTTATTTACCTATTTTGGCATTAGAATCCTATTTAATAATCAGAAGAAATAATTTATTTTTAACATAGCTATTAGTTAGATAACATCTTAATTCATCATCATCATTATCAACAAATCATCGGCTCACTACTGAGCGAGGTCTCCTCTCAGAGAAGGGTTATAGGCCATAGTCCACCACGCTGGCCCAATGCGAATTGGCGGACTTCACACCTTCGAGAACATTATGGAGAACTCTCAGGTGTGCAGGATTCCTCACGATGTTTTCCTTCACTGTTAAAGCATGTGACATTTAATTTCTTAAGATCCAATTATTTCTCTATCGATCCAATTTTTATGTAAATACCAAAAAATTAAATTGAGTACCTATCAAGATTCCAGTCAAAAGTCAACATTATTAGGTAGTTACCCGGCCAGTTCCTTTGACGGGACGGCAACCGTATTCTCTATTTTTGACATTTCTGGTTGCTATGAAAAACAATATAAAATAAGGAACTAATCGTTCCCAACTAAGAGCTGTTAAAAATGCATTACTTTGTACAAAATGCAGCTTGGACAGTTCTAGTTAGGTTATTAAAACTGATCTTTTTGGCTTTTTCCTGGTTCGGTTGGTTGAGAAACAATGGGTTCAATCCATCCAACAATCCTCACAGTCTGCACGTAAAAATAACCCAATTGTCCATTTTTGCTACCTTTTCAGCAAATCTTCACATGCAACTTTATGTTTATTGCCATGCATATGTGTAGAAACATTAAGTTTGTTAAAAGGTACCTTTACATTGCATATTTTACAAATAACTTCCTTTGGGTTGGGAGTCGGTTGTAACAAAACCAGCATTTCTGGTTCTATCTCTGAGTTTTCCGCAAATAATGAATTAAAGTCACTTTTAGACATTGACATGTCTATATTCTTTATGTCTTTGACATTAGACACTGATGGCTTGTTTATAATATTTAAGTCTTTGACATTAGACACTGATGGCTTGTTTATATTATTTACATCTTTTACATTAGACACTAATGGCTTGTTTACATTATTTACATCTTTGACATTAGATACTGATGGGTTGTTTATATTATTTACGTCGTTTACATTAGACACTGATGGCTTATTTATTATATTTATGTCTTTTACGTTAGACACTGATGGGTTGTTTACATTATTCATGTCATTGACGTGAGTCACCAATGGGTTGGCTATATTATGCAAAACTAATTTTTTTAGTACAGTGTCTAAATGATCTGATGTTGATTTAGATGCTGTACTAACATTTGATAGCTTCAACTTTTCTCTAATGTTATTATGTTTTTTACCATGAATATGCATAACTTCGTTTTTTATACCAACAAAGGTCTTGCAGATGTTGCAATAACAATTGTCATTTTTTAATACCAAATAGTTGTCTTTCAATAGTTTCTTGTAATTCATTGAATGTTTCTCTGAAGCTAAGTGTTCTGAAACCCATGTTTCATTATGCAAAGTAATTACATTGCACACTCTACAATTTAATAATTTCGGGAATTTGGTATGTTCCATCAGATAATGGATATCTGTAACCACTTTTGGTAAGTCACTGTTATCATCATCATCATCAGTAGCGGGATTAGTTTTTGTAACACTTAGTGCATGACTTTTTCCGTTCATATGCTCTTGTATATTACGTTCATATTTTGGCACGTTTACATTACAAACATTACAATGAAAGTATTCAATTATTGACAGTTTATCGTTCTCTTTTTCAATATTTTCAGTAACTGCCACAACATATTCAACGGAAAAGCATTTTTCTTGATGAGATTTCGCATTTATGTGCGTTAACTCTTTTTTGATCAATAACACTTCATCGCAAGGTTCACAATAGAAAATGTCTTTGTTTTGTTTGATTTTATTATCAACTAGTATTTGATTGTATTTCTTTAAGTGTTCTTTTTCAAAAACATGTGCTTCGACATATTCTATATTATTTATAATTGCGACATCGCAAATTTTGCAGATTAATTGATTTTCTACTTCTCTCATTAGGTAATGGTACTTTGATTTTGAATTTAAAACATGTTTTGCCGTAGCATTATGTTTTGAACGACGGTATGTACTTATAAATTCGTTGCATGATGTACAGAAATATTTATTTGGAATCACATTTGGTGCTTTCCTTTCATTTGTCGTAATACTATTTTCAGCATGATCTTTTTCAACTTTTTTCATGACATCAATCCATTTATTACCTTTTTGATATATATCTTTGTCTTTAATTTTTGTAAAATCGTCCTTGGCAATAGAAGTGTTATTTATCTCTAATTCTTTATCTGAATATTGGTTATCTTCCACTTTATCGGAGATAAGTGCTTCTTTTAGATTTTCTTCATGGTCTTTATCACAGAGGGAGTGAAGATCAGAGTATTCCGTTATTATATTGCATATTAGACAGTGGCTCAAGCATTTATCAATCTTAAACAAAAGAAAAGAAAATCATTTTTACATTTCACCTATTAGAAGAAAATTACGATTTTATGACTTATCTACTGATTCACAAAAGTAAATCGGTGGGTCTAATCTATCCCCAAAATGTGTTGAAACTACATGTGTACTACCTCCAGCCTCATTGATAAAACGAGAGTGAAACGGTGGTATCTCTGAAATAAAGTACCATCTATAAGTACATAATAAAGTAGCGTGTGTCTCGGCTCCACTCTTACATTTTGACACAGCTGCATCTCTTTTACACTTAGGGCTCCTTTCTGGACACGCGGCGCGTTGCGCGTCGCGTGGTGCGTCACTTCGAGCGGTTAATTCAAAACATATGGACAAGCATGAGAGCGTTCTTGCAGAAGCGTTTGCTTGTTAACTGGCGTTGTTCGTGGTGGAGCACGCGGCGGGCAACGCGGCGATGCACGTAAACGATACCACATATCACCATTAGCGATATGATTGTATTTTCGCGTGTTACGCTGCGGCCATCGACGCGGGCCCCATCGCTGGTGGCGCTACGTTTCTCGCAACGCCTCTCCATAAACGGAGAATCGCGGGAATGTCCAGAAACGAGGCCTTAAACTATCATTTTTCTTCATATTCTACCTATCTCTACATGCCAAAATTCAAAAAATTCAAAATTCAAAATTATTTATTTCACGTAGGCCAACCTGTGGCTCTTATGACAAGTCATGACTCTACCACCGGTTCGGAAAGAATAAGCCTTTTAGAGAAAGATTTTTTAAATATTAGCCCTTCTAGATATGACTAACATTCCCCTTTCCCCTCCAACGATTGCGTTAGGAGTGAGTACAACAAAAGGGCAATGGGTAATAGTCCAGGCACGTTGAATATGGAGAACAAAAAAATTTTATCCGTGAAACCTACGTTTTTAAATGGTTAAAGTCAACATAAGGAAAATGAGTTATGTGCCCAAGAAGGTTAGGGGATGATTTTAGGGGTTGAAAAGGGGTGAAAATGGATACATCTCGTGTTTTTTGCAATTTCACGCGAAATTTGATGTCCTACTGAAAAATGTTAAATACAAAAGTTGTAGATCTTGGAAAAATCTACAACTTTTGTATCATTCTCTTCTGGATAATTTTTTAATATAACCTCAAAATTTCAGAAAAAATGCAAAGAATCAAAAAAAATTTTTTTTTGTTTTTTACTTGTCAATTTCTCAAAAATAAATATTTTTTAACCAAACTTGCTGAAAGTACTCCTTTTTGTGTCCCAAACAACAAAAAAAAATTTTAGATTGAAATATTAAAATCTGTTTGAAAGATTCATTTTTTTCGGTCCGAAACACGTTGTTTTCAAAGTTACATTTTACTACTTACAATCATCGTAGAGAGATCATACAGGGCTCATTTTCTTCGTTTTGACATCTTCGTGTCAACTTTTCAATGAAATAATAAAACAATACAGCTTCCATTTAAAAACATGTCTAAAAATTTAAAAATATAAAAAATTTAATTTTGCAAAAACAAATTTTCTGGTTATTGTTAATAATTTGTTATGAATAAAAAAAATATTTCAAAAACTAATAAGACCATTGAATTGTACGGGAAAAAACACGAAGAAACATATGTTTTACTATTTAAATACATTTTTTATTTTTGTACAATACTGCTATAAACATTGTAATAGCATATTCCGTGTAGTTGAAAGATGTCAGGTAAGTACATACAATGCGATCGACTTTTACTTTAATAAGAAAAGTTCCTCATTTCTCGCGATGAAATTAATTAATTCAATTATTTTCTACATATTTTGATAAATAAATCGTCTTATAATTAATTTTTGTACAAAATTATTTAATACCACTGGATGATTTAAGATTTACACAGTTTAAATTATTAACTGCAAAGTCGACTTTTAAATTCGAAAAATTACCTCCTTCTGTTGGAGCAGCAATTCAACACTCGTACAGAGTACTTCCAACTACAAATGTGGCTCGGACATACATTAAATGCAACGAAATGGGGCTGGAAACAAGTGATTGTAAATAATACAAAAATACTTATGCCACATTATACAGATGACTCACTTATTCCAGATGAGTTACTTAAGATAATTTGTTGCAGTTGTGAGACTGGATGTGAGGGCAATAGATGCGGTTGCAGAAAGCATGGGTTGCGATGCACAGAGTTATGCACAAAATGCCATGGTTCTGAAAGTTGTTCAAACGTTGAAAAAGTTTCAAAAGATTTAAGTGATTTTGATGAAATTTCTGATAATCCTGATGAAATTGAACAACCAAGTATTATCTTCAACTCAGAAAATCTTGCTATGGAAAAGTTTCCAGAGGAATTTGATGAAGAAACGATTGAAGATAATGAGGAAGTCACATATTTCGACGAACAATTAATCGATGATGATCAGCCAAACTTTCATTATTAAATATGTAATAAATCGCATAGTAAATGTATAATATTTATGTATATAAAGTGTAAATGTATGATATTTATCAGTACTTGAGCATATTTCATTAAAAAATCAACTTGATTAAAATTGAGTTTTTCATTATTGTCATTTACCTCCATTATTTTTTTATTATTATTATTAGTAGTAGTAGTGGTATTGTTAACAATGTATTTTGTTGATATAAATTTCAATTATAAATTCGGTGCAAGTTAAATTAGATTCAGAATTCATTTTAAAAAATCATTCAATTATTTAAAAGCATGTTTTAAATAATTTTGTACAAAAATTAATTATAAGACGATTTATTTATCAAAATATGTAGAAAATAATTGAATTAATTAATTTCATCGCGAGAAATGAGGAACTTTTCTTATTAAAGTAAAAGTCGATCGCATTGTATGTACTTACCTGACATCTTTCAACTACACGGAATATGCTATTACAATGTTTATAGAAGTATTGTACAAAAATAAAAAATGTATTTAAATAGTAAAACATATGTTTCTTCGTGTTTTTTCCCGTACAATTCAATGGTCTTATTAGTTTTTGAAATTTTTTTTTATTCATAACAAATTATTAACAATAACCAAAAAATTTGTTTTTGCAAAATTAAATTTTTTATATTTTTCAATTTTTAGACATGTTTTTAAATAGAAGTTGTATTGTTTTATTATTTCATTGAAAAGTAGATGTCAAAACGAAAAAAATGAGCCCTGTATGACCTCTCTACGATGATTGTAAGTAGTAAAATGTAACTTTGAAAACAACGTGTTTCGGACCGAAAAAAATGCATCTTTCAAACAGTTTTTAATATTTCAATCTAAAATTTTTTTTGTTGTTTGGGACACAAAAAGGAGTACTTTCAGCAAGTTTGGTTAAAAAATATTTATTTTTGAGAAATTGACAAGTAAAAAACAAAAAAAAAATTTTTTGATTCTTTGCATTTTTTCTGAAATTTTGAGGTTATATTAAAAAATGACCCATACAAAAGTTGTAGATTTTTCCAAGATCTACAACTTTTGTATTTAACATTTTTCAGTAGGACATCAAATTTCGCGTGAAATTGCAAAAAATCGAGATGTATCCATTTTCACCCCCTAAAATCATCCCCTAACCTTCTTGGGCACATAACTCATTTTCCTTATGTTGACTTTAACCCTTTTAACCATTTGAAAACGTATGTATCTGGATAAAATTTTTCTTTTTTTATCTCTGTAAATGACTCAATTTGCCTGGACTATAAAGTTTGAACCGTCAACCTTTCAATTGCCATCCATCCCTTGAACAGTTGCACTATTGCATGTGCTTAACTAATTAATTTAAGTAATTTAGGAGTAGTCCTTTCTTACCTTTCTTGCACAATGTTTATCCACCAATGGGGTTATCATATATTGAATATGTTTCTCACTCATTTTATGCTCTTCTATGAATTTTTCTTTGAAAATCTCCTTGCATGTGTAACACTGCATAAGCTTCTTTCCAACTCTATTGAAAGCATGGAAATTGCCTTCTCTAACTTTGACTACACTTCCATCTATTGTTTCAATTTCGATTAGATGATTGTCATAATTTCTTAATTTAAAAAACATTGGATGTTTAACACGACTATTTATTAAAGTTAAATAGTTTTTTAAAGACATTTGTGCATGTTCTGCTCGTGCAGCTAATGCTTCATTCTTTGGTACAATGTCATGTTTCACTTTCTTTGATGTGTCAATCTGTTTTTCATTTGATTTAGGTCCCTTATTTGACGAATTATCAATATTAACTGTGCTGTTGACAAACTTTAGCACAGCATCATTCAATTTTGCATCTAAATCAACTTTCTTTTTGTTTTCATCGTTAATTTTTTCTTGACAGTGATACAAAAGAAGGAAATCGGTAAAGATTTTTTCAAGAATTACACTATTCTTATGTGCTAGTGATTTTTCATGAGCGGATTTTTCTTTACAATCCACAACAGTTACACATATCGTACAAAAGTATATAGATGGATTTGTTTCTTCACAATTAGTACAGTGATTTTCAGTAGCTGTGTTATTTATGTATTTCTTCATTCTGTGTAAAGCGATATCAGCTATTTTCACATTAGTTATGTGTCTCGAACTTTTTCGATGTTTGCTCAATAACGGTTTAGGCACTTCAATGTCACATATATCACATATCACGCGTTCAAATTCAAGTTTTGGCGATTCATCTGAAGCATATGAAAATTTCTGTTAAGTATTTAATTGTTTTGTTTTAATGAAATTTATAAATTAGTATTAATAAACGTTAAAAAATAAATTAAAAAAACTTAAATATTATGAAAATAGAATAGAATAGAAATGATTTTTATTCAAATAACCTTTTTTACAAGTGCTTTTGAATCGTTGATGAGTCTACCACTGGTTCGGAATGCCGTTCCTACCGAGAAGAACCAGCAAGAAACTCAGCAGTTGCTCTTTTCATAACAAGTTTACATTATAGTAGATATTATGCTATGTATGCAGTGTTTCCACGATGAGGAAAAAGAGAATTTATAGGTTAATCATTACCTACTGTCTCATGAATTGCTGGTAAAAAAGCCTCCTGCCACATTAATACTCCTGCTGTGGGATTGTCTAAGCTCTTAACACCTCTGATGGGCTGATACTCTCTCGCTGTTGGTTAAAATGCGTTGATGCAGCAAGACCACCATAAATTCAGCCAATCAGCCCCCGATTGTCTAATAAAAGTTGCCAATCAAAATCTGATTCATTTGATGGCATTAGCGTCATAGTAAAATAAACCATAAAAGTATTAAATTAGAGCTCAATTTCGTGTATGCATTCATAAACGTTTAGGTATGTACGATACGCTCCATAATGCTCCATCAGAGGTGATTGCGATAGTCACACCGCTGTAGAAATCATTAATTTTAGATAATCTCACAGCTGATTGGTTTCAAAAAGAAATCTTGGAAGTACTGTATGATAAATGCGGGATCATAATCCCAGACCTCTACAGTCATATGCAACACATTCTTATGCCATCACATACACTTTAATTTTAAACAACTAAAACAAATCCCACAAATACCTTGTGGGATTTATATTATACGAGGTCTGGCAATTATGAGGTAGCCAATAAATCAATAAAAAACTACATACTGCCAAATAATATACTCTCCTGTTAGTTATACCCTATTGGGAGACTACATTTTTAGGGTTCCTTCTGTTCCATCCATCTATCCGTCCACTTTTTCCATGTTATAGAGGCAATAGACACATTCTGCAGGTATCTAGACAGCAGAAGCTTAGTAATAGAGTCCGGTTAGCACCCTGCGGGTACAGAACCCTAAAAGCAGTGCAAAAAGAACATACCTTTGACACTTTCTTCAGAGTCCTTACATGTAATTTCAAATTGATAATATTCTTCATTTGGCCTGTCCTGATTTTTTGCCCACACCGGTGCAATTTTGTCTTCCTGTATGTTGTATATGGCTGGAAGCAGGTTCAAATCCAAAGAGTCTAATGATATCACATAGATATTTTGGTCTTTATCTTCCATTTTGAAAATCTGAAAGAAACAAAGGTATTTGTGTGTGTCATTATATGTTATCTAAATATACAAAAAGAAAAGATAACTGACTGATTAATCTATAAACACACAGCTCAACCACTAGATGACTAGAAGGATCTGGCTGAAATTTGGCATACAGAAAGCTATTATGACGTAGGCATCAGCTAAGAAAAGATATTAGAAAATTCAACCCCTAAGGGTTAATTATAGAGGGCTGAAAAATCGAACTGAACATGAGCGAAGCCACCACCACTGGCCTGTCAACCCCATCAATACATACATTTTAAAATGACAGAAAGTGATATTTAAATTTGTCTGGGATATAACACAAGAGCAGCAAAAGTCTTAACCACTAGGCTGTTATAGGTTGCGATTAATGGCGAAATAAAGGGCCAGTTTTTAGTAGGTATAGGCATGGTACTAGCAATTATTTTTAAGTGAACTTTGAAACCAGCGTAGAAAAACAACTATGTACTTATACAAAAAATACTAACATACCTACAATCAAATAGAATCAGATTAACCTTAACGAAAACTAAGCAATAAGGTAAAAAAGATAAAAAAATACTGTCCAATAATTATAATAAATTTCACCGCGGTTAATTGCCTCATCTGGTGACAGAAGGGCTGGCTCATTTTTTGCGCAAAGGATCAGCCTGGCTGTCCAGCGCGGAAATGCAGCCAGTATTCTTGGCACCATTCCACGCGGGCATGATTTGTATAGTAATTAGATTAGTTTAGCTATAAGTTTTTTTGTAACATTTTAATAAAAAAAATTGTTTAAAAATAAAAAAATACAAATTATTAGGTACCTACATAATAGTGTCAGCCCGGACCTTCGACTTCAACCACCTCAGGCCAAAAATACCACCTTTGGCTTCCGAAGGTTTCTAATACATCGATGTTTCTAGCATGTCATTAACCAAATCAAAACAGAGACATTCATTATTATTTGACATATTGCGAAGTAGATATAAGAATCACTCGATAAGTTGACTATGGCCCGCTTGCAGAGACGCTGGATTAGGTTTAACCCAGGAATAATTTGTAATTTTGTCAGAAGCTTTATACGAAATCTGTCAAAGCAGCAGCTAACTCTGGGTTAAAAGGATAACCCGGCGTTTCTGCAAGCGGCCTTTAGTAATTAATAGTTAATACAGTCACAGTCAACATAAACTATAAAAGATAATTATTTATTCACTTTTAGCCAATCCTGAACGGAATTACTTGAGTTAAACATTCGGTTTCGGCTTTCGGTCAGACACTTGTTGCGTAGTAGTTGTACGTACTTTACTAAAAATTTTACTTACATTTTATTTTACCACAAGGCAAGCCTTCTTCGATGGTATGCAGGATTCAGTTACAAATTGATTCGTAGGTATTTTTATAGACATTTATTAATCATGATAATGATAAAACGATTATTTATACTAACATAGAGAACAATTATATTTGTTTAGTAATGTAAGTACTCTATGTTTTGATAAACTAAAGATAAAACAAAATTACGAGGCTAAACAAAAAAAAAATTCCGAGGAGTGGTGATAGGGTGAAGCGAAATGGTGAAAAATGGTGAAAACTGAAAAATTAACATCTTCAGTAATATATGTTCCTTGATTAACATTCGGTTATTTCCCTTCACCAAGTCCGGAACCATAGATTTACAAAGAGCATGTAATCCACAACACAGATTAGATTACACCTCTACTCACGACTATTCACTATGCTCACGAGTCACGACCCATGGTCACGAACTCACGACACTGCGGCAGGGCCGATGGAGACAGTTATCAAAGAGAATGTACACTAAACGAGTGATAAGGACTGGAGGACGAACTCTGTAGGTGCGAAAGAGAAAAACACTGGTTTAGACTATGTAAATAGAGCCGCCATTAAAATTAGCGCACGTATCATACAAAAAAAATTCTCTTCGAAGTTGCGCCAGCCTGACAGCTATAAGATTGGAGCAATCTAGGGTGGTCACACACGGTGTGTATACACCGTACACATAGAGAAGAATTTTATATTTGTACCGTACACACGGGCCGGCCGCACAGTGCGTGCGCGGACATGTGAAGGAAAACTTGTGTCGGACGAAAAATACGAACGAAACGGAGGTTTGACATTAAAAATTCGTAGAGGAGAGCATGCCTCCAACATTGTATAAATACCAACGTGTAGGTTTGGCATTGGCCCTTGCGTTAGTTTAATACCTCAAAAAAGAGAAAAAGAAGTGCTGGGTGAAAAAATATCTTCAAAAAAGAAAAAAATTGAGACAACGCGTCTTGGAGGACTAAATTCTGGAATCTCCTTTCATTGAACGCACCTTACGAATCTTATTGCATGAATTCAGGAAGTATACCAAAAAAAACTACCGATTTTTTGGCCGATTCACACTGCAATAAATAGGCATATAGTAGGTTACTTACTACGTATTAAGTACTTACGTTTATAGTAAGTAGTTAGTTCTTCTTCTTTTGTTTAGTGGCTAGTTATGTAGTGTTCTGTGGTAGGCAGTGTGGCCAACGTAGGAGATTTATCGCCATTTAGGCTATTTAGGACGAGAATCAGCGATGAAAAAACCTGAAAGGCTACTGGTTGCATTTTAGGCTACATCAGGAACAAGGTTTTTTTATTAGCCGAATCATAAATAACGAGCATATTAGCTAAACAAAATCCAGCCAAAAGATTAGAAACTTTTTAAAATTATTTTTTTCCTTTTTATTATTTGTTGTAAGAGCGGAATCCGCTCTCACAACAAATAATAAAAAGGAAAAAAATAATTTAGCCGTAATAAGACATGGCCGATATAGTTGTCAGTTGGACATGTCTTATTACGGCTCTTTAGATGCAGCCCGCTGTCAGACAGACGGATGGACGGATGCATGGATAGACAGCGGAGGCTTAGTAATAGGGTCCCGTTGGTACCCTTTTGGTATGGAACCCTAAAAATCAATCAATAAAAAATATAAAAAGACCACATTTTATTTATGGTTGTCTTGTTGATGCCTTAGAGTAAGGTATAGGTATTAATTTTAGTATTGCCATTGCTAGTAGCAGACGAAGCTGAATCAAGTTAACTTATTTATTGGAAAAAGATTTTGCTTTATAAATAATTTAAAAAGATTCTGCTTTATAAATAATTTAAAAGATTATGCTTTGTAAATAAGTAAATAAAATGATATAAATGATATAAAATATATTTTTATTTTACTCGTAGTGATATGACTATAGGCCTCTTAGATCGGCCGACTACCCGTGCACCCACCGGCTTGTCCCACCAGTGGGTGCAAGGGGAATTCGTATTTACCCGTACACCCCAGTGGGTGTAGGGTAAAGGGTCATTAGGGTAGGAATTGAAAGTAAAAATATGTCGATATATCGTATCGATAAATAAATACAAAATAGAAATTCACATAGTGTTTTATTAAAAAACAATTATTCTTAGATCATAGATAAGCCAAGTCTATGATAGGCCTAAAGTAGCCATTTTAAGCTACAGCAGCTCAAATTCGGCTACATTAAGCTACTTATACTGTAAAAAACGGCGAAACCAGGTCCTGCGTCGTTGGCAACACTGGTGGTAGGTAATGTTGAACCATGTGTTGAATACAGTTGAACAGTGAATAATATTATAATATTATGGAAAAAACTTTCCATTGTTTTCATAACCACTGAGATAAAGAATAGCCGTGGATTATGAGTCCCTCTGAAGTTTGAACGTGAACGTCAACAAAACAAGTTTACACTACAAAACATTTCAATTCCCAAGCATTTTAATCATTTCAAGGTTTGAAGGTTGGTAATATCTTTGGTTTGACTTTGAAGGTATTTCAATATTTTTCTATTAAAAGGTTGTAATATAAAATGTAGTACCTACTTCTTTATACACATAAAACATTTGGCATTATGATGTTTTTTTTTAAATGGGCATGTCTCAAAAAAATTGTTACCTTGAAAAGTTCGTGTCCTCCGGTTTTTTGATACACCGGAGTTTTCATCTAGGGGTGCGATATTATGCAATCATAGGCGATAGGTAATTCAATAAGGTAGATTAGATTTAGATTTAATTAATATTTTTCCGAGTATTTTTCTGTGTAAGCCCGATATTTTTAGAAGATGGGGATCATAAATACAGTTATTCACAAGTACACATCCTATTAATTATTAATTACTAGCTGACACGGCGAACTTCGTACCGCCGTAGGGTACCAACGGGACCCTATTACTAAGCCTACGCTGTCCGTCCGTCCGTCCGTCCGTCCGTCCGTCTGTCAGCGGGCTGTATCTCGTAAACCGTAATAGATAGACAGATGAAATTTTCACATATTATGTATTTCTATTGCCGCTATAACAACAAATAATAAAAATTTAATTAAATTAAAAAAATTAAATTAAAATACTTCCATGGGTACATGGAAATATTTTTATTAAATTTTTTTTTAACGGAACCCTAAAAGAGCGAGGCCCGACTCGCACTTGGCCGATTTTTTTTTTAAAGTATTAAAACCTTCCGTGGACCATAAGGAACATACAAAAAATAAATTAACCGAATTGGTCCATCCATTCTTGAGTTATGCGCTTACCAACATTCATTTTTATTTATATAGATTTTAATTAATTTTTAATTATTTTTAATTAATATTATAAATGCGTTAGTTTGTGAGAATGGATGTATGTTTGGATGGATGGATGTTTGTTACTCGAATTAACCACTTTTTTTGTTGAAATTTGGCACAGACATAGATTATAGTCTGGAATAGCACATAGGCTACTTTTTATTCCGGAAAAGCAAACAGTTCCTGTGGGATAGCATCGCTATTTTTTACGCATTTGTCCTTCAAAATACGCGCAATGGTGTTTTAGATTGACGTGATTTTTTTGCATAGGTAAAGTTAAGGGCCTGAAAAATGAGAAAAGGCTACTTTTTATCCCGGGAAAACAAACGGTTCCTGCGGGATATTCGTATGCTACTTTTCACATATTTATCCTTAAATTATGCGCCAATATGCATGCATGCATACATGTACAGTGGATCCCCGGTAATCCGGCCCCTGTCTAATCCGGCACCCCCTGTAGTCCGACACGGTCTATTATTTATTATTGAATATTTTTTTAACTTTTCTTTATTTATTTGATTATTTTTAATTAAATTCGTTAATTTTATAATAACACGTAAGCTCTCTGTTGTGTTGTTTAATTTACTAAATTTTATATACATAATGAAGTATGATTTGTACTTCAGAGTACATGTATAACACATAGAGTCTTATCATTGGATCTGTAATTTGTCGGATTACAAGGTACTCTTTTGTAAAAAAAACCCGGACTATAGGGGGTCTTAGGCAGGACTCTACAATCCGACAAATTCGATAGTTCGACACTGCTCTGCAAAATGTTTGTCGGATTACCGGGGGTTCACTGTAATATGTATGTATGTATGTGTGTATATACATACATACGTATGCATATATGCATGTTTGTATGTATGCATGCATGCATGTATGTATCTATGTATATGTATGTATGTATGTATGCATGCATGTATGTATCTATGTATATGTATGTATGTATGCATGTATGTATGTTTTTATCCTCCTCCTACTAACTATTACTACATTAACTAAGTATATCCTATCCTACTTATCCCACTAATATTATTAATGTGAAAGTTGAACTATTTTGACGGTTTTACTCCCTTCGTCAAATGTAAACTAATGTTTATTATTATTTTAACCGACTTCAAAAAAGGAGGAGGACGATTTGAAAAATTCTTTTCTTTTATTTCAAAGGGTATATTTCCCAGGTGGTCCCATTTAAATTTTATCGAAATCAGTCTAGCGATTTTTAAAAAATCAACAATAAATTATATACTTTGTAGTGGCGCGGGCGTTTAAATGTATGTTCCCGGGACAAAAAGTAGCCTGTGTTATTTTCCAGGTCCTCAACTTTACCTATGTAAAAAACCCGTCGACTAATGCACTTGCACTTTAAATGTGAAATATTATAAATGCGAAGGTGTGTTGGTTTGTCCTTCAATCACGCCCCAACAGAGCTACGGATCGACGTGATTGTTTGCAGGGATACCTATAGTTGAGGACCTGGAGGGTGACAGGCTACTCTTTATCCCGCAAAATCAAAGAGTTCCCGAGGTATTTTAAAAACTAAATTCACGCAGACGAAGCCGCGGGCATCAACTAGTTAAAAATAACCGTTACATGGCAATACAAATGAATATCTTTTTTCTCCCAACTTTATTTGATAAACTTTGATGAACTTTTTTTTAGACTGGTTTACTAGAATAAGCATGAGAAGTTTGATTCGTGAACGTGGGCTTGAGGCCCACGGTTCAGTTCGTCTGGTTCAGAAACTCTATAGAGTTCGCTAATCTCCTTTCAGATATGACGAAAAATTTATTTTAGCATATCTGATTAATAAATAAAAATTCTTTTAAAAAAACCGACTTCAAACGCCACGGAAAAGTATAAAATAATTTCAGTTTGTACACGTATGTTGAAGTCGTATCCAAACTTCAACACAACAAGTGCGTGGTAAACATGTGCATAACGAGTTATTTACATGTGCGTAACGGTACACTTTTTTGAGACAAGCCGAAAAAAATTTGTGTGTGTCAGCACGACGCGCAACTGGAGTTTACTTCATACTCAACGTTGAAATTTCTACCCTAACGTTGAGTAAATAAGGTTGGTCTTCGGTCTTCGTAAACGTTGTGAAAAACGTAACAAGGTCATTGATAAATGGATTTTAGTGCTCGGATTTTTCTCATACCGGGCTGCTAAAATCGATTCTTAAGGAGTAAACTCCAAAAAACTATCTTATAAATAATAACAGTTTATCATTCGGTATGAGTTGTGAAAACTTTAATATAATATACCTTTTTTGTTTAAGCATGCCTTATTTCTGCGATACTTGCATGCAAGAACACAGGCACCGACGTCGAAGCAAACATAATACGTCAAATGATGACCATCGGATGTGCCATCAGCCATATCACTGTGACACCTGTAACGTAGATGTACCACATCAAGAGTACTCTATACGACAACACTTAGACGGGCGCCGTCATACAGAAAAATTGCGTGAAAATAATGTGAAACGCCATCGTCACTCTGACATCTGTAACTTAGATGTATCAAATCATGAGTACTCTATACAACAACACTTAAATAGGCAAGATCACGCAGAAAAATTACGTGAAAATGATGAGAAACGCTATCAATATTATTACTGTGACATTTGTGATGTGAATGTCCCTTATAGTGAATATTCCATACTACAACATTTAAACGGACGACGTCACGCCGAAAAATTGCGTGAATCTGATAATGATGATGTGAAACACCATCAGCATTATCATTGTGACATCTGTGATGTTAATGTCCCTTCCAGTGAATATTCCATACTACAACATTTAAACGGACGACGTCACGCCGAGAAATTGCGAGAATCTTCTACTGGTGATGATTTGAAACACTATCAGCCTTATCATTGTGACATCTGTGATATTAATGTCCCTTCCAGGGAATATTCCGTACTACAACATTTAAACGGACGACGTCACGCCGGAAAATTGCGTGAATCCGATACTGATGATGTGAAACACTATCAGCATTATCATTGTGACATCTGTGATGTTAATGTCCCTTCCAGTGAATATTCCATACTACAACATTTAAACGGACGACGTCACGCCGAGAAATTGCGAGAATCTTTTACTGGTGATGATTTGAAACACTATCAGCCTTATTACTGTGACATCTGTGATGTTAATGTCCCTTCCAGTGAATATTCCATACGAAAACATTTAAACGGACGACGTCACGCCGAGAAATTGCGTGAATCTGATACTGGTGATGATTTGAAACACTATCAGCATTATCACTGTGACATCTGTGATGTTAATGTCCCTCTTAATGACTACTATATTAAAAAACATTTAAACGACCAATGTCACGCTGAAAAATTGCGTGAATCCCATACTGATGATGTGAAATGCTATAAGCCTTATCATTGTGACATCTGTAACATTGATGTCCCACGTAGCGCCTTCTTCATACTGCAACACAAAATTGGTTGTCGTCATCTTCAAAATCAACGATCACCGATAGTATACTATGTCTAGGACTTAGGAGCTCAAGTCATTATTATTTTTACTTATGTCATATCGTTGATTGCGAAGCAGATTTTTTTTATAGTTAACTACTTTCTTTGATCAGTTTTTTGTAAACCCCGATTCTCTGTTGTAGGGTATCCATGCGTTTAAGTTATGTCTACTTATGTCATATCGTTAATTGTGAAGCAGATTTTTTTTATAGTAACCTACTTTTTTTGACCTGCAGTTTGCAGTTTTTAAGTTTTTTGTAAACCCAGATTCTCTGTTGTAGGGAATCCATGCGTTTAAGTAATGCCTGGATTTTTAAGTTTTAGGACCGCTTGGTTCATAACAATACTGGTAAAAGATGAAGGCCTTCTTCTATGTTAATATTATTTTTCATTGTACAAAATTATGTATATAACTATATTATAGTAAAAATTAAAAGGGTTTAAGAAAAAAATGTTGTTTTTAATTGGATTTATTTTTATCGAAACTTGCACCTTGGATCTGAAATAAATGACAAAAATTGGTTGTCTGTAAAGTCGGTTTACGGACGATAGTTTTACGTGATAACGTCATGAAGGCGACACATCCACTAACCACAGCGCGCACACGATGACTGGCGGGCAGCGGCGGGCGCTCTCAAGTCACAAGCCAACGCTTGGGCCGATCATGCCTCAGGCGGAACGTGACACTTTTTCTTGGGTGTAGCCGGTGTTCATCGATTTAAAAGACGTTATCACGTCAAAAAATAAAAACTACTATTTATTAATAACTAGCTGGCCCGGCGAACTTCGTACCGCCACCTTATCTATATAAATAAAAGAAATAATTAAACTATCCTAATCCAAAAAAAACTATCCTATCTTTCAAGTTGGACCAAATTACAGATAGTTACGAAGTTTGATCAAAATCAGTTAAGTAGTTTAGGAGTCCATCGCGGATAAACAACGTGACACGTAATTTATATATATTAAGATTAATACTTAGTATAGCCCGAGTGTAGTAGTGTGTATTGTTTAGATTGACATCTCATTCGTCAAAATCGGCTCAGTAGTTTAGGCGCCATGATGAAACACGCAATTAGTCACATACATACCTACATAATAAGTACATACAAACATACACATAGACTGCTAAAATTATAATTTCCTTATGGCTTAGCCGTAGACGGGTAAAAGATACAATACAAATTTTTACGCCCGACATTGGCATATTATGCAAAGGCACATCATACTCCGTAGATCATATAAAAGGTGTAAATTAAAAACTGTACCAAGTGTAATTTGAAAATTTAAAAACGCCCCCGACACGTGAATCTATGGCCGGACTATGTACGATATACGGTATATCGTACAACGGGATGTCCGGTATATCATATACCGGACATCCCGTTACCCAGATTTCTGCTCCATCATCAGATCCTCCTCCTCGATCCTCGATCATCATCCATCTAAGAACGGCTATAGGTTGACCCTTCGTCAAGCACATACCTCGCTCCAACCTCCCCTTGTCTCTACAGTGGATGAACTTCAGGACCTGGTCTTCCTCTTCGTCTTTCAACATCGCCTTAACGGCAGGCAGGTCTATTAAATATGGCGAAGACTGCATGCAAGGCTTTCGGCTGACTAGTTCTAGTTCTGTAATGAATCAATCATTCTGTAGTGACCGAGGCCTGTGGAAGAGACCGAGGCCTGTGGAAGAGATCGAGGTCTGTGGAAGAGACCGAGGCCTGCGGAAGAGACCGAGGCCTGTCTGTGAAAGAGACCGAGGCCTGTGGAAGAGATCGAGGCCTGTGGAAGAGACTGAGGCCTGTGGAAGAGACCGAGGCCTGCGGTAGAGACCGAGGCCTGTGGAAGAGATCGAGGCCTGTGGAAGAGACCGAGGCCTATGGAAGAGACCGAGGCCTTTGGAAGAGACCGAGGCCTGTGGAAGAGACCGAGGCCTGTGGAAGAGACCTATGCCTGTGAAAGAGACCGAGGCCTATGGAAGAGACCGAGCCCTGTGGAAGAGACCGAGGCCTATGGAAAAGACCGAGGCCTGTGGAAGTGACCGAGGCCTGTGGTAGAGACCGAGGCCTGTGAAAGAGACCGAGGCCTGTGGAAGAGACCGATACGTTACTGCGTGATTGAAGGACAAACCAACACCTAAACACACTTTTGCATTTATAATATTATTAGGTAAAGATGTTCATCACGAGTAAAATTCTTTTGACAAGGCTAATTTTCTTTTAAAAAAAATTAAGTGGCACTCGGGGACTGCTGCGGTAAAGCTATTGCATAGCATTTTTTATCAACGTATGCAATTATAATATTTATGCAATATTTTTTTTGCATAATAAATATTATGCAAAAAAAAATTAAAAAACAAACAAACAAGAAAAGCGCACTGTCACTACTTCGCGAGTGAGATTCGAACCTGCGACATCATACACCATACGGTAAAGAAAGCGGCCGCTCGCCCACTGCGCCAAACAAAGCTACTTGTGAAACTCTTAAATATTGAACGCTTACTGAACGACGGTTTTAGGTTTATTTTCGTTACGGAATTTCTTGATTCGGTCGCCGCGCTCAAACTGTTTGTCCTAGTTCAAAGCCCGCGATAAAAGCTATGCAATAGCTTAAAACCTGCTTAGTGGATCGTTTTTGATGCGGTTTTTTGCGTTACACTCACTCTCATCCGGATGTTGGCAGGAAAACATTCTGAGGTGGCAGACGCTTAGAAATGTGCGGTGTATGTGGTGCTGGCATCGCGCGCACACCATCACCTGCTTTGCGGGACATTCCTTCGGGCAGGCGTCTTTGTACTCCACGAAGTTCACTGGGGAATAGATTATAATTTTAATTATGGCCACTCCATGTTGCTTGTTCATCTCTGACTAACTGGGACCTGATTCTGTAACTCAGTGGCTATCAAAAAAGCCGGCCAAGTGCGAGTCGGACTCGCGCACCGAGGGTTCCGTACTCCAAAAGAAAAAGGAAAACGATAGTATTACATTCATTTGCTTATTTATCATTAACTTTGTTTGTAGAGGCTTATTGTTAATATAAAAAAAAAACTATGCTAGTTAGAGCGTTGATTTTATTTTTCCTGTAAAATATACATAAACCTCTATTGACCATAATTATTTCTGATTTTTCGATTGGTAACCTTGGAGATAAGGGGGGGGGGGGGGGGTATTTTTTTCGACATTTTGACCGATTAATCAAACAATATTACATGTAAATGAAGCCCATCATCGTCTTCATTAATGTTATTAGGTTCCCACTTTTGAGGCTTCTTATTCTCTATGGCCTATTTTGAATTTGCCGCGCGCGTCAGTGTCATTGGAAATTGAAGGTTGCTTGCCAAGTTCATATTTTTAACGAGCATTGTTAGACTGGTGAAAATGAATGCCTATTTGGTTTTTAAAATAATGTGTGTGTGAAATAATAGCTTTATGTATTTGTTGTTTTTCTTTACAGGTAAGTGTGCGGGACGATATAGTGCAAGTGTTTGTGTAATAAAGAGACAGCATAATAGTGGACTGATTAAATAGCATAATTAGTTAGTAATTAATGTGTCATGTATAGTTTAGCAATTGTTTATAGTTTTAAGTACATAAGTCTCATGTATTATCTCATAAGTGAATAGAAAAAATAATAAATAAAGATTAAAATAGGAAACCCATAGGGAAATAGGCCGCGGCTCTCCTTACGGTACAGCTACGAGCCGAAAAGATACCTCGTTAATTCCTAGAAATAGACCGCGGCTTTCCCTACGGTACAGCTCATAGTAGTAAAGATACCTAATTATGTAATAATACCTATTATTATTACTAAATTGTGATTGGTTTAAAATAATGCGCTCTGATTGGTGCACTGATCGATAGCAAAATTACACCAATGAGAGGGCCTACATTTTTCGGCAAAATTTGTATAAATACCGGGCTGAATTGTAAGCCGGCACAGTTCCCACCGGCAAGCGGTAGCGGTACCCAATAAAGAAGAAAAGTTCTTCGAGAGTTTTCCTTGCTACCCAACCAACCCAGCTACAGCGAATGTACAGAAGCGTACAGTAAGCTTGTAATGACTTAGTAAAACCTGTTATGTACCCATATGATTGTAGACAAAGTGTGTAATAAAAGTTCCTTCTTCACAGAGCAACGCAAATTAGTTTTCATCACACAAACATATTATAAAACAACAAATAAAGCTATTATTTCACACAAGTGTGAATGGGCTTCATTTACATACATACAAAAATAAATAAAAATCTGTATTAGAATGTACACGTAAAGCTCTTTCATATGATACCCCACTCCGTATAATTACCTTACTTTGAAATTTCAAACTCCCGATTTTCCCCCTTTTCTAATTAAACTAAAAATTATTTTTTTTTTATTCCAATGTTGTTGGGCCACTATTATATACAATTATACCAAATTTCATGTCGATAGCTTTAATAGTTACTTAAATAATCGACTGTGACAGACGGACGGACGGACGGACGGAGAAAAATAAAATTAAAAATAGAAAATTCAGTCTGTCGAGCTGGGAACAACTTGGATTCAACCCATCGACTTTGAACTGTTAAGCGACTGCCGGAGCCACTAGGCTACGGAGACCCAATGTTGTACCGCGAAAATACCGAACACAATGCAAAATTCACATTCAACAAAAAAGTGTCGGTTTTTAAAAAATGTGTCGAGTGTCGGTTCCTTAATTTTTTCAGTACCGCGCGATAAGGAACTTACGTTCCAATATAATAATAATAATAATAATAACCTTCATTTTCATCAGTGTCATCATAATCCGGATCAACCGCTATAATCGTGTCTTCATCTCGTTCTATTTCTTGCTTATCCAGAGAGGGACTTAACAGTTTCGCATCTGTCTCCTCATTATTATTGTCTGAATCCTGTAAAATACCATGACTGCCCGTTATAGCGCCCATTTATATATGCTAAATAGAATAGAAGAATAGAATAGTTTTTATTATTTACAAGGTGAAGCTTGCGACTTTGTCCGCGTGGATTTAAGGTTTTTTAATTCCCGCGAGAACTCCTTAATTTTCCGGGATAAAATGTAGCCTAATTGTTAATCCTGGGTATGAGCTATCACGACTCCAAATTTCAGCCAAATCAGTTTGGTGTGGTGTGAAAGAGTAACAAACACCCATCCATCTGGATGGATGGATGGATGGATGTATGGATACATCCATACATCCATCCATCCATACATACATCCGTCTCACAAACTGTCGCATTTATAATATTATTAGGAAGTAGGATTAATCTACCACTGGTTCGGAATGCCGTTCCATCCGAGAAGAACCAGCAAGAAGTTCTGCGGTATTAATTTCTGTAAATATTTTTTATTAATATTCTTCTGCCGGACAAAGGTCTTTTGCATGGAATTCCACAGGTCTCGGTCTTGCGCCGTCTGAATCCAGTGCGAGCGGCTCCCTGCGACTTGTTTGACGTCGTCGGTCCACCTAGTGGGGGGTCCGGCAACACTGCGCTTCCCGCTGCGGGGTTGCCACTCCAGCACCTTGTGACTAATTTGTGAGTAACTCACGTCCAACTCGATATTCTGACTAATTTCTTAAACTGGACACTTTCAAGTAAAGATTTTTTTATAAGCCTGTGAAGATGATACTGCCATCGTCGCAATTAGTAAGCCAACTGTGTCGTATTAGTTTAGTTTAGAAAAATCAAAATAAATTTGATTTCGCGGGCAGACCCGTATAATCCACCTTAAGCCTCAATAGCTCAAAGGTTAAAGGTGCGGACTGAAAACTGAAAGGACGCAGGTTCGAATCACACCCGTTGCACTATTGTCGTACCCACTCCTAACACAAGCTTTCCGTTTATTTGGAGGGGAGAGGAGGATATAAGTCAACTTCAACTTGACTGAAATTATATTCTTTTAAAAAAAAAATAGGAAATGCAGCCAGCCTTCTGGGGACATTACTGTCTAGCGTCAATGTGGATCCAGTTATTGAGACCTTTTTAGGGTTCCTTATCCAAAGGGAGCCAACGGGACCCTATTACTACTAATCCTCCGCTATCCGTCCGTCCGTCTGTCAGCGGCCTGTATCTCGTAAACCGTAATAGATTGACAGTTGAAATTTTCACATATTTTGTATTTCTATTGCCGCTATGACAACAAATAATAAAAATTAAATTAAATAAAAAAAATTAAATTAAAATATTTCCATGGGTACATGGAAATATTTTAATTTAATTTTTTTAACGGAACCCTAAAAGAGCGAGGCCCGACTCGCACTTGGCCGATTTTTTTATGATTTTATAATTATTCAGTTAAGTAGTTTTAAATTATTTTCAATTTTGTTAGTTGTAAAAAGTGCTACCTTGTAACTTATTCAATGAAAAAAAAAATTATAATACCTACCTTTTCTCCTTCATCATTACTAATATTCTGTCCTTCAATAAGTTGCTTATAGTCACCATGATCCGTAGACAGAGTAAAAGTATATTCATTGTCACCGTAATCATTATTTTCATCATCACCATCATCAATATTTTGTGTTTCAACATAATATTTGTGTTTATTATCACCGTTATCATTATTTTTTTCATCATCATAATCATAGTTTTCTGCGGTATTTTGTCTTTTATCAATATACTGACCTGCAAGCTTTTGACTATATACAGCATCACTATCGTTTCCTTCACTATCTGATCCAGCTGCAGAATTATCAGGGTATATACATTACATTATACATGAAGCAGTGATAGCCTAGCGGTTAGGACTGTGGTCTCCTATTAGGGGGGTCGCAGGTTCAATCCCGGGCACGCACCTCTGACTTTTCGGAGCTAAGTGCGTTTAAGCAATTAAATATCACTTGCTTCAACGGTGAAGGAAAATATCGTGAGGAAACCTGCACATCTGAGAGTTCTCTTCATAATGTTCTCGAAGGTGTGTGAAGTGCGCCAATTCGCATTGGGCCAGCGTGGTGGACTATGGCCTATAACCCTTCTCTGAGAGGAGACCTGCCCTCAGTAGTGAGCCGTTGATGGGTTGCTAATGAATGATGATGATGAATACATTACATACATTACATTTACTTGATAAATACATCCATTGTTAACATTCGTGTACCTTACATTACTGTGTAAACATTACATATTATGTATTTATGTGAAATACATAAGTGTCCCAAGGCATGTCTTTTTTTTCGGAGTACTCACTCCTACAGTTGTGGACTTGAAGAATATCCCAAGGGCCACAACATGCTCAATAGCAGCTTGATACTTGATAGCCTAGTGTTTAGGGTCCTGCAGTCTCCTATTCGGGGAGTCGCGGGTTCAATCCCTGGCACGTGTATCTCTGACTTTTCAGAGTTATGTGCATTTTAATTAAAGTTTTTAATAATTTAAAGCAATTTAATATCGCATGCTTCAACCGTGAGTAATGCGACAAGTTTTTTTTTTTAGTTAAAATTTGAGACACCCCCGACATGTGACATCTAAAGCCGTTTTATGTACGATATACCTGACATCCTGTTACCCAGATTTCTGCTCCATCATCAGATCCTCCTCGATCCTCGATCATCATCTATTAACACCTAGTCATTATTACCATTCTAATGAGCCCAAACACACTATATCTGCTGTAAGTTGCTGAGGAGTTGGGTATTCCGCAGACTACTTGATACTGCAGCATCAGCTCAAGGTTACCTTTGGTTACCAAGGTTATGCCTTGGAAATAATCCGATGTAACAGTAGGTACCAGGCATATCAATCGCACCCGTGAAAGCTTGAAGAACTTTTAATCAACTAGGAAATCAGCTGATGATCTTCAAACGCTTGAGCAGCATAAATTATAGCTAAGATCCACCTAGATTACGATAGCTTTCAAACAGAAAAAACGCATCAAAATCGGTCCATTCCTCCGAGAGGTACGAAGAAACAGATGGACACACAGATACACAGGTCAAACCTATAACACCCCTCTTTTTTGTCAGGGGTTGGGTTAAAAAACACTAATTTCAGCGCTGATGGGCAGTTTTACCGTGGACGTCCCTAGTGTAAAATTATTTTAAAAAAAACCGGCCAAGTGCGTGTCGGGCCACGCGCAGTGTAGGGTTCCGTAGTTGAAAGTCTCAACATACATTTTGAGTTCCATGGTTTAAATACTATAATAATATACTACAAAATATGCAACTTACACTACGTGTAATATCTACCTTAGAAAAAATCGGCCAAGTGCGAGTCGGACCTCGCTCTTTTAGGGTTCCGTTAAAAAAAATTAAATTAAAAGATTTCCATCTACCCACCTACCCATTTTAATTTATTTTTTTTAATTTAATTTAATTTTTATTATTTGTTGTTATAGCAGCAATAGAAATACATAATATGTGAAAATTTCATCTGTCTATCTATTACGGTTTACGAGATACAGCCCGCTGACAGACGGACGGACGGACAGCGTAGGCTTAGTAATAGGGTCCCGTTGGTACCCTTTGGGTACGGAACCCTAAAAAACCGATATAACTCTTTCACTAATGAACCCTACTTAGCCGTGATAGTTTTTCTTTAAAATTCATTATATATACTACTGCTGTGAATTTTTCTTGAATCCTATATACAACCATTTAGCTGGCAGAGGGGGGGGACACTTGACTCTAATAAAATTTAGCACTTTAAAATATCATATTTCACAAAAGGATCCCTGAATTGAAAAATGGTGTTCCCACACCCACAACGTTTTTGAAATACCTATTCAACGACACCCCACACTATGGGATAGATGAGAAAAAAAAATTCATCCCCACTTTACATGTAGGGGAGGTACCCTAAAAAAAAATATTTTTCACAATTTTATTTCACCACTTTGTCGGCGTGATTGATATTTATACCCTTGTCAAATTACAGATTTCTAGTACCAATAGTCTCTGAGCTAAACCGCGGACAGACAGACAGACAGACAGACAGACAGACGGACGGACATGGCGAAACTATAAGGGTTCCTTGTTTACTACGGAACCCTAAAAACCGACTTCAAACGCCCGCGTCATACAAACAAAGTATATAATTTATTTGTTGATATTTAGGGTTCCGTAGTAAACAAGGAACCCTTATAGTTTTGCCATGTCCGTCCGTCTGTCTGTCTGTCTGTCCGCGGCTTAGCGCAGAGACTATTGGTACTAGAAATCTGTAATTTGACAAGGGTATAAAGATCAATCACGCCGACAAATTCGTGAAATAAAATTGTGAATATTTTTTTTTAGGGTACCTCCCCTACATGTAAAGTGGGGATGAATTTTTTTTTTCTCGTCTATCCCATAGTGTGGGGTGTCCTTGAATAGGTCTTTTAAAAATATTGTGGGTGTGGGCACACCATTTTTCAATGCAGGGATCCGTTTGTGAAATATGATATTTTAAAGTGCTAAATTTTATTAGAGTCAAGTGCCCCCCCCCCCTCTGCCAGCTAAATGGTTGTGTATAGGATACATGAAAAAATTCATAGCAATAGTATATATAATGAATTTTAAAGGAAAACTATCACGGCTAAGTAGGGTTCATTAGTTAAGGAGTTACATTTGTTTTTCTAAGTTAGGTATTACACGTAGTGTAAGTTGCATATTTTGTAGTATATTATAGTATTTAAACCATGGAACTCAAAATGTATTCAATATCTATACTAATATTATAAAGAGGAAAGATTTTTTTGTTTGTTTGTTTGTACCGAATAGGCTCTGTAACTACTGGACCGATTTTAACAATTAATTTTTTCACTAATAGAAAGCTAAGTTATCAGGAAGTAACATCTAGGGTATAATTTATTGTCAAAAAAATTAGAGATCCTTAAGAAAATTGCAATAATGTAACCCAAAGTAGGAAAATTTTGCCTATAAAATGCATTATTTGGCGTGTGCTGAGAAAACTATTGATGATACATAAAAATAATTTACTACATGATTAAAGTTCTCATTATTCTCTGCAAAAATTCCCCGAAGGAATATATCTGACTATCATATTTAAGTCACAATAGTAGCTTTTGTGTTCAAAAATTAATTAGATCGTCTATAATATCGTGGTATTAATAATTCTTCCTTACAAATACCTCATACTAATATTATAAATGCGAAAGTGTTTGTTTGTTGGTTTGTCCTTTAATCACGCCGCAACAGAGCTACGGATCGACGTGATTTTTTGCATGGGTATAGTTCAGGACCTGGAAAGTGACATAGGTTCCTTTTTATCCCGGAAAATCAAAGAGTTCCCGAGGGATTTTAAAAACTATATCCACGCGGACGAAGTCGCGGGCATCAGCTAGTTCATAAATAAAATAAAAGCACTATCCTAGGTCAGCAATAATATTTGAGACTTTCAACTACGGAACCCTACACTGCGCGTGGCCCGACACGCACTTGGCCGGTTTTATTTTTAAAACCGCTCGACCGATTTCGATAAAATTTAAATGGGACCACCTGACCCTTCCACTTTTTGTTTGAACAATTTTGCAAATAAGTTCAGGCGTCTTCGAGTAATCGGTGAACATACCTATACATATAAAAAAAATTAAAAAAAAAGATTCCGACGAATTGAGAACCTTCTTTGAAAAATAGTCACTCAGAGCGCAATTTCTCAGAGATTAGGTTGGGACCCTCGCTCCGTTAAGGGCAGGATCTCCGGGCGCAGTAGGCATTTAGAGCAACCTCAGTCCCCGCGCGGTGAGGTGCGCGTAGGCGCTTTTCAAATGAACTCACTCACCCCAAATTTTACATCACAGATTAAATAACTTTATTGTACCTAACAGTACAGGGACACTTGTAAGTTTTAGAAACATTTATTTTATTTTTTATTCATACATTTATATTTATAAGTGTGATTGTTATTTTGCATATTACGTACATAGGTACATTTACCTACTTATTTTTTTTTGTTTTTTTTTTGTTATTTCTTTCGAACTCGATATCTGGGGTTCCCTGTACTTATAAAATACGTAACCGTTGCCAAAATGTCGGCCATTTTCTCTTTTTTTGTTATTGGGCCGATTTCTTTCAAAATCCATATCTGGGGATCCTTGTACTAATAAAAGCGGTAACCATCGTCAAAATTAGAAAAAGTGGTGGCCATATTCTTTTTTCTTGTTATAGGACCGATTTCTTTCAAAATCGATATCTGAGGATCCCCGTGCTCATAGCAGTGGTAACCAATGTCAAAATTAGAAAAATTGAAAAGTTTTTCCCTAACCTATTTGGGACGAAGTTCCTTAGACATTTTTTTGTTATTGGACCGATTTCTTTCAAACTCGATATCTGGGGTTCCCTGTACTTATAAAATAGATAACCGTTGCCAAAATGTCGGCCATTTTCTTTTTTTGTCATTGGACCGATTTCTTTCAAAATTGATATCTGGGATTCCCAGTGCTAATAAAAAAGGTAACCATCGTCAAAATAAGAAAAAGTGGTGGCCATTTTTTTTCTTGTTATGGGACCGATTTCTTTCAAAATTGATATCTGAGGATCTCCGTGCTCATAGTAATGGTAACCGATGTCAAAATAAGAAAAATGGAAATTTTTTCCCCAGCCTATTTTGGACAAAGTTCCTTAGCCATTTTTTTTGTTATTGGACCGATTTCTTTCAAACTCGATATCTGGGGTTCCCTGTACTCATAAAATAGTTAACCGTTGCCAAAATGTCGGCCATTTTCTCTTTTTTTGTTATCGGACCGATTTCTTTCAAAATCCATATCTGGGGATCCTTGTACTCATAAAAGCGGTAACCATCGTCAAAATTTTAAAAAGTGGTGGCCATATTATTTTTCTTGTTATGGGACCGATTTCATTCAAAATCGATATCTGAGGATCCCTGTGCTCATAGCAGTGGTAACCGATGTCAAAATTGGAAAAATGGAAAAGTGTTTCCCCAACCTATTTGGAACGAAGTTCCTTAGCCATTTTTTTGTTATTGGACCGATTTATTTCTACCTCTATATCTGGGGTTCCCTGTGCTTATTAAATAGTTAACCATCGTCAAAATAATAAAAAGTGGTGGCCATTTTTTTTCTTGTTATGGGACCGATTTCTTTCAAAATTGATATCTGAGGATCCCCGTGCTCATAGCAGTGGTAACCGATGTCAAAATAAGAAAAATGGAAATTTTTTCCCCAGCCTATTTTGGACAAAGTTCCTTGGCCATTTTTTTTGTTATTGGACCGATTTTTTTCAAACTCGATATCTGGGGTTCCCTGTGCTTATAAAATAGTAACCGTTGCCAAAATGTCAGCCATTTTCTTTTTTTTTGTTATTGGACCGATTTCTTTCAAAATCCGTATCTGGGGATCCTTGTTCTCATAAAAGCGGTAACAATTGTCCAAGAAAAAGTGGCGGCCATCTTTGTTCTTAATATGGGGCCGATTTCTTTCTAAATCGATATCTGAGGATCTCTGTGCTCATAACAGTGGTAACCATTGTCAAAACTAGAAAAAGTGGCGGCCATTTTATTTTTTCTTGTTATGGGACTGATTTCTTTCAAAATCAATATCTGAAGATCCCTGGGCAAGTTTTGGCAACATTTACCTGTTATGACACAGTGGTAACCGTTGCCCGAACAAAAAAATGGAAAAGTTTTTCCCCCAACCTATTTGGGATGAAATTCCATATCGGAATAGCAAAGAATAATAAAAACACCTATTTAATATTTGACAAATGTTTATAGTATAAAAAAAAATTGCCGACACTTTTCTAATTTTGACGACGGCGACCTCTTTCATGAGTATGATGAATCTCTGATATTGATTTTGAAAGAAATCGGTCCAATAACAAAAATAAATAAAATGGCCGCCACTTTTTCTTATTTTGACGATGGATACCTATTTTATTAGCACTGGGAACGAACCCCGAATATCAATTTTGAAAGAAATCGGTACTATAACAAAGAAGAAGAAAATGGCCGCCTTTTTTCTTATTTTGACGATGGTTACCTCTTTTAATAGCACTGGGAACCCCAGATATCAATTTTGAAAGAAATTGGTCCAATAACAAAGAAAAAGAAAATGTCCGCCTTTTTTTTCTTATTTTGATGATGGTTACCTCTTTTATTAGTACTGGGAACCCCAGATATCAATTCTGAAAGAAATTGGTCCAATAACAAACATAAAAATGACCGCCACTTTTTCTTATTCTGACGATGGATATCTCTTTTATTAGCACTGGGAACCCCAGATATCAATTTTGAAAGAAATTGTTCCAATAACAAAAAAAAATTAATCGTTGATGAGTAGCCGACATTAAAGAGGCGTTCTACTTACTTGATTGTCTTTTTATTCTCTTTTTACGAGTTGATACTTTTTTACTTGTTTTAAAATCGTGTTCGCAGTTCTTCATGGGAACAATAATAGCTTCGATACCTGATAAAAAAAGAAGTATTTTATTAAAACCCTCGACTGTAGTGCCCCTGGTGTATAAAACTCCTTTAATAATGTCCTGCCGACCGAATCCGGTCAAGGCGGCCAACTCCTTCATCAGACTAGCCATCTGCAAGGGAGATATTATAGTACACAACTGTGTGCGCGAAGATAGGCGCGCTCTACTATTCTCTCACTTTCATAGTCCGACACGACCGGGGAGAGATATCAGCGCAGGACTGACGAGTTAGTACTGAGAATTTAAATTCTCTTTTTACAAACTAATACAAATGTCGGGATATATTTGTCTCATTTTAATTTTGACTCTTAAGAAGATCCAGAGTACGATCTATAGCCCTAGGGCTCAACTTCTGGTATTCGAACCCTCCGGGATGCTGCAGTAGTCAATAGAGCCTACAGAGCATATCAGTCTATAAAAATAAAAATAAAAATTAAGTGGCACTCGAGGACTGCCGCGGTAAAGCTATTGCATAGCATTTTTTATCAACTTATGCAATGCATTTTTATTATATTATAGATAGAAAATTTCATATATACAATACTATAAACCTAAATTTAATTCTAAAATTAAAACTAAAATAAAAACTAATTAAAATCTAAAACCCCATCCAAGCCACCGCAGTGTGGCATAGTACCCAAGATGCTGGCAGCATTACCTCTTTGGATGGCCAGGCTAATCCTTTGGCCAAGGTAGCTTTTACTTATGCAATTATAATATTTATGCAATATTTTTTTTTGCATAATAAAAATTATGCAAAAATATAATTTAAAAAACAAACAAACAAGAAAAGCGCACTGTCACTACTTCGCGAGTGATTCGAACCTGCGACATCATACACCATACGGTAAAGAAAGCGGCCGCTCGCCCACTGCGCCAAACAGAGCTACTTGTGAATCTCTAAAATGTTGAACGCTTACTGAACGACGGTGTTAGGTTTTTTTCGTTACGGAATTTCTTGATTCGGTCGCCGCGCTCAAGCTGTTTGTCCTAGTTCAAAGCTCGCGATAAAAGCTATGCAATAGCTTAAAATGGTTCAGTGCATCCATTACATACATCTTCTTCTTCTTTATCAACCTATAGACGTCCACTGCTGGACAAAGGAAGCCCATATATCGATTTTGAACGAAATCGGTCCAATAAAAAAGAATTTCAATGTGGCGGTCACTTTTAATAATTTTGCCAATCATTTCCTCTTATTTGGCCCCAGGGAAGCCCAAATATCGATTTTGAACGAAATCTGTCCAATAACAAAGAATTTCAATATGGCGGTCACTTTTTAAAATTTTGGCATCTATTTCCTCTTTCTTGACCCAAGGGAAGCCTAAATATCGAATTTGAACGAAATCGGTCCAATAACAAAGAATTTCAATATGGCGGCGACTTTTTATAATTTTGGCATCTATTTCCTCTTTCTTGACCCAAGGGAAGCCTAAATATCGATTTTGAACGAAAACGGTCCAATAACAAAGAATTTCAATATGGCGGCGACTTTTTATAATTTTGCAAATCATTTCCTCTTATTTGAGCCCAGGGAAGCCCAAATATCGATTTTGAACGAAATCGGTCCAATAACAAAGAATTTCAATATGGCGGCCACTTTTTAAAATTTTGCCATCTATTTCCTCTTTCTTGACCCAAGGGAAGCCTAAATATCGAATTTGAACGAAATCGGTCCAATAACAAAGAATTTCAATATGGCGGCGACTTTTTATAATTTTGGCATCTATTTCCTCTTTCTTGACCCAAGGGAAGCCTAAATATCGATTTTGAACGAAAACGGTCCAATAACAAAGAATTTCAATATGGCGGCGACTTTTTATAATTTTGCAAATCATTTCCTCTTATTTGAGCCCAGGGAAGCCCAAATATCGATTTTGAACGAAATCGGTCCAATAACAAAGAATTTCAATATGGCGGCCACTTTTTAAAATTTTGCCATCTATTTCCTCTTTCTTGACCCAAGGGAAGCCTAAATATCGAATTTGAACGAAATCGGTCCAATAACAAAGAATTTCAATATGGCGGCGACTTTTTATAATTTTGCCAATCATTTTCTCTTATTTGAGCCCAGGGAAGCCCAAATATCGATTTTGAACGAAATCGGTCCAATAACAAAGAATTTCAATATGGCGGTCACTTTTTAAAATTTTGGCATCTATTTCCTCTTTCTTGACCCAAGGGAAGCCTAAATATCGATTTTGAACGAAATCGGTCCAATAACAAAGAATTTCAATATGGCGGTCACTTTTTATAATTTTGCCAATCATTTCCTCTTATTTGACCCCAGGGAAGCCCAAATATCGATTTTGAACGAAATCGGTCCAATAACAAAGAATTTCAATATGGCGGTCACTTTTTAAAATTTTGGCATCTATTTCCTCTTTCTTGACCCAAGGGAAGCCTAAATATCGATTTTGAACGAAATCGGTCCAATAACAAAGAATTTCAATATGGCAGTCACTTTTTATAATTTTGCCAATCATTTCCTCTTATTTGACCCCAGGGAAGCCCAAATATCGATTTTGAACGAAATCGGTCCAATAACAAAGAATTTCAATATGGCGGTCACTTTTTAAAATTTTGGCATCTATTTCCTCTTTCTTGACCCAAGGGAAGCCTAAATATCGAATTTGAACGAAATCGGTCCAATAACAAAGAATTTCAATATGGCGGCGACTTTTTATAATTTTGCCAATCATTTTCTCTTATTTGAGCCCAGGGAAGCCCAAATATCGATTTTGAACGAAATCGGTCCAATAACAAAGAATTTCAATATGGCGGCCACTTTTTAAAATTTTGCCATCTATTTCCTCTTTCTTGACCCAAGGGAAGCCTAAATATCGAATTTGAACGAAATCGGTCCAATAACAAAGAATTTCAATATGGCGGCGACTTTTTATAATTTTGGCATCTATTTCCTCTTTCTTGACCCAAGGGAAGCCTAAATATCGATTTTGAACGAAAACGGTCCAATAACAAAGAATTTCAATATGGCGGCGACTTTTTATAATTTTGCAAATCATTTCCTCTTATTTGAGCCCAGGGAAGCCCAAATATCGATTTTGAACGAAATCGGTCCAATAACAAAGAATTTCAATATGGCGGCCACTTTTTAAAATTTTGCCATCTATTTCCTCTTTCTTGACCCAAGGGAAGCCTAAATATCGAATTTGAACGAAATCGGTCCAATAACAAAGAATTTCAATATGGCGGCGACTTTTTATAATTTTGGCATCTATTTCCTCTTTCTTGACCCAAGGGAAGCCTAAATATCGATTTTGAACGAAATCGGTCCAATAACAAAGAATTTCAATATGGCGGCCACTTTTTAAAATTTTGCCATCTATTTCCTCTTTCTTGACCCAAGGGAAGCCTAAATATCGAATTTGAACGAAATCGGTCCAATAACAAAGAATTTCAATATGGCGGCGACTTTTTATAATTTTGCCAATCATTTTCTCTTATTTGAGCCCAGGGAAGCCCAAATATCGATTTTGAACGAAATCGGTCCAATAACAAAGAATTTCAATATGGCGGTCACTTTTTAAAATTTTGGCATCTATTTCCTCTTTCTTGACCCAAGGGAAGCCTAAATATCGAATTTGAACGAAATCGGTCCAATAACAAAGAATTTCAATATGGCGGCGACTTTTTATAATTTTGCCAATCATTTTCTCTTATTTGAGCCCAGGGAAGCCCAAATATCGATTTTGAACGAAATCGGTCCAATAACAAAGAATTTCAATATGGCGGTCACTTTTTAAAATTTTGGCATCTATTTCCTCTTTCTTGACCCAAGGGAAGCCTAAATATCGATTTTGAACGAAATCGGTCCAATAACAAAGAATTTCAATATGGCGGCGACTTTTTATAATTTTGGCATCTATTTCCTCTTTCTTGACCCAAGGGAAGCCTAAATATCGATTTTGAACGAAATCGGTCCAATAACAAAGAATTTCAATATGGCGGTCACTTTTTAAAATTTTGGCATCTATTTCCTCTTTCTTGACCCAAGGGAAGCCTAAATATCGATTTTGAACGAAATCGGTCCAATAACAAAGAATTTCAATATGGCGGCGACTTTTTATAATTTTGCAAATCATTTCCTCTTATTTGAGCCCAGGGAAGCCCAAATATCGATTTTGAACGAAATCGGTCCAATAACAAAGAATTTCAACATGGCGGAAAAGTGGCACCTGTGTTTGCATACATACTTGAGATAAAAACTAATTTCATCGATATATCGATACTTTTTGGCACTTCATGCATTTCCCTAGTTGCCGATGACGCTTTCGCACGCGTAAGGATCCTTGCGGATCCGTAAGGATCCTTTCGGATCCGTTCGCGTCCGTAAGGATCCGTTCGCATCCTTACGGATCCGTAAGGATGCGAAAGGATCCTTTCGCATGCGAAACGTGAGCTACACTTGTAAGGATTTTAGGCACTTTTAGGTACAAAAAATGCGAAAGCCGAATCGATGCGAAAAGCCGAATTGATCCGTTCACGTTTCTATGGAATTTGACAGTTTTGTATGGGCGAAATCCGAAACGATCCTCACAGGTGTGGTTCCACCCTTAAAAGTACTCTCTAACCACAGATTAATGGATACTCTCTAAAGCACCCTATACATTGTCCATCTTGCTGTACGTCCCGCCAAGGACGCGGTGCTGGACAGTAGCATACGCACTATCGTGCATGACAGAGTATATTATGGGTGGAACCACATCTGTGAGGATCGATTCGCATTTATGCCGATGCTATAAGACACACTTGTAAGGATCGCGTCCTTACGGATCCGAAAGGATGCGTACGCGTCCTTACGGATCCGTAAGGATGCGTACGCGTCCTTACGGATCCGTAAGGATGCGTACGCATCCTTTCGGATCCGTAAGGAGGCGAAAGCCTATAAACATTGTTGTCTGCGTAGGGATGGTCGATGATGGCATCGATATTTTAATTGCTAGCTCAACCACGATATTAATCTTCTTCTACACAGAGGAAATGGATGCCAAAAATTGAAAAAGTCGCCGCCATATTGAAATTCTTTGTTTTTCGACCGATTTCGTTCAAAATCGATATTTAGGCTTCCCTTGGGTCAAGAAAGAGGAAATAGATGCCAAAATTTTAAAAAGTCACCGCCATATTGAAATTCTTTGTTTTTCGACCGATTTCGTTCAAAATCGATATTTAGGCTTCCCTTGGGTCAAGAAAGAGGAAATAGATGCCAAAATTTTAAAAAGTGACCGCCATATTGAAATTCTTTGTTATTGGACCGATTTCGTTCAAAATCGATATTTAGGCTTCCCTTGGGTCAAGAAAGAGGAAATAGATGCCAAAATTTTAAAAAGTGACCGCCATATTGAAATTCTTTGTTATTGGACCGATTTCGTTCAAAATCGATATTTAGGCTTTCCTTGGGTCAAGAAAGAGGAAATAGATGCCAAAATTTTAAAAAGTGACCGCCATATTGAAATTCTTTGTTATTGGACCGATTTCGTTCAAAATCGATATTTGGGCTTCCCTGGGGTCAAATAAGAGGAAATGATTGGCAAAATTATAAAAAGTGACTGCCATATTGAAATTCTTTGTTATTGGACCGATTTCGTTCAAAATCGATATTTAGGCTTCCCTTGGGTCAAGAAAGAGGAAATAGATGCCAAAATTTTAAAAAGTGACCGCCATATTGAAATTCTTTGTTATTGGACCGATTTCGTTCAAAATCGATATTTAGGCTTTCCTTGGGTCAAGAAAGAGGAAATAGATGCCAAAATTTTAAAAAGTGACCGCCATATTGAAATTCTTTGTTATTGGACCGATTTCGTTCAAAATCGATATTTGGGCTTCCCTGGGGTCAAATAAGAGGAAATGATTGGCAAAATTATAAAAAGTGACTGCCATATTGAAATTCTTTGTTATTGGACCGATTTCGTTCAAAATCGATATTTAGGCATTCTCTTGGGTCAAGAAAGAGGAAATAGATGCCAAAATTTTAAAAAGTGACCGCCATATTGAAATTCTTTGTTATTGGACCGATTTCGTTCAAAATCGATATTTAGGCTTCCCTTGGGTCAAGAAAGAGGAAATAGATGCCAAAATTTTAAAAAGTGACCGCCATATTGAAATTCTTTGTTATTGGACAGATTTCGTTCAAAATCGATATTTGGGCTTCCCTGGGGCCAAATAAGAGGAAATGATTGGCAAAATTATTAAAAGTGACCGCCACATTGAAATTCTTTTTTATTGGACCGATTTCGTTCAAAATCGATATATGGGCTTCCCTGGGGTCAAATAAGAGAAAATGATTGGCAAAATTATAAAAAGTCGCCGCCATATTGAAATTCTTTGTTATTGGACCGATTTCGTTCAAAATCGATATTTAGGCTTCCCTTGGGTCAACAAAGAGGAAATAGATGCCAAAATTTTAAAAAGTGACCGCCATATTGAAATTCTTTGTTATTGGACCGATTTCGTTCAAAATCGATATTTGGGCTTCCCTGGGGTCAAATAAGAGGAAATGATTGGCAAAATTATAAAAAGTGACCGCCATATTGAAATTCTTTGTTATTGGACCGATTTCGTTCAAAATCGATATTTAGGCTTCCCTTGGGTCAAGAAAGAGGAAATAGATGCCAAAATTTTAAAAAGTGACCGCCATATTGAAATTCTTTGTTATTGGACCGATTTCGTTCAAAATCGATATTTAGGCTTCCCTTGGGTCAAGAAAGAGGAAATAGATGCCAAAATTTTAAAAAGTGACCGCCATATTGAAATTCTTTGTTATTGGACCGATTTCGTTCAAAATCGATATTTGGGCTTCCCTGGGGCCAAATAAGAGGAAATGATTGGCAAAATTATTAAAAGTGACCGCCACATTGAAATTCTTTTTTATTGGACCGATTTCGTTCAAAATCGATATTTGGGCTTCCCTGGGGTCAAATAAGAGAAAATGATTGGCAAAATTATAAAAAGTCGCCGCCATATTGAAATTCTTTGTTATTGGACCGATTTCGTTCAAAATCGATATTTAGGCTTCCCTTGGGTCAAGAAAGAGGAAATAGATGCCAAAATTTTAAAAAGTGACCGCCATATTGAAATTCTTTGTTATTGGACCGATTACGTTCAAAATCGATATTTGGGCTTCCCTGGGGCCAAATAAGAGGAAATGATTGGCAAAATTATTAAAAGTGACCGCCACATTGAAATTCTTTTTTATTGGACCGATTTCGTTCAAAATCGATATTTAGGCTTCCCTTGGGTCAAGAAAGAGGAAATAGATGCCAATATTTTAAAAAGTGACCGCCATATTGAAATTCTTTGTTATTGGACAGATTTCGTTCAAAATCAATATTTAGGCTTCTCTGGGTTCAAAGTTGTTCGTGGTTTAGATTTTTAGTTCGCGTACGTCGATGATATTTTAGTTTCTTCAAAAGATAGCGAACAGCATGCAAAACATTTACGTATTCTTTTCAAACGTTTTTGAAGGATACGGTATAGTTGATAACGAGAAGAATGGTATTTTAATGTTCCAGAGGTTCGTTTCCTTGGATACAAAATAAGCGCTCCCGGGATTGGCTCTCCTGCTGACCGCATTAAGAGTTTACAGGATTTTCCTCTACCTAAAACAGTACAGGGATTTAGAAGATATGATTAATTTTTATCGAAAATTTCTCCCTAGCATAGCGCGACTTCAAGCAACATTAATAGATGCTTTATCAAAACTTCAAGATAAAAGTGCTAAACCTTTTACTGGGACTCCCGATTTAGAGCGTATCCTACTTCCTACTAATATTATAAAGGCGAAAGTTTGTATGTATGTTTGTTCCTCTTTAACGCAAAAACTACTGGATGGATTTGGCTGAAATTTGGAATGGAGATAGATTATACCCTGGATAAACACATAAGCTACAAATTATTCCGGAAAAATCCAAGGTTCCCGCGGGATTTTGAAAAACCACTGATAGATGGCGCTGATTGTACTTAAATCACGCTTACATTATCCGCAGTATCGAGAATAAGTAAAAAATTCCAATTCAACAATCAAGTAGGATAACCACAGTTATTGAAGTTTTTCATTAGCAATAGAAAATTTCTTAGGGATTAGGGATGGATTACGAAATAAATAATACAATTAGTACAAGGTATCGATTTGTCCAGTCATAGTGAGTACATTGCTAGATATTATAATGACTGGTCATGTGTGTATAATTTATAATTTTTAATAGGATAATAGGATAGGATAGGATCTACACATGATGTAATCCATCCCTAATCCCTAAGAAATTTTCTATTGCTAATGAAAAACTTCAATAACTGTGTTTATCCTACTTGATTGTTGAATTGGAATTTTTTACTTATTCTCGATACTGCGGATAATGTAAGCGTGATTTAAGTACAATCAGCGCCATCTATCAGTGGTTTTTCAAAATCCCGCGGGAACCTTGGATTTTCCGGAATAATTTGTAGCCTATATGTTAATCCAGGGTATAATCTATCTTTTTTTTTTTTTTTTTTTAATTTTTTATTCAGAAATATAATAACAAGTATTAGTAAACTTATTCTACCACGCCAAACTGCACATGCAGTTTGTTGGCGAGTCTGCGCTCATACAATTAATAAACTTATAACTACATATTATATTCTAATGCTAGCCTACTTGTGTCGGTCAGTCTGTCAGTCGGTCAGTCAGTCAGTCGGTCGGTCGGTCGGTCGGTTCCATTCCAAATTTCAGCCAAATCCATCCAGTAGTTTTTGCGTTAAAGAGGAACAAACATACACACAAACTTTCGCCTTTATAATATTAGTAGGAAGTAGGAAGTAGGATGAAACGGAAAATAAAAAAGTAGTTGGGGATAGAATTTAATTTGACTTGAAAATGTATTAAAGCGGAAATGTGGGCTGATTGGTTGAATGTAAGGGGAAATTGTAATCATCCATTCCATCCATTTTGTTAGTCTAAAAATATAAAAGGGAAATGTGAATTAGTTTAAAGTTAGTTCTCGTTCAGCGTGGGAGCCGACTGTGGCTCCATAAGTGTTTTCGATATTTACTTTTATATTTTAAAAGATGTGCTGTCGTGGAGTTTCTTTGCCCTTTCTTCTACACGACTATAGCACTTTGCGAAACGGCATTAGAGTCATTTTTATAATATATAGATCTATACTGAACAACATAATTAAATACAGATAGATGTTGATGAAGGAGTTTTCTTTACAATCCTTGTTACGTCCTTTGTGTAGGTAGTTATTTTTATTGATGGAAGGCGATTGCTGAGAATGATGATCTGTTCTGATATTGTGTGTGATTCCTTTTATTAGACGCTCGGCGATGAGGGGGGTGCCGTCATACTTTTAAAACTTATGGCAAATATTTCCTCTTTCTTGACCACAGGAAGCCGAAATATCGATTTTGAATATCGATTTTGAATTTCAATATGGCGGTGACTTTTTAAAATTTTGGCATCTATTTTCTCTTTCTTGTCTCAAGGGAAGCCTAAATATCGATTTTGAACGAAATCGGTCCAATAACAAAGAATTTCAATATGGCGGCGACTTTTTATAATTTTGCCAATCATTTCCTCTTATTTGACCCCAAGGAAGCCCAAACATCGATTTTGAACGAAATCTTTCCAATAAAAAAGAATTTCAATATGGCGGTCACTTTTTAAAATTTTGGAATCTATTTCCTCTTTCTTGACCCAAGGGAAGCCTAAATATCGATTTTGAACGAAATCGGTCCAATAACAAAGAATTTCAATATGGCGGCGACTTTTTATAATTTTGCAAATCATTTCCTCTTATTTGAGCCCAGGGAAGCCCAAATATCGATTTTGAACGAAATCGGTCCAATAACAAAGAATTTCAATATGGCGGCGACCTTTTAAAATTTTGCCATCTATTTCCTCTTTCTTGACCCAAGGGAAGCCTAAATATCGATTTTGAACGAAATCGGTCCAATAACAAAGAATTTCAATATGGCGGCGACTTTTTATAATTTTGCAAATCATTTCCTCTTATTTGAGCCCAGGGAAGCCCAAATATCGATTTTGAACGAAATCGGTCCAATAACAAAGAATTTCAATATGGCGGTCACTTTTTATAATGTTGCCAATCATTTCCTCTTATTTGACCCCAGGGAAGCCCAAATATCGATTTTGAACGAAATCGGTCCAATAACAAAGAATTTCAATATGGCGGTCACTTTTTAAAATTTTGGCATCTATTTCCTCTTTCTTGACCCAAGGGAAGCCTAAATATCGATTTTGAACGAAATCGGTCCAATAACAAAGAATTTCAATATGGCGGTGACTTTTTATGATATTGCCAATCATTTCCTCTTATTTGACCCCAGGGAAGCCCAAATATCGATTTTGAACGAAATCGGTCCAATAACAAAGAATTTCAATATGGCGGTCACTTTTTATAATTTTGCCAATCACTTCCTCTTATTTGACCCCAGGGAAGCCCAAATATCGATTTTAAACGAAATCGGTCCAATAACAAAGAATTTCAATATGGCGGTCACTTTTTATAATGTTGCCAATCATTTCCTCTTATTTGACCCCAGGGAAGCCCAAATATCGATTTTGAACGAAATCGGTCCAATAACAAAGAATTTCAATATGGCGGCGACTTTTTATAATTTTGCAAATCATTTCCTCTTATTTGACCCCAGGGAAGCCCAAATATCGATTTTGAACGAAATCGGTCCAATAACAAAGAATTTCAATATGGCGGTCACTTTTTAAAATTTTGGCATCTATTTCCTCTTTCTTGACCCAAGGGAAGCCTAAATATCGATTTTGAACGAAATCGGTCCAATAACAAAGAATTTCAATATGGCGGTCACTTTTTAAAATTTTGCAAATCATTTCCTCTTATTTGAGCCCAGGGAAGCCCAAATATCGATTTTGAACGAAATCGGTCCAATAACAAAGAATTTCAATATGGCGGTCACTTTTTATAATGTTGCCAATCATTTCCTCTTATTTGAGCCCAGGGAAGCCCAAATATCGATTTTGAACGAAATCGGTCCAATAACAAAGAATTTCAATATGGCGGTCACTTTTTAAAATTTTGCCATCTATTTCCTCTTTCTTGACCCAAGGGAAGCCTAAATATCGATTTTGAACGAAATCGGTCCAATAACAAAGAATTTCAATATGGCGGCGACTTTTTATAATTTTGCAAATCATTTCCTCTTATTTGAGCCCAGGGAAGCCCAAATATCGATTTTGAACGAAATCGGTCCAATAACAAAGAATTTCAATATGGCTGTCACTTTTTATAATTTTGCAAATCATTTCCTCTTATTTGAGCCCAGGGAAGCCCAAATATCGATTTTGAACGAAATCGGTCCAATAACAAAGAATTTCAACATGGCGGAAAAGTGGCACCTGTGTTTGCATACATACTTGAGATAAAAACTAATTTCATCGATATATCGATACTTTTTGGCACTTCATGCATTTCCCTAGTTGCCGATGACGCTTTCGCACGCGTAAGGATCCTTACGGATCCGTAAGGATCCTTTCGGATCCGTTCGCGTCCGTAAGGATCCGTTCGCATCCTTACGGATCCGTAAGGATGCGAAAGGATCCTTTCGCATGCGAAACGTGAGCTACACTTGTAAGGATTTTAGGCACTTTTAGGTACAAAAAATGCGAAAGCCGAATCGATGCGAAAAGCCGAATTGATCCGTTCACGTTTCTATGGAATTTGACAGTTTTGTATGGGCGAAATCCGAAACGATCCTCACAGGTGTGGTTCCACCCTATAATGTACTCTGTGCATGACAGATGCAATGAAACTTTAGTAGAGAACGCACGCAATTTTTTTGTAATGCCACCTCCCACCAATGTTGTCAAGATGTCAAAGGATGGGAATTCTACTTGTGTTATCTTTAGAACAAAAAAAAAAAGGAAAAGGTTCTGGATCAAAACAATCTATAAAAAACGAGCACAGTGCTTTTTTGTTTGTTCATGTAAAATATTCCACAAACAGGTGTGGAATTTGTGTTTTTCAATAAATCGCAATATAATTTCGCGATCTTCCATTTTTAGAGTCCCGTACCAAATTCTAAAAATGGAACCCTTATGGTGAGACTTTCTCCGTCCGTCCGTCCGTCTGTAACAGTCGATTATTTCAGTAACTATTAAAGCTATCGACTAGCCCTACATCATTGGAATAAAAAAATAATCGAAAATTATTTTTAGTTCTATTAAAAAAGGGGGAAAATCAGGAATTAACTATACCGAGTGGGGTATCATATGAAAGGCCTTTACCTGTACATTCTAAAACAGATTTGTATTTATTTTTATCTGTAAGTTTTTGATTAATTGGGCAAAATGTCGAAAATAATACCCCCCCCCCCCCTCTTATCTCCAAAGATTACCAATCGAAAAATCAGATATAATTATGGTCAATAGAGGTTTATGCATATTTTACAGGAAAAATAAAACCAACGCTCTAACTAGCATAGTTTTTTTTATATTAACAATAAACCTCTACAAGCAAAGTTATATTGAAAGATGAATAAGCAAATAAAAAAAAATTTAAATATTTCCATGGGTACACTTTTTATTTTGACTTAAGAAAATTTCATATATACAGTCTATTTGGAGAGAGGTTACCATTATATGTAAACAAAACATACCGGGCAGGACATTTCAGTTTTGCTAACACTATTTTCACTGTTCGCGCTATAAATCACTCACAAACGTTTTATTTCCCGAAGCAAAACATTTTTAAGTTTATAATAAACACAAATGTAATTCAAACTATGCAGTTTACGATATTATTTTAGCATTAATCTAGTCACCATCGGAAAAAAAAAACACAGACTAATAGCCAAGTTTGTGTTTGACATATGAAATAGAACAAATCCCTAGTGCTGGAAATAAAACGTGAACCATAGAGTGAATGATAAGAACGAGCTTAGTCGATTGTAAAATCGGAAGTCGTATTTATTACGCTCGTAGATCCGTGCATTAAGGCAAATGGCAACCGGTTAGCGATGCGTGACTGCGAATGATCTGACTATTCGAATAATTTACAACTACTAATGTACACATTTTCGAATTGAACATTAGTATTATATTAATGCTCATAATCGAATGACGACTACTTATTAGTATTTTAATTACTCTTCATGTTTCGACTGCGTTGTTCAGCGCGAAATGTCAGTTCAGGCTAGTCGAAATGCCTACTACATTATTCACGACTCGGATTCTCGGAAAAGAAGTAGAGACTTTAACTAATGGTTTCAATTGTACGATTGGAATGTTAACCTGATTCTTTAAGTTTATAAATCTATTTCAAAATTGTCAAGTAGTTTAAAGTAGTTACTAATCATGGTAAATCATTCGATCAGTTAGAATGATTTATAAAGTCGAATAATTCGACAATCATAATAGGAGAAGGATTGTAATAACAAATATAATAAAAATAATAGTATAATATAAATACTAATAAAAATAAAATATTGTAAGGAAAAACCATTTATAAATTCAATATGTAATAAATTAAAATTAATTCAAACATAATATTTTATGTAACATTTACAGTTAGCTACAAAGGGGAATGCCCACTGTCCATACAACTTTGGGCCCATCGCGCACATGCAAAGATTTATTAATGCATTATTTATTTAGGCTTTTTAGTGTATCTTATAAAATAAAATCTGGTTCAGCTGGCCGCCAGACTAATAATATGAGAAATGTAGCGTATTTTTGTAACCATTTTGGGGTTATGTTTTTGACAGAGAGCTTAATTGTCTGTATTTTTACACTATCCTTGACTTGTTCCTGTTTCAAAATATCACTGTTTATTACTTTAAAACAATAAAACCTACGATTAAAACAACAAATACGCATTTCGCAAGATGACAGACAATAGACATATCAGACCATTCCTAGTTCCATGTATCAGCCAGAGACACCATCTTCAAAAACATGAGTGAAAGGAAATGTCATCTGATGTCAAAAAATGAATGTTGCCATTTACCATTTCACTCGTGAGTGAAAATATTTATAATCGATTCTTGAATAATACTCGAACACAATCGGTACTGCAGAGTCACTTAAACATATGAGAGCCGTCGGTATTGTTAAGACGTAATCCTGCTGTGTATCGCCTATACATAACTAGTGACCCGCCCCAGCTTCACACGGATAGTAGAGCATATTACGCCTATACTTTGCAATCTCCTTGAAATGTTCCCTAAGTTATATTGAACAGCATATTGAACAGTATGTAGGCTTATAAAAGAAGTATTGCTCGGCTTATAATGTAGCAATGTCAACGCGGCGCTGGGGTGGTCACTGGTCGCATCTCGTGAGCGAGTCCCGTCATTGCCATTGGGTTGAAATCCTCGTATTTATTTTTGCGCGCGTTCGTTTTTATTTTGCGATAGCTCCTAAGATATTCATTTAAATTGTATGGTGTAACGCATTATCATAATGTGCATCAAATGCTTATGGTAACTAACGTATTTAAGTTAATAAGGTTTAATACTGTTCCGTCTGAATTGATTTCCAATAACCGCATGGTATGTGACCATTTTTTTTAAACTTAAAATGGGTATAGTAAGCTATCCTTAAAAGATAGATATATGCCATCACGGACTTTTCTGTAAAGACTTATCCCACCATACCACCACCATAAATTGTTTTGATAAATCTAAAAGAGATTAGGCAGCGTTTTCGATGAAAGCTCCCACGTGGCTTGAATTTTTCCGACATTGTCAACAATTATCGTCATATTTCAACTAATTTACACAAAACCTTAATACACTAAAACCTTCCTCATGAATCACCCTATCTATTGATAAAAACCACATGAAAATCCATTCGGTAGTTTTTGAGTTTATCGCGAACAGACAGACAGACAGACGCGGCGGGGAACTTTGTTTTATAATATGTAGTGATAAGAATTATGAATACACTTCAAGAAATGAACTAAAGGGTTTTACACAATATAGTATACTTTTCAAATATAAATATACACACACCCATTAAACGCTACACAAATCTGATAATAATCGAAAAAATCGACAGTATCGATTAGTATCATGGTTGATGCTGGCAATATTTTAAAGAAAATGGCTACAACTTGGATCACAGACTATAGATTCAGCTTACTCGAGTCATTATAAATACTTTTAATTTATGAAAATGACTGATAATAGTGGCGGGCTTCATAATATTATGATAATTCGTATTTATTTATTTTAAAATGGTTCTGTAATTTGGATAAATTCTATCGTGCTGTCCGCGGAGGGCCCAAAAGTTGGCATTCCCCTTTGAATATTTAAAATTATAGGATCCGTATTGAAAGGTCTTAATAATATCGTTTCCAACATCACAATTCAGAAGAATATCATATTAAATAGTATTGGTAATCGATTTAAGAATGTATTCATTCAATCAATCGTTCATTCTCAACTTGTCTGCCAATGTTTCGCATCACTAGTACAGTGAAAATATAATCACGTAATCTGACGCCATAATTGTTTACGTATAATGGTAACCTCTCCCCAAATAGACTGTACAATACTATATTAAACCTAAATTTAATTCTAAAATTAAAACTAAAATAAAAAATCGGCCAAGTGCGAGTCGGGCCTCGCTCTTTTAGGGTTCCGTTAAAAAAAATTAAATTAAAAGATTTCCATCTACCCACCTACCCATTTTAATTTATTTTTTTTTATTTAATTTAATTTTTATTATTTGTCGTTAAAGCGGCAATAGAAATACATAATATGTGAAAATTTCATCTGTCTATCTATTACGGTTTACGAGATACAGCCCGCTGACAGACGGACGGACGGACGTACGGACGGACGGACGGACAGCGTAGGCTTAGTAATAGGGTCCCGTTGGTACCCTTTGGGTACGGAACCCTAAAAACTAATTAAAATCTAAAACCCCATCCAAGCCACCGCAGTGTGGCATAGTACCCAAGATGCTGGCAGCATTACCTCTTTGGATGGCCAAGCTAATCCTTTGGCCAAGGTAGTTGCCAGCTCTTGGATCCCCGGTAGACTCGATCACTCTTTTTGATATCTCTAAAAAAAGTGCGCGAGCCTCCGGGCCCCACGGCCTCTACACCAAAAGGCGCAAATATGAAACCACTGTCAAGTTTTTCATATTTGCGCCTCTTAGCCTGTTCGGCGTTAATAGCCGCTGCACCCGCCACAGAGGAGGTCGCATGGATGTGGGAAGCAGCTAGAGTATCTACACAGGTGGCATCCCACACAAGCGACCTCCCTGTCCTCCAAGGAACAAGCGTCATACCATCAGGTCTCTTGCCATCACTACGTGCCAAACCAATAGGTTCTAATACAGCTGGCACGTGAGCAGTAGCAAGAGACCTGCGGATGATGTCGTTGAGGGCATTGTGGCGGGAGAAACGACAAGCGCTCTTCGAACAGGAGAGCCCGTGATGACCGTAAGTGTCGACGCGGTCACCGCAGTGGCAACGGTGAGGCTGGGTTATTTTGGCGCCAAGCCTAAGACCAGCTACCACTGCAAGAGTGGCGTGGTCTAAAAGAGTGCCCAGATTAGCAGAAGGGATAGCATGGAGCCAGTGTCCGGATTCTTTCGCAGAGACAGCGAGAAGACGAGCACGGTCTTTGGAATTTGCTTACATTAACATTGCGTCGAAAGTTTTTTTACAAATAATGTCATCCCACTGTCTCTGGGAAGGAAGAGAAACCGGCAATTGATTTGGGCTAATCGCTGACCATCCATTTCTTGCCTCTGCCAAGTACGACACCTCAATTGATCCCAAAGACTGGGATATAATTTTTTTAAAGAGAGTGTGTGTACTATAAGCAGAGGAAAGAAAAGCTGGCAGAGAGACACTAGAAATTTTGCGGATTCCCAGACCTCCATACCTGATCGGAAGAGAAGCCTGGGCCCATACTTGATCATCTATCGGACAATTTAAGATGTCAGATAGAATATTTTGTATAAAATTATCCAAATTTTCCAATAAATTATTAAATTTCCAAAGAGGTGAACATCTAACGAAATAAGTAAATTTTGGAACAAATAAGCAGAATCGAATGATGGTCATTGCCATATGAGGATTAATATCTAACAGATGATGGGAAGTGTTTTTGAATTTAGAAATTAAGTCAGTAAAAAATTGAGGAACTGAGGCCTCTAGAACAGGTGCTCCTAAGAGGCGAAGTGACTCATCGTTTAAAATTTTAATACCCGGAGCTAAAATATTGAATTTATTTAATATGTGCAGTTTGGATTCGGCCGAAAAAGAATTTGGAATATAAATTTCACATTTATCAAAGTTAAGTTCCAAGCCAATAGTTTTAAATTTTGATATAATTATTTCCAAATCCTCCAAAACCGAACTCACTTCGCCGCCCAAGGTTCCATCATCCAAATACCAAACATTGAATTTGGAATTTAGAACCGAAATTATAGGGTGTATGGCCAAACTAAAAATAACTGGTCCAAGCGGATCCCCTTGCTGACAGCCGACAGCGGAGCTCAGAACATTCTTTTTGTGTACGAGCTTTGAAGGTTCCCGGTAGCACTGCGCCAAGTATGGGAAAAACTGTGGAAATTTATTTTTTACTTCTGAGAGGAGGACCCCCCGATCCACTGAATTGAAGGCATTCTTCACATCAATTTTAAGGAGTACCTCCTCCCGGGAGTTAAGGAGGAATGTGCGAGCAGCGTGAACAGCTGCTTCGCATCCCCCCTTTACCCCAAAGCCTAACTGAATTGGGACAAAATTAGAAGATATTAAAGGAAGAATTTTTTTACAGCAAATTTTGGAAACGACGCGCCGAATCGTTGAACCCACTGCTATGGGACGAATACCACCATCCTTTTTTTTAGGGCACATAAATTTGCTCCATATAAGGTTTTAGTTATTTCATGGGGTACTCGTCCAGATAGCATCAGGTTCACCAGATCAGTGATCGATTTCAGAAGGGTACCACCTACGTCAACGTTTGCACCACAAACTAAGTCTTTAAAGTGCTGTGGTGACAAACCATCGAGCCCTGCAGCGGAACCACTTCTGAAAGACATCAGAGCTCCCAGCACGTCATTTGTAGTGGCCTGAAAAATAAAATCGCTATTTGTCGGTGGGTCTGGAAAAGAGGAATCAGGAGAAGGAGATGGGTGTTTAGAACGCAGTGCTTCCAGAGTCTCCGCTGTATCAGGAGCAATTGTGTCACTGGAGAATAAAAGTCGAGCCGCTCCCTTAAGGTCGCCGTCGCTTATTTTGTTTTCAATATTTTTTTTTTATCATAATTGTGTTTCAAATATGGATGAGATTGTGTATGTGTCACGTGTAGTGGATTTAACTGTATGGTAGTATTATAAATGTTGCTGTCATTTAATGTGCAGTTATTTTTTATTTTCTGTGTAAGGGAGAGGTTTTGACTCTTATCCGCATGTAGCGTGAGGTACGCGAAAGTGAGCAGCAGCTCCCAGCTTCGGCAGGTGTTATGAGTGATGACATTATCTATGGTTTTTTTAACGAACATGAAACTGAATGGCGTGATCCTCGAGGAATGCGTCTGATTAATGGGATGGAATTCTTAAAAGTACTTAATGATTCGCAGAGGTTATCAACACATCCATTAATTGGAAGGGAAGAAAATGAAATGGGAGGTATCGATGGCGCAAATGACGATTTGTGAACTCTACCTACATGAATTTTTAAACCTTTACTATTTTTAAAATACCGAGGCTGGGAACACTGATCACAACGCACGCTATCCTGCGACATAAAAACCCCGGCTGTCTCAACCTAGAACAAGTGGCTTGGCACCATAATAACACATTATTATAATATATATAGCTCGATTACCACTGACACACTCACTCACTCACTCACTCATTGACAGGGTTGTTCTCCTAGAAGGAGACGGAAATCGATATAATGATGTTCGGGAGATGTGTTTGGGGGGGGGATTCGAGTTGGGGAAAATTATGACATTTCGGAAAAACAAGATGGCGGCCGACGTGAATCTTGCAACTCTTTTGTTTTCCAACCGATTTCTTTGAAATTTTGGATTATTGTAGAAATTAGTAAACGATTAACAGAAAAAGTGAAAAAAGTTAAAAAAACAAGATGGCGGCCGAGCTGTGACGTCTCAAATTTCCGACCCCTCTCCTGTAAAATTTTGTATGAAAAAAATTTTTTTCACCCATGGTGTCGAATAGAGCTCAAAGAATGTTACTCGGAGAAAGGTGGAGAGAGCTGATGAGTGAGGAGTTCGGAGACGGGCGAGGGGCACGGCCAGGGTATACAAGATAGGTGGAGGGTGCTCGACCAAATGTCATTCGAAACCTCGAGCAGTTGCCAGTGAGTTGAAAAAAAATTCCAAAATGGCGGAAAAAAAATGGCGGCAAATTTTGTCCGTCTCTCTCTCGGAGACTATAAAAGATGGAGGAGCGGTTTCTCGACAAAAGATGATCAAAACCCGGAGGTCTACCTGGTGAGTAGGAAAAAAATTCAAGATGGCGGATTTTTTTTTTCCATACAAAATGTATGGGGAATATTGAAGGGACTAGAAGTTGGGAACTATGCAAGACATTGATTTTGATAGGTTCATAGGTGTCTTAGATCTCGGAGAATTAAAAAAGAAAAATATACTGGCCGAATTGAGAACCTCCTCCTTTTTGGAAATGGGTTAAAAAAGGTGAAAGAGTGGTTTTTTTGCCAACTATCCACGCGACCAACTAGGTGGGGTGTGCTCCAACAAAAATTACTCGAAACCACATCCAATTAGCAGGGAGTTGAAAAAAAAACTCCAAAATGGCGGATTCAAGATGGCGGCCATAGAAACTTTCTCTGGTGTCTATCTCGGAGAGTATAAAAGATGGAAGAGTAGTTTCTTGGCAACAGATGATCAAGACCCAAAGGTCTACTTGATGATCAGGAAAAAAAAAGATGGCGGATTTTTTTTCCATGCGAAATATATGGCGAATATTGATTTTTCTTTTTTTTTCTTCTTTTTGTTTCTTTTTCTTTTTTTTTTCTTTTTCTTCATTTTTCTTTTTTTTCTCTTCTTTTTTTCTTTTTCTTTTGCTTTTACTTTTTTTCTTTTCTTTTTCGTTTTTCCTTTTTTCTTTTTCTTTTCCTTTTTTTTCATTTTTCTTTTCTTTTTTCCTTTTTTTTTATTATTTTTCTTTTGTTTCATTTTTCATTTTCTTTTTTCTTTCTTCTTTTTTCTTTTCTTTTTTTCTTTTTTTTTCTTTTTCTTTTGTGAATGAGGAGCACGGACAGGTTATTGCAGATAGATGGGGTTCGAACAAATTTTTTGGCGAAAGATGACCAGAATTCGAAGGTCTACTTGATGATTAAAAAAATCGCGGTCCGCTTTAGCGGGCCGCGCACCCACGCGCCTTACTTTTAGTAAAACACTTCCCGCGAGCTGCTTTAGCAGCTCGCGCACCGAGCGAAATACTAGTTATTATAATATATATAGCTCGATTACCACTGACTGACTGACTCACTGATTGACACGATTGTTCTCCTAGAAGGAGACGGAAATCGATATAATGATGTAGGGGAGATATGTCCAGGTGGGGGATTCGAGTTGGGGAAAATTATGACATTTCGGAAAAACAAGATGGCGGCCGACGTGAATCTTGCAACTCTTTTGTTTTCCAACCGATTTCTTTGAAATTTTGGATTATTGTAGAAATTAGTAAACGATTAACAGAAAAAGTGAAAAAAAATAAAAAAACAAGATGGCGGCCGAGCTGTGACGTCTCAAATTTCCGACCCCTCTCCTGTAAAATTTTGTATGAAAAAAATTTTTTTCACCCATGGTGTCGTATAGAGCTCAAAGAATGTGACTCGGAGAAAGGTGGCGAGAGCTGATGAGTGAGGAGTTCGGAGACGGGCGAGGGGCGCGGCCAGGGTATAGAAGATAGGTGGAGGGTGCTCGACCAAATGTCATTCGAAACCTCGAGCAGTTGCCAGTGCGTTGAAAAAAAATTCCAAAATGGCGGAAAAAAAATGGCGGCAAATTTTGTCCGTCTCCCTCTCGGAGACTATAAGAGATGGAGGAGCGGTTTCTCGACAAAAGATGATCAAAACCCGGAGGTCTACCTGGTGAGTAGGAAAAAAATTCAAGATGGCGGATTTTTTTTTTCCATACTAAATGTATGGGGAATATTGAAGGGACTAGAAGTTGGGAACTATGCAAGACATTGATTTTGATAGGTTCATAGGGCTTTTTTTCTTTTTCTTTTTTTCATTTTACATTTGTTTTTTTTTGTTTTTTTTTTTTCATTTTTTTTTTCTTTTTTTTCTTTTTCTTTTGTGAATGAGGAGCACGGCCAGGTTATTGCAGATAGGTGGGGTGTGCTCGAACAAATTTTTTGGCAAAAGATGACCAGAATCCGAAGGTCTACTTGAAAAGTAAAAAAAATCGCGGTCCGCTTTAGCGGGCCGCGCACCCACGCGCCCTACTTGTAGTAACAACACTTCCCGCGAGCTGCTTTAGCAGCTCGCGCACCGAGCGAAATAAATAAAGCCGAACAATCGCGGTCCGCTTTAGCGGGCCGCGCACCCACGCGCCTTACTTTTAGTAAAACACTTCCCGCGAGCTGCTTTAGCAGCTCGCGCACCGAGCAAACGCTAGTTATTATTTATAATATATATAGCTCGATTACCACTGACTGACTGATTCACTGATTGACATAATTGTTCTCCTAGAAAGAGACAAAAAACGATAAAATGATGTACGGGAGATATGTTCGGGTGGGGGATTCGAGTGGGGAAAAATTATGACATTTCGGAAAAACAAGATGGCGGCCGACGTGAATCTTGCAACTCTTTTGTTTTCCAACCGATTTCTTTGAAATTTTGGATTATTGTAGAAATTTGTAAACGATTAACAGAAAAAGTGAAAAAAATTAAAAAAACAAGATGGCGGCCGAGCTGTGACGTCTCAAATTTCCACCCCTCTCCTGTAAAATTTTGTATGAAAAAAATTTTTTTCACCCATGGTGTCGTATAGAGCTCAAAGAATGTGACTCGGAGAAAGGTGGAGAGAGCTGATGAGTGAGGAGTTCGGAGACGGGCGAGGGGCACGGCCAGGGTATAGAAGATAGGTGGAGGGTGCTCGACCAAATGTCATTCGAAACCTCGAGCAGTTGCCAGTGAGTTGAAAAAAAATTCCAAAATGGCGGAAAAAAAATGGCGGCAAATTTTGTCCGTCTCTCTCTCGGAGACTATAAAAGATGGAGGAGCGGTTTCTCGACAAAAGATGATCACAACCCGGAGGTCTACCTGGTGAGTAGGAAAAAAATTCAAGATGGCGGATTTTTTTTTCCCCCCATACAAAATGTATGGGGAATATTGAAGGGACTAGAAGTTGGGAACTATGCAAGACATTGATTTTGATAGGTTCATAGGGCTTTTTTTCTTTTTCTTTTTTTTCATTTTACATTTGCTTTTTTTCTTGTTTTTCTTTTTTTTTCTTTTTCATTTGTGAATGAGGAGCACGGCCAGGTTATTGCAGATAGGTGGGGTGTGCTCGAACAAATTTTTTGGCAAAAGATGACCAGAATCCGAAGGTCTACTTGATGAGTAAAAAAATCGCGGTCCGCTTTAGCGGGCCGCGCACCCACGCGCCCTACTTGTAGTAATAACACTTCCCGCGAGCTGCTTTAGCAGCTCGCGCACCGAGCGAAATAAATAAAGCCGAACAATCGCGGTCCGCTTTAGCGGGCCGCGCACCCACGCGCCTTACTTTTAGTAAAACACTTCCCGCGAGCTGCTTTAGCAGCTCGCGCACCGAGCGAAATAAATAAAGCCGAACAATCGCGGTCCGCTTTAGCGGGCCGCGCACCCACGCGCCTTACTTTTAGTAAAACACTTCCCGCGAGCTGCTTTAGCAGCTCGCGCACCGAGCAAACGCTAGTTATTATAATATATATAGCTCGATTACCACTGACTGACTGATTCACTGATTGACATAATTGTTCTCCTAGAAAGAGACAAAAAACGATAAAATGATGTACGGGAGATATGTTCGGGTGGGGGATTCGAGTGGGGAAAAATTATGACATTTCGGAAAAACAAGATGGCGGCCGACGTGAATCTTGCAACTCTTTTGTTTTCCAACCGATTTCTTTGAAATTTTGGATTATTGTAGAAATTTGTAAACGATTAACAGAAAAAGTGAAAAAAATTAAAAAAACAAGATGGCGGCCGAGCTGTGACGTCTCGAATTTCCACCCCTCTCCTGTAAAATTTTGTATGAAAAAAATTTTTTTCACCCATGGTGTCGTATAGAGCTCAAAGAATGTGACTCGGAGAAAGGTGGAGAGAGCTGATGAGTGAGGAGTTCGGAGACGGGCGAGGGGCACGGCCAGGGTATAGAAGATAGGTGGAGGGTGCTCGACCAAATGTCATTCGAAACCTCGAGCAGTTGCCAGTGAGTTGAAAAAAAATTCCAAAATGGCGGAAAAAAAATGGCGGCAAATTTTGTCCGTCTCTCTCTCGGAGACTATAAAAGATGGAGGAGCGGTTTCTCGACAAAAGATGATCACAACCCGGAGGTCTACCTGGTGAGTAGGAAAAAAATTCAAGATGGCGGATTTTTTTTTCCCCCCATACAAAATGTATGGGGAATATTGAAGGGACTAGAAGTTGGGAACTATGCAAGACATTGATTTTGATAGGTTCATAGGGCTTTTTTTCTTTTTCTTTTTTTTCATTTTACATTTGCTTTTTTTCTTGTTTTTCTTTTTTTTTCTTTTTCATTTGTGAATGAGGAGCACGGCCAGGTTATTGCAGATAGGTGGGGTGTGCTCGAACAAATTTTTTGGCAAAAGATGACCAGAATCCGAAGGTCTACTTGATGAGTAAAAAAATCGCGGTCCGCTTTAGCGGGCCGCGCACCCACGCGCCCTACTTGTAGTAATAACACTTCCCGCGAGCTGCTTTAGCAGCTCGCGCACCGAGCGAAATAAATAAAGCCGAACAATCGCGGTCCGCTTTAGCGGGCCGCGCACCCACGCGCCTTACTTTTAGTAAAACACTTCCCGCGAGCTGCTTTAGCAGCTCGCGCACCGAGCGAAATAAATAAAGCCGAACAATCGCGGTCCGCTTTAGCGGGCCGCGCACCCACGCGCCTTACTTTTAGTAAAACACTTCCCGCGAGCTGCTTTAGCAGCTCGCGCACCGAGCAAACGCTAGTTAATATATATATAGCTGCTGGGGCTGATTCACTGACTGATTCACTGATTCACTGATTCACTCACTCATTGATCACCTCTCCTGTAAAATTTTGTATGAAAAATTTTTTTTTCACCGATGGTTTCGTATAGAGGACAAAAATTCATTCGGAGGAAAAATATGGAGAGAGCTGATGATTGAGGATTTCGGAGACGGGTGAGGAGCACGGCCAGGGTATTGAAGATAGGTGGGGTGTGCTCGAACAAAAGTCACTCGGAACTTCATCCAATTCGCAGAGAGTTGAAAAAAAATTCCAAAATGGCGGATTCAAGATGGCGGCCATACAAATTTCGTCGGTGTCTATCTCGGAGAGTATAAAAGATGCAAGAGTGCTTCTTTGGCAAAAGATGATCAGGGCCCGAAGGTCTACTTGATGAATAGAAAAAAAAATCAAGATGGCGGAATTTTTTTTCTCCATACAAAATATATGGCGAATATTGAATAGACTAGAAGCTGAGAACTATGCAAGACTTTGATACGGTTCCTTTTCAAAATTTGTTTTTATAAAAGACTGATATAGAAAGACTTCTCATTCTGACAAATGATGAGATATGATGATTGAGGGTTTGGAAGGTGGGTGAGGAGCACGGCCAGGGTATTGAAGATAGGTGGGAGGTGCTCAAACAAAAAATACTCGAAACCTCATCCAATTGGCAATGAGCTGAAAAAAAATTCAAAATGGCGGATTCAAGATGGCGGCCATACCAATTTCATCGGCATCTATCTCGGAGAGTATAAAAGATGGAAGATTGGTTATTTGATAGAAAATGATCAGGACCTGAAAGTCCACTTGACGATAGAAAAACCGCGGTCCGCTTGCGGGCCGCGCACCCACGCGCCCTACTAGTGTATATATATATAGCTGTTCGTGCTGATTCACTGATTCACTCACTCACTGATTGATCACCTCTCCTGTAAAATTTTGTATGAAAATTTTTTTTTCACTTATGGTTTCGTATAGAAGACAAAAATTCATTCGGAGGAAAATTATGGAGAGAGCTGATGATTGAGGATTTCGGAGACGGGTGAGGAGCACGGCCAGGGTATTGTAGATAGGTGGGGGGTGCTCGAACAAATGTCATTCGAAACCTCATCCAATTGGCAGTGAGCTGAAAAAAAATCCAAAATGGTGGAAAAAAGATGGCGGCCATACAAACTTCGTCGGTGTCTATCTCGGAGAGGATAAAAGATGGAAGAGTGGTTTCTTGGCAAAAGATAATCAGGACCCGAAGGTCTACTTGATGAACGGAAAAAAAATCAAAATGGCGGATTTTTTTCCATACAAAATATATGGCGAATATTAAAGAGACTAGAAGCTGAGAACTATGCAAGACTTTGATACGGTTCCTTTTCAAAATTTGTTTTTATAGAAGAATTCTCATTCTGAAAAATTATGAGATATGATGATCGAGGGTTTGGAAGGTGGGTGAGGAGCACGGCCAGGGTATTGGAGATAGGTGGGAGGTGTTCAAACAAAAAATACTCGAAATCTCATCCAATTGGCAGTGAGCTGAAAAAAATTCAAAATGGCGGATTCAAGATGGCGGCTATACAAATTTCAAAGGTGTCTATCTCGGAGAGTATAAAAGATGAAAGAGTGCTGCTTAGGTGAAAAATGATCTAGACCTGAAACTCTAATTCATGAACAGAAAAACCGCGGTCCACTTTAGTGGGCCGCGCACCCACGCGCCCTACTAGTTTGATTTATAGTCCAGATTTCCTTACTTGAGTACTCGAGTAAACAATAATGGCCGAATGTTAACCAAAGACAATTTATAGGGTTGGGATGTTATCGCATAAGCGATTGAACGAATGTGAAAGCATTATACAACTGAATGATTTTCATCCCAACTGCGATGGTCATAGACGTGTACCATTACTACAAATTTGACGTAAAAAGTAACTAAACAATATCTTTTTCATAATTATATTAAAAAGAGGAATTTACAAGAAAAAATTAACGAAGATTTATTAATTATTACTAATCAGATTTTTGTTCTATTCTAAAGTATACCCCATTTGTGGGTAACATTGTGATACAAACAATTTTCTTAAAAAAAACAGTAGTGTATTTTTATTTACCTGTTTTCTTTAGTAAAATGTTCTTTAGTTTGGTAATAATAAAGATTAAGATTATCTATATTTTATTTTATAATAATATCTAATTTTATTTAAGATAACCATTACAATCATTTTCTGCTAGTGATTTATTTTTTATCAATATCCATTATATTTTATGTTCTAATGTTACTCACCTCTACTGTAATGATGATTCAATCATTGAAGTAGGAAGACTAGTCGTAATTCCTAATTCCATGGATTCAATCCATTCATAAGGTCACTCAATTCGCCTGTCCCCACCTCAACGATTCATAGACAATCTAGGGTTACGAAATGTCACTTTCTCCTAATCTGTGCAAATGAGTTCTGCTATTATTTCGTTTTTGAGAAAATAAATATCTTATAATGGTAAACTCGAAGCAATTTTTGGTGTAAATCGTAACGAATGTGTTTGATGAATAGATGTAGACAGTTATACATAGTTAAAAATGTGTGATTTGTGTGTAAATAAGTGATATTCATATCAAGAGGTGTTTGTTTACTCGAATACTCAAGTAAGGAAATCTGGACTATATATACTTATACAAATAAAATCTAAAAATAAGAAAAAATACAATCACAAAATACAATCCACACTTCACAATTTAACAGCGTAAACTTTCTTGACCTTGAGGTATCAAGCACTTGGTTTACACATTTATTTGTCTTCGAGCTTCTTTGTACCGAGGATTCCGTTATACTGAAGATGCTGCCTCATTGTCCTGCGTGGATCCTTCAAATAAAACTTCTGTAGTAAAGTTCGTTATCAGCCCTTTCAAGCTATTTATCCTCTGGTTGAGCCACGACATATTTAATATTATATGAAATTAAGTCCACAAATCACAGGCAAACGTATTGGCATCAAAATATTATGGAAATAAACAGTAAATAAATCACAATTTTTGCAGTTGACAGCTGTTGACCAAATAAGCAAATTAATATAATAATTATTACTATCGTTTTACCTACTTTTACTTTTGGAGTGCAGAACCCTCGGTGCGCGAGTCCGACTCGCATTTGGCCGGTTTTTTTTTTATTTTGCCACAGAATACAATCACTCATAAAGAGCATTTTTCCGTGCACATAATCTGTGGTGCACACTTCTCTCGGCCGCAGATTAACCTCGGCGGCCAAATTCTGTGGGCTGAATGACGACTCTGCTGTACAGCAAGTCTCCACACCATCTAACATACACGATGCACGACCGTCTTGACGTACGTCAAAGCTTATTCACTATCCATCGGCGACGACGACGTACCTACGTCGCGACTTAGTAAGTGGTGAGGGAAATCTGCTGGATGGAAAACGGCTCGTGCACGTCCAGCAAACTGTTAATAATAATTATTGACGTACGTCAAGCCTATACACTGTCGTTTTTGATCGTGCATCGTGCATGACCTTGGCGGGACGTACAGCAAGATGGTAAATGAATAGGGTGTTTAAGGGTGGAACCACATTTGTGAGGATCGATTCGGATTTTGCCTATACAAAACTGTCATTTTCCATACATTTGTGTACGCATCGAAAAGCCGATTTGATCCGTACACGTTTCTATGGAATTTGACAGTTTTGTATGGGCGAAATCCGAAACAATCCTCACAAATGTGGTTCCACCCTATGTCTCTAACCGAGACCGAGAGGCTTCAGTAATATTCTTTGAGTAATAAACCAGCAATGGAGAGGAATTGACGCCTAATTTATTTGCAAAAAAGTCTGTCAATTACGGTGGGGGGCGAGGTAGCACACATGAAAACTTGCTTACTACAGTTGCATTTTTCCATCACGTCGCTATGCACGCACACAATATAATTAGCAAACACTACCTTATATAAATTATATGCACACAATCACATTCACACACAGGGACGCTCTATCATTACATGAAACAATCGCATCATATGTGTAAGCATTTTAGGGATTTGACACTATCGATTATCGACTTTCGATAAGTTCTTCTAATAATTATTTACAACAGAGTTACTTTATTCGAGAGTAAATTTTTTTGTTCGAGATCTTTAACATGGTAGGTACCTATATAGAAGCGCTAGGAAACGAGGCTCTTGCCGTTATTTTAGTCATAATATGCCTTTGCTATTAGATTGACTCTCTGTAGGCTTTTAGTACTTGCGTAAAGATACAGCTAGAAACTTTGACCTATATTGACGATGGAAAGCGATCTAGCTTATTTCGAAAAATAACAAAATTACTTTTTTATATATTTGGAAGAAAAAGATACTGCGTCGGATTGTTGGATTTTAGTTTTCCTACGACATTATTTTTCTAAGATACTATGTTGACCTTCTCTGCATGTTTATAGTATATATTTTTTGTTATTCATATTTTTAAACGTTCTCAAAAATGCTGTAAATACTAAGACACAATCTATTTTTCAATATTATACAGATACTTCAAAAAAGTTATCAATACTTTTTAGCAGTGCAGTGCACTTAGGTTTACTGTAAGGACTTAGGATTATCTGATTATTAACAGATTTTGTAGATACCAAGATATTTACTCCGTCACTATACTCTCAATCTCATGCTGAGAGCATGCTGTAGGTACCATAGTATATCACCTTAGAGAAGCTGTTTAGTTATGATTTAAGATTATAAGCCACCAGGGAGTGCTGTACTTTGTCATAGGTTTTTATAATTTTTAATAATATTGTTTATTAAGTTGAGAGACATTTAATTTTTATTTGAATACGTAGTGGGTATTAATATTGAACACATTGATTTTTTAAGTAATCTTGTTTAAATAAACATACAGCATTTTTAATGAAACATCATTTGTTTTATTTATGTTTAAAGCGAAATTTACGATGTATCTATTACTAAAAAGTATATTAAGTACAAACTGTTAGGACTACATCATGTTTCCTTAAAAATAGATACATCATAATCAGCATTTCAGAGTTTAGAGTTATTTCGTGGTTTCATATCTTTCAAATACCAAGTTACAGCAACATTGCTTCTTGAAATTGAAAAACTACTACTTTAGAATTATTATATAATTAGTATCATCTGATGTGTTACATTAAAAAATATGATTTTTGAAAAAAATCTGCTCCTGATAGCTTATTATGAGCTGTTATGATTTTTTAAAACGTTATTGGCTCTGGTTTAAAGTTCACTTTTTCGATTTACAAGATCGTTTTCCAGCGTTGAATAATATTCTCTCAGTCCAGCATGGAGGAAACATAAAAAGTAAAAACTGAACCCTAAAAAAAAATTTTATTTAAAGTTATGATTGGTAAGTTAAAAGTTGTACCTACACACTTTACTTGGAAAGCTTATTTTTTTCATCTACTTCATCTGAACGAAGTGTATGTTTGTTTGTAATGCTAGGCTGCCGCCATGGCTATAGTGGCCACCCCGTCTGTTATAAAACACCGCCAAGCTATTTAGCTTTCCGGTAAACCTAGCGCGATGAATAAGAAGTATGGGTACTTTAATTCAATTGCCAAGTTTTAATGAACCAAATAATATGTATAGAATTTAAATTATTTTTTTCGTCAATGAACCATTAGTAAGACGATAAAAATATCTCGGTATAAATAATTTATACAATCCCCCCACCAATATCGACATATGAAATCTTGCTGTCCAGCCCTAATTTTATTGCGGTGTGGCCGACTTCATAAAATTAAAGTCCTAATTTTCGACTAAGAAAGACTTACGTGGAACTAATCATTATTATTAAACAATTTTTTAGTCTCGTTTTCATTATTTTTTTGTATTATATTTGTAAAAATCCTTTCTTAGCGGATGCCTACGTCATAGTAGATGTGCGTTGATAGATCAGTCAGTCAGTCACCTTTTCATTTTATATATTTAGAAAATTATACCACACTGGCTATATGGAAATATATACCTATAACTTTTGAAATAATTGAGTAAAAAAACTAATTTTATGAATTCGCTGAGTTTATGGAGCTCTAGCTGCATCAATGCATTTTAAACAATAGTGGGAGAGTACCAGCCAATCAGACACCATTGCGATCGTTATAATAATGCAATCATTTTAACCGACTTCAAAAAAGGAGGAGGTTCTCAATTCGAATTTTTTGGTATATTTGTTACGCAATTATTCCGCCAAATAATGAATGGAATTTGATATTTTTTTTTGTTTAGTAGGGCATACTTCAGAGGTGGTTCCCATATAAATTGTTGTTGATATAATGTTAGATGTTACTCCATAACTACGTCAAATCTGAACCGATTTCAATTTTTTTTTGAAAGAAAGCATAATAAGGTTGGGCCTATTTAAAAGGTGAAGAGAAGGTGATTCATATCTTCGGTAATGGAGGAAGGAACTCAATGATTAAGAGCAAATTGCTCGCGATCAGAGATATACACTAAAAAGCTTAAAATAATAATGTAAAAAAAAATATCTTTAAAAAACCGACTTCATACGCCGATCGGGCAAAGTTGGGCTAGCGTCGCGCATTGGTTTCATCATTTATATTTAGGCCCGCCCGACTTCAACATACATGTACAAATTAAAATTGTTTTATACTTTGTAGTGGCGTTTAAAGTTGGTTTTATAGAAAGAATTTTTATCATTATTTGATAATCCCACAGACGATCAAAGTTCGTATTTATATATCTAGTCATATTTTACTTAAAGCTTATAAATTAGTCGTTCACCCCTTCCTATTCTATCGTGATTTTAATTCTATGGGATCAATTTATAATGCAGTTCATGAAAAAGGTCTCTAAACGAATAGTAAGTAGGAAGATTAATTTTCAATATTTTCCCCAAATTATTTCATGTACGATTAAGTAGCAACATTTTCAGATCGACAGTTTTCTTAAGTTTTCTGCATAAGTATTGCATTATTTGGATAAAATAATACATGAGAAGTAAATAAATGTTATCCTTTAGTAAACTGGATTTTTTAAATATTTTTTTAGAATAAAATACTCTCATATTCGGCATTTATAGCGGAGCTCATTCCCCGCTAACCATACGTAGTTGACAGGCGCGTGACTCGAGTCAAACAGTTTTATATAACGAGTATGAGCACTGCTCATACCCAACTTACAGAGGGGTACGCGGTTCAATTCTTCTCCTGTGTTGGTTTATTACTCAGAGGTAATATTATATTACTGAAGTTACGTAGTAACTAGTACCTAATCTGTGTACTGAAGCCTGTATATTACTGAAGTTACGTAGTAACTAGTACCTAATCTGTGTACTGAAGCCTGTATAATACTATTGATGTTCCTTGCCGAGAGGTTATAAGCATAGACCACGAACACCAGGGGGGGCAACTTTGTATGGGGCAGATGTAAATACCTACTAGGGCAAAATCTCAGAGTACAAAATCACTTTTTTTAACCTAGTGTTCATCGTCTATGGCGCGTTATCTTCATTCAACTCTGTGATTCAATCTTGTTGTTCCTGGTCTGTGCCTGTGGATTCAATTTTCAAAAAGTTTCAATAATGGCGTCTTTGTTATTATTTCGTAACAATATTAACAAATTGATTTCTTGCAATTCTATGAACTTTATCGTGTCGAGTAGTTTACTTCACTGAGTAATAATCAAGTTTATGTATTTTAAAGTGCAGTGCTACTCTTGTTTCACGGAGACAGGACTTGTGTATTTTGTTTTTAAAATGGCTTAGAGAGAACAAGAGGAAATGTTTTACATGTTCGCCGGCTTAAAACAACATTGTTTCGATTTCCTAAACCTGTTTTTAGGAATCTGGAACTAAATGGTACGTATTAGCTATGTTCTAAAAGTGCTACTTTACCTACTTAAGTTAAAACTATAATAGCTAATGCCCGCGTCTTGGTCCGCGTGGATGTAGTTTTTAAAATCCCTCGGGAACTTAGATTTTCCGGGATAAAATGTAGCCTATGTCACTCTCAGGTCCTCAACTATACCTATGCTAAAAATAACGTCGAACCGTAGCTCTGTTGGGGCTTGATTAAAGGACAAACTAACGAACACAAACATTTATAATATTATTATGATTATGATTAATTATCCTTTTACAGACACAAGCATACCTTTTGATATTTAGAGTACTTGTGTCTATAGGATTTTTCAAAATTCAAACTCTTTTTTCAAAAATTATTGGTATATAAAGAGTATACATATAATAGTTTTGTGTTTGTGTTTATGTCAACCATGTCTCACACTTGCAGATCCAATATACAAATTACCAAAAGGCTATTAGAAATACTAACTATCTTTTATTAGGGCGAGCGGAGCGAGACCTAATACTATCCCACAACCTGAGCATTTTGTGGTACACTTTACTGAAAAACTATCATGCCTATAGATTTGTGATTTAACACAGTAATTTAACTTTATATCCAGATGTGTTATCTGTCAAAAACAACATAATTTAAAAACCATTAACTTAAAATCATTATCAGTTAGAAAAACTATGTGAGCCCTCACAAAACTCAGCTTTTTGCTAGTATTATGGTATAATAATATAATTATAATAGGTACTAAAAAGAATAAAATTGTTTCTTTTCAGATGTGAACTATGCTCAGTACATTTTTTTCCTGAAACAGACTACTCTTCATCATCCCTGCAGGTGAAATTGTACAGTGAAGATAGAATGTTGTAAAAGCGTTCGACAAAGAAAACTAATAATATATTTACATAAAAATAAATGATCATTTATATTCGCTAGAACAAAAAACCTGTTCTTTTCTTTTAAACCTTAACTGAAACCTTATTGATATGGTATTTTGACTCTAAAGAGAACTTGTATTTTAAAAATACCAAGTTCTCTTTAGAGTCAAAATACCATAACTAGTTTTGGTCCAAGATCCCAGTGCCGCCAGATCTAAGTTATTTTCTCAGCAATTATTTGTGTACGATAGAGTACTGTTCGAATGTCCTTTCAGTATATGCATACTAGCTAGATTGTGCCGACGGCCAATTTCCAGATACCAGGTGCTAAAGGTAGGTAAAAACTAGAATAACTTATCTTAAATTCTCAGGGCTGATTTTCATATATGTTTTAAAGAATATTGTAAAAATTAATAAATTAATACTGCCAGACGCTTACCGCCGGCGGTTACTTTAGCCAGACGCTTTGAAGCTCCCAAAAATATATAATATAATTTAAGTTAACTTATATTCTCAGTTCTGATTTTTATACATGATACTCAGGGAACTATTGCGATATTATCTGTAAGCTGCCAGACCTATTGGAAGGGTCAAACATCCCCCAGACACACATTATGCGTCCCCATATGTATGAGCGCTAGAACATGATTCACTTGTTTAAGTGTGTGAGAGATAATATCATCATACTATAATATTATAAATGCGAAAGTGTGTTTGTTGGTTTGTCCTTCAATCACTCTGCAACAGAGCTATGGATCGACGTGATTTTTTGCCTGGGTATAGCTTAGGATCTAGAGAGAGAGAACTATTGCAATATCTTCTGCAAGCTATACCCAGGCAAAAAATCACGTCGATCCATAGCTCTGTTGCAGAGTGATTGAAGGACAAACCAACAAACACACTTTCGCATTTATAATATTATAGTATGATGATATTATCTCTCACACACTTAAACAAGTGAATCATGTTCTAGCGCTCATACATATGGGGACGCATAATGTGTGTCTGGGGGGATGTTTGACCCTTCCAATAGGTCTGGCAGCTTACAGATAATATCGCAATAGTTCCCTGAGTATCATGTATAAAAATCAGAACTGAGAATATAAGTTAACTTAAATTATATATATTTTTGGGAGCTTCAAAGCGTCTGGCTAAAGTAACCGCCGGCGGTAAGCGTCTGGCAGTATTAATTTATTAATTTTTACAATATTCTTTAAAACATATATGAAAATCAGCCCTGAGAATTTAAGATAAGTTATTCTAGTTTTTACCTACCTTTAGCACCTGGTATCTGGAAATTGGCCGTCGGCACAATCTAGCTAGTACGCATATACTGAAAGGACATTCGAACAGTACTCTATCGTACACAAATAATTGCTGAGAAAATAACAGGTCTGGCGGCACTGGGATCTTGCTCTATTTAATTTGGGCTAGTAGCTTATCTCCACATTTGAATCTCCCGCCTTCAAAGACTTGTCACTGGGTTGAATATAGATGGCGCTAGTAAGAACGGTCCCCCTTTTTTTAATATGAAGTTATCATTCTTCTCCGCTAGGAGTAATAGTGTTCTGTGACGAACACTAGGATAGTTAAAAATATTTAAGGAAGTTAAAATAATTTTTTAAATAAAAACAGCAGAGTCATAGGTACTTACACTACTTGCCATGGAATCGTAAGTTACTTATCTAAATACATTGCCTTTGCTTTTTCATTGTTAGTTATTATTAGGTAAGTATTATTTATTAATATTGCTTAAGTGTTTAATTATTGTGTTTAGATAGCCTAGTGGTTAGGACTGATCTCCTATTCGGGGGGTCGCAGGTTCGATCCCGAGCACGCACCTCTGAATTTTGAAGTTATGTGCGTTTAAGAAATTAAAATACCACATGCTTTAACGGTGAAGGAAAACAACGTGAGGAACCTGCACATCTGAGAATTCTTCATAATGTTCTCGAAGGTGTGTGAAGTCCTCCAATTTGCATTGGGCCAGTGTGGTGGACTCAGTGGCAGACTAAGCCCGTCAGAGGTCTGGGGCGGCAAACCAGAATGAGGCCCCTAGTTTAAGAAGTTGTAATTTTAAAAGCTTTTTACTCAGTTCACATAATATTTTGTGTGTAGAAGTGATTATGTTTATTTAGTTAGTTAAAATCTTGCTGGTGAAATTCAAATTCGACTTAATCTGGAACTAAAACTAGAAAGATTAGCAGTAGTAATAATTTTATTTATAAATTGTAAATTACTGGTTTAGGCTGTATTTATTTATTCGTATTTTATCTGTATGGGACCTCCCAACTCCAAACCACCTCTTAGCTCCACCTCTTCTTTGTACCTACTATATGTAGGTACAAATCATATTAAATATGGAGGTATTTGGGGGCCCTCCCAGACCAGAGGCCTGGGGCATCAAAAAGGATTATCTATCCTGCTAGTCTGGATCCCTGGCCACTCTGGTATTCCTGGAAAGAGCTGTTGTCTCTGGTTCTCTTGATCATTTCTGAAATTCGGCACGACTTGTGTGCTCTTGCAAAAACTTATCTGAACCGATCTTGGACTTAATTCTGGAATAATTCAAAATCTATCAAGGGTAAATATTATGCCTCCGTCCAGCTGGATATACCAAGCAATGGTTCTTCAAACACAGAAATGCTACTTAAATTTGCGACAGCGAGGATGGGTTGATGGAAGGAAACTAAGGCTTTAACTTTCATCTTTAATTAATCTAATATATAAAATTCTCGAGTCACAATGTTGGTTCCCGTACTCCTCCGAAACGGCTTGACCGATTCTTATGAAATTTTGTGAGCATATCGAGTAGGTCTGAGAATCGGCCAACATCTATTTTTCATACCCCTAAATGATAAGGGTGACCAACCACTAAATATTTTTGCTGGCGGTACGAAGTTCGCGGGGTCAGCTAGTTTACCATAATAAAAGAACTTAACCTAGCTTAATTCTGTATCGATATTAGATCACAGGTCTAATGCTTAAATCTAACTCTTAAACGCTAGCTTAAATATCTAAATCCCTACTACTACAATCTGCTCGGAGACGCTGGATCGCGTATGCCGACGTGATGATAGCTGCATAGCTCTGCGGCCATACGCTGATGCATGCGGATGACATACCATCACATAGGAATATGTAACTTGCTGAATGATGGATCACCTCGACTATTTCTCGTTTACGTCTTGGTCATTCATGTACTCCTGTCCATCTGGCCAAACTCTGGATAAGGGATAGCTCTGTCTGTGAGTGTGGTTTAGATGAAGGCACTGTATCTCACATCCTCTTAAATTGTCCCAAACTTCTCCATCCTCTCTATGACATCGTCCCCTCTAAAATCCCTCGTCCTGTAAATGTTGAATGTTTGTTAATTGTTTGTATTATGTTGAATGTTGGTTAATGTTTTTCCATATTGTAGATTTTTATTTAAATATATAGAATGTAATAAAATTAAATTGTAATATATTGTGAGTGTATATATTGTGCATATCAATTTGTTTTTTTTTTGTGTTGTAGCTGTGACTAACATTTAAAGAAAAACTACTCTTTACTACTTAGCTTGACGACCTCCCTGGCTCAGTGGTGAGCACTGTTGTCTTATACCTGGCAGGTCTCGGGTTCGATTCCCGGCGGGGTCAATTTGGGAATTTATAATTTCTGAATTGTCTCTGGTCTGGTCTGGTGGGAGGCTTTGGCCGTGGCTAGTTACCACCCTACCGTCAAAGACGTGCCGCCAAGCGATTTAGCGTTCTGGCACGATGGCGTGTAGAAACTGATTAGCCCTACCAATACCCCTTCCAAGTTAGCCCGCTACCATCTTAGACTGCATCGTCACTTACCATCAGGTGACATCGCAGTCAAGGACTAGCTTGTCATCGAATAAAAAAAAAATAGCTTATCAAAATTTTGCAACGTCTTACACCGCTCAATCTCCTTCGTGCCTTCTCCATCAACGTGACACTGGCGAATCAATTTGTGCCCGGTTGGCACAACTAAACATTTCTTGGGAATTGAATTGAATTGAATAATGTTTCAGGGAAGAAGATTCATATACTAGTGATGTATCATCATCAGGCTATGAAAATTATGGTAAGTGAACTGGGTATTGGACTGTTGTCAAAAGGTTGATACTCATCATTTTTTATTTATTTATTTATAAGCCTATATCGGACAATATAAAATATTTTTAATAGTATAATGCTGTTTATGTTTGCTAGTCCGTGTGCCCTTTGGCAAAGGCCTCCTCCAATCCTTTCCAATCCTTCCTATCTGCTGCTCGTCTCATCCATGTTTTTTCTGCTATAGCCTCAATTTCGTCTCGCCATCTCTTGTTTTGTCGCCCCTTCCTTCTCTTTCCCTCTCTGGGATACTCGTCATACTAATATTTTAAATGCGAAAGTGTTTTTGTCTGTTGGTTTGTCCTTCAATCACGCTGCAACAGAGCTACAGATCGGTGTGTTTTTTTGCATGGCTATATTTGTGGACCTGGAGAGTGGCATAGCTTACTTCTTATCCCAGAAAATCAAGGAGTTCCCAAAGGGATTTAAAAAACTTAATCCATGTGGACGAAGTCACGGGCATGGCATCAGCTAGTTTAAAATAAAGTTTTTGAATATTATAACATAATGTCATTTTTAGGGTTCCGTACCCAAAGGGTACCAAGACCAACGGGACCCTATTACTAAGCCTCCGCTGTCCGTCCGTCCGTCCGTCTTTCAGCGGGCTATATCTCGTAAACCGTAATAGATAGACAGTTTAAATTTTCACATATTGTGTATTTCTATTGCCGCTATAACAAAAAATAATGAAAATAAAATTAAATTGAAAAATAAAGGGGGCTCCCATGCATGGAAAAGGAGTCGAAATAAAATTTTATTTTTTTACCCCTGCATGTGGGGTGTCATTGTCTAGAGCTCATTAAGTGGAGTTCAAATATATATTTTTTTATTTTTTAGCTACAAAAATGAAGAAATGGGGGGCTGTCAAAGTTTTCGATCTAAATATGTATCTAGTTTCAAAAAATGATTTGGTCTTATGTACGGAACCCTAAAAGAGCGAGACCCGACTCGCACTTGGCCGATTTTTTCTTCTTTAAATATGAGGGCTAGTCTTAGAAATATAGAGCTTTAAGAGTTTGTGGATAATGGGATAACTCTAGTTTTATTGCTCACTAGCTGATGCCTGTGACCATGGAACTAAATATAACATCGTTGCCTGTGACTTAGTCGCGTGGATTTAGTTTTTAAAATCCCTTGCGAAATCTTTGATTTTCCGGGATAAAAAGTAGCCTATGTCTCTGTCCAGGTCTTCAACTATACCCATGCAATAAATCACGTCGATCTATAGCTCTGTTGCAGCGTGATTGAAGGACAAACCAATAAACCTTGTTGGTTTATTGGTTTGTCCTTCAATCACAACATCAAACACACTTTCGCATTTATGATATTAGTATATTTCTGATTTATGTACTAGGTATATCTACCTATAATAATATCTCCTGCTTATGTGGTTAATTTCAAATCTGGAAATCAAAGTCAAATACTTTATTCAACGTATGTAGCAATTACACTTTTTAAAATAAAAAATTAACAATATTCTTCATTTCACATAATTATTCATCATCATCATCAGCAACCCATCATCGGCTCACCACTGAGCGAGGTCTCCTCTCAGAGAAGGGTTATAGGCCATAGTGCACCACGCTGGCCCAATGCGAATTGGCAGACTTTACACACCTTTGAAAACATTATGGAGAACTCTCAGGTGTCACGATGTTTCCCTTCACTATTAAAGCATGTGATATTTAATTTCTTAAACGCACGTATAACTCCGAAAAGTCAGAGTTGCGTGCCCGGTCGAACCTGCGACCCTCCGAATAGAAGACGACAGTCCTAACCACTAGGCTATCACTGCTTCAATTATTAAATGTCATTAATCAAATTCAGAAGTAAATCTAGAAATTCGGTCAGGTGGATGTAATATTATTATTTTGTGTTTTCCAGGCAGTGAAATGGAGGGTACAGATGTGGAAAACAGTGATGCAGAGGATGAAAAATTTAATTGTCGTTGGCCAAAATTAGTCAGAGCAGTATACACTAGCAGCGATGATGAAGAAAAGTATGAGAAATCTTTGGAGTACATGTTAGAGGATTCAGGTGAATTAATGAATGAAGTATTCTTTACTAGCTGATAGCCAGCGACGTATTTCGGAAAATTCCTGGAGAACTCTTTGTTTTTCCGGGATAAAAAGTAGCCTATGTCACTCTACTCGTCCTCAACTGCACCTATGCAAAAAATCACGTAGATCTGTTGCTCTGTTGCTGTGTGATTTAAGGACAAACCAACAAACCATATTCGTTTTTGTACACCATACCAGCAAAACAACAAAGACACCAAAATAGTGACTTAAGCCAACTGTCTAGTTTAAATCTATGGGAAAACTTTTTCAAAATCTACTGATACTTGAAAGAAGGAATGAAAAAATACCGGCCAAGTGCGAGTCGGATCTAGGGTTCCATACTCCAGAAGTAGAAAAAGTATTTAAGTAAAACGATAATATTATTATATTAATTTGCTTGTTTGCTAATTTTTTTTGTTATACTACATATACTGCATCACAAGAAAATTCTTTTTTTGTGATGCAACTACTATACGGTTTTACTTTACGGTTATTGAATAGGTATTTCCGCGATTCCCTTGCGAGTGTCAAAATATGCGGCATGAACGGAGCATAAAAGGCCGTATCTTTTGACCGCGTCGACTTAGAAGTTTGATTGTTCACTGTTGCAAGGGATTGCAGACCTGAGTATTTGATATTAATTTCAACTTGATACCTCCATGCGTTCCTGAGAAAAAATATCTTGACAGACGGACAGACAGACAGAAGGACAATGAAGTTATCCTATAAGAGTTCCATTTTTAGTACAGAGTATGGAACCTTTAAAATCATTTAAAAACCCTGTCTCGCTTAGGCATAGGGCAACAATACACCCTGCACTGCCAATGAAGTGTGTTAAAGATATGTTGTGAGTTAGTTTTCTAAGTTTTTTTTTTATTCGATGACAAGCTAGTCCTTGACTGCGATCTCACCTGATGGTAAGTGACGATGCAGTCTAAGATGGTAGCAGGCTAACTTGGAAGGGGTATGGCAGTGAACATTCAACCCATACCCCTAATTGGTTTCTACACGCCATCGTGCCGGACCGCTAAATCGCTTGGCGGCACGTCTTTGACGGTAGGGTGGAAACTAGCCACGGCCAAAGCCCAGAGACAATTTAGAAATTATAAATTCCCAAATAGACCCCGCCGGTAATCGAACCCGGGACCTCCCAGTTATAAGACAACAGAGCACACCACTGAGCCAGGGAGGTCGTCGGAGTAAGGAGTAAGGAGACACTTAGGTAGGTTTTATAAGCTTTGCTTCAAAAAGTTAAACGTTTTGTTTTGTTTCACAGGCAGCGACGTGGAAACAAGCAGTGGAGACGAGGATAGGCTCTCCAAACAGGTTTATAGAGAACCATATAGCGATAGTGACGATGAGTATAGTGAAACTGATAGTGATGAATCTATGGACGATACTGTGTCAAAAACAGCAGAATGTAAGTTTGAGTGGAAGCCACTCGAACATACGTTGAACAATAGAAAAACTCCTTCAAAAAGATATCTGAACCGAAATGGGAAATCTCGTTTTCTAAATAGTCAAAACAAAAACTTTACTCCTGATGCTGGTAATGAACTGTCTGGAAATAAAAACAATTATGCAGGAGAAATGTCCACTGATGGATCCCAAGACAGACGAGAGAAATTCTGTGATGATAATATCGGGCCAACTAAAACTTATGTGAATGCTTATGAAGCGTTTAGAGTTATATGGGATGAAGAAATTATGGAGCTTATTGTCACTGAAACCAATCGTTATGCTCGTCAGTCGAAAATCGACCAATGGGAAGATACGACGATGGACGAAATGTATGTTTACCTCGGTATGATTATCAGCTGCACAGTTTGCAATGTACGCGTCATTAAAGAATGTTGGTTTCCAAAATGCGAGTTTTTTGGCAGGTCCAATTTCCCATACTTAATGCCTTACGAAAGATTTAAACAACTCACTAATTGCATACACTTTTGTGATAACAACAACGTTAACTACAAATGGCATGAAATAGACAATTCACAAGCGAAATTGTTCAAATTGCAACCATTACTCAACCTTCTCAATGAGAAATTTTCTTCGTTGTATAATATAGGACCAAATATCATTTTAGACGAAGGCCTGACTCAGTGGAAGGGATGGATTGTGAACACCCGACAAATTTGTATAGAGCCAGAACCGGTTGAAATTAAAAGTATTGAAATATCTGAACCAAATACTGGTTATTTATGGAAAGTGAAGTTAGTTCCAGATGATATAACTACGAAAATGATACCTGGTTTAGTCGTTGAGTTGTTAAACGGTTTAGAATATAAAGGACACACCCTTTGGGTCGACAAGTTTTACAGTTCGCCATTTTTAGCTAGGCAATTGAAAAAGTTGGGTTTCGACTGTGCCGGATTACTTAAAAAATCTTATCTACCCACTGAAGTGTATAAAAGAGTTAGTAAGATAATTTCCAGTGAGAAGAAAAAGGGCAGATATATGTCAGAAATATATGGTGGCACATCTGGGGATGTTGATGTATTTTCATGGATAACTAAGAACAGATGCACGAATTATATTACTACTTACCATGGTGCTAAAAGGGTTCAATCTGACAAAATGAAGATGCCCAAAATAATGTTAGACTACAATCAAATGATTCAAGGCATTCACAGAAAAGATAATCTGCTATTCCAGTTTCCAACTGAGCAAAAACGTGCTCACATTTGGTATAAAATGTTTTTTAGGAAACTTTTGAATGGCAGCCTACTGAATGCCCACATTTTGTACAACAAAAAGTATATGAAGCATTGTAACTTCCGTAGGGAACTGTGCAATCAGATTTTTATTATACACAGTTGCAGATCACCGCCATCAGATTTTCCATCAGGAAATAGTGTTCATACCCTCGTGCAATATGGCAACCAGGCTAACAGTAATGTTCAATTAAGGAATAAATGCTATTCCTGTAAAGTATTGACGGAGCGGTATTGTAATTTGTGCATAACACCTTTTTGCAATGTGTGCTTTGGTGAACGTCATAACAATGATGTTAGTGATGACATGAATAGTGACAATAGTGATTGTAATAAGTTGTGATTGTGGCAAATGATAGCAACATTTATAATGACAGAGATAAGTTATGAAGTATAGATTGCTATCGCCATTTATATATCAAGTTTTTACACTATTTATGGGGTTCAATACATACAACTATGCGAAGAAAACTTAAAAACACTAATTTGATATTTTGTTATATGATTTTATCAAAGGTAATAGATAGGACAATGTAATTAAAACGCTATTGGTCTCTTAAAGAAATTATGAAAAATAAAGATATGCCTATGGCCGAGAAAGCCAAGGTGTTTAATATAATTATGTATTCTGCCATGCCTAACCTATAGCTGTCAAACTTGGGAACTAACAAATATAAACCTGAAGAAACTTAAAGTATGCCAAAACAATATAGAAAGAAATATGCTTCGGGTCAAAAAGGTTGATAAAATCAAACTCTACTATTAGAAGTAAGTCAAAAGTTAAAGTATCTGTGACTATCAAGAAATTAAAGAGGAGGTGTACAATAAAATTATATACAATGATTTGTAAAAATAAGATGTAAACAATTCAGTAATAAAGGCTTATATTATTATTATTATTAATATATAAATATTAATTATTATAATGATCCTAGAAATAAGTATGTTGATATAGAAAAATAACATATTTTGTCGATTCGCCATCTATGTAGGATCATTGTTCGAGTTTGTGTTGTGTTGTATTTCTTCGTACTAATCTCCCGTTAAACCAAAAGAAAACCTGCAGTTTTATTTTATTTGTTTAATATGATCAGCCTGGCTGTCCAGCAGTGTAGAAATGCAGCTAGTTTTCTGGCATCATTCCTTGTGGGCATTTGTATGGTAATTTAGATTAACTTTGTTTTTCTTTAGTTTAATTTTTTATTAAATCTTAGCCAATTATAACTTAAATTATATCTTTAGTCTAATTACAAAAATCATGCTTGAGTAGAATGCTGCTAAGAATATGAATAAGGTTTTAGCTGTGGTTTTTTTAGCTTGGTCTTAAGTTTAATTTTAATGTTTTTAAGAAAATAAAAAAAATAACATTTATTTGTGCATTTGAAGTTACTATTTTCTTTAGATGTTGTAATTTGTTTGTAGGTTTATCCTTCAATCACGCAGCAACGGGTCGACGTCCTTTTTTACTGCGTAGTACATTAAGGGCCTACCTTTTATCCCGAATCCGAAAACACCTGAAATAAATTTTAAGGATGAATACCTATATTTTCTTTATAAAGTATAAGTTGCTAAATGCTATATTTTGTGTCGTTAATTAAGCTAGTTAGGGTCAGTAAGCCGGTTCGCCGGCCACCTTCGGTTTGCGGCCTTTACGCGTACACCATGCCGTAAAATTGAGAGAATATCGCTTAGAAATACTATTTCCAAATGAAATCTTTATTCAGTCATTTGAAAATGTTTGCTTTGTATATGACAATATTTTTGTTCAGATAACATCTTCGAGTAATTTTAGTGAATTTGTTCAAATCGGCGGCGGCCGTCGGAGGTAACACAACCTGCGGAAATTATAAAAAATAATAGTGCCGCGTGTTTCACTCCAAGGTACCTAATCGTTAAATTGTTTTTCTAAATAAATGATATTAATAGGCAAGTAATACACTTCAAAAATAACTTATTAACATCCTCCTAATATTATTTCTGGAATATTTTATACAGATCAACAATAATTACGGGGGCCGCGATCTAACATTAAATTTTTTCCAAAACTTTATTTTTCGGCCTAGAGGCCGATATGTGGTATATAAAGTCTTCCAGACTTTCATCTCTTTTATTCAAATGGTGAAATAATATTTCCCATCACTCGTTCTTTTATTATTATACCTGATGCAAAGATCCTCGCCATTAGTTTTCGGCCGTCAATTTATGTGGTAATCATGAAGAATATGGATTAATAGTGAAGATTATTTTGGGGGTGGCCGTAAACCGAAACATAGATGTAACGGTAGGTAGTTACCTCAGTTTTCGGCATGGCGTAAATGTATGGAAAGCATGTGGAAAATTGAAACGTTTCAATTTTCGGCCATTAGGTAAACTGCAAAGTTTAAATTAGTAAATTTAGCTTTAATTTTATTTATTTAAAAAAGAATATAAAATTAAACATAAAAAAGAATGCATTAGATAGTTTAAAGTGGTTTATATAAAGGTGTAGTTAGTGAGTGACAAAATTTTCTTTAGTATTTTATTTATTTAATTTTCTTGAATTATATTGATTGTGATTTTTAGGGTTCCGTAGTAAACAAGGAACCCTTATAGTTTCGCCATGTCCGTCCGTCTGTCTGTCTGTCTGTCTGTCCGCGGTTTAGCTCAGAGACTATTGGTACTAGAAATCTGTAATTTGACAAGGGTATAAATATCAATCACGCTGACAAAGTGGTTAAATAAAATTTTGAAAAATAATTTTTTTTAGGGTACCTCCCCTACATGTAAAGTGGGGATGAATTTTTTTTCCTTGACTATCCCATAATGTGGGATATCGTTGAATAGGTCTTTCAAAAATATTGTAGGTGTGGGAAGACCATTTTTCAATTCAGGGATCCGTTTGTGAAATATGATATTTTAAAGTGCTAAATTTTATTAGAGTCAAGTGTCCCCCCCTCTGCCAGCTAAATAGTAGTATATAGGATACAAGAAAAAATTCACAGCAGTAGTATATATAATGAATTTTAAAGGAAAACTATCACGGCTAAGTAGGGTTCATTAGTTAAGAAGTTGTATCTGTTTTTTCTAAGTTAGTTATTGCACGTAGTGTAAGTTGCATATTTTGTAGTATAATAGTATTTAAACCATGGAACTCAAAATGTATTCAATATTCATAAATAAAATAAAAGCACTATCCTAGGTCAGCAATAATATTTGATACTTTCAAACTACGGAACCCTACACTGCGCGTGACCCGACACGCACTTGGCCGGTTTTTATTAATAACATTGGGATACATAAAAAAATAATTATTAACTTACAAAAAAGCTTTTAGACTATTAAATTCATTTTAAATCCATTAAAATGCAGTGGCCGATAATAGAATATCCCACGGCCGAAAACTGAAATTAGAGGCCGATAACTGAAATTTTAGAGTTTTTCTGGATTAAATCTATATCTATATATATAAAAGAAAGTGGTGTTAGTTACACTATTTATAACTTAAGAACGGATGAACCGATTTGGCTGAAAATTGGTGGAGAGGTAGCTTAGAACCAGGAGACGGACATAGGATACTTTTTATCCCGTTCGACCGCGTTTCCGTCAAGTCACTATAAAACGTGGTATAGCAAAAACGCATCTGACATGGAATAACAAAACGCAAATGACAGTGGAATAACAAAACGTAAATGACAGCTAAACGTAATTTTGTCTTTGGTTAGGTATGGTAAGAAATTTGACGATTATAAAAATGATAGCTAAACGTAATTGATAATATTATCATCAGTAATATGTTTTCTCTTTGGATCATCATAAACAATGCCGCGAGCAAGACGATCAAATGTTTCCTGCTACAAAGCTACGGATTGACGTGATTTATTGGATAGGTATAGTTGAGAACCTGGAGGGTGACAAAGATTTCCCGCGGGATGTTATGAACTAAATCCACGCAGACGAAGTCGCGGGCATCAGCTAGTATTATATAAAAGAAAGTGGTGTTAGTTACACTATTTATAACTCAAGAACGGATGAACCGATTTGGCTGAAAATTGGTGGAGAGGTAGCTTAGAACCAGGAGACGGACATAGGATACTTTTTATCCCGTTCGACCGCGTTTCCGTCAAGTCACTATAAAACGTGGTTTAACAAAAACGCATCTGACATGGAATAACAAAACGTAAATGACAGCTAAACGTAATTTTGTCTTTGGTTAAGTATGGTAAAAAATTGGACAATTTTAGAAAGTGCTATAATAAAGCATTACTGATATTATAAATGCGAAAGTGTGTTTGTTTGTTGGTTTGTCCTTCAATCACGTCGCAACAGAACAGCGGATTGATGCGATTTTTTTGCATGGGTATAGTAATGGATGTAGTAGTGGTTCCTCAGACCGGGAGAGCTACCTACTTTTTATCTCGGATAATGAAAGAGTTCCCGCGGGATTTTTAAAAACTAAATCCATGCGGACGAAGTCGCGGGCATCAGCTAGTAAAAAATAAAAATAACTAATAGCTTAAAGCACAAAACAGTTTTTAAGACAGAAACTTCATTATAATTATTATGAGCTTTCATCTAAAATAGTAAGCATAACTAAGTATATTAAAGTTGTAACATTTTTTTCTGATGTCCTAAACTTGATAGGAGCACTAAAAGGCCGCTATCCGGCACATCGGCCCTATTTGTGAATTTCGAACGAAGAATGCTAAATAATACTTCAAAATAATTTCTTTTATTTTTTAATACAATGTTTAACGCGTTTGTAGAGGTTTGTAGGTATCGGCCTCGAGTGTTTCCAACCACAGATTAGGTATTAGTTACTGTTTCCAACCAACAAAAGTCAAGAATAGGCTATTTGACTACTTTTAGAAAATCATCTTAAATTGTTAATAATGCTATGCTGAAGCTAACAAAACATATATTTCGGCATAATTTTCATTATTTTTCATAAAAATCGAGAAATAAATTCAAAAAAATAAATTGCCGCCGAAACGTTCCATTTGCTCTCATGACGTAACAGTTCACATTTCAAACAATGACAATTTTATAATATGTGTTTAGGCCGTGTGTCGCATACTATTTGGTATTTAATAAAATAGTAACGATGAAAAACAGACGAAATTAGCCTATTACGCCGCACAAACACGTCGAAATGTATTGACAAAATGAGAATTCCATAGGTGGTGTGGACTGTGACGTCATTCGAGATCACGGAACGTTTTCGATCACGTGACCATGGCCAGAATTATAGCAATTTTATTTAATGTTTTCTAATTAAATAAAGCTTTATTTTTTAGTTTTGTCATATGGAATAATGTTTTTAGATAATAATCTTTTAGGATGACACCAGTTGAAACGATATTTTTATTATAGTCAAATACCCTATTAGGCAGGTACCTACAAGAAGCTTTTCTTGGGCAGGTACCAGTACCACAACACGTACCACCGACCAGGAAACAAAACACGTACTTTCTACTTCCATGGATAATATACTACTTCCATGCATAGGTACTTTCTAATTCCATGCATAATAGAGCTTTGAATCGTGCTTTCGTGCTTCTTTTTCGATATGACAACCATAGATAATACACTATGTCCTATGAGGCTGTATGAGGCTATGACATCCTGAATTTCCTGAAATAACCTCTACTCCAACATTGTTTACGTTTTCACTTTTCAGTTTTGCAATCTTTAGAAAAATAAAATGAGTGATTTCCGAGATAAATGAATTAAAAAATGTTAAATTCAATTACATAATACGTAAGGAGATTCCTCAATCAACTTTAGCATGGAGGAATATTTCTCAACGACTTTGAACAATCTGGTCAGTGTTCCAATTACATATTCAAAGGACCTTTATCTTACAATAGTCTAAACGCAATTTCTCTGATAATTCTGCTAATCTAATATGATCAAATATCAATTAATTTATTTATTAGAAGATAGCTGACGCTCTGACTTCATAGGCTTCTCTTTGTGGTCCAAAGTTTTTCTGGAGCACCTTTAGGTAAATAAAAAAATATTCTATTCTATATGAGTAGGATGCAATAGGTGGATAGAATATCCAACGTTATTTATATTTCATGTAGGCATGAATATAATAGAATAGAAATGTTTTTTTATTCAGATAAACTTTTTTACAAGTGCTTTTGAATCGTCGATGAGTATACCACTCATATAATGTAACTTGTGGCTTTTATGACAAGTCAAGACCCTATCAGGGGTTGGATCATTTCAACTAATTGATGGGCCACTACAGGTCGCATTGCTAATGACTAATAAGAAGGGTTTACGCCATACACACCACGCTGGCCTAGTGTGGATTGGCATTGACTTCACACACCTTTGAGAACATTATGGCGAACTCTCAAGCCTGCAGTTTAGATAATTTACGCCATAGATTGAGGATTGGAAGCTTAATAGCTACTAGATACTGCTATAGTTTGTTTGATAACGTGAAACATTGGTGGCTACAAGACTGTGGGTATGCCAGTTCAGGCATACTACGAATTGCCACAATTTACTAGTACGCTGACGGTAACTACTATCTAGTAGTGTGCGAACTTGCGAGCTACTACCAATCCACTATTTTACACTATTCTTAAATCTTTGCTTTCAGAAATTTAACAACTATTCAAATGTAACCATAGTTCTAGGCAATGAGAGCTGCGACTTAGACTCAGCTGTTACCTCTATAGTCTATGCTATTTTTCTGCACTGGCAACACAACAAGATCAAGTGTAAAGTGTGTACAGCGTCAAAAAGGAGTGAAGAGTGCAAAGATGATATCTTTATCTCTGTTTTGGATGTGAATAGAGAGGAATTTGCCTTGAAGACTGAGGTTGTATATTGTTTGGGTGAATATGGTATCACTGAGAAGGATTTAGTTTTCAGGTACGTTCAGCTTTTGTATTGAATATGGTGTCATCATCATCAGTGACCCATCAATGGCTCACTACTGAGTGCAGGTCTCCTCTCAGAGAAGGGTTAGGCCATAGTCCACCATGCTGGCCCAATGCGAATTGGCGGACTTCACACACCTTCAAGAACATTATGAAGAACTCTCAGGTGTGCAGGTTTCCTCACGATGTTTTCCTCCACCGTTGAAGCAAGTGATATTTAATTGCTTAAACACACTTGACTCCGAAAAGTCAGAGGTGCATACCTGGGATCGAACCTGCGACCCCCCGAATAGGAGACCACAGTCCTAACCACTAGGCTATCACTGCTTACTGCACTGAATATGGTGTAGTAGTTGTAATTTATCAGCTCAATATACTCCTGCTCTTTTGCAAAAAAGCTGCATCAATTATTGCTACAGTCTGAATTGGGCATTTGACTGTAGTCAAAATGTTAGAATAGAATAGAAGAGAAATGTTTTTTATTCAAATAAACTTTTTTACAAGTGCTTTTGAATCGTCAATGAGTCTACCACTGGTTCGGAATGCCGTTCCTGCTGAGAAGAACCAGCAAGAAACTCGGCAGTTGCTCTTTTCAAAATAAGTTTACAATTCAATAGAATAGTTATACAGTTCAATTACCACCTGCTGTCTCATGAATCGCTGGAACGAATTATGTCCACGCTTTTTTATCATCTAAATAGTCTTCAATTGCATAATATGCTTTGTTCATGAGATTAGCTTGCTTTGATTTGCTTTTTTCATTGTTGATATTCATTATTTATAATCGAAAATGTAACATGTAAGAGTAACATTTGTAAAAACACAAAATAAATCTGTCTAAAAAAACAAAGTTATAGAGCTATAAAGTTTCCTGTTAGAATAGAATATAGAATAGAAATATTTTTTATTCAAGTAAACTTTTTTACAAGTGTTTTTGAATTGTTGATGAGTCTACCACTAATTCAGAATGTCCTTCCTGCCGAGAAGAACCAGCAAGAAACTTGGTGGTTTCTCTTTTTAAAACAAGTTTACAATACAATAGATACTATGCTATGTATCCAGTGTTTCCACAATGAGGGGAAGTTCCAAAAATACATACTACTTACAATTATTCAATACATATTAAGATGGGCAGACAGAAAGTAGCCCCATTCCCGCCGGTGGAACCTGTTCACGAGCATGATGCATGACCCAGCTCTTGCTTCGCTCAACCATATTTGAGGGAGTGTAACATACAGAGAGAGCTCTACGAGAGAGCTCTACTGAAGTGTCAGTCACATTTCAACAGCTCCATACACACCATAGAAAATTTTGTTCTAGAAAGAGACAGATACAGTCACAGTAAAACTGCTTATAATTCCGTGACTAGTAAAGATATTTTAAAAGAAATGGCATTGTGTTATCTCTAATATATAAAATTCTCATGTCACAATGTTAGTTACCTTACTCCTCCGAAATGGCTGGACCGATTTTTATGAAATTTTGTGTGCATATCGGGTAGGTCTGAGAATCGGCCAACATCTATTTTTCATACCCCTAAGTGATAAGGGTGACCAACCACTAAATATTTTTATTGGCGGTACGAAATTGGGTCAGCTAGTAATATTTAAATGTTATTTTAAATAAATGAAAAATATCAGTCAAATACCCAATTGTGATGATTGACTTTTCTGGCATTCTTTCTGCGAAAATGATTTTTAGCCAAAAGCGAGAGTATCAAGCCTTTAGTTGATAGGTTTTTATTTAGTTTGTCCTTCAATCATGCAGCAACAGTTTTTTACAGAGATCAACTTGGAGGGAGAGGAAGGGTTCTCTCAGGATTCTTAAAAATTCAAAATTATTTATTTCACGTAGGCCAACCTGTGGCTTTTGTGACATGTCATGACTCTACCACCGGTTCGGAAAGCGGATTCTGCTGAAAAGAGCCCGCAAGAAACTCAGCAGTTGCTCTTTTCATTTTACAATATTATTATATAGCTATTACATTTAATTGTAATAAGTTTTGACGTGATAACGTCTTATAAATCGATTAACACCGACTGTACGCGCGAAAAAGTGTCACGTTCCGCCTGAGCCTGCGCGTGCAAGCGAGTCCACGGAACCAGCGATAGAGAGGCACGATCGGCCCAAGCGTTGGCTTGTGACTAGAGAAAATTGTAATTTTCAATTAACTCCTTCTTTTTAATATACAAAATAATGATAATTTCGTGATAATAATTCAATTCAATTCATAAAAGTATGCAATTTTTCATGACGTTATCACGTAAAACTATCATCCGTAAACCGACTTTACAGACAACCAATTTTTTTTTATACTATCTTGTGGGCAGCTGGATGCCAAGCCCATTTAACGTGGATAACCACGGAATAGATAAATACCTATCTAATCAGTGGATTTAACCCATGCAACTTTGTTAGAATAGAATATTTCCACAATGAGGGGAAGTTCCAAAGATCTAAATCAATGCAGACAAAGTTGTGGGCAAAAACTAGCAAAACAGTAAACTAATACAGTTTTTGCAATTCACGAAGGCGAGTGAGCTTTACTCGTGGTTACTTCGTGTACATGCACATTGCATAAGTGTGCGTGCCTGTCAAAGCCTAGGTGGGAGCGGGCAGGCGCGAGCATTGCGCTCGCTCACACTTATACAGATACGACACACACACAACCATAAGTCAGTCGACCTCGTGAATTGCAAGAACTATAAAAGTGTGTATATTATTTTCCAGTGACGACATAAATATCGAAAAGTTGGTAAACACGGGAAAAGCAAAAGTAGTTTTGGTAGATCATCACGTACTTGCAAAGAGATATGAGTACTTAGCACCCTACGTCACTGAGGTCATTGATCACAGGCCGTTGGACAGGGACCATTGGGTGTACAGGTTTGTATAGGCCTAGTATTTTTTACCCATGTCACACGCTGCGATCGACAACGCAACGATCACATCCGCAGTAGGCTCAGTGTCCGTGACATCGGAGACAAGTTGTAAGAAGCCCGTCTAAGATGGTACGGTCATGTGGCACGGAAACCACAAAGCTGCGTCGGTAATAGATGTCTTAACATCGCCGTCCCTGGAGCTAAACCTCGCGGCCGTCCAAAAAAGCGCTGGCTGGATATTGTGAGTGCTGATCTGAGAGCCAATAAACTACGAAAATCGGATGCAGAAGACCGGGCAAAGTGGGCTAGAGCATGCCGGAAAGCGGACCCCACCTAGTGGGATAACGCTTAGTCGAAGAAGAAGTATTTTTTTACCCAACTATGACAACACAAAAAGGAAGAGTAACGATTTTAGCAGTCTATTGTTTGTATGTAACTACGAATGTTCCACTGCAGTGTCTTAACTACTTAACCAATTTTGATGAATGAGAGAATAATTGATACAATTATATCAATTGATTTGTTGTTATGGTCCGGGTGACAAGCTATTTTATATGAACAACATTAAAATTAGTCCGAGTATCGACTAATTTGTGAGTAACTCACGTCAAACTCGATACTCAGGCTAATTTCTTAAACTGGACACTTTCAAGTAAAGATTTTTATATAAACCTGTGAAGATGATACTGCCATTGGCGCAATTAGAATGCCTTAAGCCTACTTTGTCGTATTAGTTTACAAATTGCGAAAAACCAAATTAGATTTGAATTTCGCGGGCAGCCCCTTTTAGTTCACCTTAAAGGTATATTTAACACAATAGGCGTATTGCTGGGTTGCTGATGATGATGATGATTATGTTTTCATAGTGAGGATACTCGGAGTACAATCGAGGTGGTAGGTTCATGTTGCACCCTGGTCACCCAGAGAATCAAAGATCTGAGTGCTCTAATCGCCAAGGATGTAGACTTCTTTAATGAGTACCCAGCATGCACACACCTACTGCACAGTAAGTTTCTCATTCCATGGATTTGCTGACGTTGAAATTATATTGCTGACGATGGGTTTTGAATCAACAAGCTAGTATTTTTAATTTGCTGACAATGTGTTTTTATTTTTAATCAAATCTTTGGTAAAACTGGACAAAGTTATGCACAGAATTGGCAAGAATCTAATAACACAAATTAACACTAATATATACTGAAGTGGAAATGGGCGGGGCATATAATTCGCAGAGCTGATGGTCGTTGGGGTCTCAAAGTGTTGGAGTAGCGACCCCGCATCGGGAAGCGCGACATCAGAGGAGTCGCAGGGAGCCGCTGGATTTAGGCGGCGCAAGAGCGGGGCCTGTGGAAGTCCATGCAAGAGACCTTTGTCCAGCAGTGGATGTCTCGGTTGACAAAGAACAAGCAGAATATATGCACAGTTTAGGTTAACTTTTCTATTGACAAGACAACCCAAGGGTTGGAAATTATTTGCCAAAGTTGCCTTCGCGTCGAGTTAGTTTTAAAAATCCCGCGGGAACCCTGCTTTTCCGGGATAAGAGGTATCCTTTGTCAGTCCCCATATAGCTCTTTTGCGGCGTGTTTGAAGGACAAATCAACGAACAAATTCATTTGTTTGTTGACATCGAGTTTCTTAAATTGCTGACTGTGTATGTGCAATTCAATGAGAAGAAACCTCAAAGCTATGAGAAGATGGCGCGAGATTTTTTTTATATTTTTTTTTAAAAGAATATTAACCGAGCTGAGCTAATATCTTCCTCTCCCCTCCAAATAAGCGAAAAGCTTGTGTTAGGAGTGGGTACGACAATAGTGCAACGGGTGGGTCTCGAACCTGCGACCTTTCAGTTCTTACATACATTAGAATTATTTGAGAACTACGTGATACCAGCGACTACGTCCATGAGGATTAAGTTTTTTAATTCCCGCGGGAACTCTTTAATTATTTCCGGGATAATAAAATGCAGTCTATGTATGTATCTTGGGTATGAACTATATATCCATTCCAAATTTCAGCCAAATCGGTTAGTACATTGTGGTGTGAAGAGGCAACAAACATCCATCCATCCTCACAAACTTTCGCATTTATAAGTATTATACTAGCTGATGCCCGCGACTTCGTCCGCGTGGATTTAGTTTTTAAAATCCCGCGGGAACTCTTTAATTTTCCGGGATGTCTATGTCACTCTCCAGGTTCTGAACTATACCTATCCAAAAAATCACGTCAATCCGTAGCTTTGTTGCAGCGTGATTGACGGACAAACTAACAAACAAACATACTTTCGCATTTATAATTGTGTATTAGTAAGGAAGAATTAATACTACACGATAATAAAGGCGCTCTATTTAAATTTTAGACTACAAAATCTACTATTGACTTAAATATGATAGTTAGATATATTCCCTCGGGGACTTTTTTGTAGAAAAAAATGAGTACTTTAATCATGTACTACATAATTTTTATGTATCATCAATAGTTTTCTCAGCACACCCCAAATAATGCATTTTATAGGCAAAATTTTGCTGCTTTGGGTTACATTATTGCAATTTTCTTACGGATCTCTAATTTTTTTGAAAATTAATTATAGCCTATGTTTACTATATTCGGTACAAACAAACAAACAAAAAAATATTTCCTCTTTATAATATTAGATTAGTAGGATAAAATATATATTATTTATTATATTATGAATTTCTAGGCGTAATAATTCTGGATACGGTGAATCTTTCAAAAGAGGTCAACAAAGCGACGAGACATGACGAAGAAATGCTCAGATTTCTCGAAGATCTGCTCAAAATAGAGCAATGTGAAGCAGAAAGGTATACCACAATGCATTGTAAAGTCTATTTTTTGAAATAGATCTTCTAGAATAGATAGAGAATAGTCCTTTTTTGAAGTCTTCACTTAATCTTACTTCACTTCACTTAGATTGAGAATAGTCCTTTTTTGAAGACTTCAAAAAAGGAGGAGGTTCTCAATTCGCCGGAATCTTTTTTTTTATGTATGTTCACCGATTACTGGGAGTCGCCTGAACTGATTTGAAAAATTATTTTTTGTTGCTTCAAAGGGTATACTTCCCAGGTGGACCCATTTAAATATTAGGGGGCGTCCATAAATTACGTGAGGTGTTTTTTAAATTTTCTGTCCCTCCGTCCCCCCCTGGTGAGATGTCGTGAGATTTTATTCAACCCCCTCCCCCATCCCCCAATCTCACGTGAGATTTTTCAAAATGTGGGTTTCTTACGTAAACGCGTTGGATTGTTATTTTAAAAAGAAAAAAAAATTGCTTCGTGCTTTTAATTACGACTAGTTAAGACTAGTATAAATCACAAAGCATGTACAATCTGGATTAAATGGACCAAAATAGTTTATTTTTTTTTGTTTCAATCAGAAAAAAAATTGCGTGATATTTGCAGAGACCCCCCCTCTCTCCAACGTAAGATTAGATGAGATTTGACTCGACCCCCTCCCCCCTTAGGTAAACATCTCACGTATTTTATGAACGCCCCCTTATCGAAATCGGTTGAGTGGTTTTGAAAAAATCAAGAATACCTACTTTCTTGTGGTGCGGGCAGTTGAAGTCGGTTTTTTAAAAAGGATTTTTCTTTTAAATTATTCAATATCAGTCTTAAAAGGAAACAAATCGCCAAAAATGTTACACAGAAACGCGTAACGGACCGCGACGTACGTAGCCGGGTGCTTATGACGTTCTTAGGTTAGGCTTTTCATTGGCAGCAGTTTCATTGTCAGTGCGGTAAGAACGTCCTATGCGCCGTGCTTAGCGCCTCGCTTACGCTTTTCACTTTTAACTTGTTTACCGTTTTAGACGGCTAAGAAAAAACAAACTATAATCATTTACAATTTACATCATCGCAGCATAGCTCCAAAGGTGTCATAACTCGCGAAAATATTCATCAACTTTTAACGTCTCATTATAACTGAACACAGGTCACCTCTCAGAGAAGGGTTATAGGCCATCGTCCACCACGCTGGCCCAATGCGAATTGGCGGACTTCACACACCTTTGAGAACATTATGGAGAACTCTCAGGCGTGCAGGTTTCCTCACGATTTTTTCCTTCACTTTTGAATATTCATATTGAAATTTTTATTTAATTACAAGTTCTTGCCCAGTACATCCGTGTGGAGTTAGTTTTTATTCCCGCTGGAACCCTGTTTTTCGGGATAAAAGGATATGTCACTATTTTTTTTGCACCCACGTGCAAAAGCCAATTTAAGAGTGAATAGGCATTTTCTAGGCAAGCGCGCTCCAACCTAGACCTCATCAATGTTTCCCTAGTATCGATTGTCGCCAAGCGCAAGCCTTTCTCGAAATAAAAATAAGTTTTGTTTTTTCTTGTCTAATCCATGTGTAAGCAAAAAAACTTATTTCTTTCCATTTTTTTTTCAGAACATCAAAAATAGACCGTTTGCTAGCGGCGCGAAGTGATGTGTCCAGTTTAAGCGCTCCTCAGCTTTTAAGGAAGGACTTAAAGACATTTGGCGATATACTAGTACCCAGCTTCCCCATACTTGTGAAGGTAACTTTTTCTATATTAGGCACGATGACCGATCTTAAGGCTGCCCTAGTCAGCCATTCTTCCATACAAACGTAGTCTAGCGATTACTCCACTGTTTGATGGTGTACGTTCAAAATAAAAAATGATATTAATTCATTTCATCATTATCTAGCCCTCTATGGAAACAAAAATGTAAAAAAAACATACATTTGAAAGTTATGAGCGTCGAAAATTCCATATTTTTACACTAATTTTAACGCATCTTTGGGTGGAAATAAATACCATAAGAAGAAGGAAACTTGCAAAATAGTTACCATACAGGGATAGTATAGTTGTTCAAAAATGCAAATAATTTTATTTTGAACAGATACATTCAATAGATTTTTCATGATATCCAGATTCCCAAAGGTCTGTTTATAAAATTTCAATTCAAAACTTCAATGAAATCGCGCATGTATGCGTCACTCAGCGTTAGGAGTGTGTATGTGTACGCGCACTAGCTTCTTACTGCTCATCACAGCGTCTATCCTTTTCGCGCGTGATGTCGGATGAAATAGCATGCATTTTAACCCCGCCCACCAAATAGTTCGTGCGGCCGACTAGTGGGTTCTTAAAAACTATTGGATGATGTTCCGAAGTGTCTACTATTTCGAAAAATATCTTATTTCAGCAAAAAAAAAGGTTTGGTTGATAAAATTGTCATTTCAATCTCAAGTTTTAAAATTCACGCAAAAACGCTCGCCGGTGTCATGGCGTCGTTCGTGACGTCACCTATGTTTTGTCCCAGTAGTTATTCAAAGTTTGAAGATAGATGTGGCGTAGGTATGGCTCTGATTGTTGTTCAATCCAATATGGCGGATTGCTTTATTTTGTAATTTTATTTTATCGAAACAAATATCCATCTCGCTCGAAATAGAAAAATAAATACGTTTAAAAATTTATCCATAAAGCCTATTTCATTAGATAAATTCATAATTTCGTTGGTGACTGTCGTCATGTCTATTTACACTTGTTTACACTACACTACATTTTCATTTATTTATTTATTGAAAAGGTACACAAAACAGGTTGCAACCAAATATAAACGTAAAACAATAACATCAGATTTGGGTTCCAGGTAACAAACCTTAATATGTGTACACAGTGGTTATAAAATTTATGCATAGAATCTATAGCAATAGTTAGAATTACACAGTTTACTTTTTATTTCAGGACTTTCTTCAAAAGCCCAACGCCCTGGAGGCCGTTGGCGAAGCCCTATCGGCGCGGAAGTGCACCCTGGCGCTGCTTCTCGGCATGGAGCTCCACGGGGGGCTCCAGAGGGACGGAGCTGTCATCAGTTCCACTGACAACAAACTTGCTGAAGATGTTAGTACGATCTGGGTACCAATTGTATAAAAGTTATTCTATTGATCGTATTCGTATATTCGATGACATTGGCGTCGAATAGAATAAAATAGAAATGTTTTTTATTCAAATAAACTTTTACAAGTACTTTTGAATCGTCAATGAGTCTACCACTGGTTCGGAATGCCGTTCCTGCCGAGAAGAACCAGCAATGAAACTCGGCAGTTGCTCTTTTCAAAATACTTTTACAATATACTTAATAGATATTATTCTATGTATGCAGAGTTTCCACAATGAGGGGAAGTTCCACAAAAGCATACGTAATTGTTTCTAATTATAATTCAACACATGTTAAAGTAAAATAATCCTTGATTGTATTGATTTAAAGTCACAAATTCAGTACAACCGATTCTAATATGGAGCGTATCGTACATATCTAAACGTATAAGAATGTATACACGAAATTGAGCTCTAATTCAATGCTGTTATGGTTTATTTTACTTTGACGCTAATGTCATCGAATACGATTATGATCAATGGAATAACTAGACAATCGCACCTCCGTTCAATCCACGTTATTGTTAGAGATCTGTGTCTTTCCATCCTTCTTCTTTATCAACCGATAGACGTCCACTGCTGGATAAAGGTCTCTTGCATGGACTTCCACAAGTCTCGGTCTTACGCCGCCTGAATCCAGCGGCTCCCTCCGACTCAGACAGTCCACCTAGTGGTAGGGGTCTACCAACACTGCGCTTCCAGGTGCGGGGTCGCCACTACAACACCCTGGGACCCCAACGACCATCGGCTCTTCGAACTATGTTCCATCCATACTGATATTATAAATGCGAAAGTGTGTTTGTTTGTTGGTTTGTCCTTCAATCACGCAGCAACGGATCGACGTGATTCTTTGCATGGGTATAGTTGAGGGCTTATAGAGTTACACAGGCTAGTTTTTATCACGAAAAAATAAATTCAAATTCAAAATTATTTCACGTAGGCAGACCTGTGGGTCTTATGACACGTTATGACTCTACCACCGGTTCGGAAAACGGATAAAGAAGGGTTTTAGAAAACTCACAAGGGGGTATCATCATCATCATCAGCAACCATCAACGGCTCAGTACTGGTCTGCACCCCGATTCAGAACATTTCGATAACTTCCCGTTTCGATACGATTAGATATCGATCTCGTATCGAAAATTTTTTGTCGTGCGATTCAGAAGGTTCGGTTAGAGAATTCGATTCGATGTCGACTACGGAATCGGCTTCGTTATCGGTATCGACAAGTTACATTAAATTACATGTGGATTTACGAAGTTTGTTGTTTTACCAAAATTTCACTTGATAATAAATTCATGTTAACACTAAATAAATAGATTTTAATCATTTTCGAAGGTCATTGAAGTAATTATTTAAAATGATAACTTGTTAAATTTATTGACGGCCAATTTTCAGCCTCTTCGATAGATGGCGCTAAGTTCATGTTTCATCCCTCTCGGTTCTTATTTTATTTTGTTGTGTACATAATAAGTTTATTTTATGTTAAAATACGTACAATATGGTAAGTAAACATTTACATACCAAAATCATTCATCATAATCATTTTATACGAAAAACCAGTAAACACAGTACGTAAACAAAAGGATACCGGATGCCCTGTAGCTTTCGATAAGTTACCAACTAAAATTATCGGACGTTCGGAAAATCTTATTCGATAAGGTTGTTGTGAATAGCGTTTGATAGAAGATATCGAACGATATCTACGTCGGTTCGATTCGGTTTCGATTTCGACAACTTCTTTGTCGATACGAGTACTCTGAATTGAAACTTCATCTTATCGTACGATAGTAAACCGAATCGATCGATAATAATTATGTTATCGTAAGGTTCTGAATCGGGGTGCAGGTCTCCTCTCAGAGAAGGGTTATAGGCCATAGTCCACCACGCTGGCCCAATGCGAATTGGCGGACTTCACGCACCTTCGAGAACATTATGGAGAACTCCCAGGCGTGCAGGTTTCCTCACGATGTTTTCCTTCACCATTGAAGCTTGTGAGATTTAATTTCTTAAATGCATATAACTTAGATAAGTTAGAGTTGCCTTCCCGAGATCGAACCTGCGACCCCCCGAATAGGAGACCGCAGTACTAACCACCAAGCTATAATTAAACCTATACCCCTAATCGTTTTCTATGCGCGCCATCGTGCCGGAACGCTAAATCGCTTGGCGGCACGTTTTTGACGGTAGGGTGGTAACTAGCCACCACCAAAGCCTAGGAAGGTTTAGCACACAAAATCTCAGTTTCATTTATCCTCAGTTTTATTTTGGTTACAGCTGGCAAAGTTTCTTCAAAAATGGTCCAGCCCACCTCTACAGCTAGCCCCCGACCCCGGAGTCCACTGTTTCTACTTCAGACAAATGAATTTGTCGGCTTCGCGCAAACAATATGTACCCGCATTACATGAATTTTTGAATATTTCACACACATAAATCACAAGTGAGAAAATTCGAAAAAGTTCCCTGGACGGGAAAAAAAGTTTTTCTGAATCTTTTGTTTTTAAAGTTATGAAACTCAATTTATTTAATATGTCTTAAAATATAATGTGAAATGTGAGCTAAAATAATTTAATACTAAAAATTATTTTTGAAAACCGACTTCAAACGCCCGCGCCACTACAAGGTATATAATTTATTGTTGATATTTTATAAACCGCTCGACCGATTTCGATAAAATTTCAATTTCATTAATTTAAAAAAAATAGATTCCGACGAATTGAGAATCTCCTCCTTTTTTGAAGTCGGTTTATAATTTTGAGTTTCATAATTTTAGTGACAAAAGATTCAAAAGATTTTTTTTGTTCCAGGGAACAGAGACCTTTTATGAGTTGTCTCACTTCATCTAAGTGTGCGATTTGTAAAAAATAAATAAATACGTACTTAATTATTATAAAAAATGTTTTATTTTTGTTTTAAACGTTTTTGGCTCCCGCCCAGGCTCAGTGCTGGCAGCGATCTTGTAAGTGACAGGTTTTGGGTTCGACCCCCGACAGGGGCATTAATTTTTGAATTGCCACTGGTTTGGCCTGGTGGGAGGATTTGGCCCTACCGATAGGAATTGGACCACCTGGGACCAAGTATACCATTTCAAATAAAAAAATAAATTTTCCAAATCGGTTCAGGCGTCTTCGAGTACCTAATCGGTGAACATACATAAAAAAAGATTCCGACGAATTGAGAACTTCCTCCTTTTTTGAAGTCGGTCAGTAAATCAAACTGCAAAATCAGTTATGTAGATACATTAATTTTATTAAAAAATATTTCCTAACAAGTTTTCTTAGAATAAAATTATAATTATAAATGCTTAAATTGTCTACCTTACAATTCTGTTTTCATGAAAATATTCAATCTTACCTGGTATGCCTTTTAAGTTCTGTCGTTTCCATATTTCCCGGCAATTTTGAATTTGGAACTGAATGTGTTTAAATTTTGAATCTCAAAACAGTTGAAAGTATTAGGATTAATGCTATTGTTTAGTCACAGCGTCGATTGGAATCTGTCAGGTTACGTACGAAAATGAATCTTTCTAAGGAAAATGTTCGTGCAATAATTTTCTACAACTTTAGAAGAGGCTTGACACGGCTTCAATGTTTTGAAGAGCTAACATCTGTGTTCAGTGATGAAGCCCCATGTCTGCGGACTGTCGAACGCTGGTATTTAGAATTCCAGCGTGGACATACTGGTGTTAGTGACAAATCTCGCGAAGGACGCCCAAAACCCGCCTTCACTGAAGATAACATCATTGCTGTGAGACAACTAATTCTCGAAGATCGTCATGTGACGTATCGAGAGATAGAGGCATCTCAGGGACAACCATTCAGAAAATTTTGCATGAAGCGCTTGGTGTGAGAAAGCTAGTTTGCCGTTGGATACCGCATCTGCTTTCCGACGATCACAAGGCAGCCCGCGTCAGATGGTGTAAGAAAACTCTGCAAAGGTTCAACCGAGGAGAGTCAAATCACGTCTACGACATCATCAGTGGTGACGAATCTTGGATCTATGCCTACGATCCTGATTCCAAACAACAATCTACAATCTGGGTCTTTCAAGACGAGCCAAAGCCGACTAAAGTTGTTCGTTCTCGAAGCACTTCAAAGAAGATGGTGGCCACGTTCGTTGGAAAAACCGGCCATGTTGCGACTATTGCACTTGAAGATCGTAGAACGATTAACGCAGAGTGGTATACCACAGTTTGTTTACCACAAGTCATCGCCGAACTTCGAAAATCTAATTCAATTCAATTCCCAGGCAATGGCTTTTAGTAGTGCCAACCGGGCACTAGCTTCGAAAATCTAACTCAAAGCGACGCATCATCCTGCACCACGACAACGCAAGCTCACACAGCGCTCGTCAAACGATTGAGTATTTGAAGCAGGAAAAAGTAGAAATTCTTGACCATGCTCCATACAGTCCTGACCTAAGCCCTAACGATTTCTTTACATTTCCTAAAATTAAGAAAAGTCTTCGTGGTCAAAGGTTCCAGTCCGGTGAAGAAGCAGTCGACGCTTTCAAGTCAGCCATTTTGAACACCCCCACTTTAGAGTGGAATAAATGTTACAATAACTGGTTTGAGCGAATGGAAAAGTGTATGAAGCTACGTGGTGAATACTTTGAAAAACAATAAAAAGTACTATAAGGTTCTAGTTGTGTTTTTTTCTTCAAACGACAAAACTTAAAAGGCATGCCTCGTATAAGTAATTAAGTACCTATTGTTTGTTCGAAATGATTGGACTATCGACAACCATCTCAATACATGTCCACTGGTCTACTTTCAGAATGAGAAGGGTTATAGGCCATAGTCCACCACGCTGGCCCAATGCGAATTGGCAGACTTTACACACCTTTGAGAACATTATGGAGAACTCTAAGGTCAGCTGGTTCCCTCACGATGTTTTCCTTCACCGTTCAAGCGGCGATATTTAATGAAAACGCATATTATAACTCCGAACAGACATGCGTGCGAATGGAACCTTGGATCCCCCAAAATAGAGGCTGACGTCTTAACCACTAGGCTTTAAGCGATCTAAAAGACAGTTAAGGGCCCAGATTCACCACTATCCGTTAGTGTCTGATATATATCTAACAGATAAAATAGCTGTTAGATGAATTTTTCTGATATTTTTTAGATTAACGGACACACTTGTTAAACAGAAATTTGAACGCTATCAGTCAGACAAGTCGTGGATAGGCTATCAAGCACTTTATCAGGATGTAAGTGTTACAATTAATGTAGAAAGTGTCGCCTAAATAGGCTCGATTTAGGTGCTACGACGGAACATACTGATACGTAGACAAAAAAAAACATAACCCTTCCTTTTAGTTTTGCCGTAATCGGGTAAAAAAGCAAATGTGGCGCCCCCTAGAACATATTTTTACTTCGGTTTGGTTTGCAACAATTAAGCTTTAATTTAAAAACTACAATAAAAATAAAGCTGAAGTACCTAAGTATCAACAATAAATTATTAAACTTGTAAGAGTATTCTTCATCATACTACACGTATTGCAGCCTTTCTCGAGATTACACGTAGGTACTTGCTAACATCAGAGGTTAAAAAAGTGTAGTTTTAGTTAGAGAAGTGTAGACTGTGCTTGCGTAATAGCTATTGTATTACTTTCACATATCACGCCATCTACCGGAGTTGACTACTACCTACGCCAAGAACACTTAAAACATTGTTTTTATGATTTTATGAAAATATTGTGGCCTGATCCTAGAAATAAATAATTATAATGAACCTAATAAATGAATACTAAGTACATTTCGTTGATTTCAACAATAAAATCTTGCAATTTGCAACAAAAAATGATAATTTTTAAGTGTAGTATCACGTAGTATTTTTTAGTAAGTGTTTTTCGCGTAGTTGTATTGAGCTCCGGTAGATGGCGTTAAATCTGAAAGATACATCAGCTATATTCACGCGAGCTTTGTTCTAATGTACGCGCTAGCAATACTTCTTTAGCTAATCTCTGACGGCAGGGTCCAGGGATGCTGTACGCTCTACATCTGTTGTCTAAACATGGCGGTAATTTCCTCGATGGTCTTATTCTTCGTCTCGGGAACCTTGTAAGCGATGAACAGGATGAACAGAAACTCCAGTATGGCGAATATTATGAACGTGTTCGATCCGAGAACATGCTGGAACGAAAAAATATTTTATATTCGATAGGCCATCGAACTATACTAAACTATAACTATACTCAAATATGGTTGAGCGAAGCAACGGCTGGGTCATGCGTCATGCTCGTGAACGGGTGCCGCCAGCGGGAATGGGGCTACTTTCTGTCTACCCATATTAACATGTATATGCATACAACATGCATTTTTGGAACTTCCCCTCATTGTGGAAACACTGCATATACATAGCATTGTATATATATTGTTAACTTGTTTTGAAAAGAGCAACCGCCGAGTTTCTTGCTGGTTCGTCTCAGCAGGAAAGGCATTCCGAACCAGTTGTAGACTCATCGACGATTCAAAAGCACTTAAGTATCATCAATCATCAATAGCCTATAATAGTCCACTGCTGGACTAAAGGCCTCTCCCAAGGGGAGGGTTTGCCCATAATCACCACGCGGGGCAGACGGGTTGGTGATCGCAGTAGATGGTAGTAGTAGCACAGAGGACGCTGCTGCCCGCTCTCCGTTATACTCCCTTTGCACTTAAGTATGCAAAAGTTTATTTGAATATTTATTTCTATTCTATTCTATTGTATTGTAGTGGTAAACTCACAGTGAGCGGCAGGAAGCTGAGCCCCACGATAAAGTTGGCCGTCCAGTTCACGGTCACCGCCACGGACGACGCCGCGGGCCGCGCCGCCTGGTTGAACAGCTCTACAACAATGAGTGAATGATTGAATGATAATTGATTCACAAAAATGCAGGTACAATAACCTCACAATAACCTTATTGTACCTGCTTTCTTCTTTTTCTATCTAGAAAAGAAAGGGGATTTACTATAGGTCGACCGTTTAACTCGCGTATCGCCTGCGCAGTAAGAAGGGAGCGGGGGCGGGTAACGCTACACACGGAGTCAATAATCCAAAGATTTATCTCGAGATAGACATTGTTGGTAAAGAATTAAGTATTTATTTTTAAGTTTTAACATCTCTAACATCTCCCTCCGCTCCCTATATGTATAGTCGACGTCAAAAGTCCATACATAGCTTAAAGGCTAAAACCGTGCGCAAGCAATGCTGTGTATCACTCGCATGCTCACTCACACAAATAAATATTATCTATCAATAATGTACATAATAAATCTCTGGTGCATATTAAATCCTAGATAGAAAAAAGAAGAAAGCAAACTGCTTGCTTTGAATTTGAATGAAAAAAACCTTCTGACCTGAGAGATTAATTTACCACCCTTGTGCGGTAAAATCAACTTTCATGAACTAATTGTTTTCTTTATTGACAACACTCGTTGTCAAGTGTCAGTGTTCCGTCAATCAATGTTACGGAATTCGTAAATGATTAATAACATTAATAATTACGCGTTAAATTGTCTAAAGTAGTTAGGTACCTGCTCGAATAACAATTAAAGAATAAATAATTTTTAAAAAACCGATTTCAAACACCCGCGCCAATACAAAGTATTTATTGTTGATATTTTTAAAACCGCTCGACGGATTTTATGGGACCACCCTTTGAAACAAAAAAATAATTTTCCAAATCGGTTCAGGCGTCTTCGAGCAATCGGTGAACATACATAAAAAAACATCGGCCAAGTGCGAGTCGGGCCTCGCTCTTTTAGGGTTCCGTTAAAAAAATTAAATTAAAAAATTTCCTACCCATTTTAATTTAATTTTTTTAATTTAATTTAATTTTTATTATTTGTTGTTATAGCGGCAATAGAAATACATAATATGTGAAAATTTCATCTGTCTATTTATTACGGTTTACGAGATACAGCCTGCTGACAGACGGACGGACGGACGGACGGACGGACGGACGGACAGCGTAGGATAGTAATAGGGTCCCGTTGGTACCCTTTGGGTACGGAACCCTAAAAAAAGATTCCGACGAATCGAGAACCTCGTCCTTTTTTGAAGTCGGTACAAACTATGTGAAGTTATGCTCCGTATCTATCCGAGAGGTGGTTTTCGGGTTGCTACATTTTATACGAGGTGTATTTTTTTTAAAGCACTGATGAGGTCTAGTTTGGAGCGCGCTTGCGTAGAAAATGCCTATTCACTCTTGTGTTTTTTGAACTCACCAGTGACAAGAAACCATGGAATGGAACCCGGGCCCACTGCGAACGTTACTACGAAGAGGATCACCAGCGCTATGCAGAGGTAAGACACCCACACGTATTTGGTCTGAAAAGATAAAACGAGATTAAAAACCACTTTATAAATTGTCTAAAACCAGTGAGCAAAAGTATATTTTATTTACGCAGTGACGAAGTGTTTTGAATTTAAAACGTTGCGAAGTCTAAAAGTGCGCCTATATCTAATTTTATTTATAGACGTGACGTCTACATTAAGAACCCATACCAAAACTAAATAATTATATAAACTTTAATTAAAGTAAGTATGTTACATTAAAGTTACGTACTATTCAATCTAGTCATAATTTTTTTCTTTAGTATAATTCCTCATTACGTTCAGGATTCTAACGTAGAATACCTCGCTATACCTCGAATGTCCAAAACGCAACAATGAAAGAAACAAACAAAAAATGAACTTTGCTCTCTTGCTGAACAATAGTTATTTGTGTTATAATAATAATAATAAAAATTTCTTTATTTAGGTAAAAACCCATGTACAAAAGTAATTTAAAATAAAATAAAATAAAATAAAAATGATTACAAACATAATGTAAATTAAAAATTGAATAAGTACATCAAACAAGCTATCCTTCATAGACAGAATTATTTTCTATTTGGATCTCGATGTGTCGAGATCCAATGTCTCATCATTGGACTGCACAAGTCCCTACCCACGACCTGAAGGATGCCGTTACCAGAGTTACGCAATCTTTCCTAGAAGGAAGATATACGCGTTCTGATAACAGCAAAGAAATCGGGCACTCCCGACTCGGCGAACATGCCAGACGCCGGACGCGCTGCATCTATCTGTATCTGTATCTGGGAAACTTCATAACGATACGGTATGCATTATTATACTGCACCCTTATAGTGCTGAAGGATACCCTCTTAGGACCTTCGATACTTATATGGGGCCAAAGAAATTTTTGGTTCCCGAGGGCGTCATTTTGAATTCAGAGCGAAGTGAAGGATTCTAAAGTAGAATCCTGGGCGTAGCGAGGAATTTAATATACGCCGCCCGAGAACAAAATATTTTGGCCCCGAATGACACACACTATTTTTCATCATTACCTATAAGAAAAAGCTAGGAGCCTACTATGTATAGACATTACCTATACATATATTGAAAGTTTAAATAAAACACAAATTAATTATTAAGAAATAATTAGTTCACCCGCATTTTGATTTAATAATTGTTTTTTTGAGAAAATCTGTAATTGGCCATGTAATTTGTCTAGTTTTTATGTCTAATATTACTAAAATTCGCTGTTGATTTTCCTAAAACAAATAAATAAATAAAATATATTCCGATCGACAAATTGATCACGTGACTTATCGAAGACAGCAGCTTCTCAAACATTTTTGAATTTCGAACAGGATGAGCGATCGACAGGTTTCTGCAACGAACGCAGTAGTAATAAACCCATACTAAAGCACTATCGCGGACCAATCAGAAGAGAGAATTCAAAAATGTGTCGAAATTCAAAAATGCCTGAGAAGCTGTTGTCTTCGATAAGTCACGTGATCAAATTTGTCGATTAGATATATACGCCCATACGTCCAACATAAATATTAATGTTTAATTATTTCATAAAAAATTATTTGTGTTTTATTTAAACTTTCAATATACGTATTGGTAATGTCTATACTCTATACATAGTAAATTGATACTCCTAGCTTTTTCTCATAGGTAATGATGAAAAATAGTGTGTGTCATTCAGGGCCAAAATTTTTTGTTCTCGGGCGGTGTATATTGAATTCCTCGCTACGCTCAGGATTCTACTTTAGAATCCCTCGCTGCGCTCGGGAGTCTACTATAGAATCCTTCACTTCGCTCTGAATTCAAAATAACAATTCCTTTGGCCCCATATAACACAAATAACTATTTCATCATACCTATTCGAAAAACGAATATTGGCTTCAGAGGATAGCGGGAGCAAAATTTAATTTTAACCCCATGGGACTTTTCATTTCTCTTTCCTGATTGGTCCGCGTTCGTGCTTTAGTAGGTGTCGAAATTCAAAAATGTTTGAGAAGCTGTTATCTTCGATAAGTCACGTGATCAATTTGTCGATCAGATATATACGCCCATACTGTATCCAACATAAATATTAATGTTTAATTATTTATTAATAACTAGCTGATGCCCGCGACTTCGCCCGCATGGATTTAGTTTTTAAAAATCCCGCGGGAACTATTTCATGATCCAAGATAAAAAGTACCTCTCCCGGTCTGAGGAACCACTACTACATCCCAAACTACCCATGCAAAAAATCGCATCAATCCGCTGTTCTGTTGCGACGTGATTGAAGGACTAACCAACAAACAAACACACTTTCGCATTTATAATATCAGTAATGCTTTATTATAACTTTTTATAATTGTCAAACTTTTTAGCTTTTTACCATACTTAACCAAAGACAAAATTACGTTTAGCTGTCATTTACGTTTTGTTATTGCACTGTCATTGCGTTTTGTTATTCCATGTCAGATGCGTTTTTGTTATACCACGTTTTCGGTTTTATAATGACTTGACGGAAACGCGGTCGAACGGGATAAAAAGTATCCTGGTTCTAAGCTACCTCTCCACCAATTTTCAGCCAAATCGGTTCATCCGTTCTTGAGTTATAAATAGTGTAACTAACACCACTTTCTTTTATATATATAGATTTATTTGTGTTTTATTTAAACTTTCAATATACGATGTCTATACATAGTAGGCTGATACTTCAAGCTTTTTCTCATAAGTAATGATGAAAAATAGTGTGTGTCATTCAGGGCCAAAATATTTTGTTCTCGGGCGGCGTATATTGACTTCCTCGCTACGCTCAGGATTCTACTTTAGAATCCTTCACTTCGCTCTGAATTCAAAATAACGCCCTCGGGGAACAAAAAATTTCTTTGGCCCCATATAACACAAATAACTATTTTCTTTCTCTCTGAAGCTCACCACGTATAGGTTGGCGACGCACAGCCCCACGGAGCACAGCGTCATGCCGCCGAAGCCGGCCAGCAGCAGCGTCTTCCGGCCCGCCACCTCCACCAGCAGCAGCGAGATCACCGTCATCACCACGTTCATGGCGCCCATGCCTGGAGACCAGTGTGTTGAATAAAGTCGTGTGTAACACGTGTACTAAGTACTATACGGAAATAATTCCCGACGCTCGTGGAACTATGAATTACGACTATCATCATCATCATTAGCAACCCATCAACGGCTCACTACTGAGCGCAGGTCTCCTCTCAGAGAAGGGTTACAGGCCATAGTCCACCACGCTGGCCCAATGCGAATTGGCGGACTTCACACACCTTCAAGACCATTAAGAAGAACTCTCAGGTGTGCAGGTTTCCTCACGATGTTTTTCTTTACCGTTGAAGCAAGTGATAGTTAATTGCTTAAACGCACTTGACTCCAAGAAGTCAGAGGAGCGTACCCGGGATCGAACCTGCGACCCCCCGAATAGGAGACCACAGTCCTAACCACTAGGCTATCACTGCTTCACTAGGCTATCACTGCTTCTTGAATTACGACTATAGAGTCTTCCTATTTCCATGCCGACACTGAACGAGAACGGATTAGGTAGTCCGTAATGTTAATCGTTCTTTTAGTACTTCGTTCGCTCGGCTCGGAACGAGCGGGAAACAGGAAACTGATAGTACATCGTTCATTTAGTACATCGTTGCTTGGCTCGGAACTATTAAGAAGTCCGAACTAGTTCAGCCTTTTGAATGTACGTTACTTATGCACATTCAAAAGGCTGAACTAGTTGTATAGTACGGAACGCTCCTTTTAGTGACCGAGCCTTATAACCGAGCCTCCTGTCTAACCGTTTATTTTCTTTTTGACAGCTCAGTCTCACTCACTCTCATAGTGAGAGTGAGTGAGACAATATAATATTTTACAATATTGTTTATTATTTATGTATAATATTGTCTCACTTACTCTCACTATGTGAGAGCTGTCAATTTTTTTTATTTTAAACGGGGGGCAATCGGCTAAAAATATATTAATCACTAGCTGAAGCCCGCGACTTCGTCTGCGTGAACTTAGCCTTTAAAATGCCTTGGGGACTCTGACTTTGCGGGATAAAAAGTAGCCTGTCACTCTCCAGGTCCTCAACTATAGGTATACTGCAAAAAATCACGTCGATCCGTAGCTCTATTGGGGCGTGATTGAAGGACAAACCAACGCACTTTCGCAGTTATAATATTTCACCATATAAAGTGTAAGTGCATATCAACGCATAAATATGTGACAAGTAGAACACTAATATCCCGCGGGAAATGTTTGCTTTCCCAGGATAAAAAGTAGCCTTTGTAACTTTTCAAGTCATCAACTATGCCAATCCAAAAAACCACGTCAATCTGTAACTCCGTTGGCGCATAATTGAAAGATAAATGTGTGAAAAGTAGTATACTAATATCCCGCAGGAACCGTTTGTTTTCCCAAGATAAAAAGTAGCCTTTGTCATTTTTCAGGCTCTTAACTTTACCTGTGCAAAAAAATCACGTTAATCTAAAACTCCATTGCGCGTATTTTGAAGGACAAATGCATTAAAAATAGCGATGCTATCCCGCAGGAACTGTTTGCTTTTCCGGGATAAAAAGTAGCCTATGTGCTATTCCAGACTATATTCTATGTCTGTGCCAAATTTCAGCAAAATCGGTTCATTCGTTGTCGCGTTAAAGAGTAACAAACATCCATCCATCCAAACATCCATCCTCACAAACTTTCGCATTTATAATATTAATAGGATTATAGGACATCATCAATGTCAAAACATGGTTTTGGGCGTTGGCCATCGGCCAAAACCATGTTTTGACATTGATGCTGTCCTATAATGATTGATATATATTTTTTAGGCTTTTTAGCCGATTGTCCGGCCGTTGGACAGGTTATAGTTATATATTGATTTTCTACTCAATTTCTATTTTAAGTGTATTGTCTATGATGTGATGTGATGACACCATTGATCTCAATGAAAAATCAATGATTAACACTGGACTGGCTGTTCCTACACAAATGACAGCTTTAACTGGATCAATTTGAAGCGCCACATTTGATATACGAGTGTCTCTGGAACTAATATTGTAGGAATGCAGGAAGTACCAAAAGTATCTATTATCAGTTGTCAACTAATTGCACTCACTAATTTTAGTTCCTCATACACTCGTATCTGTTTACAGCGCCAAAATGGCGTCAATCAAGTAGTTCCAAAAAAGATGACAGCAGCTTGTCCCGTTTTAATCATAGATTAATTAATAGAGGTCAGAGACATGGAATTGAATCGAATAAATGGGATTTTATCTATAACTATCTTAAAAACTAGATGGCGTTGCAACTTTACACGAAAGGGTTTGTTTCAAATATTTATATGGAGCCTGGGCCAGGTCTTTGTACAGTCTTTCAAAATGCTTGGGGTCATGAAATAGTGATTATTTTTTCTTTATTTCTCATGATAACCACAATTGACAGCAATTGACATTTGACATACCAGCAATTGACGTTTGACAATTGAAATGACAATAAGATGACGCAACTTCATTACAAACATAGACAACAAAAGCAGATGAATGCACTCTGGAAGTTGCTATTCTACAAATGTACCCAATTATCAATTTCATATTTATACCTCTTATTCACTGTAAAACTGCAAAAAAGCATATATTTTTTCAATTTCTATGATTTAATACTATTTTAAGGGGGGGTAAGGGAGCGCACCTCCATCTAGCACTCCAAACGTCAACCTCACCTGCCCGCGGTGCCCCCTGCTAGTCTACTGACGAAGCTATGACGACCGGCAAATGGCGGTATAACCATTTCATACTGGCTAAACTGAGCAAATGGCTCAGGCCTGTATCGGGCAGCAGCGACACGGGTGCGATCAGTTTAGCCCTGCGATGACCAACACGCCTGCCCAGCGTGGTCATTATGGGCAAAACCTTCTATGGATATTCGCACAAGGCCAAGGCCCCTAGTTCCCGGCGGCCTCGCTATTCCTGACCCTGGCAGCGGTCACGGTAATGGCGGGGCAGGGGGTGCTAAGAATCTCCGGACGAGATTCCGCTGCCAACCCCGACGACTGGACCTGGTGACGTATAACGCACGCACTTTGAGGACCGACGAAAAGATCATCGAGCTGGAAGAAGCAGTGAGCAAGTTGCGCTGGAATATTATAGGATTGTCTGAAGTCCGAAGAGAGGGGGAGGACTCGATAATCCTCAATTCCGGCAACTTGTTTTACTACCGGGAGGGCGATCAACAGTCCCAGGGTGGTGTCGGGTTCATCGTCCACAAGTCCCTCGTCAAGAACATTGTACAAGTCAAGAGTGTGTCGAGTAGGGTAGCGTACCTTATACTCAGAATCACCAAACGGTATTCGCTGAAGGTTATACAGGTCTACGCACCGACATCGACACATTCTGACGAGGAGGTAGAGGCGCTGTATGAGGATATATCATAAGCCATACACGCCTCTACCACTCATTACAGTGTTGTGATGGGGGATTTTAATGCAAGGCTGGGCAAACGAAGCGGTGCAGAGACGAGAGTGGGGCATTTTGGGTATGGGCGAAGGAACCAAAGGGGCCAAATGCTGGCCGACTTCATGGAGAAGGAGGGCCTCTTTATGATGAACTCCTTCTTCAGGAAGCGGCCACACAGAAAATGGACATGGTTGAGTCCCGATGGTTCCACGAGAAATGAGATCGACTTATTATGTCGACCAAGCGGCATATATTCAATGATGTCTCTGTGATCAATAGGGTGAAAACCGGTAGCGATCACCGGATGGTAAGAGGCACGTTGAATATTAATGTAAAGCTGGAAAGGGCCAGACTGGTGAAGTCCACTCTCCGACCTTCTCGTGCTCATATCCAAAATCCCGAAAACTTCCAACTCGAACTGCAGAACCGATTCGAGTGCCTAGCAGACTGCGTTTCTGTGGACGATCTAAACAACAGGTTCGTGGAAACTGTCCATACTGTGGGGTCTAAATTCTTTGAGACCCATCGCAGGAAAAGAACAGAAAAGTTCTCTGACCATACTCTCAAGCTAATGAAGGAGAGACAAGAGATGAGGCTGCAGTCATCGGCAGACGCGGCTGCCTACCGGCGGATTAATAGGCAGATCTCTAAGGCACAAACTCGCGACCTCCGTGTCTTTAATATCAAGTGTATTAAAGATACCATTGAGCGGAACAAAGGCTCAAAAGTGTTCGCGAGAGATCTGTCTATCGGACAGAGCCAGCTAACGCGGCTGAAAACTGATGACGGCCGTCTCGTCTCTTCTCGACCTGAGGTCTTGGGAGAGGTTGAGAAGTTCTATGGACAGTTATATACCACGACACAAAAACCTGTTGAAGATTTGGCGAAAGATCCCAGAGCCAAACTGACCCGACACTATACCGAAGATATCCCGGACGTCAGCCTATACGAGATTAGAATGGCTCTCAAACAGCTTAAGGACAACAAGGCGCCAGGTGATGACGGAATCACTGCGGAACTCCTGAAAGCGGGTGGAAAACCGGTACTTAAGATCTTTCAGCGATTGTTCAATTCCGTCATCCACGAGGGCACAACGCCGGAAGCATGGCACAGGAGCGTGGTGGTTCTGTTCTTCAAAAAGGGAGATAATACCTTGTTGAAGAATTATAGACCCATCTCGTTGTTGAGTCATGTTTATAAGTTGTTCTCGAGAGTCATTACGAATCGTCTCGCTCCGCGCTCGTAGGTTCGACGACTTCCAGCCTCCCGAACAAGCCAGATTCCGAAAAGGCTTTGGTACCATAGATCACATTCATACGCTGCGGCAGGTTATACAAAAGACGGAAGAGTATAACGGGCCACTTTGCTTAGCGTTTGTGGACTATGAGAAAGCCTTTGATTCGGTGGAAACTTGGGCTGTGTTGAGGTCGCTGCAGAGATGCCGAATTGACTACCGGTATATCCAAGTGTTGAAGTGCTTGTATGAAAACGCCACAATGTCAGTACGTATACAGGACCAGACTACGAGGCCAATCCACTTGCAGCGTGGAGTGCGACAGGGAGACGTTATCTCCCCGAAGCTCTTTACCGCTGCGTTGGAGGACGTCTTTAAGCTTCTGGATTGGAACGGACTTGGCATCAACATAAACGGCGAGTACATCACTCACCTGCGATTTGCCGATGACATAGTAGTCATGGCAGAGACTCTGAGAGACCTCAATACAATGCTCAACGATCTCAGCAGGGTTTCTCAACAGGTGGGCCTGAAAATGAACATGAGCAAGACGAAAATCATGTCCAATGCTCATGCACCGCTCCACCCAGTAATTGTTGAGAACTCTGCACTCGAAATTGTCGACGAGTATATTTACCTGGGACACAGTCCAGCTAGGTAGGTCCAATTTCGAGAAAGAGATCAACCGCCGAATCCAACTCGGCTGGGCAGCGTTCGGGAAGCTCTGAGATGTCTTTTCGTCCAAAATTCCTCAGTGCCTGAAGACTAAAGTCTTCGAACAGTGCGTGTTGCCAGTGATGACTTACGGATCACTAAACTAAGGGCCTCATAAGTAGGCTCAGGACCGCTCAGCGTGCGATGGAAAGAGCTATGCTCGGAGTATCCCTGCGGGATCGAATCAGGAATGAGGAGATCCGTAGGAGAACCAGAGTCACCGATATAGCTCAGCGAGTCGCGATGCTGAAGTGGAAATGGGCGGGGCACATAGTTCGAAGAGCTGATGGTCATTGGGGTCCCAAGGTGCTGGAGTGGCGACCCCGCACCGGGAAGCGCAGTGTTGGCAGACCCCCCCCCCCCCACCAGGTGGACCGACGACATCAAGCGAGTCGCAGGGAGCCGCTGGATTCAGGCGGCGCAAGACCGAGGCCTGTTGAAGTCCATGCAAGAGACCTTTGTCCAGCAGTGGACGTCTATCGGTTGATAAAGAAGAAGAAAGAAGAATACTATTTTTTGGTATAGTGTACAAGTACCTGGCCCAAGATGAAACAACCCCTCTTATCCAAGATGGCGGATATCCTCTTTCATTCTTACCTAGCGTAGCGTACTGGCTCTGACTCTCACTCAAGTTGGCGGACTTGAAGATGTCAGTGGAGAAGAATATGACGGCGTTGATACCGGACAGCTGTTGGGCGACCATCACCACCATCGCGATCAGCAGCGGTTGGCGCAGGGAGCGGTTGCTGAACAGTTCCCGCAGGGTTACTTTCTTGCTCACTTTGTTCTTCTCCGCTTCCTGGTGGAGAAGGAATTGTTATCATTCCTAATATCATCATCATCAGCAACCCATCAACGGCTCGCTACTGAGCGCGGGTCTCCTCTCAGAGAAGGGTTAGAGGCCATAGTCCACCGTGCTGGCACAATGCGAATTGGCGGACTATGGAGAACTCTCAAGTGTGCAGGTTTTCTCACGATGTTTTCCTTCACCGTTGAAGCATGTGATATTATAATTGATGACTCAACTAATATTATAATTATACTTTATCTACTACAGCATCGAAAAGTTCCAATTTCGAATTTGACAGCTGAATCGAAATGAACCCTCTTTCGGTTTTGCTTCTCATTTCGATGCAGCTCGTTGTATGGGAGCTGAATCGAAATGGTTATCTTCTTAAAATAGGATACCTAAAGGTAAGGCTCTGGGTTCTGGCACTTTTGTACCGTTCATATGACAGAGGCGCCACAGGCGGCTGGTGGCGGCTTACGGAGTTACTTTTTGTTGACAGAGGCGCCACAGGCGGCTGGTGGCGGCTTGCGGAGTTACTTTTTGTTACTTTATTGAGCCTACGGCGTATTTTGTTAGTGATTTTATTTTCCTTGTCGTAGATAAAATCTTGTATGCAACTGACCGTAATTAGTCATTTTAATTCTCGTACTATCCTATTTTGATACTCGGCAAGCCTCGTATCAAAAAACAGCACTCGAATTAAAATGACCCTCATTACGATGCAGTTGCATAAATAGCTATTATAGTTCCTACTATCCTATCCTACTAATATAATAAAATTCTAAACTTTATGAGGATGGATGTTACCTCTTTACGCCACAACGAATGATCCGATTTGGATGACATTTGGACTAGAGATAGCTCATACCCAGGATTAGCACACAGGCTACATTTTATCCCGGAAAATTAAAGAGTTCTCGCGAAAATTAAAAACCTTAATCCACGCGGTCGAAGTCACAGGAATGATCTAGTTAGGTATACAATAAAGTGTATTAATTATATATTCCTAAGTATATCAACCTCACAAACTTTCGCATTTCTTTTTTTTCACATTGTAATTTAATTTAATATTAAATAAAATTACATAATATATACCTAATACTACATTAAAACTAAATTTATTCTAAAATAAAAATTAAATAAAATCTAAAACCCCATCGAAGTCACTGCAGTGTGGCATAGTACCCAAGATGCTGGCAGCATTACCCCTTTGGATGGCCAAGCTAATCCTTTGGCCAAGGTATAAGTGTATTAATTTCATTTCAAATGCCAGTCATTCAATTCCATAAATTTCAATTGACTGGAATTTTATTAAAAAAACGTCACGCCCATTCCCACAACTACTTTTGGATTTATGAGGCGTAGTTGAGTTATCGCGAGCATATTTGGATTTCTCATAAGTCATAAGATACATAGACACACTTGATGGAACAAAAGAAAAGGTACCTGATGCATTTCTTCCATTTCACCGTGCACAGCAACATCTCCTCTCAGCCAGTTGAGGGCTGGAAGGAAACATAAAATTCCAATTCCAATTTTAAAAGATAAAAAAGATAAACGTTAAAATAGCTCGAATAAGGCTCGAATATGAGTGCAGAAATGAATTGTAAGTATAATTTAATTTTGATGTTACATATTATTATAGTCTACAAAACTTAAAACTTTATCAAAATCAATTTATTTATTGAAATCAGTTGAAATAGGTGAATAAGCAAACAGGTGTTATTAGGATCAATCATTAAAATTACTGTGGACATAATGTTAAGTATAATAATTTAAAATAATAATGAATTATAAACTAATAATATATTATGGAGAATAAAACAAACTAGGTATATCTTATACTTAATAAAGTATACCTAGTACTGTGTACTTAGTGAATTAAACTAGGAAGGTAATTGCTTTTTATGTTATTTTACATTTTTAAGTTATTTTACTTCCTTAAAAATTTTTTCATTAATGTAATCTATGACAGAATAATAATTTAAATAAAAAAAGAATAATAATTATATTTAATCAACAGACACACACACACACGCATGCACAAATACGCACGCACGTCTGCATGCACACGCGCACGCGCACACGCACACGCTCACGCTTCCATCTGGCTTTGCTGTAGTCAGAGGTGCGATTGCCTAGAGTTATTCCATTGATCGTATTCGTATTCGATGACATTAGCATCAAAGTAAAATAAATCATAACAACATTGAATTAGAGCTCAATTTCGTGTATGTATTCTTATACGTTTGGGTATGTGCGATACGCTCCATAACGCGCTCTATGTTAAAATCGGTTGTACTGAATTTATGACTGAATCAATACAATCAAGGTTTATTTTACTTTAACGCTAATGTCATCGAATACGAATACGATCAATGGAATAACTTACAATAAACTACCAGCATCATTAGCTGACCGAAAACTAAATATTATAAGTTTTAAAAAGAAAATTACGCAATTTTTAATGATGAAAAAATATTATTCAATTAAAGAGTATTTAGCAGACATGAAGCTATAGGTAGTACATAAATTTAAGATCATTAGAATAAGTTCATTAGAATAAGTTAATCAGAATAAGGTTGACGTTTTTAATCAAATAAATTTTATGTTTGACATTTTAATAAAATAAATCGATAGTACATCCTCGAAATTCCACTGAGCACTTATTTTTATGAAATATTGTCATAGTAAAGCTCTTTATTTCTACCACTTACATACACATAAACTTAGAATAAGAATCATTAAATACTCATATTATTTTGCATGCCTATCCGGCAGATTGTCAGCACCTTTAATATAATGTAACAGCATTGTACTACTCAATCTATGCAAATAAATGATTTGATTTGATTTGAAACTTTTGGACAATAGGGTATTTGACTACTTTTAGAAAATCATCTTAAATTGTTAATAATGCTATGCTGAAGCTAACAAAACGTATATTTCGGCATAATTTTCAGTATTTTTCATAAAAATCGAGAAATAAATTCAAAAAAATAAATTGCTGCCGAAACGTTCCATTTGCTCACATGACGTCACAGTTCACATTTCAAACAATGACAATTCCACAGCCCATAGGTGGTGTGGACTGTGACGTCATTCGAGATCACGGAACGTTTTCGATCACGTGACCATGGCCGGAATTATAGCAATTTTATTTAATGTTTTCTAATTAAATAAAACTTTATTTTTTAGTTTTGTCGTATGGAATAATGTTTTTAGTTATTAATCTTTTAGGATGACACCAAATGAAACGATATTTTTAATATAGTCAAATACCCTATTGTTACCCAGGTAAAAATGCTGAGAAAATGCCAATAGTTACCCCTTTGAGCGTGTAACTCCGCCCCCTTATTCAGCAGCAGGTATTTGGGCGACTCGGGGCACAGCGGCAGTGTGCAGCACTGCAGCACGGCAGGGAGCGCGGTGATGGCCAGCAGCCAGGGCCAGCCGGCGCCGGTGCCCAGCACTGAGCCCAGGCCCAGCACTTGCGAGAGCAGGATCGTTATCGTTATCACTAGCTGGTACACTGTGCCGATCTGTAACCACACACATTTACCAAATATTGAACAGAATCAGGCGTTCATCATCATCATCATCAGCAACCCATCAACGGCTCACTACTGAGCACAGGTCTCCTCTCAGAGCCATATAGCCTCTATAGGCCATAGTCCACCACGCTGGCCCAATGCGAATTGGTGGACTTCACGCACCTTCGAGAACTCTCAGATGTGCAGCTGGTTTCCTCACGATGTTTTCCTTCACCGTTGAAGCAAGTGATAGTTAATTGCTTAAATGCACTTGACTCCGAAAAGTCAGAGGTGCGTACCCGGGAATCTAACCTGCGACCCCCCGAATAGGAGGCTACAGTCCTAACCACTACAGGCGTTACTTTGCGGAATTCCATGATATTTAAAGAAAAAACAATTCCTTTACTATAATCCGCTAAACAGAATACGTATCTTTTAGCACTTGACCGATCCGTCTCGATCACGTCAGATATCAAATAGAAAAACTGCATCAAAATCGGTGCATTCGTTTGGGAGCTAAGAGGGAACAGACAGATACACACGTCAAACTTATCATCAGCAACCCATCAATGGCTCACTACTGAGCGCACTGCGCAGGTCTCTTCTCAGTGAAGGGTTATAGGCCATAGTCCACCACGCTGGCCCAATGCGAGTTGGCGGACTTCACACACCTTTGAGAACGTTATGAAGACCTCTCAGGTGTGCAGGTTTCCTCACGATGTTTTCCTTCACGGTTGAAGCTTGTGATTATTTAGAAAAGCTAGAGATGCGTGCCCGGAATCACACCTGAGACCGCAGTAGTAACCTAGTGAAATGAAGACTAATGTTACTTACAGATCCCCGTATAGAAACCGGAGCTATCTCGGACAGGTATAGCGGCGCCAGGCCCGCGTTGAGGCCATTGTTCACGCCGATCACCAGTCTGAAACACGACACTTCATTAAGGCCATTGTTCTTTTACTTCGGTCAGAGATAGGTAAGTTAAAGGTATAGATCGCTAATGTAGTAGGTACATTTATAACGAAACTCGCGTTAACCTAGTTAAATCTAGTACCTATACCTAACCTAACTAAATCTATAATAGGTACGTAGTTATTAATTACTAGCTGATGCCCGCGACTTTGTCCGCGTGGATTTAGTTTTTAAAGTCCCTCGGGAACTCCTTGATTTTCCGGGATAAAAAGTAGCCTAGATGTTGACCCGAGTAATAAGCTACCACGGTATAAAATTTTGTAGAAATCTGTGCGGTAGTTTTTACGTGAAAGAAGGACAAACAAACAGACAAAAATTAAATAAAATCTGTTTTGGGCTCAGTATCGATAGTAAAGCATCCCCCAATTAAAATTTTCAAAATATATTAAATGTACAGAAATCTTCCAGTTACAGTTTTATTATATGTATAGATTATATAATTTAGTAGAATATTTTCTTTTTCAAATAAGTAAACTTTTTAAAAAAGTTAAAAATTTTACGCCTGTACGCCATGAAATAATGTAACAAAACTTAGACCTGTTTGCCTACCTACCTATTTCCACAAATAATTTGGATTTTGCATAGTGCTTTCGAATCGTCAAGTGAATCTACAGCCTGGTTCGGAATACCGTTCCAACCGAGTGTAATTCGCTGTCGATTTCCCTAACTTGACTAAAATCACTTAACTTTAAACTTTAGAATCATACTTAATATTACAAATGCGAAAGTGTGTTTGTTTTGTTGGTTTGACCTTTCAACCATCATAACGTTCTTAATCCACGCAGACGAAGTCGCGGGCATCATCTAGTAGTAGATATATCGTTTGAGACATACCTCCCAACGATGAGCATTTCGGCAGAGTTGGCCATCTTGGAGCAACCCTCCAAGGCGACCGCCACGAACACTAGCACGTTGTTAAGGAGAAGACCGCCTTTTCTGCCGAATCTGCGAAAAAATAACAAGTTTGATCTCCGTTCATACAATACTTCCTTTTCATCTTTATTAAACTATAGACGTCCACTGCTGGAAAAAAGTCTTCTGCATGGACTTCCACAGGCTTCGGTCTTGAATCCAGCGGCTCCCTGCGACTCATTTGATGTCGTCGGTCCACCTGGTGGGGCGGGTCTGCCAACACAGCGCTTCCCGGTGCGGGGTCGCCACTCCAGCACATTGGGACCTCCGAACTATGTGCCCCGCCCATTTCCACGTTTTGTCACGTTACCTGTCAGCAATCCGGGGGATATTCATAATGTTTTATCACGTTACCTGTCAGCACCCGAGGGATCATCATCTGGTTACTTCACGTTACTTGTCAACAATTCGGGGGATCATCATAATGTTTTATCACGTTACCTGTCAGCAAACCGTGGAATCATCATGTTGCATCATCATGTTACCTGTCAGCTATGACGCCAGTGATGACACCGCCTATCATGCCCCCAACGCAGTATATCGCGACGGCTATAGACCACACCGTGGTCACCTTGGGGTCGTCCTTCGCTGACAGGGTTAAGTTTGTTCCGGTAAGGGCGTCTTTGTGGAGCCACTCTGACATCACCTGGAAATAAATTTTTTTTTTTAAGTTCTTTAAGTTATAACTATAAATTGAATTAAAAAAAGATTTATCATTAGAAAAAAATCGGCCAAGTGCGAGTCGAGGCTCGCTCTTTTAGGGTTCCGTAAATATGACCAAATCATTTTTTTTAAACTAGATACATATTTAGACATCATTAGTTCTTAGAAAGTACTAAATTAGCATATGGGGAAAAAATGCTCGTTTGTTTTGGTCACAACTTACAAACCGCATTATAAATCGGTGTTTTCAGTATTTGTTGTTTAAATACACTTCATAGTACATAATATACCAAAATTTAATTCCTAACTAGTTTAGTTTTTGAGATAGACCCCCTAACAAAATTGGTCTAAAACCGACAACTTTGATGGCCCCCCATTTCTTCATTTTTGTAGCTAAAATAAAAAAAATATATTTGAACTCCACTTAATGAGCTCTAGACAATGACACCCCACATGCCAGGGTAAAAAATAAAATTTTATTTCGCCTCCTTTTCCATGTACCTATGGGAGCCCCCTTTATTTTTTAATTTAATTTTATTTTTATTATTTGTTGTTATAGCGGCAATATAAAAACACAATCTGTGAAAATTTCAACTGTCTATCTATTACGGTTTACGAGATACAGCCCGCTGACAGACGGACGGACGGACGGACAGCGGAGGCTTAGTAATAGGGTCCTGTTGGCACCCTTTGGGTACGGAACCCTTAAAAATAGTGTAAAGACAGAAATGTAATAAGTGCATTAGCTAGGGACAGTATTGAATTGAATTGATAAGAAAAGTGGTCGCTATTTTGAAAAAAAAAAAAGAATGACTAACAGTTTTAAGTAGTTAGTCCAGGCTCCATACAAAATTATTCAAACCCCTCTCTCGCGACTCCGTAGATCAAGACAATATCTAATTAGTGAATGAATGTATGATCGGTTGAATGAATGTATGATCGATTGAATGAATGACTGAATGAAACTTACAGCCTGCGGCGCGTTGATGACGCCGGTGTTGTATCCATGCTGGAAGGCGGACCAACACCCACCCGATATGATGGCGAAAGCCAGCCGTAGGTTCATGCCCTGTCAACAAAACAGCACATTTTTTTATTTCTGACGATCCCTGACCTGCGGTCTTATAAGTAGAAGGTATCGGGTTCGATTCCTGGTAGAAGCAATAATTTCGGAATTTATAATGTCTGAATAAGAATGTTTCCAAATGCCAACTGATCAAAAAAGCAGCTTTTTAACAAACGTCCATTCCAAGTTAACCCGCCAATATTTAAGACTGCATCGTCACTTACCATCAGGTGAGATTACAGTCAGGGGCTACTTGTCATTGAATATAAAAAATACATAGTAAATAAGGTGTTTTAATCTATCAAATTTTATGATAGGTAGGTAGGTACCTAATACTTGTCCGGGAGAAAAGGTAGACTATGTCACTCTCCAGCAGGCTTAATATGCACGCACGAGAAAATTTTGTCTACCCCTTTTCTCGTATTATCTCTATATCTCTATCGAAACGAACATGGTTGCACACCATGATTCGTCTCGTTACGTCAAAAGTAGAGATCAAATTTTTTCCTCTACGAACATGGCGAGCGGTGACGTCATTTTCTGGAATTTTGAAGTTTAAAAGAGTAAACGAGAAATCAGTCGACAATAGTACATCGACAATACCCTTTCTCTCTTCTTTAGATATTACTTCGACGTGCATGGTAGGCCTGCTGGTCCACAACTATATACTAACAGTAAAAATCACGTCAATCCGATACTCCATTACAGCGTGATTGAAGGACAAACCACCTAACAAACACATTTTCGCATTTATAATAGTCAGAATGTGTTTTGTCATCATGTAGGGGAACCGAGCTACTTTGATACGTGATAATAAGCACTTATTAGAACATAGGTAGTACAGGTACTTAATATAATTGTCACCCAGGTGTGAATGAAGGTTTTCACAAATGAATGGTTGAATCCTTCCCTGACCTTCCACGGTCTAATATAAAAACGGTCAAGTGCGAGAAGGACTCACGCTAAGGAGATTTTTAATAGATAAGAGGGAGTGCCTGTGGTTTAAAAATTAATATTTTCTTCTGTGATTTTTATCGACATGAAATCATGCTAAGACCATCCATTTTGTATTTAATGCTTTAATAATTAAGTAACCTCATGAATTAAAGGCCAAAAATGCGTGGGATTGCCGATTTAAGATTTATTTATAACTAGCTGATGCACGCGACTTCGTCTTCGTGGATTTAGTTTTTAAAATCCCTAGGGAACTCTTAGGATTTTCATTTTAGGGGGATTTTCCGGGATTAAAAGTAGCCTATGTCACTCTCCAGGTCCTCAACTACCCATGCAAAAAATCATATTTATCCGTAGCCCTGTTGCGGCGTGAGTGAAAGACAAGCCGACAAACCAACAAACAAACACACTTTCGCATTTATAATATTAGTGAGTAAGGATTTTTAAATTTAAATTAAAAAAATGTTTATGTATTTGAAACTTGACCTGAACTTATAAGACATAGGCACGTTATGTAATATTTAAAAAGTTTGACACACCCAAATAAGTCATGGCCGTCTAAAAGTGGTCCGGAAAAGTGGTTTTGTGAAATAACCATATTTGGAGTGACCAGTGTCCAACGCACGAGGTCAGAGTCCACAAGTTGTTTGTATGTAGGGTGACCAACGCAGTCATTAGATAAAGAAGTACAGATTGCTAACGTGATAACGTAGAGCACTAAATACATTTCAAATCCCTCTCTCTCGCACAGTCTAATATTTTCAATGATTGTAAAAATCTCAGATACTTTTGACAAAATGTCGTCAAAATTGGACAAAATTATTATTGTGGACAAAATTACCTACCTAATAAGAATTTAGATATAGTTTTAATGTACCTACTTATTAGATACATACATAAAACATTAAAACTATATCTAAAATAAAATATTTCGCCCTTACTTTTCGCCTTTTTTCTCAACAAAATCTAGATTTTGTAAAGAAAAAGGGCGAACTTTTATCGCTCTTATTCTCTATCAAAAACTAGTTATCTTACGTATGTATATTTAAAATATATAATAATAATATACTATTTATTTTCCGGCTACAGAACCGTAAAGGGATTATGTCCGCCAATTCGCATTGGGATTCGCGTGGGAATTAAAAAACTTAATCCAGGACGAAGTCACGGGCATCGACTAATAAAAAACAAAAATTCAAATTTTTTTCTAATTATTATTTATTATTCTTATTATTATTTTCTTAATATTCTTTTTATTATTCTTAATTTTCCATTTTCTTTGGGTGTATATTACATACCGAAGTTATAAAATATAAAAATTCTTTTCTAAAAAACCGAATTTACTGGCGTTTAGAAGTGGTTTTCTGAAAATAATTTTTAATTTTCTTTGCACCCTTTTCTTTGCATATGGTGACCCCAGTCGGATTATGTCAGACATGCAAATAAATATACGTATAATATGTTGTGTATATATATTATTCAAGTATTTTCACACGGCTAAACATTTCGGCATTATCAAAAAAATTGGTTGTCTTTAAAGTCGGTTTACGGACGATATTTTTACGTGCAACGTCATAAAGAAACATTGACGATGACGGGCGGCGGCGCGGTCACAAGCCAACGCTTGGGCCGATCGTGCCTCCTATCGCTTGTTCCGCGCTCTCGCTTGCACGCTCAGGCTCAGGCGGAACGTGACACTTTTTCGTGCGTGCAGCCGGTGTTCATCGATTTATAAGACGTTATCAGATCAAAACCTGATTTGTATGCAACTCCGTATTACTATTAACTACATGTTACGATACCGCAGTAAAATGAGAAATGCGTTCAATTTTTGGTTTGACTATGGTACGGCATTCCGAACCAGTGGTAGACTCATTGACGATTCAAAAGTACTTGTAAAAGTTTATTTGAATAAAAAACATTTCTATTCTATTCTAAGACTGGAACACAGATTAGTAGAGTATAGGTACTGGGACCTTTCGACTCAAAGCAATTTTTGAAGTTTTTGCCGAACTTGCAGGTTCTTCGCAGCAGAATCTGGCAGACTCGTACCATCTCCGAACCGGTGGTAGAGTCTTGACTTGTCAATAAGAGCCACAAGTTGGCCTTTCTTCTTATTCTTTGTCAACGATAGACGTCCTAATAAAGTAGAGTAGACTGCTGGACAAAGATGTATGAACTTCCACAGGCCTCGGTCTAGCGCCGACTGAATCCAGCGGCTCCCTGCGACTCGTTTCGAATGTCGTCGGTCAACCTAGTGGAGGGTCTGCCAACACTAAGCCTCCCGGTGCGAGATCGCCAATCCACAACCTTGGGATCCCAACGACCATCTCTCTTCGACCTATGTGCCCCGCCCATTTACACTTCAGTTTCGCGACTCGCTCGTCTAGGTATGTCTTTTGGTTCTCCTACGGATCTCGTCATTCCAGATTTGATCTCGCAGGGATATTCCGAGCACTCCGAACACAGCTCTCTCCATCGCTCGCTGAGTGACCCTGAGCCTTCTTATAGGTCCATAGAGTTAGCGGCCATGTCTCGGATCCGTAAGTCATCACTGGCAACACGTAAGCTGGCCTACATGAAATAAATAATAGGCGTTTACCCTGGGCCCCAGTGGGTCGACCTATCAATGGGACTACGGGCGTAAAGAATATATTATCTTTTTAAAAATAGCTAACCAACAACAGCCTCTATAAACATTATGGGCAAAATTTTATCTTATCAACAAAATAAGTAAAAGATAACATGAGATTTATGACACTGATTGTTTTAGCTAAAATAGAAAGATCATAGGAACTAATGTGTACCCACAGTCATGGGTACACATTACTCATTACTTATACAACGCAATGCGTTCTTTTGATAACCTCTATGGCGTAGTGGTAGATGCTCTCGCCTTAAAAGGTACCGGGTTTGAGCGCAACCAAAAACCCTATAACCATAATATTCCTTGGGCCCAGCAGACATTGCAATAAAAAAGTTTGAGGTTAAATTAAAAATTGGTTTCGGTTCGATAAGTATATATTACTAGCTGATGCCCGCGACTTCGTCCGCGTGGATTTAGTTTTTAAAATCCCTCGGAAAGTCTGATGGTTTGTCCTCCAATCACGCCGCAACAGGGCTACGGATCGACGTAATTTTTTGTATGGGTATAGTTGAGGACCTGGAGAGTGACATAGGCTACTTTTTATGGAAAATCAAGGAGTTCCCGAGGGATTTTAAAAACTAAATCTATAAAGTCGCGGGCATCAGCTAGTTTTTTTATAATATTAGTGGGTGATTCGCATTTTTCAGGCAAATTACACGTCCAAGTTACACGTACAAAAAAGAATATTTATTCACTAGATATCTACATTCTTTATACAAGAAACCAAGCATATTATAGTTATGCTTCTATGCATTAAACATTTATAGGCAAAAATAATATAATTAATAAATTATACGCAATAAACTTAGCAAATTCTCATTCCTTCCGGTGTCCAAATACCACTCTCTTAACATTATTTGCACTCTAATCAAAAACATTGAATACATTACATATACCTATATAATGTGGCTATGACCCCATGCTGCGCTCCGCGCACATCTCACTTCTCAGGCAGCCAGTGAATGTCGTAACAGGTGCCCACTTATTCTCAATACAGCAATATTTTCGTATAAAGTTTTCCGGGAGGGGATTTATTATTTTATATTTTATTAAAGTTTTATTTTCTGATATTTCCCTATATCCCTTTTATAAACACATATCAAAAATTCCGAGGCCAGCGGGAATTTCCTCTGAATTTTTGATATGTGTTTATAAATTTATTCGGGAGGTGATTATTCTGAAATCGTTCTCTTTGCCATCGCTCGAGGAGTAATTTGTGACTTTGTTTACTATGTAGGTAATTATCAAATCTTAGAAGTATCTTCGTAGTTTGGAATATGTATGAGGTTCGTAATTACGATATTCATTGAGAAAAAAATTTAAAAGCAATCAAATCTCATTACCTTCATCCTCATTTCCCTCGTTTACCGTCGGTTTTCCCATAGGTTTTTGGGTTCATAATTTCTATGTTTATTAATTTTATTATTATTCACAGCGGGATGGTAGAAATCACAAAAAGTTGAAGGATTATTTAAATATTACTGATATTAGAAAGAAGCAGTGATAACCACCACACACCACAGTCCTAACCTTAGGTTAGGACTGCGGTCTCCTATTCGGGGAGTCACAGGTTCTATCCCGGGTACGCACCTCTGACTTTCCGGAGTCAAGTGCGTTTAAGAAATTAAATATCACTTGCTTCAACGGTGAAGAAAAACATCGTGAATAAAAAAAAACCTGCACACCTGAGAGTTCTTCATAATGTTCTTGAAGGTGTGCGAAGTCCGCCAATTCGCATTGGGCCAGCGTGGTGGACTATGGCCTATAACCCTTCTCTGAAGTGAGAGGAGACCTGCGCTCAGTAGTGAGCCGTTGATGAGTTGTTAATGAATGATATTAGAAAAAGAATGATATTAAAAAAGAAAGATATAAAAAAAAAATATCATATTATTCGGCAATAATTTGAAATCTAAAAATTTCCTCGAATTTGCCTGAAAAATGCGAATAACCGTAGTATGATTTATTCAACCAAAATTATACCTACACTCCTAATTTTAGTGTTAATTTTGAAAAACTGTTGGAAAATGGTAAAAAATGTGAAAAAGTCAAGACTCTACCACTGGTACGGAAAGTACCCACTTAGTTTCTGGTGAGAAGAGTCGGCAACAACTCTTTGCTCTTTTCAAAAGTTACAATATTCTTATTTTATAATGGATGGATGTCCACAGCTAGACAATGGTCTCTTGCATGAACTTCCACATTTCTCGATCTTGCGCCGCCTGTATTCAGCGGCTCCCTGAGACTCGCCTGATGTCGTCACTCCACATGATGGGTCCACCAGTCATGTTTAAGTTATTAGGTACCTACTATGTGAAGTCGTAGTCAAGGGCTAACTGATCATAAAAAAACTACGCTTTTAAGTCACGCTTTCAGATTACACAATGGTTAAAATGAGTAATGATACAGTAATTAAAATGAGTAATTACTAAAGTAAGTAGGTACGTATTGTCAAGGTTTTACTTCATTTGTTACAAATTATTTTAGCTCAATTTTGATTGTGCCGTGTGGAGACAGCAGATCAGAATACAGTTGTCACCACCCCTCCTCTTCCCGCGGGTGTCGTACGACGCGACTAAGGGAATATAACGGAGAGCGGGCAGCAGCGTCCTCTGCGCTACTACCACATGCCATCTACTGCGATCACCAACCCGTCTGCCCCGCGTGGTGATTATGGGCAAACCCTCCCCTTGGGAGAGGCCTTTAGTCCAGCAGTGGACTGTTATAGACTATTGATGATGATGATGATGATGAAGTAGGTACAGTCTGCAGCCTAGTGCAGTGCATAGTGTAGTGCGATCTCCCATTTTGGTGGTCGCAGGTTCGATCCCGGGTACCTCTGATTTTTCGGAGACTCCTTTCGGAGACGCAGCCGAAAAATGAAGTTGGAAATTTTGTATACTTGGGTAAGGCTCACAATTTTGCCACATGTAACATAAAAGTAACATAAATGCATTTGCGTGACCGTAACGCAAAAGTAACGTAAAAGTGATGTAAAGCTAATTACACACACGTTGGTACATACATACGTTATAATATTATAAGTGATTTTATTTGAAAAAAAACAAAAGAAAGTTTAAGTTTTGTAATATTTATTGAGAGTTATTATTAATGTTTACAATTTTATATTATTGTCTAGATAATGTACAGACCTAGGTATTGGATGGGCAATAGGCAGCATGTTTACCTACTCAATTTTGTATATTTTACGGCGTAGAGCTCTCTCGGAATCTTTTCTCTTCATTTCTTGAAATTTCTCAGGATTTTTCTCTTTCAATCGCTCTCGATATTTTTTTTGTTTTTCGGCTGCTGTCAAAGGCATATGTAAACAATTATATGTATAAGGAATATTTATTGTATCTAAAAGGCTTGTATCGCAGGTGCTGATATTTAAAAAAAAATATTGAACTCGCACTCGATAGGTTTCGTACATGATTTAATACAATGTACTTTTTAAATGTACCTATATTTTGTAAGTTACACATTTGTATGCCATTATTAAAATCAAGCAAAAATATGTATTTATAAATCAATCCTAGTGTATGCTAATTAAACTTGAGAGATGTCTGTTATGTACTGCCCTTTACAAGAAAGGACAAGTCCTTTACGTTACGGTAACGTAAGGTTTGTTTACCAGTAACGTAAAAGTAACATAAAAGTAACGTGAAAGTGCTATACTCAGATGTATTCTCATTTCAAAATCCTGTTTAAAGAGATCTAATGAGTTAGAAGCAACATCCCAGAGATCCCTCGTAACTTAATCTATAATATTCAATCATATTTAAAGTTAAAAACTACAAACTTACCTTGAAATCACCGAAAAACAACTTCAAAATTTGTGACGAACGTTGAACACCTACCACGTTTTGACATAGACTGAGAAAACAACATGGCCGTTTGTTTTTTTTTTCAGTGAAGAGACATTTGAGTGTTGACAGCGTGTAGAAACATATTCTACCATTTCATTTTGTTGTAAAATATTCCGAAAATGAGTAACGTAAATTCAGTAACGTAAAAGCACAATATTTTACACAAAACTAAAATCATCGAAAAATTGTTTTATTACAGTAATCTCCTCCCAAAAACCTATTAAATATGATCACACAATGTTTACTAATATTTGTTGACACTTATTAAACATCTATTTCTAGCAAAGCTTTTGTATTGACGGTAGAAGTGCCACCGTGGAAAAAAGGACATATATATTTACTAAGCAATCAGATGTACCTAAATATTAAAAAAAATTATTTTGGATTAATTTAAAATAGTATTAAGTGCGACTTTATTGGAACGGCTAGTGCCGACATCAAATAATGTATCAAAAATAACAATGAATGGTTAAATTTTTCTGTACTTTGAAATATACTGACAAGGACACGCTGAGTAGCAAAAAAGTGGCAAAATTGTGAGCCTTACCCATTTATCTTCTTAATATATTATATAAATTACGTGTCACGTTGTTTGTCCGCGATGGACTCCTAAACTACTGAACCGATTTAGATCAAACTTCGTAACTATCTGTAATTTGGTCCAACTTGAAAGATAGGATAGTTTTTGTAGTTATTTGTTTTATTTATATAGGTAAGTTGGCGGTACGAAGTTCGCCGAGTCAGCTAGTTTAAATATAACCACATAATTATTACTTTTAAATAATACATACGAGTAGATGGTAAAAACTACATATTATAGTATTAATAAAAAGAATCGTTCCGACAAGCACTATTATTTTACCAATAAAGAATTGTTTTAAAACAAAATTATAACTGGAATCGTGACGAAAGATTGTAAACACTACAATAGAACTCAAGTGTACCTAGTATGTAGTGTATTGTAGGCTCACAATAATTTGTAGGTAAGTAGGTGATCACGCGATCCTTCTCAGAACGTACGAGTATGTACCTACCTAGGTACCGTATTTTAGTAACTGTCTTTTGAGAACCTGTTAGTAATTAAGTAGTTACTAAGTTAAGACTAGTTCTAGCCTCTTAGTTTTTAGAAGTTATGTGCGTTTAAGCAATTGAATGTCACATGCTTCAACGGTGAAGGAAAACGTCGTGAGGAAACCTGTACGCCTGAGAGTTCTGCATGATGTTCTCAAAGGTGTGTGAAGTCTACCAATTCGCAATGGGCCAGCGTGGTGGACTATGGTCTATAACTCTTCTCTGAGAGGAGACCTGCGCTCAGTAGCGAGCCGTTGACGGGTTACTGATGACTGCTTCGTTGGTCTAGCTAGTGGTTTGCACTTAGCATGTTCGATTATGGATGATGAGGTCCTGCATTCGATTCCCGGGCCGGGCCAAAAATAGCTAAGCATAAGTTTTCTGTCAAAAAATTCTTAGTAATTATTTAGTTCGGAGCTAGGAAGTAGGTAGGTAGGTCACTCCCGTGCCTCAGAGAGCACGTAAAGCTGTCAGCCCTGCTCCTGATCTCTCTCTGATCATGTCAGATTTCCGTCCCATCGGACTATGAGAGTGATGGAATAGAAAGTCCACCTGTATTTGCGCACATACTTGTGCACAATAATATCTCCTGCGAAGATGCCTAATCTCTGTGGAGTTGAGATTGGCCGCTTTGGCCAGAGATAATCGTGCTGTGCCCGAATTCAGTAGGTAGGTACCTAGTTCACTTTTTTTTTTATTAAAAAAAGTGTTCGTTCACGTTTTGAAATTTTTAAAAAACTTTTTATAATAATTGTTTTGATAGATAGTGCTGGCATCGACATTTCGAAATGAAATGATACTCAGGATGCGAGGTAACTCAAGGACTTCGAGGCAAGCTACTAGTTTTAATTAGAAAGTGTAAATAACATTCCGGATTCCCAAAAGCCAAGACATTTCAGTCGTATAAATATGATAAATTAATATTAGTAGTAAGTAGCTAATAGTTGCGCGAAGTAAATATAAAAAACATAATAAAAAGAAACAAATAAAAATTACCGCCATCCTGTCTGCTTTACTCGTTAAAATCCAAAGAAAACAACAGCAAGTCCACTTGTGTAACTGTTTATGTATTTTTAAACTGAACACTGCACGACTGCACCATTAAAAATAAAAAATACAACTTTATGTCATTTTGTTATTTTGTTTTTAAACGCAACGTAATGCAGAGCGTTGAAAACAATTCGAAATTCGAAATTCAAATGACGCGAGTCGCTGCTCGGACGCACAGACTTACGAAATGTACCACGCGATCGTTAACAGCTACAAAGATTTGGAAGAAAGAGATAACGATACCTCACTTTATATAGAATTGTATATCTGCGTCTCTGTCTTATTTTTTTAAACAAGTTGGTTGGGTTGCATTACACATTTTATTCGGCCATGCTTGGACGCAAGTTGCCAGTGACGTCACAGTAAACCAGTCCAGGAAGTTTTTTGTAGACGGAGAACATTCCAAAAGTATTTATTTAATTTCAAACTCTATGCTATCTTAATAAGATTTATTTACGTTTGTACGTGTTTACCGTGTATTTTCTTTGGTTTCCTGGAAATTTGATCTCTGAAGCGCTTCAGCGCTTGAGAAATTAGATCTCAACCCATAGACTTTGAGTAATAAAGTTAGATAATCACTGGCAAGAATTTTTGTACCTACCTATAGCTATTGTTTTTTTTTTTCAATCTGTTATTGTTAAAGGGAACCCCGAAAAACTGGGCGCCTTGCAGAGTAAAGCTTTAATATTATGTATTATCTATGGAGTAAAGCTATAAACAGGCCTCTTGTCTCTGCAGCCTGTCGTCGCGGCGATACTACATTTTGTTCAAGTCGCAGAGTCGCAACGACAGGCTACGGGGAGTCGCGCGGTCGCAGGCCGCAGCGTCTAAAGTGCGGTCAACGAAAGGAGATTATATTATTATGTAAACGAACAATTAAATTATACTTGAATGTATATATAGGTATATATTTATTTATTCTGTGTATCTTAAAAATCCCTGCTTTGTCTCCCTAACCATTATAACAATTAATTACGATTGCCGATCGTTATGAAATTTTGCATACACATTGTCAAGTGTAAAGAGAAGGACATCGGATTCCCGGAATTATCATGAAAAATTTAAGAGTTCCTAAGTCAATGTGGACGAAGTCGTGCGTATTAAGCATATTCATTCTAGGTTTAGGATTTTAGGAACAAAACTAAATATCAAATGGCCGTCCGAATGCTTTCAAACTCATCTATAGCCTCGTTTGACCTTGAGCATTGTAGCCGTGAGCCATGCGGCAGATAGCAAACAAACAAGTTACAAAGAGATAGACTATATTTTGTTTGTTACGTCGTCGCCACGAGGCGATATTTACGTCTGGGATCTCCTTTCGTTGACAGCACTTTAGACGCCGCCGGTGACGGCACACACGACGACACTTGCCTTCGACTACTCAAGAAAATTATCACTGACGCGAAGACGTCGCGACTGCGACTAGTCACGGCGACAAGACGCCCAGTTTGCGTTGTTTGCGTCTAGTTCGGGGTCTCTAAGGTAATCCTGATAAGCATCACATTTTTTTTGGTCGCTTGTACGACATTGTATATCTTAGAGATGTAGTTATAGCTCATACCGAGTACCTAAGGCGTAACTGTTGTGTAACGGAAATGATAACGAACATTTTGTGAAGAGGTTACACTGAATTCCTTTACAAAACACATAATTATCTCGAAAATATCGAAGAACTCCAGTTTTTTAAGCTATTGCATAGCTTTTATCGCGGGCTTTGAGCGCGGCGACCGAATCAAGAAATTCCGTAACGAAAATAAACCTAACACACCCCACACGTCTAACGTCGTTTCAGTTCGGCAGACTTCGGCACGGGTGTTTGTGTGCATGCGACTAGAAAATGCTATGCAATAGCTTTACCGCTTTACCGCGGCAGTCCCCGAGTGCCACACGTATTTTTTTTATTATAATTTATCATGATCCTTACTTTGATTTTGTTCGTATAAAATAGCCTATATTACCTGGATCATAATAACGAATCGATTGACGCCTCATTCATCAAAATCGGCTCAATAGTTTAGCCGGTACGATGGAAGTGTAACATATACGTACTAAATATCTAGTCACACTGCTCAATCCACTATGATTCCTTCATTACCCGTGGATCGAATAGCACTCTAGAATTCACTAGGTCCACCATTGGCCTGAGTGGACATACATACATAATATACTGCTAAAATGATACCTTATTATTATGTATTACTAGCTGACACGTCGAACTTCGTACCGCCAACTTTTTTTTTTGTTTTTTTTTTTTATTAAGTATTAAAACCTTCCGTGGACCCTAAGGAACATACAAAAAAATAAATTAACCGTATTGGTCCATCCATTCTTGAGTTATGCGCTTACCAACATTCATTTTTATCGACCGAGCGAAGCGAAGGTCTCTGGGTTTACTTGAGTGAATTTGCATTTGTCCGTCCGTCCGTCCGTCTGTCAGAGCCTTATAACTTCTGAATTACTGAACGTAATTACTTCAATTTTAGATATGATATGTAAACCGATGGCCTCCAGCCGAAAATGGCTTAAAAAGTTATAAAAATCTTTATTTCAGGGGGGCTCTCATAGAAGCGAATGCGAAGTAAAATATATTTTTTTGCATTTCATAGGGTTGCATTGCAATTTGCAGTACCTCATTTTAAAGATAATTTGGAACAGAGTACAAAAGTATTTTTAGGGTTCCGTACCCAAAGGGTACCAACGGGACCCTATTACTAAGCCTACGCTCTCCGTCCGTCCGTCCGTCCGTCCGTCCGTCTGTCAGCGGGCTGTATCTCGTAAACCGTAATAGATAGACAGATGAAATTTTCACATATTATGTATTTCTATTGCCGCTATAACAACAAATAATAAAAATTAAATTAAATTAAAAAAAATAAATTAAAATGGGTAGGTGGGTAGATGGAAATCTTTTAATTTAATTTTTTTTTTCGGAACCCTAAAAGAGCGAGGCCCGACTCGCACTTAGCCGATTTTTTTTATTTTTTTTCCTAAAATTGACGAAATGGGCGGCTTTCAAAGTGGAGATTGTATTCGAGGCTAGATCTCTAAAACCACTTTATTTTAAAACTTGAAACTTACACATAATTTGAGTTATATTCTGTACTTGAACAACAAATACTAAGATTAGATAAATATTATAAAGAAACGAAATTATTTAAGTTTTAATGGGCATCAATGTTTTTAACAAAGCTTCACTATACTGTTAATAGATGGCGCTGTCTTTAATATTGTAAATACGCATCCCATCCACGAAAGCAGATGACGATTGACGTCATCAGATTCGGCGCGTTTTAATTACAATATATGAGTCCCTCATACAAGACAAGTTTTGTAAAAACTTGTTGTGTAAAAAAAATGTATGAAGAGAATGGTTTTTTTAATTTTATATTATAAGGTGTTATGTATATATGTAAATAAAAGACATTTTTATTTTTTTGTGGTTTTATTTATTTTATAAAAATAATATATTACAAAATATGTGCTCTCCTTACTTTAACTTCAGAATAACTTATCTATTTCAGTAATAGGTATGGACAATTATATATCAAATTAAAGCACATTTAATCAGGATTCCAAAAATAGTAATTTTATAGATAGGTTCTCTACAAAAATTTAGAGAAATTAATTTTTCAATAGCGCGCGCCCCATTCCCGCGGCCACTCGGAAAAAGGCCCAGCAGTTAAAGGGGAGGGGATTCAGAGGCCAAGCAGTCGAAGGGATATAGTTAAAACTACCTTATGGGAATTATGGGATACCGCGAGGTCTCAGTTCGGGGCGAACCACTAGTTTATATAGATTATTATTGGCTTTGCCGTAATCGGTTAAATAACCCTAATAAAAGCCATAATTAAAGCGCTACAGCGCTTGACGGTTCACTCGTGGGAGGTGTGTTGTGTACTCCGCGGTGGGACCTCCAACGGAGCCTGACCTCGAAGGGAAGAGGCCTGGCCGTGACGTCACTTTCCCATGATTTCATCTTATGAAACAATCGATACATAAGTTTTTATATAATAGAGTTCCAATCACTGAGTAATGATGATGAATTTGCCTAGTTTTTTTTTTATATATACTGACAGTTCTTAAATTACGGTGTATTTATGATGCATTTATGTATTCATTCTTAACTTCACCGTATTATCTTTGATATAATAATCAAAGCATATTATAGAAAAAAAAAATCGGCCAAGTGCGAGTCGGGTCTCGCTCTTTTAGGGTTCCGTTAAAAAAATTAAATTAAAATATTTCCATGTACCCATGGAAATATTTTAATTTAATTTAATTTAATTTTTATTACCTATTTGTTGTTATAGCGGCAATAGAAATACATAATATGTGAAAATTTCATCTGTCTAACTATTACGGTTTACGAGATACAGCCCGCTGACAGACGGACGGACGGACGGACAGCGTAGGCTTAGTAATAGGGTCCCGTTGGTACCCTTTGGGTACGGAACCCTAAAAATGTATCGCTCGTGAAAATGTTTTAAATTAAATGAAACAAATTAAAACTGCCATTCGATGCGGAGGGACGCGCGGCAATATGATGGCGTCCGGACTCCTGACGCCATCATATTGCCGCGCTTTCAAAACATGTTACGCATCGAATTTTTCATGCTCTATGCTCTATTCCTACTTCCATGGAATTTTTAAGATTCCGTGATTCCGATCGCCTGACATTATTGTAGTGTTGCTTATAATGTTTTTTGACGACATACTTATTTCGTTCAATAATTAATGTTGTGCGTTGAGCTATTTCATATATCCCGCGTTTATTTTGGGCTTTAGTTTATTAATTATTAATTTTAAGTAAAAAATGGATGGTCCATAGGGATGGATACGGTATTTCGTGATAATAAAGTTAAAAGAAGTATAGAAAAAATAAAAATCAATTTTTTTTTATGGGGTAATGATTCGGTTCTGGAACTATTTTTAGTTTGATTGCCGGCAACTTAGATAGGCAAATGTCAAAAACACGTCAAACTGTCATCCAACGTCAAGTCAAGTCATCAAGTGTCAACGTCAAATGTGTTCAAATTTCAAATGTGTTGCGATTTGCGATTAAGTGTTTACAAATACCGAGACAAATACCGAATTATCTTCTTGTGTTAATTTTCCACTAAAATAAGTTCAAAAATGACGAAAACAGCCGACAACGTGAACCCCAACGTATACGACACGTATTCTGAGCGCGAAATAACCTCAAATGAGCGTAATGAAGACATAGTCGACGAAATAGATCGAAGGGAGATTTTCGATTTAATACGCAACATCAACGACCCTGAACACCCTCTGACACTTGAGGAGCTGAGGGTCGTCGAGGAGGACAATATATTCGTGGACAATGACAAGAATGTAGTCAATGTATACTTTACGCCTACGATTCCGCACTGTAGTATGGCAACTTTAATAGGTAATGAGTGGCTTGCATTTTTGGAACGTAGTTCCTTATCGCGCGGTGCGGAACTCGGAAGGGGGCTAGACGGATCGACACTTTTTTGAAACCGACACTTTTTTGAAGGCATTGTGTTCGGTATTTTCGCGGTACAATATTGGGTCTCGACCTTTGGCTGTTAGGCGACTGCAGAAGACACAAGGCTACGGAGACCCATTATTGTACCGCGAAAATACCGAACACAATGCCAAATTAATTAATCGAAAGGAACTACGTTCCGTTCGGGTGTCCCTTGACACCTCTCAAGTTTTTTTATTATGTTTAGTAATTTAACATATTAAGCTACATTTTATAAGATACTACTAGCTTTTGCCGGGATCCTCTTGGAGTTAGTTTTTGAAAATTCCAGCGAGAAGCCTCTGTTCTTCTGGGATAAAAGGTAGCCCATAGAATTATAACGCATAGAAAGGCAGTAGCCTCACTCGGAGGGTAACCATTTCATGCTAGCCTTTAAAGGCTAGTTACGCCTATCAGCACGCACACTTGTCTACGTGCCAGCGAGCGTAAATAAACGACGCCTCTTAGCACACATAGTTCGTTTTCTGGTTACACATTAAGCTGCTCTCGTATCGAACTATCAGTCTAAGGCCCTTCGTACACAAGGCTACGCAAATCTTCGATACTCGACGATTTTAGTCTCTAAGGGACTACCGCAATACAAATTCATAGAGGTTCGTACACTCGGCGACGTGTACCTATGTACGAACCTCTATGAATTTGTATTGCGGTAGTCCCTTAGAGACTAAAATCGTTGAGTATCGAAGATTTGCATAGCCTTGTATACGAAGGGCCTAAGAGGAATTAGTCTAACAGGTACCTTATGTTACTCTCCAACTCCTCAGCTATGCCCATGCAAAAATCACGCTGATCCATTATTCCAGAGCTACGTTGTTGGAAGAAAAACACATAATAGGTAATGTGTCATAAAAAAAATTACCTACATTGAAATATTATAGGTGTTGTGTCAATGATTAAGCTCGCACTTCCACCAAACACTTTAGTTCAACATTTCTGAAAGGAACCGCTACAGTGTGGAACACCTTTTCAGCATCTGTGTTTCCTCTTTCCTGCCACCTATAACTTGAGTACCTTCAAGGCAAAAGTGAATAAGCATTTTCTAGGCAAGCACGCTCAAACCTAGACCACATCATCTTCTAGGCAAATGCGTTCCACCTTTGGCCTCATCATCACTTTCAATCAGGTGCGATAGTGGTCAAGGGTGTGCCTATAGTGTATAAAGAAACACTGCTTTTCGTAATTAATTTTATTTTCGCCAAGTGCAAGCTCCTATTTTGCAATAAAAACAAGGTTTCACTTAGTTTTCTGCCTTCTAGGTCTATCCATCAGAGTGCAGCTGCTCCGAGCCTTGCCGAGCCGCTTCAAGGTGACTGTCGAAGTATCGGAAGGCACACACATGTCTGAGCACGCCGTCAACAAGCAGTTGGCCGACAAGGAGAGAGTTGCTGCTGCCTTGGAGAACAACAACCTGGTTCAAATCATTAACCAGTGTGTAGTCAACTCGTGAGGGCTTGAAGACTACACAATGCCAGATGTGAGAAAATAGTAATTTAGACTCATGTCCATTTTCACTATTTGTGTTGTCTCACTTTCTTTAGTATATTCTACTTAGTTTTATAAAAGAAACACTGATCCATTATTATTTTTAACCAACTTCAAAAAAGGAGGAGGTTCTCAATTTGTCAGAATCTTTGTTTTTTTTTGTATGTTCACTGATTGCTCGAAGACGCCTCAAGATTCTTAGATTTGGAAAATTCTTTTTTTATTTGAAAGGGTATTATACTTCCCAGGTGGCCCCATTTAAATATCTACAATAAATTGTATACTTTGTAGTGGCGCGGGTGTTTGAAGTTGGTTTCTTAAAAATATTTTTTTTATTAATTGTATCAGTTTTATTACTGTTCATTGACATAATTTCACACTAATTAAACCATAGACTATGACCACACCAAGCCATGATCATAGACAATTTGTTATCCCTGTTACTACCTGTAGTAACATGGGGAATTTTTTTCTCCTGTGTTACCACTGAGGGATATGGTAGTAACAAGGGCAAAAAATTACCAAATTACCTGTGTAATGTGGTGTGTGTAACCCGACGGGTTCAGCAGTCGTTTTCATACAAAATTTCTTGTCGGCGTTAACTTTACGTTTACTATTCGAAAGTGAAAATATTCGTGCTTAGGCTACTGGTAGTAAGACTGGTAGTAACATGGGTAACAAAGGGTTTTAACCAACATTCTCTCTAACTTTTACAGGCTACCTAAGCTAAGTTAGTTGATGCTTTCTGTCATTTTCATTTTCACAAACCTTTAGGGAACACCTAAAGGTGGAAATAACATTGGTTAAGGGATTATAATTAGAGGCTATTTATCTAAAGAGCCTTAGGGGATGATTTACATGGTTGGTGAAAACGGACATTTTTTAATAAGGAAGGCAAATTAAATAATTAATTTTGAGTTATGACCAAAAACATAGGAAGAGATCAGACACAGAGAGTCACAGACACAGAGACAGAGAGTCAGTTAAAGTGTAGATTTCTATTGTGTCAAATATTTACATAATGGTAAAGTAAAAATAGTGTTAGATTACTATGACATTAGACTGTGAAAATTGTAATATTTAAGTAGACTTATTATTATTGTGAAGCAGTGATAGCCAAGTGGTTAGGACTGTGGTCTCCTATTCGGCGGGTCGCAGGTTCGATCCCGGGTACGCACCTCTGACTTTTCGGAGTCAAGTGCGTTTATGCATTTAACTATCACTTGCTTCAAATGTGAAGGAAAACATCATGAGGAAACCTGCACATCTGAGAGTTCTCCATAATGTTCTCGAATGTGTGTGAAGTCCACCAATTTGCATTGGGCCAGCGTGGTGGACTATGGCCTATAACCCTTCTCTGAGAGGAGACCTGCGCTCAGTAGTGAGCTGTTGATGGGTTGCTAATGATGATGATAATGATGATGATTATTATTATTGTAAATTAGCGTAGTTAAATTATGGATTGTGTCGTTAATTTTAAGTGAATTGTCATCTTGTCCTAACCGATAGCCACCTGAATCATAATATGATTTAGGTGGCTATAATTATTATATTCGAGGGAACGTCTAGCTTCCCATAACACAGGGAATCTTTGTTAGGGCATGCACTTTGCTGGGCTGTACAGTTTTTGCAATTCACGAAGGCGAGTGATCTTTACTCGTGGTTACTTCGTGTATATGCACATTGCATAAGTGTGCGTGCCTGTCAAAGCCTAGGTGGGAGCGGGCAGGCGCGAGCATTGCGCTCGCTCACACTTATACAGATACGACACACACACAACCATAAGTCAGTCGCCCTCGTGAATTGCAAGAACTATACCATATGTTAAGTTTTTGTATAATTGTATATATTTAAACAATAAAGAAAGGAAATATATTTATTGCACAAAATATTTTATTTAAAAACCAAGTTATACATACGACGTTCACGTTCGAATCGAACATAGTTTCTACATTATAACCAAACTACGACTCGTCATGAACTTCCACAGGGTTCGCTTCTGCGCCGCTTGTACCCAGCCCCCCTCCATCCCGCGACTTGTCTGTTATCGTCAGTCCACCTGGGGTCTGTCAACACCACGCTTCCCGGTGCGGGGTCGCCACTCCAGCACCTTGGGACCCCAACGACCATCATATCTTCGTACTATGTGCTCCACATTTCAATTTCAGCTTCGCGAACTAACTTCGGGAAACTTGGATTCTAATTTGGATTTCCTCATTCCATTAGTGAGGGAGAGGGCAGACTACTTTTAGCGGCAACGATCGCGCCATTTATACACTAGTCTTTGGATCGCGCGCTTTCATGGCCATGGCCTCTTGCGTGCTTCGCGTTTCGCGCGGTTTCGCGATTCTGAGATCGAAAGCCATAAAGACGCGAACGTGTTTGGAGTCGCGATGCAGTCGCAAAAGGCCATGTAAACGCGCAATAGCTGCCACTCAAAGTAGCCAGTCTGCCCTCTCCCTAACTTCTAAGGAATAATACCAGTTATGGAATAATATGTACTTTATGCCAATAATAAATAATTAATAATACTTTATGCAGTGATAGCCTAGTGGTTAGGACTATGGTCTCCTATTCGGGGGTCGCAGGTTCGATCCCGGGTACGCACCTCTGACTTTTCGGAGTTAAGTGCGTTTAAGCAATTAAATATCACTTGCTTCAACAGTGAAGGAAAACATCGTGAGGAAACCTGCACACTTGAGAGTTCTTCATAATGTTCTTGAAAGTGTGTGAAGTCCGCCAATTCGCATTGGGTCAGCGTGGTGGACTATGGCCTATAACACTTCTCTGAGAGGAGACCTGCGCTCAGTAGTGAGCCGTTGATGGGTTGCTAATGATGATGAAGATGACTTTATGCCTCATTCGTGATTTGACCTCGCAAGGATACTCTGTGCATAGCTCTTTCCATCGTCTGCGTCATCGTATTCTGAGAGTAGACCAGTGTCCACTTGTGAGACGGCGCGAGGCGATGGGGTGATGAATAAAACAAACATACAGCCACGCTAAGTATTTTATTTAAAAAAACTTAGTGAAATGCATTACCCGTCGCCTATAAGTCCCTTATTTTACATAAATATTATCTTTAATTTTTAGTTTTTTTTTCGAAGCACTAGACTAAGAATAAAAAATAGGTATGCACCACAGAGTAGTGACGTTCCCAAGACAACAGTTTTTTTAATTTATAGATATTTATTTACTTGAATAATTGAAATGTTGTTCTCAAAAGACATGTTTCTGATGCAATTTTTAATTTAAAAAATTGTCAATTTTCTACTATTTTTTTCAATATTTTTAATTTTACTTCAATTTAATATTGTTGCTAATGATCACAATCTCTTAAACTAGACTAAATTGACAAATAAAGTTTTAAAAAAGTTTTACCCTTTTCAAAATTATTCTTTCTGAAAGGAATAGTACTTAAAGGTTCTTCCAAAGTAAGAAAAACAGTCCGCTGTTAGTTTTAAACAAAAAGTCCGTCGAATATTTAGGACGTCATAGTCATCTAAGATATAAGCATGAGAGCTATGCGTATTGCGCACGTTTTGACGTTTGATAAAGTCTTGCTGGTCTAATATAATAAAACTATTAATATAGTTGGCAACATCTCCATTACCAAGGTTATTACAGTTTATTTAGTTTATTAAACAAAAACGACGTTTTTGTATTAATATTTATTTTAAAAAAAATGTTGTCTTCAAAAACGATTACAATATTATTGCCGACACAAATGACATAATATAAAAACTTACATAATAAGTAATAATATTTTTAAATCCAAAAGACCGATTCAACATGATTTTAACCGATCTTTTAAATTCTGAAAAGTAATATGATCAGTAGGGCTATTCTCTATCTCAGTGGTTATCGAAAGTGGTTATCGAAAGGACGTCAAAGTCGAACTTTGTCTATGTTGAGTCTATCTGGAAGGTTCCAACGGGTTAAACTCAAAGTGATATTTAAAAATCGTAGTTTATGAAATGTGCTATTGTAGTAATAGAATTGCTAAGCCCGGGCCGCAGGTAAGGGTTTTAAGATCGCCGACAGTTTATCATTAGTAAACAGCTTTATAGTTTTATAAATACAAAAATATTAATTGTGAATATTTTAAATTACTTAATAATTATTAAGTATATTATATTTTTGATTATTATTATTAATTCTCTGTTAAATTTTAAATTTAAATAATGTAGTAATTTTTGGCTTTAACTAAGAACTAAAATAATAAGTTGTATAAACGCTGTTAATTACCAGTAAATAAATAAAATAATAATATACATATATTTTTTTAATTTCTCTGGCTTTATAAAACCAAGCTATTTCTTTTTCGTATAATTTGAACAAAAAATTATTAGTTTACAAAAAAAAATTTTCCACTCTGCATGACGGGGCTTTCAGTGTTACCGGCTCCTACACTATTTACGATGATCTATACTAAACTAGCGGCACGTTATGATGGCCGGTTTGACGTTTGTCCGCTCATGAAGTTCCGTATTAATTGATAACGACTTTGAAGGAAATAATTGTATTACTTTATTGACGATAGTGATGTGCAGAGATTCATAAATTTTATCGAATGTAGTTTTAGGTTTAGGACTCAAAATTTATTTCTAAAATGTATACAAGTGTAGAAAAATCAGTTTGCACCATTTAAGGGGTGAATGTACTTGTGAATATGAACAATTTTCACTATGTGGACAAACCTCTGAAATCGCAAAAAAATATCAGCTGTTTCATACAAAAGGTAAAATTTTTATTTTTATATGATATATACCACAACTCGGCATTTGGTTTTCTAAATTGAAAATTTTTAAAAATGGAATCTAATACGATCGTCACATAGGATCGCTGGCTAGCACAACTACTACCTCCGGCAAACTCGCGTCAATGCTCAATGCAAAACAAAGCAGTTTCGAATTGACGTTGCTTCGAAAAGTATAAACTGTCAGTGCAATGCGATTGTGATATAGTTTTGACCTGGCTTTGGATTTCAAATATTGATACTGCATTACTGTTGACCCTTGCTCGTTAATTTGGACTTTGTTCAAGCCCTTTGTTGTGGATTTCGTCGATATGACCGAACGTACGCAGAGAACTGTTCTAAATAGTCAGACACGTGAGTTCGTAATACGCCTTCGTAACTATTTCGATCGTGAAGCTCAAAATGGAGGGCCAATTTTACCTATAACGTCAGTGGTTGAACGCGTAGCTGATGCGCTTAATATTGGACAACGAACTGTTAGACGGATAACTAAAAAAAAATATGGCGAGACTGGCACAGAAGACAATAAACTTCACACACCAAAAAAGAGAAAACGAGCAAAACCAGTCGTAGGCATCGATAGCTTTGATGCCGATGCTATCCGAAGACATGTTTACGGCTACTATTTACAGAAGGAGTATCCAACAAGAAAAAAGTTGGTGCATTCACTGAAGGAAGCTGGATTATTCTTCGGTGGGGAAAGTTCTTTAACGAAGATTTTGAAGACCATTGGATTTCGATACAAAAAATGTAACAAACGCAAAATATTGATGGAAAGATTTGATATAGCGATGGCAAGGTATACTTTTTTACGGCAAGTGAAAGAAATCAAAAATTGGCAAAATGTTGTGTTCTTGGATGAAACATGGCTTAATGCTAACCATACTGTAGGCCGTTCTTGGAACGATGACACAGCAGCATCTACTTCCAAAGTTCCTGTAGGAAAAGGATCGCGACTTATAATTTGTCACGCCGGAACCATCAACGGGTTTGTCGAAGGTTCTCTCATGGCTTTTGCGTCAAAAACCACTGGAGACTATCATGAAGACATGAATGGAGAAAAGTTTACTGAATGGTTTACCTCAATGTTGTGTAGCCTCCCTGAACCATCTATTATAATTATGGACAACGCCCCATACCACTCGATGCAAATTGACAAGCCACCTGCCCAATCCCAAAAGAAAGCTGATATCGTCGCATGGCTTCGTAAAAATGGCGTAGATGCAAACATGAATATGTTAAAAGCGGAATTAGTACGTCTTTTAAAAGAAAACAAACCAACCAAGATCCGATACGTCATTGACGAAATAGCATTAGAACATGGGCACAGAGTTATACGGTTACCGCCTTACCATTGTGAGTATAATGCGATTGAGTTGGTGTGGGCTCAAATTAAGGGATATGCTGCAAGACACAATACAGAACCCCCATTTACCACAAAAAAAATGCTAAAATTATTAGAAGAAGCTTGTGAACATGTGACTAAAGGAGACTGGGAAAAGGTTGTGAATAGAACTGTTAAATTAATAAGGGAAGATTATGAAAGAGATGTGAAAATAGATAATATTATAGAAAACGAACATATAATTATTAATGTAGGTGATGATAGCAGTGACGACAGTGAAAATAGTAGTATGGACGAATCTGATTAATTATGGCCTTTTGTGGCACCTTTTTTGGTATCTTTTGTATTCATATGTTTCTTGTGTGCATATAAAGTATGTATATTCATTTTCATTCAAATATTCAGTTCGTTCAAATAAATTAAATAAACATATACATTTTTGTTTTATTAAACCTATTTAATCAGGTACAAAAACAAAACTTAATTGTTTTTTGTTCGAGAATAAATTGACATTCCACATCACTATTGTAATGTGTCAAACCGGCCATCATAGCGTGCCGCTAGTTTAACTAAAGTAAATAAGATTTATGTAAAAGCTAAGACGGCTTCTTGTTCAGCAATACGATGATGTTTTTTTATTTTTATTTAAACATTTACATCTTATTTCTGTAACTTTTTTGCTTAAATCAGAAATTATTTAAAGAAGTAGGTACAGATTGTTAGATGTCCTACATTAAAATAAAGATATGTCTTTCAGATGTCAAGAAATCTACTGGAGTCCAATAAAATTACGCGAAGAGTGATTTTGAGCCTAGAAATGAATTAAAATGACGAAGCAGAATAATAAAATATGATATTTCGTCGATAATAAATATAATTTTCAAGCCTAGTAACACTTTTAGCGTAGTTATACAAAGAGCAATTTATTTTCTCTGGTCTAAGTACGAAAATAAAAATGCTAGATCAAGAAAAAATAGCATCAATTCTAAACATTACTATACCAGTTGGAACCTTGGACTAAAATCACATATGTACTATTTTGATGTAGTTTGTACTTTTTTCCAAAAAAGAAAATGATTGGTAAAGTGTTATTAATTTTTTTAACAAAAAACTAACAGATTTTTATTTTTAACCTATAACAAAATCCTATATCTAACTATAACTAATATACATAAATAAAGCTACAGATAAAAAATATGTTACACATTAGAAAAAACATAGTTTTCAATCGCTTTTAAAATTACTTATTGCAACTTGACAATGTCAAAGACATTACTTTTTTACTTCGACTTCGGTTATGAAGTCAAAAAAGGTTAGTAGGGAACACTAGCTCGACAAAAGCCTATGCGACACTAAAAAAATGGAATATTTTTTTTCTATCACAATTTTTGAAAGTTTTTTCACGAAAACAAAAATATGTAACAACAAAAAAGTTTCAATGAAAAATCTCTTATAAAAATTCATCTCTTACTAAGTATGTATAGTACATAAAAATTAAAAACGTCTATTTTTCATTTATTTTTTTGCCATTTTCGTGCGCTTATATAAAAATAAAAAAAAGTTTTATTTTTAAAATAAAAAGTTAGGTACATTTTATAAGAAAGTGTTTTATACACTTTTTTATTGTAGATGGTCAACAAAATTATCGTGATATATTTCTGCCTCTGTCAATAATAATAATTTATTGACGTGTTTTAATAACGTTAAACTAATAAATATTGAGAGTTGAGACTGGGTTCAAGATATTTATTGAATGTATATAAAAATATATAAAGTAATTGCGTAGTCTACCTTAGCTACACAACATAGAAAGAATAAATGTGCTGAAAAAAACCGACCAGCGATTTCATCATTCAATACCTATATTTTACATGCAAATACATGTTTTATATGAAAAAAAAAACTAATTTGAATGCATCTAAAGATAAATGCAGTTTTCGAAAAAAAAAATTTTTTTGCAACATACACGAGAAAAATTTTAGTTGACGTGCTTTAAAACATGTATTCACAAAACATTGTTTGTTAACTTTGAAATTTTCAATATTTTTTGTCAAATAAAAATGACAAAGAAAATCGACCATATCTATCTAGTTTATTTTTTTGCCGAAACAAACTACTAATATCAGTGTTAAGATGACTAAACTTTGTCAATCCCAATCGCCTCTGATTGGCCGATATTCTGTCGGTATTGCTTAAAATGCAGTGATGCAGCAAAAAAAAAATTAAGTGGCACTCGGGGACTGCCGCGGTAAAGCTATTGCATAGCATTTTTTATCAACATATGCAATTATAATATTTATGCAATATTTTTTTTGCATACCTAATAAAAATTATGCAAAAAAATAATTATAAAACAAACAAGAAAAGCGCACTGTCACTACTTCGCGAGTGAGATTCGAACCTGCGACATCTAAAGAAAGCGACCGCTCGCTCACTGCGCCAAACAGAGCTAAATGTGAACCTCTAAAATGTTGAACGCTTACTGAACGACGGTGTTGGGTTTTTTTTCGTTACGGAATTTCTTGATTCGGTCAGAAAAGCTATGCAATAGCTTAAAACTATAGTCAGCCAATCAGAGGTGATTGCGAACATCGCTTTGTTGAAATCATTTTGGACATTCCCACGGCAGAAGTCACATCAGCGCAAAAAACCTTTGAAATCCGTCAAGAAATTAAGGAGATATAATATGTAGATCATCAAAATTAGAATTTTAAAGTGGAAAGGTGAACTGACGCCGCGTGCCTATATTTCATATTATATGTTGGCCGATTCTGTTAAAGCTGGATTAATCATTGCAACAGTTACAATTGGGTATTTGACTGATATTTTTTTAGGGTTCCGTACCCAAAGGGTACCAACGGAACCCTGTTACTAAGCCTACGCTGTCCGTCCGTCCGTCCGTCTGTCAGCGGGCTGTATCTCGTAAACCGTAATAGATAGACAGATGAAATTTTCACATATTATGTATTTCTATTGCCGCTATAACAACAAATAATAAAAATTAAATTAAATTAAAAAAATTAAATTAAAATATTTCCATGGATACAAGGAAATATTTTAATTTAATTTTTTTTTAACGGAACCCTAAAAGAGCGAGGCCCAACTCGCACTTGGCCGATTTTTATTATTTAAAATAAAAGTTTTTAACTAATATAACACAATGCCATTTCTCTATTTCAAATATCTTTACTAGTCTCGGAATTATAAGCTGTTTTACTGTGACTGTATATGTCTCTTTCTAAAACGAAATTTTCTATGGAGCGTGTATGGAGCTGCTGAATTGTGACATCACAGTTCACTAGCGCTCTCTCTTTCCAACAGGAAACTTTAAAGCTCTGTAACTTATTTGTTTTTGGACCGATTTATTTTCTGTTTTTACAAATGTTATTCTTACATGTTACATTTTCGATTATAAATAATGAATATCAACATTTTGACAACAGTCAAATAACTAATTGTGGCGATTGGCTGAGTTTACCGCGTTCTGTCTGCAGCAATGCATTTTAGCTAATGGCGAGCGAGTATCGGCCAATCAGATCTGTAGCAATCATTTTAAGAGAATCGCGCCACAGCATTTGCCGTTTAGGCGTTACGCACACATCGGCAACTCGCAACTAGCTTTTTTTACGATTTTCATATAATTTTGACAAACTGAGCAGACGTAGCAACTCTATGTGCGAGTTTCGGTGGTCTTTTAGAAAGTTGACAGATTCGGCCATCGATGTACAATATTGTATCATAGATACGGCGGTCCCACTTTTGGCTTCTTCAACTGAACTGTACTGCATACTTACGATCTATTCACTAACACTATACATTATTTGTTACTAAGGCGCTGGATAAAAGGACAGCTTTGACAGATTTTGTATACAGCTTCTGTCAAAATTACAAATTTATTCCTGGGTTAACTAACTCGGCGTCTCTGCAAGCGGGCCTTACTTGGTAAGGGCCTGTTTCGCCACATGTTGATAAAGGTCTGACAGCCTATCTACAACTTATCTGACGGATAGAGTTTAAATTTCTGTTTCATAAGTATCTGATAAGTCAATCTTTCAGTTAAACTCAAAAAGTTATCACACAGATTTATCCAGCAAATATTTTATCTGTCTCATATATATCAGGCACTTTATCAGCTAGTGGTGAAACGGGCCATCAGTATTGTTGGATTTTCAATTCACAACAGCTGTTTACAAAGTTAAACTTTAATTAAGGATCAATTTGAAGCGCCAAATTAGAAATGCGAGCGTCTCTGGAACTAATAATATAGGGACGCAGGAAGTGCCAAAAAGTATCAACTAACAGTTGTCAACTAGCGCCCTCACTAATTTTAGTTCCTTGGACACTCGTACCTGCTTACAGCGCCAAAATGGCGTCAATCAAGTAGGTTCAAACAGTATGACAGCAGCCTGTCCAGTGTTAATCATAGATTATAGAGGTCAGTGACTCACTTTGAAGTATTCGAACCGCGATATCTATAGTCTATACATATTTATCGATGGTTTCGGGAGTTGCTCCGTATGCGCAGCGCCTCAGTCAACAGATGGCGTTAGTGGCGCGACGCGTCAGTAGTACGTCTGTCAGTGCGTGTGCGCGTAGAGCGGATGTCACTGCTCGTAGTTCTTCGCCTTGCGGTCCAGGTCGTCCTCGGAGCTGCGGTTCATGGGGTGATCTGCAATGGGAAATACATTTTTCATCATACCTATTCGAAAAACGAATATTGGCTTCAGAGGATAGCGGGAGCAAAATTTAATTTTAACCCCATGGGACTTTTCATTTCTCTCTTCTGATTGGTCCGCGTTCGTGCTTTAATATGTGTCGAAATTCAAAAATGTTACAAAGCTGTTGTCTTCGATAAGGCACGCGATCAAATTTGTCGATCAGATATACGCCCATACTGTATCCAACATAAATATTAATTTTTAATTAATAATAATAAATAAGCCTTTATTCAGACACAATAGTTTCATTAATTTTTACAAAGTTATTCTAAATCTACCACCGTGCTCCCGTCTGTGTGCCTTTTGGCAAAGGCCTCTTCCATCTGCTTCCATACATTCCTGTCCCTAGCTCTCCTCGTCCATGCTTTCCCAGCCACCTCTGTTATTTCATCGACCCATCTTTTAAATGGTCGACCTCTTTTTCTTTTTAGGTGCCTGGTATGCCAGTTCATTATAACTTTTGTCCATTTTTCTGCTCCTCTAATTGTATGCCCGGCCCACTTCCATTTTAATTTTTTGATGGTAACAGTAACATCTTTAGTCTTTGTGTGTTCTTTGATAGTCGTGTTTCGTATTCTATCTGATAGTTTTTTACCCATCATGCTTCTTTCCATGGAAGCCTGGCAGCTCTCCAGCTTTTTTACGTGGTTTCTGGTGAGTGCCCATGTTTGACATCCATACGTTAGTACTGGCAACACACATGTGTCAAACAGTTTTCTTTTTATGGACATGTTCATATTTTTGTTTTTCATCACCTCCTTGAGGCTCCAATATTGTTTCCATGAGTTTGCTATACGTCGGTCAATCTCTTTGGAAGTTAAATTTTCTGGTGATATTATTTGACCTAGGTAAACATACTCCTCCACATATTCAATGACATTATCGTTGATATAAATTGGTTCTTGCTGACCATTTGTCATGACTTTTGTCTTATCTGTGTTCATGAGCAGTCCCACTATTCGACTCTCTCGGTCTAAGTCATTTAGCATTATTTGGAGTCCCTCTTTAGTTGCAGAGAATATGATCAAGTCATCAGCGAATCTCAAGTGTGATAAGTTCTCTCCGTTAATTAATAGGCCACATTCTTCCCAGTCCAGGTGATGAAATACCTCCTCCAGCACTGCTGTGAAAAGCTTAGGTGACACCGGATCACCCTGTCGCACTCCTCTTTCTATCTTTATATTCTTCCCTTCTTTCTCTAGCTTGATTTTGGCTGTGCTGTTTTTGTAAATATTTTTTAGTATTCTGATGTATTTGTGCTCAACTCCTTGGTTTTTAAGTGCGAGCCAAATCTTTTCATGTGCCAAAGAATCGAAGGCTTTGCAATAGTCCACAAAACAGCAGTAGAATACTATATTAAATTCTTTTCCCTTTTCAAATAATTGTTTCACAACATATATGTGATCCAACGTTGAGAATCCACTTCTGAACCCTGCTTGCTCCCTAGGTTGATTCTCATCTAGAGTCCTTGCTATTCGGGAAAGGATTACCTTTGCAAAGACCTTATAAATATTGGAAATCAAACTGATCGGCCTATAATTATTTATGTTGTTCTTATCGCCTTTCTTGTGAAGCATTATGATTGTCGATGCTTTCCATTGCTGTGGTATTGACTCAGTCCGTATAACCTCATTGAAAAAGTTTGTGAGAATTGGTATGAGGCTGTCTTTGTTTAACAATAAGAATTCATTACAGATGCCATCTGAGCCAGGTGCTTTATCTTTCTTTTGTATTTTTAGAGCTTTTTCTACTTCTGTGCATAATATTTCAGGTATGTTGCAGCCGCCCTTTAAATCGGTTGTTGTGCTGGTATCCTGGGAATTGACTTCCGGGTTGTCAAAACGTAAACACGTAATTCTGTGTGCTCCTAGTTAAATATTGTGAAACTGTGAAAATATTACGAATTTGGTGTTCGGCGATAGTAATCCCGCAAGATAATATTATAATTATGATTGTGAAGAAATAGAACAGTGAAAACTTAGAATACTTTGGCGAAAAAACACGATTTATGTTCGCTAAAAAGTGACAAGTTAATCTAAAAAGTAAAAGTCGGAAACGTCATTTATCAAATGTCATTAGAGTTGTCACTACCACAGCACTGAGCATAGACATTAGTATTACAATACCAACATAACGAATCCAATTATAGTGTGGCCAGCTACACGAAGTAAAAACTGCCACAAGTATATCATAACTATAAATTAAAAAAAAAATGGAGATAAACATGGAACTGCTACTTGCGAAAATAGATGAAAAGTTAAACCATCAGGCGAAACTCATTACTACAGCAGTGACACAAAATGTTATGGAGGCACTAGACGATAGATTGAAAACTATAACTGAAGAAAATAAAAGACATGAACTAAAGATTGCTGAGCTAGAACAGAAGATTATTGCAATGGACAGAGAGAAGCGTAAAAATAACCTTGTATTCTTTGGGTTGGAAGAGGGAGGAAAATCAGAGGCCGAGCTTGTGGACTATATAAAGGATATCATCATAGATACAGGAGTTCATCTTGTTAGTTTTGAAATTACCAAGGTCTATAGGATTGGCCGTCAAACACATAATAAAATCCGCCCTGTTGTGGCCTCCTTCTCAACTTCTTGGAAAAAGAATTTAATATTGAAAAATAGGGCTAACTTTCCTGCTGGCATTTATGTTAAGGAGGATTACTCCAAGGAGGTATTAGAAAAGAGAAAACAACTTCAACCACAAGTTGAGGAGGAAAGGCAAAAGGGCAACATAGCTTTTCTAAAATATGATAAGCTCATAATCAAGAAACCTGAGGATACAGCGCGAGAAAAGAGAAAGAGAGAAACATCTGGATCACCAAACGCGTCGAGTTCGACACGAAATAAGAGGGTCAATACTTCCAATACTTCTAATTCTCAAACACCTCGAGCAGGACAAGGACTTCCATTGTACAAGGCCTCAACAAAGGAAGTAATCAAACCAAATATCTTGAATTATGTTGAACGAGGTCGTTCTGCTTCCTTCTCTGAGGGTTCAAAAAACTTCTAAATGCCACCGACACCCGGAAATATAGTAAAACAACATCACACGAAAAAACATTAACAAACAGCACCCCAAGCCGGCTGGTCACCGTGGGGGAAGAAGACTACCTTCCAACTGCGTCACCTAAACTACAACAGCAATCTGAGGCACAAACAAGTCTTGAACGTAACATAATATACATCTCAACATATAATACCCTATCCTTAAGAACAAACGAAAACTTGGCTGAACTGACCCTAGCATTGGAAAACGTAAAATGGTCTATAGTGGGACTGAGTGAAGTCAGACGCCAAGGAGAAAGCATTGAAGATCATGGCTCATTCATTTTTTATTTTAAGGGAGATACTCCAGGCCAATATGGGGTGGGTTTTTATAATAAAACATGAATTAAAAACTTTCATTGATGAAATTATTGGAGTATCGGAGCGCATCGCAGTACTTAACTTGAAAATGCCTTCTAATGACGAAAAGTGGTCAATAATACAGATATACTCCCCAACTGAACAATCCAGCAACACAGAAATCGACTCTTTCTACGCCTTATTAACAGACACTATAAAAAACCATTCCCATAACAACTTAGTAATTTTGGGAGACTTCAACGCCAGGACAGGAAAAAGAGGAGATGATGAAGATCTGGTCTTAGGCGCGTTCTGTTCAGGGAACAGAACTAGAAACGGAGAAAAGCTCATCCAACTAGCATACGAAAACAACCTGAAAATACTCAATAGCCTGTACAGAAATCGGGAAAACAACAGGTGGACGTGGATATCACCTGATGGACGATATAAGAATGAGATCGATTATATTCTTACCAATAAGAGCAAAAACTTTACTGATTGTAGAGTTGTGAATAACTTGAATTTCAACAGTAACCATAGAATGGTCAGAGCAAGGCTAATACTCGACAATTTAAAGAAAAAGAGACCTTTCAAGGTTAAGCAAGGAAATGTCGCACTAAGAAAATCTGATGATCTGAAGAATTTACTAGAAGGATTTACAGAAACTACTAGGGAATTGGATACGCAGAGCAAGTATAATAAATTATTAGATCTTCTAAATACAAATACATGTGTTAAATCAAAAAATGAACCGAATACAAGAAAATGGCTATCAAAAGAGACAAGTGATTTGTTACAGACTAGGGCTAATTTGATAGCAGTGGTTAAAAAGACAAAGAGTATAAGGAGGGAAATAACTGAAACAAGCAAAAATATTAAAACCGGATTAAGAAAAGACTACCAGAGGTACAGGTTAGGAATATTGGAAAGTTGCATTCAGAAGACTGGAGGCACTAAAAAAGCACTAAAATATCTAACAGAAAAAAGAAACTGGATACCTAATATTAAGGGTAAGAACAACAAATTTAAAACGAAAAGGTCAGACATCCTTTCAGCAGCTACAAACTTTTTCCAAGATATTTATACAATTTTTAATTATTTAATAATAATTTATTTGTGTTTTATTTAAACTTTTAATATATATGATGTCTATACAAAGTAGGTTGATACTCCTAGCTTTTTCTCATAGGTAATGATGAAAAATAGTGTGTGTCACTCGGGGCCAAAATATTTAGTTCTCGGGCGGCGTATATTGAATTCCTCGCTACGCTCAGGATTCTAATTTAGAATCCTTCACTTCGCTCTGAATTTAGAATAACGCCCTCGGGGAAAAAAATTTATTGGCCCCATATAACACAAATAACTATTTCATCACACGTATTCGAAAAACGAAAATTGACTTTAGAGGATATAGCGAGAGCAAAATTTAGTTTTGTTCTTATGGGAGTTTGAGCTTTCTCTCTTCTGATTGGTCCGCCCGTTCTGGTCGCGGAGGTTCTGACCGAGAGTGTAGGCTGTGCTCTCACCGGAGTGCTGCATCTTGGGCACCAGCACCACGTTCCCGTCGGCGGCCTGCTGCAGCGAGTACTGCGTCGAAGACAGCGGCCGCCCGTCCTGGTCGCGGAGGTTCTGACGACAAGGAAAGAACATATTAATTTAACACAGGCTTTAGTTATAAGTACGTTGACGCCGCCTAACAGAGGCCTATATTATACGTCCAACAGTGGATGCACTAGGGCCACTCAAGGCTATAATTAATCTGATTAACACTGGAGAGGCTACCGTCATATTTTTGGACATACTTGATTGACGCCATTTTGGCGCTGTAAGCAGATACGAGTATCTCTGTAACTAATAATATTGCAAATGGCGCATCGACCACTGTAATTAATTTATGATTTCATAGATTAAAATTATTATGGACCTCCATGATCAATGATGTCATAGATTAATTATAGAGGTCGGTCGACATTTGCAATATTATTAGTTCCAGAGACAAACCCGCCACCTCCCATGGCCCCTCCAACCTCGCGGTTATATGGGCCGAAACACTGGGAGGGCGCCCGGTACTTCCCGTTCTTTTGGCGTGTTTCCCGGTGCGCCTTCTTGACTCCCTACAAGTTCTTTTTTCTCTCATACTTTGTCCCTTATGTCACTCTCCCCCTTCTGGGGCTAGACGCCACTACACAGGCTTGACTCACGTCGTCGCTCTGTGGCTCCTTGCCTGGTCCCTGCTCGCTCCAGTTCCAGAGACAGTTCGCTCGCCCTCACCTGGAACACGTGTCGGTAGAGCGCGGCGAAGCGCTCCTTGACCCGCTGCCGCTCCGCCAGCAGCGAGTGGTGGTCCCTCTGCGTGCGCGCCTTGCGGTCGCGGACTGTGCGCACCTCGTCCGCGAGCGACGTGATCTGGTCCAGCTTGCGCTTGCGGCAGTTCTGTGCTGCCACCTGTTGGACAACATTTATTATTATTTACCACTACTACTACTCTTTAATTGGTTGCCGTGTGGTGACGGCAGATCAGAATACAGTTGTCACCACCCCTCATCTTCCCGCGGGTGTCATACGACGCGACTAAGGGAATATAACGGAGAACGGGCAGCAGCGTCCTCTGTGCTACTACTACCATCTACTGCGATCACCAACCCGTCTGCCCCGCGTGGTGATTATGGGCAAACCCTCCCCTTGGGAGAGGCCTTTAGTCCAGCAGTGGACTGTTATAGGCTATTGATGATGACTACTCTTTAATTAATCTATGATTACATATATTAATTGGGTATTTTACACTTTTTTGAAGTGTCTAAGATCCTAAGGTGATGAAAATTTACTAAAATTTTATTCAATCGATAAGTACCAAAAAGATGCATTTAAATTTTGCATTTTAAATTTCCGCGCGTAAACGCTAGACGCCATGCGATGACGTCATCTGAATAAGTAAGTCCGTTCGCTCAGATGGTTGGCGCGCTGTGTTAAGCCGATACAAAGCGGCCGCCGGTCTATGCCGATGGCGGCACGTCTTCTGTGACCCGCTGTGTACTTTAGTGCGTCGCGCTAAATGTTTGTGTGTTGTATTGTGATGATAGTATATGTGTATAGAGTGATGATTCAGAACTAATGCTACTAGTACTTTGATTTTCTGTTGTTTCATTAATTTAAAAAATTGAAATAAATGACGTATTAAATGATTATATTTAATTTATTAATAATATGTATCAATTTTTACATAGTTTCTAAAATACCTTGTACATATGCTGCAAACTATTTGAGCGGATGGACTATAAGCTACTAACATGATGTAGTGTAATGGCGGGTACGGTCTCGAACGTTTCGCATATTTGTAGCATAGATAAAAAAAGTGAAAACTTTGAAATCAAATATAAAATCTATGTTATAATTTTGTTTACTGAAACTTGCACTACTGAAACTAAAACTTGGTGTTTTGACTCTTGATTAAAAACAAAAAAGTACGTATTTCACAGTTTTTGAAAATTTTACCCCCAAAGGGGTTAAAAAAGTGTGTGTCAGCTCCGGCCTCCGACGCACGACTGGAGTTTACGCGCGACGCTATATCCTTCTCTATGCGCGCGACTCAGGTCCGAGCGCGCCCCGACCGACTTTCCCTTCGGGGACTCTTTCGCACGAAAACCAACCTTATTTACTCAACGTTAGGGTAGAAATTTCAACGTTGTGAAAAACGTGACAGAAAAACGTAACGAGGTCATTGATAAATTGATTTTACTGCCCGGATTTTTCTCATACCGGGCTGCTAAAATCGATTCTTAAGGAGTAAACTCCAAAAATAGGGGTTGAATGTTTGTATGAAAGTCCATAATTTTTCGTGTAAGTCATATCGAGCAACGGATCTACGTGATTTTTTAATGGGTATGGTGGCAGACCTACAGAGTTACAGGTTACTTTTATCCTAACCTAATTCCAGGCGGACGAAGTCGCGAGGGCAACAGCTAGTTTCATATAAGTAGGTAAATTGTCTCACAATTTTAATCATTCTCTCTAAGCAGTTTTTAAGCATGTTGTGTTGTAGGCATAATTAAGTGGGTTTACACTGTCTACAGTATGGCACATTTTCCTCTTTTCAAGTATTTTATAGTTTTTAATTATTATTATTATAATATATATAGCTCGATTACCACTGACACACTCACTGACTCACTCACTGATTGACAGGGTTGTTCTCCTAGAAGGAGACGGAAATCGATATAATGATGTAGGGGAGATATGTCCGGGTGGGGGATTCGAGTTGGGGAAAATTATGACATTTCGGAAAAACAAGATGGCGGCCGACGTGAATCTTGCAACTCTTTTGTTTTCCAACCGATTTCTTTGAAATTTTGGATTATTGTAGAAATTAGTAAACGATTAACAGAAAAAGTGAAAAAAATTAAAAAAACAAGATGGCGGCCGAGCTGTGACGTCTCAAATTTCCGACCCCTCTCCTGTAAAATTTTGTATGAAAAAAAATTTTTTCACCCATGGTGTCGTATATAGCTCAAAGAATGTGTTTCGCAGAAAGGTGGAGAGAGCTGATGAGTGAGGAGTTCGGAGACGGGCGAGGGGCACGGCCAGGGTATAGAAGATAGGTGGAGGGTGCTCGACCAAATGTCATTCGAAACCTCGAGCAGTTGCCAGTGAGTTGAAAAAAAATTCCAAAATGGCGGAAAAAAAATGGCGGCAAATTTTGTCCGTCTCTCTCTCGGAGACTATAAAAGATGGAGGAGCGGTTTCTCGACAAAAGATGATCACAACCCGGAGGTCTACCTGGTGAGTAGGAAAAAAATTCAAGATGGCGGATTTTTTTTCCCCCCATACAAAATGTATGGGGAATATTGAAGGGACTAGAAGTTGGGAACTATGCAAGACATTGATTTTGATAGGTTCATAGGGCTTTTTTTCTTTTTCTTTTTTTTCATTTTACATTTGCTTTTTTTCTTTTTTTTTCTTTTTTTTTCTTTTTTTTTCTTTTTCTTTTGTGAATGAGGAGCACGGCCAGGTTATTGCAGATAGGTGGGGTGTGCTCGAACAAATTTTTTGGCAAAAGATGACCAGAATCCGAAGGTCTACTTGATGAGTAAAAAAATCGCGGTCCGCTTTAGCGGTTGCTTTAGCAGCTCGCGCACCGAGCGAAATAAATAAAGCCGAACAATCGCGGTCCGCTTTAGCGGGCCGCGCATCCACGCGCCTTACTTTTAGTAAAACACTTCCCGCGAGCTGCTTTAGCAGCTCGCGCACCGAGCGAAATAAATAAAGCCGAACAATCGCGGTCCGCTTTAGCGGGCCGCGCACCCACGCGCCTTACTTTTAGTAAAACACTTCCCGCGAGCTGCTTTAGCAGCTCGCGCACCGAGCAAATGCTAGTTATTATAATATATATAGCTCGATTACCACTCACTCACTCACTCACTGACTGATTGACATAATTGTTCTCCTAGAAGGAGACGGAAATCGATACAATGATGTAGGGGACATATGTTCGGGTGGGGGATTCGAGTGGGGAAAAATTATGACATTTCGGAAAAACAAGATGGCGGCCGACGTGAATCTTGCAACTCTTTTGTTTTCCAACCGATTTCTTTGAAATTTTGGATTATTGTAGAAATTAGTAAACGATTAACAGAAAAAGTGAAAAAAATTAAAAAAACAAGATGGCGGCCGAGCTGTGACGTCTCAAATTTCCACCCCTCTCCTGTAAAATTTTGTATGAAAAAAATTTTTTTCACCCATGGTGCCGTATAGAGCTCAAAGAATGTGACTCGGAGAAAGGTGGAGAGAGCTGATGAGTGAGGAGTTCGGAGACGGGCGAGGGGCACGGCCAGGGTATAGAAGATAGGTGGAGGGTGCTCGACCAAATGTCATTCGAAACCTCGAGCAGTTGCCAGTGAGTTGAAAAAAAATTCCAAAATGGCGGAAAAAAAATGGCGGCAAATTTTGTCCGTCTCTCTCTCGGAGACTATAAAAGATGGAGGAGCGGTTTCTCGACAAAAGGTGATCACAACCCGGAGGTCTACCTGGTGAGTAGGAAAAAAATTCAAGATGGCGGATTTTTTTTTTTTACATACAAAATGTATGGGGAATATTGAAGGGACTAGAAGTTGGGAACTATGCAAGACATTGATTTTGATAGGTTCATAGGGCTTTTTTTCTTTTTCTTTTTTTTCATTTTACATTTTTTTTTTTTCTTTTTTTTCATTTTTTTTTTCTTTTTCTTTTGTGAATGAGGAGCACGGCCAGGTTATTGCAGATAGGTGGGGTGTGCTCGAACAAATTTTTTGGCAAAAGATGACCAGAATCCGAAGGGCTACTTGATGAGTAAAAAAATCGCGGTCCGCTTTAGCGGGCCGCGCACCCACGCGCCCTACTTGTAGTAATAACACTTCCCGCGAGCTGCTTTAGCAGCTCGCGCACCGAGCGAAATAAATAAAGCCGAACAATCGCGGTCCGCTTTAGCGGGCCGCGCACCCACGCGCCCTACTTGGAGCAACAACACTTCCCGCGAGCTGCTTTAGCAGCTCGCGCACCGAGCAAACGCTAGTTATTATAATATATATAGCTCGATTACCACTGACTGACTGACTCACTGATTGACATAATTGTTCTCCTAGAAAGAGACAAAAAACGATAAAATGATGTACGGGAGATATGTTCGGGTGGGGGATTCGAGTGGGGAAAAATTATGACATTTCGGAAAAACAAGATGGCGGCCGACGTGAATCTTGCAACTCTTTTGTTTTCCAACCGATTTCTTTGAAATTTTGGATTATTGTAAAAATTAGTAAACGATTAACAGAAAAAGTGAAAAAAATTAAAAAAACAAGATGGCGGCCGAGCTGTGACGTCTCAAATTTCCACCCCTCTCCTGTAAAATTTTGTATGAAAAAATTTTTTTCACCCATGGTGTCGTATAGAGCTCAAAGAATGTGACTCGGAGAAAGGTGGCGAGAGCTGATGAGTGAGGAGTTCGGAGACGGGCGAGGGGCACGGCCAGGGTATAGTACATAGGTGGAGGGTGCTCGACCAAATGTCATTCGAAACCTCGAGCAGTTGCCAGTGAGTTGAAAAAAAATTCCAAAATGGCGGAAAAAAAATGGCGGCAAATTTTGTCCGTCTCTCTCTCGGAGACTATAAAAGATGGAGGAGCGGTTTCTCGACAAAAGATGATCAAAACCCGGAGGTCTACCTGGTGAGTGGGAAAAAAATTCAAGATGGCGGATTTTTTTTTTCCCCATACAAAATGTATGGGGAATATTGAAGGGACTAGAAGTTGGGAACTATGCAAGACATTGATTTTGATAGGTTCATAGGGCTTTTTTTCTTTTTCTTTTTTTCATTTTACATTTGTTTTTTTTTCTTTTTTTTTATTTTGTTTTTAATTTTTTTCTTTTTCTTTTGTGAATTAGGAGCACGGCCAGGTTATTGCAGATAGGTGGGGTGTGCTCGAACAAATTTTTTGGCAAAAGATGACCAGAATCCGAAGGTCTACTTGATGAGTAAAAAAATCGCGGTCCGCTTTAGCGGGCCGCGCACCCACGCGCCCTACTTGTAGTAATAACACTTCCCGCGAGCTGCTTTAGCAGCTCGCGCACCGAGCGAAATAAATAAAGCCGAACAATCGCGGTCCGCTTTAGCGGGCCGCGCACCCACGCGCCCTACTTGTAGCAACAACACTTCCCGCGAGCTGCTTTAGCAGCTCGCGCACCGAGCAAACGCTAGTTATAATATATATAGCTCGATTACCACTGACTGACTGACTCACTGATTGACATAATTGTTCTCCTAGAAAGAGACAGAAAACGATAGAATGATGTACGGGAGATATGTTCGGGTGGGGGATTCGAGTGGGGAAAAATTATGACATTTCGGAAAAACAAGATGGCGGCCGACGTGATTCTTGCAACTCTTTTGTTTTCCAACCGATTTCTTTGAAATTTTGGATTATTGTAGAAATTAGTAAACGATTAACAGAAAAAGTGAAAAAAATTAAAAAAACAAGATGGCGGCCGAGCTGTGACGTCTCAAATTTCCACCCCTCTCCTGGAAAATTTTATATGAAAAAAATTTTTTTCACCCATGGTGTCGTATAGAGCTCAAAGAATGTGACTCGGAGAAAGGTGGAGAGAGCTGATGAGTGAGGAGTTCGGAGACGGGCGAGGGGCACGGCCAGGGTATAGAAGATAGGTGGAGGGTGCTCGACCAAATGTCATTCGAAACCTCGAGCAGTTGCCAGTGAGTTGAAAAAAAATTCCAAAATGGCGGAAAAAAAATGGCGGCAAATTTTGTCCGTCTCTCTCTCGGAGACTATAAAAGATGGAGGAGCGGTTTCTCGACAAAAGATGATCACAACCCGGAGGTCTACCTGGTGAGTAGGAAAAAAATTCAAGATGGCGGATTTTTTTCCCCCCCATACAAAATGTATGGGGAATATTGAAGGGACTAGAAGTTGGGAACTATGCAAGACATTGATTTTGATAGGTTCATAGGGCTTTTTTTCTTTTTCTTTTTTTTCATTTTACATTTGCCTTTTTTCTTTTTTTTCCTTTTTTTTCTTTTTCTTTTGTGAATGAGGAGCACGGCCAGGTTATTGCAGATAGGTGGGGTGTGCTCGAACAAATTTTTTGGCAAAAGATGGCCAGAATCCGAAGGGCTACTTGATGAGTAAAAAAATCGCGGTCCGCTTTAGCGGGCCGCGCACCCACGCGCCCTACTTGTAGTAATAACACTTCCCGCGAGCTGCTTTAGCAGCTCGCGCACCGAGCGAAATAAATAAAGCCGAACAATCGCGGTCCGCTTTAGCGGGCCGCGCACCCACGCGCCTTACTTTTAGTAAAACACTTCCCGCGAGCTGCTTTAGCAGCTCGCGCACCGAGCGAAACAAATAAAGCCGAACAATCGCGGTCCGCTTTAGCGGGCCGCGCACCCACGCGCCCTACTTGTAGCAATAACACTTCCCGCGAGCTGCTTTAGCAGTGTATATATAGCTATATAGTATATATATATATATATATATATATATAGTATATATAGCTAATCGAGCTATTATTATAATATATATAGCTCGATTACCACTGACTGACACACTCACTCACTCACTCACTCACTCATTGACAGGGTTGTTCTCCTAGAAGGAGACGGAAATCGATATAATGATGTAGGGGAGATATGTCCAGGTGGGGGATTCGAGTTGGGGAAAATTATGACATTTCGGAAAAACAAGATGGCGGCCGACGTGAATCTTGCAACTCTTTTGTTTTCCAACCGATTTCTTTGAAATTTTGGATTATTGTAGAAATTAGTAAACGATTAACAGAAAAAGTGAAAAAAATTAAAAAAACAAGATGGCGGCCGAGCTGTGACGTCTCAAATTTCAGACCCCTCTCCTGTAAAATTTTGTATGAAAAAAATTTTTTTCACCCATGGTGTCGTATAGAGCTCAAAGAATGTGACTCGGAGAAAGGTGGCGAGAGCTGATGAGTGAGGAGTTCGGAGACGGGCGAGGGGCACGGCCAGGGTATAGTAGATAGGTGGAGGGTTCTCGACCAAATGTCATTCGAAATCTCGAGCAGTTGCCAGTGAGTTGAAAAAAAATTCCAAAATGGCGGAAAAAAAATGGCGGCAAATTTTGTCCGTCTCTCTCTCGGAGACTATAAAAGATGGAGGAGCGGTTTCTCGACAAAAGATGATCGAAACCCGGAGGTCTACCTGGTGAGTAGGAAAAAAATTCAAGATGGCGGACTTTTTTTTCCATACTAAATGTATGGGGAATATTGAAGGGACTAGAAGTTGGGAACTATGCAAGACATTGGTTTTGATAGGTTCATAGGGCTTTTTTTCTTTTTCTTTTTCTTCATTTTACATTTGTTTTTTTTTTCTTTTTTTTCATTTTTTTTCATTTTTTTTCTTTTGTGAATGAGGAGCACGGCCAGGTTATTGCAGATAGGTGGGGTGTGCTCGAACAAATTTTTTGGCAAAAGATGACCAGAATCCGAAGGTCTACTTGATGAGTAAAAAAATCGCGGTCCGCTTTAGCGGGCCGCGCACCCACGCGCCCTACTTGTAGTAATAACACTTCCCGCGAGCTGCTTTAGCAGCTCGCGCACCGAGCGAAATAAATAAAGCCGAACAATCGCGGTCCGCTTTAGCGGGCCGCGCACCCACGTGCCTTACTTTTAGTAAAACACTTCCCGCGAGCTGCTTTAGCAGCTCGCGCACCGAGCAAACGCTAGTTATAATATATATAGCTCGATTACCACTGACTCACTGACTCACTCATTGACATAATTGTTCTCCTAGAAGGAGACGGAAATCGATATAATGATGTTCGGGAGATATGTTCGGGTGGGGGATTCGAGTGGGGAAAAATTATGACATTTCGGAAAAACAAGATGGCGGCCGACGTGAATCTTGCAACTCTTTTGTTTTCCAACCGATTTCTTTGAAATTTTGGATTATTGTAGAAATTAGTAAACGATTAACAGAAAAAGTGAAAAAAATTAAAAAAACAAGATGGCGGCCGAGCTGTGACGTCTCAAATTTCCACCCCTCTCCTGTAAAATTTTGTATGAAAAAAATTTTTTTCACCCATGGTGTCGTATAGAGCTCAAAGAATGTGACTCGGAGAAAGGTGGAGAGAGCTGATAAGTGAGGAGTTCGGAGACGGGCGAGGGGCACGGCCAGGGTATAGAAGATAGGTGGAGGGTGCTCGAACAAATGTCATTCGAAACCTCGAGCAGTTGCCAGTGAGTTGAAAAAAAAATCCAAAATGGCGGAAAAAAAATGGCGGCAAATTTTATCCGTCTCTCGCTCGGAGACTATAAGAGATGGAGGAGCGGTTTCTCGACAAAAGATGATCAAAACCCGGAGGTCTACCTGGTGAGTAGGAAAAAAATTCAAGATGGCGGATTTTTTTTTTCCATACAAAATGTATATGGGGAATATTGAAGGGACTAGAAGTTGGGAACTATGCAAGACATTGATTTTGATAGGTTCATAGGGCTTTTTTTCTTTTTCTTTTTTTTTCATTTTACATTTGCTTTTTTTCTTTTTTTTCTTTTTTTTTTCTTTTTTTTCTTTTGTGAATGAGGAGCACGGCCAGGTTATTGCAGATAGGTGGGGTGTGCTCGAACAAATTTTTTGGCAAAAGATGACCAGAATCCGAAGGTCTACTTGATGAGTAAAAAAATCGCGGTCCGCTTTAGCGGGCCGCGCACCCACGCGCCCTACTTGTAGTAATAACACTTCCCGCGAGCTGCTTTAGCAGCTCGCGCACCGAGCGAAATAAATAAAGCCGAACAATCGCGGTCCGCTTTAGCGGGCCGCGCACCCACGCGCCTTACTTTTAGTAAAACACTTCCCGCGAGCTGCTTTAGCAGCTCGCGCACCGAGCAAACGCTAGTTATTATATATATAGCTCAATTACCACTGACTCACTGACTGACTCATTGACACGATTGTTCTCCTAGAAAGAGACAGAAAACGATACAATGATGTAGGGGAGATATGTCCGGGTGGGGGATTCGAGTGGGGAAAAATTATGACATTTCGGAAAAACAAGGTGGCGGCCGACGTGATTCTTGCAACTCTTTTGTTTTCCAACCGATTTCTTTGAAATTTTGGATTATTGTAGAAATTAGTAAACGATTAACAGAAAAAGTGAAAAAAATTAAAAAAAACAAGATGGCGGCCGAGCTGTGACGTCTCAAATTTCCGACCCCTCTCCTGTAAAATTTTGTATGAAAAAAATTTTTTTCACCCATGGTGTCGTATAGAGCTCAAAGAATGTGACTCGGAGAAAGGTGGAAAGAGCTGATGAGTGAGGAGTTCGGAGACGGACGAGGGGCACGGCCAGGGTATACAAGATAGGTGGAGGGTGCTCGAACAAATGTCATTCGAAACCTCGAGCAGTTGCCAGTGAGTTGAAAAAAAATTCCAAAATGGCGGAAAAAAAATGGCGGCAAATTTTGTCCGTCTCTTTCTCGGAGACTATAAAAGATGGAGGAGCGGTTTCTCGACAAAAGATGATCAAAACCCGGAGGTCTACCTGGTGAGTAGGAAAAAAATTCAAGATGGCGGATTTTTTTTTTCCATACTAAATGTATGGGGAATATTGAAGGGACTAGAAGTTGGGAACTATGCAAGACATTGATTTTGATAGGTTCATAGGGCTTTTTTTCTTTTTCTTTTTTTTTCATTTTACATTTGTTTTTTTTTTTTGTTTTTTTTTTTTCTTTTTCTTTTGTGAATGAGGAGCACGGCCAGGTTATTGCAGATAGGTGGGGTGTGCTCGAACAAATTTATTGGCAAAAGATGACCAGAATCCGAAGGGCTACTTGATGAGTAAAAAAATCGCGGTCCGCTTTAGCGGGCCGCGCACCCACGCGCCCTACTTGTAGTAATAACACTTCCCGCGAGCTGCAGCTCGCGCGCCGAGCGAAATAAATAAAGCCAAGGGGGATTCGAGTGGGGAAAAATTATGACATTTCGGAAAAACAAGATGGCGGCCGACGTGAATCTTGCAACTCTTTTGTTTTCCAACCGATTTCTTTGAAATTTTGGATTATTGTAGAAATTAGTAAACGATTAGCAGAAAAAGTGAAAAAAATTAAAAAAACAAGATGGCGGCCGAGCTGTGACGTCTAAAATTTCCGACCCCTCTCCTGTAAAATTTTGTATGAATAAAATTTTTTTCACCCATGGTGTCGTATAGAGCTCAAAGAATGTGACTCGGAGAAAGGTGGAGAGAGCTGATGAGTGAGGAGTTCGGAGACGGGCGAGGGGCACGGCCAGGGTATAGAAGATAGGTGGAGGGTGCTCGACCAAATGTCATTCGAAACCTCGAGCAGTTGCCAGTGAGTTGAAAAAAAAATCCAAAATGCATCCAAAAGGCGGAAAAAAAATGGCGGCAAATTTTGTCCGTCTCTCTCTCGGAGACTATAAAAGATGGAGGAGCGGTTTCTCGACAAAAGATGATCACAACCCGGAGGTCTACCTGGTGAGTAGGAAAAAAATTCAAGATGGCGGATTTTTTTTTTCCATACCAAATGTATGGGGAATATTGAAGGGACTAGAAGTTGGGAACTATGCAAGACATTGATTTTGATAGGTTCATAGGGCTTTTTTTCTTTTTCTTTTTTTTCATTTTACATTTGCTTTTTTTCCTTTTTTTTTCTTTTTTTTCTTTTTCTTTTGTGAATGAGGAGCACGGCCAGGTTATTGCAGATAGGTGGGGTGTGCTCGAACAAATTTTTTGGCAAAAGATGACCAGAATCCGAAGGGCTACTTGATGAGTAAAAAAATCGCGGTCCGCTTTAGCGGGCCGCGCACCCACGCGCCCTACTTGTAGTAATAACACTTCCCGCGAGCTGCTTTAGCAGCTCGCGCACCGAGCGAAATAAATAAAGCCAAGGGGGATTCGAGTGGGGAAAAATTATGACATTTCGGAAAAACAAGATGGCGGCCGACGTGAATCTTGCAACTCTTTTGTTTTCCAACCGATTTCTTTGAAATTTTGGATTATTGTAGAAATTAGTAAACGATTAACAGAAAAAGTGAAAAAAATTAAAAAAACAAGATGGCGGCCGAGCTGTGACGTCTCAAATTTCCGACCCCTCTCCTGTAAAATTTTGTATGAAAAATTTTTTTTCACCCATGGTGTCGTATAGAGCTCAAAGAATGTGACTCGGAGAAAGGTGGAGAGAGCTGATGAGTGAGGAGTTCGGAGACGGGCGAGAGGCACGGCCAGGGTATACAAGATAGGTGGAGGGTGCTCGACCAAATGTCATTCGAAACCTCGAGCAGTTGCCAGTGAGTGATCCAAAATGGCGGAAAAAAATGGCGGCAAATTTTGTCCGTCTCTCTCTCGGAGACTATAAAAGATGGAGGGGCGGTTTCTCGACAAAAGATGATCACAACCCGGAGGTCTACCTGGTGAGTAGGAAAAAAATTCAAGATGGCGGATTTTTTTTTTTACATACAAAATGTATGGGGAATATTGAAGGGACTAGAAGTTGGGAATTATGCAAGACATTGATTTTGATAGGTTCATAGGGCTTTTTTCTTTTTCTTTTTTTTCATTTTACATTTGCTTTTTTTCTTTTTTTTTCTTTTTTTTTTCTTTTTCTTTTGTGAATGAGGAGCACGGCCAGGTTATTGCAGATAGGTGGGGTGTGCTCGAACAAATTTTTTGGCAAAAGATGACCAGAATCCGAAGGTCTACTTGATGAGTAAAAAAATCGCGGTCCGCTTTAGCGGGCCGCGCACCCACGCGCCCTACTTGTAGTAATAACACTTCCCGCGAGCTGCTTTAGCAGCTCGCGAACCGAGCGAAATAAATAAAGGCGAACAATCGCGGTCCGCTTTAGCGGGCCGCGCACCCACGCGTCCTACTTGTAGCAATAACACTTCCCGCGAGCTGCTTTAGCAGCTCGCGCACCAAGCGAAATAAATAAAGGCGAACAATCGCGGTCCGCTTTAGCGGGCCGCGCACCCACGCGTCCTACTTGTAGCAATAACACTTCCCGCGAGCTGCTTTAGCAGCTCGCGCACCGAGCAAACGCTAGTTTTTATATATTTCTGTAGCCGTGTTGGATGTCTTAAATTAAATAATAATAAAAACAAATGTTACATTCAAATAAGTCATCATCATCATCAGCAACCTATCAACGGCTCACTACTGAGCGCAGGTCTCCTCTCAGAGAAGGGTTATATAGGCCATAGTCCACCATGCTGGCACAATGCAGATTGGCGGACTTGACACACCTTCGAGAACATTATGAAGAACTCTCAGGTGTGCAGGTTTCCTCACGATGTTTTCCTTCACCGTTGAAGCAAGTGATATTTAATTGCTTAAACGCACTTGACTCCGGAAAGTCAGAGGTCCCGGGATCAAACCAGCGACCCCCCGAAGAGGAGACCACAGTCCTCACCACTAGGCTATCACTGCTCAAATAATAAATAATGTTCAAATAAGTGGTGTCTCTGAAATGTTTTTTTTTGATATCGAGTGGGATCTCGAATGAAAGACTAGGAGAAATTATTGAGTTCAGATTTCATAAATATAGTACAATATTTAAATATACCAAGCGATATAAAAAAATTATTTTACTATATTATTTCATCTATACTAGCACCATCTATCGGCAGATTGCAACACCCCCACCTGTTTTTCTGCGTTACTACAATTTTATTAACAATAAAGACAAATACATACAAAATCAAAATGCTGGATGTTAGATACAATCTCACGTGGTCGGGTTACAGTTTTTCAAATCTTATACTTGTTTAATTGTTGTAAAAAATGTATGGAGGCTGGATCTCCTTTCATGTGTTACCAGTGATGACTTATGGTTCCAAAACATGCTCGCTAACTGTGGGCCTCATAAGAAGGCTCAGGGTCACTCAGCGAGCGATGGGGAGAGCTATGCTCGGAGTATCCCTGCGAGATCAAACATTCTCTAAACTTAACGTACGTAACTATAGTCTATTTTTTTTAACAAACGAGTACTGAGTATGTCTCGCACATTTCCGATATTGACAGAGTGAGATGGGTCATTGTTAGAAGTGGGGTACTGTGTATGTCTCTCGCACATTTCCGATATTGACAGAGTGAGATGGGTCATTGTTAGAAGTGGGGTACTGTGCATGTCTCTCGCACATTTCCGATATTGACAGAGTGAGATGGGTCATCGTTAGAAGTGGGGTACTTTGAATGTCTCTCGCACATTTCCGATGATGGGTCATTTTAGGGGTGGGGCCTGGGACTCTTATGTTGATTACGTGGACCAACAGCAACACAGTCAAAATTTTCGGTACCCGTTTTTAAAAAAAACAGACCTATAGCTACGTTGACGAACTACCTGGCGCAGTGGTAAGCGTATCTAACTATGGTCTTAGAACTGGGAGGTCTTGGTTCGATACCCGACGGGGCAATTCGGGAATTTATAATTTCTGAATTATCTATGGTCTAATCTAATAGTTTGGCCGTGGCTAGTTACCACCCTACCGTCAAAGACGCGCCGCCAAGCGATTTAGCGTTCCGGCACGATGGCGTGTAGAAACAGATTAGGGGGTATGGGTTGAATGTACACTGCCATACCCCTTTCAAGTGAGCCCGCTACCATATTAGACTGCATCGTCACTTACCATCAGGTGAGGTCGAAGTCAAGGACTATCTTGTCAGAGAATTCATACCTTATTCTTCCCCCTACGCCGGATGTCCCTTATGAGGGACAACTGCGCCTCGCTCAGGTCGTGTTTGGACAAACGCTCGTTGAATTCGTCCATCGGCAAGTTTATAATGTCCTGGACTTCTAAGGGAATACCTGTAACACAACAAGAATGTTAGTGATGATAATAAATAACCATCATCATCAGCAACCCATCAACAGCTCACTACTGAGCGCAGGTCTCCTCTCAGAGAAGGGCTATAGGCCATAGTACACCACGCTGGCCCAATGCGAATTGGTAGACTTCACACACCTTCCAGAAAATCAAGGAGAATTCTCGCCATCTTGGATAGTTTTTAGCGTAATTTGATTGATACGAAAAGTTACCAACCTATTTCTTGAATAATTGTAAGTAAGTAGTAAGCATTTTTGGAACTTCCCCTCATTGTGGAAACACTGCATGCATAGCAAAGTATCTATTGTATTGTAAACTTGTTTTAAAAAGAGCAACCGCCGAGTTTCTTGCTGGTTCTTCTCATCGGGAAGGGTATACCGAACCAGTGGTAGACTCATCGACGATTCAAAAGCACTTGTTTTCACAAGTTCATTAGACTAAAAATATTTCTATTATATTCTAATCTATTCACTACTGAGCGCTGGTCTCCTCTCAGAGTAGAGTTATAGGCCATAGTCCACCACGCTGGCCAAATGCGAATTGGTAGACTTCACGCACCTTCGAGAACATTAAGGAGAATTCTCCATCTTGGATAATTTTTAGCGTACGTTGATTGATACGAAAAGTGAGCAACTTATTTCTTCATATTATTGTCTGGTATAAAGTACATACCCAGTGCTTTAGCCCGTTTCTCATCCCGCGAGAGATGTGACCCGCCGCAGCCTCCGTCTGACATGCTGCCATCCGTTAGTCGACGCACTGTGTACAAAACCAAGGTAGTAGTAAGTTACATAAAATTAAACAAGTGTAAATTAAAATTTTTATTTTTAATATATATAACTTTTAGTAACTACATCATTAGACTCTGGATATCATCTTGGATCAGAGTACTTTTTATGACGAATCAAACGAGCCCAAACTCGATGGGGTTACGTCGTTTTATTACAAAGTTCCGATAGCCATCATCAGATCAGCTCCATGTCACAATAATATTACATTGTCATCCGATTTACACATAAATGCAAAATTTCAGCTCGATCAGAAATCGGGAAGTGGGTCTAATTCATCTTGCAAGATTTGACCCAAACAAACAAATAAATAAATAAACTGATGGTCAAGCTAAATAAAAGCTTGTAAAAAATAATACTAACTGAACCGAACTGAAGTGCAACCATCGACAAAAAGGACCTCCTACGGATCTCCTCATTCCTGATTTGATCTCGCAGGGATACTATGAGCATAGCTCTCCAGCAATGGACGTCTATCGGTTGATAAAGAAGAAGAATAAGAATCTCTGGTATAGTCCAGTAAATAAAGCATTTAACCTCGCACTAAATTTCCGATCCAATTTTAATTTTTTTTAGGTTACCTCTCTTGTCCCTGGGCGGCGGCCGCTCGGCCGGCAGCGGCGCGCTGTACGTGTGGTTGTGACGCACTCTGTCCGACCCGAACCCGAACCCGACCCTGGGACCCGGGCTCGGCACTGTGCTCTGTCGAACGATACAATCATACTTAGTCTATACTAGTATCTAGAATATGCTCTCAAAATCCTGTCTGTAAAGTCGGTTTACGGACGATAGTTTTACGTGATAACATCATATAGAAGCAGAACTAGCTCGCGACGCATCCGTTAACCGCAGCGGGCACGCGATGACTGGCGGGCGGCGGCGGGCGTTCTCCACAAGCCAACGCTTGGGCCGATCGTGCCTCTCTATCGCGTGCTCCGCGCTCTCGCTTGCACGCTCAGGCTCAGGCGGAACGTGACACTTTTTCGTGCGTGCAGCCGGTGTTCATCGATTTATAAGACGTTATCGATTTATAAGACGATATATGAGCTTTGTTCTAATGTATCAATCTACGCATCTTCAACTAATCTCTGGTATGTATTACCTGCAGGAGCGCGTGGCTGGAGTGCGGCGCGTTGATGTCCAACGCTGGCTGCAGAGCGGGCACGTGCGGCGGGACTAGCTGCGGCCGCGCATTGTACTCCACTGTGACATAAAGAATCAAGTCAAGCCTTTGCAATAGTTATGATGCTTTATACTAGTGATGTTGCGAATAATCGCATTCGCATTCGCAAGACACGTTGCGAATATTTGGCGAATTTAAGCTGATCCAAAATAGGCGAAAAACAAATTGATTATTTGATGGACCTAAGAAAAAAATATATAATCTTACAGTGCCATAATTATATTCGAAATTCAAATATTCCGGGTATTTTTGATCACCCCATCGCATCGTTGCGAATGTAAGTGGGCTGATCAAAAAATACCCGGAATATCTGAATTTCAAATGCCGTTATGGCATTGTAAGGTCGTATATCTATTCTTAGATCCCTCAAATATTACATCAATCAATTTGTCAATTTCAGCTATTTTGGATTAGCCTACATTCGACAAACATTTGCATCGCATCGTTTCTTGCGAATGCAAATGCGAATATTCGCACATCACTACTTTATATCCGCAGACAGACGAACTAATGACGCGTTACGCCACTAACGCCATCTATTGACTAAGGCGCTGCACACGGAGCAAACTCAATAGGCATGAGTAACCAAGATCAATGAAATTTTGAATTTATCTAATGAAATAGAATTTTTGGATTTATAACAAAACGAATTTATTTTTCTATTTTGAGCGAGATTGATAAATGCAGCAGTCCGCCATATTGGATTGAACACCAATCAGAGTGATACGTCCTATCTATCTTCAAATTTTGAGAATCTTCTATGACAAAACATACAGGTGACGTCAAGAAAGACAACATGACGCCTTCGAGCGTTTATGCGTGAATTTTAAAACTTAAAATTGAAATGGCAATTTTATCTACCAAACCGTTTGTTGTGTAGTTGAAAATTTTAGTTGCTGCAGTGTAACGATCGCGATCACCTCTGATTGCGTGAATTTAGTGTTCTTGCTGCTTAAAGGCATTTGAACCAATAGCGAGAGAGAAGTGATTGCGGTTTTCACATTGATGCCATAATTTTTAGACTATCCCACAACATATTGGATAGAAGCAGGCGTTACTTTATTTCACGTAGGCCAACCTGTGGCTCTTATGACAAGTCATGACTCTACCACCGGTTCGGAAACCGGATTCTGCTGAGAAGTGCCGGCAACAAACTCGGCAGTTGCTCTTTTCAAAATTTTCATTTTACAATATTATTATGAAGCTATTACATTGTAATAAGTTTTTATACTATCTTGTGGGCAGCTGGATGCCAAGCCGATTTAACCTATGCAACTTTGTTAGAATAAAATATAATATTTCCACAATGAGGGGAAGTTCCAAAAAAATAAAAAAAATAAAAATTCTACTATTCAATTAATGTTAAGACGGGCAGACACAAAGTTGCCACATTTAGTAGATTAGCAAGAAAAGGTTAAAATTATTTTGCTATAATCCGCCAACAGGAAAAATCTGTATGGTCAAACATGCAGTTACAAGTTAAGCACCGCTCACTTTCCCAAGCAACTTGGACAACAACTAGACAATACTGCATTGTAAAGTCGACATCTCCTGAGGATGCTCCGGTGTCGGGGCGAAACGTGCGTCGAGATTAGTGAAGAAAAGTCTTGTGTGGTGTTGCGTGTGAGTGGTGGAGAGACATTGCTTGTTTGGGAACTTTGCTTTCTTGCTTGCTTGGGAAGGTGAGCGGTGCTTAGCTTGTTACTGCATGTTGGACCATACAGATTTTTTCTGTTGGCGGATTATAGCAAAATAATTCTACCTTTTCTTGCCATCCCACAACAGAACTTACCGTTGTGCATATGCATGCTGTCGTGGTAGGTCTGTTCACACTCGTACTTGATCACGCCGGGGGGTCTCGTCGCGACTATCGGCTCTATGGGGGCGGCTGGCTGCTCCTACAATAAACAATAAACATACTATTATGCCACATTATGCTATTATTTATAACATAGCCTCCAATTTTTCTGGTATAATAGGTCTTATGTCACCCTCTAAGTTCTTAACTATACCCATGCAAAAAAAAACCACAAAGTATACTAGTCAACGACCGCAAATTCATCCGCGTAGTTTTGGAATCTTTAAGAATGCAGTTAAAAATATTTTCTAAAAAACATCACTTGCTTCAACGGTCAAGGAAAACATCGTGAGGAAACCTGCACACCTGAGAGTTCTGCTTAATATTCTCAAACGTGTGTGAAGCCAACTTGCATTATGTCAGTGTGGTGGACTATGGCCTATAACCCTTCTCAGAGGAGACCTGCGCTCAGTAGTGAGCCGTTGATGGGTTGCTGATGATGATGATGGAATGTTACCTGGAAGCATCGTTTGCCGAACATGTGATGTTTCTTCTGTGGTGCATGTGACGTTCGCTCCCGACCGAAACCGCTGTCATAAGGCCGGAATTTGGAACTGAAAAAAAATAACTCTATAATTAATTAATCTATGATTAATATGGAGAGGCTGCTGTCATATTTTATTGGATCTACTTAATTGACACCATTTTGGATTTGATTGACGGCATTTTGGCGCTGTAAGCAGTTAGACGAGTGTCTCTGGAACTAATAATATTGCAAATGGCGCACCAACCTCTAATTATTAATTTATGATTTCATAACCGACCTCTATAATTAATCTATGATTTCATATGAATTGTAGAGGTCGGTGCGCCATTTGCGATATTATTAGTTCCAGAGACACTCGTATATCTTTTTTTTTATTCGATGCCAAGCTAGTCCTTGACTGCGATCTCACCTGACGGTAAGTGACGATGCAGTCTAAGATGGTAGCGGGCTAACTTGGAAGGAGTATGGCAGTGAACATTCAACCCATACCCCTAATTGGTTTCTATTGGTAAATCTTGGCAGCACGTCTTTGACGGTAGGGTGGTAACTAGCCACGGCCAAATGCCTTCCACCAGACCTTAATAATTAAGCATAATTATTATGCTGTCATTAATTGTATAAGGGCAGCCAATCCTGTGTTAATCATGGATTAATTATTGAGGTTAGTGAAAGAAATAGACTGCTAGCTCAAATTAAAACATAGATATGTCATATGCAAGTCTATGGTCGATGATGCCGAAGGAATTACTAGATTTGCACTGCACCAATGTAAGCAATGCGTAAAAACTCACTTACTGAGTCGCGGTTATTACAAAGTCAACGACTTTCTTATTGAAAAAGTTGCATGGGTTAAATCGGCTTGGCATCCAGTTGCCACGAGATAGTATTACAATGTAATAGCTACCTACAATAATATAATGTTCGTAAAGAGCAACTGCTCAGTTTATTGCCGGCTCTTCTCAGCAAAATCCGCATTGCGAACCGGTGGTAGAATCATGAGTCATGACGTATCATAAGAGCCACAGGTTGGCTTACGTGACAGAAATAATTTTGAATTTGGATGTTGTACTGGATTCTGGAATATCCCCGCGAGATCAAATCAGAAATGAGGAGATCCGTAGGAGAACAAGAGTCACTGAGCTTAGCGAGTTGTGGAAATGGTTGGGGCACATAGTTCGAAGAGCTGAGGTTTGTTGAGGTCCCAAGGTGCTGGAGTGGCGACCCTGCACCGTGAAGCGCAGTGTTGGCAGACACCCCACTAGGTGGACCGACGGCATCAAACGAGTCGCAGGGAGCCGCTGGATGCAGGCGGCACCACACCGAGGCCTGTGGAAATCCATGCAAGAGACCTATGCCCAGCTGTGGAGGTCTGTCAGTTGATAAAGAAGAAGAAGAACACGTACCTGTGGAACTCTTGCGCGGAGTCGCTGCCGTCACACCATTCACCGTCTGACAGTGACGGCACCCGCTCCGACCCCATCGACGACACGGCGCTATCCGAGGCTGAGTCCCGCTCTGGAAGACGAGAGCATTGTGGTTGATTTCTTAAATTGCGCCTCAATAAAGTACGATTCGTTTGTGGGAATGGGCGTGACTGGACTTTTATTAGGTCGAGGTTATTACAAAGTTGCATATGAACAGCTTGGCATCCAGCTGCCCATTATCATCTTTCGGAATCGGACCGCTAGGCACGCAGGGGCCATGTATGTGTTGTAATCGCATAGGGACAGGGAGCAGAGAAAAAAGAATTTGTAGGGAGTCAAGAAGGCGCACCGGGAAAATGCCAAGAGCAAGTACCGGGCGCTCTCCCGCGGTTTCGGCCCATATAACCGAGAGGTTAGAGGGGCCATGGGAGTAGGAGGGTTGCCAATTATCATCAGCAACCCATTAACGTCTCACTACTGAGCGCTACTACTCCTCTTAGAGAGGTTATACACCATAGTCCACCACGCTGGCCCATTGCGAATTGGTAACTAATGGTTACTATTGCGGTCTCCCATTCGGGGGATCGCAGGTTCGATCCCGGGCACCTCTGGCTTTTCGAGGTTATGTGCGTTTAAGAAATTAAATATCACAAGCTTCAACGGTCAAAGAAAACATCGTGAGAAAACCTGCACAATTGAGTTCTTCATAATGTTTTCAAAGGTGTGTGTAGTCTGCCAATTCGCATTGGGACTGAGTGGTGGACTATGGCCTATAACCCTTTTCTGAGAGGAGAGCTGCGCTTAGTAGTTAGCCGTTGATGAGTTGCCGATGATGATGATGACTATGCTAGTTTTCGCGCATTAGTCCTTCAATCACGCCTTACTTTTTATAAACTCGAAAAAGGTCGATTAAACTGAAAAATTAAAATAACAGTTTCTAAAGGACCTTCTCTGAGACCTGCGCTCAATGGTGAGCCGTTGATGGGTTGCTGATGATGATGATGATGATGATGATGACTATGCTAGTTTCGCGCATTAGACCTTCAATCACGACTTACTTTTTATAAACACGAAATAGGTCGATTAAATTGAAAAATAAAAGTTTCTAGATGACTTTCTCTGAGATCTGCGCTCAGTGGTGTGCCGTTGATGGGTTGCTGATGATGATGATGATGAACTTACCAGTGGTCATGGGCATGGTGGTGTGGTTGTGCGCGGCGGACACGTGCGAGGACGCGCCGTCGAGCATGCGCATGGTGTACATGCCTGCAACAAGTCACATGCGCTGTTACTTAAATTATCAGCAATACATCATTGCCTGCTCCGTCACATCGGTATAGTTGATGGTTTGCTGATGATGCTATAAGTGACAGCCAGTCAATACACACATATAATTTAGAGTAAAGGAGCACTATCTATCTTTATGTATAAGGTATATTTTATATGTATTTATTATTTACATTATTTATATATTATTTGTGTGTATTTGTAGCTATATTATTTATTTAGGTATAGTATGTATATATGTAATTTTATAGTATATTGTAGGGATGTACATTTTAGACCTATACCACTTTATAATTTCACCTTACTCACTTTCGAGGGAAGCTGGAAGAAATCTCTACTTAGAGATAAGCTTTTCCTTTTTCCACTTATTCTATTATTATATTTATTAAGTTTTATATGTACAGAACAATAAAAATAAATAAAATAAAATAGCAATTTCCGTTGGGGTTTTATAGTACGGTAGCCAACGTTTGGGAGATGGTAGTGGTGATGCCGACTAAAGTCCCTTCGTAATGCCAACCACATCCCGCTTTTCTACAGTTTTTTACAGGCAAAACGATTTTTAGGGATGACAAGTCTTACTGTTGGCCAACCAAACTAGGAACAAAGGCCCAACTAAGAGACAATGCGAATTGCTACTTGAGTGTTGACGATTATATCAAGTATTCTGTGTCACTTTCCAGGTCCCTCATTTAAATCCCAAAGCTCCTTCCCCCCTCCCTTCCAAATCAAGTCTGACTACGGCCTTGCTTCTCGTAATCTAAAAGTAAAAAGTGGAATATTCCGTTATTATTTTGTTGTTTGTTAGATAAAAAAATTGCGTAGATTTATGTCATTTAAAATGATAAGTTATGCTCGCACTTTACTACAATCTTGCCAGATAGAAAGCAATATTGGAGCGCGCTTGCCTAGAATACGCCTAACTTGAAGGTACTCAAGGAAAATGAGTTTGTTTGTTTGACGGATTGACGTGATTTGGGTATAGTTGAGGACCTGGAGAAGACACTTTTTTTCGCGGAAAAGCAAAAGGACTGCGTCGTCACTTACCATCAGGTGAAATTGCAATCAAGGGCTGTCTTGTCCCCGAAAAAAATATCTGATAAAGAAAGCTTCAATATGCTAACACCTAATACAAGCTTTCCACTTATTTGGATGGCATAAGAGAATCATCAGTCAAGTTGGTCTTGGCTAATATTGTTTTTCATTTAAAACAAAAAAATTAAGTGGCACTCGGGGACTGCCGCGGTAAAGCTATTGCATAGCATTTTTTATCTTACTTATGCAATTATAATCTTTATGCAATATTTTTTTTTGCATAATAAAAATTATGCAAAAAAATAATTAGAAAACAAATAAACAAGAAAAGCGCACTGTCACTACTTCGCGAGTGAGATTCGAACCTGCGACATCATACACCATACGATAATGAAAGCGGCCGCAAACAGAGCTACTTGTGAACCTCTAAAATGCTGAACGCTTACTGAACGATGGTGTTAGGTTTATTTTCGTTACGGAATTTCTTGATTCGGTCGCCGCGCTCAAACTGTTTGTCCTAGTTCAAAGCCCGCGATAAAAGCAATGCAATAGCTTAAAAAGAAAGTTTTTAACTTTCTTTATAAGTACTTTTTTGTCGTTACTCCGTCGTTAATACAAGAAATTCAAGTCACGATGACATTTTAAAAAGAATATGTTATCACTTATCAGGTAGGTATTACTTTATGCTTACACTACGTGTTGATTTTGCTTATCAGGACTTAGGAACAATAAAATGTTACAATATTAGTGTGGCATTATACACATTGTTAAAGCAATTAAATATCACTTGATTTAACGGTGAAGGAAAACATCTTATGGAGTACCAATGTGCCCATTCTCTAAAAATGATTGCATCGGTCTAACGATCGCAAGTACCTCTGACGGCTGCATTTAAGAGTGGAAGACAAGGGTCTGCCCGCGAAATTCAAATTTAATTTGGTTTTTCGCAATTTGTAAACTAATACGACAAAGTAGGCTTATGGCCTTCTAATTGCGCCAGTGGAATTATCATCTTCACAGGTTTACATAAAAATCTTTACTTGAAAGTGACTAGTTTAAGAAATTAATCAAAATACTGAGTTGGACGTAAGTTACTCACAAATTAGTCGATATTTTGATTAATTTCTTAAACTGGACACTTTCAAGTAAAGATTTTTATATAAACCTGTGAAGATGATACTGCCATTGTCGCAATTAGAATGCCATAAGCCTATACTTTGTCGTATTAGTTTACAAATTGCGAAAAACCAAATTAAATTTGAATTTCGCGGGCAGAACCGTGTCTTCATCCTTAAGGTGGTTTGATGCGGTCAACTAGGCACATCAGTGCCAATAGATGGCGTTTTGTTATTATACTATTTTTTTATGAATGAAAATGTGCAAATTTTTTTATAATAATGTGGTTCCCGATTAAAGCGTTCTTGCTGCATTTGAAGCGATGACGGGAGAGTACCAGGCAAACAAAGGCCATTGAAGATTTGCCTTTACACAGAATAGAATAGAATAGAGATATTTTTTAATCAAATAAACTTTATTACAAGTGCTTTTGAATCGCTGATGAGTCTACCACTGGTTCGGAATGCCCTTCCTGCCGAGAAGAACCAGCAAGAAACTCGGCGGTTGCTCTTTTCAAAACAAGTTTACAATACAATACTATGATACTATGCACACGATACTATGTTATCTATGCAGTGTTTCCACAATGAGGGGAAGTTCCACAAAAGCATACCTATTTTCAATTCAATACAATATGTTAAGACGGGCAGATAGAAAGCAGCCATTCCCGCCGTTGGCACCCGTTCACGAGCATGAAGCATGACCCAGCCGTTGCTTCGCTCAACCATATTTGAGGGAACGTAACATAACACAAAAAATAATGTGTAAAAAAATATTTGTAAGTCGAATTTATTACACATCTAATGAATCTCTTTATGATCCACGAAAGCAATTGGCTTTAGTTTGAATTGTATAGTGCAATAACTTATTTTACATTGAAATAGCTTCCGGCTCTTGCCGGCTCTTCTCTGCAGCATCTGCTTTTCAAACCGGTGGTAGAGTCTTCACTTGTCATAAGTGCCACAAGTACGCCTATATGAAATAATTTTGTCTTTTTTTCAATATCCAATAAAATAAATTTAAATAATTTTTATAAAACGATTAATGAAATTCTTATAACAGTGACAAGATAACGGTAACGATAACGCGTTTTCCAACGAAAGTAACGAGATAACGAAATCAACACGCAAAAGAATCGTACCATATTACCCAGCGTTCTACTGATATGTCTTGTTGATTATGTTAAGCCTCAAGAAGTGTAAGGGCCAAAGCACACGGCTTTACCACTGGTTCGGAAAGTATCTCCCTATCCAAATGCAGCTTCCCTATAATTCGGCCCTAAAGCAATGATATTTCCTGAAATAACTATAGAGTTCCAGCCAATCAAAGGAAATTGCGAACGTTACACTGATGATGGAATCATTTTTAGAGAAGGTATCAGTTGTTTTCGTGTATTTTTTTTCAACTTACCGTCATATAAATTGTAATATGAATTCAAATATTCGAAGGTGTCTGGATGGAATATTGGATTCAAGTATGGCGTTATGGGGTAGAAAGGCGTCATATAGGGGTACGGGACCATTAATATGTTCATCTTAATCGAGGGATATCTTTGGAATCTTTTCTCTTTTTAGTGTTTAAGATCAATAGATATGTTTCTTTATTCCTTCTTTAGAGATATTCAGTTATATTTTCATATTATGTCGATTCATTCGTTTTTATCATCGAAATTTCTTCAAGATAAATTCTTCTAATCTTATAATAGCTTTTATCTTAACGATAAAAGGTTGACTAGAATACGAAGTTCACCTCATGCGCAATTTATTCGATTTTCGAAATTCAAATAGCTGTCAAAGTCATTTGACAGATCGTCTTTGCCATGGAATCTTCTACGACCTTCCAAAGACAATCTCGAATGTAAACAGATTTTTATCCCCACAGTTAATGCTATTGCAAATATGACGCTTTGTGTTCTTTATCTAGGAATTAACGTGTTACAGACTCCAACTTAAATTTTCCGACGTTAATTCCCCAATCCTCATATGCAATCGGGGTTTCTGTACTTAAACGACCATAGACAGAAGTTGTATGTTTTCAACACGAAAACGGGAACTTTGATCCAAGATTCACAAGTTGTCTTTGGTCTACGCAAGGCAAGGCGGCATTTAGCACATGTACAAGTGGGGCAATTCTTTATATGCACCTTTCTACTCTTCCTTGTACGTTTGTTCGAAAAGTATGTCATATGTAGGCTTTTTACTAACGTACAATACGAAACTACGGAATTTTTGATTATTTAACTTGGTTAAAATATAGTTCCGATTTGTTAAGTCTATGCTTTAAGTCTTTTTGACAGCACTGCTTATAAAAAAACAGATTAAAAAAATATTCAAAAAAAGAATAAGGTCTTTTACAGAGCTCGATTCACAATTTAATTGCCTCACACAAAACACATTCACTTTACAATGTTATTCTTCTTGACAAACAATCTATAAATATACGAGAAAATTCCCATTTTGAATAAATAGTCTAACTCGCAATATTTTGCACCATTTATTATTAAAACGTGGAATTTACTAAAATGAAACGCTCAATTTCGCTTCAATACAAATAAATAACTCAAAAGAAATTCCTTTTTCAAATCACAACTGACAGCTGCACTTTCCGCGGCAACCGTAACGAATAATGTCCTGAAATAGTTTTATCGCATAATACCGTATATTACACAAATATGCTTTATCGTTATCATTTTACTATCACATATAAAATACAAATCACAGAATCAACATCTATAATATTGTACTTTCCCAGTACTTTTACTCGTTTCCGAACGTCAAGGTTATTGTTTTAAAAAGAAAAAACTTTTTTTTTAATCGAACCGAAGCGTCCATGCTTTGGACTGCGTACGAGCTAACTAAAACAATGACTAATCAACTTCGCGTTGACATCATAATAGAGGTCAAATCGAGCGATAATGCGTTGATAAAACGTGTTAATATATATTCCATTACGAAAAAAAATATGGACAAAATTAATTACGTCCAAGAATAGGCAATCAAATTGAAAAATTTGACTAGCTTCTGTCCACGACTTCGTCCGCGTAGAGTTAAAATCCAAGCCTTTATTTTCCGGGGAAATATGACATTCTCCAGTTTAGTACACTCATGCAAAAATCATGTTCTATTGCTATGTTGCTATATTGAAGGATAAGCCAACAAACAAACAAACACACTTTCGCATTTATGTAATATAATATATAGTACTACCACGGGTGCAAAGAAAAAAAATTAAATATCCATAACTATTAATTCTCTTATGAAATACTTTTTAGTTAAAAAATCGATTGTTCGATCGATTTACATGAATCGACTAACTTAGTCGTTATAATAATCAATTAACGGATGCGATTATTTACTTATTTATGACAAACAGAAATCGTAAAACCCCGAAGCGTAAATGTAATCTATAAAAAAAATATTGACTTATCTATGGCACAGCATTGACAGATTATAAAGATTACGATGGAGGCCGCGGATGAAAACAGTTGTTGCGCATTTTATCTTGGCACCATAGATAATATTATAGAATTACATTTGCTTGTTTATTAAAATAGATATGACACGTAAGTATTTTCAAGCTAAACTTAGATGTTTCTTTATAGGTATTCTACGTAGCTCCTTTATGAATGATTATTTATTGTTATATAAATGCCTCACCAAAGCTGCGCAAAAATGGCTATTAATATGTAATAAAGGATTCTTCTCCAAAAGTCAATCTTTCTGTTGTTATATTAATATTTAAAAGTTCTTTTTAAAAAACCGACTTCAAACACCACTACAAAGCATAAAATAATTTTAGTTCGTACACGTATGTCGAAGTAGGGCGGGTCTAAATAGAAACGATGAAAACAATGCGCGACGCTAGCCCGACTTCAACATACGTGTACACTGTACAAACTAAAATTATTTTATACTTTGTAGTGGCGTTTGAAGTCAGTTTTTAAAAATATTTTTTAAATATTATTATATCAAGGTTTTAGTTTTTAGTGTAGCTTCATAGGATCAATCTTATTCATTGAGGAGATCCATCCTCCATTACCGAAGACACTCATCAGATCTTCACCAAATCTAATTGGGACCAACCTGACGGACTCCTTTCAAATAAAAAAAATTGAAATCGGTTTAGATTTGACGGAGTTATGGAGTAACATCACCAAGAAAAAACAATAAGCGTCGAATTTGAGAACCTCTTCTTTTTCAAAAGGGTTTTTTTAAATATATAAAGACTAGTGCTTGACTGCAATCTCACCTGATGGTAAGTGACGATGCATGAAGATGGAGCGCGCTTGCCTAGAAGATGCCTGTTCACTCTTGATTTAAAGGTACCCAGGTTAAGTCGGTCAAAAAAGAGGACCATGAACCCACCTTCGTTCATCGCCATATCCATGAGCTGCAGATCCTCATCGTTGAGGATAGACTGCAAGAAGCCGTCTTGATTTGGCGGCGCCATCTCACTGGTGGAATTCTGCAACGATAAATACATTAATTAACTCATTCAACCCCATATGACCTATAACCCTTATCTCAGAGGAGACCTGCTCTCAGTTGTTACGTTCCCTCAAATATGGTTGACCGTTGAGCGAAGCAACGCCAGCCGTTGCTTCGACAACACTTATGACAAGTGAAGACTCTACCACCGCGCCGGTTTGAAAAGCAGATGCTGCAGAGAAGAGCCGGCAAGAGCCGGAAGCTATTTCAATGTAATAAGGTATTGCACTATACAGTTCAAACTAAAGCCGATAGATTCCGTGCAATTTCATAAAGAGATTCATTAGTTGTGTAATAAATTCGACTTACAATTTTTTTTTTACACATTTTTTGTGTTATGTTACGTTCCCTTAAATATGGTTGAGCGAAGCGACGGCTGGGTCATGCGTCATGCTCGTGAACGGGTGCCACCGGAGGGAATGGGGCTGCTTTCTGTCTGCCCGTCTTAACATGTATTGAATTGTAGTGCCCACGCTTTTTTGGAACTTCACCTCATTGTGGAAATATTTTATTTTATTGTATTCTAACAAGTTGCATGGGATAAATCGGCTTGGCATCCAGCTGCCCACAAGATAGTATAAAAAACTTATTACAATCTGAAAACTACATAATAATATTGTAAAATGATTATTTTGAAAAGAGCAACTGCTGAGTTTCTTGCCGGCTCTTCTCAGCAGAATCCGCCTACCGAACCGGTGGTAGTCATGACGTGTCATAAGAGCCACAGGTTGGCCGACGTGAAATAAATGACATGACAAAATTATTCCTATTCCATGGTTACCTGGTAATACAGTCCATCATGATGCTGAGGATGATGCGCTGATTCCACTTTATACGCGCCTTCTATAGGAGCTGAAGCACCTGCGATAATACATACACAGTTAAATAATTTAATATAAAAAACATCTTTTTAACCGACTTCCAAAAAGGAGGAGGTTCTCAATTCGGCCGGTATCTTTTTTTTTTCTATGTATGGCCACCGATTTCTCCGGGATTACGGGACCGATTCACGTGATTTTTTTTTAATCGACAGAGGATGTTTGCGAAATGGTCCCATAAAAATGTTGACCTTCAACTCCTCAAGCCTGATGCTGCAGGGATATTACTCACCTAAAATAAAGAGATTTAGGAAATGTCGATTATGAATTATTATTGTAGGTAACAAGTATGGACTACATCATGGAGCTCCAGGTCCTAGCTCCTCAATCATAGGATACTACACTTAAAAGATTAAAATAAAAATTCTTTTCAAAAAACCGACTTCTAACGCCACTACAAAGTATAAAAATAATTTTAGTTTGTCCACGTTTGTTGAAGTCAGGCGGGCCTAAAATACAAACTATGAAACCGACTCGCGATGCTCGCTCAATTTCTACAAACGAGTCTCTCATATTGTGTAGCGTCGCGCATCGGTTTCATAGTTTGAATTTAGGCACGCCCGACTTCAACAAACGTGGAAAAACTAAAATTATTTTTATACTTTGTAGTGAGTGGCGTTAGAAGTCGGTTTTTTGAAAAGAATTTTTTTAAACAACCGACTTCAAACTCCCGCTTTACTACATTACACACTCACTGTACAAAATATGTAATTTATTGTTGATATTTTAAAAACTTATATGGGATGGGGATTTTGATAAAATTTATATGGGACCACCTGGGAAGTATACCCTTTCAAACAAAAAAATAATTGTAGGTAAACACTTTAATAAAAATAAAAATAAAAAAATAATTTTCCAAATCGGTTCAGGCGTCTTCGAGTAATCGGTGGACATACATGAAAAAAAGATTCCGACGAATTGATAACCGCCTCCTTTTTATTTTGAAGTCGTTTAATAAGGTTTATTTCTTTGACCAAAGTTCACAATATAAAGAACAAGTGTCAATTGAAAATTTAATTTCCCCCGACGTGTGAATCTATGGCCAGACTGTATGAATAATATTTACCATATACCTGACATTCTGTTACCCAGTTTTTTGATCCTACTCCTCGATCCTTTATCATTTAACACCTATTAATTGAGACCATTCTAATGAGCACAAACACATTATATCTGCTGTAAGTTGCTGAGGAGTTGGGTATCCCGCAGACTACTTGATGCTGCAGCATCAGCTCAAGGTTACCACGCCTTAAAAATAATCCGAAGTTACAGTACCTACACCAAATTTCAAATCAATCGCACCAGTGAAAGCTCGTAAGACATTTTAATCAAGTATTAATGAGCTGATGATCTTCAAACGCCTGAACAGATCTTTGTAAATTATAGCTAAGATCCCTCTGGATGACATCAGCTTAAAGCTTTCAAACATAAAAAAACCTCATCAAAATCGGTCCATTCGTTAGGCAGCTATGAGGGAACAGACGGATTCACAGATACACAGATACTCAGTTAGACACGTCAAACTTATAACAGCCCGCTTATTATGTCGGTGGTTAACAAGTAGGTATATTACGTTTTATGAGATACAGCCTGCTGACAGACGGACGGACAGAGAGCGGAGGCTTAGTAATAGGGTCCCTTTGGTTACGGAACTCTATAAATGATGATGAAACAAAGATAAAAGTTTAAAAACTGTAACCCAACTACGGAAAATTGGATGTAATATACGTTATATTGGTTTTGTCCGTATAACATAATATAACCTATGTCACCCGGACCATAATAACAAACCGATCGACACGTCATTCATCAAAATCGGCTCAGTAGTTTATTCGCTACGGTGGAACATTCGTAAATAGTTACACACATACATCATCATCAGCAACCCATCAACGGCTCACTACTGAGCGCAGGTCTCCTCTCAGAGAAGGGTTGTACGCCAGACCACCACGCTGGCCCAATGCGAATTGGCGGACTTCACACCTTCGAGAACATTATAGTGAACTCTCACTCAGGCGTGCAGGTTTCCTCACGATGTTTTCCTTCACCGTTGAACCATGTGATATTTAATTTCTTAATGCGTGCCCGGGATCGAACCTGCGATCCCGCGAATAAGAGATCACAGTCCTAACCACTAGGCTCTATCACTTCTTGTGATATACACATACATACATAGACTGCTAAACTCATAACCCTTTTTTTGGCTTTTTCGTAGACGGGTAATAGCACGTGTTCTCACCATAAGGTTCATGGTGTTTTTCGGGCACGGGGGGGAGGGGGGCGTGGTAGTTGGGCGCGTAGCCCGCCGCCGCGCCGTGACCACTGCCGACAAAACAACACATTGTATTGGTTAGAAGCACTACAGTGCCACCAACTTATCTGTACTGTGCGGTTAGTACAACATTTGATAGTTAACTATGACATTACCATTAAAGTAAAATAAACCATAACATTATTGAGTTTGAGAGCTCAATTTTGTGTATGTATTCTTATACGTTTACGTAACGAAAACGCTCCAAATTAAAATCTTCTGTATTGAATATGTGACTTTAAATCGACACCATTATGGTCCATTTTACTTTGATGCTAATGTCATTGTTTACTATTACGATCAAACGAATTAAAACTGGGACTAACCACACAGGTCACTGACCTCTTTCAATCATCATTGATCCAGTCAGGATCAATTTGAAGCGCCACATTTGACATACGAATGTCTCTGGAACTAATAATGTAGGGTGCAGGAAGTGCCAAAAAGTATCTACCTACTTTTCATTTCAACTACTACTTCACTATTTTTAGTTCCTTGAACACTCGTAAAAGCCAGTCCGACCAATGTGTCAGTATTGGATAGAAGCAGGCGTTACTTTGCGAAAGTCCATGATTAGCAAGAAAATGTTAGAATTATTTTGCTATAATCCGCCAACAGAAAAAATCTGTATAACTTTTACACTAATCTCGACGCACGTTTCGCCCCGACACCGGAGCATCCTCAGGAGATGTTGACTTTACAATACAAAAGTTATACAGATTTTTTCTGTTGGCGGATTATAGCAAAATAATTCTAACCTTTTCTTGCCAATGTGTCAGTTTCAAACCGAAAAGACGTCCACACGTACCGTTTTGCACAAACTTTTGCGCAAGCTTTTGTTTGTGCCGTGTGGACCAACTGTGTGTTTACAGCGCTCTGTAAACAGTTAAAGCAGCGCCAAAAGCCAAAATGGCGTCAATCAAATAGGTCCAAAAAAAGGTGACAGCAACCAGTCCACTGTTAATCATAGATTAATTATAGAGGTCAGTGGTTCAGGTGGACAAAATTGGAACTAAGGCCGCCATTTTAAAATGTCATTCCGCTCTGTTTTAGATTTTATTTATTGCCACTGTTAAATTATAATGGAAAATATTAAAATTATAACAGTCGCAATAAATAAAATCTAAAACAGCCATTTGTTGTAGTAAGATATGAAAAACAATTGATTGCCCATCTTAAGATAGAAGTTAGTCTGTATGCATTTTTGGAACTTTCCTCATTGTGGAAACACTGCATATATAGCATAGTATTTACTGTATTGTAAATCTGTTTTGAAAAGAGCAACCGCCGAGTTTCTTGCTGGTTCTTCTCGGCAGGAAAGGCATTCCGAACCAGTGGTAGATTCATTGACTATTCAAAAGCACTTGTAAAAGTTTATTTGAATAAAAAATATTTATATTCTATTCTATTGTACTTAATTTTACCAAAATAAATGTATGCATAACAGAGTACGATGGGAGTTTATGTATTTGCAGAGTCAACTTTGCAATTTTTTGCAATCGAGAAAAGTTTGCGTCATCGTGTTTAGGAAACAGCCATCAGGCCAGAAATACGATCAATAGGGTATTTGACTACTTTTAGAAAATCATCTTAAATTGTTAATAATGCTATGCTGAAGCTAACAAAACGTATATTTCGGCATAATTTTCATTATTTTTCATAAAAATCGAGAAATAAATTCAAAAAAATAAATTGCCGCGGAAACGTTCCATTTCCTTACATGACGTCACAGTTCACATTTCAATCAAATGACAATTTTATAATATGTGTTTAGGCCGAGTGTCGCATACTACTTGGTATTTAATAAAATAGTAACGATGAAAAACAGACGAAATTAGCCTATTACACCGCACAAACACGTCGAAATGTATTGACAAAATGAGAATTCCACAGGTGGCGTGAACTGTGACGTCATTCGAGATTTAAGCAATCACGAAACGTTTTCGATCTCGTGACCATGGCCAGAATTATAGCAATTTTAATTGATGTTTTCTAATTAAATAAAACTATATTTTTTAGTTTTGTCGTATGGAATAATGTTTTTAGAAAATAATCTTTTAGGATGACACCAGTTGAAACGATATTTTTAATATAGTCAAATAGCCTATTATAACTACTTTTTTTTCACAGTATGATGATTTTAAATAAGACGATCTTCATTCGGCTTGAGATTCGGCTCCACGAATGAAGATCGTGTCTGAACAGTAGCAATACTAAATCCTCCACTAGCGACCCCGTCACCTGAACAGATGTGTTGGTTGTGTGGATCTGTACATCGAGTCGTGAAGCTGAAGTCCTGTGGACTGTGTACATAGTCCAAAGAACTGTGGGACTTTCTCTGTCTCAGTTAGGCTGTGGAAAATATTGGGAAGTTGCTAAAAAAAGGAATGAGTAAGGTAGGTACATGTCTAGATATCTTGCAGTGAGACTGCGGATGCAGGTGCTGGTGTGGATGTTAGTGCTGGTAATATAACTAGGTACCTACCTGATGTTGTGCGGGTGCGGATGCGGATGCGGGTGCGGGTGCGCGTGCGGGTGCGGGTGCTGGTGCGGATGGTAGTGCTGGTACTGGTCGGGCGGCGGCGGGATGGTCAGCAGCGAGGCGAGGTCCTGCCAGCGCTGCTCCACCGACATAGAGCGCATCAGCGACTGCAACAACAGACAACGACAACGGGATTACAACAACAGACAACGACAATGGCATTACAACAACAGACAGCGACAATGGCATTACAACAACAGACAACGACAATAGCATTACAACTTTATATTATAACGAGCTTTTGCCCGCGGCTTCGCTCACGTTAAATTCGATTTTACAAACCCTGTTTTAACACCTATGTACTTACCAAATATGTTGCATATGTACCATATCCTAGCAAAATTAAATGATTTGATTTGATTTTACCCCCTTAAGGGTTGAATTTTCAAATATTCCATTTTTTTAACAATAGAAAGCTAAGTTATCAGGCAGTAAAAAAGAGATCTTTAAGAAAATTGCAATAATGTAACCCAAAGTAGCAAAATTGTGTCTATAAAATGCATTATTTGGCGTGTGCTGAGAAAACTATTACTGATACATAAAAATTTTGTACTCATGTTTAAAGTAGGTACTCATTATTCTCTACAAAGAAGTCCCCGAGGGAATATATCTAACTATCATGTTTAAGTCACAATAGTAGCTTTTGTGTTCTAAAATTTAATTAGATCGCCGGTAAAAAAAGTTTGATAACATTCGATTCTGCCTTACTAATACATATTATTAAAATACGAAAGTATGTTTGTTTGTTGGTTTGTCCATCAATCACGTTGCAACAAAGCTACGGATTGACGTGATTTTTGGATAGGTAGTATTGTTGAGAACCTGGAGGGTGAAATAGGCATCCCGGAAAATCAAAGAGTTCCCGCGGGATTTTAAAAAACTAAATCCACGCGGAAGAAGTCGCAGGCATCAGCTAGTAGTTCATATTCAAATTACATGATACAGATGTGATTTAGGCGGACTTTTACGCTGCGACTCGATGCGATGCGGCCGGTCCTAATGTGCGCGTATCTTTACATGCTTCGTAACTTCTCAATATGTTTACAACAACATATTAATCTCTCTTAATCTTTCTTAGACAAAACATCCCGAGTTAAAAAAAATAGTAGATTATTAACCAAGGGGATAAAGCAGTGTCTTCTGTCGCGGGTGACGATTTAAATCGCGAGCGTAACGAAGGACTCGAGGTTTACTCCCGAGCGTAGCGAGGGTGTTAAAAACTTAAATCACGAGCGAAGCGAGGGATTTAAGACGAGTCCTGAGTGTAGCGAGGGATTTAAGTTCACCTAAGACTAAGACAGCTTTATCACCGAGGAAAATACTCTACTTTTCGTACCATTTGCGAAAAAATTAACACAATAATAATATGAGATAAGCATTTATTAAAAATAATGACAATTAAAAGTAAAAGTTAACATTCGAAACATTGGTCCAATTATTATTGATAGAGAGAGTTACATTTTTGTTTGGTACATTTATTGTTGATGAGTTGATTTGAGTATTTCTCTGTTCTTGCGTCTGAGCATTTGCACTGATGGAATCCGACAATTCACTGTCACTGTCGCTTTGATTTAACATCGTAATGTATTTTTAGAACATTTACTTATTTATAAAAATAAATTAAAATAAACTTAACGTTTATGTATTTGAAGAAAACAAAAACGCGGCAAATTCCTAGACTAATATTATTTTGTCGGAAAAGCAAAGGCATCAAGCTCATACGGCCTCGTCGGTTTTCGTAATTTTATTTAATAATCATAACTGCATAATAAATGCGTATTCCTTTTTCAAAAAGATGTATAATGCTTTATATACAAACTCAATGGTGTAAACACAGATGTAGTTCAGTATCGGTAAGTATTCCAAATTTAAATCACATTCTCCCCCTAGAGGATGAATGAAATTCAGTACAATTTTCTTTCCCTGTTTTTAACAGATTAAAAATGACTATTGTTATGTTCGCTTTTTGTGGCACAGAATGTCACTTTTTTGAGCAAGTGGTACGAAAAGGTCATTTACACGATAGCATGATAGTGATGAGAATACATCTACATAGACTCGTGATTCGTTTATTTTATTAACCCCCGACGCAAAAAGAGAGGGGTGTTATAAGTTTAACGTGTCTGTGTATCTGTGTATCTGTCTGTGGTAGCGTAGCCGCCAAACGGATGAACCGATTTTCGTTTAGTTTTTTTTGTGTCATAGATAATTTTATCCCGAGTGTTCTTAGCCATGTTTCATGAAAATCGGTTCAGCCGTTTGAAGATTATCAGCTCTTTTCTAGTTGATTAGGGGATCTGACTAACTTCCTTATGTCCGATCGATTCGAAATTTGGTACCGTGTTACTTCAATGATATTGAAAGTATATGGTAAGGTAACCACGACCTGATCAGCCGTTTGAAGATCATCAACTCTTTAATAGTTGATGAGGGGATCTGACTACCTTCCATATGTCCTATCGATTCGAAATTTGGTACCGTGTTACTTCAATGATATTGAAAGTATATGGTAAGGTAACAATGACCTGATCAGCCGTTTGAAGATCATCAACTCTTTAATAGTTGATGAGGGGATCTGACTACCTACCATATGTCCTGTCGATTCGAAATTTGGTACCTTGTTACTTCATGATATTGAAAGTATATGGTAAGGTAACCATGACCTGATCAGCCGTTTGAAGATCATCAACTCTTTAATAGTTGATGAGGGGATCTGACTACCTACCATATGTCCTGTCGATTCGAAATTTGGTACCTTGTTACTTCATGATATTGAAAGTATATGGTAAGGTAACCATGACCTGATCAGCCGTTTGAAGATCATCAGCTCTTTAATAGTTGATGAGGTGATCTGACTACCTTCCATATGTCCTATCGATTCGAAAGGTACCGTATTACTTCAATGATATTGAAAGAACATGGTAAGGTAACCATGACTTTAAATATGACATGTTAGAGTAAGGTTTAGATTTCGAAGGTTAATTACCCACCTTCGATATGGGATCTGGGAAATGGGATCAATTAGGCTCAATTACCACTGCGCTAACAAATCACTATAAATACCTTCCTAATATTTATACCTACTTTAAAAAGGACTAAATAAAAGTAAAATTAAAAATTTTAAAAACCCCCGACACAAAAAATAATCTCTAAAAACTAACAAATAATATTTTATACCTATATATATTTATTATCGTCACATATATTATCTAAGTTCAAATATTTTTATTTTCCAAGTGTCGTCGTCACATCGGGGGACCGCTAAGTGAGAAAAACAGGTGTAGTCGCAGATTGCAACAAAAGAATTTACTCCGAAAAATTCGCAAAATCGACACAACCGTCAACGTCGTCTGCCCTCACGTGTCGCACGCGGCATTACGTAGAGCGTAGACTATATTATATGCATGAAACTTAAGATCGCTCGTACCTAAATGTAATTCGTAATAATTAATTAGCTGTTGGAAAAATACTTTATAAACTTTAGCGGTCCCGCGACGCGACGACGACACTTGGAAAATAAAAATATTTGAACTTAGATAATATATGTGACGATAATAAATATATATGTTAGTAAAAAAATAAAATATTATTTGTTAGTTTTTAGAGATTATTTTTTGTGTCGGGGGTTTTTAAAATTTTTAATTTTACTTTTTTTATTAGACATACAACAGATTATGACAATAAAAACAATAAGCGTTATGGTTCAATGGTGTTATGGTTTTTTTTACTTTGACGCTACTGTCATCTAATACGATTACGATCAATGGAATAACTTTCGACAATTGCAACTCTGTTCAGATCATCAGCTCATTTCCTACTTGATTGAAGGTTCTTACAAACTTACACTGGTGCGATTGATTTGAAAGGAAATTACTTCGGATTATATCCAAGGCATGGTAATGCTGCAGCGTCAAGTAGTCTGCAGGTTACCAACTCCTCAGCAACTTATGGCAGATATAGTGTGTTCGGGCTCATTAGAGTGGTCTCTACGAGTAGATGTTAGATAGATGGTTATACATACGTCAGATAACTTAAAATACCTCTCTTTTTTATGGGTGGTCAAAAAGTACGTCGTCGATAACCGACGCATTACAACTTCTCAATTCAGTCTAAGTACATCGAAGAGCTGTTATAGATATACATAATTTAATATAAAAAAATATTTTTAAAAAACCGACTTCAAACACCCACGCAAAGAATATATCTAATTTATTGTAGATTTTTTAGGAACTGCTCAACCGATTTTGATAAAATTTAAATGCGACTACCTGGGAAGTATACCCTTTGAAACAAAAAAGAATTTTCCAAATCGGTTCAGGCGTTTTCGAGTAATCAATAAACATACATAAAAAAAATCCGACGAATTGAGAACCTCCTCCTTTTTTGAAGTCGGTTAAAAACACCCCTCTTTCTTGGTGGGCGGTTAAAAAGAATACGTCGCATTACAACTTCTCAATTCAGTCTAAGTACATCGAAGAACTGTCATTGATAAAACAAACACAGAGCCGTCTAAAATTAACACTATTACGGAAAATTACAGAAAAACAACAGTAAAGCCCACAAGCGAGGAGGTATTCTCCCAGAACACCCTTTGAAAGAAAAAAGAATTTTCCAAATCGGTTCAGGCGTTTTCGAGTAATCAATAAACATACATAAAAAAAATACGACGAATTGAGAACCTCCTCCTTTTTTGAAGTCGGTTAAAAACACCCCTCTTCCTTGGTGGGCGGTTAAAAAGAATACGTCGCATTCATGTCGCATTACAACTTCTCAATTCAGTCTAAGTAGGTACATCGGAGAACTGTCATTGATAAAACAAACACAGAGCCATCTAAAATTAACACTATTACGGAAAATTACACAAAAACAACAGTAAAGCCCACAAGCGAGGCGAGCGCACGCGCAACTTTCTTCGGCGGGTAGGTAAATATTGGACGTGTCAACACACTTGTGGACGGATAGGTGGAGCGGACGATTATATTAACGGTATTTGTGTAATCCACGAGTTTACAACTTTTATGTGTTTTAGGTGGTACGACACGATTGAAGCGACATTTCGATCAAATGCTGCAACAATGCAATTTTTTCTGGTAACTATAAAATACAGCTGTCCGCCATATTGGATTGAACACCAATCAGAGTAATACGTCACATCTACCATCAAACTTTCACTTTATTCCTCATTCGGGGGGTTGCAGTTTCGATTCCGGGCACGCAGGTCTGGCTTTTCTCAGTGTGTTTACGAAATTAAATATGACAAGCTTCAACGGTGAAGGAAAACATCGTGAGGAAACCTGCACACCTGAGAGTTCTTTATAATGTTCTTGAAGGTGTGCGAATTCCGCCAATTCGCATTAGGCCAACGTGGTGGGCTATGGCCTATAACCCTTCTCTGAGAGGAGACCTGCGCTCAGTAGTGAGCCGTTGATGGGTTGCTGATGATGATGATGATGATGATAAAATACAGCTATCCGCCATATTGGATTGAACACCAATCAGAGCGCTACGTCACACCTATCTTCAAACGGCGAGCGTTTTTGCATGAATTTTAAAACTTAAAATTGAAATGACAGTTTTATGTACCAATGTTTTTTTTTGCTGAAGTAAGATATTTTTTCGAAATAGTAGATACTTCCAAACATCATCGAAAATCGGTTAGACAAAGTCGCTACAACTTATCGTATCATATAAATAGAGTCCTATCAAGAATTATAGATCGAAAATTAAGTTTTTTCACGACTACCTGCGATATTACGCGGCCGCCGTCAAAATTTTATGATTACGAATACATACACAATAATGACCCTTTAGAAACCTGACGCTAAGAGCCCGTACACACTTTCAACTAAACTTCTCGCTCTTCGAGCTCTAGCTCGAAGCTATGCTGGAACCAATGCGCTAGTGGTAGTGCTTAGGGATACGCTGCTCGCGGTATTTTTCATGCAAACGTATCATCATCATAATCATCATCAAGTCTCCTCTCAGAGAAGGGTTACAGTCCATAGTCCACCATTCTGTGCTGGCTTTACACCTTTGAAATTCAAAACTAAAAATTATTTGAACGAAGTTCCTTTTCGTACGGTTTGGCGGATGGAGGCTAGGCGAGAAAAAGTGTATAGTATATTACACATCTAGGGCAGTAAAATTCGCCTCGGACAACAATTACATGTGATCTGAGGCTTTCTTATTTACTGCCCGTGGTGTGTATACTATTTTTCTCCTCGACGGAGGCGGAAAGCGACATTTTCGTTTAGCGCAGCGGGAGGAAAATTGACGCTTTCCGCCCGGAGGTGAGAAAAGAATTTTCCGTCACGACACTTGTTGCACACGTATAGTGGAACGTGTGTTTATTACACACGTTCCACTATAGCTTTGGTGGCGTAGCGGATAAACAAAGGAACACACAGCAACTATCGGTTCGGGGGTTCGAATAACTTCAATTATTTTTTATTGAATTTATTTTATTATTAAGATATTATTAAAAGGCAAAGGCACTTCGTTCCAACCGAGTGCTCCACGACACTCACGCATTTTTTATTTCTAGTACCCGATTTTTGCATGGGTATAGTTAAGAACTTGGAGAGTGATATACGCTAATTTTTATCTAGAAAAAATAGAAGGATTCTCGCGGGATATTTAAAAACTAACTAACTTCACGTGGACGAGGTCGTCCGAAAGCTAGTAATATCACAGAATACAGAAATAATAGTACAGTAACCCAAGCAATAACATTAATGCGAAAGTCTGTTTGATGGTTTGTTCTTCAATCTTCAATTTTGCCCTCAACCATTATTTGCCCTCATCCATAAACCTAATAATATGTATCTACTAACCGCTCACTGATCTCTTTATTAATCTTTGATTCACACTGGACTGGCTGTTCCTATACAAATGACAGCGTATTTATGGACCAATTTGAAGCGCCACATTTGATATACGAGTGTCTCTGGAACTAATGATTCATTTGAAATCCATAGATTAATAAAAGAGGTTGATGTGCCATATAAAATATTATTAGTTCCAGAGACACTGTTTAACTGTTTACAGCGCCAAAATGGCGTCAATAAAATCCAAAATGGCAACAATCAAGTAGGTCCAAAAAATACGACTGCAGCCTGTCCAGTGCTAATCTCATAGATCAATTATAGAGCTCAAATATGTAACCACTAGCTAGACCAACGAGGCTAAAAAATCGGCCAAATGCGAGTCGGGCCTCGCTCGGGCAAATCACTTTTTTTAAACTAGATACATATTTAGATATTTTAGTTCTTAGATAGTACTAATTTAGCATATGGGGAAAAATGCTCGTTTGTTTTGGTCACAACTTTGAAGGCCCCCAATTTCTTCATTTTTGAAGCTATAAAATAATCCTTACTAATATTATAAATGCGAAAGTGTGTTTGTTTGTTGGTTTGTTCTTCAATCACGCCACAACAGGGCTACGGATCGACGTGATTTTTTGCATGGGTATAGTTGAGGACCTGGAGAGTGACATATACTAATTTTATCCCGGAAAATCAAAGAGTTGCCGAGGGATTTTAAAACCTAAATCCACGCGGTCGATGCCGGGCATCAGCTAGTAAAAAATATATTTGAACTCCACTTAATGAGCACTACACAATGACACCCTACATGCCAGGGTAAAAAAATAAAATTTTATTTCGTCCCCTTTTTCCTGTACTGGAGCCCCATTTTTTTTTAATTTAATTTTTATTATTTGTTGTTATAGCGGCAATAGAAATACACACTCTGTGAAACTTTCAACTGTCTACCTGTTACGGTATACGAGATACAGCCCGCTCACAGGCGGACGGACGGACAGACGGACAGCGGAGGCTTAGTAATAGGGTCCCATTGGCACCCTTTGTGTACGGAACCCTAAAAAGTGCAACTACATATCCGTGCTCCCATTAGTCGCGTGCCCCTCTACACACAAACGCTGGATCAAGTGTCGCAAGTAACATCACATATACATAGACAAGTACACCAACTCGTGTTTGTCGAGCGCTAAGATAACAACAGTTTTCACCGCGGCTCAGTGTGGTTAGTCCGAGTTTTAATTCGTTTGATCGTAATCGTTAACTATGACATTAGCATCAAAGTAAAATGAACCATAATCGTATAGATGAATTAAATAGCTCAGTGTCACCACTAGCTAGACCAACGAGGCCAAAAAGTGCAACTACATATCCGTGCTCCCATTAGTCGCGTGCCCCTCTACACACAAACGTTGGATCAAGTGTCCAAGTAACATCACATATCACAAGTACCTACACCAACTCGTGTTTGTCGAGCGCTAAGAAAACAGTTTTCACAGCGGCTCTGGGCGAAACCGTTCGCTCGAGTGTTGGCTTTATTTCTGCTTAAATGTTGCTTATTTTGAGTGCTTTTTACAAGCTTTTATTTAGAAAAGGCTATCACTTAACCACTGGGCTATCGCCTATACCCGCTTTCAAGTAGTCGCTTGTATGAAGGTGTAGTTATTTCAAACCGATACAGTTATAAATTGAAAACCCCAGTTTATTTCAATTAAAAGTAAACAGATCGCATAGCGTTTTGCGGTTACCCTCGTTTTAACTTTTAACCATAGTAACTCCATCGCTTTTTAGGGTTCTGTCTTAAAACAACAAGAAACCTTATACGTAGTAGTATCACACGAGTAACCGAACAGAGAGGAAGCTTCCTAACAAGGGCGAAGTAGTATACCTATTCTGCTAGGGTTGTCACCTGATGCATGTCAACAATTTAAGGAAAAAATAAAAATATTTTAAAGTTTGTATAATTATGTATAATTTCAGTTAAATCCTGAACTTGAACAACAAATACTTAAATTAACAAAAATATAAAGACGATTTTTTTAACGAACATCAGTATTTTTGCCATAACTTCACAATTAATGTTAATAGATGGCATCGTCATTTACTATCGACTATTATTATTATTACAAGCTTTTATTTAACTTGCAATGTATGTATGTATGTATTATGTATACATGGGTATATGTATTCAACGTACATACATACATGTAAACATACATGTATCAAATCTTACAAGATGAGATAGAACCACTTTTCCGGTTGAGCTGAAATTTTGTGTGTATGTGTAAATCGGATGACTCTGCAATATTATTGGGATATGGAGCTGTTCTGATGATTGAGCTGGAAGATCGTAACCTCATCGAGTTAGGGCTCGTTTGACAAGTTCTTTGGTCCTAAATGATGGTCCATGGGTAATGTAGCCAGCTACGAAAAGCTTGTCTTGTAAAAATATTTTCTTTAATTTACACTAGTTTTATATGACAAGTATTAATAATTATGTTATTCAATTATAAAATATCAATAAAACCATTAATAACTTCACGTCGTTATTTTTGCAAAAGTTTATTCGTTACAATTTACAAATAATTGTGTTTGTGTCGATAGATGACGCTGTGCACAGATAATTAAATTTGAATTGGCGGGCCCTTTGTTAATGTTCCCAAAACTATTTATTATGTGACGTGCAAGAAGCCATCCACAGTTCGGGTCGCTCTTGAATTGCAGAAATAAAAAGTTCTACTTTTTCGTCATTCATACCGCATACGTATGCTCGCCTTCCTTGCTAAACACAAACTTTCCGAATAATAACATTAACGTCGGTCGTCGCGTGCGTCGCCTCGGTGCCCGCCTCGGTGACCGCCTCGGTGACCGCCGCGTGCCTCGCCGCGTTCAACGCCAACGCTTCTCTATAAACGCTCTCATACTTGGCCATAAATGTTTGAGTTTATCGCGCGACACGACGCACCTCGCGCCGCGCAACGCCACGTCTATGCGAAGTAGGTACGTAAATTACACCAGTGAAAAAATCATACAAATGGGTTCATTGGTTTCCGAGAAAATCGTTAACAAACACACACACACACACATACCTATATGCGGGTCAAGCCTTTTTGAAGTCGGTTAAAAATGTTGGTGGTGGTAGTGGGGTTAATGATAGGGATGGTGGTGAAGCCAGGGGTAAATAGGAAACCCCTGCCCCATATTTACCCTATTTTAACCTTATAAGGTAGGTACTTCGGGTATCCTATTATCTGAGCACTGTCTTCAAGTAGGTGAGACGACATCATCGCTCAGCTTCATACCTGTCATACCATACACGTCATTCTCACTTGACTATCAATGTTATTACCTAGTTTTATTGTACAGATACGATAGGTACGTATAAAAAAGTACTTACTTCTCTTTATCGCTCAGATATAAAAAAGGAAATGTCCTTATTGTCTCTGGCTTTAAGCAAACTGTGCAAGAGTTTGGCATTTTTACACTATTACATACATATACACAAATAAATCTAAACTCACAACAAACAAACACTCACTCTTCGTCTATTTATTTCCACTAAACGCACGACCGTCAGCCCTTACGTCCTGACCCTGACTTACCCTGAGCGGCGCGCCGCGGCGTGTCGGTGAATGTGTCGGTGAGAGCTCACGCACACAGCGTTGCGCTATGTATGGGTGAGCCCGCCGCGAGCCGTTTGTATGTAGCTTCCGCTCTGTTACTTTAATATACCTACTCTGTGGTAGTATGCGCCAAGTCCGTCTGTCTAACTCATACTCTATTTGTACTAAAAAGCTGTAATTTGGCATGGTATGGTAGAGTCTCAGAGAGAGAGTATAAAAGCCACAGGCTGACCTACGTGAAATAAATAATTTTGATCTTGAATTGGGTTTTTTTTTGAAGTTCTATTGAAACGAAAACTAACACAGCTTATCATCCGAGTCAATTTCACTAACGACGATTGACAAGCGAGAATAAATTGGGCGTTCTGACAGTTTTTGTATTGAATATCTGCCAAAATATTAATTTTAGGCTCGGATAAGACTTTACTTACTTTGGTGAAATCGGTCCTAATCATATTATAAATACGAAAGTGTGTTTGTTCATTGTTTTTTGTTTTGTCTTTTAATCACGGAGCAACGGATCGAGGGGATTCTTGCATGAGTAGGTATAGTTGAGGACCTGAAGAATGACATAGGCTACTTTTCATCCCAAAAAATTAAAGAGTTTCCACGGAATTTTAAAAACGTAACTCCACGCGGATGTAGTAGCAGGCACCAGCTAGTATGTATTATAATATTCTGACCTCTTAGTTTAGTTCAGTTAGAGATTGTATACAACCAAATTAGCGCCATTGGCAGTTAAACAAAATTGAGTTTAGGAATGACAAACACTTTTGCAAACACTACACAAAGATTATAAGAGAAATTCAAATTGACCATTTCAAAACGGTAGCAGAGTAAGTAAACTATATTCTGTTTACTAAGAACTGTATAGTGCACGTATAGGGCCCTTGCGCACTACGCAGGTGCGAAAATAAAACGCGTGAAACGCTTTTTCGGAGAAACGCGTGACCGACGAATGCAGCGGGGTGCTTGACTTTCTTAAGTTTGGTATATATTGGTATTTGTATTGGTTGTGGTATCGTGAACGGATGCCACCGGCGGGAATGGGGCTACTTTCTGTCTGCCCGTCTTAACATGAATTGAATTGTAGTGCCTACGCTTTTTTGGAACTTTTATCATTGTGGAAATATTATAATCTATTCTATTCTAACAAAGTTGCATGGGTTAAATCGGCTTTTCATCCAGCTGCCCACAAGATAGTATAAAAAACTTATTACAATGTAATAGATGCATATAATATTGTAAAATGATTATTTTGAAAAGAGCAACTGCTGAGTTTCTTGCCGGCTCTTCTCAGCAGAATCCGCTTTCCGAACCGGTGGTAGAGTCATGACGTGTCATAACAGCTACAGGTTGGCCTAAGTGAAATAAATAATTTTGAATTTTGAAATTTTGATTTTTTTTGAATTTTTATATCAGACAACCTCGTAAGCTCAGAAATCACTTATTTATTCGTAAAATTTAAAAATGATTTTTTTTACCAAAATAAATTCTTGAACATGACTACATATAATTAGGTATCTACATTTGATTTATTTATATACTATATTTTTATTATTAATATAATAAAGCTGAAGAGTTTGTTTGTTTCGTTGCTTGAACGCGCTAATCTCAGGAACTACTGGTCCGATTTGAAAAATTCTTTCTGTGTTTGATAGCCCATTTATCGAGGAAGGCTATAGGCTATATATCATCACGCTAAGATCAATTGGAGCGGAGCACCAATGAAGAATGTTTCAAAATCGGGGGTTCTTTTTTTCCTTTTGAGAGCTTCCGTTGCGTGTGCTGCGTAAAAGGTTAAAGTTTCGAAAAAATCATGTATGACAGAATAATTGTTCCCCTTTTAAAGTTCTAAAAAATACCGACTTTCCCAGTGTATACAGTGTGTAAAAATAGTTATGGACTCACACGCACCTGACTTGCCATACATGCGTTAACACACTTTCGCATTCATAATATTAGTAAAAACTTTCGAGTAATATAAATCTATTTCTAACCGGAAAAACTACGGATCTCTACTTGTCAAGACAAATCAAACGAGTCCAAACTCGATGAGGTTCCGTCGTTTTACTACAGAGTTCCCATCCACCTTCCAGTTCCATGTCACAATAATATTGCATTGTCATCCGATTTACATATACATGCAAAATTACAGCTCCATCGAAAACCGGGGAGTAGTTCTAATTCAGCTTGCTAGATTTGACCTAAACAAATCTCATCATAATATCATGAGAAGCCCATCAACGGACCTACTGAGCGCAAGTCTCCTTTCAGAAAATTATTGGCCATATTATACCTACTTATCATCCACCACGTTGGCCCAATGCGAATCGGTAGACTTCACACACCTTTGAGAACATTATGGAGAACTCTCAGGTTTCCTCACGATGTTTTCCTTCACCGTTGAAGCATGTGATATTTAATTGCATAAACGCAGCTAGTAAAGCTAGCAGTAATAAACGAGTCGTCTTGAATAGCGGTGGTTTTAGTTAATTTACGTCTAATACACTTCAAGACCGCAGTTCTAACCACTACGCTATCACTGCTCTGCTAAACAAACATACGTACATACATTGCGAGTTAAGTTCTGGGATTCGATTCCATTAGTTTAGTTATTATTTAGTTGTGTGTGTTCTTATATATTTCTTTCACATTATAACATTATGCAGGAGAACCAAAGTCACTGACATAGCTCAGCGAGTCGCGAAACTGAAGCGGAAATAGGCAGGGCACATAGTTCGAAAAGATGATGGTCGTTGGGGTCCCAAGGTGCTAGAGTGGCGACCCCGCACCGGGGAGCGCAGTGTTGGCAAACCCCCCACCAGGTGGACCGACGACATCAAACGAGGCGCAGGGAGCCGCTGGATTTAGGTGGCGCAAGACCGAAGCCTGCGGAGGTCCATGCAGGAGACCTATGTCCAGCTGTGGACGTTTAAAGGTTGATAAAGGAAAAGAAGAAGATAATATTATAGTCTGCTACATGGTTGCCTGGTAGAGATTGCTTCTAACGATGAGGCCTCTAGTTGTACATTTTTTTTATGTTTTATAGGATTTTTTTCTATTTTGGGATACCTATAATAAAGTTTACCTATTAAATTCATTTCACTTCACGCATCTATGACTTTTCGGAGTCATACTTACGCTTTTTAAGCAAATAATTACATATTACTTGCTTCAACGGTGAAGGAAAACATCGTGAGGAAACTGCACACCTGAGAGTTCTCCATAATGTTCTCAAGGGTGTGGGAAGTCCAACAATTCGCATTGTGCCAGCGTGGTGGACTATGGCCTGTAACCCTTCTCTGAGAGGAGACCTGCGCTCAGTAGTGAGACTCTGATGTATCGCTGACCCATTCAGTAATTAATGCACTGTCAAGATTCCAAAATCTATCTCCTTCCATTATTGGAACGAAGTTCCTTATTCCTTGCGAAAGGGGGCTAGACGGACATTAAGACCAAAAGTTGTAACGACACTTTCGACACTTTTTTATGGCCTAAAAAATATCTTATATAATAATTTCAACAAGTTGTGCATCGCTCCCGTGGCTCAATTGGCCCGCGCGCGGCCGCCAACCGAAAGTCTGGTGGTTCGAGCCCACCCGGGCCAGCCCAATAATTATTTTCTTTATACCTCGAATAGAACTTGAAATTAATATTTTTATAATAATAACTTCGTTCCTATCTGGTGTCCCACGTCACCACACGACTTTTTTTATCTCTATATATAAAAATCAATTGTTGTTCGTTAGTCTAACTAAAACGGCTTGACTGATTTGAATAGGTAGTTCGTTTTTGTTCTGTCCAATCTATACAGGGGTGGTTTAAACATTCAAAAAAAAAACAGCTGAAAGATCGAAAAATCAAAATTGCTAATTTTGAATATAGAAAGATTTAATCACAACATCGGATTACTTTTAATAGATAGCGGGAGCGTAGCCGCGGTTAAAAGCTAGTTGATTGGTAAATGAGGGATTCGGAAATGTGTGTTGACCCTTAATGGCGGACCTTACGTCAGGCGGCCATCTTTTATTGAAGTGCCAATTGGACGAAAGCATTTGACACAATATGGTAATGGCGTTCAAATGTGTTGTAAAGTTTCACAAATTTGTTTAAATGGGCTGTAATAATTAATTCACTCCGTGACCTCTGTTGATCCAGGTTCTATATCGAGTTGTGTAAAAAAAGAAAAAGCTTAAAATCCGTTACCCGACTAAGGCCGGCCCACTTGCAGAAACGCCGAGTTAGCTAACCCAGGATTAAATTTGTTATTTTGACAGATAGTGTAGGTATACGAAATCTTTCAAATCCATCATTTTAACCCAGAGTTAGCGGCTAACTCTGGGTTAGCAGAGTTCTGCAAGAGGCCCTAATAAGCATGGTGACAGTATCTAACCACAAGAATCAATAAAATTATGAATTTAAGTAATGAATAAATCCTATGATTTATGATTATAAAATATGTATTTATTTTTCTATTTTGAGCGAGATTGATATTCATTTTGATAAAATAAAACTATAAAATACAGCAATCCGTCATATATACGTCAAAAGACACATCTATGTTCGACAAACTTCTATTGGATGTAACATCCGCCATTTTGATTTTTTTCACATCAAATGTTTAAATGGGTCACTCACAATTCACTCCGCGATCCTGGATACCAATTGTCTAAAAGTTATTCCATTGATCGTATTCGTATTCGATGACATTAGCGTCAAAGTAAAATAATCCTTGATAGTATGGAGTCCATGGAGCGTTATGGAGTGTATCGTACATACCTAAACGTATAAGAATGCATACACGAAATTGAGCTCTAATTCAATACTATTATGGTTTATTTTAGTTCACTCCGCGATCCTGGGTACCAATTGTCTAAAAGTTATTATATTGATCGTTTTCATATTCGATGACATTAGCGTCAAAGTAAAATAATCCTTGATAGTATGGAGTCCATGGAGCGTTATGGGGTGTATCGTACATACCTAAACGTATAAGAATGCATACACGAAATTGAGCTCTAATTCAATGCTATTATGGTTTATTTTGCTTTGACGCCAATGTCATCGAATACGATTATGATCAATGGAATAACTTTAGACAATCGCACCTCTGGTTCGATATCCAGTCTAGTACCTAACATGAAAATACCTAAAAACAGCCTGATCATGGAAAATAAGAATCTGTCATATTGATTTTGTTTGTACAGGTAAAATGTAGCCTATGTCACCCGGACAATAATCAAAAAAATCATCAAAATCGAACCAGTAACTAACCTAGTTTTAGACGCTACGGTGGTATATATACCTAAGTAAATAATTAGGAAATTATTTGGGTTATTCAAGGGGCGGACCAACAAATTTCTGAAAAGCCGGCAACGCATTGGCGGTGCCTCTGGTGCTACAAATGTTCATGGGCGGTGGTAATCGCTTAACATCACGTGACCCGCCTGCTTGTTTGCTCAGAAAAATACATACATAATTTTTTCATCATACCTATTCGAAAAACGAATATTGGCTTCAGAGGATAGCGGGAGCAAAATTTAATTTTAACCCCATGGGACTTTTTATTTCTCTCTTCTGATTGGTCCGCGTTAGTGCTTTAGAATACTAAATCACTAACGCGGACCAATCAGAAGAGAGAATTCAAAAATGTTCGAGAAGCTGTTGTCTTCGATAAGTCACGTGATCAAATTTGTCGATTAGATATATACGCCCATACTTCCAACATAAATATTAAATTATTTCATAAAAATTCATTTGTGTTTTATTTAAACTTTCAATATACGAGTACGTATTGGTAATGTCTATACATAGTATGTTGATACTCCTAGCTTTTTCTCATAGGTAATGATGAAAAATAGTGTGTGTCATTCGGGGCCAATATTTTTTGTTCTCGGGCGGCGTATATTGAATTCCTCGCTACGCTCAGGATTCTACTTTAGAATCCCTCGCTGCGCTCGGGAGTCTACTATAGAATCCTTCACTTCGCTCTGAATTCAAAATAACGCCCTCGGGGAACAAAAAATTCCTTTGGCCCCATATAACACAAATAACTATTTCATCATACCTATTCGAAAAACGAATATTGGCTTCAGAGGATAGCGGGAGCAAAATTTAATTTTAACCCCATGGGACTTTTCATTTCTCTCTTCTGATTGGTCCGCGTTCGTGCTTTAGTATGTGTCGAAATTAAAAATGTTTGAGAAGCTGTTGTCTTCGATAAGTCACGTGATCAATTTGTCGATCAGATATACGCCCATACTATATACAACATAAATATTAATGTTTAATTATTTAATAATAATTTATTTGTTTTTATTTAAACTTTCAATATACGATGTCTATACATAGTAGGTTGATACTCCTAGCTTTTTCTCATAGGTAATGATGAAAAATACTGTGTGTCATTCGGGGCCAAAATATTTTGTTCTCGGGCGGCGTATATTGAATTCCTCGCTATGCTCAGGATTCTACTTTAGAATCCTTCCCTTCGCTCTGAATTCAAAATCACGCCCTCGGGGAACAAAGAATTTCTTTGGTCCCATATAACACAAATAACTATTTATACATTATAGTGCGCGTGGATGGTATATCAACGATAAATAGGGATGGAAGCCCTTTCGATGTCTTGCAGTGCGGTGGTAAAAAGGTGAAGGGGGGACAAGGTCGAAGAGCTCCTGAGCACACTCACCGAAATATATCCTATAAACACCGATAAGCCGGTAACTTTTCTAAAAAATGCTAAAATATGCCTTCCTTTTGGCTTTGCCGTATTTGGGTACAAAAAAAAGTCGTGTGGTGTCGTGGGACACCAGATAGGAACTAAGTTCCTTATTATTTAATTTCAAGTTCTATTCGAGGTATACAGAAAATAATTATTCGGGTATGCATTTTTTATCATGATTTTTTTTATCGGTAAAAATCAAAATGACCCCAGGGAAGCCTAAATATCGATTTTATAAAATACTATTAGAGAGATTAGGCACAGGCGAAGACAGATTAGGCGCAGGACCAACGGCTTTACGTGCTCTCCAAGGTACGGGGGTGAAACAACGCCAACTTCCTAACTCCGGGCTAGTACTGAGAATTTCTTACGGAAAACCCCAATACTTGAATGGTCCGACCCGGGACTCGAACCCGGGACCTCGTCGGCCGCAGTCAAACACGAGACCAACGAGGCAGTTAAAATTAAAGGACATACTGCAGTCTCCACAAACAATTAACATGTTTTTCAATAAGGTCGTTATTTACACGAATGAGGAACGAAGACTTTTGAAAAATCATAACTTTTTATCCGGCACATTGACATACAATTTTTCTTTTGGCAATCAAAAGAACATAAGTTGCTACAGTTTATAAAAAATCACCAGTGCATAGCACTGGTGATTTTTATTTTTAATGGAATTTTAAAGTTTTCTGTAGATTTTTGATGAACTTAATTTTCTTGAAATAATTTAAAATTTAATGCTCTTAAAACCAGCTAACCAGACTGGAATTTTTTTCTAAGAGAGTACAGTTATTAGGTCAAGATATTCCATAAAAAAATTGCGGAAATTGTCACTGGAAAAATTAAAAAAAAATTAAAAGTTCGTCAAGGCAATGATTTTCCAAAATTTTAAATAAAATTTTTTTTCCCTGTATATATAGATATTAATTATAATATATATAGCTCGATTACCACTGACTGACACACTCACTCACTCACTCACTCACTCATTGACAGGGTTGTTCTCCTAGAAGGAGACGGAAATCGATATAATGATGTAGGGGAGATATGTCCAGGTGGGGGATTCGAGTTGGGGAAAATTATGACATTTCGGAAAAACAAGATGGCGGCCGACGTGAATCTTGCAACTCTTTTGTTTTCCAACCGATTTCTTTGAAATTTTGGATTATTGTAGAAATTAGTAAACGATTAACAGAAAAAGTGAAAAAAATTAAAAAAACAAGATGGCGGCCGAGCTGTGACGTCTCAAATTTCAGACCCCTCTCCTGTAAAATTTTGTATGAAAAAAATTTTTTTCACCCATGGTGTCGTATAGAGCTCAAAGAATGTGACTCGGAGAAAGGTGGCGAGAGCTGATGAGTGAGGAGTTCGGAGACGGGCGAGGGGCACGGCCAGGGTATAGTAGATAGGTGGAGGGTGCTCGACCAAATGTCATTCGAAATCTCGAGCAGTTGCCAGTGAGTTGAAAAAAAATTCCAAAATGGCGGAAAAAAAATGGCGGCAAATTTTGTCCGTCTCTCTCTCGGAGACTATAAAAGATGGAGGAGCGGTTTCTCGACAAAAGATGATCGAAACCCGGAGGTCTACCTGGTGAGTAGGAAAAAAATTCAAGATGGCGGACTTTTTTTTTCCATACTAAATGTATGGGGAATATTGAAGGGACTAGAAGTTGGGAACTATGCAAGACATTGGTTTTGATAGGTTCATAGGGCTTTTTTTCTTTTTTTTTTTTCATTTTACATTTGTTTTTTTTTCTTTTTTTTCATTTTTTTTTCTTTTTTTTTCTTTTTCTTTTGTGAATGAGGAGCACGGCCAGGTTATTACAGATAGGTGGGGTGTGCTCGAACAAATTTTTTGGCAAAAGATGACCAGAATCCGAAGGGCTACTTGATGAGTAAAAAAATCGCGGTCCGCTTTAGCGGGCCGCGCACCCACGCGCCCTACTTGTAGTAATAACACTTCCCGCGAGCTGCTTTAGCAGCTCGCGCACCGAGCGAAGTAAATAAAGCCGAACAATCGCGGTCCGCTTTAGCGGGCCGCGCACCCACGCGCCTTACTTTTAGTAAAACACTTCCCGCGAGCTGCTTTAGCAGCTCGCGCACCGAGCGAAATACTAGTAATATATATAGCTCGATTACCACTGACTCACTGACTGACACACTCACTGATTGACACGATTGTTCTCCTAGAAAGAGACAGAAAACGATACAATGATGTAGGGGAGATATGTCCGGGTGGGGATTCGAGTGGGGAAAAATTATGACATTTCGGAAAAACAAGATGGCGGCCGATGTGACTCTTGCAACTCTTTTGTTTTCCAACCGATTTCTTTGAAATTTTGGATTATTGTAGAAATTAGTAAACGATTAACAGAAAAAGTGAAAAAAATTAAAAAAACAAGATGGCGGCCGAGCTGTGACGTCTCAAATTTCCGACCCCTCTCCTGTAAAATTTTGTATGAAAAAAATTTTTTTCACCCATGGTTTCTTATATAGCTCAAAGAATGTGACTCGGAGAGAGGTGGAGAGAGCTGATGAGTGAGGAGTTCGGAGACGGGCGAGGGGCACGGCCAGGGTATAGAAGATAGGTGGAGGGTGCTCGACCAAATGTCATTCGAAACCTCGAGCAGTTGCCAGTGAGTTGAAAAAAAAATCCAAAATGGCGAAAAAAAAATGGCGGCAAATTTTGTCCGTCTCTCTCTCGGAGACTATAAAAGATGGAGGAGCGGTTTCTCGACAAAAGATGATCACAACCCGGAGGTCTACCTGGTGAGTAGGAAAAAAATTCAAGATGGCGGAACTTTTTTTTCCCATACAAAATGTATGGGGAATATTGAAGGGACTAGAAGTTGGGAACTATGCAAGACATTGATTTTGATAGGTTCATAGGGCTTTTTTTCTTTTTCTTTTTTTTCATTTTACATTTGCTTTTTTTCTTTTTTTTTTCTTTTTTTTTCTTTTTCATTTGTGAATGAGGAGCACGGCCAGGTTATTGCAGATAGGTGCGGTGTGCTCGAACAAATTTTTTGGCAAAAGATGACCAGAATCCGAAGGTCTACTTGATGAGTAAAAAAATCGCGGTCCGCTTTAGCGGGCCGCGCACCCACGCGCCCTACTTGTAGTAACAACACTTCCCGCGAGCTGCTTTAGCAGCTCGCGCACCGAGCGAAATACTAGTTTATAATATATATAGCTCGATTACCACTGACTGACACACTCACTCACTCACTCACTCACTCATTGACAGGGTTGTTCTCCTAGAAGGAGACGGAAATCGATATAATGATGTAGGGGAGATATGTCCAGGTGGGGGATTCGAGTTGGGGAAAATTATGACATTTCGGAAAAACAAGATGGCGGCCGACGTGAATCTTGCAACTCTTTTGTTTTCCAACCGATTTCTTTGAAATTTTGGATTATTGTAGAAATTAGTAAACGATTAACAGAAAAAGTGAAAAAAATTAAAAAAACAAGATGGCGGCCGAGCTGTGACGTCTCAAATTTCCGACCCCTCTCCTGTAAAATTTTGTATGAAAAAAATTTTTTTCACCCATGGTGTCGTATAGAGCTCAAAGAATGTGACTCGGAGAAAGGTGGCGAGAGCTGATGAGTGAGGAGTTCGGAGACGGGCGAAGGGCACGGCCAGGGTATAGTAGATAGGTGGAGGGTGCTCGACCAAATGTCATTCGAAACCTCGAGCAGTTGCCAGTGAGTTGAAAAAAAATTCCAAAATGGCGGAAAAAAAATGGCGGCAAATTTTGTCCGTCTCTCTCTCGGAGACTATAAAAGATGGAGGAGCGGTTTCTCGACAAAAGATGATCAAAACCCGGAGGTCTACCTGGTGAGTAGGAAAAAAATTCAAGATGGCGGATTTTTTTTTTCCATACTAAATGTATGGGGAATATTGAAGGGACTAGAAGTTGGGAACTATGCAAGACATTGATTTTGATAGGTTCATAGGGCTTTTTTTTCATTTTACATTTGTTTTTTTTTTGTTTTTTTTCATTTTTTTTTCTTTTTTTTTCTTTTTCTTTTGTGAATGAGGAGCACGGCCAGGTTATTGCAGATAGGTGGGGTGTGCTCGAACAAATTTTTTGGCAAAAGATGACCAGAATCCGAAGGGCTACTTGATGAGTAAAAAAATCGCGGTCCGCTTTAGCGGGCCGCGCACCCACGCGCCCTACTTGTAGTAATAACACTTCCCGCGAGCTGCTTTAGCAGCTCGCGCACCGAGCGAAATAAATAAAGCCGAACAATCGCGGTCCGCTTTAGCGGGCCGCGCACTCACGCGCCCTACTTGTAGTAATAACACTTCCCGCGAGCTGCTTTAGCAGCTCGCGCACCGAGCGAAATAAAGAAAGCCGAACAATCGCGGTCCGCTTTAGCGGGCCGCGCACCCACGCGCCTTACTTTTAGTAAAACACTTACCGCGAGCTGCTTTAGCAGCTCGCGCACCGAGCGAAATACTAGTATATATATATAGCTGCTGGGGCTGATTGACTGATTGACTGATTCACTGATTCACTCACTGATTGATCACCTCTCCTGTAAAATTTTGTATGAAAATTTTTTTTTTCACCGATGGTTTCGTATAGAGGACAAAAATTCATTCGGAGGAAAAATATGGAGAGCTGATGATTGAGGATTTCGGAGACTGGTGAAGAGCACGGCCAGGGTATTGAAGATAGGTGGGGTGTGCTCGAACAAAAGTCACTCGAAACCTCATCCAATTGCCAGTGAGTTGAAAAAAAATTCCAAAATGGCGGATTCAAGATGGCGGCCATACAAATTTCGACGGTGTCTATCTCGGGGAGTATAAAAGATGGAAGAGTGGTTTCTTGGCAAAAGATAATCAGGACCCGAAGGTCTACTTGATGAACAGAAAAAAAATTAAGATGGCGGATGATTTTTTTCTCCATACAAAATATATGGCGAATATTGAAGAGACTAGAAGTTGGGAAGTATGCAAGACTTTGATAGGGTTCCTTTTGAAATTTGGTTTTTATAGAAGAATTCTTATTCTGACAAATGATGAGATATGATGATCGAGGGTTTGGAAGGTAGGTGAGGAGCACGGCCAGGGTATTGAAGATAGGTGGGAGGTGCTCAAATAAAAATTACTCGAAACCTCATCCAATTGGCAATGAGCTGAAAAAAATTCAAAATGGCGGATTCAAGATGGCGGCTATACCAATTTCATAGGCATCTATCTCGGAGAGTATAAAAGATGGAAGAGTGGTTATTTGATAGAAAATGATCAGGACCTGAAAGTCCACTTGACGATAGAAAAACCGCGGTCCGCTTGCGGGCCGCGCACCCACGCGCCCTACTAGTATAGATATATATATATAGATAAGTTACAATAGTACATTGTTCTACGAGGGGTGAAAGTGACCCATTACTTACGAGGGCGCCATTTGAGACACGAGGCGAAGCCGAGTGTATCAATACGCCCGAGTTAGGAATCGCACTTTCTCCCGAGTGATACATAGTGCTTTATACTACACCTACGAGGAAAATAACAGACACATTTTTTAATTATTGAAGTTTACTTTAGAGGTACGCCGTCTACTTTAGAGGTACCCAGGCTACCTTTAAGGTACGACAGGTACTTTAGAGGTACGCCGGCTACTTTAGAGGTACGCCGACTACTTTAGAGGTACGCAGGCTACTTTTAAGGTACGCCAGCTATTTTAGAGGTACGCCGACTACTTTAGAGGTACGCAGGTAGCCTGCGTACCACCAAAGTAGCCCGCGTACCTTTAAAGTAGACAGCGTACCTCTAAAGTAGCCTGCGTACCTCCAAAGTAGCCTGCGTACCTCCAAAGTAGTCACCATAGAGGTACGCCCACTACTTTAGAGGTACGCAGGCTACTTTTAAGGTACGACAGCTACTTCCCCACTTCTCTATGAAATACCTTTTGATGGGCTAAAATTTTCCGTAGGTCACTCAGGTATATAAGTTATCTTAAAATAGCAATAAATAGCCATCTACGCATGTAATTTAAAAGGTATTTCATAGGGGCTTGGAGGGTCTGGGCCTTACTACCTGTTATTTCGTATTTCGTTTCCTCATTTTCTGAGAGCATTTACCATAGTAATGTATATTTTTTTTTACACCATCAGAAAGTAGAGATTTCAACGAACAAAAACCTCACCGACTTTTTTAAAAAAGCAGATATTTTGACGGGAGAATTTCCGATTGAAAATTAGGTGCTTTTTCAATATTAAGTCAAAAAAAAAAGGTGAAAAAATAAATATTTTAAATCAGAAAAATTACAGTTTGGGACATAAAAAGGTAAGTTTTCTCCAAATTTCGTGAAAAAATATTTTTTTTTGTAAAAGATAAAAATAAAAAACTAAAAACTTGGTTATTTGAATTTTTCACATATATTTTGAGGTTATGTGAAAAAAGTCTAAATACAAAAGTTCTAGATCTTTTTATTACCTACAACTTTGCCATTTCACTTTTTTCCATAGGACTTGTAGTTTTTCCGGAAATCGAGATAAACCGTTTTTTACCCTTAAACCCCCCCTCCCCCCCACTTCCCGACCTCAGATCGCCCGTAATTTATTTTTCCTTTCATTTTTGTTGCATTCTCTTCCTTTTCCAATGGGTTTCATCCTACTATTATTTTTTTTCACTTTTTATTATTTTTTAAGGCTTCTACCCTGGTCTAATATGACACAAATCAGAAGGTACTTTCCGAGCAGGTGTAGTATAAAAATTAGGGAAAGGTTCCACATGTAGAAATTGTTTAAAATAAAATTGAAAATGGAAAATTCGGTCTGTCGAGCTGGGATTCGAACCATCGACCTTTGGCTGTTAGGCGACTGCAGAAGCCACAAGGCTACGGAGACCCATTATTGTACCGCGAAAATACCGAACACAATGCCAAATTAATTAATCGAAAGGAACTACGTTCCATCCGGGTGTCCCTTGACACCTCTCAAGTTTTTTATACAAATTTTCATCCCCTATTGGAAGTGTTTGGGGGGGGTGGAATTTTCAAAATTTGCGAAACACGTACTTATTTCTTATTTTTTTATCGAAAGCCCAAAAATTAAAGTTTCATGGATATTACATGAAAAATAATTTGATAAATGACGGACTTTCATACAAACTTTCAACCCCCATTCAACCCTCTTGGGGTTGGAATTTTCAAAAATCCTTTCTTAAATTCAGTCTGTCGAGCTGGGATTACCTTTATGCGATGATTATGGATTATTTATGATTTTGGGACCTTTATGCGACTGTAGAAACCACAAGGCTACGGAGATCTAATATTGAGTGTGAAAATATTGAACACAATTCCAAATTCACATTCAAAAAAGTGTCGGTTCAATTTAGTCTTATTTTTTTCCGTCTAGCCCCCTTTCGAATCGCGCGATAAGGAACTTCGTTCCAATAACTATCAGGCACACACGTTTTCGAACTTGTGCTATTTAGCATGGCGGTATGGACGCCAAGCGACCTTGCTGTAAACTCAAGGCGTCACAAAATTATAGCGTCCACTGCGGTCGTTTGTCGCACGCGATCCGCTCCATACACATAATGACATATGCATTTAATCACTGACATACAAGTAAGCGGTGATAGCCTAGTGGATTGCGTTCCCTATTCGAGGGATCGCGGGTTCCAATCCGGGCACCTCTCAATTTTCTATAAGTTATGTGCGTTTAAGAAAGTAAATATCACACGCTTCAACGGTGAAGGAAAATAACGTGAGGAAACCAGCACGGTGTGTGAAGTCTGCCAATTCGCACTGGGCTGGCCTGATGGACTATGGCCTATAACCCTTCTCTGAGAGGAGACCTGCGCTCAGTAGTGAGCCGTTTATGGGGTACTGATGATGATGATGATATAAGTAACCCACTAATACCTACATAAGGTTTTGACGAAAGTTCATTTCAATTCAACCCATCATCGACCCACTATTCTCTAGGCAAGGTCTCCCCTCTCGAATCAGGAGGGTTCAGTATTTTACACAAGCTGCCATACCTACTGTGCGCCTGTTTTTTAATAATATTAGTAGGATAGTAGGAAGTAGGATAATAATTTTCTTTATACTGTCGCACACGCGTTTATGACGTCACAGTTCAGTATTTCATACAAGCTGACATACTGTGCGCGTGTTATTACATTTTTGATAAAAGTTGCTGGTTTGATCAGTTGACAGTGACCCTATTGTCCAGTTAATTAGGCAGAAGCTAATATAAAGTACATACCAAGTTCAACACACCTACAATTTACGTTTCAAGGTCCCAAATTCGGTTCCCGAGCGCGGTAATTTTTATAATTCACAACAATAGAGCTACAAGAAAACACCGCCAATTTTGGCCGCAGCACACAAAAAACGCCAATTTAGCGAGAACAAGCTACTGTTTTGTGGTTTGTTTGTAGGGTTTTTTGTTAGATGTTACATAATAATGATTGATTACACTAGCGGCACGCTATGATGGCCGGTTTGACGTTTGTCCGCTCATGAAGTTCCGTATTAATTGATAACGACTTTGAAGGAAATAATTGTATTACTTTATTGACGATAGTGATGTGCAGAGATTCATAAATTTTATCGAATGTAGTTTTAGGTTTAGGACTCAAAATTTATTTATTAAATTGATTTCTAAAATGTATACAAGTGTAGAAAAATCAGTTTGCACCATTTAAGGGGTGAATGTACTTGTGAATATGAACAATTTTCACTATGTGGACAAACCTCTGAAATCGCAAAAAAATATCAGCTGTTTCATACAAAAGGTAAAATTTTTATTTTTATATGATATATACCACAACTCGGCATTTGGTTTTCTAAATTGAAAATTTTTAAAAATGGAATCTAATACGATCGTCACATAGGATCGCTGGCTAGCACAACTACTACCTCCGGCAAACTCGCGTCAATGCTCAATGCAAAACAAAGCAGTTTCGAATTGACGTTGCTTCGAAAAGTATAAACTGTCAGTGCAATGCGATTGTGATATAGTTTTGACCTGGCTTTGGATTTCAAATATTGATACTGCATTACTGTTGACCCTTGCTCGTTAATTTGGACTCTGTTCAAGCCCTTTGTTGTGGATTTCGTCGATATGACCGAACGTACGCAGAGAACTGTTCTAAATAGTCAGACACGTGAGTTCGTAATACGACTTCGTAACTATTTCGATCGTGAAGCTCAAAATGGAGGGCCAATTTTACCTATAACGTCAGTGGTTGAACGCGTAGCTGATGCGCTTAATATTGGACAACGAACTGTTAGACGGATAACTAAAAAAAAATATGGCGAGACTGGCACAGAAGAAAATAAACTTCACACACCAAAAAAGAGAAAACGAGCAAAACCAGTCGTAGGCATCGATAGCTTTGATGCCGATGCTATCCGAAGACATGTTTACGGCTACTATTTACAGAAGGAGTATCCAACAAGAAAAAAGTTGGTGCATTCACTGAAGGAAGCTGGATTATTCTTCGGTGGAGAAAGTTCTTTAACGAAGATTTTGAAGACCATTGGATTTCGATACAAAAAATGTAACAAACGCAAAATATTGATGGAAAGATTTGATATAGCGATGGCAAGGTATACTTTTTTACGGCAAGTGAAAGAAATCAAAAATTGGCAAAATGTTGTGTTCTTGGATGAAACATGGCTTAATGCTAACCATACTGTAGGCCGTTCTTGGAACGATGACACAGCAGCATCTACTTCCAAAGTTCCTGTAGGAAAAGGATCGCGACTTATAATTTGTCACGCCGGAACCATCAACGGGTTTGTCGAAGGTTCTCTCATGGCTTTTGCGTCAAAAACCACTGGAGACTATCATGAAGACATGAATGGAGAAAAGTTTACTGAATGGTTTACCTCAATGTTGTGTAGCCTCCCTGAACCATCTATTATAATTATGGACAACGCCCCATACCACTCGATGCAAATTGACAAGCCACCTGCCCAATCCCAAAAGAAAGCTGATATCGTCGCATGGCTTCGTAAAAATGGCGTAGATGCAAACATGAATATGTTAAAAGCGGAATTAGTACGTCTTTTAAAAGAAAACAAACCAACCAAGATCCGATACGTCATTGACGAAATAGCATTAGAACATGGGCACAGAGTTATACGGTTACCGCCTTACCATTGTGAGTATAATGCGATTGAGTTGGTGTGGGCTCAAATTAAGGGATATGCTGCAAGACACAATACAGAACCCCCATTTACCACAAAAAAAATGCTAAAATTATTAGAAGAAGCTTGTGAACATGTGACTAAAGGAGACTGGGAAAAGGTTGTGAATAGAACTGTTAAATTAATAAGGGAAGATTATGAAAGAGATGTGAAAATAGATAATATTATAGAAAACGAACATATAATTATTAATGTAGGTGATGATAGCAGTGACGACAGTGAAAATAGTAGTATGGACGAATCTGATTAATTATGGCCTTTTGTGGCACCTTTTTTGGTATCTTTTGTATTCATATGTTTCTTGTGTGCATATAAAGTATGTATATTCATTTTCATTCAAATATTCAGTTCGTTCAAATAAATTAAATAAACATATACATTTTTGTTTTATTAAACCTATTTAATCAGGTACAAAAACAAAACTTAATTGTTTTTTGTTCGAGAATAAATTGACATTCCACATCACTATTGTAATGTGTCAAACCGGCCATCATAGCGTGCCGCTAGTTTAGATACGTAGGTACACATTAGGTTCCCTACGCACTGTAAGAACTCCTGATAAACAGCTAGTGTAAGCGACGCGAATAGTGAAACCTTTTTGTACATTGACTATTACATAATTATGAAAAGTAATAATAATGAAAAAGGAAAAACTTAGACAGACGTCAGATTTAAAAAGGAGGTTGGCGAATTTTGACCCAGCATTTTTAAAAAACCGTTCAGATTCAGAAATAATTTAATTTTAATTAATATTTTTCAGAGTATTTTTCTGTGTAAAGTCCCGATATTTTTAGATGATGGGGATTAAAAATATAATTATTCACAAGTACACATTATAAATAACAGTTACATGGCAATACAAGTGCATATCTTTTTTCTCCCAACTTTATTTGATAGACTTTGATGAACTTTTTTGTTGGACTGGTTTACTAGAACAAGCATGAGAAGTTTGATTCGTGAACGTGGGCTTGAGGAACACGCGCGCGTGGGCCTCAAGCCCACGTTCACGAATCACGGTTCAGTTCGTCTGGGTCAGAAACTCTATGGAATTCGCCAATCTCCTTTTCCGCTAATGACAGCGCTCTGTTGGCTAGCTCGCCACACGAATCTGCCTACGTTTCCGAAGACATCTTTAATAGCAGACTTTTTCACTCAAACCATCCGTTATAGCTAGCTTAGACCCTATAGCTAGGTATGTACATTGTACATCAATATACGCCTAAGGTCCAAAATAAAAAAAAAATAGCAAAATTATTCATTTAATTTAGGCCAACCTGTGGCTTTTATGACAAGTCAACTCTACCACCGGTTCGGAAAGCTGATTCTGCTGAGAAGAGCAGTTACACTATAATATCCCTATTAATACTTATTAACAACGCGTATAGTATAATATTTTGGAGCTAGAGAGCGGTGTAGATTATTTTTTATGCCGAAAAAAAAGTTACTTTGTAGAAAGTTGTGTTTTATGTCTTTCCCAAAAATCATTCTTTCCTTCTTTTTCTTTGTTTATATTTGAACCGCTCTTTCACACCGCAACAAATAAACCGATTTGGCTGTTTGGAATGGAGTTAGCTCATACCCAGAACACATATAGACTACATTTTATCCCGGAAAATTAAAAAGTTCCCAGGGGAATTAAAAAACCATAATCCACGCGCACGAAGTCATATGGACATTATACATAAGTATTTAATAAATTTTGCACTGTATTTTGTATGGCATTTTACATTTATAAATAAACGAGCTTTCGCCCGCGGCTTCGCTCACGTTAAGTTAGATTTTATTAAACCCCTATTTTACCCCCTTAGGGGTTGAATTTTCAAAAACTCTTTCTTAGCGGATGCCTACGTCATAATAGCTATCTGTATGCCAAATCTCAGTCCGATCCGTCCAGTGGTTTGAGCTGTTGATAGATATCAGTCAGTCAGTCACCTTTTCCTTTTATCTTATCTTAATATATATAAATTACGTGTCACGTTGTTTGTCCGCGATGGACTCCTAAACTACTTAACCGATTTTGATCCAACTTCGTAACTATCTGTAATTTGGTCCAACTTGAAAGATAGGATAGTTTTTTAGATTAGGATAGTTTATTTGTTTTATTTAAGTATATAGATAAGTTCGCGGTACGAAGTTCGCCGGGTCAGCTAGATATTTAGAAGATAATGAATTTCTTGCTTCTTGCGTTTTATCTTAAAAGTGAAGAAGTCATTAATCAGAATTACGTTAATTGCTCTAAATCACACCACTCATTAGAAAACATCATCGTTCTATATAGGTACAAGTAATTCTATTTATAACAGATCTTGCCTCCAGTAATTTTAAAAAGCTCTAAACGGATTTTGATTGTACTTTCACCAATAGAAAGCATCGCTTCTAAAATATAGTATGGCACTTAGAAATTACGCTCAAGTCAAGTTGGTACTCGAGTCGACTGGCTGTAAGTGCAACGCTACTTACCTTATGTACAATTAATGTAGGTAGAGTCTGTGCAATAAGTCAGTTTACTTACATGGGTTACTTTTTTCCATTTATTCCACCTTTCCACATTAATGTGTGCATAGTTTTTGACCGATTTCAAAAAGGAGGAGGTTCTCAATTCGTCGGAATCTTTTTTATTTATGTACTTACTCGTATGTTTCCATTCGAAGACGCCTGAACCGATTTGGAAAATTCTTTTTTTTTGTTTTAAAGGGTATACTTCCCAGGTGGTCCCATTTAAATTTCATCGAAATTGGTTGAGCGGTTTTTAAAATATCAACAATAACTTATATGCTTTGTAGTTGTAGCTTTTGAAGTCGGTTTTTTTAAAATATATTTTTTTTTATTAAATTATTTTAAAACACTAATTCGAAATCGTTCGAAAAGGAATCGATTGACACCTCATTCATTAAAATCGGCTCAGTATAGTTAATTCGCTTTCGTGAATAGTCACATACATTACATACATACATACATATACTGCTAAAAACATAACCCTTTTGGCATTGCCGTAGTCGAGTAAAAAGTCAGAGGACTGTATTTGATGGTTTTCCTTCGAAAAGGCTTATGTCCAGCAATGGAAAAATGCAGCTTGATAGATTGTATGGGGCGGGCGATGGAGGGAGCTATATAATATGTTCGGAGTATCCCTGCGAGCTCAAATTAGAAGTGAGGAGATCCGTAGGAGAATCAAAGTCACCGACATAGCTCAGCGAGTCGCGATACTGAAGTGTAAATGGGCGAGGTACATAGTTCGATATTTAGTACAAGAGCTGATCGTCGCTGGGGTCCCAAGGTGCTGGAGCGGCGACTCCGCTCCGGTAAGCGCAGTGTTGGCAGACCCCCCACCCAGGTGGACAGACGACATCAAACGAGTCGCAGGGAGCCGCTGGATTCAGGCGGCTTAAGACTGAGGCCTGTAGAAGTCTGTACAAGAGACCTTTGTCCAGCAGTTGACGTCTATTGGTCGACAAAGACGAAGAAGTCTTCTTCTTCTTTGTCGGTTTGGACAAATTGGCTAGCACAAGTTTTCATGAAGACATTTACCTAGTTTAGGTACATTATTTATTTCTAGTGCTAACTAAATTATTGTCTCCAAGGCATGTTATTTAAATGACGCACCGAGAAAATTAGCCCAGAGACCGTTTACTGGCATAATCGTCTTGTTAACAACGTTTATTTAAAAAGAAAAACCAAGGAAAACTAACTTTTCATACTTTAGACTGTAGGTACTCTGTGACTGCAGTAGTGGTATTCTCTAAAAATCGGCCAAGTGCGAGTCGGGCCTCGCTCTTTTAGGGTTCCGTACATATGACCAAATCATTTTTTTAAAACTAGATACATATTTAGATATTATCTTTGTTCTTAGAAAGTACTAAATTAGCATATTATGGGGAAAAATGCTCGTTTATTTTGGTCACAACTTACAAACCGCATAATATATATTTGAAAAAAATATATATTTGAACTCGACTTAATGAGCTCTAGACAATGACACCCCACATGCCAGGGTAAAAAAATATAATGTTATTTCGACTCCTTTCCCACATGTATGGGGAGCCCCCTTTATTTTTTAATTTAATTTTAATTTTTTTTTTGTTGTTATGGCGGCAACAGAAATACACAGTCTATTACGGTTTACGAGATACAGCCCGCTGACAGACGGACGGACGGACGGACGGTCGGACAGCGGGGGCTTAGTAACAGGGTCCCGTTGGCACCCTTTGGCTACAGAACCCTAAAAATGATTGCATCGCAATGACCTCTGATTGGCTGGTGCTCTCTCGCTATTGGTTAAAATGCATTGCAGCAGCAAAAACGCCGTTTTAGCCAATCAGTCATTGCAATCGTTACAGCGATGCAATGATTTTTAAGAGAATACCACAACAGGGTAATACTCTATCTTTGCCAACACATTTGGGCTACAGTGCCTTATGACAGTGCCACAATGTTAAGTATGTACTTATCTGTTCAGGTAGACAAAATTGGAACTAAAGCCGCTATTTTGAAAGTTGGGTACACCGATACTTGATGCTGCAGCATCAGCTCAAGGTTACCATGCCTTGGAAATAATCCGAAGTAACAGTACACCCAAATCAACCGCACCAGTGAAAGCTTGTAATGATTTGCTGATCTTCAAACGCCTAAGCAGATCTTCAAAAGTTATATAGCTAAGATCCACCTTGATTACATTAGCTTTCAAAAAGAAAAACCCGTCAGTTGGAGAGGCCGCCACGAGGGAACAGATATACACACAGTTACAAAAGTTAAACTAATACCTAATAGCGGTTTTTAAAATATCAACAATAAATTACATACTTTGTATAATGGCGCGGGAGTTTGAAGTCGGTTTTTTAAAAAGAATTTTTTATTTTAAATTATGTATATTTGAGACTATGTAATGACTAATGACTAATGATACCAAGTAATAACATAGGTAATAATTTGTATTTTGTGTTTCGAATAAAGCAATTGCAGTTGCGTTTGTTGCTCATTATCAAAAGAATCGGCTTTCCGAACCGGTGGTAATCTTGACTTATCATAAGAGCCACAAGTTGGCTTACTTGAAAATTTATTTCCAATTTGAATCTTGTCATTACATTCTAAATCCCGTTTCAAGCAGTTAAAAATTACCATTTAAGGGACTTCAATTTAAAAAATTAGGCTTTCCAATTCTGTTTTTACCAGACTAAGGCAAAGCCAAAAAAAGTGTTATCATTTTAGCAGGAAGTGCCTAAATTACTGAGCCGATTTTGATGAACGAGGTGTCAATAGATTCGTTATAATGATCCGGGTGATGGCTGCATTTTATATTAAAATCAATACGGATGTTACTGGTTACATCCAATTTTCCGTAGTCAGTTTACAGTTTTAAACTTTTTTCTTTTTCACGTATTTATAGACTTCATCCGCGTGGATTTAGTTTTTAAAATCCCTCGGTAAATCTTTGATTTTCCGGGAGAAAAAGTAGCCTATGTCACTCTCCAGGTCCTCAACTATACCGATGCAAAAAATCACGTCGATCCGTAGCTTTGTTGCGGCGTGATTGAAGGACAAACCAACAAACCCACAAACACACTTTCGCGTTTATAATATTAGTATGATTAGAAACTTTAGAGGCTTTTGTGATAGGTTGGTATAATTGCAAGGGAGGCACCGGTATGTGTTCGGAAGACATCTCAAAGCCTTCCAATATGCGCTGAGGGTGGCCATCGAGGGGGTTTTAGTAGGTAAAAATCCTACATAACCCGATATTCTCCCTCAGGATATCGGGTATCTTAAGAAGATTTTCCCTCCGTTAACAAAAAACAAAAGGTATAATTGATACTTTTCATGCTCCTAGTGAACTGAAGAACTTTCAAAAAAGTGACTTACTAATTTAAATACGAAAGTGTTTGTTGGTTTGTCCTTCAATCATGCAGCCACAGAGTAACTGATCGACGTGATTTTTTGCGTAGATATAGTTGAAGACTTGGAGAGTGACATAGGCTACCTTTCATCCCGGCAATACAGAGGGTTCCCGCGGTATTTTTAAAATCACAACGCGGACAAATTCGCAGTTAGAAACGAGTATAATACATATTATTTAAAGCAGCAGCATAGTGGTCAGGACTGTGGTGTACTGTTCGGGGGATCGCAGGTTCGATCCCGGGCACGTACCTCTGAATTTTCAGAGTTATGTGCGATTAAGCAATTAAATATCACATGTTTGAACGGTGAAGGAAAACATCGTGAGGAAACCTGCACACCTGAGAGTTCATAATGTTTTCAAAGATGTATGAAATATCCCAATTCGCATTGGGCCAGTGTGGTGGACTGTGGCCTATAACCCTTCTCTGAGAGGAGACTTGTGCTCAGTAGTGAGCCGTTGATGGGTTGCTGATGATGATATTTATACGAATTAGAAAAAAAAATTAACAAAACTCACCTGATATTCAAGCAAATCCATATTCCCGAAATGCACTTAAAAACTAGAATAAATTAAACTTAAAACACTTATATTGCACTTAAATCAGACTGTCCACAGAGTGGGTTATAATATTGCACACATTTCATAATCAGGTACGTCGGGACGATTAAAAAAAAAATAATATTGTCGGGACTACATTATCTGTTTAAAAAAAAAACGAACTGTCACTTTTCTCGCGCGTTCCATTTTCGAAGTCCGCGGCGTCCGCGAGCGTCCGCGCACCGCGCTGGTATACCGTAACCAGTAACGACTCTCTTAAAAACTTAAAGCTAATATGCGACTGTGAAATCGCCAGAATCGGACATTTTCTAACGGTAAAGCCGTAAGGAGAACTAAGCCGTTGCTTTCTTTAACACTCAAACAGTCGCGCTTCGCTTTGTGACGCAAATTGCCGCTTCCGGGTCCACCGGACCCAGCTGTGGGATTATCTAATAATAAAAAAATCCGACTCCAAACGCCACTACAAAGTGTGAAATAATTTTAGTTTGTACACGACTTCACGTGCGGGCCTAAATAGTACCTATCTACCATTAAACCGATGCGCAACGCTAGCACGACTTCAAAATACGTCAAACTAACATTATGATTTTATACTTTGTAGTGGCATTAGAAGTCATTTAAAAGAATTTTAATATTAAGTATTATTATTTTAAGCTTTTTAGTGTAGGTTCATGGAATCAATCAACACATTCTCGAGCGATTTACTCTTATTCCTTGAGGAGTTCCGTACCAAACAAAAAGAGAATTTTCAAAAGCCATTCATAATTGGTGAAGTAATCGCGTAATAAACATACAAAAAAAACACATATAAAAGTAGCCTTTGTCACTCTCCAGGACCTAAAATATACCATGCAAAAATGATGATCCGTAGTTCTTTTGCGGCGTGATCGATGGAAAAACCAACAAACAAGCACACTTTTACCCTTTTGTCTATGCCGTAGTCAGGTAAACATACAGAGGCCTGGGTCCGATGGACCCATTAGCCATTAGCGACTGCTTGAGTGTTAACTTGGAAGCAATTACATGTACGTCAATTTCGTATAACTTTTATTATAATGTTGTCTGCCACATGCGACTCTGTCACGTATTCAGTAGGGACGTAGAATCAAAACAGCGTATATGTATATTGGTAAGTTGATGTTCTTTTTGATTGATTGTTAATCGTTAATTTAATCTGCACTAATAGAAATGTAAAATTAATTTATGTCAGTGCATTTTTTTATTTATTTTGATTTTTTGGATAACTAACTACCTAGTTACCGTATTAAAAGATTGTGACGATGTTTAACACTTTTAGTCAAAAAAAGTTTCTATGCCGTTTTACTTTAATTTTCACGCTCGCTTCGTTCACGAGTTTTGTTCAGTGTGGATTTGTACCTTCTTTTCATGGACTACTTTATATTTTCTTTAAATCTTTCAAAAAATTATCTCATGTAGGCCAACATGTGGACAATACTGTAAGTCTGTAACGTACCTACTATTTATTTTAAACTGCTCAAACCTACTACGGCTTTTGAAAAAAAAAAAAAAAGAAAAATACTTCGTAAAATATTTGAAGTACCTATAACTTTAAATCATATATGGTAGCGAACTAGTGAAAGTTTAAGCTATTAAGCTATAAGTACTTATTAAAAGCGTGTTAAAGTTAACACTAAGTATAGATGTCACAGTTTAGCAACCGTACAGTTCGGAAACAGAGCATCTACACGTGCTGGGTGACTTGGTCACTGCCGTGCTATTTCTATTGTAGACTATAATACACTTTGTGTCTGTATTACAAATGTTATCCCTACTACTATCCTAATAAAATTATAAATGTGAAATTGTTATAGTTGGTTTGTCCTTCAATCACAGAGCAACGGAGCAACGAGTCGTAATTTTTTGCATGGGTATAGTTGAGGATCTGGAGAGTAACATAGGCTCCTTTTTATCGCGGAAGATCAAAGAGTTCCCACGTGATTTTTGAAAACTAAATCAACGCGGATGAAGTCACGGGTATTAGCTAGTTATCGTTTTACCCACGATGTCTTACTTCACCGTTGAAACATGTGATATTTAATTGCTTAAACGCAAATAACTTCGAAAAGTCAGAGGTGCGTGCCCGGGATCGAACCTACGACCCCTGAATAGGAGACCGCAGTCCTGACCACTATGCTGCTGCAGTGCAGTGGTTAACACTAGGCTATCACTGCTTACCTACTGTCAGTAAAAGTTAACTTGGCAGTTAAATTTAACTTAAACTTACGAATATCAGCATAACTGTTCTAAAATCTAGGAATTAGAACCAGATTAATTGTAGCTGTGAGAAGACTGAGGAGTTCAACCGATTTAAATGTGGGTTAGTAGATACTTTAATGGTGGCATTTTTTTAATGTCATTCTATTCGGCTAAAGCTAAATTTTTTTTCATTACAAAATAGCCCTGTACTGCGATCTCACCTGATGGTAAGTAACGATGCAGTCTAAGATGGTAGCTGGCTAATTTGGAAGTAGTTAAGGCAGTTTTAATAAAAGCTATATCCCCCTATCCTTACTTTACTACCTACCTATCCTATAATTATAGCCTATCCCATACATTTTAATTAAAGTCATAATCCTAATCGATTTCGCTTATCATAAATATATGGCTTGATATGGATAAATCGCTTGGTGGCACGTCTGTGACGGTAGAGTAGTAACTAGCCACGGCCAAAGCCTCCCAGAGCAGAACCGTTTCAGAAGTTAGAAATTTTGGTTTTCGCAGACTTCACACACATTTGAGAACATCATGGAGAAGTCTCTAAACTCATTCATTTCATGGCATTAGCGTCAAAGTTAAATAAACCATAACAGTATTGAATTAGAACTCAATTTCGTGTAAGCAATCTTTTAAGTTTATGTAAGTAAGATACGCTCCATAACGCTCCATGCTAAAATCGGTTGTACTGAATGTGTGACTTTAAATCAATACAATCAAGGATTATTTTGCTTTGACGCTAATGCCATCGAGTGCGAGTGCGATCGGTAGAATAACCTTTAGACAATTGGTACTCTGATTTTGGAAATGTTCCACTAAACTAGCGGCACGCTATGATGGCCGGTTTGACACATTACAATAGTGATGTGGAATGTCAATTTATTCTCGAACAAAAAACAATTAAGTTTTGTTTTTGTACCTGATTAAATAGGTTTAATAAAACAAAAATGTATATGTTTATTTAATTTATTTGAACGAACTGAATATTTGAATGAAAATGAATATACATACTTTATATGCACACAAGAAACATATGAATACAAAAGATACCAAAAAAGGTGCCACAAAAGGCCATAATTAATCAGATTCGTCCATACTACTATTTTCACTGTCGTCACTGCTATCATCACCTACATTAATAATTATATGTTCGTTTTCTATAATATTATCTATTTTCACATCTCTTTCATAATCTTCCCTTATTAATTTAACAGTTCTATTCACAACCTTTTCCCAGTCTCCTTTAGTCACATGTTCACAAGCTTCTTCTAATAATTTAAGCATTTTTTTTGTGGTAAATGGGGGTTCTGTATTGTGTCTTGCAGCATATCCCTTAATTTGAGCCCACACCAACTCAATCGCATTATACTCACAATGGTAAGGCGGTAACCGTATAACTCTGTGCCCATGTTCTAATGCTATTTCGTCAATGACGTATCGGATCTTGGTTGGTTTGTTTTCTTTTAAAAGACGTACTAATTCCGCTTTTAACATATTCATGTTTGCATCTACGCCATTTTTACGAAGCCATGCGACGATATCAGCTTTCTTTTGGGATTGGGCAGGTGGCTTGTCAATTTGCATCGAGTGGTATGGGGCGTTGTCCATAATTATAATAGATGGTTCAGGGAGGCTACACAACATTGAGGTAAACCATTCAGTAAACTTTTCTCCATTCATGTCTTCATGATAGTCTCCAGTGGTTTTTGACGCAAAAGCCATGAGAGAACCTTCGACAAACCCGTTGATGGTTCCGGCGTGACAAATTATAAGTCGCGATCCTTTTCCTACAGGAACTTTGGAAGTAGATGCTGCTGTGTCATCGTTCCAAGAACGGCCTACAGTATGGTTAGCATTAAGCCATGTTTCATCCAAGAACACAACATTTTGCCAATTTTTGATTTCTTTCACTTGCCGTAAAAAAGTATACCTTGCCATCGCTATATCAAATCTTTCCATCAATATTTTGCGTTTGTTACATTTTTTGTATCGAAATCCAATGGTCTTCAAAATCTTCGTTAAAGAACTTTCCCCACCGAAGAATAATCCAGCTTCCTTCAGTGAATGCACCAACTTTTTTCTTGTTGGATACTCCTTCTGTAAATAGTAGCCGTAAACATGTCTTCGGATAGCATCGGCATCAAAGCTATCGATGCCTACGACTGGTTTTGCTCGTTTTCTCTTTTTTGGTGTGTGAAGTTTATTTTCTTCTGTGCCAGTCTCGCCATATTTTTTTTTAGTTATCCGTCTAACAGTCCGTTGTCCAATATTAAGCGCATCAGCTACGCGTTCAACCACTGACGTTATAGGTAAAATTGGCCCTCCATTTTGAGCTTCACGATCGAAATAGTTACGAAGGCGTATTACGAACTCACGTGTCTGACTATTTAGAACAGTTCTCTGCGTACGTTCGGTCATATCGACGAAATCCACAACAAAGGGCTTGAACAGAGTCCAAATTAACGAGCAAGGGTCAACAGTAATGCAGTATCAATATTTGAAATCCAAAGCCAGGTCAAAACTATATCACAATCGCATTGCACTGACAGTTTATACTTTTCGAAGCAACGTCAATTCGAAACTGCTTTGTTTTGCATTGAGCATTGACGCGAGTTTGCCGGAGGTAGTAGTTGTGCTAGCCAGCGATCCTATGTGACGATCGTATTAGATTCCATTTTTAAAAATTTTCAATTTAGAAAACCAAATGCCGAGTTGTGGTATATATCATATAAAAATAAAAATTTTACCTTTTGTATGAAACAGCTGATATTTTTTTGCGATTTCAGAGGTTTGTCCACATAGTGAAAATTGTTCATATTCACAAGTACATTCACCCCTTAAATGGTGCAAACTGATTTTTCTACACTTGTATACATTTTAGAAATCAATTTAATAAATAAATTTTGAGTCCTAAACCTAAAACTACATTCGATAAAATTTATGAATCTCTGCACATCACTATCGTCAATAAAGTAATACAATTATTTCCTTCAAAGTCGTTATCAATTAATACGGAACTTCATGAGCGGACAAACGTCAAACCGGCCATCATAGCGTGCCGCTAGTGTAATGAATTAGACCGACGATATGATTCGAACCCCGAACCGAAATGACTACCAAAGTCTAACAACTAGACTATCACCGCTATACGCATTCTCAAAATTACCGACATACCATAAAAGCTACCTACTTAAAAGCAATGCTTTGCCCGGGATCAGAACCCGTTACCTTGTACTTGACAATGTCATTACTCTTGTCATAACTATGTCCGACAAAAAGCGCGTGCGATCTCTGATCGATAATGATCCATGGATGTATAGATCATTTGCACGCGTCGATCATGGTTTTGATTATGTTGTGTTGGTATTTTTACCCAACTACAGCAAAGTCAAAAGGATGGATTATGATTTTTAATCGACTTCAGAAAAGGATGAGGTTCTCAATTCGTCGGAATCTTTTTTTATTTATGTACTCGTATGTAACCGACGATGAAACGAAAATGTAACCTATGACACCCGGACCAACGAATGTCGTGTCGTGTCGTCCCATCGGACTATGAGTAAGAGAAATTATAGTGCACATTGTGCACTATAATATCTCCAGCGCGATAGCTAATATGAGGGAATAGATAGTGCACCTATGTTTATGCACACACTACTGTGCACTAAAAAATATCCCGCGCAGATGGCTTATCTTTCTGGAAATTGACCGCCATGACCAGATTCAGTTGGGACTTGGGCGGACATTATTATTATTTATCTATACTAATATTATAAAGAGGAAAGATTTTTTTGTTTGTTTGTTTGTTCGTACCGAATAAGCTCTGTAACTACTGGACCGATTTTAACCATTTTTTCACCAATAGAAAGCTAAGTTATCAGGAAGTAAAATAAGCTATAATTTATTGTCAAAAAATTAGAGATCCTTAAGAAAATTGCAATCTATACTAATATTATAAAGAGGAAAGATTTTTGTTTGTTTGTACCGAATAGGCTCTGTAACTACTGGACCGATTTTAACCATTTTTTCACCAATAGAAAGGTAAGTTATCTGGAAGTAACATATAGGCTATAATTTATTGTCAAAAAATTAGAGATCCTTAAGGAAATTGCAATAATGCAACCCAAGGTAGCAACATTTTGCCTATAAAATGCATTATTTGGCGTGTGCTGAGAAAACTATTGATGATACATAAAAATTATGTACTAAGTACATGATTAAAGTATCTACTCATTATTTTCTACAAAAAAGTGCCCGAGGGAATATATCTAACTATCATATTTAAGTCACAATAGTAGCTTTTGTGTTCTAAAATTTAGATTGCCCTTACTATCGTAGTATTAATTCTTCCTTACTAATACATATTATAAATAGTGTGTTTGTTTGTTGGTTTGTCCGTCAATCACACTGCAACAAAGCTACGGATTGACATGATTTTTTGGATAGGTATAGTTGAGAACCTGGAGGGTTACATAGGCATCCCGGAAAATCAATGAGTTCCCGCGGGATAAAGACCAAATCCACGCGGATGAAGTCGCGGGCATCAGCTAGTAATAATATAATTCTAATACGAATTACATTTAAGGAATAAATATTATAATCGAAAGAAAGTTATCATCGTGCCTATACATAGAACGCCTTGCTACGCTTACGTATTGATGTTGCTATTTAATCTATAAACACGACATTCCTAAAGGTGACCAGGACCTACACTATCATCACATATAGCATTATATATTTCAAAATTGTTTCGAGATACCTAATGAAAATCTAAGTGCCGATTTCACCAACGTCGAGTCTCGTTTACCAGAGAAATAAATTGGGTGTTCTGACAGTTTTTGTGTAGAAAATCTGCCAAAATATAAAATTTACACTCGAATAAGACTTATTTTGTTAAAAACGGCCTTTAAAGTTATTATTGTAATGTTGACATTGTATGACATGCCAAAACAATTATAAAATACCTACTACTGCTTTAGGTGTTGATTGTATAAATTGTGCAACTATAAATAAATAATCAAAGGGCCTAAATCTAAACACACGGCACAGATCACAATTGCCCTATCTACGCCACTCTAGCTACAACATAATCAAGTATAATGCTCACAAGTGAATAGCGTCGTAATTGCTGACCCCGAAGCGATCTATAGATCCCCGTCGATCTATAGATCAATGATCGATAATAAACCGCAAGAAAGTACGACATGGTTCCTTTGAATTGAGCTACAAGTTATTATGTGTCGTTGGAACTTCTAGCGGAATTTGATGGACTTTGGAACGTTCTCTAGAACATTCTATTCTCATCTGAAATGACTGCTTTTTTAAGATTACAAAGAGAATTTTTTTAAGCTTTTGCATAGCTTATATCGCGAGCTTTGAACTAGGACAAACATTTTGAGCGCGGCGACCGAATCAAGAAATTCCGTAACGAAAAAAAACCTAACACCGTCGTTCAGTAAGCGTTCAACATTTTAGAGATTCACAAGTAGCTCTGTTTGGCGCAGTGAGCGAGCGGCCGCTTACTTTAGATGTCGCAGGTTCGAATCTCACTTGCGAAGTAGTGTAAGGTTACGTTGTATTTGTGGGGGTAGAATGTGATTTTAAGTGTATTTTATAAAAACAATACTGCATTTTAGTCGTCCATTTCCGTCAACATTCGATAAATAGTTGCTAATATGAGTATGTCATTATACTACTGTCATGATAGTCAGTATACAATGTCAATATACCTTAACCACGTGACCTGTCAACATATTATAAATACCAGTGTACCTCGTCGAAACGGGCAGTCTTTCTGTGAGTTGAGTGGACGCTAGGCGCGGTGAAAGTACTTAAGCCAGATGGGCAATATTGCAATTAAATAAAGTATGAGAATGTGAAGTTGGTGTTTCTCTCACGTCCAGAATAGGAGTGATCCTACATCTCAGAAGTGAAGATACCACGTCCTCAATATTTTCAAAGGAAAAAAATGATGAAAAAGGTTGGAACGAGAGGTACAACAAAAACGGAAATTCTTCGGCAACACGAGAAAAGCTCACGGCGGACATCAACTGAGAGGCGGCACGCGGCGTGCAGATACCCATATATCCGGCTGTCATCAGCCGGATACCTAACGCTGGGTCGGAGGCGCTGCGCCGGAGTAACGGAGTGCGACGAGGAAAAATGGACCGCGGTCGTCGCTCATCTCACATCAGGTCATGTAGTCTTTCCTTTTTCTTCCAATTATGTTGTTAAATATGCAGTCTTTAAAAGTGGTTGATAAAATGCATTGAATCAGAGCTTTAAATGTGTTTGATATGATGCCTGCAGAATACGTTCGCCACTGGAACAGTTTTTGAAACGTTTTTGTAAAATTAAACTTTGAAAAACGTTTTTCTCAAATATTACTGAACCAAACATTCAACCAAACGGGGCATAATATTTTTCTAAATTATAATTAATATTACCCTCTATTAATTAAATCTAAATTACTGCGTATATCAAAAAAATATATAAATAGGTATTAATATTAGTTGAACAGTGTCCTATACTTTAGCGAATTCTTTGTAGATATTTCATGAACTGGCTAGAATAATTAATTTATTCCGTCCCGATAATCATAATATTTTCTAGTTTGAATAGATTCGCGTCGCGATTTTCTCGAGCTGTCTACACAAAAGTGTTGGATTAAATAATTTAGAATCCAGAAAATAAGTTTTGTTGGTAGATGACCGTCATTAACTTGACTGAAGGCAAGATTGCCCATTACTGTGATCATGGCGTAGATGATATAGCTTTATTTACTTATTCATCAGTATTAGGGACTTTACTTTAGGGTATGACATAGCTATAGGGTTGATGAAGCTGTTAGTTTGCGACCATTGGGGTGAGCGTGCTGCCATGGCGTAAATGATACAGTTAAAGAGTTTATGAAGCTATTAGTTTGCGACCATTGGAGTGAGCGTGCTGCCATGGCGTAGATGATATAGCTTTATTTACTTATTCATCAGTATTAGGGACTTTACTTTAGGGTATGACATAGCTATAGGGTTGATGAGGCTGTTAGTTTGCGACCATTGGAGTGAGCGTGCTGCCATGGCGTAAATGATACAGTTAAAGAGTTTATGAAGCTGTTAGTTTGCGACCATTGGAGTGAGCGTGCTGCCATGGCGTAGATGATATAGCTTTATTTACTTATTCATCAGTATTAGGGACTTTACTTTAGGGTATGACATAGCTATAGGGTTGATGAGGCTGTTAGTTTGCGACCATTGGAGTGAGCGTGCTGCCATGGCGTAAATGATACAGATAAAGAGTTTATGAAGCTATTAGTTTGCGACCATTGGAGTGAGCGTGCTGCCATGGCGTAGATGATGTAGCTTTATTTACTTATTCATCAGTATTAGGGACTTTACTTTAGGGTATGACATAGCTATAGAGTTGATGAGGCTGTTAGTTTGCGACCATTGGAGTGAGCGTGCTGCCATGGCGTAAATGATACAGATAAAGAGTTTGTGAAGCTATTAGTTTGCGACCATTGGAGTGAGCGTGCTGCCATGGCGTAGATGATATAGCTTTATTTACTTATTCATCAGTATTAGGGACTTTACTTTAGGGTATGACATAGCTATAGAGTTGATGAGGCTGTTAGTTTGCGACCATTGGAGTGAGCGTGCTGCCATGGCGTAAATGATACAGATAGAGTTTATGAAGCTGTTAGTTTGCGACCATTGGGGTGAGCGTGCTGCCATGGCGTAGATGATATAGCTTTATTTACTTATTCATCAGTATTAGGGACTTTTCTTTAGGGTTCAAGCAGTGTAGTTAATGACTATTAGGGACTATAAATAAGAATTGATCGATTAAGTTGTAATTAAGAGACGTTATTTTAGTGTAACTAGGAATTGTAACTAGTAAATTGATTGATTTAGTTGTAGCATAGAAAAGTCTATGAGAATTGATCTGAGAATTGATTAGCTGAATTAGCTTTGTCTGCTCATCTTAAGATTTATTGCATTGTTAGTAGATATTCATCTTTAGAACTTCCCCTCATTGTGGAAGCACTGCATGCATAGCATAGTATTTATATTTTATTGTCATGTAAACTTGTATTGATGTTTTGAAAAGAGCAACCGCCGAGTTTCTTGCTGGTTCTTCTCGGTAGGAAAGGCATTCCGAACCAGTGGTAGAGTCAAACGAAAAGGCAAGCGTACACTCAACACACACACAAAAAAAAAAAAACTTTTTTGAGATTATTATTTTGGTTCATTAAAGTAAAATAGATTTTGATAAACCGTACTAACGCAACAATGTAGTTCGGTTGTAAACTAGAATTGAAATCAAAATCCGTACTTTAGAAAGATTAAGTTTTTAAATTAACTCATTTGATGGGGTTTTGTACATTTCGTTTTACACATCCACCTAAGGCCTAATGTAAGGTTATCACTTGATTCGTGTATGGGGGCATACACGATGTCAGGATGGTCGAATGTAAGGTTACGTTGTATTTGTGGGGGTAGAATGTGATTTTAAGTGTATTTTATAAAAACAATACTGCATTTTAGTCGTCCATTTCCGTCAACATTCGATAAATAGTTGCTAATATGAGTATGTCATTATACTACTGTCATGATAGTCAGTATACAATGTCAATATACCTTAACCACGTGACCTGTCAACATATTATAAATACCAGTGTACCTCGTCGAAACGGGCAGTCTTTCTGTGAGTTGAGTGGACGCTAGGCGCGGTGAAAGTACTTAAGCCAGATGGGCAATATTGCAATTAAATAAAGTATGAGAATGTGAAGTTGGTGTTTCTCTCACGTCCAGAATAGGAGTGATCCTACAGTAGTGACAGTGCGCTTTTCTTGTTTGTTTGTTTTTTAATTATTTTTTTGCATAATTTTTTTTTATGCAAAAAAAAACAACATTGCATAAATATTATAATTTCATAAATTGATAAAAATTCTATGCAATAGCTTTACCGCGGCAGTCCCCGAGTGCCACTTAATTTTTTTTATTATTATTACAAAATAGGCTTGCTCTTGACGACAATCAATGACTGAAAGCACTGATGAGATCTATGTTGGAGCGCGCTTGCCTGGAAAATACAAATACCTATTCACTATTGCCTTGAAGGTAGGGGAGAGCGGGGCTAAAAGTTACCGAGGTAAGTTGTTCCGATGGAAATAACTCTGCAAGAAAAAGTGATAATAATATTAAGTAAACACGTTGTGAAATGAAATGCCACAGCGCACCGACGGCAGCCGTCTTAAGTACGCCAGCGGCACCCGGAACATAAGAACGACAGTACGTGTGTCGCTGGGTCACGAAAGTAAATATTTTCGTATTTGGTATTTCTGGTATCTCACGAATTTCAATAATTAGCCTTTAGTGTTTTAGTGTTTTTATGTAAGGCTTTATTTACTATTTTAATACACTAGGCGTAAATTACGTATGTTTCGTAACCTAACCTATATCTTGGTTTTTTTTAAACACGCGTGATTGGGGCTAGATGTTCCTTTTTTCGGGGGCAAGTTGTTCCGAGGTCCAACTTGCCCCAATTCATTTGTACCTACAATAGAATCCATTTTTTTATCTTTTGTAGAATGCGGACTTATATCCGAAAATTAACACAAGGTTCTGTGTCACAGAAGTTGATGCAAAAAGCAGTAGATGCAGTTATCAAAGATGGAAGGAAAATAAAAACCGTTGCCAAAGTGTTAGATATTTGTCATGAATCTGATTTTGTACAGATTCGTCAAAAAGATAAATAAATAAATAAAATAAATAAAAATTTAGAAAAATTTGAAATTTGTTAAAGTGAGCATTAACAATGAAGAAGATAGAAAAGGTAAAGTAAAAGGGAAGGAGAACACAGCAAGGAAATGGAAAAAGCTAAGGCAAAGGAAAGGGGAAGTCTGTGAAACGGCATATTTTACAAATGAGTAGTGCAAGTTCTGACTGTGAAGAGGACAGTTTAGAGTATTATTGTCTAGTGTGCTGTGACATTTACTCTAATTCACGTTCTGGAGAAGATTTGGTTCAATGTCAAGTATGTAAGAACTGGGCCTAATCCAAATGTAGGCAGAATCAAAACTTAACCTACCTATGCCCGAAAAGGTATATTTTCTGAAGATTGATTAATTATAAGATTATGTTTTTTCTGCCTATGACGGCAATGTTTTCAGCTTGAGATAAGGCAATATTATAGAAGACTGAATTAATTTTCAAGGCTGATCAGCTGCAAGTTATTTGATAAGCTGTAAATTGCTCAATGGTTAAAAATATTTAGTACAAATTATAGTTACTTGGTAAAACATATAAAAATGTTTACCTGATGATTTGTAAGATTTTTTTGATTATTGCTTTAATAAAGACACTTAGTTTAATGATTTTTTGATTTTTTATTTCTCCTAATAGCCTTAACGGACGTGATAACAACTTACCCCGGCTTGTTAACAACTTGCCCCAAGTCGGGGTATGTTGTTACTTTCTGACTTTACGCATTAAAAAATTAATGAAAAAAAAATCTCGCAAAAAACGACCCAAGTAACTGCCTTAATATCAAAGTAACATATGTAAGTTGATTTTGATCGCATTGTATGAATTCTAAAATAAAGTTTTCGTAACAAATTTTGAGGTTAACTAAAAATCGGAACTTTTAGCCCCGCTCTCCCCTACTCAAATTTTATACGTGGCAGGAAAGAAGGCCAAGTCTGAGCTATACTGACCTTGGCTAGACTGAGCAAATGGCACAGGCCGGTGTCGGGCAGCAGCGACACCGGTGCGATCAGTCTAGCCCTGCGATGACCAACACGCCTGCCCAGCGTGGTCAGATAGCTTCATCATTAACAACCCATCAACGGCTCACTACTGAGTCAGGTCTCCTTTCAGAGAAGGATTATAGGCCATAGTCCACCACGCTGGCCCAATGCGAATTGGGGGACAGATAGCTTAGATAGTACTTAATTGCATATATGGGGAAAACATGATCGTTTGTTTTGGTCACAACTTACAAATCGCACTATCTAAATCGGTGTTTTCCGTATTTGTTATTTAAATAAACTATATAGTACATAATATACACAAATTTCAAAACCTAACAATGTAGTTAGTTTTGAGATAGACTCCGCAACAAAAATAATCTAAAACCAACACTTTGACGGCCCCCCATTTCATCATTTTTGTACCTAAATTATAATAAAAATTATATATTTTGAACTCTACCTAATGAGTACCAAGGTAAAAAAATAATATTTTATATCGAATCCTTTTTCATAGATTTCCATACATGACCCCCTTTAATTTTAATTTAATTTAATTTTTATTATTTGTCGTTACAGCGGCAATAGAAATGCACACTGAAAATTTCAACTGTACCTATTACGGTTTACGAGATACATCCCGCTGACCCGTTGGCACCCTTTGGCTACGGAACCTTAAAAAACAAGTTTTTAACTACCTATATTGAAATATAGTACTAACTGCAGTTCTCGTAATTGAAATTCAGACGTCAGTTTCAGTGCCATCTTTAACCGTGGAATAAATCGGGCGTTCCGACAGTTATACTATTGAAAAAATTATGCTCGGATAAGACTTATTTTACGTGGGAGAAATCGGCCCTAATAACTCGTTTCAATTTTTTGAAGTTAAATACTGACATAATATAGGTATTGTTTACAATTTTATGAAGAATACCTACTTTCTTTTATTTTTCACTAAGGAATATTAATTCTTTTCAAAAGCTCTTTATAACTCTCAAGAGAAAACCATACAAAAATAATATCCACCACAAAATACAATTATTTAACATAAATTTTCTGTACAAAGAATTATGATGCCTATATCTATGGTGTTATGTATAAAAATCGTATGAAACTGTGTCAACCAAAAAGGATACCGCCCTATTCCCTAGTGATTAGAATTTTACAATTTATAATAATTAATGGATAGAAGAGCTACCGGACGCCATTTTGTTTAGAAAGGATTGCTTTTTGTTGAATTGTACTGAATTTTTTGTTTGGCTGCCACATGGTATTTGTTTGAAAAATACCGATTCCGATTTAAAGTCCCACTATGCTTTTCCTAATAGGTACATAAAATAATAATCTTACTACAGCAAGTACAAAATAAGTGAAACTGTGTTTGTTTGTTGGTTTGTCCTTCAATCACGCAGCAACGGATCGAAGTGATATTTTGCATGGGTATAGTTGAGGACCTGGAGAGTGGCATAGGCTACTATCGACGTGATTTTTTGCATGGGTATAGTTGAGGACCTTTAGAGTGACATAGGCTACTTTTTATCCCGGAAAATCAAAGAGTTCCCGAGGGATTTTAAAAACTAAATCCACGCAGACGAAGTCGCGGGTATCACCTAGTAGACAATAAATTTAATTCTAAGTGTATCCGGACTTTCCTTGTGTCCTCCATCTGCGAGCTTCCGTAACGAATAAATAAAGAAGCCAATATTTACAAACAAAGCGGTCATATTTACAACACCCCTCATTTTCGTAGGGGGTTAAAACACAATTAGCGGCATTTGCCAACCCCCCACACAATAGCAGTGTGGGGGCGCGGGTCACAAAAACCAAGTACCTACCTGCAACAACAAGCCACAGACTGTCAGCGCGTCATTTGTCAAAATTGAAGCTTTTTTTTTTTTTCACCCATCGGATGCACCGCCATTATAATGTTCAAACTTCAATGGAATCCGATCAAAGCAGCCAATCTCTACCCACAGAGATTAGACGGCGCGTGAGATATTATAGTGCTCAAGCGTGTGCACAAACAGTCTATTCCCTCACTCTCATAGTCCGTAAATCCGACACGATCGGAGAAATATCACAGTACCGACGGCTTTACGTGCTCTCCGAGTCAAGGGTATCTAACACTCCATCTACTCACTTCCTAGCTTCGAGTTATTACTGAGAATTTCTTGATAGACAAGTGTAAATTGAAAATTTAAAACACCCCCGACATGTGCATGTAAGATCATAACCTGCAAGGTACCTCATTGAAACTAGTCTATTGAACCCAAATACGATACTTATGTCTGCTGTGAGTTTTCGAAGAGTCGGGTTCTCTGGAGACCATTCTGGTTGCAGCATCAGGTCGAAGTTACCAATTAATTGTCATTTAACGATTATACTGACACGCATGCATGAAGCACTTAATCGAGTAGTCATACGCCAAAAATGCCTTACATCATTTTGGAAAAGAGCTGTACTCTTACACTGCTGGACCGATATTAACCAAACGTAGCTAAGAACCACCGCAAGGAAACTGGCTTTCAAATGAAAAAACAGCATCGAAATCGGTCCATCCGTTTGAGAGCTACGATGCCACACACACACACACACACACACACACACACACACACACACACACACAGCAGACAGATATCGACGTCAATTTTATAACACCCCTCTTTTTGCGTCGGGGTTAAAACACCACTACATTTTTCGGCCGAACGACGCGGGAACTGAAGCCGGGACTTCGTCATCCGAAAGTCAATTTTATTTATTACTACATATTGGACCTACACCTCTACACACGTTATATAGGATGTTTCTACAATTTAAATCGTGTGTCCGTTTAAATTGTAGAAACATCCTATATAGTGTGTAGAGGTGTAGGTGATCGTATAACAATTTGTCATCCATACAACGCAGGTGGCCAGGCGTCACCTGTCACGATGTCGTAATGACATTAGTCATTTTGACTGTCGCCTTGCCGACCGCGTTAGATAAAAAACCTACACCAACATATAACAAGAAAAAACTTAAAAACAACTGTAAATTGAAAACACCCCCGCGACATGTGAATCTATGGCCGGACTATGTACGATATACCTGACACCCTGTTACTCTCTGCTGGTCCATTATAGATCCTCCACTTCAATCCTCGATCATCATCTATCTAACGCCTACTCATTGAGACCATTCTAATGAGCCCAAACATACTATATCTGCTGTAAGTTGCTGAGGAGTTGGGTTTCAGACTACTTGATGCTGCAGCATCAGCTCAAGGCTACAATGCCTTGGAAATAATCCGAAGTAACAGTACACCTTTCAAATCAATCGCACCAGTAAAAGCTTGTAAGACCCTTTATTTAATAAAGTAAGAAATGAGCTGATGATCTTCAAACGCCTGAATCTCATCTTCATAAATTACCTATAGCTGCGATCCATGTCGATCACGTCAGCTCAGCGTTTAGCAGAAAGCCTCAATGGCCCAACGGTTAAAGGTGCGGACTGAAAACTGAAAGGTTGCAGGTTCGAATCCCACCCGTTGCACTATTGTCGTACCCACTCCAAACACAAGCTTTCCGCTTATTTGGAGGGAAGAGGAGGATATGAGTCAACTTCAACTGGGCTGATATTCTTTAAAAAAAAAAGCTTTCAAACAAAAAAAACCGCATCAAAATCGGTCCAATCGTTAGGGAGCTACGAGGGAACAGATCGACACACAGATACACAGATAGACACGTCAAACTTAGAACACCCCGTTTTTTTCGTCGGGTGTTAACTCTATACCGACTTAAATCACAACCCTCGGCTTTGCCGTCGTCGGTTAAAGAGCATAGTATCCCAGACGATCGCATCTCACAAAGATGCTGAGTGTCCGTCAGATGAGAGATAACTTGTCGGCGAGAACAAACGTAGAGATCGGCGGGCGTCGATAAAATCACTAATCAAAGAAATGTAAGAAGAAATTGTTAGAATACAAGATGGAAATTCCTAGTTAATATCCGACCAGCATATAGATAGGCTCAGGTGTGACTCCCAGTTAAGTAAATTTTTGAAAATTCATACATAAATAATTGTTATTTATTACCATTTTTAATAGACTTCAAAAAGGACTTCTCAATTCGTCGGAATCTTTTTTTTTTTCTTTTTTTTATGTATGTTCACCGATTACTTGAAGACGCCTGAACCGATTTGGGAAATTCTTTTTTTGTTTCAAAGGGTATAATACTTCCCAGGTGATCCCATTGAAATTTTATCGAAATCGGTCAAATTCAAATTCAAATTCAAAATTATTTATTTCATGTAGGTCAACCTGTGGCTCTTATGACACGTCAAGATTCTACCACCGCACCGGTTCGGAAAGCGGATTCTGCTGAGAAGAGCCAGCAAGAAACTCAGCATTTGCTCTTTTCAAAATAATCATTTTACAATATTAATAAGTAGCTATTACATTGTAATAAGTTTTTATACTATCTTGTGGGCAGCTGGATGGCAAGCTGATTTAACCCGTGCATCTTTGTTAGAATAGAATATGACATTTCCACAAAACGTACTACAATTCAATTCATGTCAAAGACGGGCAGACAGAAAGTAGCCCCATTCCCGCCGGCGGCACCCGTTCGGTCGAGCGGTATTTAAAATATCAACAATAAATTATATACTTTGTAGTGGCGCGGGCGTTAGAAGTATTAAATTATAGCAATTAAATGTCACATGCTTTAACGGTGAAGGAAAACATCGTGAGGAAACCTGCACACCTGAGAGTTCTTCATAATATTCTCAAAGTGTGTAGAGTCGACCAATGATAAAATTGAATAGTCAGGGTGTTGGATAACTAGATAATGCCAGTGACTTCGTCCGCATGGATTATTATTTTGATTTCCGCGGGAACTCTTTAATTTTCCGGGATAAAATGTAGCCGGTATGTTAATCCTCGGTATGAGCTATCTCCATACCAAATTGCAGCCAAATCGGTTCATTCGCTGGGGCTTGAAGGAGAAATAAACATCCATACATCCATCCATCGGCCATCCTCATAATCTTTCGCACTAAAGTTTTAGTAGGATTATTTAAAGACTTTAGAATGTGCCGATTTCACTAACATCGAGTGGTGTTTAAACGAGGAATAAACTGGGCGTTCTAACAGTTTTTGTATTGAAAGTACTGTCAAAATATCTTCACGCTCAGTTAAGACTTATTTTACGTTGGTGAAATCGGCCCCAAGACATTTCACATTTCAATATCTGGAACCATAACCTCAGAGTACAGCCATGAAGTAGGTAATTAACATTGACATATCCAAATGACAGGAACGCATGACCATAGACTATTAACTATCCTCATGACAAACCGTTGGCCTCTAGGAATAATGTTGGTCTATGGCACCTGCGAGAATGGGGCTGCTTTCTGTCTGCCCGTCTTAACATGTATTTACCTAATTTTAGAACCTACGCATTATTGGAACTTCCCCTTATTGTGGAAATACTCTATTCTGTTCTATCAAGTTGCAAGGGATAAATCGACTTGGCATCCTGCTGTCCACAAGATAGTATAAAAAACTTATATAACTAAAATGATTATTTTGAAAAGAGCAACTGCTGAGTTTCTTGCCGGCTCTTCTCAGCAGAATCCGCTTTCCGAACCGGTGGTAGAGTCATGACCACAGGTTGGCCTACGTGAAATAAATAATTTTTAATTTTTGAATTTATTTAGGCTATTTGACAACCCTACCAAAGTAGGTATACATTTTGCGCAGCCTTTAGAAGCTTTTTAATCATGTGGCGGTACATAGGCTCATATTGTAAATAGGCATACTTCATGACTCAGGTTATCAGGCATTGAATGCAGGTACCCTGTAATGACTAAGAGGTTTCCGCCCCGCCTACCCATGCAGCTGTCAGTCCGTCTGTCCGTTCCCCCCTTTCTCGGCAACTCATGATTTCGCGATGCGATCGATATTTAAATGGATATCCTTTATGATTCGCGGTGCATTCTAAATGCAATTTATATTTTGTACTTACTGAGTATTTATGCGATGATAATTAAAAAGCTGTGATAGCCTAGTGGTTAGGACTTAGGTCTCCTTTTCGTGGGGTCTGGAGTTCGATTCCAGGCTCTAACTTTTCGAAGTATTGCTTTATCGGTGAAATTTTTTTTTTTTTTTTTTTTTAATTTATTTAATCATGCTAATTACAAAATGGATCATAAGATATTTTCTCGCCAAACTGGTGGGCCAGTTTGTTGGCGAGGTGGCGCTCTATACTAATAATAGTTACGTTTAATGGTTATTGAATTATTATGTACATGCTTTTAACCTTAGAACTATATCCTATACTACTAACTTAATTTTAATAATTTAATAATAAAAAATAAAAATAAAAAATATAAACATAAATAAACCAGTTTAACAAGTCTAATTTAGTCAGTTAGAGAGTCCCCAAGTAAGTGTTCCTTTAACCTCTTCTTGAGGACTCTCTCACAGACCCTGTCGATATCCTCCCCAACCCAACCGATTGTATTGAATATTTTAGGAACTACATAGGCGCTTATCCTTCTACCGTAGTAGTTATACATTTTTGGCACTAAAAATCTCTTTAAAAATCTGCACGCCTGAAAGTTCTGATGGGTTAAGATAAATGAAATGAATGAAGGGGTTTTTAAAATCCCTCGGGAACTCCATTTTTCCGGGATAAAAAGTAGCCTATGTCACTCTCCAGGTCCTCAACTATACCCATGCAAAAAATCACGTCGATCCGTAGCCCTGTTGCGGCGTGATTAAAGGACAAACCAACAAACAAACACACTTTCGCATTTATAATATTAGTATGACTAGTATGATGTAGTCTATGTCACCCGAATCATAATAACGCATTGATTGGCACTTTATTAGTTAAAATCGGCTCAGTAGTTAAGGCACTACGATGGATCATAAGTAATTAAGAGTCACATCATACTTACTAATATTATAAATGCGAATGTGTTTTTTTCTTGGTTTGGTGGTTTGTCCTTCAATCACGTCGTAACAGGGCGGATCGAAGTGATTTTTTGCGTGGGTATAGTTGAGGACCTGGAGAGTGCCATACTACTCATTATCGCAGTAAAACAAGGGTCTCCCGCTGGATTTTTTAAAACTCCACCCGGACAAAGTTGCGAGCATTATTTCAGCATCATCATCATGATCATCATCATCAGCAACCCATTAACGGTTCAATACCGAGCGCAGGTCTTCTCTCAGAGAAGGGTTAATACGTTAGGCCATAGACCACCACGCTGGCCCAACACAAATTGGCAGCCTTCACACACCTTTAAGCATTATTTAGTCTGGTATAAATTATAAACGTTTTAAGTATAAAACTCCAAACTAATAAATTCCAGCCCCGCTTATTAAATTGTAATCCGTTTGCCCGCTCCAATGTTTGTCTAAGCGGAGAATTTAAACATTTTCAAGTGATCGACGCGTTGGACGAAAACGGTAGCTAAAACCAAAATAGTGATGTACTCAAGGTCGATGAAATGTATCGACTAAAATTTTTAAACAAATATTAATTTTGAAGATAGTGTTTTTCCTGGTTTTCCACACCAACCCCACAAAGACTTATTCGTGGGGTTGAGTATATTATGCTTTTACAACATGATTCCGAAAGAATTTTTAGATTTGGCATTAGGCTAAACAATGTGTAAAAAGCACATTTATTTAGCCAATGTTATAAAACAATTCCTTTTAATGGAAAAGTTATATGGAAGCACTAATAGCTGTTATAGCTGCCCACAACATTATTGTGAAGGCTCACAGTATACTGTAACTTTCGCGATTTAAAAAAGAATAATTGCCGGTTCAAGTTAGTTAAGTTTCTTGTCTGGTAATTTTGCCCACGTTTATTTTGGCTATGTTTTAGTTAGTGCAAAATTGAGCGATAATACAATTAGTTTTATCGACCACTCTCAACTGACATCGTCCCATCACTACTAATAATAAAATTTATGACAAAAACTCGAATTTACGGAATGCCTTATTTACTTAGGATCCAAACTAAATACATGCTGCCCGAGACGAGAGTCGAAAATATCAAGTGGCTTTTTTACATCGACTGACTCAGATATGAAACTATTTTTATATTTTAAGATTGAATATTTGGGGCATATCCAAAAAATTAATTCTAACGTAGTTTTCGGGTATTCTTACCTCATTTTTTTTTATTCATTAATCATCTCAAATCATCTGGGCACAGAATAAGAAGGGTTTAGTTTAGGCCATAAGTCCACCACGCTGGCCAAGTAAGAATTTGCAGATTTAATTTTTTTTTTGATTTGCAGATAATTTAATTTAATTTTTTTTTAAAGAATATCTGCCAAATTGAAGCTGACTCATATCCTCCTCTCCCCTCCAAATAAGCGGAAAGCTTGTGTTAGGAGTGGGTACGACAATAGTGCAACGGGTGGGATTCGAACCTGTGACCTTTCAGTTTTCAGTCCGCACCTTTAACCGTTGGGCTATTATATTATATATTGAGGCTTATACTTATTAGTATGTATCTATTAGCGTGTATGCATGTGTAATTAATATTATTTCCCCGTCTCTCAGTACATTATGGTCTCTAGTATAGGTTGCCTGGAAGAGATCACTATTAGTGATAAGGCCGCTTTTTGTATTAAATTGTTTCTTTACTTATATATTTTTGTGTTCTTGTATGCTATTGCATACAAAAGCAATTTTAATTTAATTTAAATTTAATAAAAAGAGCAAATTTAATTTTATTTATTTATTTATACAACTCTATTGAGTTGTATAAATAAATAAATAAAATAAATACTTGATTTTTTAAAATTATTTATACTTATTCTATTTTTAATTTATTATAAGGAAAAAGTGTTTGACTGACTGACTGATTTATCAATGCACAGCTTAAACCACTAGACGGATCGGGCTGAAATTTGGCATACAAGTAGCCCATTATAACGTAGGCATCCTCTAAGAAAGGATTTTTGAAAATTCAACCCCAAAAGGGGTAAAATAGGGGTTTCAAAAATCGAACTTAACCTGAGCGAAGCTGCGAGTATAAGTTAGTGTTAAGTATAATTCCTGTAAACATAGTTGTAATTATTTTTATTTATATCTACTTAGCAAGCAAGCACTGAAATACCAATAAATAAAATCAAAATGGCGCCAAACTACAAATTGATTAACCAAAAATAGAAATAAAAACTTTACCGTCAAACAAGGTTGAACATTGTTAACGGTCAAGTTAAGGATCAAAACATTCGAAAAAAGACAAAAAAAAGTCAAATGTTAGGTGATAAATGATTTGATGTCGCAGGTTCAGATACCACACACGGTGACGGCAAACAGTTAAGAGAATAATCTATACTTATAAAAAGACTCGTCCTGACTGACTGACTGACTGATCTATCAACGGACAACCTAAACCATGGGAGTTAGAAACTAGAAATTTTGACAGTAGGTTCTTTTAATGTCGTAGGCACCCACTAAGACTGGAATCACATCTGATTTGCATTTTGTCCATACAAAACCACCTATGGTACGAGAAGGTGCAGCCTACGATGGAGCGCGCTTGCTTAGAACATACTTACCTATTTAAACTTGATTTAAAGGTACCCAATTTCAGGCGTACTTTTGTAGTCTACAACTATGTTTTGAAGTCAGCCTGAACAATATAATGTAGTCTTACCTGGTTGTGGTAGTGCGCCAGCGGGTGATGCGGCACATGCCGCATCGCCGGGTGCAGCATCTCGCTCGTGCTGCTGCCCTCTACCGCCTGCAAGAGAGGGACCGACATATCAATATTTTTATAGATACTTAAAATGATTGCTACCATGATGATCGCAATCACCTCTGATTGACTGTTCTTCTTCTTCTTCATCATCAACCGATAGATGTCCACTGCTGGACAAAGGTCACTTTCATGGACTTCCACAAGCCTCGGTCTTGCGTCGCCTGCATCCAGTGGCTTCATGCGATTGGCTTAACTCTCTCGCTGTTGGTTAAAAACACTGATGTGCAGCAAGAATTCAAAAATTCAAAATTATTTATTTCACGTAGACCAACCTGTGGCTCTTATGACACGTCATGACTCTACCACCGGTTCGGTAGGCGAATTCTGCTGAGAAGAGCCGGCAACAAACTCAGCAGTTGCTCTTTTCGAAATAATCATTAACAATATTATTATGTAGCTATTACATTGTAATAAGTTTTTATTACTCTTGTGGGCAGCTGGATGCCAGCTTAACCCATGCAACTTTGTTAGAATAGAATATAATATTTCCACAATGAGGGGAAGTTCCAAAAAAAAAAGTACTACAAAACAATTCATGTTAAGACGGGCAGACAGAAAGTAGCCCCATTCCTGCCGGAGGCACCCATTCGCGATGCCATATACCTACTTATTCCGCCAATTCAGAGGTGATTGCGATCGTCACACTAATGCTATCATTTTTAGACAATCCCACAGGTAAAGAAACTAGCTTCATCTTCATCATCCTCACACACTTTTGGGAACATTATGGAGAAGGAGAACTCTCAGGCGTGCAGGTTTCCTCGCGATGTTTATCTTCACTGTTAAAGCAAGCAATATGAATTTACTTGATTGAAACCATTTTCGCGCTGTGAACAGTTACGAGTGTCCAAGGAACTAAAATTAGTGAGGGCACTAGTTAGCCACTGATAATTGGTTCTTTTTGGCATTTTCTGCATCCCTTAAGGCGACGCATTGATAAACAATTGTTTCAAAAAATCGAGTACCGCTCTCTCTCTCGTACTCCCCGCTCACCCTGACTTGTTTTACGCGTCGCACTCGACCGGACCGTGCCAGCGGGTGACTTTGACTGGGTTTTTATTTAATTACTCATAACATAAGCATAAAATAAAATAACTTCTCGGTCTATGAAATAGAATAGCGGTCTGGCTATTTTATTCGCAAAAAATAATAGGATGTTGTCGCTGATAATTCCAAGCATTTGAACTTTTTTGGTGTGAAGTTTGTACTTTTTTTTTTAAATAAGTCAGACTATTTTTAAAAATTGTGTCCGGTTTAGGAAATTATACAGGCTTTCCCCTTTTTTAAGATATTTTTAAAATTCTAATTATATAATTAATTGCACTCACACTACGCATTCAAAAGTACTCGTTTTCGTGTTTTTTGGTTCAAGGTTCCATCTTAATTAATAGTTCCAGAGACACTCGTATGTCAAATGTGGCGCTTCAAATCGATCCATAACAATTTAAGCTGTCATTTGTCTATGGACAGCCAGTCCAGTGTTAACCACAGATTAATTATAGAGGGCAGTGAGTGCGTACTTTGACTTAAGTACCTGCTTGAGGCCGAGTTAAATCCAGACAGAACTCGAGCAGAGTGAGAGTAAGATTTTTGAGTTTCAGCTTTAGACTAAATAATAATTAACCAGACGGGCAACGAGAAAGTTAAAAGAGATTGAAAAAAAAAATCCTCTTCAGAACTCTACATAAATTAAATAAAATCAATTTAAATAAAAAACTAAAGTATTATTATCCAACACAAGAAATCGCAAGGAAAGTAAAATTCATTGCAAATCGAAAGTAAACTAACTACAGCAAATCTCCAAATTAAAAGTCTCAGCGCCCGAAAGCGCTGATTGGTGATGACGCGGCAGCCATCTTGTGACGTCACGATGACTATCGATTGTCCGACGACGCTAGATTACGCCCATGTGGCTCTTACAAGTCTAAACTCTACCACCGGTTTGGAGAGCAGATTGAAGAGCAGGCAACAAAGTCAGTAGTTGCACTTTTCAAAACAAAGTGTTACTATAACATTATGTAGATGTAAAACTCAAATAAATTGACAGGTCTAAATCTAGTGCTATCCTTCACTGCAGCGAGCATTATGAGCGGGACAGCACGAGATTTAGACCTGTCAGTTTAGTTAAGAGTTTGTAATACATAAGCATCAGCCACATTGTGCAATGTTTACTGCCGGCCAAAGTTTTACAACTGTACGTAATATACTTCATATCCACAATCCAGGATACATTGAACCCTTAAAGGTCGATAGGGATTGTATATTTACGTTCAGGATAGTAGTCGGTCACCGTGACGTCACAAGATGGCCGCCGCGTCATCGCCGATCAGCGCTTTTACACCTAATTGTAAGGTTTACAGGTCTCCTCAAATTGAGACATTTTAGTAGTAACGAATAATATAAGAGTAAATAAAGCTGTATGAGTTACGTAGCAGTGCTAGCCAAGTGGTTAGGATTGCGGTCTCCTGTTCGACGTTTCGCAGGTTCGATCCCCGGCACACACCCTCTGACTTTTCGAAGCTTCGTGCGTTTAAGCAATTCAATATCACATGCTTCCACGGTGAAGGAAAACATCTTGAGGGAACCTGCACGCCTGGGAGTTCTCCATAATGTTCTCAAAGGTGTGTGAATTCTGCCAATTCGCATTGGGCCATTAGCGTTCTGGTGGACTATCGTACTAATATTATAAATGCGAAAGTGTGTTTGTTTGTTGTTCTGTCCTTCAATCATGCCGCAACGGAGCTACGGATCGACGTGGTTTTTTGCATGGGTACAGTTGAGGACCTGAACAGTGTAATAGGCTACTATTAATCCAATCACAATATATTTATAACAACATAATATTTGTCAGACAAAATATTTTGAGTTACAAAAAAAAGGGTGATTTACACGATAGGCAGGTTAGAGATCCAAATAGGCTCGTGATTCCTCGACTGCGCCTCAAGAGGGTCCGAAAGACATTTGTGGGAATGGGCGTGACGTTCTATAATAAAATTCCACAGTCGATCTTAGACTTGCCTTTACACACGTTTAAGAAAGCAATTAAAACTTCTCTCATGGAAAAAGCATATTATTCAATTGAAGACTATATTAATGACAAAAAAGCGTGGATATAACTCGATCCAGCGATTCATGAGACAGTACAGACATAGCACAGGATTATTTTATTATTATTTTGTTACACAGGTTGATTATCAACCTGTGTAACAAAATAATCCTGTGCTATTCAGTGTTTCTACTTTATTTGTGTCTAAGTGATGTCTTAAAATGAGCATTTGAATATTAGTTTCAATTCGATGCCTTAAGATGGGTAGCCTAAGTATGTCACGCACTCTTTAAACATTTCTGTGGTGGTGTCGTGTGATGCGGGTTGTTACGTTCCCTCAAATATGGCTGAGCGAAGCAATGGCTGGGTCATGCGTCATGCTCGTGAACGGGTGCCACCGGCGGGAAAAGTAGCCCCACTTTATGTCTGCCCATCTTAAGATAGAAGTTAGTCGGTATGCATTTTTGGAACTTTCCACATTGTGGAAACACTGTATATAGCATAGTATTTACTGTATTGTAAATTTGTTTTGAAAAGAGCAACCGCCGAGTTTCTTGCTGGTTCTTCTCGACAAGAAAGGCATTCCAAGTGGTAGATTCATCAACTATTCAAAAGCACTTGTAAAAGTTTATTTGAATAAAAAATATTTCTATTCTATTCTATTCTATTCTATACTATTTATCCCGGAAAATCAGATTTCCCAAGGGATTTTAAAAACTAAATCCACGCGGACGAAGTCGCGGGCATTTGCTAGTGGCTTATAACCCTTCTCTAAGAGAACTGCGACGAATAGTGAGTCTTTAAGTTAGCAAGAAAAGGTTAGATTTATTTTGCTATAATACACCAACAGAAAAAATCTGTATCGTCAAACATGCAGTAACGCTCACCTTCCCAAGCAAGTAAGGAAGCAAAGTTCCCAGGCAATGCCACCACCAAAGCAAGAAAAGGTTAGAATTATTTTGCTGATATGAGTGGGAGTGGCATTGCTTGCTTGGGAACTTTGCTTTCTTGCTTGCTTGGAAAGGTGAGCGGTGCTTAGCTTGTTACTGCATTTTTAACCCTACAGATTTTTTCTGTTGGCGGATTACAGCAAAATAATTCTAACCTTTTCTTGCTAATTGGGTATTTGACTGATATTTTTTATTTATTTAAAATAACGTTTTTAAATATCTTATTACAATACCATTTCTCTTTTTTAAATATCTTTACTAGTTTCGTAATTATAAGCTGTTTTACTGTGATTGTATCTGTCTCTTTCTAAAACGATATTTTCTATGGAGCGTGTATGGAGCTCACATGGTGAGTTGTGACGTCACACTTGAGTAGGGTAGACTGGGTACGGTTGTAACAATTTCTCTTTGAACACCCACAGCATTGCCAATATTGCTATAAACAACGATTATAGCATTTGAGATGAAAGCCAGGTTATTTTTATTTAAATGAATATCAAAATCACATGCACAGGTGCAACAATTTAGCAGAAATGGGTAGTTTTATTGAGCGTATGCGATTGTTACAATCGACCCCATACCAGGGGCAGTTGTAACAGTGATGGGGGACAGTTGTAACAAGCAGAAACAATACAGAATTGAAGTATTTAAACCAACTTTACTATTTAAAAACACTAAAAAGTACTTTACCTAATATCGCCATATCTTTAACAGTTTAACAGGTACATTTTTAACAGTTATTTAGGTAATTTTTGGAATAAAAATAAATTAACAAAAATAGATATTAATTCGCCTATACATCGGTACTCAATCAGTCTTACCAAACGAACATAATCTCTAATTATTATTATAAAAACAAAATTAAATAGTCAATAAATCTAAGTTTAAACTGAAATCAACAAACAATTATTTTTCGCTATACTTAATCAGACTCTCTGCAGTTATGGCATATGTAATATATTCTACCCCCATCTGTACCCTTGACATTGGACCCAACGCTCTCCAGACCGACTTGTTGAATAAGTTTTCAGGCAAAGAAAGCAATAATATTCTTCATCTTCTTAAGAATCTGGTGGTGTATTAGATTTATTTTTCTTTCTTTAACCTTCACCTTTCCCTTTGCATTGGTTTGTCTTGCCACTAGATTCAGGTTTTCTTCGTTTTCTTATTTTTCAATCTTTTCTGCCGCTCTGCATATTCTCTTCTAACAGCTTTCTTTTCAGGAGTGCCTATCTGTGTAAATTGCTGATTTTTAGGTTTTTCGACCTCTGGTTCTTATTTTCCTAGGAGGAGCTTTGAGGAAAGGCCGTAATGCCTCAGGTGCGAACTCAAATGTTCTGCTTGTGGACGGAATAGGTTCTGATTGCTCATGAACAGCAGACTCATTTCATCATAGCGTTCTTGTACAACAATATGTCGCTTTCACCTCTCGAAGTCTTTTTTAAGCGTTTTCTATGCATGTGCAATGCAAAAATATAATAAAACTAATGTTACAACCGTACCCACCACCTCTTTTGGCAATAAAAAGGACACAGGCATGAGGCCTAATTACGTATACAAAAACGAACCAGCTTATTATAATCTCTAAAATATAAAATTCTCGTGTCACAATGTTCGTTCCCATACTCCTCCGAAACGGTTTGACCGATTCTCATGAAATTTTGTGAGCATATCGAGTAGGTCTGAGAATCGGCCAACATCTATTTTTCATACCCCTAAATGATAAGGGTGACCAACCACTAAATATTTTTGCTGGCGGTACGAAGTTCGCGGGGTCAGCTAGTAATCTCTAAAATACAACAATTGCGTATGTTAATACTCAAATATGAAAATTATATTAGTAGTCACGCTATATCGTAAAGAAATTCATCAAAAATACTTACTTTTAGTTGACAAAACACAATGGGCTTACGTTTAAACTTTAAACGTTATAAGTGCGCAGAGTGCGACGCAACACTGGGAATCATATTGGCACTTGAAATCCGCGTGCCTCTCCCCTTGTACCCTTTCCTGTGCTGTGTATACTTTCAGAAATATTTGAGTTGTTTTAACCGTACCCCGTTACAACCGTACCCAGTCTACCCTAGCGCTCTCTCTGTCTAACAGGAAACTTTAAAGCTCTAAATCTTATTTGTTTTTGGACCGATTTATTTTCTGATTTTACAAATGTTATTCTTACATATTACATTTTCGATTATAAATAATGAACATCAACATTTTGACTACAGTCAAATACCCAATTATCAACTTCCGCAAAGTAACGCTTCTATCCAAGACTTTAAGGTGTTGCTGATGATGATGAACACGCAGTTCCATTTACCTGAGTCTGCTCATCCTTGGTGTCCGCCTCGTCCCCGAGCTCGACGAGCTGGAGAGCCTCTTCCAGGAGGTCGAAGCGCTCCTCGCTGACCAGGTCGCGCGGCAGCTCCCCCTGGATCACGTATTCACCTGGAACAGACGGGACTCTTGTAGCATTACAGACTCTTCATCAAGAAATCCCTACTTCCCTACTATCATATTATAAATGCGAAAGTGTGCTTGTTTTTTGGTCTGTCCTTCAATCACGCCGCAACAGAGCTACCGCAGAAAAAAGTCGAAAAAGAGAAGCCGCAGGAAAAAGCTAGAGATATAATTATGTACAATTTATAGAACCTATGTCATCCTCGAACTCTTGCGAAAAAAGCTTACATGGAGTTCGCGAACGATTCCCACACAAGTTTTGATTAATCAAAGCACACAAGCCTGCCCCCTAGCCATATTACATAGGTGTCGTAACTATTCTCTTTCTATGATCGTTAACGCTTTAGAGCAGGCGTTCCCAAAGTTTATTTGATCACACCACCTTTCTGAAAGGATAGGCGAACTTTGGGAAGCCCTTCTTTAGAGGAAGCGATCTTAGAAAAGATTAATTGGTAGCCAAGTCGACACAACGTTCCCGATCGCTCATTCTATATAGTGGAGCGAAGGACCGATCTAGAACGTTGCGTCGATTTGGCTACCAATTTTATTAATCGTTTCTAAGATCGCTTCCTCTAAAGCAGGGGTTCATAAGCCGAGGCGTGATAAAAAAAAACTCTAAAGCGTTAACGATCATAGAAAGAGAATAGATACGTCACACGACACATAAAATATGTAACTTGGCTGAAAGGTATAGAAAATCTAAAAAAAAACATAATTTGATAAACTAACCCAATCGGTATTAAAATTAAAATTACGAATTTTTACTTGCAAAGCCACTAACTACATCACTAAACCAGAAAAGCCCAAAATTAACAATCAAAACGTTTTGTATTGACTACCGTAGAGTTCTTATCACCGATTCATTAAGGTTTAAAAGGTTTTAAGACTTAACTGCCGAAGGCTTTCACAGTTAAAAGGATTATGGTATTTGTCGATTATTGTACGGTCAACCGTTCGCTGAGGATGCGTGGATGAATTATTGTCATTTTATTTTTGTTGAGATGCGGGCGCTTTTGTTTAAAGACTTCTGTTTGGGAAGGGTTTCAGGATTTTGTGTTAAAAGTCTGCCTTATATTTTGACGAGTTTATGCCCACGACTGATTTAGACTCAGGCGGCGCAAGACCGAGGCCTGTGGAAGTGCATGCAAGAGACCTTTGTCCAGCAGTGGACATCTATGGGTTGACAAGGAAAAAGAAGTCTTTGTCCCATGAGAATGTCTTTAAGTCTTCTAATTGACACCGTAGGTAAACGAGAAATAAAAAAAAGGCTCGTGATTCATCAAATACGCCTCAAGAAAATCCGAAAGTCGTTTGTGGGAATGGGTGAGACGTTCTATCATAAAATTTCAGAGTCAATGTTAGACTTGCCTTTACAGTAGTTACACAATTAAAAATGTTTATAAAAAAGGCATATTATACAATTGAACATTATTATAATGATGATCAATAAGCGTGGATATGACACACTCCAGCAATTCATGACTTTTAGTGCATATTTCACCAAGTCGGGTGACGTTTAACCGAAGAGTAAATTAGACGTTCTGACAGATTTGTACAAAAAAATCTGTCAAAAAATATTTTACGCATTTACTTAAACTTACTTACTAGAATGCAAAATTGCACAGACCTATAAAATTTTAGGGCCCTAAAATTTGTCAGATCAGCAGACCAAAACAAAAGTCAACTCACAAAAATTAAAACTGAAAAATCACTATCAGCACCACTCAATCTTATCAATATAATCACAGCATTAACATTTAGAAACGTCAACTTTTTCTAAGATGAGAAGAAAAAAAAGTGTGACATTCCCAAAAAAAAAAAAACGGTCAACCACAGTGGCAATTGTGGGCAGTAGGTAAGTACAATAGCCCGTTTTGGGTTAATCCTTTCATTGTCACATTTTTTTTGCTAACGGTACTCTAAGACGGGAATTTTTGAAGGATTTATGGCTCCCGACTACTTGTTAATTAGATGCATTTGGAGATGGCGACATCAAGGTGACACGTTTCTTGTGACGAACGTGTTTTTTTCGATGACAGTGTACATATAAGCGCTTAAGGTGGATTATACGGGTCTGCCCGCGAAATTCAAATTTAATTAGGTTTTTCCCATTTTGTAAACTAATACGACAAAGTAGGCTTATATGGCATTCTAATTGCGCCAGTAGTTTTATCATCTTCACAGGTTTACATAAAAATCTTTACTTGAAAGTGACCAGTTTAAGAAATTAATCAAAATACCGAGTTGGACGTGAGTTACTCACAAATTAGTCAGATTTGGGAATTTATAATTTCTGAATTGTCTCTGTTCTGGTCTGGTGGGAGGCTTTGGCCGTAGCTAGTTACCACCCTACCGAGACGTGCCGCCAAGCGATTTAGCGTTCCGGCACGATGGCGTGTAGAAACTGATTAGGGGTGAGTATTAGTTGAAAGAATGTACACTGCCCCTATCCAAGTTGGGCTACTATCTTAAACTGCATCGTCACTTACCATCAGGTGAAATCGCAATCAAGGACTAGCTTGTCATCGAATAAAAGAAATAACTCAGCTGATATTCTTAAAAAAAATTAAGTGGCACTCGGGGACTGCCGCTTTAAAGCTATTGCATAGCATTTTTTATCAACTTATACAATTATAATATTTATTTTTGCATGATAAAAATTATGCAAAAAAAATTTAAAAAACAAACAAACAAGAAAAGCGAACTGTCACTACTTCGCGAGTGAGATTCGAACCTGCGACATCATACACCATACGGTAAAGAAAGCGGCCGCTCGCCCACTGCGCCAAATAGAGCTACTTGAGAACCTCTAAAATGTTGAACGCTTCCTGAACGACGGTGTTAGGTTTTTTTTCGTTACGGGATTTCTTGATTTGGTCGCAGCGCTCAAACTGTTTGTCCTAGTTCAAAGCCCGCGATAAAAGCTATGCAATAGCTTAAAAGTATCATTTTTCTACAATGGTTTCTTTAGCTCGTCTATATCTGGACAAAGGTATCTTGCATGGATTTAGGACAGTCTTAGGTCTTTCGCTGCCTGTATTCAGCGGCTCCTTACGAAATACGAATCGTCTAATGTCCTCATTGTCATTATCATTTCATTTCCATTTCGTTTCATACTGTTTAACGACTATAATACATTTCGACGTCTACCTATAGGGTAAAAAAAAGGCAAACTAAAATAATGTCCGCATGTATACATTTAGATACTGCGTGTCTAATTTTTCCTTATTTATAAACCTATTTCGTTCTCGCCGATTGGTCGAGCGTGAAGGACAAACCAATATGGCCGATACGTTTTTTTTTCTCTTTTTTTTCGTCTCCGGACGGAGGGATAATCGATTTAATTTGATGTGTTTTTTGTTCGTTATGTACCCATTTAAAAGGAAAATTTATTAAGTATAGGTATTTAATACTTACCTATATAAGTAGGAAAGATACCTACATATAGTTTTTTACAATCTTTGCGGTTGCTAATTTATCAATAGCAATATTATATAAATAAATTATTGACTATTCGCCAAATTAAGCAAGTTATTGTTAGTGAGGTATAAGAAAAGCCGAAACATATTTAGGTATGATATACCTAATAGGTACAAGTTTAAATTGAAAATTTAAAACACCCCCGACATGCGAATCTATGGCCGGACTATGTACGATATACCCAACATCCTGCTACCCAGTTTTCTGCGGCATCATCAGATCCTCCTCCTCAATCCTCGACCATCATCTATCTAGCACCTAGGTACTTATGAGACCATTCTAATGAGCCCAAACATACTATATCTGCTGTAAGTTGCTGAGGAGTTGGGTATCCCGCAGACTACTTGATGCTGCAGCATCAGCTCAAGGTTACCACGTCTTGGAAATAATCCGAAGTTACAGTACACCAAATTTCAAATCAATCGCACCAGTGAAAGCTTGTAAGATCCTTTAATCAAGTAGGATGAGCTGATGATCTTCAAACGCCTGAGCAGATCTTCATAAATTATAGCTAATATATATAGTAGGTATAGTATAGTTATATAGTTAGTTATACGGGTATAGTGAAGACGTGAAGAGTTAGGTTACATATAGGCTACTTTTATGCCGTAAATTAAAAGAGGTCTCGCAGGAATTCCGAAATCCACGCGGGCGTAATCGCAGGCTTCAATTAGTGTGACATAAGTTCAAAAAAATCTTGAATAACGATTTTATAAACTAGGTACTCTTTAAATGATTTGTAGCTGAAGTAAAATACATAATAGGCACTTTGTACATAAAATTGCTCGTATAGATCCATAGATCAATGATCTATAGATCGTATCGACTTCACTTTCGAGTCATTGTCAAGGCTACGGACTTTGTTGTCGGCGGAGGTTAGAGTGAGGTAACCATTTTTGTAACGCGTTAAACTTCTTTCAGCAATGTTGTTTAGAGGTGACTGATTTTTTACCCGTCTATACGGAAAAGGGAAGGGTTATGATTTTAGCAGCCTGTGTTATACTAGCTTTGGCCGCGGCTTCGTTCACGTTAAGTTCGATTTTTCAAACACCCATTTTACCCCTTAAAAAGCCTTTCTTAACGGATGCCTACGTCATACCTAATAGCTATCTGTATTCCAAATAACTCCCTAGCCAAATTACACTTCGTTGTATCTATTCTCTTTCTATGTTTGATAGTTAACGCTTTAGAGCAGGGGTTCCCAAAGTAATTTTATCACGTATCCTTCCTGAAAGGATAGGTGTGATAAAAACTTTGGGAACTTTTAAAAAGCTTTAGAGGAAGCGTGTATTCGTGTGCGTAAGCGTGTAATCGTTAATATTATATATACTAGTGGTTCGCCCCGAACTGAGACCTCGCGGTAACGGTATGCCATGATTATTCATTCAATCGATACATGATAACCAAAACTGACATTATTATTATGCCCGTTTTCACCAAACATACCTAAATCATCCCCTAAGTAGGAGTCTCTTAACGTAGGTAGCTCCTAAATACAATCCTAAGTCCTAACATCCGTCCCAATATCCTTTTAGGTGTCCCGTACAGGATCGTGATAAATAAGTTGACAGAAAACATCAATCACCTAACTTATAGGTAGCCCGTAAAGGTTAGGGAACGTTAGTGAAAACATTGAATTATTTATCAAACATTGAATTTAACTCGTAGTTCCATGGGAATAGTTACTGACTGCGCCATCTATTAGCATTATTGTGAAGCTATGTTGATGCTATATGAATTACTGACGCCCATTAAAAATTAAATAATCTCGTTTCTTTATAATATTCATATAATTTTAGTATTTGTTGTTCAAGTACAGGATATAAGTGACCTAAAAACATAAAATCAGTTTGAAAATCCATAGCGGATTTTTCTAGAGAGCGTCTTCAAGCGAGCGTATAAAATCGCCACTTTGAAAGCCCCCCATTTCGTCAATTTTAAGGGAAAAATTAAAAAAAAAATATTTTTGTACTCAGTTCAAAATTATCTTTAAAATGATACGTAACAATTTTATGTAACGCGATTTTTTTTTTTTACTTCGCATTCGCTTCTATGAGAGCCCCCCTGAAATAAAGATTTTTATAACTTTTTAAGCCATTTTCGGCTGGAGGCCATCGGTTTACATATTATATCTAAATTTGAAGTAATTACGTTCAGTAATTCAAAAGTTATAAGGCTCTGACAGACGGACGGACGGACGGACGGACGGACGGACAAGTGCAAATCGCCCTAGTTAACTCAAAGACCTTCGCTTCGCTCGGTCGAAAAGCGTGTAGCATGAATTCTATTACGTGGAGCGAAGGAGCGATCAAGAATGTTGTGTCGACTTGGCTACCAATTAATCGTTTCTAAGATCGCTTCCTCAAAAGTAGGGGTTCCCAAAGTTTTTATCACGCCTGCTATCGTTTCAGAAGGGCGGCGTGCTAAAAAAACTTTGGAAACCCCTGCTCTAAAGCGTCAACGATCATAGAAAGAGAATAGATACGACAATAAATATGTACCTAATATGGCTAGGGGGGCTCCGTCCAGTGGTTAGAGCTGTGCGTTGATTAGATCAGTCAGTCAGTCACCTTGTCCTTTTAATATATTTAGATAGATAGAAGATGTATGTACTCTATTTATGTACATATGTTCCAACGTAGCGCCTAAACTATCATGCCGATTTTGATGAATGAGGTGTCAATCGATTCGTGATGATGACCCGGGTGACGATGGCTACATTATATACGAACAAAATCAATATGACGGGTGTTACATTCTATAGAATACACATGTACACATGTACACCTGTATTCTATAGTACGTAATAGCACACACACACTTCACTTGCGTACGACTCTGTCCGTGGCTTACACACGACTGAGTCGGGAGTCCCCCCACCTAGTGGTGCCCGTATTTATGCGCCTCTATGTTTTGCTTCTAGTCGGGTTACAGTTTTTAGGTACCTACCTAAATTTCTCTCGTCTCGTCTTACCTAAAGTTCTTGTTATTACCAATCCCTTGACTATTTCCCCGTACCGTTGCCCGCCTAGAGTTAAATTTTTAAAAAATCACACGGGATTCCTTTTTTCCGAAAAAGCGCAAAAAATCACACGGGGACCCTTTATTTTTCGGAAAAAAAAACCTAAAAAAAAATCATTAAGTAGTAATGTTATAAATGCGAGTGTGTGTAGTATAATTGTTCGTTTGTTTGTGCTTTAATAACGCAGCAACCAACGGATCGACATTTTTTTTATAGGTAGGTATATAGGTAGATAGGTGAGGGGAGAGTGACATAGGCTACCTTTTATCCCGGAAAAACGGAGGGTGCTTATTGCTTAAGCCTATGTCACTCCTCACTATCAAAGTCCTTAACTTAACCTACCCATACAAAAGTCGGTTAAAAATCACGTCGGCGTCGATCCGTTGCTCCATTGCTGCGTGATTGAAAGACAAACCAACAAACACACTTTCGCATTTGTAATATTAGTAGATACCGAGATACTTAGTAAGGATATTATTAAGGTCTATGAAGGTTGTAGGTTTATAGACTGTAGCTTTTAGTAGGTGTAGGTATACTTATCCATTTGTTGACAATCCTGAATTAAAACATTCTATTACAAGTAGGTATTTTAGTCATTAGATGATTAGATGAGTAAGTAGGTACATATCTTTACAATACTTCTAATCTAATTCTCTTAACCGTGGGAAACGACTATATAATGCGTATAATTTCGGGTTACGCAGGTAAAGTTTTTATTTTTAAAAGTAGGTAATAATTTTCATTATTATATAATTAAAATAATTACGAGAAAAGAGAAAGAAAGTAGGTACGGTACATACATCAGACAGACAATTGAATTAAGTAATAAAAGAGGAGATTGCGATCGTGGCAATGGCGCGTAGAAACTGTTCAGGGGTATGGATTTAACTAAAACCTGCCATACCCCTTTTCAAGTTAGCCCGCTACCATCTTAGACTACATCGTCACTTACCATCAGGTGAGTCAAGGGCAATTTTGTCACAAATAAAAAATAAAGAAGTTTATTATTTCTATTACAATTACAGCTAAAGATTACACTATTAACATTATTTATCATAACAAAAGTTGTAAAAATGGTCTAGAATTAAAAAAGTTATATCTACACAATTATGTACATACCGCTAAAATAATAATAGCAATATAAAAACTGCAGGTAGTTAAAAAAAAGTTTCGAATTACTAAATATCCTTCTCGAAAAATTAAAAAAGCACCAATAGCATTCAAAAACCTAAAATGGTTACAACTTACAATAATTTCATATCCCACGGCGGCATCTCAAAGCGTGTGAGAGAGACAAAACATACACCTCTCTGTGTCTAGCCGGTAATAATTTACTGGAGCACAAAAAGCGTGGGGTGACTACAAACCACACGAGTAACCGAACAGAGAGGAAGCTTCCTAACAAGGGCGAAGAAGTATACCTATTCTGCTAGGGTTGTCACCTGATGCATGTCAACAATTTAAGGAAAAAATAAAAATATTTTAAAGTTTGTATAATTATGTATAATTTCAGTTAAATCCTGAACTTGAACAACAAATACTTAAATTAACAAAAATATAAAGAAACGATTTTTTTAATGAACATCAGTATTTTTGCCATAACTTCACAATTAATGTTAATAGGTGGCATCGTCATTTACTATCGACTATTATTATTATTACAAGCTTTTATTTAACTTGCAATGTATGTATGTATACACGGGTATATGTTTTAAACGTACATACATACATGTAAACATACATGTATCAAATCTTACAAGATGAGATAGAACCACTTTTCCGGTTGAGCTGAAATTTTGCGTGTATGTGTAAATCGGATGACCCTGCAATATTATTGGGATATAGAGCTGTTCTGATGATTGAGCTGGAAGATGGCTATAGGAACTCTATAAAAACTCACTAACTAAACTCACTAACTAAATATCGATTTTGAACGAAATCGGTCGAATAAGAAAGAATTTCAATATGGCGGTGACTTTTTAAAATTTTGGCATCCATTTCCTAATTCTTGACCCCAGGGAATCCTAAATATCGATTTTGAACGAAATCGGTCGAATAACAAAGAATTTCAATATGGCGGTGACTTTTTTAAAAAATTGGCATCCATTTCCTCTTTCTTGACCCCAGGGAAGCCTAAATATCGATTTTGAACGAAATCGGTCGAATAACAAAGAATTTCAATATGGCGGTGCCTTTTTAAAATTTTGGAGCCCATTTCCTAATTCTTGACCCCAGGGAAGCCTAAATATCGATTTTGAACGAAATCGGTCAAATAACAAAGAATTTCAATATGGCGGTGCCTTTTTAAAATTTGGAGCCCATTTCCTAATTCTTGACCCCAGGGAAGCCTAAATGTCGATTTTGAACGAAATCGGTCAAATAACAAAGAATTTCAATATGGCGGTGCCTTTTTAAAATTTTGGAGCCCATTTCCTAATTCTTGACCCCAGGGAAGCCTAAATATCGATTTTGAACGAAATCGGTCGAATAACAAAGAATTTCAATATGGCGGTGACTTTTTAAAGGTTAGGTACGTATTAAAAAGTACTTACTTCTCTTTATCTCTCGGATATAAAAAAAAGGAAATGTCCTTATTGTCTCTGGCTTGTTTTAAGCAAACTGTGCAAGAGTTTGGCATTTTTACACTATTACATACATATATACACAAATAAATCTAAACTCACAACAAACAAACACTCACTCTTCGTCTATTTATTTCTACCAAACGCACGACCGTCAGCCCTTACGTCCTGACCCTGACTTACCCTGAGCGGCGCGCCGCGGCGTGTCGGTGAATGTGTCGGTGAGAGCTCACGCACACAGCGTTGCGCTATGTATGGGTGAGCCCGCCGCGAGCCGTTTGTATGTAGCTTCCGCTCTGTTACTTTAATATTATATACCTACTCTGTGCTACAAACTACAGTCTCGAAATAATTATACAGAACTTTTGGTTTCCTAACAAAGATAAAAGTAAAAGGATAAAACTGTAACCCGAAAACGGAAAATTGGACATAAAGTCCGTCAATTGATTTTGTTTAATATATAAAAATTCTTTTTTATTATGTACCTATATAAAATTTGAAAAAACAGTATTAACAGTATAAAATTGAAATCTGTTCAGATTTGACAGAGTTATGGAGTAACATCGCCAAAAAGCACTGTTTGACATCCTTATAGATAAAAAAATGTATTATAAGATTAATGACTACTTAACTGAAGAGTTAAATTGATTTTCCGTACTACATGTTACTGACATGTTTTAATTTGGTTAGGTATTATATATTTAATGATGTCGTTGGAATTGTAATTAATGTTTTTATTAATTTTAATTGACATATACCCACTCCTATTTCTATGTTTTCATTTATTATCAAGGGTTTCAAAAATTTAGGTTAAGTAAGGATTATTTTTGCACGCCAAGCGTGGCAGGATATGTTACTATATCATTGTAAACTTTACACTTATGTAAATATGTGTATATTTCAATTTGGGGGGTAAGGGAGCGCACCTACATCTAGCGCTCCAACAGTCAACCTCACCTGCCCGCGGTGCCCCCTGCTTCTACTGACGAGGCTATGACGACCGAAAGATGGCGGTATAACCATCTCATTCTAGCTAAACTGAACAAATGACACAGGCCGGTGTCGGGCAGCAGCGACATCGGTGCGATCAGTTTAGCCCTGCGATGACCAACACGCCTGCCCAGCGTGGTCATTATGGGCAAAACACGAATGGAAACCGAAACAAGGCCAAGGCCCCTAGTTCCCGGCGGCCCCGCTATTCCTGACCCTGGCAGCGGTCGTGGTAATGGCGGGGCAGGGGGTGCTAAGAATCTCCGGAAGAGATTCCGCTGCCAACCCCGACGACTGGACCTGGCGACATACAACGCACGCACCTTGAGGACCGACGAGAAGATCATCGAGCTGGAAGAAGCAGTAAGCAAGTTGCGCTGGAATATTATAGGATTATCTGAAGTTCGAAGAGAGGGGGAGGACTCGATAATCCTCAATTCCGGCAACTTGTTCTACTACCGGGAGGGCGACCAACAGTCCCAGGGTGGTGTCGGGTTCATCGTTCACAAGTCCCTCGTCAACAACATCGTCGAAGTCAAAAGTGTGTCGAGTAGGGTAGCGTACCTTATACTCAGAATCACCAAACGGTATTTGCTGAAGGTTATACAGGTTTACGCACCGACATCGACACATTCTGACGAGGAGGTGGAGGTGCTGTATGAGGATATATCAAAAGCCATACACACCTCTACCACTCACTACAGTGTTGTGATGGGGGATTTCAACGCGAGACTGGGCGAACGAAGCGGGGCAGAGACGAAAGTGGGGCAGTTTGGGTATGGGCGAAGGAACCAGAGGGGTCAAATGCTGGCCGACTTCATGGAGAAGGAGGGCCTTTTTATGATGAACTCTTTCTTCAGGAAGCGGCCACACAGAAAATGGACATGGATGAGCCCCGATGGTTCCACGAGAAGTGAGATTGACTTCATTTTGTCGACCAGGCGGCATATATTCAATGATGTCTCTGTGATCAACAGGGTGAAAACCGGGAGCGATCATCGTATGGTAAGAGGCACATTGAATATTAATGTAAAGCTGGAAAGGGCCAGACTGGTGAAGTCAACTCTCCGACCTTCTCGTGCTCATATCCAAAACCCCGAAAACTTCCAACTCGAACTGCAGAACCGATTCGATTGCCTCGCAGACTGCGTTTCTGTGGACGATCTTAACAACAGGTTCGTGGAAACTGTCCATACTGTGGGGTCTAAATTCTTTAAGACCCATCGCAGGAAAAGAACCGACAAGTTCTCTGCCCATACTCTCAAGCTCATGGAGGAGAGACGAGAGATGAGGCTGCAGTCATCGGCAGACGCGGCTGCCTACCGGCAGATTAATAGGCAGATCTCTAAGGCGCAAACTCGCGACCTTCGGATCTTTAATACCAAGTGTATTAAGGATACTATCGAGCGGAACAAAGGCTCAAAAGTGTTCGCGAGAGATCTGTCTATCGGACAGAGCCAGCTGACGCGGCTGAAAACTGGTGACGGTCGTCTCGTCTCTTCTCGACCTGAGATCTTGAGAGAGGTCGAGAAGTTCTATGGACAGTTATATACCACGACACAAAAACCTGTTGAAGATTTGGCCAAAGATCCCAGAGCCAAACTGACCCGACACTATACCGAAGATATCCCGGACGTCAGCCTATACGAGATTAGAATGGCTCTCAAACAGCTCAAGAACAACAAGGCGCCAGGTGATGACGGAATCACTGCGGAACTCCTGAAAGCGGGTGGAAAACCGGTACTTAAGATCTTTCAGCGATTGTTCAATTCCGTCATTCACGAGGGTATAACGCCGGAAGCATGGCACAGGAGCGTGGTGGTCCTGTTCTTCAAAAAGGGTGATAATACCTTGCTGAAGAATTATAGACCCATCTCGCTGCTGAGTCATGTTTACAAGTTGTTCTCGAGAGTCATTACGAATCGTCTCGCTCGTAGGTTTGACGACTTCCAGCCTCCCGAACAAGCCGGATTCCGAAAAGGCTTTGGTACCATAGATCACATTCATACGCTGCGGCAGGTTATACAAAAGACAGAAGAGTATAACCAGCCACTTTGCTTAGCGTTTGTGGACTATGAGAAAGCCTTTGATTCAGTGGAAACTTGGGCTGTATTGAGGTCGCTGCAGAGATGCCGGATTGACTACCGGTATATCCAAGTGTTGAAGTGCTTGTACGAAAACGCCACTATGTCAGTACGTATACAGGACCAGACTACGAGACCAATCCACTTGCAGCGTGGAGTGCGACAGGGAGATGTAATCTCCCCGAAGCTATTTACCGCTGCGTTGGAGGACGTCTTTAAGCTTCTGGATTGGAACGGACTTGGCATCAACATAAACGGCGAGTACATCACTCACCTGCGGTTTGCCGATTACATAGTAGTCATGGCAGAGACTCTGAGAGACCTCAATACAATGCTCAATGATCTCAGCAGGGTTTCTCAACAGGTGGGCCTGAAAATGAACATGAGCAAGACGAAAATCATGTCCAATGCTCATGCTCCGCTCCACCCAGTAATCGTTGAGAACTCTGCGCTCGAAATTGTGGACGAGTATATATACCTGGGACACACAGTCCAGCTAGGTAGGTCCAATTTCGAGAAAGAGATCAACCGCCGAATCCAACTCGGCTGGGCAGCGTTCGGGAAGCTCCGAGATGTCTTCTCGTCCAAAATACCTCAGTGCCTGAAGACTAAAGTCTTCGAACAGTGCGTGTTGCCAGTGATGACTTATGGATCCGAGACATGGTCGCTAACTGTGGGCCTCATAAGAAGGCTCAGAGTCACTCAGCGAGCGATGGAGAGAGCTATGCTTGGGGTATCCCTGCGAGATCAAATCAGAAATGAAGAGATCCGCAGGAGAACTAAAGTCACCGACATAGCTCAGCGAGTCGCGAAACTGAAGTGGAAATGGGCGGGGCACATAGTTCGAAGAGCTGATGGTCGTTGGGGTCCCAAGGTGTTGGAGTGGCGACCCCGCACCGGTAAACGCAGTGTTGGCAGACCCCCCACTAGGTGGACCGACGACATCAAACGAGTCGCAGGGAGCCGCTGGATTCAGGCGGCGCAAGACCGAGGCCTGTGGAGGTCCATGCAGGAGACCTATGTCCAGCAGTGGACATCTAAAGGTTGATAATAATGATGTGTATATTTCATGTACCATATCCGAGTAAAATAAAAAGATTGATATTGAAAAAAATACGCGTCGAATTGCGTTGGCTGGCAATATCCCTATTCCAGCAGAATGATAGTCACCCAATCAATAGAGCGCGTCAACAGGACAGAGAACGAATTGATAGTCCAAAGAGAAAAGGGGATGGAGAGCTCAAACATCAATTGATAGTCCTAAGAGTAAAAGGGATGGAGAGTTCCAACATCAAGATGGCGGTAGTTTATGGGAAATTAAAGTCAATTGTCTCAACAATTGAAATGGACGGCGCGGGTGTTTTTATATTAATAAGAATTGCTCAGATCTGGTCGCTCTATCAATTTATATTTCTGAAAATATATTAACCTAGTTTCGAGAGTGTCTGAACCATGAAGGTAGGAAATCTAGAGTTTCATACTGGTTCTTCTCGGCAAGAAGGGCATTCCGAATCAGTGGTAGAGCCTGACGATTCAAAAGCACTTGTAAAAAGTTTATTTGAATAAAAAATATTTCTATTCTAATCTATTCTATTCAATTACATTCTATTCCATTCCATTCCATTCCATTCTATTCCATTCCATTTTATTCCGTTCCATTCCATTCCATTCTAGCCAATAGTAAAAGAAGTCACGCAATATTCATGAATGTCATTGGCTTGGCTGAGCTTTAGCATCACTGAGATGCTAAGCTTAGCCAAGGTTCTTGAATGGCGACCCCGCACCGGGATACCCAGTATCGGAAGACCGGAGGGGGTCTTTAGGTAAGGTCATTAGGTAAACGGAGAGCCACTGGGAGCAGGTAGGTAAGCTATCTCCTACCTGCCATGGTCTGAACTGAAAGCTTAGTTTGTTTTTAAAAGTTCTTCAAAGCGCGCGGCCGCACTGGTAGGTAAGGCGATCGCGACGCGACGGCGATTTCGTTGAAACAAACTCCTATATACAAATGGGGGCGGCCGCATGCGGAATTTGAAAGATGGCCTCACTCTCGAAGCCCTCAACGTATCTACGTACCAACTTTTAGGTCGCGATTAGTTTACCAACTGCAAATAAGTTAATAATCGCAAAAAAAAAAAATTGTGATTGCAAAGTACTTTACGGTTTTCGGATTTTCCCTTTACTTATGCTACATGACATTTGCTTCATGCCATTCATGATTCTAGATCAACAGGAAGTTGGTACCTTAGTTTTTTTTTATTCTCTGTAGGCTGTATTTTTTGATTGCGTCGACTTAGAAGTTCGATTTTTTCACAGCTGCAAGGGATTGCAGACCTGATTAATTGATATTAATTTCAACTTGATACCTCCACGCGTTCCTGAGAAAAAGGGTCTTGACAGACGGACAAGGAAGTGATCCTTTACGGGTCCTGTTTTAAGTACGGAGTACGGAACCCTAAAAATCACGCCGATTCGTTGCTGCGTGACGGAAGGACAAACCAAAAAATAAACCCACTTTCGTATTTATACAATATCACTTCTAAAACCCACTTTCGTATTTATACAATATCACTTCTAAATTATCAGTAAGTATACCATATTTTAGGCTGCATTATCTTCTTCTTCTAAATATATAAAAGGCAAAGGTGACTGACTGAGTGGTCTATCAACGCACAGCTCTAACCACTGGACGGATCGGGCTGAAATTTTGCACACAGATAGTTATTATGACGTAGACGTCCGCTAAGAAAGGATTTTTGAAAATTCAATCTCTAAGGGGGTAAAATAGGGGTTTGAAAAATCGAACTTAACGTGAGCGAAGCCGCGGGCAAAAGCTAGTAATATTATAAAAAGTGTAAACAATCGTAAAGCATCCCTATGTCCTCAGAAGGTCCCAAAAACGACATCCAAATAAGAGATACCATGCAGCCATTGTTGTCCCGGAGAGAATACCAAAAATAATGATACAAAAATCCTACCAAAAACGCCCACTCGAAAATCATCTCGCTATAAAAGAATATATTACTTATTGTCTTCCTTATAAGGTATGAAATGGGACAAAAAAATTGTAAATAAATTCAAAACTCGGTTTCAAGAGGTGTATGCCTACGTGTTTTATTTGGAGTCTTGCGGACTGGTGTAGTGGTAAGCTTATTTGGCTGCAGTTCAAGAGGTCCCGGGTTGAAATCCCGGTTGGGTAAAAAATGAGGTTTTTTGTCAAAGCCTCCTCTCACGAAACGCTTAAGGTGGAAGACACGGTTCTGCCCGCGAAATTCAAATTTAATTTGGTTTTTCGCAATTTGTAAACTAATACGACAAAGTAAGCTTATATGGCATTCTAATTGCGCCAGTGGAATTATCACTAATTTATCGACTAATTTATCGACTAATTTGTGAGTAACTCACGTCCAACTCAGTATTTTGATTAATTTCTTAAACTGGTCACTTTCAAGTAAAGATCTTAATGTAAACCTGTGAAGATGATAATTCCACTGGCGCAATTAGAATGCCATAAGCCTATAGTTTGTCGTATTAGTTTACAAATTGCGAAAAACCAAATAAAATTTGAATTTCGCGGGCAGACCCTTGTCTTCCACCTTAAGTTCAAAGTTTTTAAAACGAAGCGCTACACGCATAAAAAGGATTAATTGAATCAAGAAAATGAAATTTCTTGTGATTTTTCGTAAATCCAAGTAAATAATATGTTTTAGCGTGAGAAAGGAAAATGAAACTCAAATTTACATAGACCAAATCTTGGTTGAAAACTTCTAAGTTTAGTTTAGCGTCAAGAGAAAAATATTTGATTTGAGAACATGTTTACTCCGATTAATGTGTGAATGCTAAAGGCAATTTGTTTTTCTTGGTTTGATAACTAATATCTAACTTTGAGAAAACATACTTAGAGCATTCATTTTCTATTGGCAAGAAAATATTGTCTCACGTCTGTATGGAGAAAATATTTCTTGGATTAAAGATAATCGCTTTAATTTAACTAATATCTCATATTAAGAAATCTGTTTTTCTGTGTAGCGTGTGGAACGCTCTTCCGGCTTCCCTATTCCCTGACACGTATTATCTGAGTACCTACCTTCAAGTGAATAGGCATCTTCTAGGCAAGTGCGTTCCAACCTAGATCTTATTTTAACTTTTAGGCATGATTATCGTCAAGCGTAAGCCTGAAATAAAAAAATGAACGGGGGCTGCCGACAAAAGAGAAACCACGTCTGACACTACAGAATACAGATATACCTACTGTTAACATTAGTGGGTATGTCGGTGACGCGAATCCAGATTTTCCCTTCGTTCAACGCGCCTGATGAAGTTTTCACTTCAATGTTACACCGCGATGCATCAGAGGTACCTACTACGTAAAGTCGTCGGTCTTGCGAGAGATGTACCGTACCTACATTCTACCTCACAGAAAAAACAGATTTCTTAATATGAGATATATTTAGTTAAAGCAAAGCGATTATCTTTAATCCAAGATACATTTTCTTCGTACGTACGTTCCTATAGACGTGAGACAATATTTTCTTGCCTATAGAAAAATAAATACTCTTAAGTATATTTTCTCAAAGTAAGATTTTAGTTATCAAACCAAACAAACCAAATTGCCCACATTAATCGGAGTAAAAATATTCTCAAATCAAATATTTTTCTCTTGACGCTAAACTAAACTTATTTTTATTATATTAAATTATTTTATATTAAATTCTAAAATCTTATATTAAATTTTTTTACCAAGATTTGGTCTATTTAAATTTAAGTTTCATTTTCTCACGCCAAATACATATTTATTTGAATTCACGAAAAATCACAAGAAATTTCATTTTCTTGATTCAATTAATAATTCTTTTTCCGTGTATCAAAGCGAGCGCGCGTTGATGTCTTTTGTATGACACCTCAGCGAGAAGGAAGTGACAACTGCTGCGCTTTTCAGTGCGGGGTCGCCACTACTGCACTTATGGAATTTTATCTTACTAAGGGCCAATTTCAAATGGCACTGATTTAAAGAGGCAGTTGTAAATAGCAGTTTTGGTAAATTAAAAATTATAAATGGCACGTTTAATAACTAGTTAGTTAAACTAAGCAGTAAAGTAAACAAAAATGAGTAGTAAAAAATAATGAAATGGATCAGTGAATATATACTTGAGGAAAATAATTAAATGAGCGGTAAAAATTATTGAACGAGCGGTTACGTGTGGGCAGTAATAAATCGGAATTTGTCGGTAAGAAAAGTGTAAGTTCGGTACTATTGTTTCGCTCACCTGCTCCTCCCGCGCCCCTCAGGTTTTTATTGTTCCGTACCCAAAGGGTACCAACGGGACCCTATTACTAAGCCTACGCTGTCCGTCCGTCCGTCCGTCCGTCCGTCTGTCAGCGGGCTGTATCTCGTAAACCGTAATAGATAGACAGATGAAATTTTCACATATTATGTATTTCTATTGCCGCTATAACAACAAATAATAAAAATTAAATTAAATTAAAAAAATTAAATTAAAATATTTCCATGGGTACATGGAAATATTTTCATTTAATTTTTTTTAACGGAAACCTAAAAGAGCGAGGCCCGACTCGCACTTGGCCGATTTTTTAAACTTTAGTTAGGTACATTGACCCAATACAACCTAAGTGCCCGGCCTGGGTCAATGTATAACCCTACCAACCACCTACAACCACCTGGGTGTTCATGTATAACCCTAACCTAACCTAACTTTAGATTTTGCCAAAATCGAACCGCTCATTCCATCATTTTTACCGCTCATTCAGTTATTGGACTGCGCAATTATTTTTAGAATTGACATTGTATGATAAAATAACCGACTAATTTATTTTTTATTACTGTCCATGTTTTACTGTCGCAATAATTAATCAACCGCCATTAAATTAAATAACTGCTCAATATGTTTTTGAACTGATCATAATAGCATCTCGAATATTTTAATAACAGCTCAAAAAATTAGTTCCCATTTCAAATTTCAACGTAAAATGAGTCTTATCCGAGCGTAAATTTGATATTTTGACAGTATTTTCAATACAAAAACTGTCAGAATGCCCAATTTATTCCTCGGTAAAACGTCACTCGACGTTGGTGAAATCGGCCATTATCGGTATTATAAACTACTAACTCCGTCCGCGTGGATTCAGTTTTTTAAATCCCGCGGAAAATCTTTGATTTCCCGGGATAAAAAGCCTGAGTCACTCTCCAGGTTCTCAACTATATCCATGCAAAAAATCACGACAATCCGCATCTAGCTCTGTTGCAACCTGATTGAAGGACAAACCAACATACCAAAAAACAACAAACCAACCAACAAACAAACAGATTAATTATAATATTAATAAGAAGTAAGATGCGAAAGTGTTTTGTTTGTCCTTCAATCACGCCGCAACAGAGCTACCTACGGATTGTCTTTTTTATTTTGTATGGTTGTAGTTGTAGTTGTTGAGGACCTGGGCAGTGATATAGGCTAATCTATACGGAATAAGTCACGGGCTTCAGCTAGTCAGTCGATAAAGAAGGAGAATATCTATTCTCTAAGGCACAGGCTGACACTTGCACAGACAGACGGACGTACGGACGGACGGGCAAGTTCAAATTTACCTTAACAGCTAGAGTCAGAAATCAGGGTACCAATTTTACGGTCTAAAAGATATTCCATTGATCGTATTCGTATTCGACGCCATTAGCGTCAAAGTAAATTAATTATTGATTGCATTGATTTAGTCACAAATTCAGTACAACCGATTTTAATATGGAGCGTTATGGAGCGTATCGTGCATACATAAACGTATAAGAATGCATACAAGAAATTGAGCTCTAATTCAATGCTGTTATGATTATTTTACTTTGACGTTAATTTCATCGAATACGATTATTATTTATTACTTACTTCGCTCGGTCAATAAGGTTTCTAAGCACATTTGGTTTTGAAACGCTAAATAGTTTTTCTTTTATTCAGGACATGCCCGTGACTGCGATCACACCTGATGGTAAGTGACAATACAGTCTAAACTGGTAGCGGGTTAACTTAGAGGTTAAATTATTATTATTTATTGTGGTGGTATCGTGGTGGTGCGGGTTGTAACGTTCCCTCAAATATGGTTGAGCGAAGCAACGGCTGGATCATGTGTCATGCTCGTGAACGGGTTCCACCGGCGGGAATGGGGCTACTTACTACCTGCCCGTCTTAACGTGTATTGAATTGTAAATTTGCATCTTTTGGAACTTCCCCTCATTGTGGAAACACTGCATACATAGTATAGTATCTATTGTATTGTAAACCTGTTTTGAAAAGAGCAACCGGCAGGACATGGCAATCCGAACCAGTGGTAGACTCACCGACGATTCAAAAGCACTTGTAAAAGTTTATTTGAATAAAAATAATTCTATTCTATTCTATTAAACCCATATAGGTACCCGTAATCGGTTTCTACACGCCATCGTGCCGGAACGCTTAGTCGCGCTTGGCGGCTTCTTGGTGGCACGTCTTTGATGGTAGGGTGGTAACGCAAAGTCCCTACTAGACTAAAGTTTAGGAGCAAGTCCATTGTTAGGGTGGTTACTTAACTATGGTTGAAGCCAGAAAAATGATTTTTTCTTATCTATATAAGCGGTAACTTTTATGGAATAAATCAAAAGAAAAAAAACACAATAAGCTACCGATTTTGATGCGGCTTTAGATACGCCATTTCGTATAACTTCACACCGCCTGGACAGTCTCCCTAGGGTCCAAAAAGACGCATAGGTATAAAATATTTTGACGTTTCATATGTCACTTTGATCGATCGCTGTCAAGTGACATTTATACAAGCGATTCTGTGATTTGATACGCTACCTACACTTTAGATTTGACTGATTGTATTTGTATTTTAAACCGACTTCAAAAAAGGATGAGGTTCTCAATTCGTCGGAAATGTATGTTCACCGATTACTCGAAGACGCCTGAACCGATTTGGAAATTTCTTTTTTTGTTTGAAAGGGTAAATTCAAATTTTATCGAAATCGGTGGAGTATTTTTTACAAAACCAACAAATAAATTTGTAGTGACGCGGCCGTTTAAAGTCGGTTTTTTCAAAATATTTTTTCCCGCCCGCGACTTCGTCCGCTAGGATTTAGTTTTTAAAATCCGGCGGCAACTCTTTGTTTCCCAGGATTAAAAATAACCTAAGTATGTCGCTCTCCAAATCCTTAACTATACTTACCCATGCAAAACACGTCAATCCGTAGTTCTATTAGGAAAATAGGGAGGGAAACTATAGCGATTTTACCTACTCCATAACTTCATCTAACTTGAACCAATTTTAATAATTCTTTAATGTTAAGTTCACCTATCATCGATTAAGTTTTGTCCAATTTTAGTTAAATTCTAATTGTGAAGATCTAATTAATATTTTTGGAGATAGAGGACACAACTCTTCACGGATATAGCAGCAAGCATTTGCATAAGATTTAAAGATTTTAATACTTTTGAGAATTTGTATATAGGTATAAAACTTAAATGAATGCGGACAAAGTTGCGGACATCAGTTAGTGTATAATAAGTGCAGAGCTTTCATTGTTTGTTGGTTTGTTCTTCAATCACTCGGCAATGGAGCAATGGACCGACGTGATTTTTGTATGGGTATATAGGACAGATGATCTGTAGAGTGACATATCTAGGCCCCTTTTTATTTCGGAAAAAACGTAGGGATAAAAACTTTATAGGTAAAATCTTTATAGGTAAACTTTATAGGTAGGGTAGATTTTGTCACAAAGGTAGGTTTTTGTTGAGACAAAATCGCTGGCGAAAACTAGTTTGTAATACTTAGATATCTACTAGTAGGGACTAGGGAAGTAGGGAAATGTATGCTTTTCTAATTGAATTTCAATGTTCAAGATACCTATCTTTTCTTTCATGTTTGAAGTCAAGAAAATTGAGGAAATATTATATTCCAGGATAGGAGTAACCCGCTTAAGCCGCTTAGAACATCATTGTAAGTCCTACAAATGTCCCTCCTATATTAGAAGGTTTTGCCTAATAGTGGCACCACATTTAAGGCGAAATAATAATATGTATCCGCATGCCGATGACTCGTAGCATTTATCGAGACGCGAAGCTGAAGTGGTAATGGGCGGAGCACATGGCACGAAGAACCGATGCAATGGCAACCACGACTATGAGGACGATGGAAGCCCCCCTCCCTCACTACTAGGTGCTGTGGACGATTTCAAGCGAGTCACAGTCAATTGCTGGATAAAGGCTATTACTGGATAATAGTCTAAGTTAAGACTAAGACTAAGAATAGACTAAGACAGGTATATAAATCTGGTCAACACACTCAAGGAGCGATTCGAACCCCGCCGGTCTCGGAATTTTTTATATGTAAGTACTTACTTACTTAATTGAAAATTTATTTGGATACCTAACCTATTTTGTTTATCCCTAGTTATATCTACTATGTGTTTGTTTGTGGGGTTATTGGTTTTCCTTCAATCACACCGAAACAGAGCAAGAGCAACTTCTTTGTCAACCAATAGACGTCCTATGCTGGACAAGTCTCTTGAATGGACTTCCACAAGCCTCGGTCTTGCGCTGCTTGAATACAGCGGCTCCCTGCGACTCGTTTGACGTCGGTCCACCTAGTGGGGGGTCTGCCAACACTGCGCTTCCCAGTGCGGGGTCTCCACTCCAGCACATTGGGACCTCAACGACCATCAGCTCTTCGAAATATGTGCAAGAGCAACGGATCGACGTAATTTTTTGTTGAGGGCAAGTATGTTGAGACTTGAGGTTATTGGTAGGTATACTTACCTACTTTTTATCCCGGAAAAACAAAGGATTCACGCAGGATTTTTAAGAAAACTAACTTCATGTGAGCTAATAGATACTTAAGCTATACCTAAAACAACACTAACTCACCTAAAATCTACTCCACACCTCCACACACAAAATCACTTGCACAAAACAAAATAACACACAAGAACTCAAGTTCTAACCTCACTTTTCTGTTTTTTTTCTTTCTCACTGTCCTAATTGTCCGTAAATTTCACATACCTATCCTATACAATGCACAACGAATTGCCCGTTAATTAGTACGGTACGTGAAAATCACATATACAATTAATCACCACAACATATATATATGTATCCCTGTCTATTTAAAACCGGAACACTCCGTCCATACTCCTTAAAGTCACAAGGCATAATGATGCATACCTTTTTGTCCCTTGAGTCGCACACATACAAATTTTTCATTGTTGGATACAGCCTACGTGAGAGGCGTGGCTTCGAAGCGAACGAACACGCTACATTCATCCTCCTCTAACACAGCTATATGTTAATGGAGTGAGAGAGATGGGTTGTGAGGCGTGTTTTGTGGCTGTTTTTTTGCCCAGGATATCGTATACGTTATAGATATGTGTAAAAGGGTCTCTAAATTGGTTTATTATAGGCATTGGACCCGATGTGGAGGATGTAATAGGCATAATGCGGGCTTGGGGGTTTTCGTTTTCAGTGTTATTTTCTTTTTAGGCGGATAAAATGTTAAGATATTATTTGCGGTTAGTTTGACGTAGATATATCCACTTATGAAGATATTTGTAAACGGATGTGAATGTAGCGATTTAAGGATAGGTAAATAGATGTTTTTTGGTATATTTTTAGTTGGGGTTCCAACTTCCAAGGTGCTGGAGTGGCGTTCCACACTAGAAAGCGCAAGATTCACAGACTCCCCCGCTAAGTGGACCGACGACCGTGTGCCGCTGGATACAGGCGACGCAAGACCGACACATGTGGAAGTTCATGCAAGAGACTCGGTTCGGTTATGGCGTCTATCGGTTGATAAAAAAGTAAAAGCGACTACTTTGGCCTTTTCCTCTCCAGTAGGACTAATTTGCGCGCCACGAGAAAATTTTGTCTACTAATTTACTCGTGAATCTCTAAGGGATATCACGAGAAAACGGGTAGACAAAATTTTCTCGTGGCGTACATGTTAGCCCTTCTGGCATGGGTTACCTGGAAAAGATTGCTTAATGCAATAAGGTCGCCATTGCAGCCTTTAATACACTGAAAAAAAGATAGTCCAAAGATAATTCCACCACAATCCTTGCCATCATCAAAAACCATGATTAGAAGTGATAAAGACAAAGTGATTGAACAGGCTTGAATAATTCCACCACAATCCTTGCCATCATCAAAAACCATGATTAGAAGTATCAAATACTTAAATAACTACCACTTATCAATTCAACTAATAACCTTAATTTTACTATGTTACGTAGTGGAATCAGTAATAAAGTTGGCTTAATTGCTAGCAACCAAGTAACTTATGTTCCCCTATACCTCATCATCATCATTATCAACCTTTAGATGTCCACTGCTGGACATAGGTCTCCTGCATGGACCTCCACAGGCTTCGGTCTTGCGCCGCCTGAATCCAGCGGCTCCCTGCGACTCGTTTGATGTCGTCGGTCCACCTAGTGGGGGGTCTGCCAACACTGCGTTTACCGGGGCGGGGTCGCCACTCCAACACCTTGGGACCTCAACGACCATCAGCTCTTCGAACTATGTGCCCCGCCCATTTCCACTTCAAGTTTCGCGACTCGCTGAGCTATGTCGGTGACTTTAGTTCTCCTGCGGATCTCTTCATTTCTGATTTGATCTCTCCCCTATACCTACGAACATTTTACTTACCTACTTGACAACGACTATTAAGAAAACAAAGTTTTGGTGGCAGCGATCAATTTTTTTTCAGTGTACTTTTATTGTTAACTTTTATTCTATAATTTGTTCTTTTTCATGGTGTGCAACAAGGAATTTTCTATTCTATTCTAATATTATCTACTATTCTCTGGTAAAAAGAGCTCTTGTTAAAACCCATAGACAAAATGTAACTTTCACTGACCAAGTGCGGTTATTCTCGTCATCGTGACACCACATTATGCTGCCGTCAGCTATTTTTACACAATAACGATGCTCGATGTGTATTACGGTAGCACTTCATAGAGCCAGTGTAATGCCGCTCTAGTGGTTCTCCAAGAACTAAGACCTTGCATCCTACAAGTGTAAATTAAAACTTTAATTTTAAAAAAACAAGCTTTTATAGTACTTAGCTGAATACAACATCAGACCCTGGATATCATCTAGGACCAGAGTACTTGTCAAGATGAATCAAACGAGCCCAAATTCGATGGGTTTAATTTATGGTACGTAGTTTTCTTACAGAGTTGCGATATCCATCTTCCAGCTCCATCATCAGATCAGCCCATGTCACAATAAAGTTGCATTGTCATCCGATTTACATATTATAAATGCAAAATTTCAGCTCAATTGGAAATCGGGAAGTGGTTCTAAATTATCTTCCCAGATTTGACATAAACATACATACCGACATATACATTACTTACTTACATTGCAAGTTAAATAAAAGCTTGTAATAAAAAGACTTTTCAATCAACGCATAGCCTCAACTATTGGAGTCAGAAAGTGCAGGGATTTCGCAACTGTCGATTGTGAATTAATATTCTAGGTACCAAGTATAAACTAGACAGTGCATTAGTGCAGCCATAAAAATATCGCGCTCGCTTCGCTCGAGAAACTTTTCTTTATTGTCCTCTTGCATGGCATCAATGCTAACTTCAGCTATGGACTAGCTACATAGTGGCGTAGTGTGGCCATTTTTCACAATTGGCCAGCGTGGTGGAAAGTAAACTAGGTAGGTAGGTACTAAGTGGCGTACATACTTCGTGGCGTAAATCGACCATTTTCCGCACTTGGCCAATCTTATGGACGGTAGACTGAGAACATAATGGCGTAGTGCGGCCATAAAACACCCCACATTTAGCCAGCGTAGAGGACGGTTGACTAGGTATACTGCTTGGTGCAGTGCAGACTTGGCCAGTGTGGTAGATGGTAAACTAGGTAGACACATAGCGTAGTGGGGCCATAAAAATTCCACATTTGGCCAGCGTGTTGGACGCTAGACTGGGTACATAGTGGTATAGTGTGGCCATACAAAATTCCACATTTGGTCAGCGTGGTGGACGGTAAACTGGGTACATTGTGGCATAGTGTGGCCATAAAAATTCCACATTTGGCCAGCATGGTGGACGGTAGACTGGGTACATAGTGGCATAGTGTGGCCATAAAAAATTCCACACTTGGCCAGCATGGTGGACGGTAGGTAGACTGGGTACATTGTGGCATAGTGTGGCCATAAAAATTCCACGTTTGGTCAGCATGGTGGACGGTAAAGTGGGTACATTGTGGCATAGTGTGGCCATAAAAATTCCACGTTTGGTCAGCGTGGTGGACGGTAGACTGGGTACATAGTGGCATAAGGTGGCCATAAAAAATTCCACATTTGGCCAGCGTGGTGGACGCTAGACTGAGAACATAATGGAGTAGTGCGGCCATAAAAAAAATCACACTTGACCAGCGTCGTTGACAGCGCAACTACGATACGTCCAGTGTACCGCACGCCGTGTAGTGCTGCTATGTGTAAACAGTGTTCACTTTCGCTGTGCGGAAGTGCGGACTTTCCGAGTCACCGTGACACCACAAGTCGCCAGTCTGCCGCCAGTCATCATCCATCAGCGGTTTACACAAAGCAAGCGCTGGTGAACGCGGCACGGAGCGCCGACAAAAACCACTACCAGCCGTGCACGGAAACAAAATAAACACTTCACGTCTTGAACGTAAACGGTACCACCTCCTACTTAGTGATTCTAGATATAGAAGCTGACACGACCGCCTAATATTGATTGGCCACTCTTCAGAGAGCAAGCATCTGCGCGGGAGATATTATAGTGCAGACGTTTGTACACGAACACAGGTGCACTCTTCCGATGGGACGGAAATCTGACACGACCGGAGAGATAAGGCGCATGGACCGATAGCTTGACGTGCTCTCCGAGGCACGGGGGTTGGGGGCGATACACTGTCGACTTCCTCACTCCCGGCTAATACCTATAGGTAGGTAGGTAGGTACTGAGGAACTTCTTGACAAAAACCCCATAGGTACATTTATTGGCCCGGCTCGGGAGTCGAACCCGGGACCGCAGCATGTTAACCACTAGACAAACGACGCTGTTGCTGCGAAGCCCAGTGTTGACAGACCACCAAGTGGGGGTCTGTCAACACTGCGCTTCCCGGTGCAGGGTCACCACTCCAACACCTTAAGACCATCAGTTCTTCGAACTATGTATCTATCTAGTACTTACAGGTAGCCTATCTAGATAGGTACAATAAAGTATAATCACCATCATCAGCAACCCATCAACGGCTCACTAGGTATCTTCTGAGCGCAGGTCTCTTCTCAGATGCCGTTATAGGCCATAGTCCACCACGCTGGCTCAATGCGAATTGGCAGACTTCACACACCTTTGAGAATATTCTGGAGAACTCTCAGGCGTGCGGGTTCGTTGTTTTCCTAAACCGTTGAAGCATGTGATATTTAATTGCATAAACGCACGACCGGGATCGAGCCCGCGACTCCCCGAATGGAGACCGCAGTCCTAACCACTAGGCTATCGCTGCTTCATAACAGAGCGCACTCGGCCAGTGAAAGTTACACTTTATATCAAGAGCTCTTTCCTCCGAGAAAGTCTAGGTACGTATCTAGCCATCTAGACAAAATAAAATATTCAAGTGTGCAAACAAAAATGATTTTTTGAAAAATATATTTTCCTTGTAACTTCCAGATTGTAAAGATTTATAGTAGGTAAGTAATACCTAACCGCTTAAGTACCAATTAAGTACAATTTTAAAGTGGCGCCCACTTTTATTATCATAAATTATTTTTAAAAAACCGACTACAAACGCTTCTTTCTATAAAGTACTAGCTGATGCCCGCGACTTCGTCCGCGTGGATTTAGTTTTTAAAATACCGCGGGAACTCTTCGATTTTCCGGGATGCCTATTTCACCCTCCAGGTTATCAACTATAAATATCCAAAAAATCATGCCAATCCGTAGCTTTGTTGCAGCGTGATTAACGGACAAACCAACGAAAAAACACACTTTCGCATATTTTATAATATACCTACAAGTCAGGAAGAATTAATACTTACAATAATAAAGGCGATCTAATTAAATTTTAGAACACAAAAGCTACTATTTACTTAAATATGATAATGAAAAAGTCCCCGAGGGAATATATGGTTACCATATATTACCTCGGGGAACTTTTTTGTAGAGATTGATGCGTACTTTAATCATGTAGTACATCATTTTTATGTACCTATCATCAATAGTTTTCTGAGCACACGCCAAATAACGCATTTTATAGGCAAAACTTAGCTACTTTGGGTTACATTATAGCAATTTTCTTAAGGATCTCTAATTTTTTTTTAAATAAATTATAGCCTATGTTACTTCCTTATAACTTAGCTTTCTATTTGTGAAAAAATGGTTAAAATCGGTCCAGTAGTTACAGAGCCTATTCGGTACAAACAAACAAACAAACAAAAAAAATCTTTCCTTTTTATAATATTAGTATAGATAAAATAATTTTAGTTTAGTCCATATTTATGTTGAATTCAGGAGGGTCTAAATCGAACGAAGAAACCGATGCGCGACGCTAGTCCGATTTCAACATACGGTTTTTTAAAAATAATTTTTACCCGACGTGGCACGGCCAAAAGGAAGGGCTAATTTTAGCGGGAAGTATGTTTCACGTATATCTTCCACTGTACCTAGCGTCTAAACTACCTAACGATTTTCAACCAACGAAAAAATAGGTGGTTCTCAAGTCGTCGTGTACCTACCTAAAGGTATTTTTTGTATGACGCATAATTTTTCACAGAATAGTCCGATTTTGATGATTCTTTTTTGATGAATGAGGTGTCAATCTCTGCGGTATCATAATCCGGATCACATAGACCACATTTGATACTGACAAAATCAATATAAACGGTATTACATGCAATTTTCCGTAGTCATAATTATATTTCCGTATACAGTTTTTTAATTTTCCATTTTCAAGTCTAGTTAAATCCATAAGCAATAGCCTGCTCTCTCAAAGTAAGGTATAACCAAATTGTAAACTTTTACAAAAATAATTAAAAAATCCGCATATTATGGACTGTCACGATGACGTCACAAGATGGCCGCCGCGTCATCGCCGCTCAGCGCTTTCGGAATCGACTCTCCATCCGATTGTGAGGTTAACAGATCTTCATTGATTGAGGTGGTTTTATAAGTATTAATAATGTCCTTTCGACCGAATTCATCTGCGTGGGAACTGGGAGATATTACAAGTATGTGCACAAATACAGATTCACTCTCTGTTCCCTCACTCTCATAGTCCGATGGGACGGAAATCCGACACGACCGGAAAGAGATCAGGCGCACGACCGACGGCTTTACGTGCTCTCCTCTCATCTGTTGTGTTGAAAATCTCTAACATCATGGAAAACTCTCAGGCGTACAGGTTTCCTCGCGATGTTTTCGTTCACCTTTAGGCACGATTTTAGATACCCATACCGTGCCCATACCCTAGTCTATACCTAATTACTAATTCAGTTTTCACAAAAAAATTTTTTTAATTTTGGAACCTTTTCTTAACTAAGTCTTAAGAATTTAAGAACAAAAACGAAAACCGCACAATCAGTGGTTATTAACACCCTTTTACAACAAACAAGGGATACAGTGCCTAACTACCTGAGGTAGTGAGAGGAAAAAACTGGTAGCTTTTAAGATAATGGGATTTAGTGGAGACGGAGAAAAAAGATTTTAGTTTGAAATATTCGCATAAACTTCTATCGGATACACTTTGAAGAGTGCGCTCAGGAACTTAACAACCTTGTGTTGTGCCCCCTTTACCGTTCTACTGCAGAACTTTTATCATCATCATCATTAGCAACCCATCAACGGCTCACTACTGAGCGCAGGTCTCCGCTCAGAGAAGGGTTAAAGGTGGTCCACCACGCTGGCCCAATGCGAATTGGCGGACTTCACACACCTTCAAGAACATTATGAAGAACTCTCAGGTGTGCAGGTTTCCTCACGATGTTTTCCTTCACCGTTGAAGCAAGTGATATTTTATTGCATAAACGCACTTGACTCCGAAAAGCCAGAGGTGCGTACCCGGGATCGAACCTGCGACCCCCCGAATAGGAGACCACAGTCCTAACCACTAGGTTATCACTGCTACTGCTGAAGTCGTGAGCGTTGGCATCCTTACGTGGTTTAAATCCAACCTACCCGCACGATACGCTTTTCACCGTTTCTGAAACGAACCGCTAAGGTGTGGAGCGCACTTCCGGCGTCTGTTTCCGGCCCCGTATAATATGAATACCTTCAAGGCAAGAGCATCTTCTAGGCAAGCGCGCTCCAACCTCGACCTCATCAGTGCTTTACAACATTAATTGTAGTCAAGCGCAAGCCTATCTCTTAACAAAAGAAAAGAAAACTTGAGTAAAATGAAACGAAGCCAGGCGCGTGAGTTAGTCAAGATCCAAAAGTAATGAGACCCAGAACAAAGGGAGCCGTAGGAGATTAATCGAATACTGTTTTTTTCTCGAGATCCTGCTGGTAGTTAAGGCGCGCGCACATCGCTGTTTTAACATAGCTAGCGTTCATTTTGTTTCTTTTTTTTGTTTTAATAGATTTCTATTTTCTACTTAATTGGTAACTAATGCCCGTTTTCATCAACCATACCTAAATCATCCCCTAAGTAGGAGTCTCTTTACGTAGGTAGCCCCTAAATATAATACCTTATCCCATGTCATTCATTTCCACGACGTAGGTAGGTATAGGTGTCCCCTAAAGGTTCGTGAAAACGAAATTGACAGAAGGCGTCACCTAGCTTAGCTTAGGTAGCCCGTAAAATTTAGGGAACGTTGGTGAAAACGAGCTTTAAAGTATTATATTTTATTTGCTTTTGCCCGCGCTACATCGTCCGCGAGGAGTTAGGTTTTTAAAATTTACGCGGGAATCCTCTGTTTATCCAGGATAAAAGGTAGCCTATGTCATTCCCCAAGTCATCAACTATATCCATATTATAAAGAATCACGTGGATACGTTGCTCCGTTGACTTTCTACGTGATTGAAGGATGAACCATCAAACTAACACACTTTCGCATTTATAATTAGTAGGTATTAGTAATGATTTACTAAATAGCTTTATCATGCGACCTCGTCCGAATGGATTTAAGGTTTTTTGGAAAGTCCCGCTTTTTTATTTTTAATAAAAATTAACCTCACTCTCCAGGTCCTCACATGCACACAAAACTACAAACAAAAACTTTATAAGATTAGTATTAGAGATAATTATTACCTACTAGCTGATGCCCGCGACTTCGTCTGCATGGATTTGGTTTTTAACATCCCTCGGGAACACTTTGATTTTCCGGGATAAAAAGTAGCCTAAATCACTCGCCAGGTCCTCAACTAGGTACCTATATCTACCCATGCAAAAAAATCACGTCGATCCGTGGCTCTGTTGCGGCGTGATTGAAGGACAAACCAACAAACCAACAAACAAAAACACTTTCAAATTTATAATATTAGTATGATAAAACCAATTTACCTAAGATTAGAGCAAAAATATTTTTTATCTATGAATCACGATACTGAATAGGTAGGTACTAAACCTATCCGCTAATTATTACCTACATTTGGCATTTTAATAAACTAATGTAAAACTCATCATATATTTAGATAGATAAATAAATAATAAATTCACAACAATATGAACGTGCCTTTATGAAAATGCTATTAACTAACGGCAAGGAGAAGTAAATTCTATTGGTTCCAAATAAAGATCAAATTCGAATACATCACTACTATATAATATAATCTACTACATTTTTCGTGTTACAGTCATACAAAATTTAACTGTAGTATATTAAATATTAAAATCTATTTTCCATTAACAGAATTTTTCGAGGATAAACAATTCCAATTGAAAATAAAAGGACAATAATATAGGAAAATATATTTACATTGCAAACTCAAAGGTACTTAAAAGGGTTAGAGTTGTTTTTCCATTGCTTTGCATATACCTAAACTATCTCCTGAACTATAGGTATCCAGACTATCTAGACCTTGCATAATTTAAAGTCTAAACAAAGGATTTTGAATTCTGAGCTGTGCTCTAAAAGGTTCGATTTCATATGCCATAAAAGAAAATGTTTAGGTCTTTCACAGTGTATAGGAAGAATGTAACTTTGGAATACACTTATGGCTCTTACAAAGAACACTGTACTCTATTGCGAGTGAGTATAGGGTTGAATTTTGTATGGAAAAGGTTATAAAAGTTGGGTCCTTTACGATGTAAAGGGGGAATTATTGATTAGTAAGCTCGCCAGCCAATCACGGTTTAGTAGGAAACAAGATGGCTGCCAGGGCTGTTCTCTCCCTTTTGGAAATTTATATCCGAGGCTCTAATTTATTACGTATTGTAGTCGGTCGACATTAATCTTTTTCCTTTTATTAATGATCCGATGTTTTATTTTAATGAAATGGCGGCTTCAGCCATTTTGGATTTCAATGTTTAGGTAAGTAGGTATATTGGTCTTTCCATTTTTCTTTTTTTTTAGAAAGAAAGAATGAAATGATTTATTCGAAGACTAGCTGATTCCAGCGACTTCGTCCGAGTGGATTTACTAGTTATTGAGAATCCCGTGGGAACTCTTTGATTTTCCGGGATTAAAAGTAACCTCTTACTCCCTAGGTTCTCAACTATACTATACTTAAGTAGTGATTAAAAAATCACGTCAATTCGTTGCTCAGTTGCTACGTGATTGAAGGACAAACCAAGAAACAAATGCACTCAAGATACTCCGCGAAAGGAGATCTTTGTTTATTTAGATCTGTCTAGGTTTGACGACCTCCCTGGCTCAGTGGTGAGCGCTGTTGTCTTATAACTGGGAGGTCCCGGGTTCGATTCCCGGCAGGGTCAATTTGGGAATTTTTAATTTCTGAATTTTCTCTGGTCTGGTCTGGTGGGAGGCTTTGGCCGTGGCTAGTTACCACCCTACCGTCAAAGACGTGCCGCCAAGCGATTTAGCGTTCCGGCACGATGACGTGTAGAAACCAATAAGGAGTATGGGTTGAATGTTCACTGCCATACCCCTTCCAAGTTAGTCCGCTACCATCTTAGACTGCATCGTCACTTACCATCAGGTGAGATCGCAGTCAAGGAGACTAGCTTGTCATCGAATAAAAAAAAAAAAAAAAAAAGGTCACGTAATTTTATAATTTAAGTATAGGTACAAGTTTGTATATATTTTATCATTTTCATATTTACTATATGAGATAGGTAGGTACCTACTGGCAATTTATCTCTTATACCAAACCTCTTTTCTTTTTTTGCTGAGAAATAAGATATTTTTTCGAAATCTCACTTCCTACTAATCTTATCCTATCCTACTTCCTACTATAATATTATAATTGCGAAAGTTTGTGAGGATGGATGGACGAATGGATGAATGGATATGTTACTCTTTCACGCCGAAACGAATGAACCGATTTATCTGAAACTTGGAATGGAGATAACTCATACCCAGGATTAACACACACTACTAGGCTACATTTCATCCCGGAAAATGAAAGAGTTCCCGCGGGAATTAAAACCTTAATCCACGCGGACGAAGTCGCGGGCATCATCTAGTAGTAGACACTTCCGAACATCATACAATAGTTTTTCAAAATCGGTCACCATGCCTATTGCGGAAATAATTCCTAGGAAGAAGAAGAAAAGAATAATTACTTAAATAAATAACTTTTTAACCAACACGGACGCGGCGGCTTTGTTCAGTATAGGTCTAGATAGGTACTAGGCACGCATGAATCCCTAGTAAATCAGTGGTGATACCACAGACAAATATAATACTAAGTCAATGGGTGATACAACCGTTCTACTAGGCTGACATCTACGAGTACTATAGATCATACTCTGTCTCTGCTCACGACTCAAGATAGAGTTAAGAGTGTGCCATAACGCCGCTACGATATGGATTTCGTGCCCCTCTTCGAGCGGGATGGCTAATTATTATTATTGTTTTCTCGTGAGTGAGAAATACAGAGCGATAGACGCGCAACGTATTTTTGACGACGTAAACGCCAAAACTGCATATTGCCCTAATAATTACAAGTTAATTAAACAACCAATCGAAAAATTCAAACATGTACTTAATTGAAAAATGCTTCTAAGTTTCTTGACAAAACAAAAACCCAACAAAAATAGTTCGCTCCTCCTGAGACAAATAGGAAAATGTGTGCAAAACATGTATTTTTCGAAAAAAAAAAATATTCTATCGGGAAAATTTTCACCAATCGTGTTTTTAAAACACGTAGGTAATCCATGATAAAAGTTCGCAGTATAATTTTCCCAAATATTAAGGTGGTAACTTTATCAAATTCGGAGATAAATAACAATGACAAAATACCAAATTGCATAGTACTCTTAAAATGTGACACAATTATGTTCCCTCTCGTTTTAACTCAGTCTCGAGTCTGAGCTGAGTAAGAGTGCCATCTATAGGTCTATATACCCCCTACCTCTAGATCTAGGTAGATCTTACCCCTAGATTCTCTCTACTTCCCAGGGCTGCACACACACAAACAACCTCTGCACAGCGTCTTCGCCGGCGAAGACGAGGTCCCCGATTTCTAACGTCACTGGGCGTCGATCCTTACCACGATCACGGGGACGTACGGACTAACTTAGTCCAGCCACTCCTCCCATTCGTCCCAACGTCATCCTAAGCCGAGGTCCGAGCCTCACAGGAGGCGCCCTCAGGAAGACGTTGCCCCCCGATGTCTTCGAGGCCTAGAGCTCTTTTCAAACCCCAGGCAGAGCTTCGCGCTTGCCAACCCCCCCCGGGGATGCTGTAGCGGCCAGTAGGGCCAGCAGGATACACAATCCGAAACTACACAAACTCTCTACTTCCCAAGCCGGGAGGTTCCACAGAACCGCCTCGTCAACGCCTGTCTAATACGAAACTCACGGTGATGCAACACTTCGGAGTGGCGTGACTAAAAAATTGATAAATCATCAAAACAATAGTAGTTGCTTGTACAGTGTACATCACTGTACGGCGAGGTCGGTGAACCGCTGGGAAACCTTAACTTTGTACTGTGAAGTTTTCGCCTTGACTTTAGCCTTTAGTAGCAGAAACATTTGATGTACGAACATACTACTTCTACTACCTACTAATCCTACTAATATCTTCTAAATATATAAAAGGAAAAGGTGAAAAGGACTGATGACTGATCTATCAACGTACAGCTCAAACCACTGGACTGATTAGGCTGAAATTTTGCATACAGATAGCTATTATGACGTAGACATCAGCTAAGAAAGGATGTTAGCCAATTCAACCCCTAAGGGGGTAAAATTTAAATAGGGGGTTGAAATCGCAATTAACGTGAGCGAAGCCGCGGGCAAAAGCTAGTGTATTATAAATGCGAAAGCTTGGTGAGGATGAATGTATGGATTTATGGATGGATGCATGTTTGTTGCTCTTTGAACCAAATGAACCGATTTGTGTGAACACACTGGCTACGTTTTATCCCGGTAAATTAAGGAGTTCCCGCGGGAATTAAATAACCTTTATCCACATGGACGAAGTCGCGCGCATCATCTAGTATTATTATATATTAATATGACTACTTTAAGTATACTACCTATATAAAACGAAAAGGGAAAAGGTGAATGACTGATCTGTCAAAGCCACAGCTCAAATCACTGGAAGGATCGGGCTGAAAGGCGTACGCAGGTAAGTAGTTCTTCTTCTTATCAACCTATATACTTACTAGTGGTTCGCCCCGAACTGAGACCTCGCGGTAACGGTATCCCATGATTATTCATTCAATCGATACATGATAACCAAAACTGACATTATTATTATGCCCGTTTTCACCAAACATACCTAAATCATCCCCTAAGTAGGAGTCTCTTAACGTAGGTAGCTCCTAAATACAATCCTAAGTCCTAACATCCGTCCCAATATCCTTTTAGGTGTCCCGTACAGGATCGTGATAAATAAGTTGACAGAAAACATCAATCACCTAACTTATAGGTAGCCCGTAAAGGTTAGGGAACGTTAGTGAAAACATTGAATTATTTATCAAACATTGAATTTAACTCGTAGTTCCATGGGAATAGTTACTGACTGCGCCATCTATTAGCATTATTGTGAAGCTATGTTGATGCTATATGAATTACTGACGCCCATTAAAAATTAAATAATCTCGTTTCTTTATAATATTCATATAATTTTAGTATTTGTTGTTCAAGTACAGGATATAAGTGACCTAAAAACATAAAATCAGTTTGAAAATCCATAGCGGATTTTTCTAGAGAGCGTCTTCAAGCGAGCGTATAAAATCGCCACTTTGAAAGCCCCCCATTTCGTCAATTTTAAGGGAAAAATTAAAAAAAAAATATTTTTGTACTCAGTTCAAAATTATCTTTAAAATGATACGTAACAATTTTATGTAACGCGATTTTTTTTTTTTACTTCTCATTCGCTTCTATGAGAGCCCCCCTGAAATAAAGATTTTTATAACTTTTTAAGCCATTTTCGGCTGGAGGCCATCGGTTTACATATTATATCTAAATTTGAAGTAATTACGTTCAGTAATTCAAAAGTTATAAGGCTCTGACAGACGGACGGACGGACGGACGGACGGACGGACAAGTGCAAATCGCCCTAGTTAACTCAAAGACCTTCGCTTCGCTCGGTCGAATAGACGTCAACTGCTGAACAAGTCTCCTGCATGGACTTCCACAGCCTTCGGTCTTGCGCCGCTTGAATCCATCGGCTCCCTGCGACTCGTTTGATGTCGTCGGTCCACCTAGTGGGGGGTCTGCCAACACTGCGTTTCCCGGTGCGGGGTCGCCACTCCAGCATCGTGGGACCCCAGCGACCATCAGCTCTTGTACTATATATCGAACTATGTTGTACTCTGCCCATTTCCACTTCAGTTTCGCGACTCGCTGAGCTATGTCAGTGACTTTGGTTCTCCTACGGATCTCCTCGATATACCGAGCATATGTTAGCTCTCTCCATCGCTCGCTGAGTGACCAAGGTAGTTATTAGCTACTTATTATGACGTATAGGCATCCGCTAAGGATTTTTGAAAAATCAACCCCTAAGGGGGTAAAACAGAGGTTTGACAAATCGAACTTAACGTGAGCGATGCCGCGGGCAAAAGCTGACTTGACTGACAAACTGACTGACATATCAACGCACTAAGCCTGAACCACTGGAGTTCGAAGCTTGGAACTTTAACAGTAGGCTCCTTTTATGACGTAGGCACCCACTAAGAAAGGATTTTTTTTGAAATTCCAGCCCCCTAAGGGCTGAAATAGGGGGTGAAATTTTTTATGAAAGTCCGTCATTTTTCAAGATGTATATCCATAAAAAATTGCTAAGTAGGTATTTGGGATTTCAGTTAAAATCAAAGAAACATCTGGATTTTCAAAAACCTAATTCCACGCGGGTGAAGTCGCGGGTGAATATTTATGGAATGAATAATATAAATATTATGATTCTTATAAATGTTTATAGTACCTCCTATTCACATACTGCTACTGAAAATATCTTGATAGAATAAATTAATATAAAAAAATATTTTTAAAAACCCGACTTCAAACGGCCGCGTCACTACAAAGTATATAATTTATTGTTGATTTTTTTTAAACCGCTCGACCGATTTCGATAAAATTTTAAATGGGACCACCTGGAAAGTATACCCTTTCAAAGAATTTTCCACATCTGTTCAGGCGTCTTCGAGTAATCGGTGAACAAACATGAAAAAAAAAAATCGGCCCAGTGCGAGTCGGGCCTCGCTCTTTTAGGGTTCCGTTAAAAAAAATTAAATAAAAATATTTCCATGTACCCAAGGAAATATTTTAATTTAATTTTTTTAATTTAATTTAATTTTTATTATTTGTTGTTATAGCGGCAATAGAAATATATAATATGTGAAAATTTCATCTGTCTATCTATTACGGTTTACGAGATACAGCCCGCTGACAGACGGACGGACGGACAGCGTAGGCTTAGTAATAGGGTCCCGTTGGTACCCTTTGGGTACGGAACCCTAAAAAGATTCCGACGAATTGAGATCCTCCTCCTTTTTTAAGTCGGTCAAAAACGCAATACATTTTTAGGGTCGTTCCGTGAATCGAACCCGGGACCCCGTCATCCGCTGTCGAATATGCTTACTGCTAGACTAACGAAGCAGTTAACAAAAAAATAACGTTGTATGTATATAGGTACCCAAGCTGTAGGGTAGTGGGTTCAATTGAAATAAATACAATGCAATATTAATGGTTCCCTCCCAATCTCATGGGATTGAGATGTCGGCTGTACCATTAATCATGGGGTTTTGTGCGCGCACAGATACGTACGTATGGCGTTTATGACAATGTTGGTTTATTGAAATCATTTTTGTGACGGAAGTGAAGAATCTCTACGTAATTCTCTATGCATTGCATTAAAAAAATATTAGCTAAGTTGAACTTGACTAATCATCGGCCCAATTAATTTATGGAATATTTCAAAATATCATACCTACTGTTATAATTCATACTGTCGAGTAACCTCAGTCACTCGAAGGTTTAGGGAATTTTCGATTTTACAAGTAAAATCAAAATTCCTCTGCCAGATTGTGTCGTTTCTTGTCGATATAAATAAAAATGTACCGTTAGTGTTTCGGATAGATTATTAAATTTCCTACCATTTTGGATACTTAACTCAAAAGACCTGATTTTTGAAATGTTCCACTAATGAATTAGACCAGTGGTACTCAACCTTTTTTTCATAGGGGCAACGAACACTTATTACAGCCCGGCCACACTTGCGTATTTCAGCTGTGCGTTTTTGCGTTTACCTTTTGCGTATTCGCGTCTGCTCTGCGTTTCAAAAACGCAAAAACGCGCGTTTCTGCGTTTTAGAAACGCAAAAACGTGCGTTTTCGCGTTTTTGTAGCCTTTTGTTCTTTATAATATTTTCCATATAGTGAATAAGAATACGCTAGTGTCCGTGTATCTGTCTGTTAGCGTTTTCTTACATAGGCTACTATTTATCCCCGAACATCAAAGAGTTTTAAAAACTAAATCCACGATAATCCCTCGGGATTACGATAATCCCGAGGGATTTTAAAAACTAAATCCACGCAGACGAAGTCGCGGCCATTAGCTAGTCGATCTATAAAAAACGATAGTGTAGACTGGCTTTCAAATTCACTCGCGGAACGCCGAAAACGCAACTCGATCGCAGCGTTCGATCGCAGAATCGTGCAGCAGACGCAAGAGGTAATAAAAACGCGAAAACGCACAGCTGAAAATCGCAAGTGTGGCCGGGCTGTTAGTCATGGTGTCGCGGACCGAACAAAAAAAAGTTGGTAAAAATCCTTTTTTGAAGTCGGTTAAAAATAGATGAATATATTGCCGTATATTACAGCAAATTACTGTATCGATAACAGCACTGCACAACCGCTGCCTGCGCGGTGTTGTTATGTAAAAGTTAGAACCTATTTACTTAGCGGTAGCGCGCTCTCAATTTTTCTTATAGGCGCGAAATTCAAAATGGTTTAAAATAAAGTAACACACAATAAGGTTGCTATAAGGGCCAACCACAAAAGCCCGGCGGGCCGCAGGTTGAGTTTAGCTGAATTAGACCGACGTAGTAACCTCTGCCCTCAAACATGCATTAAACTCACAAGCTGAAAAGACAAGTGACGATTGCTTGGGTTCCTGGACACCGAGGGAACATCGGTAACGAGAAAGCAGATGAACTAGCTTGAATGGGAGCAAGTATCCAATTTCATGGACCTGAGCCTTGCCTACCCATTCCGTACACGATTATACCTAAAGAGTGATAGAGGGAATCGTAGAAAGAGAATCGAACTCGAGATGGAACAATTCGATTCAATACAGACAATCGAAATTGTTCCTGAAATCATTCGATAAAAAGAAGACAAGTCAAATTATGACACAAAGTAGGAACAATATTGCATTGGTAATAGGAATAGCAACTGGACACTGTTTGCTAAATAGAATGAGAATTCAAGAAGACCCATCCTGACCAGAGTGTGGTGAGGAAGAGACCAGCTTCCACTTCATAGCTGAGTGCCCTATGTACTCATTGGTAAGATGGGAACTGCAAGGTAAGGATAGATTAATCGAAGAAGACCTGACAAATCTTTCAATAGGGGACATAGTTAGGTTTACGAAAGCTACAGGTAGGTTTGAGGGGGGTGGGCTGCCTGGGCACCAGTAACCTGTGTCCAAACACGGGGAATTGGGTGGAATAGTTCTGATCACCCGCCTGGCGTTGGCAGGCGTCCCCTCCACAAATACAATACAATACAACCTCTGCCCTCCAAATAAATGGAAAGCTAACGTTAGGAGTGGGTGCGACAGTAGTACCTACCTACAGGTGGGGATTTCAACCTTTCAGTTTTCAGTCCGCACTTTTAACCGTAGGGTTATTCCGCCACTTCGTCCGCGTGGATTCAGTTTTAAAATCCCGCGGGAACTCTTAGATTTTCCGGAATAAAAGTAGGTAGCCTATGTCAATCTCCAGGTCCTCAGCTATATACCCTATTACCCATGTCGATCCGTAACTGTTGCAGCGTGATTGAAGAACAAACAAACACACTTTCGCATATATAATATAACTAGTAGGGCGCGTGGGTGCGCGGCCCGCAAGCGGACCGCGGTTTTTCTACTCGGCAAGTAGACTTTTAGGTCTTGATCATTGTCTATCAAAAAAACACTCTTCCATCTTTTATACTCTCCGAGATAGACACCGATGAAGTTTGTATGGCCGCCATCTTGAATCCGCCATTTTGGATTTTTTTTCAGCTCACTGCCAATTGGATGAGGTTTCGAGTGACTTGTTCGAGCACCCTATCTTTATTACCATGGCCGTGCTCCTCACCCACCTTCCAAACCCTCGATCATCATATGTCATCATTTGTCATAATGAAAATTCTTCAATAAAAACAAATCTTGAAAAGGAACCGTATCAAAGTCTTGCATGAATCCCGCCTCCCGGCTTCTAGTCTCATCAATATTCGCCATATATTTTGTATGAAGAAAAAAAAATTCCGCCATCTTGGATTTTTTTTCTATTCATCAAATAGACCTTTTGGTCTTGATCATCTTTTGCCAAGAAACCACTCTTCCATCTTTTATACTCCCCGAGATAGACACCGACGAAATTTGTATGGCGGCCATCTTTTTTCCGCCATTTTGAATTTATTTTCAGCTCACTGCGAATTGGATGAGGTTTCGAGTGACATTTGTTCGAGCACACCCCACCTATCTTCAATACCCCGGCCGTGCTCTTCACCCGTCTCCGAAATCCTCAATCATCAGCTCTCTCCATAATTTTCCTCTGAATGAATTTTTGTCCTCTATACGAAACCATAGGTGAAAAAAAAATTTTTCATACAAAATTTTACAGGAGAGGTGATCAATCAGTCAGTGAGTCAGTGAATCAGCACGAGCAGCTATATATATATTAATTATCAAAAGTTTTCAGTAATGTTTCAGTCATAGATTTAGGATTGGTAGTTTAGTGTAGTGTGCGAAGCGACTACAAATCTGTTTCTACAAACTTTGTTTCTTGCACTAGCAAAAAGGTACCATTTCCTTTTATCACCAGTTCATTTTTTTACTAACTCCGTCGTACTTTCGTACACCTACCTACAATTTTCGTTTCAAGCTTCGCTATCGTTTTTCATCATTTCCTCAGCGTCCTCATTTCAACTTTCAGTGCCTGAACGAACGCGGGCAAACTTTTAATTTATTCATTATATTTTCATAGAGTTATAACAAAATTTGAATTATGATTCCAACTGGCCTTATATTATAACAAAAGGGCGGTAAAAAAAACCAATAATAAAAGTCGATTATCTTCGAAATTTTGAGAAGGACACGTTCGCCGGCGTCCGACATAATGAGCCCGAGAAATTCCACCGCGAAATGAACTTCCCCGTCTCCCGCAGCTTTTAAAAACGTTGAATAACCAGGAGGACATATCGGGACGTCTTAACGCCACCGCGGCTCAACACAAAATGGCCGGTGTCAAAGAGTGACAGCCGAATTCGAAATTCAAAAAAGTATTCAACTTTTCCACAAGTCATCGTTTCGCTTGTGATTAATACTTTGGGTTCTTTTTATGTGGAGATCTCGGTGAATTTTAAAATTATATCGGCAGATTATTATTATTATGTATGAATTATGTCTGATGCATCGGGCTATGTGAAATAACCTTTTGTCCTTTAATGGTTTTATGGTATTAGTTTCACCTGGTACTTGAAAAGGCTTCGAGAGTTGTTAAATCAAGATGTCAAGTCTCACACAAAAATTGTTAGGTACCTACTAGCTTTTGTTCTCGTGAAGTTTGGTTCTTGAAAATCCCGCGGGAAACCTCTGTTTTTCCGGAATAAAAGGCCTAGGTATGTCACTCTCCAAATACTTGAGTATAGTTAACTAAACCCATGCAAAAAATCACTTCGATCTATTGCTCCGACGATGCTTCGTGATTGAATGACAAACTAACACACAAACACACTTTTGTAGGTATTAATAATAAGATGATGCCCGCGACTTTGTCCGCGTGGATTTAGTTTTTAAAATCCCGCGGGAGCTCAATGGTTTTCCGGGATAAAAAGTAGCCTATGTACTCTCCAGGTCCTCAACTATACCTACCCATGCAAAAATCACGTCGATTCGTAATACAGCTCTGTTGCGGCGTGATTGAAGGACAAATCAACATAAGACGTTCGCGATAGGTAAAACTCTGGTGTGCCAAGATCTTACGTTCCATTTCATATGTACAGTTTAGGTACCTACTTAGATGCCTATAAGCAAAACGCTAATGCTCGTTTTCACGAAGCATACCTAAATCATCCCCTAAGCAGGAGTCTCTTTACGTAGGTAGCCCCTAAATACAATCCGTTACCCAATGTCATTTTCAAAGAAAATAAACCGTCACATAACTTAGTTTAAGTAGCCCGTAAAAGCGTCACCTAACTTAGCTTAATTAACCCGTAAAAGCGTCACCCAACTCAGCTAAAGTAGCCCGTAAAGTCACTTACTTAGCTTAAATAGCCCGTTCAAGCGTAACCTAACTTAGCTTAAGTAGCCCGTAGAAGCGTCACCTAACTTAGCTTAAGTAGCCTGTAAAAGCGTCACCTAACTTAGCTTAAGTAGCCCGTAGAAGCGTCACCTAACTTAGCTTAAGTAGACCGTAAAAGCGTAACCTAACTTAGCTTAGGAAGCCCGTAAAAGTAAGGGAACCTTTGTGAAAACGGGCATAAGAAAGATTATTATGAAAGTGAGGAAAAAATACATATAATTATTTTTTTATGCGCAGCTAGCAATATGTAAGGGCGAACGCGCACCCCCCGCGCGGCGCCGGGGCGCACCATTAGTCTTATGAGTCAGCGATTCACCAACTGTTGTTTTGGAGGTATTGTATCCCTATTCTACACACAAACACACTTTATATTGAAATTATATTTCGCCGGCGTTTGTTTCAAACGTTTGACGTCCCTTACAAGGATTCGAACTTCGAAGGATCTTATAAACCTAAAGTGCTTTTGAATGGTCGATGAATCTACCACTGGTTCGGAATGCCGGTTCTAACTGCGAAGAATCAGCAAGAAACTCGGCGGTTGCTCTTTCAGCTTTTCTTTCTATCGAAAAAGTCCTACTGCTAGTAAAAACCGCGACTTCGACCCACGGAGATCGCAATTTCAATGTATCATCTATTTTTTATTTTTGAAAATTTCGTACCTACTCTATTTTACCACACTCAAGAGGTGAATTTCTAAAATAACTTGACTATTTTATTATTTAAATCTAATAACTAAAAGTTCATGAAAACCCGTTTTTCATGTCTTTAACTTCAAAAACATAGGATTTTCATATCCCCCATTTCACAACCCCTTTAGGATGGATTTTCTCAAATCCGTTTCTTGGCTGACACCAGCTACGTCCTAGAAGGAACCACCTTACAATTTTCAAGTTTGTAGGTTTTATATTTCCTGAGATCTCGTGATGAATCAGTGAGTGAGTGAATTTTCGCTTTTATCTATACTAATATTATAAATAGCAAAGATTTTTTTGTTTGTTTGTTTGTTTGTACCGAATAAGCTCTGTAACTACAGGACTGATTTTAACAATTTTTTCGCCAATAGAAAGCTAAGTTATCAGGAAGTAACATAGGCTTTGATTTATTGTCAAAAAAATTAGATATCCTTAAGAAAATTGCAATAAAACCCAAAGTAGGAAAATTTTGCCTATAAAATGCATTAATTGGCGTGTGCTGAGAAAACTATTAATGATACATAAAAATGATGTACTACATGATTAAAGTACTCATTATTCTCTACAAAAAAGTCCCCGAGGGAATATATCTATCATTTATTTAATTCACAATAGTAGCTTTTGTGTTCTAAAATTTAATTAGATCGCCTTTATTATCGTGGTATTAATTCTTCCTTACTAATACGTCATACTAATACACAGTAATATTATAAATGCGAAACTGTGTTTGTTTATTGGTTTGTTGGTTTGTCCTTCAATCACGCCGCAACAGAGCTACGGATCGACGGGATTTTTTGCATGGGTATAGTTGAGGACCTGGAGAGTGACATAGGCTCCTTTTTATCCCGGAAAATCAAAGAGTTCCCAAGGGATTTTAAAAACTACATCCACGCGGACGAAGTCGCGGGCATTAGCTAGTATATAATATATAGATATATCGAGGGTATTTAAATTTTTAATTTACACCTGTTAAAATATTATGTTGTCATATTAGTTTACAGTATTAACTTCTTACGTCAGGTAATATTATCACTTATCAGGTGCAGGTTTCCTCACGATGTTTTCCTTCACCGATAAAGCAAGTAGGTATTATTTAATTGATAAATCGCATATTTACTTACCCAACTCTGAAAAGTTGGGAGATGCGGATTTGACAACTATAAACACTGATCTGATACTAACACTACATATATGGTACCACTTACCTACCAATATAATTTAATATAAAAAAATATTTTTAAAAAATCGGCCAAGTGCGAGTCGGGCCTCGCTCTTTTAGGGTTCCGTTAATAAAAAATTAAATTAAAATATTTCCATGTATAATTTTTATTATTTGTTGTTATAGCGGCAATAGAAATACAAAATATGTGAAAATTTCACCAGTCTATCTATTACGGTTTACGAGATACAGGCCGCTGACAGACGGACGGACAGCGGAGGCTTAGTAATAGGGTCCCGTTGGCACCCTTTGGGTACGGAACCCTAAAAACCGACTTCAAACACTCCACGCGCCACTACAAAGTATATAATAGTTTATTGTTGATTTTTTTTAAACCGCTCGACCGATTTCGATAAAAATTTTATGGAAGTACACCCTTTCACACAAAAAAAAAGAATTTTCCAAATCGATTCAGGCGTCTTCCAGTAATAGCTACATAATAATATTGTAAAATTATTATTTTGAAAATAGCAACTGCTGAGTTTCTTGCCGGCTCTTCTCAGCAGAATCCGCTTTCCGAACCGGTGGTAGAGTCATGACGTGTCATAAGAGTCACAGGTTGGCCTACGTGAAATAAATAATTTTGAATTTTGGCGTACTTAGTCGGTTAAAAATGCACTTAGCAAACAAATATACACTTATAACTGTATCTATATAATCCACTAGCTGACACGGCGAACTTCGTACCGCCAACTAATCTATATAAATAAAACAAATAAACTATCCTAATCAAAAAAAACTATCCTATCTTTCAAGTTGGACCAATTTACAGATAGTTACGAAGTTTGATCTAAATCGGTTCAGTAGTTTAGGAGTCCATCGCGGACAAACAACGTGACACGTAATTTATATACCTATATTAAGATAAGATTATTATTTAAGAACATCTCTACTGTGCGTTCCGGTAGGTACTATAGGTACCTAGTAAGGAAGTGCTTAAATAGCGATATAGCAAGGGTGCAAGTATATAAGGGTGCACACCCTACTCTCAACAGCATTAGGGTGGCATGGATACACGCAATTGCAATATTGTATACGGAATTAAATACAGGAAAGGGGGTGTAGTTGGCTAGCTCATACCGCGACTGCACTCGTGTTTTCTTCACATTTTAGATGACTTTATTGTAGACAAGAAAGTTAAACAAAAATATGCACAAATTAGAATAGAATAGAATAGAAAAGAAATGTTTTTTATTCAAATAAACTTTTTTACAAGTGCTTTTGAATCGTCGATGAGTCTACCACTGGTACGGAATGCCGTTCCTGCCGAGAAGAACCAGCAAGAAACTCAGCAGCTCGGAAACCAGCAAGAAACTTATAACTTCGCATGCAAAGGCGGCCTTATTACTAACAAAGCAATCTCTACCAGGTTACCTCCGGTGAGAGGAGTGAATGAAGTGTAACGACTGAGGATATTTTAATACCTCATCATCATCATCATCAACCCATCAACGGCTCACTACTGAGCGCAGGTCTCCTCTCAGAGAAGGGTTATATTCCACCACGCTGGCCCAATGCGAATTGACAGACTTCACACACCTTAGAGAACATTATGGAGAACTCTCAGGCGTGCAGGTTATCTCACGATGTTTCCCTCACCGTTGAAGCATGTGATATTTAATTGCTGAGAGGCACATGACTCCAAATTGCTTAAACGCACATAAATTTCAATTGCTTCTTCTTCTTCTTGAGGTGCCATCTCCTACCGGAGGTCGGCTATCATATCGGCTATTCATACCTTACACACAACTGCGCGGAATAAGGATCGAGTACTCAGTCCGAACCATGTCCGGAGATTCTTAAGCCAAGAGGTCCGTCTTCTTCCAGCGGGTCTCCTACCTTGTATCTTCCCCTGTATTATTAGTTGGAGCAATTTGTACTTATCGCCACGCATATGTCCCAGATATTGCAGTTTTCGTTGCTTTATTGTCTTAAATTGCTTTAAACGCACATAACTCCAAACTGCTTAAACGCACATAACTCCAAATTGCTTAAACGCACATAACTCCAAACTGCTTAAACGCACATAACTCCAAACTGCTTAAACGCACATAACTCCAAACTGCTTAAACGCACATAACTCCAAACTGCTTAAACGCACATAACTCCAAATTGCTTAAACGCACATAACTCCAAACTGCTTAAACGCACATAACTCCAAATTGCTTAAACGCACATAACTCCAAACTGCTTAAACGCACATAACTCCAAACTGCTTAAACGCACATAACTCCAAACTGCTTAAACGCACATAACTCCAAACTGCTTAAACGCACATAACTCCAAACTGCTTAAACGCACATAACTCCAAATTGCTTAAACGCACATAACTCCAAACTGCTTAAACGCACATAACTCCAAATTGCTTAAACGCACATAACTCCAAATTGCTTAAACGCACATAACTCCAAACTGCTTAAACGCACATAACTCCAAACTGCTTAAACGCACATAACTCCAAACTGCTTAAACGCACATAACTCCAAACTGCTTAAACGCACATAACTCCAAATTGCTTAAACGCACATAACTCCAAACTGCTTAAACGCACATAACTCCAAACTGCTTAAACGCACATAACTCCAAATTGCTTAAACGCACATAACTCCAAACTGCTTAAACGCACATAACTCCAAACTGCTTAAACGCACATAACTCCAAATTGCTTAAACGCACATAACTCCAAACTGCTTAAACGCACATAACTCCAAATTGCTTAAACGCACATAACTCCAAACTGCTTAAACGCACATAACTCCAAACTGCTTAAACGCACATAACTCCAAACTGCTTAAACGCACATAACTCCAAACTGCTTAAACGCACATAACTCCAAATTGCTTAAACGCACATAACTCCAAACTGCTTAAACGCACATAACTCCAAATTGCTTAAACGCACATAACTCCAAACTGCTTAAACGCACATAACTCCAAACTGCTTAAACGCACATAACTCCAAATTGCTTAAACGCACATAACTCCAAACTGCTTAAACGCACATAACTCCAAACTGCTTAAACGCACATAACTCCAAATTGCTTAAACGCACATAACTCCAAACTGCTTAAACGCACATAACTCCAAATTGCTTAAACGCACATAACTCCAAACTGCTTAAACGCACATAACTCCAAATTGCTTAAACGCACATAACTCCGGAAAATCAGTCGTACGTGCCGGGTCTCGAACCTGCGGGCCTGCGACCCCCCGAATAGGAAACACAGTCGTTACCACTAAACTATCACTACTTATACTTAATACCTAAATCTGATTGAATAACCGAATAGAGGTAAACCTAGGCCAGGCGCACTCTGCATTTTAGGTAATAAAGCTACAAGTACCCGGCGCCTCGCGGCCAGCTCAGTGGGTTAATGTAGTCCGAATTACTCCGTATGGGTAAGAATAACGCGATAGAAAGAGAGGCGACTTTTAGGTGAATATAACTGTAGGTAAGATAGCGCTGTGCGACCAGGGCCCAGATTCTGTAACTCAGTTGCTATCAAAAAATGATAGCCCCTGACATATATTTTTTATCCATTGAAGGTTTGCTATGAAAATAAAAGTATCATTTTCGTAGCAAACCTTCAATGGATAAAAAATATATGTCAGTGGCTATCATTTTTTGATCGCAACTAAGTTACAGAATCGGGGCCCTGAATTGTATTTTATATTGTGGTAACAAGAGAGAGAGTTTATTCAAATGATTTTGCGGAGTGAATCTTCTGTGCGTGTACTATATAATATATTATTCTGTAGTAAAGCTTCTAAAAGCCGCACGTACCAATTTTGGTATGTGTCAAACAAGCAAGTAAGACAAATAAGCAAACTTACCTGTAAGTGAAGTCCGATGCACATCACAAAAATAATTAAAAAATTATAAAAAGCCCGCCTGCTTTAAAGAATATCAATGAAAATATCAATTGATAATTGATATTTTCATCATCAATTTATGAGAAAAAAAAATAAAAATAAATTTTCGTAATCACCTTTTCAAACCCTTTAATTTGATACCACATTCAATAGGAATGAAGAAAAAAATTTTTGAACCCCACATTATGGCGTCCAAAATCCGCCATTACGAATTTTTCAAATTTTTATGTTCTCGTTGACACTCGCACTGGCATGGCAAATCTAACAAACTAACAGTTATCACAATCGGCCTACGCGTTTGGTCTCCGTAGTTCCACAAAGGAACAAACAAACATACATACATACATAGACTGATAAACACATTAGGTACCACTCCTTTGCGTCGTGTAGTCGAGTGAAAAGTAACAGGTATTTCCTATAAAATGTATAAAATATAACAGAAATGGCTGACTTACCGGTCTCGGTGTCCACAGTGTAGGAAAGACCAGCCCAAGGATCATCCTGGGAAAGGAAAACATAGGTACAATCATAGATTTAGAATTGGTAGCTTAGTCGCCCCTAGATACCGCCCTTCCTGCAAACAATAGTTCCATAAATGCGGCAACGTAATTTCATAGTTTGTTGGAAAACGTGAAACATTGGTTGCTACGTGACTATGTGGGTACGCCAGTTCAGGCGTACTATGGAATTTCCGTAATTTGGTAGTAGGCTGTATCTACTAGTGTGCGAAGCGACCCAATCCTAACTCTATGGGTACAATAAAATAAAAATACCCCTTTCAAGCTAATCAACCATTAGCATAAAATACCCTCCGTGTTTCTAGGATGACTGGTAAGTGGTAGCCTATGTCACTCTCCAACTTCTCAACTATCGTCATCATCATCATCATTATCAACCCATCATCGGCTAACTACTGAGCGAGGTCTCCTCTCAGAGAAGGGTTAGAGGCCATAGTCCACCACGCTGGCCCAATGCGAACTGGCGGATTCTCTTATTATACTAACAGAGCAATCTCAACTATAACCTTTACAAAAAAACACGCCAATCTGTTGCTCCGTTGCTGCGTGACTGAAGGACAAACCAAGAAACAAACACACTTTCGCATTTTTAAATATAAGGATTTCAGCTGCCAGTTCTTTAGTTAATTAGTACCTGCCTGTAGTTAATAAGTTGGGTTGCCTGGAAGAGATTGCTTTTGCAATAAAGCCGCCTTCTCACCCTTTAATTACTTTTTCTTCTAAATTTTAATTTTAATTTCTTGTCGTGCAATTAAGAATTTTCTATAATATTCTATAATCTCTATACCTTTCTTATAGATACAATGAAAATTAGGTTAAGTTTTTGACGACCTCCCTGGCTCAGTGGTGAGCGCTGTCGCCTTATAACTAGGAGGTCTCGGGTTCGATTCCCGGCGGGGTCAATTTGGGAATTTATAATTTCTGAATTGTCTCTGGCCTGGTCTGGGGCGAGGCTTTGGCCGCGGCTAGTTACCACCCTACCGTCAAAGACGGTGCCGCCAAGCGATTTAGCGTTCCGGCACGATGGCGTGTAGAAACCAATTAGGGGTATGGGTTGAATGTTCACTGCCATACCCCTTACAAGTTAGCCCGCTACCATCTTAGACTGCATCGTCACTTACCATCAGGTGAGATGGCAGTCAAGGACTAGCTTGTCATCGAATTAAAAAAAAAAAAGTCATTGGAACGAAGTTCCTTTTCGGACGATTTGGCGGGCTTAACCTCCACTCGAAAAAAAGTAAGAATTTTCCGTCAGGCACCTGTTGCCATCGTTTATTACACACGTTCCGCTATAGCTTTAGAGGCGTAGCGGATAAACGAAGGAGTGAAACTATCGGTTCGGGGGTTCGAATCCTAACTTCAGAATATTATTTACCTACTAGCTGATGTCCGCGACTTCGTTCGCGTGGACTTAGTTTTTAAAATCCCTCGGGAACTCTTTGATTTTCCGGGATAAAAAGGATGTCACTCTCCAGGACCTCAACTATACCCATGCAAAAAATCACGTCGATCCGTAGCCCTGTTGCGGCTTGAAGGAAAAACCAACAAACATACACACTTTCGCATCTTCATCAATCTTCAATCATCTTTCTAATATTCATCAATCATCAATCATCATCAATAGCCTATAATAGTCCACTGCTGGACTAAGGGCCTCTCCCAAGGGGAGGGTTTGCCCATAATCACCACGCGGGGCAGACAGGTTGGTGATCGCAGTAGATGGTAGTAGTAGCACAGAGGACGCTGCTGCCCGCTCTCCGTTATATTCCCTTAGTCGCCTCGTATGACACCCGCGGGAAGAAGAGGGGTGGTGACAACTGTATTCTGATCTGCCGTCACCACACGGCACTTTATAATATTAGTAAGGATTATTTTATTTATTTTTATTATTAATTTATTTTTAAAAGGCACTTCGTTCCAACTTCCAACCGAGTGTTCCACGACACTCACGCATTTTTTTAATTTCCAGCTCCAAATCAATACCCACCTCTTTCTCAGTCTCCAGCAAGGACGCCTTGACCTTCTCGATGTTCTCGGACTCTTCTTTCTTCTGCTGGATCTTCTCCTCCGCCAGCTTCAACTCCTTGTCGACCTGACCCTCCAACTCCACCTTCGTAGCTTGAGGACCCTCCTGCGAAAATCAAAAATTCAAAATAGCCAACATGAAAAGAACTGTTACCTGACTATGGAAAATTGGACGTAAACATCCGTATAATAGGGTATTTGACTACTTTTAGAAAATCATATTAAATTGTTAATAAAGCTATGCTGAAGCTAACAAAACGTATATTTCGGCATAATTTAACAGTATTTTTCATAAAAATCGAGAAATAAATTCAAAAAAATAAATTGCCGCGGAAACGTTCCAATTGTTTACATGACGTCATAGTTCACACACAGTTCAATGACAATTCCAAAGCCCAAAGGTGGCGTGAACTGTGACGTCATTCGAGATTCAAGAACGTTTTCAATCTCGTGAACATGGCCAGAATTATAGCAATTTTAATTAATGTTTTCTAATTAAATAAAGCTTTATTTTTTAGTTTTGTCGTACCTATGGAATAATGTTTTTAGATACTAATATTATTTTAGGATGACACCAGATGAAACGATATTTTTAATATAGTCAAATTCCCTATTATATTGATTCGTACCTATGTGATATTTAAGAAATATTAAAAAAAACCCGACTTCAAACGCCACTGCACAGTATAGGTATACCTAATACCCAAATCGGTTCAAGTGCGCCTATAAAATTTGAAGAGTTCCCTCGAATTCTCCAGGGTCCCATCATCAGATCCTGATCTGATGACCATGGAACCGCCTGGGAAGTATACCGTTTCAAACAAAAGAAGAATTTTCCAAATCGATCCCGGCGTCTTTGAAAGGGTAGGGTACATATATACATGAAAAAGAGATTCCGACGAATTGAGAACCCTCTCCTTTTTTTGAAGTCGGTTAAAATACTCTATCATCCTGAGCATAACAACGAATTTATTGACACCACATTCATCAGAATCGGCTCAGTCGGTAGAACATATTATTATGATCAAAACGGCTTTTCGATGCGTACACGACTTTATGAAAAATGACAGTTTTGTATGGACAAAATGCGAATCGATGCGCACAGATGTGGATCTAGTCTTAAAGTTCTCCATAATGTTCAAGTCCACTAAACAGAGGTAGATACTGTAACATAACTGATGCAACTCACCGGCTGCATAGGGTCCTGCAGGGAGAAGCCCATGTCCACATCCTGCTTCCACAACACCTCGATCAGATCCATATCCTGGAGACAAAGAAAACATTACAATTAAACAAGTGTAAATAAAAAATTTAAATCACTCCCGAAATTTGGACTCTATGGTGGCCTGATCTTCTTGTCTTGAGTCGCGCCAGATGCGGCAGTCTCCTGCAGCTATTATTTTATTAGGTACGTACCTTCAAAATTCAAAGTTATATTATAAATACATGTAGCGCCATCTATACCCATAGTTTAGTTTTACCCAAAATTTCATATTGATAACAGATGGCGCACATCAGCCTGACTAACAGCGGCATCTTTGAAAAGGCTTTGCACTACATAGCCGTCGAGTAAACCTACTTTCCTACTCGACGATAGATGGCGGTGGCTGTTAATTTATTTATCTTACTTTTAAATGTTATATTATACATTATTCATCTTAAATATTACCGTAGTACTAATATATATTCTTATATATATTCTAATACTTACTTCTAGACCTGAAAATAAAAACAACCAAACCAACTTAAGAAAATATTGTCTGCAACATTATAAGTTACAACAGATGGCGTTAGTTTAAACGTTTTAACATGGTTTTAACCTTCTACAACATGATTAGGTATGGTCGGCAAGGAAAACCTATTCAGCGAAGGTCAACATCGGTCAAGGTGCTCAGAGGAGTATGTATCATCTACGAAAATATAATAGTACATACTTAGTGGTTAGTACCACCCCCGAATATTAACTTGTAAACAAAATCATTATGACGTAAAATCTTCGTTACGCGATTTACAACTCTATCAGCAATAGGTTATAGGTACCTTACATATTATGTTTGAGAATTAAATGGCGCAATGATTTCAATCATTCTCTCAATGACTGATAGAATGGCTGATTAAAACCATAGATATTATATATGTAATAAAAATAAATTAACGAGTATAATCATAGGAATAACCACAATTTCCTTTTTCCTGCTTTAACCATATTTGATAGGTCACAACTCACAGCACAGTTATTATTAAAATTATATTATTCCTATTAGGTACTATCCTTAACTCTATGGTTAGTAAAGACGTACAGATTTAAGGTGGAAGACACGGGTCTGCCCGCGAAATTCAAATTTAATTTGGTTTTTCGCAATTTGTAAACTTTATTTTTTAATTTTTTTTTTTATTTTTAACTTTTCAGTTTTATTATATTATAGATAGAAAATTTCATATATACAATACTATAAACCTAAATTTATTTATAATTTGTAAACTAATACGACAAAGTAGGCTTATGGCCTTCTAATTGCGCCAGTGGAATTATCATCTTCACAGGTTTACATAAAAATCTTTACTTTAAAGTGACCAGTTTAAGAAATTAATCAAAACACTGAGTTGGACGTGAGTTACTCACAAATTAGTCGATATTTTGATTAATTTCTTAAACTGGTCACGTTCAAGTAAAGATTTTTATGTAAACCTGTGAAGATGATAATTCCACTGGCGCAATTAGAAGGCCATAAGCCTACTTTGTCGTAGTCGTATTAGTTTACAAATTGCGAAAAACCACATTAAATTTGAATTTCGCGGACAGACCCATGTCTTCCACCTTAAGAGAGAATTATTATTAGATATCTGTCCCTACCGGGAAACCTCTGACCTTTAAGCAGATAATGGTGCTAATTCCGTTATTCTCTAAGCTAAACTAAACTAAATTTTAATTTCTCTAATTTTAATTTCTCTATCTCTAAGTGCTATTCTGCTATTCGCTCCAACTAAATTTAAAATGTCTAAAAGGCTCGCTAAACGGACCTCTCAGTTGAATTGCGAGTGTTACCATATAGAGAAACAAAAATTGCACTTAGTTGTCTTTGTTTTTTTCCCAAACATCGTAATAATACTTTTTGCGACTAATATCGATATAAATGACTTCTTAAACGAAAAGAATAATTTTATTTAAATAAAATAGATGTTTTTTATACCCACCACGTCATAAAGTGCTTAGAAGACACATTAGTTCATAATATTTTTACGTTTTTAGATGCTTACACTAGCGGCACGCTATGATGGCCGGTTTGACACATTACAATAGTGATGTGGAATGTCAATTTATTCTCGAACAAAAAACAATTAAGTTTTGTTTTTGTACCTGATTAAATAGGTTTAATAAAACAAAAATGTATATGTTTATTTAATTTATTTGAACGAACTGAATATTTGAATGAAAATGAATATACATACTTTATATGCACACAAGAAACATATGAATACAAAAGATACCAAAAAAGGTGCCACAAAAGGCCATAATTAATCAGATTCGTCCATACTACTATTTTCACTGTCGTCACTGCTATCATCACCTACATTAATAATTATATGTTCGTTTTCTATAATATTATCTATTTTCACATCTCTTTCATAATCTTCCCTTATTAATTTAACAGTTCTATTCACAACCTTTTCCCAGTCTCCTTTAGTCACATGTTCACAAGCTTCTTCTAATAATTTTAGCATTTTTTTTGTGGTAAATGGGGGTTCTGTATTGTGTCTTGCAGCATATCCCTTAATTTGAGCCCACACCAACTCAATCGCATTATACTCACAATGGTAAGGCGGTAACCGTATAACTCTGTGCCCATGTTCTAATGCTATTTCGTCAATGACGTATCGGATCTTGGTTGGTTTGTTTTCTTTTAAAAGACGTACTAATTCCGCTTTTAACATATTCATGTTTGCATCTACGCCATTTTTACGAAGCCATGCGACGATATCAGCTTTCTTTTGGGATTGGGCAGGTGGCTTGTCAATTTGCATCGAGTGGTATGGGGCGTTGTCCATAATTATAATAGATGGTTCAGGGAGGCTACACAACATTGAGGTAAACCATTCAGTAAACTTTTCTCCATTCATGTCTTCATGATAGTCTCCAGTGGTTTTTGACGCAAAAGCCATGAGAGAACCTTCGACAAACCCGTTGATGGTTCCGGCGTGACAAATTATAAGTCGCGATCCTTTTCCTACAGGAACTTTGGAAGTAGATGCTGCTGTGTCATCGTTCCAAGAACGGCCTACAGTATGGTTAGCATTAAGCCATGTTTCATCCAAGAACACAACATTTTGCCAATTTTTGATTTCTTTCACTTGCCGTAAAAAAGTATACCTTGCCATCGCTATATCAAATCTTTCCATCAATATTTTGCGTTTGTTACATTTTTTGTATCGAAATCCAATGGTCTTCAAAATCTTCGTTAAAGAACTTTCCCCACCGAAGAATAATCCAGCTTCCTTCAGTGAATGCACCAACTTTTTTCTTGTTGGATACTCCTTCTGTAAATAGTAGCCGTAAACATGTCTTCGGATAGCATCGGCATCAAAGCTATCGATGCCTACGACTGGTTTTGCTCGTTTTCTCTTTTTTGGTGTGTGAAGTTTATTTTCTTCTGTGCCAGTCTCGCCATATTTTTTTTTAGTTATCCGTCTAACAGTTCGTTGTCCAATATTAAGCGCATCAGCTACGCGTTCAACCACTGACGTTATAGGTAAAATTTGCCCTCCATTTTGAGCTTCACGATCGAAATAGTTACGAAGGCGTATTACGAACTCACGTGTCTGACTATTTAGAACAGTTCTCTGCGTACGTTCGGTCATATCGACGAAATCCACAACAAAGGGCTTGAACAGAGTCCAAATTAACGAGCAAGGGTCAACAGTAATGCAGTATCAATATTTGAAATCCAAAGCCAGGTCAAAACTATATCACAATCGCATTGCACTGACAGTTTATACTTTTCGAAGCAACGTCAATTCGAAACTGCTTTGTTTTGCATTGAGCATTGACGCGAGTTTGCCGGAGGTAGTAGTTGTGCTAGCCAGCGATCCTATGTGACGATCGTATTAGATTCCATTTTTAAAAATTTTCAATTTAGAAAACCAAATGCCGAGTTGTGGTATATATCATATACAAATAAAAATTTTACCTTTTGTATGAAACAGCTGATATTTTTTTGCGATTTCAGAGGTTTGTCCACATAGTGAAAATTGTTCATATTCACAAGTACATTCACCCCTTAAATGGTGCAAACTGATTTTTCTACACTTGTATACATTTTAGAAATCAATTTAATAAATAAATTTTGAGTCCTAAACCTAAAACTACATTCGATAAAATTTATGAATCTCTGCACATCACTATCGTCAATAAAGTAATACAATTATTTCCTTCAAAGTCGTTATCAATTAATACGGAACTTCATGAGCGGACAAACGTCAAACCGGCCATCATAGCGTGCCGCTAGTGTAATCGTCTGTGGTTCATCGTTGTCAGTGTCACTTGTGTGAAGTTAAGTGCATAGTGGTTATATTCTCTTTGGCTAAGTGTAGTTTGTGGTCTCTTCTATTGTAACTTGATTAATGATTTTGTAATTATTATATTTGCTTATTGTAAGACACATGCTATTTTCAATAAATATATTAAATACAATCTTTTTCAGGGCCTGCCACCGAGTCCCGAAGCCCGGCATATAATACCACCTGACGAGGCTTTACCACCCATTGTGCTACCTTCCGTGGAGCCTTATCAGCAAATTACAAACACAGAAGCTGGAGCAAGGATGTCCCCACTGCCCAATAGGAGAAGAGGGCTCCGGCAACCTCCCCGCCCACCAGTTAACAGCAACTTAGTTGATAGCTTAAATCGAAACAATGAGCTTTTAAGGGATGTAATTGGTGCTGCATCAGAAAATATTGCAGCTGCTATGAGAGACAGCAGCACAGCTATTGTGCGTGCTGCTGAAATCCTAGCTGCTGCAATACAATCTGGTGGAGTACCAGTTTTCATACGACAAGATGAAAATAATACCATGTAATTTATTATTATGAAGTGTTATTTTTATCCTTTTGTTTAGTCTTTGCCCTTCTGTGTTCCCGGCTCAATGCTGCTGTTGCCCAATGTCTTATACTTCTTGAGATTTCTAAGAATTATAATTAATTAATTATAAAATTCAAATTTTTTTATTCATTAAAATATCTATTAATTAATCCTTGGCGTATTATTCTTGCTTGCGCAAGGAAATCCGTGTCAAGTTCCTGGTAAGGGCTAGCATCATCTTCTTCTTGAATGACCTGGTCTTCATCAGCATTATCTGCAAAATTCACCAAACTGGTATCTCGTGTTTTGCAAGTTATCAAGTTTGTTTTATGAATATCAGTTCTTAGTACATAATGGACAGCATATGATAATTAAAAATTTACTTAATAACAATATATCATAACTATTATTGAAATTATCTTCTCACAATTTGACAGTTTATGCTGTAAAATCCTTTTCTATTGTAAAATATACTTCCAGGTGCAGTAGGGTGGCTCAATGGTGGTTTAGCTATGGAAATATGTGTCCCATCCACTGCACCAAGGGTATTCGGCATTTGATAAAGTTCTTGAAAACTGTAACAGATTAAATCTTGTAGATTAACATACTAAGTGAAATAAATGCAGGAAACCAATTGTTTAAATTTCGAAAGAGAAAGAAGAGTTTCATACCTACTTAAATTTTAGCCAAATATCTCAATACAAACTAAGTTTACCTTCTCATGGCTGATTCAATTTCAGCCTCATCCCAGGAAATTTTATGAACTGTGGGGTAAGTTGCTGGACAATCACATCAGCTGTAATTGTAAGACAACGGCTTACAGTGGGTTGACTTAAGCCCATAAAACTATCTTGGGCAACCTCTGCTTGGTAGCTGCCTTGAGCAAAAAAATGTAAGGCAGCTAGAATCTGCAAAACAGTACATAATAAAAGTAGGTAGTTAACTAACATTAAAATGAATGCATTTTATATTTAAGGTTACATAAATTAAATTTTAACAAACCTTTAGATGCTTTGGTATATGGCCCATATGCAACCGAGGATCATCTAATACATTTATTAAATAACTTGCTCCTGATCTAGGCAATCTAAACATTTTTTTGAACTTTTCCTCTGCCATTTCAAAGGGATTCGACACATCCCTAATGGTCTCTAATCTTATTATTTCTCGGTAGTTTCTAAAAATAAGTAAATAAACACAGTTAAGTAAGTACCTAACTCATAAACGCTAAACAAAATTGCTAAACCAGTCAGGTATATCTACCACTTTAGTAGTCTACACAAAAGCAGAATCAGCTTATGATTGTATACTTTTGTTTTGTGGATAAATTAGTTCTAACTACCTACCACAGGACAGGGAATCAGCATGATCTGATTCTCTGTATGGTGTCTGCCCTAGTTTCATTTTGGTCTGCTAAAAGAGTTCAGTTCATTTTTTACCCTACGAAGATTAGTAAGATTACAAAATTACTCAGGTACCTTTCTCTCGCATCAACCAGAGCTGCAACAACGTATTCTTCCATTTTAAGGATGGATCCAGAGAAATTACACCTAAAACAAAACTGACTCGACTGAAAATAATTTTATTTTGCAAATTTTTTGCTTTAGAGCCGACCGCTAGAGTTTAGGATCGTATAGAGGCCACCTTCCGAGATGCTCGCTAAAATTAGCGAATTTTAGGTTGACGTTCCTAATTTTAGACGATATGTATGCATGACAGAATAGCTTTTCGCTAAAATGTCGCTAAATTGAATTGTTTAGTGCTGTCAGGTTAAATTTTAGGTTAGACCTGTCATTAGGTGTGTTGTCAGAATAGCAGATGTCTCTAAATCTTAATTTAGCGGTATTTTAGTTAAGAGAGCGTTAAGCGAATTAGCACCAATATTATTAAAATTATATTATTCCTATTACTATCCTTACTCTGTGGTTAGGTACGACGTACTTTTAGGTAGGCAGTAGGCACAGAAAGAGACAATCAACTTCGTAGAGCGTCGTCGTCTATGTCTCAACAAGCAACAACACGACAAAATGTTATTACTAATTATTATTATATAGATATTTGTCCCTACCGGGAAACCTCTGACCTACCTACTCTACTCTAGTTTTTATTAACTTATTGTTTACATGTTATGTCCATAAGTAATGTCCATATTTTTTTCGATGTAGCACCATATTGTTGATGTAGTTATTAAGTCTTATTATTTTCCAGAGAATCTTTTTCGTAATCTGAACCTTATGAACGCAGAAATTTTGGACAAAATAAGTTAAGATAAGTACATTGACCTGTCACCCGCACCATGTTACAACCAAAAAAACTATGAAGATATTGAACATAAAAGTTCAAGTTAACAAGGATCTGTCGACTCTATTGCAACGGTGAAGGAAAACATCGTGAGGAAACCTGCACGCCTGAGAGTTTTCCATAATGTTCTCAAAGGTGTGTGAACTCTGCAAACTTGCATTGGGCACGCGTGGTGGATTATGGTCCCTTTTCTTAGAGGAAACCTGCGCTCAGCAGTGAGCCGTTGATGGGTCGCTATTTGCTAATAATGATGATGACGAAGGCTTTATCTGACACTTAGTCTAGACTCTAGACAGATGGACAAATATGCAATTTCAACCGGTACCGGTACAAGTACCCGGCGTGATCACGGCTTGCCAGCGAACTCATTGGGCTAACGTAGTCCGAATGTATGAGTCACGCGATAGAAAGAGATGCAACTTCTACATGAATATAATTATAGTTTAACGCTGTGCAAGTGTGCAACCTTTGTGGTTAGTTTTAATTCGTTTGATCGTAATAGTAAATCATGACATTAGCATCAAAGTAAAATGAATCATAACAGTATGGATTTAAAGTCACAAATTCAATACAGACTATTTTAATTTGGAGCGTTTTCGTTACGTAAACCAATACATACACGAAATTGAGCTCTAACTCAATACTGTTATGGTTTATTTCACTTTGATGATAATGTCATAGTTTACTATTCATAGTTGTTAACTATCAAATCTTGTACTAAGCGTACTGAATAGCATTTAAGGTGGATTTTACGGGTATGCCCGCGAAATTCAAATTTAATTTGGTTTTTCGCAATTTGTAAACTAATACGACAAAGTAGGCTTAAAGGCATTCTAATTGCGCCAATGGTAGTATCATCTTCATAGGTTTATATAAAAATCTTTACTTGAATCCGTCCAATTTAAGAAATTAGTCAGATTATCGACTAATTTGTGAGTAACTCACGTCCAACTCGATATTCTGACTAATTTCTTAAACTGGACACTTTCAAGTCAAGATTTTTATATAAACCTGTGAAGATGATACTGCCATTGTCACAATTAGAATGCCTTAAGCCTACTTTGTCGTATTAGTTTACAAATTGCGAAAAACCAAATTAAATTTTAATTTCGCGGGCAGACCCGTATAATCCCACCTTAATTGTGTGGTAGCAAGAGTCGCTATTTATGTAAATGATTTTGCGGAGTGAATCTTCTGTACCTGTACTATTTATTATGTACTAGCTGATGCCCGCGACTTCATCCGCGTGGATTTAGTTTTTAAAATCTCTCGGAAACTCTTTGATTTTCCGGGATAAAAAGTAGCCTATGTCACTCTCAGGTCCTCAACTATACCCATGCAAAAAATCACGTCGATTCATAGCTTTGTTTCGGCGTGATTCAAGGACAAACCAACAAACCAACAAACAAACACACTTTCGCATTTATAATATTAGTAAGGATTCCATGGCTCGATCGTAAATTAGTGCATCTTCCAAGCTGCATTTCTCATGGCAGACGCGTGCACGTGTGAAAACGAAAACGGCACGTGGCGTTTCAGTTTATTTATAGTTACACTATAAGATCTAATATACATTGTTGCTTTATCTGTTGTACAGATCTAACGCTATAAAGCCCAATTTAGACGGCGCCTCGTTCATCGGTCATTTTCGAACATTTTTACGAAATGAACCGTCTTAATTCACCCTAAGGGCGAATTTAGACGGTTAATTTTTCGAGATTTTTGCTTTCATTTTCGAGGCTTCATCGATAATGAACCATCTAAATTCGCCCTTAGAGCAAAGGGCTTTAGGGTTCATTTTCGCAAAATATGTTTGCAATAATGGACGATGAACGAGGCAGCGTCTAAATTGGCCCTAACTACATCATCATCAGCAACCCATCTACGGTTCACTAGTGAGCACAGGTCCCAACTTCCAGAGAAGGTTTATCAACTTATCAGCCATATAGTCCACCACGCTGGCGCAATGCGAACTGGCGGACTTCACACACCTTCGAGAACATTATGGAGAACTCTCAGGTGTGCAGTTTTCCTCAAGATTTTGTCCCTTGAAGCATGTGATATTTAAATACATCGCCCATAACTCCGAAAAGTTATAGGTGCGCCCGGAATCGAACCTGCTACCCCCCGAATAGGAGACCACAGTCCTAACCACTAGGCTATCACTACTACATATTAACGAAGAGCTGCCTCATTAGTGTTTAACACATTTGACTGCGGTGACGAGGTTTCGGGTTCGGTTCCCGGGTCGGATTAAAAAGTGTAGTGGGGTTTTCTGTCACCAAATGAATAATACAATAATACTACTATTAATAGAATAGAATAGAAATGTTTTTTTATTCAAATAAACTTTTTTACAAGTGCTTTTGAATCGTCGATGAGTCTACCACTGGTTCGGAATACCCTTCCTGCCGAGAAGAACCAGCAAGAAACTCGGCGGTTGCTCTTCTCAAAACAAGTTTACAATATAATATATACTACCTACCTTTTGCTATGCATGCAGTGTTTCCACAATAAGGGGAAGTTCCACAAAAGCATACCTAAATTATAATTCAACACATGTTAAGACGGGCAGACAGAAAGTAGCCCTATTCTCGCCGGCATGACCCAGCCATTGCTTCGCTCAACCATATTCGAGGGAACGTAACAACCCGCATCACACGACAATCTGTAGGTAATAAATAATAATCAATACACTACCGGAGTTACGAAGTTGGCACTGAGTCACCCCCGTGCCTCGAAGAGCACGTATAGCCGTCGGTTCTCTCCAGGGCGTGTCGGATTTCCGTCCCAACGGACTATGAGAGTGAGGGAATAGAGAGTGCACCTGTGTTTGCGCGCACGCTTGTGCACTACAATTCTCCCACGCAGATGGCTAATCTCGTCCGTACTATGTAACTACCTACACTTTGAGTTAAAATTGAATGTTTAGAACCAGACGGTCGATGTACCCTTGCATCCCTTTTGTCCCTAAGTTCAACACCCTTGCGATTCGAGACGGGATTCACTACATACCTATACATTACTAGTCGACCTGCACCCCGATTCAGAACATTTCGATAACTTCCCGTTTCGATACGGTTAGATATCGATCTCGTATCGAAAATTTTTTGTCGTGCGATTCAGAACGTTCGGTTAGAGAATTCGATTCGATGTCGACTACGGAATCGGCTTCGTTATCGGTATCGACAAGTTACATTAAATTACATGTGGATTTACGAAGTTTGTTGTTTTACCAAAATTTCACTTGATAATAAATTCATGTTAACACTAAATAACTAGTGGTTCGCCCCGAACTGAGACCTCGCGGTAACGGTATCCCATGATTATTCATTCAATCGATACATGATAACCAAAACTGACATTATTATTATGCCCGTTTTCACCAAACATACCTAAATCATCCCCTAAGTAGGAGTCTCTTAACGTAGGTAGCTCCTAAATACAATCCTAAGTCCTAACATCCGTCCCAATATCCTTTTAGGTGTCCCGTACAGGATCGTGATAAATAAGTTGACAGAAAACATCAATCACCTAACTTATAGGTAGCCCGTAAAGGTTAGGGAACGTTAGTGAAAACATTGAATTATTTATCAAACATTGAATTTAACTCGTAGTTCCATGGGAATAGTTACTGACTGCGCCATCTATTAGCATTATTGTGAAGCTATGTTGATGCTATATGAATTACTGACGCCCATTAAAAATTAAATAATCTCGTTTCTTTATAATATTCATATAATTTTAGTATTTGTTGTTCAAGTACAGGATATAAGTGACCTAAAAACATAAAATCAGTTTGAAAATCCATAGCGGATTTTTCTAGAGAGCGTCTTCAAGCGAGCGTATAAAATCGCCACTTTGAAAGCCCCCCATTTCGTCAATTTTAAGGGAAAAATTAAAAAAAAAATATTTTTGTACTCAGTTCAAAATTATCTTTAAAATGATACGTAACAATTTTATGTAACGCGATTTTTTTTTTTTTACTTCGCATTCGCTTCTATGAGAGCCCCCCTGAAATAAAGATTTTTATAACTTTTTAAGCCATTTTCGGCTGGAGGCCATCGGTTTACATATTATATCTAAATTTGAAGTAATTACGTTCAGTAATTCAAAAGTTATAAGGCTCTGACAGACGGACGGACGGACGGACGGACGGACGGACAAGTGCAAATCGCCCTAGTTAACTCAAAGACCTTCGCTTCGCTCGGTCGAATAGATTTTAATCATTTTCGAAGGTCATTGAAGTAATTATTTAAAATGATAACTTGTTAAATTATTGACGGCCAATTTTCAGCCTCTTCGATAGATGGCGCTAAGTTCATGTTTCATCCCTCTGGGTTCTTATTTTATTTTGTTGTGGTGTACATAATATGTTATTGTAATGTTAAAATACGTACAATATGGTAAGTAAACATCTACATACCAAAATCATCCATCATAATCATTTTATACGAAAAACCAGTAAACACAGTACGTAAACAAAAGGATACCGGATGCCCTGTAGCTTTCGATAAGTTACCAACTAAAATTATCGGACGTTCGGAAAATCTTATTCGATAAGGTTGTTGTGAATAGCGTTTGATAGAAGATATCGAACGATATCTACGTCGGTTCGATTCGGTTTCGATTTCGACAACTTCTCTGTCGATACGAGTACTCTGAATTGAAGATTCATCTTATCGTACGATAGCAAACCGAATCGATCGATAATTATGCTATCGTAAGGTTCTGAATCGGGGTGCTGTCCCGGCTTCACCCGGGTCGACTACAAAACAAACACAATGGTACAGATATTTCAGGCCTGGAGGTTAATGATTTAGTCTACGCCGGCTTAAACCCTTAAATTTTAGATATTATATTATAACTAGCAACCCGCCCCGGCTTCGCACGGGTAGAAGAGCATATTACTACGCCTATGCTTTGCAAACTCCTTGGAATATTCCATAAGTTATACCTTGAACAGCATATTGAACAGTACGTAGGCTTACTTAAAAGAAGTATCGCTCGGAAGCGCTCGACTTAATACTATAGCAACCCGCGGAGCGCGCTTGAAATTATTTTGGCGCGCGATCGTTTTAGGGTTCCGTACCCAAAGGGTGCCAACGGGACCCTATTACTAAGCCTCCGCTGTCCGTCCGTCTGTCAGCGGCCTGTATCTCGTAAACCGTAATAGATAGACAGTTGAAATTTTCACATATTTTGTATTTCTATTGCCACTATAACAACAAATAATAAAAATTAAATAAAATTAAAAAAATTAAATTAAAATATTTCCATGGGTACATAGAAATATTTTAATTAAATTTTTTTAACGGAACCCTAAAAGAGCGAGGCCCAATACGCACTTGGCCGATTTTTTATGTTGCGATAACTCCTAAGAGTAAATTGTATGGTGTAAAGGACTATCATAATGTGCATGAAATGCGTATGGTAACTAACGTATTTAAGTTGATAAGGATTAATACTGTATCTGTCAAAATAGATTTGAAATTACCGCATAGGACGTGACCATTTTTTTAGAAGTTAAAATGATTATATTGAGCTATCCTTAAAAGATAGATATATATATGCCATCGCGGACTTTTTTGTAAAGAATTATTCCACCATACCACCACCATACTTTTTTTGTTATATCTCAAAGGTTCTCAAAGCGTTTTTGATGAAAGCTCCCAGGCGGCTTGAATTTTTCCGACATCATAATAGCTATCTGTATGTCAAATTTCAGCCCGATCTGTCCAGTGGTTTGAGCTGTACGTTGATAGATCAGTCAGTCACCTTTTCCTTTTATATATTTAGACTAGTGGTTCGCCCCGAACTGAGACCTCGCGGTAACGGTATCCCATGATTATTCATTCAATCGATACATGATAACCAAAACTGACATTATTATTATGCCCGTTTTCACCAAACATACCTAAATCATCCCCTAAGTAGGAGTCTCTTAACGTAGGTAGCTCCTAAATACAATCCTAAGTCCTAACATCCGTCCCAATATCCTTTTAGGTGTCCCGTACAGGATCGTGATAAATAAGTTGACAGAAAACATCAATCACCTAACTTATAGGTAGCCCGTAAAGGTTAGGGAACGTTAGTGAAAACATTGAATTATTATGTAGGTACTAACGAGTGAAACCGGGTTACGGGCATCTGTACAAATCGTCATCTATCGACGCGAATAGAAAATATACAATATTTAACTAAAATTTAACTAAAAAATAATTTTAATTGAATAATATGGTACAAAAAAAATTACAATACAATTATTGTATTATAATAAGTAACTAAATAATAATGGTCGACGCAAAACTGTTTTTGGGATAGGTCGTTAGTCGTAACTCGTAGTTCCATGGGAATAGTTACTGACTGCGCCATCTATTAGCATTATTGTGAAGCTATGTTGATGCGATATGAATTACTGATGTACATTAAAAATTAAATAATCTCGTTTCTTTATAATATTCATATAATTTTAGTATTTGTTGTTCAAGTACAGGATATAAGTGACCTAAAAACATAAAATCAGTTTGAAAATCCATAGCGGATTTTCCTAGAGAGCGTCTTCAAGCGAGCGTATAAAATCGCCACTTTGAAAGCCCCCCATTTCGTCAATTTTAAGGGAAAAATTAAAAAAAAAATATTTTTGTACTCAGTTCAAAATTATCTTTAAAATGATACGTAACAATTTTATGTAACGCGATATTTTTTTTTTTACTTCGCATTCGCTTCTATGAGAGCCCCCCTGAAATAAAGATTTTTATAACTTGTTAAGCCATTTTCGGCTGGAGGCCATCGGTTTACATATTATATCTAAATTTGAAGTAATTACGTTCAGTAATTCAAAAGTTATAAGGCTCTGACAGACGGACGGACGGACGGACGGACAAGTGCAAATCGCTCTAGTTAACTCAGAGACCTCGCTTCGCTCGGTCAATTAAGTTTATGTATTTAGCGCACACTACACTACACGTGCCACTCGCGATTTCCATACAATCCACATAAACTTAAACACGTGCAATGCCTGCAGTGCATGTACATTTGATAGCATCGCAATTCGCATCGTAGCCAGCTGTGAGTTTGTCTAAAAATTTGCTATAGTTTGACGATCGCAATCATCTCTGATTGGCTGAATTTATCGCTCGACTTCAACAAACGATCTATCTCTCTCTGTCTCATATTGTGTCATCACAATTCACAACTCAAGGCGAACGTCGCGCATCTGTTTCATCGTTTCCATTTAAGCCCGCCCAACTTCAACAAACATGTGCAAATCAAAATTATTTACTTTGGATAAAATTAAATTTAGTTTGGAGATTGATTATGATACTTTGTAGTGCTTGCCTTGCGTTAGAAGTCGGTTTTTTGAAAAAAAAAAAAAAAAAAAACTTTTACACTTGTCGAAGTTTTCATCGGCCATAGCTATAATCCGTGTGGACATATTTATCGCAGTTCATTCACCTCGCACGTATTTTACTAATAGCTTTACGTTAGTACATATATATGAAAAACGGTGATTTTTTCCGTCTTTACGGAATAGGTAGGACATATTTTAAACAATTCTAATTGATCATTGAACATAAAAGCGTTTCATAAGGCAAGTACAAAGGCAAGGAAGCAGTGATAGCCTAGTGGTTAGTACTGCGGTCTCCTATTCAGGGGGGACGCAGGTTCGATCCCGGGCACGCACCTCTGGCTTTTCGTGTGCGTTTAAGAAATCAAATATCAAAAGCTTCAACGGTGAAGGAAAACATCATAAGGAAACTAGCACACCTGAGAGTTCTCCATAATGTTTTCAAAGGTGTGTGAAGTCCGCCAACTCGCATTGGGCCAGCGTGGTGGACTATGGCCTATAACCTATAACCCTTCTCTGAGAGGTGACCGGCGCTCAGTAACAGGATGTCAGGTATATCGTACATAGTCCGGCCATAGATTCACATGTCGGGGGTGTTTTAAATCTTCAATTTACACACATGTTAAATTCTTTTATTTCAAATACTAGATATACCTACCGGAATACCTAAATACGTAAATAACGTGTTCATAGAAAAAATGATTTTATTAGGTTATTGTTATTTGTTATGTTATAAGGTTATTTATTATAAGTATGCTTCCTTTCCAACCGATGTAACTTGCAACTTGTGACCCGGTTTTCATAATACCCACATATACCTATAGGTATTATACTTAATACCTCCTACCAAGTATAGCATGACCTCCTTTTATTCACGGTATTAGGAGTTATGTGAGTCATCGAGAAAAATGTTAACACATAATGTTGGCAACACACTTCATAATATTGCGAATATTCTACGCACAATGATATCATGGACAGTTGGACACGTCATACAAAAGTGTGTGTATGTGTGTAAAAAATTAAGTTGTAACTTGTAAGTTGCTGAGCAGCTGGGCATCTCGCAGATTACTTGATGCTGCAGCATCAACTCAAGGTTACCACGCCTTGGAAATAATCCGAAGTAACAGTTTACTTTCAGATCAACCTAACTCTATCTAACACCTACTCATTGAGACCACTGACCAATGAGGCCAAAGTCCCAAACACACTATATCTGTTGTAAGTTGCTGAGGAGTTGGGTATCCCGCAGACTACTTGATGTTTCAGCATCAGCTCAAGGTGACCTTAGGAAATAATCTTAAGTAACAGTACACCAAATTTTAAATCAATTGCACCAGTGAAATTTGTAAGACCCTTTAATTAAGTAGGAAATGAGCTGATGATCTTCAAACGCCTGAGCAGATCTTCATAAATAATACCCAAGATCCACCTCTATTACATTACCTTTGAAACAGAAAAACCGCATCAAAATCGGTCCATTCGTTAGGGAGCCACATAGGATCAGACAGACACACAGATACAAAGATCCACAGGTCAAACTAATAACACTCTTTTTTGTCGGGGGTTAAAAAACAATCAAACCAAATCCGCGCAACTCCCTCATTCGTTATCGAGCTCGAAGGTCAAATGTCGATCAAAACGTATAAAAACTTGTAGCTAGTGCGTATCTAGAAGAGTTAAGAGAATAAATAATGGGGCGAGCTTGCAGAAACGTCCAAAGGTCTGCCCGCGAAATTCAAATTTAATTTGGTTTTTCGCAATTTGTAAACTAATACGACAACTTTGTCGTATTAGTTTACAAATTCGTCGTTGTAGGCGTATGGCATTCTAATTGCGACAATGGCAGTATCATCTTCACAGGTTTATATGAAAATTTTTACTTGAAAGTGTCCAGTTTAAGAAATTAATCAAAATATCGACTAATTTGTGAGTAGCTCACGTCCAACTCAGTATTTTGATTAATATCTTAAACTGGTCACTTTCAAGTAAAGATTTTTATGTAAACCTGTGAAGATGATAATTCTACTGGCGCAATTAGAAGGCCATAAGCCTACTTTGTCGTATTAGTTTACAAATTGCGAAAAACCAAATTAAATTTGAATTTCGCGGGCAGACCCTTGTCTTCAACCTTAACCCAGAGTTAGCAGCTAGCTCTGGGTTAAAAGGACAGATTTGACAGATAGCGTATACAGCTTCTGTCAAAATTACTATTCCTGGGTTAACTAACTCGGCGTCTCTGCAAGCGGGCCTTTAGTGTATTTACTGATCCAGTTACTAACGACAGTGACTGACGCCAGCGAATCCTGTTATTAATCAATATCATTTAAGTCCAATTTAGACGGTGCCTCGTTCATCGTTCATTTTTGCCAACATTTTTTGCAAAAATGAACCCTTACCCTAAATTTGAACGGTTCATTTTCGATAGCTCATCGATTTAGCCTCGACAATGAAAGCAAAAATCTCGAAAAATGAAAATTCATTTCATTTTCGCAAACATGTTCGCAAAAATGATCGATGAACGAGGCACCGTCTAATTTGGCCCTTAGGGAATGAGCGGGCGGACTGGCTACTTTGGCTAAAACTTCAAAAAAGGAGGAGGTTCTCAATTCGTCAGAATCTTTTTTTTTTATGTACTATGTTCACCGATTACTCGAAGACGCCAGAACCAATTGGAAAAATTCTTTTTTTTTGTTTGAAAGGGAATACTTCCCAGGGAAGGGAATACTTTCGAAAAAATTTAAATGGGACCACCATTTAAATTTTTTCGAAAACGGTCGATTGGTTTTTAACTAGTGGTTCGCCCCGAACTGAGACCTCGCGGTAACGGTATCCCATGATTATTCATTCAATCGATACATGATAACCAAAACTGACATTATTATTATGCCCGTTTTCACCAAACATACCTAAATCATCCCCTAAGTAGGAGTCTATTAACGTAGGTAGCTCCTAAATACAATCCTAAGTCCTAACATCCGTCCCAATATCCTTTTAGGTGTCCCGTACAGGATCGTGATAAATAAGTTGACAGAAAACATCAATCACCTAACTTATAGGTAGCCCGTAAAGGTTAGGGAACGTTAGTGAAAACATTGAATTATTATGTAGGTACTAACGAGTGAAACCGGGTTACGGGCATCTGTACAAATCGTCATCTATCGACGCGAATAGAAAATATACAATATTTAACTAAAATTTAACTAAAAAATAATTTTAATTGAATAATATGGTACAAAAAAAATTACAATACAATTATTGTATTATAATAAGTAGTAACTAAATAATAATGGTCGACGCAAAACTGTTTTTGGGATAGGTCGTTAGTCGTAACTCGTAGTTCCATGGGAATAGTTACTGACTGCGCCATCTATTAGCATTATTGTGAAGCTATGTTGATGCGATATGAATTACTGATGTACATTAAAAATTAAATAATCTCGTTTCTTTATAATATTCATATAATTTTAGTATTTGTTGTTCAAGTACAGGATATAAGTGACCTAAAAACATAAAATCAGTTTGAAAATCCATAGCGGATTTTCCTAGAGAGCGTCTTCAAGCGAGCGTATAAAATCGCCACTTTGAAAGCCCACCATTTCGTCAATTTTAAGGGAAAAATTTAAAAAAAAAATATTTTTGTACTCAGTTCAAAATTATCTTTAAAATGATACGTAACAATTTTATGTAACGCGATATTTTTTTTTTACTTCGCATTCGCTTCTATGAGAGCCCCCCTGAAATAAAGATTTTTATAACTTTTTAAGCCATTTTCGGCTGGAGGCCATCGGTTTACATATTATATCTAAATTTGAAGTAATTACGTTCAGTAATTCAAAAGTTATAAGGCTCTGACAGACGGACGGACGGACGGACGGACAAGTGCAAATCGCTCTAGTTAACTCAGAGACCTCGCTTCGCTCGGTCAAAAAATCAACAATTAATGATATACTTTGTAATGACGCGGGCGTTAGAAGTCGGTTTGTTAGAAAGATTTTTTTTTAATATATATATAGCTGCTGGGGCTGATTCACTGACTGATTCACTGATTCATTCACTCACTCATTGATCACCTCTCCTGTAAAATTTTGTATGAAAAAATTTTTTTTCACTGATGGTTTCGTATAGAGGAAAAAAATTCATTCGGAGGAAAAATATGGAGAGAGCTGATGATTGAGGATTTCGGAGACGGGTGAAGAGCACGGCCAGGGTATCGAAGATAGGTGGGGGGTGCTCGAACAAATGTCATTCGAAACCTCATCCAATTCGCAGTGAGCTGAAAAAAAATTCAAAATGGCGGAAAAAAGATGGCCGCCATACAAATTTCGTCGGTGTCTATCTCGGGGAGTATAAAACATGGAAGAATGGTTTCTTGGCAAAAGATGATCAGGACCCAAAGGTCTATTTGATAAATAGAAAAAAATCCAAGATGGCGGATTTTTTTTTCTTCATACAAAATATATGGCGAATATTGAAGGGACTAGAAGCTGAGAACTATGCAACACTTTGATACGGTTCCTTTTCAAAATTTGTTTTTATAGAAGAATTCTCATTCTGACAAATGATGAGATATGCTGATCGAGGATTTGGAAGGTGGGTGAGGAGCACGGCCAGGGTATTGAAGATAGGTGGGGTGTGCTCGAACAAATGTCACTCGAAACCCCATCCAATTCGCAGTGAGCTGAAAAAAAATTCAAAATGGCGGAAAAAAGATGGCCGCCATACAAATTTCGTCGGTGTCTATTTCGGGGAGTATAAAAGATGGAAGAGTGGTTATTTGATAGAAAATGATCAGGACCCGAAGATCTACTTGATGAGTAGAAAAACCGCGGTCCGCTTGCGGGCCGCGCACCCACGCGCCCTACTAGTTATTAAATTATAGCGGCAGCGACCGGCGTTTTTTGCGACTGCATCGCGTTTCAAATATCGCGAAACGCCCATGCTAAAAAAAACGCAACTCGATCGCTGCGACTGGCGTTTGTTGTCATTGTGTGCCCGCGTTAGCGTTCGGACGCGGAATCGAGCTTCCGAACAGCGACTCAAAGCCATAAAAAAAACGCCGATCGCTGCCGCTACAAGTAGCCAGTCTTCCCTCTCCCTTCGAAGCGTTCTATTCGATAAACACTAGCAGACAGCAATGCACTGTAAAAAGTGTTTATTTTACATCCTAATTAATCTATGATTAACACTGGACCGCCTGTCCCTATACTAGTGTCAGCCTTAATAGATCAATTTGAAGCGCCACATTTGACATACGAGTGTCTCTGGAACTAATAATATTGCAAATGGCGCACCGACCTCTATAATCTATGAAATCATAAATTAATTATTATAAAATCGTAGATTAACTAAAGAGTTTTATATTATTTAATCTATGAAATTATAAATTAATTATAGAGGTCGCTGCGCCATTTGCAATGTTATTAGTTCCAGAGACACTCGTATCTATGCTTCTAGCACCAAAATGGCGTCAATCAAGTAGGCCCAAACAATGACGGCAGCCTCTCCAGCGTTAATCGTAAATTATCTATATATATAAAAGAAAGTGGTGTTAGTTACACTATTTATAACTCAAGAACGGATGAACCGATTTGGCTCAAAATTGGTGGAGAGGTAGCTTAAAACCAGGAGACGGACATAGGATACTTTTTATCCCGTTCGACCGCGTTTCCGTCAAGTCAATATAAAACCTGTTATAACAAAAATGCATCTGACATTGAATAAAAAAACGAAAATGACAGTGGAAGAACAAAACGTAAATAACAGCTAAACGTAATTTTGTATTTGGTTAATTATGGTAAAAATTATGGTAAAAACAATTATAAAAATTATAGTTTAACGTAATTGATAATATCATCAGTAATATGTTTTCTCTTTGAATCATCATTAACAATGCCGCGAGCAAGACGATCAAAATGTTTCCTGCTACAAAGCTACGGATTGACGTGATTTATTGGATAGGTATAGTTGAGAGCCTGGAGGGTGACAAAGATTTCCCGCGGGATGTTATGAACTAAATCCACGCAGACGAAGTCGCGGGCATCAGCTAGTTTTAAATAGAGCTCAGTGTTACACTCTGTCTATAGTCTATACCATGACAACGCTGGCTTGCTAGTGACGTTGCTGTCAATGATTGGATGAATTAAACCTGCGTTAAAATAAATTACTAAGTTACTAACCTCTTGCGTCAGTTCATCGCCACTATGGTGACCTTCATCTGGCTCCAACTTCACGTCTGGCATCTCTTTCCCCGAAGAACTATCCATCTCACTCACACCACTAGAACTCGCGGATGTAAAACTAGTGCTGGCTCGTTCCCTCTTCACATCCAACACCAATTCCTCTTCAAACATTGGCGCCAATTCATAAACTTCCGTATCCAATGGCGTGTTTTCAAGAAGGTATTGCTCCAAATTGTCCTGCTGTTGCTTAACATCCAAGTATTCGAGATCATTTTTGAGCTCTTTGACGTCATCAAAAAGCTCTCCGTAGTCTTGTAGATCGGCCAAATTCTGGTGGAACACAGAATTCGATTCCTCATAATCCAATTTTTCCGCTTTGGTGGTGAAATACGGAACGAAATCATCGATAGCGTTGTCGCTGTACAAATCGTCCGCTTCTCTTTCATCTCTTTCCTTCTTGATCTGAACCATCAGATCGTCGCCTGGATCAGTTTCCTTTTTGATCTGCATCTCGTTCGGGACTAGAAATTCATTGATATCGAAAGATCTGCTCGCTATTTCAGCGAAAATGTCCGATTCGGTGTGGTTTTCGAAAAAATCCGCCGACAGCGTGACAACGGCATCAGGGGAGGATGGGGTCTCGTCTTGGGATGACTCCTCCTCGACTTTCACCTCTTGAGCAACATTGTCGTCAGAGGAGACATTGTCCTCGGAGGGTTCGTCGAGAACCTCCTCCTGAGGGAGCCCGGGCGCTACTGTGTCCGTCGCGACATTATTAACTAAATATGTATGAACTGAACCCTGATTATACCATATCCGGTCATTGTTTTCCAAGTTATTGTACCGTCCCAGGGAATTTAGCTCCTCGAACAGTTGTCTTTCGTAGTTGACCAATATATGGTCCAAAGATTTCGGGTGTACGAACCGCGGCCGTATCAACGTCCTCGCTTCGTGCTCCAAAGACCAGTCTGATCCATTAGAGATGTGGAGCCCGGCTAGCTGCTGAGTCTCGAGCTCGAGATACTCTTCAGGGCTCGCTTTTAAGAGGCTAAGGACTAAAGCTAAACGGAGCAGTTCGTCTCCATAGAGTTTCTTTAAGGCGATCATGTTTATTGTTCTTTTTTTACACTTAATTAAATTCAGTCTTTGTTAAGGTTGAGCACTAAAATAATGAGATCATAATTCATAACCGAATAGGTTTCATTTTTATTTTTTATATTTACTAACACTGGCTTAGAATCAAGTCCTGTTATCCGGATGGCAGCAGAAGGCGATCTTCCGTTTACGTTTGTCTGGAGACATCCTGACGAACTGTCACAAATGTCTCGCGAAGTTATCTCTAACATCCAGGCACATTTTGTAGGAACACATTGTCACTGAGTCACTAGGATTAATATTGAGTTCTTTTTGGCTTTACGCCAACTGGTCCACTTTGGTCGGCGATACCTAGATGGGCAAGAGTGTGACCTTGAATACGGCAGTCTCAAACAAAGAAAATAAACAAATTTCAACAGTCGGAAATACGAAAGTGTGTCGGTCCTTTATTTTTTGCGAGCACTTCACAGCAATACTATTACCTACTGTACCATTCTTGAAGAAGTTGATTTGGCATAAGATTTCTTACAATCTGAAGACGGACCGGCCGTGGGATTGTCTAAAAATGATTGCTACAGTGTGACAATCGCAATCATCTTTGATTGACTCATACTCTCTCGCTATTGGTTAAAATGCATTGATGCAGCAAGAACGCCATAATTTCAGCCAGTCAGAGATTATTGCGATCGGCACAGATCGATTGCTACAGTCTCAATTGTGATTGGCTGAAATTATGGCATTCTTGCTTCAGCAATGCATTTTAGCAAATAGTGAGAATAGAATAGAAATGTTTTATTCAAATAAACTTTTTTACAAGTGCTTTTGAATCGTCGATGAGTCTACCACTGGTTTGGAATGCCCTTCCTGCCGAGAAGAACCAGCAAGAAACTCGGCGGTTGCTCTTTTCAAAACAAGTTTACAATATAATGCATATTATGATTTATGATATGTATGCAGTGTTTCCACAATGAGCGGAAGTAGAGTAGTAAGACGGGCAGACAGAAAGTAGCCCCATTCCCGCCGGTGGAACCCGTTCACGAGCATGACGCATGACCCAGCCATTGCTTCGCTTGACCATATTTGAGAGTGTCAGGTCAGCCAATTAGCGGTGATTGCGATCGTTACAGTATAAAAGCAATAAATTTTATGACAATCCTGCAGCTGAGCAACATTTATCGACTTTTATCTTTTTCTTTACGAACTACAAAATGGAAAAATAAATAAAAGCATGTCAAAAATTGCGGACACCAGATAGTTTTTTATTTTTAACTGAAAAAAATGTATTAAGGCACGCTTTATTCGTAAAAAGTACGTCAACGTTATATTGCAGACTTAATGTATGTACATTTTAAAACCCTTATTAGCACATGCATGGAAGGCACGATATTTTTGTTTCAATGAATGCGATTAACATTTGACATCGACTAATTCAATACAAAATTCAACTATAAAGAAAAAGAGGTCTCGGATTTTTTTTTATTTAAAAAACCAAGCTAAAACTACCTATCTACTTAGAGGAATAGAATTTAGAAGTTAACTTTACACCTTGATTTAGAATCAGTATTAAAAAAACCGTCAATTACAATTTCTGAACGTTGGCATCTTGTTTCTATTAAATTATATTGTTTTTAATATTTTGTATATGAAACAAACATAGAAAACTGAGGTAGCTAGTGGGTACCAAGACTACCACGTTGTTTTCGTAAGCTGATGCAAACAGCAAAGCTTATGTTTTCTTTGTTTATATTCCCCGACTGAGTTCATTTTTTTTAGAATTGAGTAAAAAAATGAATACAAAATTTCCGAACGTCAAAAACGTTTCCCATTTTTGTTTTTGACAATTTTGACACAAATATGAAACTAACCTAGTCTGCCGTAACTTTCAGAGCTCAAAAAACAACTAATAAAAATATTTAATACTAGATTTCAGAACGCTCAATCGTTTCCCGCTAAATCTTTTTGCGCTGATTTTGCCAGCTGATGCTAACAGTCTTTGTATAATACGCAGCGGTTGTAATTTTGTAAATTGTGACGCAATTGATGCACTATCAACCCAACCTAAATCGGCTCACTTTAAGAACCACAAACAAGTAAGTAAAAATACATGCTGATGATGATATTTAGAGATCTTGTAAATATCATAAGTCTATGTTAGAGATCGCAGCGCTTATAACTTTGACACAACTGATGCACTAAGAACCTAATCTGAGTTTGCTGTAACTTTTATAAATAACATAAACAACAACTCATAAAAGAAATATAAGATAATACACAAGTACTAGATTTCCGAACGTTGAATAGTTTTGCGCTGATTTCGTCAGCTGATGTGAATAGTCTTTGTTTATTTTTATAGATACGCGGCGCACGGCCGCTCACGACAATGTTCGTTGAACAACTGGGAATAAAATCATAAGTTTTACGAAAGACGCCATTGCACTGTGTACCAGAACGTCATGGGCCTCTGGTTAGTCATACGATGTTTCTCTCATAATGCTGTTGGAGAACTGACGTGCAGGGTCAATGGATCTCTTTATTCTGGATGATTAGGTCATATCATATCGAGTGCATCTAGGGTTGTCACTTGTCTATGAGCTCGGTAGTACACTTTGGTGCTACGGGCGGTGGAACATAGTAAATAAACACATGTACGTATACATCCTTGTTTTGTTTGTTTGTTCATTTGTCCTTGAATCACACAACAACGAAAGAACTTCTTGCATGGGGACAATTAAGTACCTGAAGAGTGACATCTACTTTTTATACCAGAAAAAAAATCAAAATTCTTTATATACTTATTTCACGTAGGCCAACCTGTATCTCTTATGAAACGTCGAAACTTTACCACCCGGTTCGGAAAGCAGATTTTGCCGAGAAGAGCCGACAAGAAACTCAGCAGTTGCTCTTTATAAAACAAAATATGTAATACATTATTAGTATATAGAGTAATAAAATCAAAGATTTCCCACGGGATTTTAAAAACCCTTCTAAATTATAACAAAGGAGTATAATTTTAGCAGTCTACGTAGAATGTAACATTCGTGTAATAAAATCAATCAACTTTATTATCGTAGTAAATATTGTCTATCACACGTGTAGATAGATCCGACGTAATAAATAAATACATTGTAGAGATAATAATACTATGACGAAGTTTTTGAAAATAAATAACTCAGATATACCTACATAAGTAGGTACTTACTTTGTATTTTTTACCAGACTACGGCAAAGGTATGATTTTAGCAGTCTATGTATGTAATAATACCTAATATGTATCTATTTAAGTACGTTCCACCTTAGCGCCTAAAGCACGAAGCCTACCGAACCGATTTTTATAAGAGGTGGAAACCGATTACATATTTATTATGGTCCGGGTGACATTTTATACGAATAAAATCAATATGACGGATGACAATATGACGAATTCCAATTTGTCGTAGTAGATAACATTTCGTCGAGTAACATTTTATAAACTTTTTTAACCGACTTCACAAAAGGAAGAGGTTTCTTCAGAATCTTTTTTTATGTATATTCACCGATTACTCGAAGACGTGTGGACCGATTTGAAAAATTCTTTTATTTTGTTTCAAAGGGCATACTTCCCAGGTGGTCCCATATACATTTTATTGAAATCGGTCGAGCGGTTTTTAAAATATCAACAATAAAATAAATATATTTGTATACCTAATACTGTGTGTGTGTAATGTAGTAAAGCGGGAGTTTGAAGTCGGTTGTCTAAAAATATTTTTTATATTATTCTTACAAAAAGACTACAATAAAAATCGGCCAAGTGCGAGTCGGGCCTCGCTCTTTTAGGGTTCCGTTAAAAAAAAAAAAAAATATTTCCATGTACCCATGGAAATATTTTAATTTAATTTTTTAAATTTTCTTTAATTTTTATTATTTGTTGTTATAGCGGCAATAGAAATACAAAATATGTGAAAATTTCAACTGTCTATCTATTACGGTTTACGAGATACAGGCCGCTGACAGACGGACGGACAGCGGAGGCTTAGTAATAGGGTCCCGTTGGCACCCTTTGGGTACGGAACCCTAAAAATTCCAAAACTAAGTTTCGGTGAGTTTAATTTTCAACTAATGATAGTTTTCATAGTAATTAAATTAACCGGCGATTTTATCTACATCACTACTTTTTCGAGATAAAACATTTTTGCAGCAAATGATTCAAGTATTGGAAAAAATTTCACCAACCACCTACTATAGTGGAACTAAAAACAAATCGATCGTAAAACGGCAAATAAAAACCCGGTAAAAAGTAATATTTTTAATTTTCCCAAGCATCCATCTTGGAAGGCGGCCATGGCGGGCAAACGGCCTCGTGTCATTCCAAAGGCGAATTCAAAAATGGAACGCGCTTAAAGTTCATTGCATTTTAATGCATTTATCTTCTGTGCTGTTATTTTTTTATTACGTTCAGAAATACGTGTATGACGGATCTATTCGTCGCCTTTCTTTGTTGTCTTTGTTTTGACAAGATGTCAGTGTTTTTTTTTACAAATTTTGGCAATGATCTATGTTTTTTATAAGGCGACGATAAGGCGAACAAAAGCTCCAAGCAAAGAGTTTAAAGTCAGGCTCAGGCCGCAAGCGTAATATTAACTGTCTGTGTAAGTAAAGTAATAAATGATAACTCCATGGTATGCTATCAATAACTATTCCAGAATTATTGAAGATTATATAAATGAAAAAAACCGGCCAAATGCGAGTCGGACTCGCGCACCGAGGGTTCCGTACTCCAGAAGTACCTAAAAGTATTCAAGTAAAACGATAATAATATTAGGTATATTATATTAATTTGCTTATTTATAATATTTTTTTGTTTTAGAGGTTTATTATATATAGGTATATTATTAATATCAAAATAAATATGTATTTTCTTTTATTTTCTTTCACACAATAGCACAATTTTATTTATTTACCTTATTTGAGGATGGTGCCAATTAAGCTAGACCTCTAAATTGTATAAGCGCCCATACAACTGAGGCTGAGATCTATAGATCGGACTCTGGCTCTGCTCAAGACTCAAGATAAAGTTAAAATGAGACACAAATATGTCCTGACATAAATCTGTCTCGTTTTAACTCAGTCTTGAGTCTGAGCTGAGTGAGAGTGCCATCTATAGATCTCACCCTCAGAGGACTATCTTAATTGGCGTCAATTATGTATGTATGGGGACACCCTTTAATTCTCAACTTTTTTTTTTTGGAATTTTTCCTTTATTTGTGCTGTAAGACCTTTCCTTTTGCCAAATTTCGTGATTCTAGGTCAACGGGAACTACCATATAGGTTTTCGACCCAAAACCTATAGGGTACTTCCGGTTGACCTAGAATTGTTAATTTTGGTTAAAAGCAAGGTCTTAGAGCACAAGTAAAGGGAAAATTCCGAAAAATAAAAAAGTTGAAAATTATGGTTGGTACATTACAAGTTTTCGCGAAAATCTAAATTTGCCCATATCTTTTTATCGTTTTTTTTACCTTTTGAGGTTCAGAACCCTAAAAAGCGTGGAATTTGAGGCTGAAAATTCATGAGAAGGTGGGAACTGAGAAGTGTACAGTGTACAGTTCATATTTACACTTATTGTAAATATTTTTTGTTTTTTGTTAAAAAAAAGAGCTACCGCCAAAAATTTTTGCTGTTTTTTTTCGGTTGGAAAAGCATTCCGGACCAGCGGGGTAAAATGGTTTTACTATTCAAAAGTATAATTGAATAAAATTAAATATTTTTTATTCTATTCTGCATTCGAATTTCGAACCTTCGAAAATGAGGATGACGCCTTTTTTTAGCAACAAGCCACCTGAAAAATAAAACTACTGGCATCATTTTCGCGCCAAATGAATCCCCCATATTGTTTCAACGCTAATAGAAAGTGCGCGAATTAGAGAAAGTGTATCGTACTTAAATATTGTAGATTCTCGAAAGCGTATTATTTAACACCGTTTTTAATTGGTGATTTGTACATAATATTAAACTTTTTATACACAGTTTATGTTAAATTTAACATAAGTATAATACGGGGGTCGCAGGTTCGATACCGGGCACGCACCTCTGGCTTTTCTAAGTGCGTTTAAGAAATTTAATAGTGAAGGAAAACATCGTGAGGAAACCTGCACACCTGAGAGTTCTCCATAATGTTCTCGAAGGTGTGTGAAGTCCGCCAATTCGCATTGGGCCAGCGTGGTGGACTATGGCCTATAACCCTTCTCTGAGAGGAGACCTCGCTCAGTAGTGAGCCGATGATGGGTTGATAATGATGATGATGAATTGATGATGAAGTATAATATAACACACTTCGAAATGCTAAGCAACATTGGGGTCCCGAGGTGCTGGAGTGGACCCCAGGAAGCGCAGTGTTCGCAGACCCCTTCGCTAGGTGGACTGGTGATGACGTCAGACGAGTAGCGGGGAGCCGCTGGATACAGGGAGCGCAAGACCGAGGCAAGGCGAACTTTTAAAATATTACTTAAAACCATGCATGCGAGGACCTAAACACCGATTAGGGGTAACTATGGATTTAGTTTAAACATGCCGTACCCCTACCAAGTTAGCCCGCTACTATTTTAGACTGCATAATCAGCCACCAAGAATTCAAGTTACCTACTTATAAACTTTTAGGAGAACCAAAGTCGCCGACATAGCTCAGCGAGTCGCGAAACTGAAGTGGAAATGGGCGGGAACATAGTTCGAAGAGCTGATGGTCGTTGGGGTCCCAAGGTGCTGGAGTGGCAACCCCGCACGGGGAAGCGCAGTGTTGGCAGACCCCCCACCAGGTGGACCGACGGCATCAAACTAGTCGCAGGGAGCCGCTGGATCCAGGCGGCGCAAGACCGAGGCCTGTGGAAGTCCATACAAGAGACCTTTGTCCAGCAGTGGACGTCTATCGGTTGATAAAGAAGAAGAAGAAACTTTTAGGGCGAAAGGTCTTAGAGCCTCTGAGTGTAAAACCAACCTTAGGGAGTTAACCACTAGTATAGCTAGAAAATAGACATCAAAATACCCATAAGGATCATAAATTTGTTACTAGATATTTATAGAAAGAACCAACTATTTACGATAAACCCATTCGCCTTGTAACACAAGCTAAGCAGTACTTATGTTAAGGACGTCATGTTTATTGTATGTTGAGGGTTGCCTTCCTTTTCCCTTATATGGACAGTTAGTTGACTAATTTGACACTAACTAACCCAGAGGTCTGCCAGTTAGCATTGGGCCAGCGTGGTGGACTATGTCCTATAACCCTTCTCTAAAAAGCACAAATCTATAGTCGTGATGGTTTTTCAGTAAAGTGTACCACAAAAATGCTCAGGTTGTGGATAAGTGTTAGTTAATTATTAAATTAGCACAGCAAAATCTATCTATTTAGCTTAGAGATTTCATATTTATACGAATTGTTTGTCGAACCATACGGTCTTACATACACCATATGGTAGAAGATGTCTATGTAAGGAGCGACAACTGACAACTTCCAACTATACATACCTACCTACTTACCACAGCATAGATTTAATATGGTCTGACAAGCGAACTGACTTATATGGGGGCATTGGACTGCTATAAATTAAAAGCTTTCTTGGTGCTCAAGTGATCAAAGTGACATTGTATGATATTCGAGATACTGATGTAAACGCGCAAAACTAGTGATACAAATGTAGGTCAATGAAGTTTCCACTAGGTTACAATGCAATTAGAATTATGGGATTTTCTACAAAAAAAAAAATATAATCTATTGATCCCAAGAAAGCGAAAATGCAAAGATGACAGTTCTGAATGACCAAAATGTCACTTGGATCACTTGAGCACCAAGGTATAAGTAGATATGGTAATGTATTATAATGTATTGATAAGACCATCATCATTATCAACCCATCATCGGCTCACTACTGAGCGAGGTCTCCTCTCAGAGAAGGGTTATAGGCCATAGTCCACCACGCTGGCCCAATGCGAATTGGCGGACTTCACACACCTTCGAGAACATTATGGGGAACTCTCAGGTGAGCAGGTTTCCTTACGATGTTTTCCTTCACCGTTAAAGCATGAGATATTTTAATTTCTTAAACGCACTTAACTAAGTAATTAGATAAGACCATAGGCAGAGATTAATCTCCCGTCCACTTAATGGTGCGTACAGATTGGTGCAAGGTAACATGCAATGTATCATTCTGGCTTTCATTGCATGTTCGCTGCAAGCGTGGACGCGTGGCGCGCTCTTATCGCGCATTCATTACGAACCTCCCCGCGCACACTGAGCGCTCCTTTGTGTTCGTCTAAAAACAGACAATTAATCACGGATCGGTCCGCGCGCGGCTTGTAATGCACGTAGCGTGCGCGTGTAATGCACAGTTCGCGCGCGCAACACGTCCAAACTATGAGAATTTGTTACCTTGTATGTTACCTTGCATGATACATTGCAGCAATGTGTACGGCAAATTCTTTCATTGCATGATACATTGCATGTTACCTTGCACCAATCTGTACGCGCCATAAAGTTGGCCGCTACCTCGCGTCGCGCTTCCCCGATCCACACCTCAACACAGAACTCAGACCCACTCAGTACAGATAGCAACATATCGCTCGCGATTGTCAGTACTGTTTTTCAGTCTTTTGTTATTACTTAGTAATTATTGTTCGCGTGTCGTTTTCTACGATGAGTAAAATAGGAAAAGTTCTGCATAGCGCAGACTATTAATTACTTTAATTAATGACTTTCTTTAAAGAGGAGAAAAATTACAAATTAAAAAATCACGCCCTTCGACATTCAAGACGACATTGCCATGAAGTCTATAAGGGTAAGGGACTATCCCTTAACCTTATAAAAGCTTATATACGTTTTTTTGAGTCCAGTTTTTCTTCTATTTTCTTTTTTAATGCAACGAAAAAAGAAATAAGCAAGGAAGAATTATAATTTAGTGAAATGCTCTTTCTGCTGTTAATTTATTGCTCTAATTAACTCGAAAACGGCTTGACATATTTGATTTTTTTTTTTGTTTTGTTCGTCCAATACAGGGGTGGTTTAAGAATTTAAAAAAAATATGGAAAATCCTAAACAGCTGAAAGATAGATAACATCAAAATTGGTATTTTTTTGTAGGAATTTCACTTTGCATCAACTTTGATTGATGGCGGGAGCGAAGCCGCGGGTAAGAGCTAGTCTATTAGAATAGAATAGAAATGTTTTTTATTGTTAATCGTCAATGAGTCTACCACTGGTTCGGAATGCCGTTCCTGCCGAGAAGAACCTTCAAGAAACTCGGCAGTTGCTCTTTTCAATATACTATTACAATATACTTAATATATATTATTCTATGTATGCAGCAGAGTTTCCACAATGAGGGGAAGTTCCACAAAAGCATACGTAATTATTTCTAATTATAATTCAACATATGTTAAGACGGGCAGACAGAAAGTAGCCCCATTGCCGCTGGTGGCACCCGTTCACGAGCATGACGCATGACCCAGCCATTGCTTCGCTCAACCATATTTGAGCGAAGCAATGGCTGGGGCATGCGTAATTGCGTGCGTTATTGTAAAAGTATGTACCTTCAGGTATCGACAAATTAATAAAAAATATATTAATGAGTTAATTATTTGCATGTCGTTGATTGGTCATCGAACTGCAAACATTTGAAATTCTAATTAAGATGGCGTTTCGCGCGCAAACTCACGTCACTCGCTGTTTTTTCTGACGCCCAGACTGAAGTTCAAGGTTAGTGCTAACGTTCGGAAACTGAATAGATGTTTTTAAAATACTTATTGAAGCCGAATATAGCCGTTGTACTCTTGGGAGTAAATGAAAATGGAGAATGAATTAGATCAGGGCCTATACCATCAACGCTTAAAGCAGTATTATTTCAATATTGTTTTGACATGTCATACACTGTCAACAACAATGCAGCATCAATAGCCCAACGGTTAAGGTTGCGGACTGAAAACTGAAATGTCGCAGGTTCGAATCCCACCCGTTGCACTATTGTCGCGCCCATTCCTACCACAAGCTTTCTGCTTATTTGGAGGGGACAGGAAGATATATAGTCAACTTCAACTTGACTAATATTCTTTATTAAAAAAAAAACCTTAAAGTGCAACACTTTCCACTTCTAAGTTCTATCCCTTTTAAAGCCATTGATATCACGACCTTTCGATTTGCTAAGGCCTCGATCTTATAAATTCGGTTTATGGAACTTTCGATGTCACGAACGATCGATCTCATAAACTTTCGATATGATGGAAGGTCGATATCATAAGCTATCGATGTAACGTGTTCGATCTCATGAGCTTCGATGTCGTGTATACGATGTGTCATGACTCATGTGACGTATCGTATGGGACCCGCCTGGTAAAATTAACAGGGTGTGTTTTTTTTCATAAAACATTAAATGTAAAAACATGTAAGTAACTTTGAACAGACTACAATATAGTTAGACAGATGTTGTAATGTTGTAAATAATTGTAAGTTAAGGTTGAAAACAAGGGTCTGCCCGCGAAATTCAAATTTAATTTGGTTTTTCGCAATTTGTAAACTAATACGACAAAGTAGGCTTATGGCCTTCTAATTGCGCAAGTGGAATTATCATCTTCACAGGTTTACATAAAAATCTTTACTTGAAAGTAACCAGTTTAAGAAATTAATCAAAATACTGAGTTGAACGTGAGTTACTCACAAATTAGTCGATATTTTGATTAATTTCTTAAACTGGACACTTTCAAGTAAAAATTTTTATATAAACCTGTGAAGATGATTTTTTATTTATTTATTTATTTAAGGGCACCAACAGTTTTACAGCAATAAAAACATGCAGTCATATTAAATTCAAATACGGTTCTTAGGTATGCTATAAACACCACCAACATGCGAATTAAATTATGTATCACATAATAATTATATATTATAAGACAGAGCAGTTACAGTGGTTGACTCAAATTACTTGAATTGATATAGAATAAAAGCTATATAGACAAGCACATAAAATAGAAATAAACTACAAACAACAGAAGAAATACAAAATAAAACAAAAGAACCAAATAAAAATATACTAAATACGTCAAAATTAACAAATTAAAAAAAAATTAAAAAAGTAATACTTAAAAATTAAATTAAAAAATTAAAAATTTAACAAATTTAAAAAAAATTTAAAAATTTAAAAATGTTAGCGATATTGATTTATGAAGTGTTTTTTAAGCTTGCTCTTAAATGTGAGGAGCGAGTCTCTCCAAATATCAATGTCTAGTAGTTTGGCGATATCATTATAAGTTTTTATGATCCTATATAAAGGAGCCGAGGCTCCTAAGTTGGTTTTAATAAGACTGACTCTAAATGGTACAAAATGATACTGCCACTGGCGCAATTAGAATGCCATAAGCCTACTTTGTCGTATTAGTTTACAAATTGCGAAAAACCATATTAAATTTGAATTACGCGGGCAGACCCTTGTCTTCAACCTTAAAGTAATATCATTTCATTTATGTCGGATGCGACTGCCGGTAACTGGGTGGTAACATGTTACCAAGGTTGTAGTCAAGGCAAACTATAAAGAATAACCGTTTTAAGGCAATAAATATGAATTATGATGACAGGTCGATATCATAAGCTATCGATGTAACGTGTTCGATCTCATGAGCTTCGATGTTGTGTATTACGATGTGTCATAACTCATGTGACGTATCGTATGGGACCCGCCTGGTAAAATTAACTATAACTAATGTTATACTTTTGCAAAAAAATTTCTCTGTGCCAACTTTACGTTTTCAATTCGAGGTACCTACAAACTTCTAGAATAGAATAGAATAGAATTATTTCTTATTCAAATAAAATTTTACAAGCTATGTCGGTGACTGGTTCTCCTACGGATCTCCTCATTTCTGATTCGATCTCGCAGGGACACTCCGAGCATATAGCTGTCTTCATTGCCCGCTGAGCGACTCAGAATCACGGTTTCAGTTTTCGCTAGCAGTTCCCTTACACCCTGTATAAAAAGATTACGCTTGTGTTCATTTGGAACGAAGTTCCTTATCGCACAGTACGGACTTGGCGGATGGGGGCTAGGCGAAAAAGTGTAAGAATTTTCCGTCACCACCATTAGCAACCCATCAACGGCTCGTCACTACTGAGCGCAGGTCTCCTCTCAGAGAAGGGTTATAGGCCATAGTCCACCACGCCGGCCCAATGCGAATTGGCGGACTTCACACACCTTCGAGAACATTATGAAGAACTCTCAGGTGTGCAGGTTTCCTCACGATGTTTTCCTTCACCGTTGAAGCAAGTGATATTTAATTGCTTAAACGCACTTGACTCCGAAAAGTCAGAGGTGCGTACCCGGGATCGAACCTGCGACCCCTCGAATAGGAGACCACAGTCCTAACCTACCTAGGCTATCACTGCTTCCGTCACCACCCCCTTTCAAACATGTGCATGTGGCGATAGATGACGTTGATTCTAAAAGGTAATTTTTTCATTATTAGAAGATAATATTTTCATAATATTGTTTAAATAGGTACCAAAAATATAATTTATTAAAAGGAACTTCGTTCCAACCGAGTGTTCCACGACACTTTCCATTTTCATTAATTTATTTTAAATGCACAGGTAGCCATTTATTTTCCGAACAAAGTGGCACAACGTGCAAGCTATTTAGGACGTTATTTTAGTGAGAATGCACTCTTGATCTCCAAGCCTTGTATAAACGGATTGCCCTTGTCGGCGCGACCTACATTTAGTTAATCAACGAATAAATAATTTTACCGTCGAACTCTAACGCTTAGAAGAGCAAGGCGACCAGTATCGTCGCGTCAGTACGACGAGCTTGCATAAAATTATAAAAAAAGTCCTGTGGTGTCGTGGGACACCAGATAGGAACGAAGTTATTGGAACGTAGTTCCTTATCGCGCGGTGCGGAAGGGGGCTAGACGGAAAAAAGACAAAATTGAACCGACACTTTTTTGAAACCGACACTTTGTTGAATATGAATTTGGCATTGTGTTCATTATTTTCACAGTACAATATAAGATCTCGGTAGCCTTGTGGTTTACAGTCGCTAAACAGTTAAAAGTCGATGGTTCGAATCCCAGCTCGACAGACTGAATTTTCTATTTTCTATTTAAAAAATAATATTTAAAAAATCGGCCCACTGTTTAGGCGTTACGGTGGAACATACGTAGACACATACATACTTCTAAAATCATGGCCTTCCTTTTCGCTTGTTGTAGTCTGGTAAACAAGTATAAATTGATTTAAAACACCCCACTTGTAAATCTACATATGACCAGACTATGTACGATATACCTGTTACCCAGTTTTCTGCTCCATCATCAGATCCTCCTCGATCCTCGATCATCATCTATCTAACATCTACTCATTGAGACCATTCTAATGAGCCCAAACACACTATATCTGCTGTAAGTTGCTGAGGAGTTGTGTATCCCGCAACTATTTGATGCTGCAGCATCAGCTCAAGGTTACCATGCCTTGTAAATAATCCGAAGTAACAGTACACAAAATTTCAAATCAATAGCACCAGGGAAAGTTTGTAAGACCCTTAATCAAGTAGGAAATGAGCTGATGATCTTCAAACCATAGACGAATTATATTTACTACCGTAATCTTCAAACGCCTGAGCAGATCTTCATAAATTATAGCTAAGATCCATCTCGATCATGTTAGTTTTCAACAGAAACACCGCATTAAAATAGGTCCATTTGTTAGGGAGCTATGAGGGAACAGACAGATACACACGTCAAATTTATAACACCCCTCTTTTTCCGTCGGTTGTTAAAAAGATAAACCACGTGAGTAGGTATTCCCTATTCAGAAGGAGGTTGCACCAAAAATACACTGCAAAATATTCTCGCGTTCATGAGTGCAGGCGCGAGCGAGGCCGTTGCAATAAACTTTTCTCTCGTTTAGGAAGAGCCTCGATCGAAATTATTTTTATCTACTCCAGCATCGAAAAGTTCCAATTTCGAATTTGACAGCTGAATCGAAATGAACCCTCTTTCGGTTTTGCTTCTCATTTCGATGCAGCTCGTTGTATGGGAGCTGAATCGAAATGGTTATCTTCTTAAAATAGGATACCTAAAGCTAAGGCTCTGAGTTCTGGCACTTTTGTACCTTTCATACGACAAAGGCGCCACAGGCAGCTGGTGGCGGCTTACGGAGTTACTTTTTGTTGACAGAGGCGCCACAGGCGGCTGGTGGCGGCTTACGGAGTTACTTTTTGTTACTTTATTGAGCCTACGGCGTATTTTGTTAATGATTTTACTTCCTTGTCGTAGATAAAATCTTGTATGCAACTGAACGTAATTAGTCATTTTAATTCTCGTACTATCCTATTTTGATACTCGGCAAGCCTCGTATCAAAAAACAGCACTCGAATTAAAATGACCCTCATTACGATGCAGTTGCATAAATAGCTAATATAAACCCTGCCTTATTGCCAAGAAATTTCTTTTGTTTTGGTGTTCAGAATATCATAACTTCAACAGGTGCGTGTTGTAACAATTTGTTCAATTAATTAATAAAATAAAATTATCTTTAACAGACCGCCTGACCATTTGCAGCAACTGTTTTATGGTTTTATGTCAAAAAAATCCGATTTTTTTTCAAACAACGTGTCTGAAGGTTTCAAATGGAATCTCCAAATTCCAAACCTATCAATTTGCTTTTCGAGCAATGTAGTTTCCATAGAGCATTCTACTTAAAATCGAGGTAAAATATTATTGCAAGAATATTTCGGTTGAATATAATTTATTCATTAAATTTGGATTAGGTATGTGCTATATAAATAACATTGAATGATTTAAGGAATGTCATTTGAGTTTGTTTATTAGGTAACACAGTTATTTACCTAAGTATAAGATTAACATTTTGTTAGTTATTAGTATTACCTTTTAAGTATTTAACCGACTTCGACAAAGGAGGAGGTTATCAATCGTCGGAATCTTTTTTTATGTATGTTCACCGATTACTCGAAGACGCCTGAACTGATTTGGAAAATTCTTTTTTGTTTCAATGGGATCATTAAAATTTTATCGAAATCGGTCTAGCGGTTTTTAAAATATCAACAATAAATTATACACTTTGTAGTGGCATGGGCGTTTGAAGTCGGTTTTTAAAAATATTTCTTTATACTAAATTATGGTTTTAAGCCTCAATAGCCTAACGGTTAAAGTTGCGGAATTTAAATTGAAAGGCCGTCAGTTCGATTCCCACCCGTTGCACTATTGTCGTTCCCACTTCTAACACAAGTTTTCAGCTTATGTGGAGGTGAACTAGAGTAATAGTCAAGTTCTGCAAGATTGGAACGAATTTCCTTTTCGGACGGTTAGGCGGATGGAGGCTAGGCGAAGAGAAGTGTAAGATTTTTCCGTCAAGACACTTGTTACCTTCCTTTATGATACACGTTCCATTATATCTTTGGTGGCGTTGTGGCTAAGCGAAGGAGTGAAACTATCGGTTCGGGTGTTCGAATCCAGACTTTAGATTAATATTTTTATTGGAACGTAGTTCCTTATCGCGCGGTACGGAAGGGGGCTAGACGGAAAAAATTAAGGTACCGACACTCGACACATTTTTGAAACCGACACTTTTTTGTTGAATGTGAATTTTGCATTGTATTCGGTATTTTCGCCTTAGAACATCTAGTGGTTACTCGCCTAGTGGTTAGGACAGTCGCCTATAAATTCAATGTCGATGGTTCGAATCCCAGCTCGACAGACTGAATTTTCTATTTTCAATTTTATTTTAAATAATTTCTAAATGTGGAATTTTTCCCTAATTTTTTATTGTATAAATTGGATAAAATGCTAACGCCATCTGTGAAAAAACAGTAATTCCACCAGAGTAACTCTTTGGTTTTGTAACAGTGCAATAGAAATAAACAAAATAATATAATTCATCGTAGTTAATCAATTTAATACTAGATGACACCACTAGTTTATTAGAAATAGTCTATCTTTTTCATCAACCGATAGACGTCAAAGGTGTCTTGCATGGATTGCATGTATCTAGCGGCTCCCTGCGACTCGTCTGATGCCATCGCCTAGTGGGGGGTCTGTCAACACTGCGCTTGCCGGTGCGGGGTCGCCACTCCAGCACCTTGAGACTCCAACGACCATCAGCTCTTCGAATTACGAGTATGTGCCCCACACATTTACACTTCAGCTTCGGGGCTCGCTGAGCTATGTCGGTAACTCTGGTTCTCTACGGATCTTCTAATAGGGTATTTTACTCCTAGTGAGAAATAATCTAAAAATATAAAAATAAGATAGTTTAAGCAATAAGGAATCGGGAAGTGGAAGTTTCAGTTCACAAAATTATAAAATAAATTTTATATTTAATTTCAAAGTTTTCACTTTTTTGTCTATGCTACAAATATGCGAAACGCATCGAAACGTCAAACAGTATCCGCCATTACACTACGTCAAATGTACTGACATTTGACGTAGTGTATGGCGGGTCTATATACCTAGTTCATCCGCTCAAATAGTTTGTAGTAGAAATACACGGTCTTTTAGAAACTATGTCAAAATAAATAATTACATTATTTAATCATTTTGTACCATCATTTTTTTTTTTTTAGATTAATGAAAAATACAAAATCAAATCTCTGAATCTGAATCATCACTTTATATACATATACTATCATCATAATACAACACACAAACATTTAGCGTGACACACTAAAGTATAGTCTAGATTTCCTTACTTGCATTCGAGTAAACAATAATGGCCGAATGTTAACCAGAGACAATTTATAGGGTTGCGAAGTTATCGCATGAGTGATTGAACGAATGTGAAAGCATTATATAACTGAATGATTTTTATCCCAACTGATCATTACTACAAATACGGTCATATATGTTGGCAACACAACATAAATTCATTCTTTTGAATGTAGAAATAAGCGTTCATTCAATGAGCCATCTAAAATCACTCATTAACGCCTCTTCACCTTCGATCTGTCACAGTGGAAACATCTCTCTTCTTAACAAATAAAAATTAAATTTCCTGTGCCACAAAAACGCGTTTTCCTTGGAAAATACAGCAAGCACCCAGCAAGCTCAGCCATTACTCGCACAATATATGTGTACCATTACTACAAATTTGACGTAAAAAGTAACTAAACAATATCTTTTTCGTAATTATATTAAAAAGACAAAGAAAAGAAATCATATACAAGAAAAAAATAACGTAGATTTACTACAAATCAGATTTTTGTCGTATTCGAAAGTATCCCCCATTTGTGGGTAACATTGTGATACAAACAATTTTCTTGAAAAAAACAGTAGTGTATTTTTATTTACCTTTTCTCTTCAGTAAATAATAATGGCGGAATGATAACGAGACATTAGACAATGAATAGGTAGGTTTGGCAATTTATTACATCAACGACTTCATCAACAGACAACAACAACTCAACATCAACAGTATATAACTCAATTATAGTATTTATAATGTTAAAAATAACGTTGATGATAACGTTAAAATACTTTAATATATTTTAACGTTATCATCAACGTTATTGGCACATTTATTGTATTATATACACACTTAACGTCACCTAGATATCGTTAAAGGCATAAGGGTGATAGTAAAATATGATTTCCTTAAAAAGATTGATTCTTTTTAACGCTTTTTTTAAAACTATCGGTAATTCATACATAACGTATGGTAAGAGTATTGTTTCGATACCGGTATGGGTATTGCAATTTTCTAATCCCTGGCAGTCTGAAAATATAGTAAGTTGACAATACTACTACTGGGGAGGTGGGTAACATTGGTATCACAGAGGTCGCTTTTAGGATGCCAAAAATTTGCGTAAGTATGGTGTGCAATTGTATGTTTTGTGCAATTGGGTATTCCAAGATGTTATTAGGCAATTTAAAGGATTAAAATTACCTAGGCAATTTTTAAGCAAATTTATATTAAATAGGAATCTTCATTTCTTAAAGTTAACCCTACTGTGGGTAACATTGTGATATAAATAATTATTTAAAAAAAATCAGTAGTAATAATAATTTGGATAAAATTAATGTCTAAAAGATGTTGTTTAGATTTCCAAACTATGAAGAAAACAAAATATCAGTCAATCAATTTCTTTATATATGGGTAATTCCTAGTTCCATGGATTCAATCCATTCATCTAAGGTCACTCATTCGCCTGTCCCCACCTTAACAATTCATAGACAATCTAGGCCTACGAAATGTTACTTTCTCCTAATCTGTGCAAATGAGTTCTGCAAATATTTCGTTTTTGAGAAAATAAATATCTTATAATGGTAAATTCGAAGCAATGTTTGGTGTAAATCGTAACGAACGTGTTTAATGAACAGATCTAAACAGTTATACGTAGTTCAAAATGTGTGGATGGTGTGTAAATAAGTGATATTCATATCAAGAGGTGTTTGTTTACTCGAATGCTCAAGTAAGGAAATCTAGACTTTACACAGTGGGTCACATAAGTCGCGCCGCCTTCGGCATGTACCGGCGGTCGCTATGTGTCGGCTTTACAAAGGGCGCCAACCATTTGAGCGAACGAATTTACTGCCCTTACGACGTCACCACATCGTCTGACGTGACTTGTCACTTGACGTGAGGCGTCTAGCGTTTACGCGCGGAAATTTAAAAGGCAAATTTTAAATGCATTTTTTTGGTACCTACTTATCGATTGAATAAAATTTTAGTAAATCTAGTAGTTTATTATCACATTAGAATCAAATTTAGACACTTTTCAAAAAAGAGTAAAATACCCTATTTCTGATTTGATCTCGCAGGGATACTCCGAGCATAGCTCTCTCCATCGCCCGCTGAGTGACTCTTGAGTTTTTTTATGAGGACCTGCATAGTTAACGACCATGTTTCGGATTCATAAGTCATCACTGACAACAGGCACTGTTATAGAAGACTGTGCCATTCACAATCATTGCTGTAACAATCTCTCTATTCAATCTATATCTGTTTATAACTGTCTTAATTGTAGTGATTGGTTGAGTTTATCGCGTTCTGTCTGCAACAATGCATTTTGGCCAACTCCGAGTGAGAATGGAAAAATCAGGGTACCAATTGTCTAAAATTTATTCCATTGATCGTATTCGTATTCCATGACATTAGCGTCAAAGTAAAATACCTAATCCTTTATTGTATTGATTTAAAGTGACAAATTTGCAGTACAACCGATTTTAGCATGGAGCGTTATGGAGCGTATCGTACATACCTAAACGTATAAGAATGCATACACGAAATTGAGCTCTAATTCAATGCTTTTTATGGTTTATCTCTAACCCTTCTCTGAGAGGAGACCTGCGCTCAGTAGTGAGCCGTTGATGGGTTGCTAATGATGATGATGATGATGATGATGGTTTATTTTACTTTGACGCTAATGTCAACGAATACGATTACGATCAATGGAATAACTTTAGATAATCGCACCTCAGAGCCGATGGTAATCGTCACACTGTAGCAATAACTTTTAAAGATTCTTACAGCTTGTCTTCAGACACTGAAGGATTTTGAAAACATCTTGAAGCTTCCCGAACCAAGGCGAATAGTAGATACTTATAAAACATTTATAGCTAGGTCATACTGAAAGCGATATATGTTTATTATTTGTTATTTTTGCAAACACATGTTGGTAAAGGATGTTCTCTAGAGCTCTTGGCATGACAAGGCGGAAGCTGGTGTTCCATGCATTTAAACTACATTCACTCCTTGATAAGAGAGACGTCGGAATAACTTCAGGAAATGTGCAAAATACGAGAAACTGGAGGTCGTCTTAATAAAATGTTGAGTTGGTAACTCTCAGGATTATTTTCAGTACTCAAGGAAAACTAAATATTTAATAATACATATATATATATAATAATATTTTGCTATAACTAATCCGACAATCCAGAAAAAATATGTTAACAATGCACATTAGCAAAGTCTTTGTGGAAGTCAAAGTCTCCTGAGTCTGAGAACGCTACGGTGTCAGAGCGAAACGTAAATGAATTTTTTTTAACCGAATTCAAAAGAGGAGGAGATTATCAATTCGTCAGTTTTTTATGTACCTAGGTATGTATGTTCACCGATTACTCGAAGACGCCTGAAACGATTTGGAAAATTCTTTTTTAGTTTGAAAAGGGAAGAAGTATACTTCCCAAGTGGTCCCATTTAAATTTAATCGAAATCGGTTGAGCGGTTTTTAAAAATCTTCTTCTTTATCAACCTATAGACGTTCACTGCTGGACAAAGGTCTTCTGCATGGAGTTCCACAGGTTTCGGTCTTGCGCCGCTTGAATCCAGCGGCTCCCTGCGACTCGTTTGATGTCGTCGGTCCACCTAGTGGGGGGTCTGCCAACACTGCGCTTGCCGGTGCGGGGTCGCCACTCCAGCACCTTGGGACCCCAACAACCATCAGCTCTTCGAACTATGTGCCCCGCCCATTTCCACTTCAGTTTCGCGACACGCTGAGCTACGTCGGTGATTTTGCTTCTCCTACGGATCTCGTCATTACTGATTTGATATCGCAGGGATCTCAGGGATTACAAAAAATCTACAATAAATTATAATTTATTATACTTTGTACTTAGTCGTGCGGGCGTTTGACGTGGGTTTTTATAAATCTTCTTTTGTATTAAATTATTACTTAAAACCGCTTCGTGCGCGTGGATGGATGTAGGGATGGAAATTGGAAGCCCTCCCGATGTCTTGCACTGCAAGATTGGTGGTGAAAAGGTGAAGGGGGGACAAAGTCGAAGACACCGGAGGGCGTAGCCTCCTCAGTAGACGCAGTGGAGTTCAGTAGTGGTAGTGGAGTAGTGTATATCGAAGGGTTTGTGTGGAGCCGCGTTTGTGTTGTGATGGAAGAGCGGCAGTGTACAGCGCGGGCGGAAATTTTGTCATACAGATTTTTCTGGTCTGGCGAATTATAATCCGCTAAATTCTTTTGCTATAGCAAAAGAATATAATAATATTATGTATAGTCTTTATCATACCGTTTCAAACAAGTAAATGATTGATCGTAACGACCAATTGTTTCATGTGTGAACGGCATTTTTCTTAAGCTATGGATCGGGTTTTTAACCCCCGACGCAAAAAGAGGGGTGTTATAAGTTTGACGTCGATGTCTGTCTGTGTGTGTCTGTCTGTGGCATAGTAGCTCTCAAACGGATGGACCAATTTTGATGCGGTTTTTTTCATTTGACAGCCAGTTTCCTTGCTGTGGTTCTTACCTATGTTTGGTTAATATCGGTCCAGCTGTGTAAGAGTATCAGTTCTTTTCCAAAATGATGTAAGGCATTTTTGGCCTATGATTACTCGATTAAGTGCTTCACGCGTGCCAGTATAATCGTTAAATGGCAATTAATTGATAACTTCGACAGCCATAGATTCTCATGTCGGGGGGTGTTTTAAATTTTCAATTTACACTTGTCTTAAGATTGATCGAAGCGACGAATCGTACCGTATATGGGGCCCTTTAAACGTATATATATCACAGCCAACCTCCACAGAATTAATGGAACAAAGACGATTTACTTAAACGCTTAACACTCCACCCACAGGGGTCACTGTATGTTGGTGCGTCGAACGTCACACCCACACGGGGCGAATCAGAAACTGTGAGGAGTCAAACCCCAAGGCAAAAACCTCTGAAGTTGGTCGTTGTCACTACCGCCAGAGATTATCGACCGAGCGAAGCGAAGGTCTCTGAGTTTACTAGAGCGATTTGCACTTGTCCGTCCGTCCGTCTGTCACAGCCTTATAACTTCTGAATTACTGAACGTAATTACTTCAATTTTAGATATGATATGTAAACCGATGGCCTCCAGCCGAAAATGGCTTAAAAAGTTATAAAAATCTTTATTTCAGGGGGGCTCCCATACGAAATGGGGGGCTTTCAAAGTGGAGATTGTATTCGAGGCTAGATTTCTAAAACCACTTTGTTTTAAAACTTGAAACTTACACATAATTTGAGTTATATTCTGTACTTGAACAACAAATACTAAGATTAGATAAATATTATAAAGAAACGAAATTATTTGAGTTTTAATGGGCATCAATGTTTTTAACAAAACTTCACTATACTGTTACTAGATGGCGCTGTCTTTAATATTGTAAATATGCATCCCATCCACGAAAGCAGATGACGATTGACGTCATCAGATTCGGCGCGTTTTAATTAGGTACAATATTATATAGTTAAAACTACCTTATGGGAATTATGGGATACCGCGAGGTCTCAGTTCGGGGCGAACCACTAGTTAATTACACTAGCGGCACGCTATGATGGCCGGTTTGACACATTACAATAGTGATGTGGAATGTCAATTTATTCTCGAACAAAAAACAATTAAGTTTTGTTTTTGTACCTGATTAAATAGGTTTAATAATTATTAATTTAAGCATTGACGCGAGTTTGCCGGAGGTAGTAGTTGTGCTAGCCAGCGATCCTATGTGACGATCGTATTAGATTCCATTTTTAAAAATTTTCAATTTAGAAAACCAAATGCCGAGTTGTGGTATATATCATATAAAAATAAAAATTTTACCTTTTGTATGAAACAGCTGATATTTTTTTGCGATTTCAGAGGTTTGTCCACATAGTGAAAATTGTTCATATTCACAAGTACATTCACCCCTTAAATGGTGCAAACTGATTTTTCTACACTTGTATACATTTTAGAAATCAATTTAATAAATAAATTTTGAGTCCTAAACCTAAAACTACATTCGATAAAATTTATGAATCTCTGCACATCACTATCGTCAATAAAGTAATACAATTATTTCCTTCAAAGTCGTTATCAATTAATACGGAACTTCATGAGCGGACAAACGTCAAACCGGCCATCATAGCGTGCCGCTAGTTTAGTAGGTAAGGGAGCGGGCAGACTGGCTACTTTCAGCGGCAGCGATCGGCGTTCTTGTCTTGCGACTGCATCGCGTTTTCGCGACTCAATAACTTTCGATACGATGCTAAAAGTAATTTGGACGCCGGCCGATGTAAAAGATTGTTGGGTGGCGAAGTGGAGCGCGGATGAAGAAAAGACGTGCGGTCGTGCAATAAGGGTTTATTATTGGTTAACATTATTTATTTACAGTCAATCTTAAGACGATTTAGTACAGAGTAATCGGTTTTCAGAAACCTCTTTCCTAACAGGGTGGAAGCAGCAACAAGATCGCAGTAGTGCGAGAAGAATGGTTTAACATGGGTTCAAACTTCAAATGGGTTGGTCGGCCTATTTTATTGTCTGGACACCGTACCTACCGAACGAGTTAACAGTCGTGTGGCGCCATCTAGTTTGACGGTTAGGTATTACTGTCGTTGTTAGTGTTTGTGACATGCATAGATAATAGTGTAAATAAAATAATGTAGTGTATGAATGTAGCCCACAGTAACGAAGGTCGAAGGTCAGCGTTCAAAAATCGCGAAACGCCGATGCTAAAAAACGCAACTCGATCGCTGCGACTGGCGTTTGTTGTGTGCCCACGTTAGCGTTCAGGCGCGGAATCGAGCTTCCGAACAGCGACTCAAAGCTATAAAAAGGCCGATCGCTGCCTCTAAAAGTATTAAGTAGCCAGTCTGCTCTCTCCCTTAGAAGAAGTAGATTGCAATTAAGCTAATAATACGCCAACAATAATCCCCTCTAGCCAAGATACACTTCGTTGTATCTATTCTCTTACTACGATCGTTGTCATTTGAAGTTTTGGCTAGGGCTAGACTAGATGGCGCTGCAGCAGATCAAAGACATTTCGCGGCATTTTTTATTGTTTTTTTGTTTTTACAAGATGCCGCGAAATATTATCTATATATAATATATAATATCATATACATTATTGCTGGTTCTTCTGGGCAGGAAGGGCATTCCGAACCAGTGGTAGACTCATCGAAGATTCAAAAGCACTTGTTAAACCGTAATAGGTAGACAGTTGAAATTTTCAGTGTGTATTTCTATTGCCGCTATAACAACAAATAATAAAAATTAAATTAAATTAAAAAAATAAGAGGGGCTCCTTGGGGGCTTACATGAAAAAGGAATCGAAATAAAATTTTATTTTTTAACCTGCATGTGGGGTGTCATTGTCTAGAGCTCATTAATTGGAGTTCAAATATATTTTTTACTATTTTTTAACTTCAAAAATGAAGAAATGGGACGTCACCAAAATTGTGACCAAAAGAAACGAGCATTTTTCCCCATAATAAGTATGCTAATTTAGTACTATCTAAGAACTACGATATAGAAATAGGTATGTCATATGTACGGAAACCTAAAAGAGCGAGGCCCGACTCGCACTTGGCCGATTTTTTTGTAAAATAGCGGGCGTAGTAGGTCCGATTATTATCGATTTGAACAAAGTTGGTGGTACTGCAGAATAGAATGCTCATGCATTCTACATGTAGCTAGCACACTACTGAACTCCACTACACAGTGGCGTCTATATTTGTGTTTCTGTAAGTAAAGTAAAAAGAAGTTTATTTTCCAAATCACAACTTAAGCTTAAGATTACACTACTTATTAACATTATATTCTAAAATTTGTCTACATTTACGAAAACTTTGTGCACCTGTTTTCCGAACTAGTTGAAACGGTATTTCGGAAAACAGGGTCACCAGCTCGGAGACACAGAGACCTGAAGACAAACGAGTGCGTCTGTAAGTTTTGCAAGGTAAGGTTGCTGTGTTTTGCTTCTACCCACATGATGTTCAATGTTCATACGAGCACATAGTGTCTATACACTACAGGCACTTTATAACTTGATCGCAGCTTTGTTATTGCATTTTCGGACAGTCACCTGCTTAGTAAGCGGTCGTGTGTCCATAACAACGCGTAAGCATCGAATCTGATGACGCCTAATTAAGGGCTTATGCCGAAATATCGTATTGTGATTGTCTTTAATGTGTTATGATTATGATTATTATTAAACATGAGTAATATTCCTTTAGGGTGCGTTCACATCAGGGTTGTGAGTTGCACGCGTCAAATCGTGCCGCTAAAACTGCGCTATTTGACGCGTGCATTGTGCTGTGTGCAACTCTCAAGTTCACAAGCCTTTCGCAAACAGGTACATTCGTCAGATGTGTACGCACCCTTAAATCCATTTCCAGTAGGGCTAACAAATGCGCCACGCTAGCCAAAATTTTAGTTTGTAGGAAAAGGCACAGTACTTGGTACAGGTACGTTGAAGTCGGGCTATCGTTGCAGTTTCATATTTAGTTCTATTGAGGCCCGCCCGACTTCAACATACGTGTACAAACTGAAATTATTTTATACTTTTCAGTGCCGTTTGAAGTCGGTTTTAAAATATTAATTTTTATATTTATTATTATTTATTATTATAGAAAAAGTATGTAATAGAACCTGCAACCGTGTATACTTTTGAGTCTTTAGTTCTACGTTCTACGTTCGGAATAGATTTTACAATTCACTTATAAAGCTATTTCCATTACTAATGTCGTGTCTCTAGGTACTACAATAGATACTTTTTATTGAAATATATTCTGTTTTTTTTTTATAGCGAGCGAAAGACCAGGCGGCTCACCTGTATCATCAATAGCTTTCTCAGCACACGCCAAATAATGCATTTCATAGGAAAAATTTTGCTACTTTGGGTTACATTCTCATTGGGATCTCTAATTTTTTTGAAAATAATTTATAGCCTATGTTACTTCCTGATAACTTAGTTTTCTATTGGTGACAAAATGCTTAAAATCGGTCCAGTAGTTACAGAGCCTATTCGGTACAAACAAAAAAAAAAAATCTTTCCTCTCTATAATATTAGTATAGATTAGTGATTAGTCGTCGCTTCCCACGCTAGCTATAGGTAATCCTTTCCCCGTTCGACATGTCATTGTCACGGCCCACGGGCGAACATTCTGAACGTAATATTTTTGGCAGTGGCAGCGTCATTCGCGCAAGGTCATTGACCCCGCGACCGTACGCTCTCGCAAGGACGGTCTATTAAAAATTATTCATGTTTACCTTTTGTTACAAGTTTTCTGAACGTTCATTCGCGCAGATTGGGTAATTTATCAATTCTCTTTTTAGAAATGATTTATTTTTAAATATTTGGAATGCACCTTCACCACTGAACATTCTGCGTACTTATTAGAAGCTCCTTATATTCGTAAGTATAGACCAATCAGGAAAGAGACTGCGCATTTCCACCAAATCCTACTTCCTACTAATGTTATAAATGCGAAAGTTTGTGAGGATGGATGTATGGATGGATGGATGCATGGATGTTTGTTACCCTTTCACGCCAAAACGAATAAACCGATTTGGCTATGGGATAGTGATAGCTCATACCCAGGATTAACACATAGGCTACATTTTATCCCGGAAATTTAAAGAGTTCTCGCGGGAATCAAAAAAACCTTAATTCACGCGGACGAAGTCGCGGGCATCATCTAGTAGTAGGTACTATAATCACAGTATAGCTGTAGTTGTAAGCCAACGCCAAGTGACAGAATCACAGGCTAGGTAAATAGGTCCACGAGGAACAATGTACTATGATCTATACTAATATTATAAAGAGGAAAGATTTTTTGTTTGTTTGTATGTTTGTTTGTACCGAATAGGCTCGGTAACTACTGGACCGATTTTAACCAATTTTCACCAATAGAAAGCTAAGTTATCAGGAAGTAACATAGGCTATAATGTATTTTCAAAAAAATTAGAGGTCCTTAAGAAAATTGCAATAATGCAACCCAAGGTAGCAAAATTTTGCCTATAAAATGCATTATTTGGCGTGTGCTGAGAAAACTATTGATGATACATAAAATGATGTACTTACTACATGATTAAAGTACCTACTCATTATTTTCTACAAAAAAGTCCCCGAGGGAATATATCTAACTATCATATTTAAGTCACAATACCAATAGTAGCTTTTGTGTTCTAAAATTTAATTAGATTGCCCTTACTATCGTAGTATTAATTCTTCCTTACTAATACATATTATAAATAGTGTGTTTGTTTAATGTTGGTTTGTCCGTCAATCACGCTGCAACAAAGCTACGGATTGACATGATTTTTTGGATAGGTGTAGTTGAGAACCTGGAGGATGACATAGGCATCCCGGAAAATTAATGAGTTCCCGCGGGATTTTAAAAACCAAATCCACGCGGACGAAGTCGCGGGCATCAGCTAGAGTACTATAAAATTACTGTCGTATTGCATATTTCTCATTCGTTCAGGAGCCGAGTGAACGAAGTACGAAAATGAGCAATGTACTTAATAATAATGATACGGATTAGTTCGTTCCCGTTCGTTGTCGGGAAATAATTCCTAATATGCAGTACTTAGTACAAATTGCAATATGTATTAAGGTACACAAGACTATCATTTAGTAAGCTTGAGCGCGTAAAGCCGTCGATCCTGCGCCGGATCTCTCTCCAGTCGTGTCGGATTTCCGTCCCATCGGATTGTGAGAGTGAGGGAATAGAAAGTGCACCATATCTCCTGCACAGTCTCCGATTGAAGTAAAGCATTATTATATGTATATATTTTTTAACAAGGTCACAAAGTTTAAAAAAAAGCCGGCCAAGTGCGAGTCGGACTCGCGCACCGAGGGTTCCATACTCCAAAAGTAAAAGTAAAACGATAATATTATATTAATTTGCATAATTATCGTTAACTTTGTTTGTAGAGGTTTATTGTTAATTTAAAAAAAACTATGCTAGTTAGAGCGTTGGTTTTATTTTTCCTGTAAAATATACATAAACCTCTATTGAACATAATTATTTCAGATTTTTCGATTGGTAAACTTCGGAGAAAAGGGGGGGGGGGGGGGGGAACGGTATTTTTTTCGACATTTTGGCTGATTACTCAAAAGCTATTATATATTGAAATAATTAAAAAACTGTTTTAGAATGCATAAGTAAAGGCCTTTCATATGATACCCCGATAAAGTTATTTTACTTTGAAATTTCAAACCCCCGATTTTCCCCCTTTTTTAATAAAACTAAAAGTAATTTTCGATTTTTCTTTATTTCAATGCTTTTGGGCCACTATTATACACAACTATGCCAAATTTCATGTCGATAGCTTTAATAGTTACTGAAATAATCGACTGTGACAGACGGACAGACAGACGGACGGAGAAAGTCTCACCATAAGGGTTCCATTTTTACCATTTTGGTATGGAACCCTAAAAATTGTACTCTAACTGTTTACTGGAAAAATGGAAACATAAGTCATATTGCTTTTGCACATATATAAAATGTAGCCTATGTCTACTGGACTATAATAACAAATCGATTGACACTTCATTCATCAAAATTGGCCCAGCAGTTCAGCTTTGATGTGTACCTTCAGCAGAATTCGAATGGTGTAACATAATATGTAATCTGACACAAATCCACTTATAAAAATTACGCTACTGTTTGGGTTTGCCTAAGTCAGATAAAAGGTTAAAGCAAGCATAGGAAGGGGGGACTACTTCATCATCATCATCAGCAACCCATCAACGGCTCACTACTGAGGGCAGGTCTCCTCACAGAGAAGGGTTATTAGGCCACCACCATGGCCCAATGTGAATTGGCGGACTTCACACACCTTCGAGAACATTATAGAGAACTCTCAGGTGTTCCTCACAATGTTTTCCTTTACCATTGAAGCATAATGTGATATTTAATTGCTTAAATGCTAACTTAACTCTGAAAAGTCAGAGGTTCGTGCCTGGGATTGAACCGGCAACCCCCCTAATAGGAGACCGCAGTCCTAACCACTAGGCTATCACTGCTTTTATACACGCTGTCTGATGTCTCCATGCAGCAACACATAATATGAAATGCATGCAAAAATTAAAATTATACTTAAGATGTATAATATCATCTAACTTCTGATGTTTTCAGTGGACTTAGCAAAATAAAAATGCTGCATTGCAGTATTAAGGCGTATTTCACCATATGAAGTATAATTTGTAAGTACAGTTTTTGCAATTCACGAAGGCGAGTGAGCTTTACTCGTGGTTACTTCGTGTACATGCACATTGCATAAGTGTGCGTGTCTGTCAAAGCCTAGGTAAAGCTAGGCGCGAGCATTGCGCACGCTCACATATACAGATATGACACACACACAACCATAAGTCAGTCGCCCTCGTGAATTGCAAGAACTATAAGTGGTGAGATCTATAAATGGCACTCTCTCTCAGCTCAGACTCAAGACTGAGTTGAAACGAGACAGATGTAGGTATGTCATAACATATTTGTGTCGCACTTTAGCTCTATCTTGAGTCTTGAGCAGAGCCAGAGTACAATCTATAGATCTCAGCCTGAGATGTTTTGACAGCTAACAACAATCCTTACTTAAATACTTATTTTATTAATGGAAAAGTCTGTTGTTTGTTAGTTTGTCCTTCAATCACGCCACAACATGACTATGGATTGATGTTTTTTCATGGACATAGTTTAGGACCTGGAGAGTGACATAGGCTACCTTTTATCCCAGAAAAAAAAAGACAAGAAAAACAGGGGTTCGGTTCCTAGGAGTCTCTGGAGTTGGACCTGAGTTACTCACAAATAAGTAGATATTCTGACTAATTTCTTAAACGGGACACTTTCAAGTAAAGATTTTTATATAAACCTGTGAAGATGATACTGCCATTGTCGCAATTAAAATGCCATAAGCCTACTTTGTTGTATTAGTTTACAAATTGCAAAAAAACAAATTAAATTTGAATTTCGCCGGCAGACCCCTATAATCCACCTCAATCAGTGCTCTTTTCATGCTATCCCTTTTCACAGGGAACATTGTGAAAAGGATAGATACATTGCGAAAAAGATAGACTTCACAATCTCCTGTAGGATATTGTTGATAACAGGATCAGTACAAATATTATAATATGCTGTATTTTCATACACCTATTTTGTTAATCATTGTGCAATACAAATGCCCTAGCAGCCAATCCCTAACAGTTTATTTTACTTATTATTAGGTATAATAAAACGCTAGTCTTTATATGACTATTTAAGCAAGATTCTGATAAGAATTATTGATAAGATAAAAATAATAGGTAACTGAAAAGTACCTAAACAAACAGATAAATAAAAAAAACTTTTTTACTTTGTCCGCAATCGCCATGGAAAATAACCTTTGTGCTTTTTTAGTTTCCTGCAAGTAGCTAGGCAAAGAACAAAATATATTCAGCCAAATATTGGCCGATTACCCTCCAAAGTTAATATTTTCGCAGTTAGTCAACATTTTTGTGTGAGACTGCCGTAATTCACGCTCCGTTACCTTCAGTTAACGCAAGATATCCAATAAAAGAGGTAAAAACCAGTGGAAAACAACAATTACTGTTTCATGTGAAGGAACCATACGCTTTTTTTTTTACACTGAGGCACTGACAGTCCGTATTGTATCTAACCGGTTATACGGAATTACAAATTATTCACTGTTCATGAACAGTTTTAGCACTAAAAATACACGATTTCGCAACGATTTTAAGTTTTAGACACAAAAAGGCGATTACACTCGATAATAAATTGTTTGTGACTGACTTCCGATCGAAGTTTTGAGTGACGAACTGACGACACGTCATTGCTATCTGACATTTAGAACGAGACAAAGCGATAGGACAAAGCAGAATAGCGCTATCCAAGACCTGCAAAACATGTGTCATGTGTTGTTTTCATGAAGAGATACCTATTTGAATTATTGTGGACTATTATGTTTGTTTGGTAATCACAAGCTGTGATCACAAGAACATAGTGAATTATTTCAATAACCTTATTATTGATACAAATATTACAATTTTAAATATTTTCGTTTTAGTGTATAAGCGCGCCATCTATTGACAAGTAGCATTACTATTATGATATACGTCACAGAATTCTAAAGTTTTGATTATATTATGCTATTACATACTAGATGGCGTAATATGTATACACGGAATGATACACGGTTATCCTTTTCTGCTCAAGGGTTTTATCACAGAGTAGGTATTAAGTTTTACTAAGGTTATATTAGTATTGTATTAAAAGTATTGTAAATGTAAAATATGTATACATAAATTAAAATTGTAACTGTACGAATTCTGAACAAAAAATATAAATTGATACCTATATTGATACATTATTACGTAGATATTGTTTATTAAATATTAAATTAATTGTCTACGCAGCCAAGATGCAGCCCTAAGCCGAACTTGTAGAGTAGACTTATAGCTGATGCAGAAGAGACTCGCGTCGCAACCTCTCCACTTACCGAAATGTACTTCTTATTGATAGCAGCCAGATCGACCGGGTCAGGGCTTAGGCTCCTCATCGTCGGCATCACTTCGTCGAGCATGGCGGGTTTTATCAAAATCTTCTCGAGCCGCTGCAAACAATAATGAGGATTTTTTAGACAAGATAGATAACTACTTCAATAGATTGACCACAATATCGCGGTAGCAGGTAGTACTATTATATATTCTGTGGTAGCAGGTTAATTTAGAAGGGGATATATGGAAGTTTTAATTAGGTAAGCCCATCCCATCGGTTTCTACACGTAGCGTAGCGCGTAGGTAACACGCCTTCGTGTCGCTAAGTCGCTTGGCGGCACGACTTCCACGCTAGGGTGGTGACTATGACTAGCCTTCCACCTGACAATGTTTCTTATGATTGCAACAATAATTATTGTGCAAAATATTGTAACCTAGGTAGGTACGTTCTACTGATCTGAATGAGGTGCAATTGTCTAGGTATTCCATTGATTGTAATCGCATGCGATGACATAAGCGTCCAAGTAAAATTATCCTTGATTGTATTGATTTAAAGTACCTACCTATCAAATTCAGTACAACCGATTTTAATATGGAGTGCTATGGAGCGTAACACACCTAAACGTATAAGAATGCATACATGAAATTGAGCTCTAATTGCTATTGCAATGCTATTATGGTTTATTTTACTTTGACGCTAATGTCATCGAATACGATTACGATCAATGGTATAACTTTAGACAATCGCACCTCTGTTAGCCGCATCATACTACAAAGAAAAACTGTAGGAAGAGTAGGTACCTTCTTACAGTAGGTACTTGAATAAATGTCTTCGTAGAAAATAAAGGTTGATTATTATCAACTTGTGCCAAGGTGCTGGAGTGGCGACTACGCAATTAAAGCGCAGTGTTGGCAGACCCCCCCACTAGGTGACCGGTGAAATCAGACGAGTCACAAGGAGCCGCTGGATGCAGGCGGCGCAAGACCGAGGCCTGTGGAGGTCCATGCAAGAATTTGTTCAACAGTGGATGTATATCGGTTGATAAAGAAGAAGAAGATTAACTTGTACCCATTACTACAGATCGCAATCATGGTGATTAGGTACAGTTTTTGCAATTCACGAAGGCGAGTGAGCTTTACTTGTGGTTACTTCGTGTACATGCACATTGCATAAGTGTGCGTGCCTGTCAAAGCCTAGGTGGGAGCGGGCAGGCGCGAGCATTGCGCTCGCTCACACTTATACAGATACGACACACACACAACCATAAGTCAGTCGCCCTCGTGAATAGCAAGAACTATAAAAAGTTACAACATTTGCATTGAACTTGACTTTTGAAGTCTGCCGTCATTATGTGTGTATAAACATATAGATCTATCACGTGTTCATGTTGAACCAACTTGGCTTCAATTAGTTTGCAGTACGTCATGAGTTGTGGAGGTGAGAGGGCAATCGCTAAGTCAAATCTAGTGCCAGTAAAATGTGATTAATATTATAAATGGCAGAGGCTCCAGAGGTTGGTAAAAAGAAATTGCTCTTTGTATTGATAACCAAAAATGGTTTATTAAGCTATTGCATAGCTTTTATCGCGGGCTTTGAACTAGGACAAACAGTTTGAGCGCGGCGACCGAATCAAGAAATTCCGTAACGAAAATAATCCTAACACCGTCGTTCAGTAAGCGTTCAACATTTTAGAGGTTCACAAGTAGCTCTGTTCGGCGCAGTGGGCGAGCGGCCGCTTTCTTTACCGTATGGTGTATGATGTCGCAGGTTCGAATCTCTCTAGCGAAGTAGCGACAGTGCGCTTTTCTTATTTGTTTGTTTTTTAATTATTTTTTTGAATAATTTTTATTATGCAAAAAAAAATTGCATAAATATTATACTTGCATAAGTGGATAAAAAATGCTATGCAATAGCTTTACCGCGGCAGTCCCCGAGTGCCACTTAATTTTTTATTTACCCGTGGTCCCTGCCAAAATACAATGCTGCCGAGTTAAAATGGTATGATGACGATAATCCAAATTCCAAACACATCACCTACTCATTGAGACCATTCTAATGAGCTCAAACACACTATATCTGCTGTAAGTTGCTGAGGAGTTGGGTAGCCCGCACACTGGATGCTGCAGCATCAGCTCAAGGTTACTCTGCCTTGGAAATAATCCGAAGTAACAGTACTCCAAATTTCAAATTAATCCCACCTGTGGAAGTTTGTCCCTTCAAACGCCTGAACAGATCTTCATATACTAGGACTAGGTATATGTACATAATATATCTCGATCACAGCTTTCAAACAGAAACAACCACATCAAAATAGATCCATTCGTTAGGGAGTTACGAGAACAGACAGACACACAGATAAACACATCAAAGTTATCCCCCCTCTCCCCTCTCATCTTACTCCCCTCCTTTTTGTCGGGGGTTAAAAACACAGTGAGACTGAGAGCATGCTAATAGTCATAGTATGGTTCATTTTGGTTCTATTGGTTCAGATCTTTCCATCAAATCAGCCGGCCCAGATATTTATCAAGATTGGCAACGATTTGAGGCCCAAATAGTATTTAGCACATTCGAGATAGCGTGCAGACGATAAAAAAATATTTTCTATATAATATATTAATTTTCTCATGTTTTTCCTGAAATTCTAGGTAATTAAATATATCGGAGCGATTTTGATGCAATTTATGAATCACAGCATGTTAATCAAAGCATCACAGCAAGCTCTTTATGATATACTATTTTATAATGTACTAGTTGATGCTCGCGACTTCGTCCGCGTGAATTTAGTTTTTTAAATCCCCGGGAACTCTTTGATAAGTAGCCTATGTCACTCTCCAGGTCCTAAACTATACCCGTGCAAAAAATCACGTCAATCCGTAGATCCGTTAGAGCGTGATTGAAGGACAAACCAACAAACAAACACACTTTCACATTTATAATAATATTATAAAGATAGTTTCCGCAGTGTACGAAAGCATGTATAACAATACTTTTAAATGGAATGTAATTCCCTATTTTTGTAAATTTGAAGTAGGTATTTATCTTATTCTTGCACACGTTAAGCGCTCCGCTTTTCACGTAGACCTCAAAGTGCGAAACGATTCTTGTAATGATAAAATCGATTCGAAAACAGTTTTTATAAGTGCACTAGATTTTTGTATCCATTACCGTGGCAGAGGGATCTTGCGAGGCGGGTCCAATTACGGTAGTAAATATAATTCAATTAATTTTTTTTTGGGGTTACACGCGCTCTTAAATCCAAGCAGATGAAGTCGCGAGCATCAGCTAGTAAACGTATACAGTAGGTAAGGAAAGTCACAGTTTCCCTAAATACCTAGGTACTAGAGCGAAGCCAGGACGAGGCAGCTAGTGTATGCACAATCGAAAGTAATTTGTAACAGGAAAACCGTTAAATTTTGTTTATTAAATACCTACGTAGTGGGCGAAATACCTACTGGTGTTTCCCTGTGACTCAGAAGTGATGCCAATATATTAAATAGTACAGCTACTTCTCATGTAGCTACCATAGCTTACCCACCATCTGTTTTGTCCATGTTTATATAAACATGGTAAGGATTTGTAAGTATCGACTAATTTGTGAGTAACTCACGTCAAACTCGATACTCGGACTAATTTCTTAAACTGGACACTTATTTTTAGGGTTCCGTACCCAAAGGGTACCAACGGGACCCTATTACTAAGCCTCCGCTGTCCGTCCGTCCGTCCGTCCGTCTGTCAGCGGCCTGTGTCTCGTAAACCGTAATAGATAGACAGTTGAAATTTTCACATATTTTGTATTTCTATTGCCGCTATAACAACAAATAATAATTAAAATATTTCCATGGGTACATGGAAATATTTTAATTTAATTTTTTACCGGAACCCTAAAAGAGCGAGGCCCGACTCGCACTTGGCCGATTTTTTATATAAACCCGTGAAGATAGCTGCTGGGGCTGATTCACTCACTGACTCACTCATTGATCACCTCTCCTGTAAAATTTTGTATGAAAAAATTTTTTTTCACCCATGGTTTCGTATAGAGGACAAAAATTCATCCGGAGGAAAAATATGGAGAGAGCTGATGATTGAGGATTTCAGAGACGGGTGAAGAGCACGGCCAGGGTATCGAAGATAGGTGGGGGGTGCTCGAACAAATGTCACTCGAAACCTCATCCAATTCGCAGTGAGCTGAAAAAATCCAAGATGGCGGAATTTTTTTTTCTTCATAGATACAAAATATATGGCGAATATTGAAGAGACTAGAAGCCGGGAATCATGCAAGACTTTGATACGGTTCCTTTTCAAGATTTGTTTTTATTGAAGAATTTTCATTATGACATATGATGATCGAGGGTTTGGAAGGTGGGTGAGGAGCACGGCCTTGGCCATGGCCAATGAAGATAGGTGGGGGTGCTCGAACAAAAGTCACTCGAAACCTCATCCAATTGGCAGTGAGCTGAAAAAAAATCCAAGATGGCGGCCATACAAACTTCAACGGTGTCTATCTCGGAGAGTATAAAAGATGGAAGAGTGGTTTTTTGATAGAAAATGATCAAGACCTAAAAGTCTACTTGCCGAGTAGAAAAACCGCGGTCCGCTTGCGGGCCGCGCACCCACGCGCCCTACTAGTTTTATATACACACTCGCGCAGATGTACCTACTTGAAATTTCGGGAAAATATTACTTTACACGGGTGTAAGAAGGAGTAAAAATAAAGTTCTCAAGTGAAAAGATTAATATTTTTAAGACCTTTTATTGTGTGCAAGAACGATTTAAAAAGCTTGTGCGCTTTTGGAGAAAAGAGATTGGCGAATTCCATAGAGTTTCTGATCCAGATGTAGTAGTAAAAACCGCGTCCCACGAATATCGCAATTTCAATGTATTTTTAATTTCGAAAATTCCCTCCTCTATTTTACCACACTCAAGAGGTAATTTTCTAAAATAACATAGAGTACCGGTTACTTGGGGTGACTTTGCACCTACGGGGGTGACTTTGCACCAAATCCGAACAACTTTCAAAATGAAATTAAAAAAAGTTTTTGACTGCATTCAGAAGTCAATAAAACTATTACACTAGCGGCACGCTATGATGGCCGGTTTGACACATTACAATAGTGATGTGGAATGTCAATTTATTCTCGAACAAAAAACAATTAAGTTTTGTTTTTGTACCTGATTAAATAGGTTTAATAAAACAAAAATGTATATGTTTATTTAATTTATTTGAATGAACTGAATATTTGAATGAAAATGAATATACATACTTTATATGCACACAAGAAACATATGAATACAAAAGATACCAAAAAAGGTGCCACAAAAGGCCATAATTAATCAGATTCGTCCATACTACTATTTTCACTGTCGTCACTGCTATCATCACCTACATTAATAATTATATGTTCGTTTTCTATAATATTATCTATTTTCACATCTCTTTCATAATCTTCCCTTATTAATTTAACAGTTCTATTCACAACCTTTTCCCAGTCTCCTTTAGTCACATGTTCACAAGCTTCTTCTAATAATTTTAACATTTTTTTTGTGGTAAATGGGGGTTCTGTATTGTGTCTTGCAGCATATCCCTTAATTTGAGCCCACACCAACTCAATCGCATTATACTCACAATGGTAAGGCGGTAACCGTATAACTCTGTGCCCATGTTCTAATGCTATTTCGTCAATGACGTATCGGATCTTGGTTGGTTTGTTTTCTTTTAAAAGACGTACTAATTCCGCTTTTAACATATTCATGTTTGCATCTACGCCATTTTTACGAAGCCATGCGACGATATCAGCTTTCTTTTGGGATTGGGCAGGTGGCTTGTCAATTTGCATCGAGTGGTATGGGGCGTTGTCCATAATTATAATAGATGGTTCAGGGAGGCTACACAACATTGAGGTAAACCATTCAGTAAACTTTTCTCCATTCATGTCTTCATGATAGTCTCCAGTGGTTTTTGACGCAAAAGCCATGAGAGAACCTTCGACAAACCCGTTGATGGTTCCGGCGTGACAAATTATAAGTCGCGATCCTTTTCCTACAGGAACTTTGGAAGTAGATGCTGCTGTGTCATCGTTCCAAGAACGGCCTACAGTATGGTTAGCATTAAGCCATGTTTCATCCAAGAACACAACATTTTGCCAATTTTTGATTTCTTTCACTTGCCGTAAAAAAGTATACCTTGCCATCGCTATATCAAATCTTTCCATCAATATTTTGCGTTTGTTACATTTTTTGTATCGAAATCCAATGGTCTTCAAAATCTTCGTTAAAGAACTTTCCCCACCGAAGAATAATCCAGCTTCCTTCAGTGAATGCACCAACTTTTTTCTTGTTGGATACACCTTCTGTAAATAGTAGCCGTAAACATGTCTTCGGATAGCATCGGCATCAAAGCTATCGATGCCTACGACTGGTTTTGCTCGTTTTCTCTTTTTTGGTGTGTGAAGTTTATTTTCTTCTGTGCCAGTCTCGCCATATTTTTTTTTAGTTATCCGTCTAACAGTTCGTTGTCCAATATTAAGCGCATCAGCTACGCGTTCAACCACTGACGTTATAGGTAAAATTGGCCCTCCATTTTGAGCTTCACGATCGAAATAGTTACGAAGGCGTATTACGAACTCACGTGTCTGACTATTTAGAACAGTTCTCTGCGTACGTTCGGTCATATCGACGAAATCCACAACAAAGGGCTTGAACAGAGTCCAAATTAACGAGCAAGGGTCAACAGTAATGCAGTATCAATATTTGAAATCCAAAGCCAGGTCAAAACTATATCACAATCGCATTGCACTGACAGTTTATACTTTTCGAAGCAACGTCAATTCGAAACTGCTTTGTTTTGCATTGAGCATTGACGCGAGTTTGCCGGAGGTAGTAGTTGTGCTAGCCAGCGATCCTATGTGACGATCGTATTAGATTCCATTTTTAAAAATTTTCAATTTAGAAAACCAAATGCCGAGTTGTGGTATATATCATATAAAAATAAAAATTTTACCTTTTGTATGAAACAGCTGATATTTTTTTGCGATTTCAGAGGTTTGTCCACATAGTGAAAATTGTTCATATTCACAAGTACATTCACCCCTTAAATGGTGCAAACTGATTTTTCTACACTTGTATACATTTTAGAAATCAATTTAATAAATAAATTTTGAGTCCTAAACCTAAAACTACATTCGATAAAATTTATGAATCTCTGCACATCACTATCGTCAATAAAGTAATACAATTATTTCCTTCAAAGTCGTTATCAATTAATACGGAACTTCATGAGCGGACAAACGTCAAACCGGCCATCATAGCGTGCCGCTAGTTTAGTGTGAATGCAATCCTTAAATGTCAATGGTCTGTCGAGAAAGTTGACAGGTTAGTAATCCTGCAATTAACTGTGCAACGATTGACAACGTAAAAGTTGAAATTATTTCAAAAAAGAGAGCCTTGTAAAATACTTGTGTACCTGCACAATCATTGTACATAAGCAGGTAAACCTAATAATATTCTCTATCTATATAATAGATCTATTTTACTTTAAAGAAGGAATTTCAGCCCCTAATTCAATGGATGTAATTTTGAGCTTTGTTTTTTATCGTTAGATCGAAATGTCGATAAAATGGGGTGACTTTGCACCAGTATGACTTAAATATGTGACTAAATATTTAACTACTTTGGGTTATTAGCTCATATTGAGGTTTCTAAGCTTTTCTTTTTTTTATTCGATGATAAGATAGTCCTTGACTGGGATCTCACCTGATGATTTGATAAGTGACGATGCAGTCTAAGATGGTGGTGGACTAGGTACGTCTTTGACTGTAGAGTGGTAACAAGCCACGGCCAAAGCATCCCAACGGACCAGACTAGGGACAATTCATCATCATCATCATTATCAACCTTTAGATGTCCACTGCTGGACATAGGTCTCCTGCATGGACCTCCACAGGCTTCGGTCTTGCGCCGCCTGAATCCAGCGGCTCCCTGCGACTCGTTTGATGTCGTCGGTCCACCTAGTGGGGGGTCTGCCAACACTACGTTTACCGGTGCGGGGTCGCCACTCCGACACCTTGGGACCCCAACGACCATCAGCTCTTCGAACTATGTGCCCCGCCCATTTCCACTTCAGTTTCGCGACTCGCTGAGCTATGTCGGTGACTTTAGTTCTCCTGCGGATCTCTTCATTTCTGATTTGATCTCGCAGGGATGCCCCAAGCATAGCTCTCTCCATCGCCCGCTGAGCGGTCCTGAGCCTACTTATGAGGCCCTTAGTTAGCGACCATGTCTCGAATCCGTAAGTCATCACTGGCAACACGCACTGTTCGAAGACTTTAGTCTTCAGGCACTGAGGTATTTTGGACGAGAAGACATCTCGGAGCTTCCCGAACGCTGCCCAGCCGAGTTGGATTCGGCGGTTTATCTCTTTCTCGAAATTGGACCTACCTAGCTGGACTGTGTGTCCCAGGTATATATACTCGTCCACAATTTCGAGCGCAGAGTTCTCAACGATTACTGGGTGGAGCGGAGCATGAGCATTGGACATGATTTTCGTCTTGCTCATGTTCATTTTCAGGCCCACCTGTTGAGAAACCCTGCTGAGATCATTGAGCATTGTATTGAGGTCTCTCAGAGTAGAGACTCTGACCATGACTACTATGTCATCGGCAAATCGCAGGTGAGTGATGTACTCGCCGTTTATGTTGATGCCAAGTCCGTTCCAATCCAGAAGCTTAAAGACGTCCTCCAACGCAGCGGTAAATAGCTTCGGGGAGATTACATCTCCCTGTCGCACTCCACGCTGCAAGTGGATTGGTCTCGTAGTCTGGTCCTGTAGTACTGACATAGTGGCGTTTTCGTACAAGCACTTCAACACTTGGATATACCGGTAGTCAATCCGGCATCTCTGCAGCGACCTCAATACAGCCCAAGTTTCCACCGAATCAAAGGCTTTCTCATAGTCCACAAACGCTAAGCAAAGTGGCCGGTTATACTCTTCCGTCTTCTGTATAACCTGCCGCAGCGTATGAATGTGATCTATGGTACCAAAGCCTTTTCGGAATCCGGCTTGATCGGGAGGCTGGAAGTCGTCAAACCTGCGAGCGAGACGATTCGTAATGACTCTCGAGAACAACTTGTAAACATGACTCAGCAGCGAGATGGGTCTATAATTCTTCAGCAAGGTATTATCACCCTTTTTGAAGAACAGGACCACCACGCTCCTGTGCCATGCTTCCGGCGTTATACCCTCGTGAATGACGGAATTAAACAATCGCTGAAAGATCTTAAGTACCGGTTTTCCACCCGCTTTCAGGAGTTCCGCAGTGATTCCGTCATCACCTGGCGCCTTGTTGTTCTTGAGCTGTTTGAGAGCCATTCTAATCTCGTATAGGCTGACGTCCGGGATATCTTCGGTATAGTGTCGGGTCAGTTTGGCTCTGGGATCTTTGGCCAAATCTTCAACAGGTTTTTGTATCGTGGTATATAACTGTCCATAGAACTTCTCGACCTCTCTCAAGATCTCAGGTCGAGAAGAGACGAGACGACCGTCATCAGTTTTCAGCCGCGTCAGCTGGCTCTGTCCGATAGACAGATCTCTCGCGAACACTTTTGAGCTTTTGTTCCGCTCGATAGTATCTTTAATACACTTGGTATTAAAGACCCGAAGGTCGCGAGTTTGCGCCTTAGAGATCTGCCTATTAATCTGCCGGTAGGCAGCCGCATCTGCCGATGACTGCAGCCTTATCTCTCGTCTCTCCTCCATGAGCTTGAGAGTATGGTCAGAGAACTTGTCGGTTCTCTTCCTGCGATGGGTCTTAAAGAATTTAGACCCCACAGTATAGACAGTTTCCACGAACCTGTTGTTAAGATCGTCCACAGAAACGCAGTCTGCGAGGCAATCGAATCGGTTCTGCAGTTCGAGTTGGAAGTTTTCGGGGTTTTGGATATGAGCACGAGAAGGTCGGAGAGTTGACTTCACCAGTCTGGCCCTTTCCAGCTTTACATTAATATTCAATGTGCCTCTTACCATACGGTGATCGCTCCCGGTTTTCACCCTGTTGATCACAGAGACATCATTGAATATATGCCGCCTGGTCGGCAAAATGAAGTCAATCTCATTTCTCGTGGAACCATCGGGGCTCATCCATGTCCATTTTCTGTGTGGCCGCTTCCTGAAGAAAGAGTTCATCATAAAAAGGCCCTCCTTCTCCATGAAGTCGGCCAGCATTTGACCCCTCTGGTTCCTTCGCCCATACCCAAACTGCCCCACTCTCGTCTCTGCACCGCTTCGTTCAGAAATTATAAATTCCCAAATTGACTCCGCCGGGAATCGAACCCGAGACCTCCCAGTTATAAGACCACAGCGCTCACCACTGTGCCAGGAACATCGTCAAAAGCTTCATTTTAATATGATGATTCAGATTAACTATCCTGATGGTTGCCTTTTAGAGCCCAGCAGCCATGAGGAGATCCTCATACACTTCGACCATTAGCTTGACTCAAAGACGAGAGGCGTGAGAAAGAGTCATTTTTGGCGGTGAAATAAGATGAGAAATTGTACCCTGGTATCATTAATGACTTCAATGAAAAGGGAGACACTGCAGACTGCTTTCGATTCCCGGCGGGGCAAATTGGGAATTTATAATTTATGAATTGTCTCTGGTCTGCTCTGGTGGAAGGCTTTGGCCATAGCTAGTTACCATGTTAAAGACGTGCCGCCAGGCCATTTAGCATTCCGGCACGATGGCATTAGAAATAGATTAGGAGTATGGGTTGAATTTATGCTGCCATACCTCTTCCAAGTTAGACCACTACCATCTTAAACTGCGTCGTCACTTACCATCAGGTGAGATTGCAGTCAAGGACTATCTTGTCACCAGATAATAAAAAAATATGGCATTCAGTTAAGATTTTCTCCATAAAGTATGTGGGGGCGCGTGTTTGGTGCAAAGTCACCCCGTTCAAGGGGTGACTTTGTACCTGACCTTTCTCTTTTATATAAGTACATAATATATAGATTAGGTACTTAATCTCCTACTTATAAAAAGACTTGACCTAAGACCTGAATGAATGACTGACCGATGTATCAACGCACAGCCTAAAACACTGGTGTTTTAGAAACTTGTGACTGGTTCCTTTTAAGATGTATGAGGATTTTATGGAATTTTCATGAGGGTTAAATAAGTGGTAAAATTTTGTATGAAAGTCAGCATAAAGTCAGTCATTTTTCAAGTTATACCTATCCATGATGATGGATGACACTTGGTATTTTCACTTTCGATTGAAAATAAAGAAGTAGGTACCTACTTACCTGCGTGTTTCAGTTTTGAAAATTCTACCCCAAACCAAAGAGGGTTAAATAGGCGATAAATATTTGTATGAAGAATGTAACTTTTCAAGTTATAGCCATTTAATTTGGTATTTAAGCTTTCGGTTAAAAATAAAGAAGTAAGTAGGTAGGTACCTAATACCTACTACGTAAATACGTGTTTAACCTGTGGTTAAACGGTTTTTAAAATTTCACCCCACAAACATTTGGGGCAAAAATTAGTACTTAAGTACCTAGGTTCTAAATATGTACTAAGGTCTAAGACTTGAATATTTATCCACCTACCTACCTAGTACCTACAAAATATGAAAGCAAAAGTACCTATACCTAGGTATGGGAGGAAGACGTGTGAACTCAGTTTTCGCAAACGCTAGGTTAGGTCACGTTCCAATTTTGAATAAGTATTATATTGTATCCATTTTAAGTAGGTACATAGTACTAGAAACATGCAATTAATGTCTACGTCACTGAGTTTTTAAACAGGTACACGTGTATCATTATTCATTAATAATAAACAATAATTATTTACCAATCAAGCACTTATATCGAAAAAATAAACTATTTCTTCTACTAATCTCAGTCCTTTCAACTACTAATGTGTAAAATAAATCATGTTTTGCGTACATTAATTGTTTAGTAAACAAACAGTAAGTCTGTCACTATTACAGTCCAGAAATGGAATTCAAATGCGTCCGTTAAAGCTACATGATTGATACTACACAATAAAATATTACATCATGTTTTAAAAATAACATACTTACACAAAAGATAAATAAAATCCAATACACAAAAAACACCAAGCACTACACTTTTTTAACAGATAATAAATAAAAAGTTTATGAACGAAATCAAAAATTGAAAAAGATTTCACTTTTTTTTGCGCCTAAAGTATAATGCGGAAAATTAGAAAGACACGTGTTTTGTGGGTTTCCGATTGATACGAGCGTACGCCTTGATCCGGCCGGGTTATATCAATGAACGAACGTCGCAGTAGTTCTACGTACTATGAACAACTGACATGAGGAAAATAATTGATAAGCATACAAAATATAAAGTTGTATTGTCAACAATTTAATGCTTGTCTGAAATGTCTGAATGTTATAGTCAATATATGAAGCCAGGCGCTTTTAGATTTGACCGATAAAGTGATTAATTTATCACATAGACATTGATAGAGGTAGGTATACCCCTACCATACCCTGCCATACCCCTACCAAGTTAGCCCGCTACCATCTTGGACTGCATCGTCACTTACCATCAGGTGAGATCGCAGTCAAGGACTAGCTTGTCATCGAATAAAAAAAAAAGAGAAAAAAAAGTACACTAAGCAGTGATAGCTCAGTGGTAATGAGATCGGCCTCCTTTCTGGGAGTTAAGTAGGTACCTACTTCGAATCCCAAACACCAACTAGGCAACTACTCAACTTTCTGGAGTTATGTGCGAGTTATCTGAGAGTTCTCCATAATGTTCTTAAAGATATTGTGTGAAGTCTGCCAATCCACAGGTGCATCGTGTTGTTGGCCCAAAGCCTCATTTTGAGAGACCAGTGCTCAATAATGGGCTGGCAATGGATTGAGCTGATGATGCTGATGATGATGAATACGAACCGCTGAGGTGTGGAAGGAAGTTTTTTTTTATTCGATGACAAGCTAGTCCTTGACTGCGATCTCACCTGATGGTAAGTGACGATGCAGTCTAAGATGGTAGCGGGCTAACTTGGAAGGGGTATGGCAGTGAACATTCAACCCATACCCCTAATTGGTGACTACCCGCCATCGTGCCGGAACGCTAAATCGCTTGCCGGCACGTCTTTGACGGTAGGGTGGTAACTAGCCACGGCCAAAGCCTCCCACCAGACCAGACCAGAGACAATTCAGAAATTATAAATTCCCAAATTGACCCCGACTGGAATCGAACCCGAGACCTCCAGGTTGTAAGGCAACAGCGCTCACCACTGAGCCAGGGAGGTCGTCAATGTGAAGTGAATAAAATGAAAGTTTTCTCGCACGACAGGCTTGTTCTAGGCAAGCTCGCTTGAACCACACATCTGCTTTCAATCACATTCTCACAGTTGTCACAACGCAAACCCATCTTGCACAGTAAACGTTCCCTCAAATATGGTCGAGCGAAGCAACGGCTGGATCCTGCGTCATGCTAGTGAACAGGTGCCACCGGCGGGAATGGGGCTGCTTTCGGTCTGCCCGTCTTAATTGTAGTGCGCATTTTTGGAACTTCCCCTCATTGTGGAAATATTCTATTCTATTCTATCAAGTTGCAAGAGATAAATCGGCTAGCCGCTTGGCATCCAGTTGCCCACAGGATAGTAGGTATAAAAAACTTAATACAATGTAAATTAATATTGTAAAATGATTATGTTGAAAAGAGCAACTGCTGAGTTTCTTGCCGGCTCTTCTCAGCAGAATCCGCTTTCCGGACCGGTGGTAGAGTCATGGCGTGTCAGAGCCACAGGTTGGCCTGCGTGAAATAAATTTGATTTTAATTTTGAAACAGCTGATTAAAATATGACTCTTTAGTGATGGAATTTCGTTTAGACTATAACATACTTAATTTAAATAATTTATATACATAATAAAGCATAATAATAGAAGTTCGTACTTTGTGTGATATAATTGGCTTGGCTTGATAAGGCATTTGATAAGAGACAGTTTTGCTAAATTCTTGATAACGCGTAATCTTCTAGCATGATAACAAATATGCCAGCGGTACGTACTATATTATTCCGAGCAAACAATTTTGTTAATGTCAAGAATCAAGACCGAGTTTTGTCTAAGGGAGAGTACCTACAGACTGACTACTTTTAGCTGCAGCGATCGGCGTTTTTATAGCTTTGAGTCGCTGTTGGGAAGCTCGATTCCGCGCCTGAACGCTAACGTGGGCACACAACAAACGCCAGTCGCAGCGATCGAGTTGCGTTTTTTTTAGCATCTGCTAGCTTAGCTTTTGGCATCGCGTATCGAACGCTTTTGAGTCGCGAAAACGCGATGCAGTCGCAAGAAAGCTGATCGCTGCCGCCAAAAGTAGCCTTCCTTTTCCGTCGGGTAAAAGACTTATCAAAAGTCAAAGCCCTGCGTTAAATAGAACAGACAGTTTGGTAAGTAGACCATTTTATTGCTTTCATGTATCAACTGCCATCGTGGCAAAAAAAAGTCTGTCACAAACACGCCTATATTTGAATTTTTTTTTTAAATATTTAGGTGCAAAAGAAAAACATATGACACAAATCAATCAAGATCAAACATATGTATGAGGAGAGATTTAAAGTTTTATTTGTGAAGATATCTGGAGTGTTGTCCATTGCATGCTATCTGGTCCAAGCCAGCCATCACGTTCTTCAGTACCAATCCTCGATGGACCATCCGTATATAATGTCATGATATTTACTGAAATATACACAGAAAACAATTAATGGCTATGCGTTCTAACTAAGAAACTAAACTATGTACCTACTAATAGAACTACTTTACGAGTAGTTCTATAGTAGTAGAGCGATGTCGCCTTCCTGTCATTTTTCTATCGGATGTTTGAGATTTCAAAATTTTACTTGAAACATAATAATATATTTTATAATCAATAAAACCGGCCAAGTGCGTGTCGGGCCACGCGCAGTGTAGGGTTCCGTAGTTCAAAGTCTCATGTCTCAGTCTCAAAGTCAGAAAGTGGTAGACTCATCGACGATTCAAAAGCACTTGTAAAAAAGTTTATTTGAATAAAAAACATTTCTATTCTATTCTATTCTATTCTCAACATACATTTTGAGTTCCATGGTTTAAATACTATAATATACTACAAAATATGCAACTTACACTACGTGTAATATATAACTTAGAAAAACCGATATAACTCCTTCACTAATGAACCCTACTTAGCCGTGATAGTTTTCCTTTAAAATTCATTATATATACTACTGCTGTGAATTTTTCCTTGTATCCTATATACAACCATTTAGCTGGCAGAGGGGGGGGACACTTGACTCTAATAAAATTTAGCACTTTAAAATATCATATTTCACAAACGGATCCCTGAATTGGAAAATGGTGTTCCCATACCCACAACGTTTTTAAAAGACCTATTCAACGACACCCCACACTATGGGATAGACGAGAAAAAAAAATTCATCCCCACTTTACATGTAGGGGAGGTACCCTAAAAAAAATATTTTTCACAATTTTATTTCACCACTTTGTCGGCGTGATTGATATTTATACCCTTGTCAAATTACAGATTTCTAGTACCAATAGTCTCTGAGCTAAACCGCGGACAGACAGACAGACAGACGGACGGACATGGCGAAACTATAAGGGTTCCTTGTTTACTACGGAACCCTAAAAATTAACACAATATAGTGTGTAAGAGACATGCTAACTAGAACTTTAAAAATTAAGAGGTTATTTTATCACAAAAACCACTTAAATCTCGAAAATGATGGGTTTTCGATGTTGTTATTTTTGAGCACGCAATGTATCACGACCAATTCGATCACAACACTGCGATCAACGCACGTCGATACTACTGCGCGTGCGGTTTGCACTTTGTTTGATGTTGGATGCTTTGAACTTTTGATAAACAGCTGATTGAGTGCGTTTTCAAGTTTAAGTTTAGTGTGTCTGTGTGTGTGTGTTTTGTTAGGAATTTCACCATAGCTATATAACTAGTGGTTCGCCCCGAACTGAGACCTCGCGGTAACGGTTTCCCATAATTACTTATTCATTCAATAGATACATGACGATCAAAATTGACATTATTATTATGCCCGTTTTCACCAACCATACCTAAATCATCCCCTTTGTAGAAGTCTCTTTACGTAGGTAGCCCCTAAATACAATCCTAACATCCCAATGTCATTTTCACCTTTAGTTGTCCCGTAGAGGTTTGTAATAACAAAGTTGACAGAAAGTGTCAACTAACTTAACATATGTAGCCCGTAAAGGTTAGGGAACTGTTATAGTGAAATCCTCAAGGCCTCAATCAAACTTAGGTATAGTTTTTTGGAACATGGAATTACTTGTACACAGCGTCAACTATCGACACGATCAGAAAACATGTAAAAACAAACTGCAACGTGAAGTTTTATTGATGTTTGCTAAATGACTAAATAATAATTTTAATTGAATATAAGTTACTTAAAGCTAGCTGCATTTGCAATACTCGTATGAGATGAGAGCGCCATCTATTGACATCATTGTGAAGTTCTGTTGTTGCTGCTCATTAAAAGTTAAATAATTTAGTTTCCTTATTACATTTATCTAATTTTAGTATTTGTTGTTCAAGTACATGATATTACGCTAAAATGATAAAACTTTCAAGCCCCAGCTTTCAATGGTTATTCCGTTGTGAGGTCAAATATAATCTCCACTTTGAAAGCCCCCCATTTCGTCAATTTTAAGAAAAAAAATTAAAAAAAAATTCTTTTGTACTCTGTTCCAAATTATCTTTAAAATGACGTACTGTAACCCTATGAAAAGCAAAAAAAATTTGTTTTCTTCGCATTCGCTTCTATGAGAGCCCCCCTGAAATAAAGATTTTTATAACTTTTTAAGCCATTTTCGGCTGGAGGCCATCGGTTTACATATTATATCTAAAATTGAAGTAATTACGTTCAGTAATTCAGAAGTTATAAGGCTCTGACAGACGGACGGACGGACGGACGGACGGACGGACGGACGGACGGACAAGTGCAAATTCACTCAAGTAGACTCAAAGACCTTCGCTTCGCTCGGTCGACTATTTACGAATGTTCCATCGTAGCAAATAAACTACTGAGCCGATTTTGATGCCGAGTCCAGTGGACAGGTAGGAAAAAGTGGAAAAGGTGGAAAAAGGTCGGAAGTCAATGAAACTTTTTGGGATATTGTTCAGAGATCGTTAATCTATACTTATAAAAAGACTTGTCCTGACTGACTGACTGATCTATCAACGCACAGCCTAAACCACTGAAGCTAGAAACGTGAAATTTTGACAGTAGGTTCCTTCTATGACGTAGGGGAGCACTAAGGAAGAATTTTTTGAAATTCTACCCCCAAGGGGGTTAAATGGGGGTGTTCGCGCCATGTGCCTGTCAACAATTCCTTGTTCCATGGTCGTAGCGCTGGCAATCTCTTTGGCTCGCAATGAAGTTGACGGATACTTAGTTTTAAACTTGCCGCCGTTTTGGGGCGTGGTTTTTGCAAGTTCCTTTGGTTTGACAGCTAAATTACACGTTTTCACAAAAAAATTGCCGGGTCGCCTCGCGCACCGTTTTGCTTTTTAAGTGTCTAGATTTAGTTTATTTTACGGTTTAGTTGCGCTGTCAAGCGGTCTATGTGTCGACCTAACTATAAGCATAATTGTTAACTGTTTTCCGTAACAAAGAACCTTTTTTTTTGGAACTCGCCGACCTTTGCTCGCCACGCGCTCGGCGAAAGTGTGTGTGATTAAGGTTTTGGACCCAACTAGTGACAAACCAAGTGTACAGTGCTACGCCAGCCCGGCGTCCACAGCTGCAGGCCATAACTGGCTGCCTGCCTGCTGCGGCTAGCGGCCTGAGAAGTTCACCTTACACAACCTCACAACACACCCCACATAATCACCACTACCATACCATCTCAGGCCGTACAAGGATTGACTGCTGCAAGGAAGGTCAGTGCAACCCTACCATCATTAAGTCACCACTACGTTGAGAACAAATCTGACCGCGGTGAAAGGCCCTTAGGGCAGCGACCCTGGACTCAGGTTATAGCTGATGGGCCCCTATACCTAGTGTTCCAGGCCTTGACTCGTTGGCCAAGCCGTTGGCCTCAACATTTGGTAAGCAGAGCGCGGTTAAATTGATTCCGCGGACAGATTTGGCATTACTGTGACTTAACTTGGCCGTTCTAGGGTTAACTCATTTATTGTAAATTAATGGACCTTATAACTTATTAATACACAGGCTTATTGAGTTACTAGTACATAGCCTACCTTGTCACATGTAGGCCTGTATAATGATTGCAATTATTGAGATTTTGTTTTGTTAATTTTTGTTGATTAATAATTAATAGTATCTAATTGTTGTTTGTGGCCCGTAACTGGCCAACAGTTAGATGTAGATTGTAATAAATAAACTTAATATTAATATAATTTGATAATTGCAGGCTCTTACCAAGCCAATTTGTAATTTGCAGTGCCTAGTATGAGTCTAGTGGCTTAGTACGGGTAATTAAAAACTTAATTTTTCTTTTATCTTAATTTATGTTATTGATTGACTTAACATAAATTATTGATAGCTTAATTTGTATCTTTTGGAACTTTTAACCAACAAATACTTTGTTTGTTTACTATAACCCCTCGTGGTTAGGTAACAGAGTAGTTTGTTTGATGTATTTAAAATAAATAATTCTTGTTTTAAAGTAAATAATTCTAATTAATAAATAGTATTTAAGTAGTAATTTGTTTGTGTTTAAAGTGGGTAATTCTTGTTTGATTATTAATTTGTTTGGTTGAAGTTGAAACATAACTTGTAACAAATAACTTTGTTTTGATTTTGTTATCTATTTGTTGTAACTACCTTTATTTAAGTTGTTTTGTACCTACCTAAGATGGCAGCCCACAAAAAATTGAGCGTGCAAATTCAATCAGAGCTGCGTTGGGCTGCTACAGCCAACGCCTTGGTAGGCCGGGTGGACCGGGCATCCGCACTGCTCCAGCGGTGCGAGCAGGTGCGGACCAGGCAGGCGGTCGTCGAAGAGGCCTTCCGAGACCTCATGGCATTGGAGCTACCTCCGGAATCGCTGGAGTCATCAGTGCGGGACTACGAACAGTTTTTTGAGCTGACAGACGGTCTGGTGGAGGAGGCCGCGAGGCTCAAGAAGGAGGCGAGAATGAGCTCTATTCTTGAGTCCCCCACCAGACCCACCACGCAGCCTGCGTTACAGGGCAAGTTGCCAACAATAAACTTGCCCCACTTTTCTGGCAACCTGAGCGAGTGGCTAGGCTTTCTCAGCCTCTTTGATAGCCTGGTGGACGCGAGAAGGGACCTGTCTCCCTGCCAGAAACTGGCCTATCTGCTCTCTTCCCTGCAGGGAGAGGCTCTGGGTTTAGTTAGCCACCTAGACCTCTCCGAGGAGAGTTATACCACCGCGCGGGAACTACTGACTCGGCGGTATGCCAACGTGCGCCGGTTAGCAGATACACACGTGGCACAAATTCTAGCGCTGCCACGTGTCTATGGGGTGGCCCATTTAAGAGAATCGCTCTTAAATCCACTGATTGTAGCCTGCAACGCTCTTAAGCGTTTAGAGCTTCCCGTGGACCAGTGGTCCTTCCTTTTATTACACATTGTGTTGTCCCGCCTACCTCCCGAGTTGAAACTGCGTTTTGAGCAAAGGTATGGTGGGGACGGGGCCAGCTACCTGCCCCTCTTTTCGGACCTTTTAAAGTTCCTTGAGGAAGAGTGCCGGCAGGCTGATAACTCTGGTATGGCTGGTCCTTCAAGGACCCCAGAGCGGCCTGCCCAGCTGAGGAAGGAAAAGGGTCACACTGGCGTCCCTGGTAAAAGGGCCTCCGACCGGAGACCAATGCCCGTTTACACTGGACTTGCTGCCACTGAACCCGCCCCCTATAACTATTGCAGGCGTCCAGGCCACCGGGTGCTTTCTTGCCCCCAGTTTCTCTCTAAGCGGATCAAGGATCGGAGGGGCATTGCAAGAGACCGCCACTGGTGCTATAGCTGTCTGGGAGCTCACATGCAACGGGACTGCCAACAGCAACGGCCATGCCCAATTTGTAGGGGTAACCACCTGGAGATTTTGTGCGCCAACAAGAATGGTGTTGGCCGCCGGGTGGAGAGTGAGGGCGCGCCCCGCATGGGCGGGGGCACTCTTACCGATCGCTCCCCGGATTACTTGCGTTGGTCTCCTGATCAGGGCCATGAATCCCGACGCGTCCGGATTTCGACCCCGCCTATGGGGGCTTCACCCCCCCGTGAGGGGGGCGCCAACCCCCCTCGACGTTCTGATGGGAGATTTGTGGTAGCTCCGTCTACGGTCCAGCCTGCCCGCTATTCACCTCCGCTTCATGAGTGGCCACGCCTCGAACGCCGCCCACCTCGAGCGGGTCGACAGCCTTACTACGGCCTACCGACCTCAGCCCGTATGACTAGGCCCGTGCTGCCGCCACGAGATGACGCATGGGTTTACCCAAATGGAGGTCCGTCCCCACCTTTGGAGGTCCCCCCTGAGTCTCAATATGAGATTCCCCGGTCAGAGGACCGGTTTGATGAGGACGACCACCAATAGGTAGTTGCCGCCCTAGCCCCCACCACAGCAACTTCTCCTGAGACCTTGAATCTCCGGCAGTCCGTTTGTCAGACCATTCTTTTGCCGACTGTCTCAGTGAAGGTATTCAACCCGAAGGGTGAATTTTTAATCGTTCGCGCCCTTTTGGATTCGGGTTCACAGCGCTGTATTGCTTCTTCTCGTTTGGTGGGTGAGCTAGGGCTCCCTTGGAGTCCTCGAACAGGACGGGTGATAGGTATCGGGGTATACCCCCGATACCTATCACCCGTCCTGTCCTGTGAGCCCTCGACTCCTAACGGGGAAGCGGAATTAATGTTTGGCCCCGTTACGGGCAATCTTAGGGTCTTGGTCAAGGTGTCAGTCCTTGACAATATCTTAGGTCCCCTACCGCAGGTCCGAATAACTGACGCTGCGGTGTCCTGTGCATCAGGCCTAAACCCAGCTGACCCCCACTGGACTGAACCCGGTCCTACGGACCTTTTGTTGGGTTCCGACGTGTTGGGCCTGGTCTTGTCAGGGGAAATTAGGGTTTTGCAGAAGGACGGCCTATGTGCCATGTCCACTATATTCGGTTCTAGCTTTTTTGGACCCGTGCTATGGTCTTCGGATCTACCGGTGCTGGACCAATTGCAAGCAGCCGGCTTGACGCTGTCGGACGTGGTCCAGCGCTTTTGGGAAGTTGAGGAGCCGCCGCATGCCGCACGAGTTGACCCTCTTGACCTTGAATGTGAGTTGTTTTATCAAAACAACACAGGCCGCCGTGTTGATGGGCGATTTGTAACTCGCTTGCCCTTTCTCGCTTCTCGCCCCCCGCTTGGTCAATCGCGGGCCTTGGCGGAAAAGAGGCTCTTGTCTATAGAACGGCGCATGCGGCGCGACTCCACCTTCCGCTCCAAGTACGTTGAATTTATGCGCGAGTACGAGGGCCTGGGGCATATGTCACCATCCAATTTTGATTGGCGCGCACACGAGCACTACTTCTTACCCCACCATGCCGTCTTGAAGACCCCTGGGGGGAAGATTCGAGTGGTTTTTGACGGCTCCGCGGCCACATCCAACGGGGTGACATTGAACCAATGCTTGCACTCCGGTCCTAAGCTGATCAAGGATATCTCCGATATCCTCACGCATTTCCGCCGGCATCAAATTGTTTTCGTAGCTGACATCAAGATGATGTTTAGACAGTCGATGGTACATCGCGATGATCGGAGATACCAAATGATTCTGTGGCGCGAAAATCCTAATGAGCCAATGCGTGTCTTTGAATTGAACACCACGACCTATGGACTCAAGTCAAGCCCCTATATTGCTATCAGGACCTTGTTAGAACTAGCTAACCGGGAGCGACTGAATTACCCTCGCGCATCAGCCACCTTGGAATCGTCAGTCTATATGGACGATATTTGCACGGGAGCCTCGAGCGTTGAGGAAGCTCTGACTCTTCGCGATGAGTTGATTGCAATACTGAAGTCCGGAGGTTATGAGTTGGGCAAGTGGCTGTCCAACTCCCCTCACGTCTTGAAGGATCTTCCGGGAAAGGATCAGCAGGATCCTCATATTTTTGAAAATCCCGAAAATCCCAATTTGCTGACGGTCCTTGGAATACAGTACCAGCCCGTCCAAGACGTCTTCACCTACCGGGTCAAATTAGACCCACCTCCTAAGGTCTGGACTAAGCGTTCCGTATTGTCTACGGTTGCTCGCACCTTCGATCCCAATGGATGGATCACTCCCGTAATATTTTTGGCTAAATGTTTCCTCCAGAAGCTTTGGATTGCTGAACTCTGTTGGGACGAACCACTCCCTGGGAAGTTATTGAAGGAGTGGAACTCCCTTGTGTCTTCACTTCCTGAAGTTAACCGAATTTCCATGCCTCGACGCTTCCTACCAACAGGAAGGTGTCATGCCAGTCTCCACGGGTTTTGCGACGCCTCCGAACGAGGATAGGCCGCCGTGGTATATTTGAGGACTGTCGATGTCGCCGGTGAGGTCGCGACGCATCTCGTCTTGGCAAAAAGCAAGGTGGCCCCTATTCGGTCACGGTTAACTATCCCGAAATTAGAATTGTCTGGCGCCGCCCTTCTGGTACGCCTCTTGAACCACGTCCGCTCCTCTTTGGCATCTGCGGTCGATCTGACCGACGTTTATGCTTGGACGGACAGTGAGATTGTCCTTTGCTGGCTACGAGCCGCGCCTCACAACTTAGAGGTCTTTGTTGCGAATCGGGTCTCCCAAATTCAGAGCTCTGCAGTACCGGTGATTTGGAGACACGTACCCGGAGAACTGAACCCGGCCGATTGCGCCTCCCGTGGCTGTGAGGCCTCTTCACTGGTCCACCATCACCTTTGGTGGGATCCAAGTTGGCTATCCCAATCCGAGACGACTTGGCCTCAAAATAGGTTTTCCGCTCCCGAAGTATTGCCGGGCTTAAGAGTCGGAGTGGTTGAGGATAAACAGATCCCCGACTTGAACTTTCTTTTGAACCGTTACAGTTCCCTTGATAAACTAATTGGTGTTACCGGTTGGATTCGACGTTTTATCCATAATGGGCGGAATTCAGAAAATAAAAATTTGAGTCCTGTGCTCTCCCCTCTTGAACGCCAAGACGCCTGGAACTACTGGGTGCGTGTGGTTCAGGTGGAGCATTTTTCATCCGTGATTGACACCCTAAAGAGAGGTTTAGTTTTGAAGGGCCCCCTTGCTCGCCTAAACCCTTTTTTGGACAATAACGGAATGCTACGCGTTGGAGGACGCCTCAAGAATTCCAATCTGCCCTATGGTGCTCGCCACCCCCTTTTGCTACCTAAGGACGGCACCTTTGTCAAATTGCTAGTGACACACTACCATCTTAAAAATGCCCACGCTGGTTGTAATGCACTCTCGGCTATTTTACAGCGCGAGTTTTGGATTCTGGCAGGGAGACGCACCATCCGGAACGTCACTTTCAGATGCATTCCGTGTTACCGCTTGAAGGCTAATACTTCACAGCCGATGATGGGTGATCTGCCCTCCGACCGCGTTCTAGCCACTCGACCCTTTGCTGGGGTTGGCACTGATTTTGCTGGCCCGTTTGCCATCAAGAGCTCTAACCTCCGCAACGCCAAATCGCTCAAGGCCTACCTCTGCGTTTTTGTATGTCTCGCTACCAAGGCGGTACATTTAGAACTTGTGAGTGCCTTAAGCACTGAAGCTTTTGTAGCCACGCTAGGTAGATTTGTCTCTCGTCGAGGATTGCCTGACCTGATTCGCACTGATTGCGGCACCAATTATAAGGGCACTGATAGATATTTAAAAGAAATTGTCGAATTCCTGTCTAGCAATAAGATTAGATTAAGTACAGCATTGTCCAAGATGGGGGTAACCTGGATGTTTGACCCCCCAGCTTGCCCTCATTGGGGTGGAATATTCGAAGCTGTGGTTAAGGTGGCCAAGACTCATCTCCGGCGCGTTATAGGCGAAACTGTTTTAACCTTTGAAGAACTCGCCACCGTGTTTTGCAAAATTGAGGCTGTACTCAATTCTCGGCCACTCTGTCCCCTCTCATCTGACCCAAATGACCTGGAGGTCTTAACTCCCGGTCATTTTCTGATTGGTCAGCCCCTTAACGCTCTACCCGAATACCCCTTCAGGGACGTGAAGGTCTCACGTTTGTCCCGGTTTGAGCTGCTGCAACAGATGACTCAGAGTTTTTGGCACCGTTGGTCACTAGAGTATTTGCATCTTTTGCAGCAGCGGGTTAAGTGGGCTGACAAATCTGATCCACCCAAAGTTGGTGACCTAGTGCTGATTAAGGAACCTAATTTGTTGCCTTTATACTGGCGCCGTGGGCGCATTCTTAAGCTGATCTACGGGTCTGATGGGGTTCCCAGGGTTGCCGAGGTAATGGTCGGAGACTCTGTCTTGCAGCGAGCCGTTTGCTCCTTATCACGTTTACCTATTTACTAGTAAGTGGACGTAAATCCTTACGACCACAGGCGGGAGGGTTGTTCGCGCCATGTGCCTGTCAACAATTCCTTGTTCCATGGTCGTAGCGCTGGCAATCTCTTTGGCTCGCAATGAAGTTGACAGATACTTAGTTTTAAACTTGCCGCCGTTTTGGGGCGTGGTTTTTGCAAGTTCCTTTGGTTTGACAGCTAAATTTGATTTGAGACCTTTGCTCGCCACGCGCTCGGCGAAAGTGTGTGTGATTAAGGTTTTGGACCCAACTAGTGACAAACCAAGTGTACAGTGCTACGCCAGCCCGGCGTCCACAGCTGCAGGCCATAACTGGCTGCCTGCCTGCTGCGGCTAGCGGCCTGAGAAGTTCACCTTACACAACCTCACAACACACCCCACATAATCACCACTACCATACCATCTCAGGCCGTACAAGGATTGACTGCTGCAAGGAAGGTCAGTGCAACCCTACCATCATTAAGTCACCACTACGTTGAGAACAAATCTGACCGCGGTGAAAGGCCCTTAGGGCAGCGACCCTGGACTCAGGTTATAGCTGATGGGCCCCTATACCTAGTGTTCCAGGCCTTGACTCGTTGGCCAAGCCGTTGGCCTCAACAGGGGGGTTAAAGTTTGTATGAAAGTCCGTCATTTTTAAAGTTATTCCCATGAAACTCGGTATTTGGGCTTTAAATTAAAAATAAAGAGTTAGGTGTTTCACAGTTTTTGAAAATTCTACCCCTTTGGGGGTTAAATAGGGGTTGAATATTTGTATGATAGTCTTTCATTTTTCAAGTTATTTTTCAAGTTATGTTTATAAAACTTGGTATTTTGTTTCTTGATTAAAAATAAAGAAGTACGTATTTTACATTTTTTGACAATTCTACCCTTTAAGTGGTAAAATAGGGGTTGATAGTTTGTATGGAAGTTCGCCATTTTTCAAGTTATGTTTATGAAACTTGGAATTTGGGCTCTTGATGAAAAATAAAGAAGTACGTACTTTACATTTTTTGAAAATTCTACCCCCGAAGGGGTAAAATAGGGGTTGAATATTTATAGGATAGTCCTTCATTTTCCAAGTTATTTATCAAGTAATGTTTATGAAACTTGGTATTATTGCTCTTGATTAAAAATAAAGAAGAACTTTTTTACCTTTTTGATAATTCTACCCCCTAAGGGGTGAAATAGGGGTTGATAGTTTGTATGAAAGTCCGTCATTTTTTAAAGTTTTATCTATGAAACTTTGTAAATTAGGCTTTATATTAAAAACAAAGAAGTAGTCACACGTCACAGTTTGTGGAAAATCTACCCCCAAAGGGGTTAAATAGTGGTGAATATTTGTATGATAGTCCTTCATATTTCAAGTTATTTTTCAAGTAATGTTTATGAAAGCTGGAATTTTTGATTAAATATAATGGTCCAAGATCCCAGTGCCGCCAGACCTAAGTTATTTTCTCAGCAATTATTTGTGTACGACAGAGTACTGTTCTAATGTCCTTTCAGTATATGCGTACCAGCTAGATTGTGCCGACGGCCAATTTCCAGATACCAGGTGCTAAAGGTAGGTAAAAACTAGAATAACTTATCTTAAATTCTCAGGGCTGATTTTCATATATGTTTTAAAGAATATTGTAAAAATTAATAAATTAATACTGCCAGACGCTTACCGCCGGCGGTTACTTTAGCCAGACGCTTTGAAGCTCCCAAAAAAATATATAATTTAAGTTAACTTATATTCTCAGTTCTGATTTTTATACATGATACTCAGGGAACTATTGCGATATTATCTGTAAGCTGCCAGACCTATGGGAAGGGTCAAACATCCCGCCAGACACATATTATGCGTCCCCATATGTATGAACGCTAGAACATGATTCACTAGAGATAATATCATCATACTATAATATTATAAATGCGAAAGTGTCTTTGTTGGTTTGTCCTTCAATCATTCTATACAGTAAAATTGTAGGTAACTGGACGAATTTTATACATTTAAATATATTTTGAAAATTTTAATTGGAGGGCACTTTTTTTAGCCACATAATACTTTATTTTCAGATTAGGCTCAGTATCGATAATTAAGTACCCTCCAATTTTATTTTTATTATGATTAATTATTAATTAAGTAACTACTTTAATGACCTTAAGAAAGTGTCGGGAAGCGGCTGGATGAGGAAAGCGGAGGACCGTGTTTGGTGGCGCACTCTCGGAAAGGCCTATGTCCAGCAGTGGATGAATACAGGATGATGGATTGGATTGGATTGGATAATACCCATAATAAAGTTTAATAAAGTTATATTATGTATTATAAAACCATCAAATCACTCTCGCACTCATACTCGTAGGGACACTTAATGTGTGGTCTGGGGGGATGTTTGACCCCTCCAATAGGTCTGGCAGCTTGCAGAAGATATTGCAATAGTTCTCTCTCTCTAGATCCTAAGCTATACCCAGGCAAAAAATCACGTCGATCCGTAGCTCTGTTGCAGAGTGATTGAAGGACAAACCAACAAACACACTTTCGCATTTATAATATTATAGTATGATGATATTATCTCTCACACACTTAAACAAGTGAATCATGTTCTAGCGCTCATACATATGGGGACGCATAATGTGTGTCTGGGGGGATGTTTGACCCTTCCAATAGGTCTGGCAGCTTACAGATAATATCGCAATAGTTCCCTGAGTATCATGTATAAAAATCAGAACTGAGAATATAAGTTAACTTAAATTATATATTTTTTTTGGGAGCTTCAAAGCGTCTGGCTAAAGTTACCGCCGGCGGTAAGCGTCTGGCAGTATTAATTTATTAATTTTTACAATATTCTTTAAAACATATATGAAAATCAGCCCTGAGAATTTAAGATAAGTTATTCTAGTTTTTACCTACCTTTAGCACCTGGTATCTGGAAATTGGCCGTCGGCACAATCTATCTCGTAAGCATACACTGAAAGAACATTCGAACAGTACTCTATCGTACACAAATAATTGCTGGGAAAATAACTTAGGTCTGGCGGCACTGGGATCTTGCTCTATAAAGAAGTACATATTTGATATTTTTTTTTAATTCTACCATCAAAGGGGTTAAATAGGGGATGGAAAGGGTCCGTCTTTTTCAAGTTATATCCACGAAACTTGGTATTTTGGCTCTTGATTAAAAACAAAAAAGTACGCATTTCACAGTTTTTGAAAATTCTACCCCTAAAAGTTTTAAATACAGGTTGAATGTTTTTTTATCCCGATAAAACTAGCCGTTCCCACGGGATTTTCAAAGAACCTAATTCCACGCGGACGAAGTCGCGAGGGCAACAGCTAGTTAACAATATATCAATTCGTTTCCGAGATATGGCGCTTCAAAAAAAAAATAATTTTAAAAATTCGCTAAAAACGCAGAATTCCACCTTATTTCTTCTGTTATTCCCGAATTATGATGAAATGTTGTTGTAATTATGGTACCTGGTTACAATCACGAACTTTGGACACCCCGTTCCCCCGTTTTCCCGCTCACGCCACTCAACCCCAATTCACAAAAAGTTTTTTAGCGAATTTTGACAATTTTTTTTTCGAAGCGCCATATTTTATTTTATTTTATTTAGCACAGGGTCCTTGAGGTCCAAAACTTGAGCAAATGTTCCCTGAACAATATCCCAAATTTTCATTGACTTCCGACCTTTTTCAATCTGAAACTACCTGTCTACTGGTGGTGAGGGTGAAATTGGATATTTGACTGATAATTTTTTATTTATTTAAAATAACGTTTTTGAATATTATAACACAATGCCATTTCTATTTTTTAAATATACTATTTTAAATATCCCGGAATTAAAAGCGGTTTTACTGTGACTGTATCTGTCTCTTTCTAAAATGAAATTTTCTATGGAGCGTGTATGGAGCTGCTGAATTGTGACATCACACTTCAGTAGCGCTCTTTTAACAGGAAACTTTAAAGCTTATTCTTACTTATTTAAAATTTGTTTTTGGACCGATTTATTTTCTGTTTTTACAAATGTTATTCTTACAGGTTACATTTTCGATTATAAATAATGAAGTAACTACCTGGATGACCGAGCTTTGTTCGGTTTTTTTGGTATATCGTGTTTTTTGGAAATATACCTAGATACGAATAAGATGCGTTGATAAAGGCCCCCCCCCCCCCCCCCCCCCGCCTAATAATTTTTCTCACAAAAGAAGGAATTTGAAATAAAAAAGGAAAAAATAATCATCTGGTCTTCTTGTTTCGGGACCACCCGAACAGCTATTATAACCTTGTAGATGGTGGCGAAATTTACCTTCGTATTCTAATGATATTGTAGCAGTTTTTCAGTGCCTGAAAACACGGATAAAACTACGTTTTCTAAAAATGAAACCTAGCTAAATCGATTTATAGCCCCCGAAACCCCCTGCATACTAAATTTCATGAAAATCGTTGGAGCCGTTTCCGAGATTCAGATTATATTATATACACACATATATTTACAAGAATAGCTCGTTTAAAGGTTTTAGATAGATAGATAGATATCGACATTTTGACTACAGTCAAATACCCAATTGCATTCGGTGGCGTGCGGTGCGGTATTCTTACCTTTTTGTCTGCCTAGGTCTCTGCCAGGGAGTAGTCTTGCCAAACTTGAGCAACTTGCCGCGCTCCTTCTTACGCTCTTTCTCCCTGTTCTTCTGCTGCCGCTTCTGCTCCCTCTCGAAGATTTGCTGCGCCACTCTCTGTTTCGCCAGCACGTCGGTTGTGTTGCTTTGACGGCCAGATTTTAAATCTGGAACGCGACACGTAAGCTATATCTTTATATAAGCTATATAATTTCATATTAGAACTTTCATTTGCCATATCATAATAATAATATTATGATATATATTATGGCAAATGAAAGTTCTAATATGAAATTATATAGCTTATACAAGGATATAATAATAATATTATAGCTAATAGCTATATAAGTTTATATTATATTAAAGTACAATATTATCTGTTTACTTCACTATACTCTATTTCGTTTATCTTATGTTTTTTTTATTCGATGACAAGATAGTCCTTGACTGCGATCTCACCTGATGGTAAGTGACGATGCAGTCTAAGATGGTAGCGGGCTAACTTGTAAGGGGTATGGCAGTGAACATTCAACCCATAACCCTAATTGGTTTCTACACGCCATCGTGCCGGAACGCTAAATCGCTTGGCGGCACATTTTTGACGGTAGGGTGGTAACTAGCCACGGCCAAAGCCTCCACCACCAGACCAGACCAGAGACAATTCGGAAATAATAAATTCCCAAATTGACCTCGCCGAATCGAACCCGAGACCTCCCAGTTATAAGACCACAGCGCTCACCACAGGCTCGATCTCCACGGGTTGCAAATTGCAATATAATCGCACCCACTCCTAACACAAGTTTTCCGCTTATTTGGACGGAAAATATTAGTCAAGGCAGCTTGGCTAAAAAATTAAATATTCCTCTTCTTATAAAGATCTCTTGCATAGACTTCTACCTGTCTCGGTCTTTCGCCGCTTGTAACCAACGGCTCTCTGTAACTCGGTTGATACCGTGGGTTCACGTTTCCTGGGGCAGACCCCTCACAAGGGACCCCCAGCCCCCAATTACCATTTATTCATGACCATCAGCAACCCATCACTGAGCACAGGTTTCCTTTCAGAGAAGGGTTATAGGCCAGGTACGCTGGCCCATTGCGAATTGGCAGACTTCATAATGTTCTCAAAGGTTTCTCAAATTGGCATCTTCCTTACGTGGTTGAAATCCAACCTACTCGCACAAAACTCTTCAGTTCAACCTTTTCTGAATTGAACCGCTAAGGTGTGGAACGCACTTCCAACATCTGTGTTTCCGGCCACGTATAACCTCAGTACCTTCAAGGCAAGAGTGAATAGGCATTTTCTAGGCAAGCGCGCTCCAACCTAGACCACATCAGTGCTGTCCAGCATTGATTGTCGTCAAGCGCAAGCCTATCCCGAAAAAAAAGAGGTGTGTGAGGTCTGCCAATTGGCATTGGGCCTGCGTGGAGAACTATGGCCTATAACCCTTCTCTGAGAGGAGACCTGCGCTCAGTAGTGAGACGTTGACGGGTTGCAGATGATGATGATGTATGTCTGTTGTTCCATCTATGAGTTACTACCGTTTTCGTTGATATAATCATCGAAGACGCCGGCTTTCTTGCTTTTAAGCTTTATGTATTTCGCTTCCAACTCGTGCAACATGTTGCACAAGTGTATGATCACTTTACACTGCTCCAGTATGTTGACGTACATGTACAGCATGTAGGAAGACCACGCGAAGTTTTCGCCCTGATGTGGCATGAACCTAAAAAACACCGTAGGTAGGTACAGTTTTTGCAATTCACGAAGGCGAGTGAGCTTTACTCGTGGTTACTTCGTGTACATGCACATTGCATAAGTGTGCGTGTCTGTCAAAGCCTAGGTGGGAGCGGGCAGGCGCGAGCATTGCGCTCGCTCACACTTATACAGATACGACACACACACAACCATAAGTCAGTCGCCCTCGTGAATTGCAAGAACTATATATCCTTAGAATTAGAATTTTTTTTGTTTATTCAAATAAACTTTTACAAGTGCTTTTGAATCGTCGATGAGTCTACCACTGGTTCGGAATGCCCTTCCTGCCGAGAAGAACCAGCAAGAAATTCGGCGGTTGCTCTTTTCAAAACAAGTTTACAATATGTAGGCTATATGCAGTGTTTCCACAGTGAGGGGAATTTCCGAAAAATGCAAATTACAATTCAATACATGTTAAGACGAGCAGGCAGAAAGTAGCTCCATTCTCGCCGGCGGCACCCGTTCACGAGCATGACGCATGATCCAGCCGTTGCATCGCTCAATCATATAAGAGATTAGATTAATTACTCTTAGGGCCGATTTCACCAACGTAAAATAAGTCTTATCCGAGAGTAAAGGAGATCGGCGAATTCCATAGAGTTTCTGACCCAGACGAACTAAACCGTGGGCCTCAAGCCCACGTTCACGAATCAAACTTCTCATGCTTGTTCTAGTCTAGCAAAAAAGTTCATCAAAGTCTATCAAAATACAAAGTTGAGAGAAAAAAGATATGTGATATATGAAAAGATTGTATTGCCATGTAACGGTTATTTAATTATAATGTGTACTTGTGAATAATTATATTTTTGATCCCCATCTTCTAAAAATACCGGGCTTACACAGAAAAATACTCTGAAAAAAATTAAATGATTTCAATATCTGAGTCAGTGGCTCCATTAGGTTCTTTTGTCACTGCCGTATAATGAGTGTACTTATATGTATATGTATATAGTATATTATAGTTAATTGTAAAGTAGAACTAATATACCTAGTATAGTTTATAGAGGAAAGTACAGCGCTCAGACAAGCTAAGAAAACAAAGAAAAAACTAAAACATGTACTAATTGTAAAAAAAAATAATCAAGCACATTTTGCCAAAAGTATCTGAGATTTTTACAATCAATTGAAAATAATATTCGAATGTGCGAGAGAGAGGGATATGAAATGTAATAGTCCTCTTCAGAAATGTAATGAAGTAAGAGGATGATTTACAGACCGTGCACTATGACTCGTACCTTGCCGTCTGTTGGCACCACTGCTTCACGTACTGAAAACCCCACATGATAAGCAATGGTGCCGACATGACGGCAAGGGACAGGTTATAGTGAATAGACTGTAGCTTTAGGGCCTGTATTACCACCACCTTCTGATAAGTGTCGGATAGCCTAACCGTAAATTTTGTCACTTTCTTACTTTATGTCAAGTGACAAAGACAAAATATGCGAATAAGCTATCCGTCACTTATCAGAAGGTGGTGAAAATGGCCCTTAGTTTAACCTCCTCTCGGTCATCTGGTACAGCTCCAGCACCATCTGGTAGCGGTGGATGATCTCGTGCGTCACGTAGCCCACCTCGAACTCCAGGTTGTCCACGTACAGCCAGCGCACCTGGAAGTAGCGCCGCAGGTCCCATAGTCTGCAGCAGATACATATTTATTTTATTATTCATTCATTCATTCATTCATTCATTCATTCATTCATTCATTCATTCATTCATTCATTCATACATCCATCCATTCATTCATTCATTCATTTATTTATTTATTTATTCATTTATCTATTTGACGGCACCCCTCTCACCGTCTAATAAAAGCAATCACAAACTAGCTCAGAACAGAATATCTATGGCTATAAACCACCACAATAAATGCTTAATTCTGTTGGAGTCTTCAGGTTCCTCGTCAATGAAAGATCGATTGTATATTTCACTTTATAATTACTATTTATAATGTTACATAGCACTGTAAAACGATTCGCGGTACTAGGGTTTCGGATCAGACCTGCGTGATAGACTGAAATTATTGCCTTAGCATGTCAAAGGTCAGGAGGTGCTATCGCTTCAAGGTTCGGAGGTTGACTCCTATAAATATATACAATAAGAGGTCCAAGACCGCACGACCTTCTTGATAGAAATCTAGAATGTGAATGACCAGCGCGCACATCAAATCACGCATCAGTCTATCACACGATTCAAATTACGAGCATGTTCTTAATACAAAAATAACATTCATCGAAGTAGAATTTGTTGTAGTTTGAGCGAGCGGCCAGTGTCAGCAAAGCGGCCAGCTGCGAAGTAGGTTTTCCACCACATCGCTCCCCCACGGAGATTGGAAATGCAAGGAAAGAAAAAGGAAAATGTTAGAAAATTCTATACAGTGAAATGTACCCTTCGACCCGACCGGGTCCTAACGACCGGTCTGTCCAAGTGGTCTAATTCAGTAGTACCTAATATAAAAGCTGGTTTCAGCCTATCTACTGAAACCTTTTCTATTCTACCGTTAAAATCCAAACTAAAATACTTATCACCCCTCTCCAATACTTTAAATGGGCCAACATAAGGAGGCTCTAATGCCTTACAGAATGGGCCTCTACGAACGAAAACAAAATCCGAGGATAAAAGATCCTTAGGAAAATGAAAAATTTTTTTACTATTGTGATTAGAAGCGGGTACTGGAGATAGGGCTCTAAAATACGATCTAAGTCTATCTACAAAAGAAGAATAATCAACTATACGATCTACTGTAGGGTTAAAAAACTCACCCGGTAATCGTAGGGGCTCACCATACACGAGCTCTGCGCATGATGCTCCGAGGTCCTCCTTCCACGCACTCCTGATGCCCAGGAGTACCCATGGCAGCACCTCGGTCCACCTCGGGCTAGCGTGGCACATGATAGCTGCCTTCAGCTGCCGGTGGAGTCTCTCTACCATCCCATTTGCCTGGGGATGATATGCGGTGGTCGACTGATGCTTGGTGCCAGTCAACTCAAACACCTTCTGAAACAGATGCGAACCAAATTGAGATCCTCGATCAGTTTGAATAGACCTAGCTTGGCCAAAGCGACTCTGCCAACCAGAAATGTAGGTTGATACACAAGTCTCAGCAGTAATGTCTGGCATAGGAAGAACTTCAGGCCAACGTGTGAACCTGTCGATGATAGTTAGACAATACTTCATGCCAGCTGAAATGGGTAATGGGCCTATAATATCCATATGAATATCTGCGAATCTTTCAGAGGGACAGGGAAATTTTGAAAATGGGGCACTAGTGTGACGTACCACCTTAGATGACTGACACGCTTGACACGCGCGTGTCCACACACGGCAGTCTTTTCTCATAGACGGCCATACAAAACGTTCTGAAATCAATTTATAACTAGCGCGAGAACCAGGATGACTTAAATTATGAAAATTTTCAAAGACACTTTTTCTGAAAGACGGAGTCACGTAAGGACGTGGTTTACCTGTCGAAACGTCACATGTAATTCTTACTCTGGTACCCGGAATAGTGATACGGGTTAATTCTAACGACGTCGAATCGCCCAGCGTTTTCAGTTCTTCATCGGATGCTTGCGACTTCGCCAGTGCCAAGAGTATTTCTTCGGCAGTGACGGCCTCGACGCGAGAGAAAGTGTCGGCCACAATGTTCTCCGCACCCTTGACATGTTGTATGTCAGTAGTGAACTGCGAAATGAAAACTATTTGGTTAAGCTGTACGGGCGGAAGCTTGTCACGTTTTTGTGTAAAAACGTAAAGGAGAGGTTTGTGATCTGTATAGATCGTTGCGTGCTGAGCTTCTAGAATGTGTCTAAAGTGTTGGACACTTTCATAAATCGCTAGGAGCTCACGATGATAAGCCGGCCAAGTCGATTGCTTGGTAGTCAGCTTTTTACTGAAAAATGCGATTGGTTGCCAGCCCTGCTTAATCTCTTGCTGTAGGCATGCACCGACATGAGAGCTCGACGCATCTGTAAATAAGCCTAATCTAGCAGTTGAGACTGGGTGAGCTAAAAGAGTTGCATTAGCCAAGCTATTCTTACATTCCGAAAAACACTGCTCTAGTTCAGGGGTCCAAGTAAAAGGTTTAGCGCCTTTACCTTGGATCTCTGATAAAGCATCTATTAAAGGAGCTTGGAATCGGGCTATACTGGGGAGAAATTTACGATAAAAATTTATCATACCCAAGAAACGCCTTACACCTTGAACGGTTTTTGGTAGCGGAAAATCCTGCAGACTTTTAATGCGGTCAGCAGGAGGGCAAATCCCCGCAGCGCTTATCTTGTATCCCAGGAAACGAACTTCTGGAACATTAAAATGACATTTTTTCTCGTTAATAACAATGCCGTATTCTTCCAAGCGTTTGAAAAGAATACGTAAATGCTCTGCATGTTGTTCGCTGTCTTTTGAAAAAATTAAAATATCATCAACATATGCGAAACAGAAATCCAAGCCGCGGACAACCTCGTCGATGAACCTCTGGAACGTCTGCCCAGCGTTTCTCAAACCGAAAGCCATAAAAGGGAACTCATATAAACCGAAAGTTGTCGCCACCGCGGTTTTACATATGTCCTCTTTTGCTACTGGGATCTGGTGATATGCTTTTACAAGATCTATGGTGCTGAATACCGATGAACCAACCAAATTTTGGTTAAAATCACCAATATGCCTTACCGGGTAGCGGTCTGGGATTGTCCTCGCGTTTAATGCGCGATAATCACCGCACGGGCGCCAATCCGATTCACCTTTTGGAGCTAAATGCAAAGGGGAAGACCACGGACTATCAGACGGCCTAGCATAACCGCAAGCTATCATGTTGTTGAATTCCTTCTTAGCGATGGCCAACTTGAGCGGACCAAGGCGACGTGGTCGGCAGCACACCGGCGGACCATCAGTAGTCCGAATATAATGCACGGTGTTATGTTTTATTTCCATATCCGGGCCAGGTGGACGAGTAAGCGCAGGAAATTCTGATAAAATTTCGTTCCTCGAAGCTATAGTTTTAACGCTTACTTGCTCGTGCGAATGAATCAACGCAACGCATGTGAGACCAGTGGAATTATCTATAATTCGACCTGATCTGCAATCCGGCAATAAATTAAAATAGGCGAGAAAATCTGCACCAATAATCGCAGTTGTAACATCGCATATAATAAAATTCCACCTGAAATCGCGCCTTAACCTAAAATCAAGCGATAATAAAACAGTCCCGAACGTTTTAATGTCGCTGCCGTTAGCGGCGCGCATGCAATAATCCGCTACTTTAGGACGATGACTTAGCCACGAAACGGGGAAACACGATACATCAGACCCTGTATCTATCAAAAAACGTTTACCAGATTTCCAATCGCCAACAAACAAACGACGGCTGCGCGCGGGATTCGCGCTGGGCACCGCCTTTACATTGTTGCTGTTGTTGTTGTTGTTGGACCGTCGCGAATTGTGACGCTGAAAACGATCCGGTTGGTTGAAATATTTACAAGGCATCACGCATTTAACAGCGCGCGATGCAAACCTATGATGATACCAACACAAATTAAAATTGCGACCATCTCTCGGCCTATGTGATCTTTGAAATTCTTCGCTCCTTTTGAAGGCCGAGACCTCCTGGCTCAGCTCTTCAATGCGGGCGAGTATTGCTTCCGTCATGCTAAATAAAAATTGCTAAAAATGTAAAAAAATTTAAAAAATGTAAAAGGTTTTATATATAGGTGTTATCTGATGCGGGGAGCGGTGTGGATGTGGATGCGCTAGCCAGCTGAGATCGTAATATTTTATTTTCTTTAAATAAGGGAATAGTTTTTCCCCGCAAGCTCTTCGAGGCTTGCCTTTAGTTTGCTGTTCTCTTCCTCAAGTTGTCTAAATCTATCCTCCATATTGAGGAATTACGAAACTGCTATTGTAAAGAAAAATAAATTTAAAATTACATTATTTCTTTAAAAAGAAAAATATTTACCTAAAATTCCTGTTGAAATAAATAAATATTATAGTTAATAATATTTAACAATTTGAATGTTTATTTCCTAATAATATCACATTATAATTAGATTATAGTCTTTAAAATTTTCATGTTTGCTTCATAACTCTCATGGTTCACGGTGAAAATATTTTCAATATAAAATGGCGGAGTGAAAATTCTTCTGAAAATTATTTGTTGACAGTTGTCCTCTTCAAAAATATTTATTTCCTTTTGGTGTTATTTTCCGAAGTTGATATTTATTCCAAAATGTCCGAATTGAAATTGAGTTGTCACTTTGAATTATTTTCCCGAATATTATTTTCAATTTGTTTCTTCATTATTTAAATTCACATATATCAAGGACCCCCTCCACGCGCGGGGTCACTGTTGGGAATGGGACCTCCAACTCCTCAACATACTTCGTAAAAATTTGTAAAAATTTCTTCAAACACTTTAATGAAAATTCATCATATAATGCGGACCCCCTACGCGCGGGGCCACTGTACTGACCTTAAATCTCCTTGTGCGGGGTCACCAAATTATGGCTATAAACCACCACAATAAATGCTTAATTCTGTTGGAGTCTTCAGGTTCCTCGTCAATGAAAGATCGATTGTATATTTCACTTTATAATTACTATTTATAATGTTACATAGCACTGTAAAACGATTCGCGGTACTAGGGTTTCGGATCAGACCTGCGTGATAGACTGAAATTATTGCCTTAGCATGTCAAAGGTCAGGAGGTGCTATCGCTTCAAGGTTCGGAGGTTGACTCCTATAAATATATACAATAAGAGGTCCAAGACCGCACGACCTTCTTGATAGAAATCTAGAATGTGAATGACCAGCGCGCACATCAAATCACGCATCAGTCTATCACACGATTCAAATTACGAGCATGTTCTTAATACAAAAATAACATTCATCGAAGTAGAATTTGTTGTAGTTTGAGCGAGCGGCCAGTGTCAGCAAAGCGGCCAGCTGCGAAGTAGGTTTTCCACCACATATCATTGTCAGCAATCACCTTCTTTCAGTAATAATAACTACCAACAAAGAAAGATACATTGTAATCGTTACGTAACAAGTATGGAACCCAATATTTCCATTTCTAACTAGACATCCCCGGCTAACTATGCTAGCCTAGGTGCAGCCTCCACCCAACCTCTGCCAGCTGCCCGTCTCCACCAAGAAGACCCTAGCAAATCTCCTTTCTAACTCGCTTATGGCCCATCACAAGGCAAAGAAATACTATCACAGCAACATGACATATACATTGGAACAAACTCACCAAACAACTAATTCAGCAATACTCCCTTCACAACGACTGATCAATCCTTCCGCACCATCACCAATTACGCAATCAATCACTTCAGATCCCAAATCCAACGCAACCACGACAAAACGGCACACATGCACCAAAACCATGACCAAAAACCTACCACCATGTCAGCGAACCTAGCAACAACTATATTGTAGTCTCCACGGTAGCCAGTAACACTCCAACAACAATTGCATAACCACTCCACACTGTCACATAACACTATCAAATCAAGCACGCGCGAACCCTGTCGTAGTGAGTGTAGTAGTGATGCGCTCAGTCGCCGCTGCCATCAAGCGTCGTCACAAAACACTCACGCGTTCTGATAGGTGATGGAGGTGGAGTAGCACGCGCGGACCCTGTCGTTGTGAGTGTAGTAGTGATACGCTCAGTCGCCGCTGCCATCACGCGTCGTCACAAAACACTCACGCGTTCTGATAGGTGATGGAGGTGGAGTAGCACGCGCGGACCCTGTCGTTGTGAGTGTAGTAGTGATGCGCTCAGTCGCCGCTGCCATCACGCGTCGTCACAAAACACTCACGCGTTCTGATAGGTGATGGAGGTGGAGTAGCACGCGCGGACCCTGTCGTTGTGAGTGTAGTAGTGATGCGCTCAGTCGCCGCTGCCATCACGCGTCGTCACAAAACACTCACGCGTTCTGATAGGTGATGGAGGTGGAGTAGCACGCGCGGACCCTGTCGTTGTGAGTGTAGTAGTGATGCGCTCAGTCGCCGCTGCCATCACGCGTCGTCACAAAACACTCACGCGTTCTGATAGGTGATGGAGGTGGAGTAGCACGCGCGGACCCTGTCGTTGTGAGTGTAGTAGTGATGCGCTCAATCGCCGCTGCCATCACGCGTCGTCACAAAACACTCACGCGTTCTGATAGGTGATGGAGGTGGAGTAGCACGCGCGGACCCTGTCGTTGTGAGTGTAGTAGTGATGCGCTCAGTCGCCGCTGCCATCACGCGTCGTCACAAAACACTCACGCGTTCTGATAGGTGATGGAGGTGGAGTAGCACGCGCGGACCCTGTCGTTGTGAGTGTAGTAGTGATGCGCTCAGTCGCCGCTGCCATCACGCGTCGTCACAAAACACTCACGCGTTCTGATAGGTGATGGAGGTGGAGTAGCACGCGCGGACCCTGTCGTTGTGAGTGTAGTAGTGATGCGCTCAGTCGCCGCTGCCATCACGCGTCGTCACAAAACACTCACGCGTTCTGATAGGTGATGGAGGTGGAGTAGCACGCGCGGACCCTGTCGTTGTGAGTGTAGTAGTGATGCGCTCAGTCGCCGCTGCCATCACGCGTCGTCACAAAACACTCACGCGTTCTGATAGGTGATGGAGGTGGAGTAGCACGCGCGGACCCTGTCGTTGTGAGTGTAGTAGTGATGCGCTCAATCGCCGCTGCCATCACGCGTCGTCACAAAACACTCACGCGTTCTGATAGGTGATGGAGGTGGAGTAGCACGCGCGGACCCTGTCGTTGTGAGTGTAGTAGTGATGCGCTCAGTCGCCGCTGCCATCACGCGTCGTCACAAAACACTCACGCGTTCTGATAGGTGATGGAGGTGGAGTAGCACGCGCGGACCCTGTCGTTGTGAGTGTAGTAGTGATGCGCTCAGTCGCCGCTGCCATCACACGTTGTCACAAAACACTCACGCGTTCTGATAGGTGATGGAGGTGGAGTAGCACGCGCGGACCCTGTCGTTGTGAGTGTAGTAGTGATGCGCTCAGTCGCCGCTGCCATCACGCGTCGTCACAAAACACTCACGCGTTCTGATAGGTGATGGAGGTGGAGTAGCACGCGCGGACCCTGTCGTTGTGAGTGTAGTAGTGATGTTCCCCGTCATAGTTGGCCATCAACTGCCTTCTTAGCGAGGAGTTCATTATTTCCCGCACGCTGGACGGTCTGTAATCTAAAACATCGTAATAATTAAAAGCCTCAATCAAGACTGAAAACCGAAAGGTCGCAGGTTCGAATCCCACCCGTTGCACTATTGTCGTACCCACTCTTAACACAAGCTTTCCGCTTATTTGGAGGGGAGAGGAGGATAAAGGTCAACTTCAAATTGACTACTTAATATTCATTTAATAAAAAAAATTACTGTCATCATCATCAAAAGGATGTTCTAGGTCTAACGGACATGTTATTACACCCCGCTTTTTGTCTGAGGTAGAAAAATAGAGCTAACAATAATGATCCTCTTGACGTATTATAATATCGAAGACTCTTATGGATAAGTATGTTTAAATGGGACTGTAGGTACTCGATATTATAATAATAACTTAATAAGTTAACAGTTCAGCTTCAGAAGCAATTTTTGTGAATTAAAGTCCGCCCTTATAAAAATTGTCATAATTTTAATTAGGCTGAATATATTAGTACGGGTAGTAAAACAATTCATAATTATTAATACGGTTACCGTACGAACTATTTATAATTATTCGTACAGAATTCGGACGAATAATTTTGGTCAAATATTTGAATCGTGCTAACTGAATTTGGGGGAGGGGAGGGGGGAGGGAGGGAGGCGCCCCCCTTTAGTCTTGCCAAAATTCGCTTAGTGAAGGAGTGAAGGTAAAAAAATAGTGGGAGAGGGGAAAAGGAGTAGAGGAAGCTTAGAAACCCCTCCAAATTAATTTTTCATTTCAAACCAATAGAACCTAAGTGCCCGGCCTGCGGCCGGGCACCGGAATCTTTTATGTTCTAACCTAACCTAACCTAACTTTAGTTTTTCCACAGTCTGGTGGTTCTCCCAACGTGTTACAGTGTAACTAATTTAAAAAAAATTGACAAATAAAAAACAAGCTAATCATCCAATTCATTCTTAATTTAAAAAAATATTCTACATGTGGAATTTAAAAAATAAAAATTAAAATAGAAAAAAGAATTAAAATAGAAAATTCAGTCTGTCGAGCTGGGATTCGAACCATCGACTGTTAACTATTAGGCGACTGCATAGGCTACGGAGACCTGATATAGTACCGCGAAAATAACGAACACAATGCCTTCAAAATAATTGAAGAACTGTACGAATAAATATAATTTATTCGTCCAGTACCCGTACAACTAGTCACTCCGTTTTAATTAAGTAGTGTTTTATTTTATGTTTTTGATACATAAATTATTCTTATTGTTATTATTTATCATTATTATCTATTATTATTAACTCGTACCTTTAGTCTCATTGGTGAGCATATCAATAAGGCCTGTGGTCATTTCATGCATCAAGGGTGCCATGTTCGGAGTCTGCAGAGCCTTGGACGCAGGTGTGGATACTAAGGCAAACAAATACCTATATAATATGGTAATCAAAATAAAAACCGGCCAAGTTCGAGTCCGCACACCGAATGGTTCCGTACCATCGTAAATGATTTAACACCAACTAAGAATTAAGAAATACACGTTCTATCACAAGTATCTACCTATTACGGTTCATGAGATACAGCCCGCTGACAGACGGACGGACGGACAGCGGAGGCTTAGTAATAGTAATAGAGGGTTCCGTTGGCAACCTTTGGGTACGGAACCTTAAAAACAAAATTCATAATTATGTGAGAATAATCAATATTACTTACAGAAAAATACTAAAAATATTAAATAACACATTTCTTTCTTTCTTCATTTTATAAGACCGAAAGCATTATTTTATGGTAATTGCTTATTATGTACGAATCGGTATTTAATTATAGGTTTGATAAATAAGAATTAATTAATTCATAGCTAACCATTGTGCCAGAATTGCTATCGAAATTCCGCAAAAAAAAATACATCGAGTCAGGGTTATTCCATTGATCGTATTCGTATTCGATGACATTATCGTCAAAGTAAAATAATCCTTGAATGTTTTGATTTAAAGTCACAAATTCAGTACAACCGATTTTAGTATGGAGCGTTATGGAGCGTATCGTACATACTTAAACGTATAAGAATGCATTCACGAAATTGAGCTCTAATTCAAATTTTCAGTTACACTGTAATCTGTTCTTTTGAGAAACGGTACATTTGAGAATTTGTCTTCGTAAGAATTTATTTATTTATTTAGTACGTGCACAAGGATAGCATAAGTACACACATCAAAAGTGTCTAGGGATCAAGCATTTTTATGCGGATTTCTTGAGATTGAGATGTGGCTTTGTAATAAATTTATGATTTTATAAATTTATATGGATCCTTTTTGGTGCATTTCATAATTTGAATCAGGAACTGTCAATCAAATTCGAGTAAAAGATGAAAATCAGCTGTCAATATTTTCCCTATAAAAACATACAACGCATTGAAGACATTATTAGTGCTACTGTTTCCCTACTACTGATTAAAACCAACGTTATTATGGAGCGGCGACGTCATTTAAGCAGGGAAGAAATGCTCAGAGCCGTGGGAATGGTAGAAGCTGGTTCCCGGCAACGTACTGTGGCTTTAGCTCTGAATACAAGTCAGAGTGTTATCAGTCGACTTTGGACACGTTACCGAAGCACTGGTACCGTGGCTGAGCGCCATGGAGGACGGTATCGCTGCACCACACGGAGACAAGACCGATACATTCAAATCTTAACTCGAAGATCTCCAACAATAACCGCCATGATGTTAGCCGTGAGGCTTCATCACTCTTCAGGGAACTTAATTAGCGACCAAACAGTCAGAAACCGCTTGCATGAAGTAAACCTTCATTCCCGAAGACCGCTACGGGTACCACCTATAGCAATGCACAATCGTAGGATTCGATATCAATGGGCTCTTGAACACAGAAATTGGGCAGAAGAACAATGGCGTTTCGTGTGCTTTTCTGATGAGTCTCGTTTTGGTATGAGACCGGATACAAGACGTATACGACACTGGAGAACCCCTGGACGCCAACAGCGATTAAAATCCTGCCAGGAAGTCCATCCTTATAGTGGTGGAACCATCATGGTATGGGCGGGTATTTGGATCGGCGGAAGAACTGAGTTGATTTGGATCAGAGGCAACCTCAACGCTCAAATTTATGCTGAGACGATTGTATCAGACGTCATCGTTCCTCTACAAGTGCAAATCGGTCCCTTATTTCAGTTATTGCATGATAATGCACGACCGCACACCGCAAGAGTTGTAAGACAGACTCTCGCCGCAGCTAACATCAATGTCCTGCCCTGGCCTGCTCAGTCGCCAGACTTGAACCCGATTGAGCATGCATGGGATATGCTACAGAGAAGAGCTCTGCCGAATATGGAGGGTATCCAGTGGCAAGAAGACCTTTTTTTGTTGTTGCAACGAACATGGGCGGCCATTCCACAGCGTGATTTGGATGAACTCATTTTGAGTATGCCAAACCGATGTTCTTGTGTTGTTAGTGTTCGCGGTAGAAACACGGATTATTAATTGTTTAAGTTACCCAATAAAATTTTAAAGAAAACTGTTATTTCAGTCTTTTTTTCGAACTTTAATGTTAGTGGTTCAAATGTCAAAAATCCCTTTATTAGGAAAATGGCAAATTTCTTTATTAATGCAAAGGTGACTTGGTTTATCGTTACTGTGACAAACGAAAACACTTTATTTGATGAATCCTTAAAGAAAATTTTAATTAATATCAATCAGGAGAAAAGTTATTGCAAAAATATATGTTGATCCCTAGACACTTTTGATGTGTGTATATGTAAAGAAAAGATTTCTGCCAGAAGTCCTCGCTCAACCCTTTCTAAGAATTTGTTCTTATATGAGAAGATTCTCATAAGGATAGATTCTCAGATTCTATATGGACAGATGTCCATTGTCCATAGAGAATCTGTGTTTTTTTTTAGATACTTACTGTAGTTTTATTAATCTGTTTTTTGAGACAGGTTTTCAGAGATTCCTTAAGGCGCGGTGTTCAGACACGATCTTCATTTAGATTTTATTTATTGCGACTGTTAAATTATAATGGAAAATATTAAAATTATAGCAGTCGCTATAAATAAAATCTAAAACAGCCATTTGTTGTAGTAAAATATGAAAAACAATTGTACTTAATTTTACCAAAATAAATGTATGCATAACAGAGAACGATGGGAGGTATGTATTTGCACAGTCAACTTTGCAATTTTTTTCTATCGAGAAAAGTTTGCGTCATTGTTTTTAGGAAACAGCCATCAGGCCAGAAATACGATCAATTATAACTACTTTTTTTTTTGATAATATTATGACCCATAGATTTAAATAAGACGATCTTCATTCGGCTTGTGATTCGGCTCCACGAATGAAGATCGTGTCTGAACACCGCGCCTTAAGAGAATCCGTATTGCTGAAAATCTATTCACATGAGAATTTGTCTTTCTGAGAATGTGTTTTGAATCTGTCCTCATGATAATCTGTCTTTCTGAAAATCCTTTCTTATGAGAATCTTTCCTCATAAGAATCTGCCCTCATAAGAATCTGAGCTTCCTGAGAATCTGTGGTTTTGGGAATCTGTTTTTATGAGAATCTGATCTATGTTTGTGAGAATTGAACCCAGTATTGAACCGTTGACCTGTTCATGATGATTATGGCACGTTTATTAGTATATGACCAATGTAAAAATGTAAATATATATATGCCACTTGCCATTTGCCACTAAAATTAACTACAGCAACAAGTCTGTGTTTCAATACCTCGTTCCTCCGACGTATCTCTACAAGAGCACGCTAGTTATACTGCAACCGCGGTATAACGCAACAATGATGATGATGGACTATGAGAGTGAGGGAATCATCATCATCATCATCATTAGCAACCCATCAACGGCTCACTACTGAGCGCAGGTCTCCTTTCACAGAAGGGTTATAATAGGCCATAGTCCACCACGCGGGCCCAATGCGAATTGGTGGACTTCACACACCTTCGAGGACATTATGAAGAACTCTCAGATGTGCAGGTTTCCTCACGATGTTTTCCTTCACCGTTGAAGCAAGTGATAGATAATTGCTTAAACGCACTTGACTCCGAAAAGTCAGAGGTGCGTACCCGGGATCGAACCTGCGACCCCCGAATAGGAGACCACAGTCCTGACCACTAGGCTATCACTGCTTGCAGTGAGGGAATAGAGAGTGCAAATAAAACACATTGCTTGTATTGGTCAACGTTTATAATGGTCCCGGCGGGCGCGGGCGCCAGGTGTGCGCGCGCCGCCCGCCGCGCTTGGTGGCGCGCGAGTGGTTGCGCGCGGGCCGCGACTTGCTCTCGTGTCTACGTACGATCTGCAGGTACAGGTCCTTCTCGTGGCGGATCTCGTTGTAGTCCCCTTCTGTGGTGTGAAACTATGATGATGATGGACCATGACAGTGAGGGAATAGAGAGTGCAAATAAAACACATTGCTTGTATTTGGTCAACGTTTATAATGGTCCCGGCGGGCGCGGGCGCCAGGTGTGCGCGCGCCGCCCGCCGCGCTTGGTGGCGCGCGAGTGGTTGCGCGCGGGCCGCGACTTGCTCTCGTGTCTACGTACGATCTGCAGGTACAGGTCCTTCTCGTGGCGGATCTCGTTGTAGTCACCTTCTGTGGTGTGAAACTATGATGATGATGGATCATGACAGTGAGGGAATAGAGAGTGCAAATAAAACACATTGCTTGTATTGGTCAACGTTTATAATGGTCCCGGCGGGCGCGGGCGCCAGGTGTGCGCGCGCCGCCCGCCGCGCTTGGTGGCGCGCGAGTGGTTGCGCGCGGGCCGCGACTTGCTCTCGTGTCTACGTACGATCTGCAGGTACAGGTCCTTCTCGTGGCGGATCTCGTTGTAGTCACCTTCTGTGGTGTGAAACTATGATGATGATGGACCATAACAGTGAGGGAATAGAGAGTGCAAATAAAACACATTGCTTGTATTGGTCAACGTTTATAATGGTCCCGGCGGGCGCGGGCGCCAGGTGTGCGCGCGCCGCCCGCCGCGCTTGGTGGCGCGCGAGTGGTTGCGCGCGGGCCGCGACTTGCTCTCGTGTCTACGTACGATCTGCAGGTACAGGTCCTTCTCGTGGCGGATCTCGTTGTAGTCACCTTCTGTGGTGTGAAACTATGATGATGATGGACCATGACAGTGAGGGAATAGAGAGTGCAAATAAAACACATTGCTTGTATTGGTCAACGTTTATAATGGTTCCGGCGGGCGCGGGCGCCAGGTGTGCGCGCGCCGCCCGCCGCGCTTGGTGGCGCGCGAGTGGTTGCGCGCGGGCCGCGACTTGCTCTCGTGTCTGCGTACGATCTGCAGGTACAGGTCCTTCTCGTGGCGGATCTCGTTGTAGTCACCTTCTGTGGTGTGAAACAATGGCTCTTTAGGTGGATTGTACAGGTCTGCCCGCGAAATTCAAATTTAATTTGGTTTTTCGCAATTTGTAAACGAATACGACAAAGTAGGCTTATGGCATTCTAATTGCGACGATGGCAGTATCATCTTCACAGGTTTATATAAAAATCGTTACTTGAAATTGTCCTGTTTAAGAAATTAAAGTTCGGCCGTTCAGAGAATGTGTTCCTGACACCTATCAGTTTATTTCTCAGTTTTATTTTTATCAGTTTATTTGACACTCAGTTTGGCACAAAATTATAACATTAATTGATTATTGATATAACAATGTTGTTTTAATGCTCATCAATTGTTAAAACGGTAATAACAACCAGCAATGGTGTCGTGTGATGCGGGTTGTTGCGTTCCCTAAAATATCGTTGAGCGAAGCAATGGCTGGGTCATGCGTCATGCTCGTGAACGGGTGCCACCAGCGGCAATGGGGCTACTTTCTGTCTGCCCGTCTTGACATGTGTTGAATTATAATTAGAAATAATTACGTATGCTTTTGTGGACCTTTCCCTCATTGTGGAAACTCTGCATACATAGAATATCTGTTAAGTATATTGTAAAAGTATTTTGAAAAGAGCAACTGCCGAGTTTCTTGCTGGTTCTTCTCGGCAGGAACGGCATTCCGAACCAGTGGTAGACTCATTGACGATTCAAAAGTACTTGTAAAAGTTTATTTGAATAAAAAACATTTCTATTCTATTCAATAATATTTTTATCGTAACTGCAACGCCATTACAAAGTTACGTCGTCAGTTCAATCGCGACGTGTCAGGAACGCATTCTCTGAACGGCCGTAGTATAAAATATCGACTAATTTGTGAGTAACTCACGTCAAACTCGGTACTCGGACTAATTTCTTAAACTGGACACTTTCAAGTACCTACTGGGCATTTGAAATGTACCTACTTTATTTATTGTTGGTTAAGAAGTCTAATTTCAAATGTTTTTTTTTCTTTTTTTTCTCCTCAATAAAGAAATTATTATAGTAGTTCATTCGTTGACAGGAGTTTATGTATTCATTTCATCCTTCAGCCTTGAGGTCCCTAATGTTGGCATACTTGCAGTACGTAGGTATATTGTTCAGCATGCTTTAGAAGTGCTCCTCATTTGTTTTAATTGAAAAGGTACAGGGTGAAGAGTTGAAGGTGGAGAGACAATCATCAACATAATGAGTAACGCATTAACGGCTCACTACTGAGCGCAGGTCTCCTTTCAGAGAAGGATTATAGGCCATAGTCCACCACGCTGGCTCAATCACACACCTTCGGGAACATTATGGGGAACTCTCAGGCGTGCAGGTCTCACGATATTTTCATTCACCGTTGAAGCATGATATTTAATTGCTAATATGTAATTTAATATAAAAAAATATTTTAAAAAAACCGACTTCAAACTCCCGCGCCACATGTTGACATTTTAAAAACCGCTCGACCGATTTCGATAAAATTTATATGGGACTACCTGGGGAGTATATCTATATCCTTTCAAACACAGAAAGAATTTTCCAAATCGGTTCAGGTGTATTCGAGTAATGGGTGAACATACATAAAAAAAAAGATTCCGACGAATTGATAACGTCCTCCTTTTTTGAAGTCAGTTAAAAAACCACAGTCCGTACCACTAGGCTAGAAGAGGTACTCACGTATAATATGATAAGCGTTCATAAGTTCGTCCACTCGCCATCTCTCGGCCTTGAAGTCCTTCGTGTTGGCATACTTGCGGTAGATGTTCAGCATGCGGTAGAAGCGCTCCTGCACGCCAGCCGCGACCGAACCCAGCTCGAAAGAGATGGTGATACCGTGGCTGTCTCTCACTTTCTCAGCGTGCTTTGTTTTGTACTGTATATCTACAAAATAAAGTAGAGATGATTGCGAGCGAAGCGAGTGCGTTTTTTTTTTAAATTTCGTCGAATACGAAGACGACGAAGGCGAAGGCGAAGATGATGAAGACGCAGCTGAAATGTTGCGAGAAATCTGATAGCGGCGGTAAAACTTCGACATTTCTGTAATCTTTGAAGGTTCCTTGTTTTTGAAATTATCTATATATAAAAAAAAACCTAGGTACCTCCTCTAAAAGTACTCCCAGATTGACAAATTCAAGTCGGGCAACTAAATCGCAGAATTCTATATGAAAGGTACAAAGATACTCTGCAGTCATTTTTCAGACTTTCAGTACACGTTGTAACTTGTATCCTATCATCCTATCAGCCGGCCAATTTTATAAAAGTTATTCCATTGATCGTATTCTGTCACATCAAAGTAAAATAATCTACACTAATATTATAAAGAGGAAAGATTTTTTGTTTGTTTGTTTCTTTGTTTGTACCGAATAGGCTCTGTAACTACTGGACCGATTTTAACCATTTTTTCACCAATAGAAAGTTAAGTTATCTGGAAATAATATAGGCTATAATTTATTTTCAAAAATTAGAGATCCTTAAGAAAATTGCAATAATGTATTATGTACCTAACCCAAACTAGCAAATTTTTGCCTATAAAATGCATTTTTTGGCGTGTGCTGAGAAAACTATTGATGATACATAAACAATATGTACTACATGATTAAAGTACTGTAACATCACCATAGCATTAATAAACTTAGTTCCACCAGTCAACACTAGATGGCGCCACTTACATGTTTACAAAATCTAGATCGCGCTATGGGAATTAACGCGGCTAACAATAAGACACCGCCCTGGCAACTGGCAAGTGCTTTATGATTCTGGAAACGACTCCAATCGTGCTTCCTGCTTTCGCTTCCACTATTTTTATATTTCATTATTTTCTACAAAAAAGTCACTGAGGGAATATATTCTAACCTAACTATCATATTTAGGTCACAATAGTAGCTTTTGTGTTCTAAAATTTAATTAGATCGCCTTTATTATCGTAGTATTAGTTCTTCCTTACTATAATACATAATTATAAATGCGAAAGTGTGTTTGTTTATTGGTTTGTCCGTCAATCACGCTGCAACAAAGCAACGGATTGGCGTGATTTTTTGGATAGGTATAGTTCAGAACCTTGGGTTCCCGTGGGATTTTAAAAACTTAATCCACGCGGATGAAGTCGCGGGCATCAGCTAGTCCTTTTTAAAGTCACAAATTCAGCACAACCGATTTTAATATGGAGCGTATCGTGTACGTAAAAAACGTATAAGAATGCATACACGAAATTGAATTCTAATTCAATGCTGTTGTGGTTTATTTTACTTTGACGCTAATGTCATCGATTACCAATACGATCAATGGAACAACTTTCAGACAATCGCACCTCAGAATCAAAATTCCTTTATTTCGATTACGCACAATTTAAAATTTGACCAACTAAATTGGGAAGTACGCAATTTAGTTGTTCGATAGTCAGCCAACTTGAAACTGTAAGTCTGCGGGTACTCAACAGTAACCGAGTTCTCTTACGTTACGTCAAATATGGTTGAGCGAACCAACGGCTGGGTCATGCGTCGTGAACGGGTGCCACCGGCGGGAAATGGGGCTACTTTACGTCTGCCCATCTTAAGATAATATATTGCATTGTTAGTAGGTATGCATTTTTGGAACTTCTCATTGTGGAAACACTGCATACATAACATAGTATTTATAGTATTGTAAACTTGTTTTGAAAAGAGCAACCGCCGAGTTTTTTGCTGGTTCTTCTCGGCAGGAAGGGCATTCCGAACCAGTGGTAGAGGCAGACGATTCAAAAGCACTTGTAAAAAGTTTATTTGAATAAAAAATATTTCTATTCTATTCTATTCTATTCTATTTTATTCTATTCTATTCTTTGTCCCATGAGAATGAACACACCTTTGATGATTTCCTCTGTCATGTTCAAGAGATGCACGGACGCGAGCTTAATGAGCCACTGGGTCCAGGGTGGCCGGTGGGGCCCATGGTACTCGTTCTTCGTACGGGGCACAAATGTGCCTGAAATTAAGTATAAATAATAAATAAAAAATACGTGAGTGTCGTGGAACACTCGGTTGGAACGAAGTTCCTTTTAATAATAAATAAATAATAAAAATGAATAAAATAAAAATAATAATCTGAAATCAATATTCGAACCCCCGAACTGATAGTTTCACTCCTTCGTTTAGCCGCTACGCCACCAAAGCTATGATGGAACGTGTGTAATAAACGAAGGCAACACACAAAGGTAGTGACGGAAAAATTCTTGCACTTTTTTCCGCCTAGCCCCCCATTCAGCAAGTCCGTACCGACTCTATCGTCCGTTAAGGAACTTCGTTCCAATAAGTAAGCATTTATCCCACCAAAAACATTCTGTAAAAAAATAGCCAAGTCTCGATGGAGCTGCTTGTTTATCTCTAAAAAGTAATGAAATCTCTAGACAAAGTTAAGCCAAGTCTAGGGTTCCTTACTGTTCTGTTGTCTGATCAACGGTTTGTAGTGTAATGTTACACACTACTTCCAAAGTCACTTTACCTGCGCATTCGCAGTTCCATGACATATTAGATTTCCGAACGCACTTGACGGAACATCAGAACAGTCTGTCCCTCTCTGTGGTATCGTAATTCATAACCCGTCTCTTTCATACTCGAGCGGCGGCCACGAGAGTGACAGACGACAACCGACAGTTAGTCGAGGCTCGAATACCGCCACCGGAGGTCGCGTACGTGATCGACTCCCGCGTTTTTGTCACCGTCTAACCTGGGACGCGCGGTTTATTTGGCAACCATGTTCTAAAATCATCCCGTTTTAAGGGCATCTTGAGAGTTTTTACCTCTCCTTAACTACCGATCATGTGACCGGACAATTTGCCGTCGCCGCAGCGACGTATTTTGGCAACGGACCTATCAAATTAGTATGGACGCCTGCCACGCCACGCGATTACCCTGTCTACCATATAAGCGATATTCTCGTTAAGTAGCAAGAACAATGTAGTCGGCTTAGACTCAGTGACGTCTCTAGTGTAAATAGTGAGTGAACTATGTGAGCTCGACGCAATCTCCAGGAGATAGCCTCCTCGCCGCGCCGGTTCCCGCGAGACGCACCAAGGAGGCGGCGTGCTGACCGAGCCGCGCCTCCTCGCCTAACCAACCCTGCGGGGTCCGTAACCCCTTGGTCGAGCGGACCTTCCCTGCTACGGTCGGCTTAAGGCGGGCCTGACCAGGTCAGCCTCTGGCCCAGCTGTCAGCCCTCGTATTCGTGAGTTACAACATTAAATTCTACGGACGATGCGTTGGACTCAGTGCCACTAGTCTGTAAGTCTTTTTAGTTAATTTTAACTTAGTCATAATCTAAATCCTTGCAGAAACTTAAATTAAATCACCATCTTGTATTTAGTCAAAAAGGTAATTTCATTTCAACTGCAACCTCAGACTTCCCTCCTCATCAACAGCGCATCCAGACCGACGGCAAAAGGACGGCCTTTGAAAATAAAGGCCCGATGCTCACGCCGCTAGTATCCAGCAACCGGTCGCCACACTACAATATGGCGTCCCCTACTTTGTACAAAATCGCATTCTCATTCTGTTCGCGTGACACTACGCATTAAGTAGGTTGTTGCCCCCCAATCTTTAACCACGACAACATGGCGCCCGAACGATAGAAATGTCATCGGTCCATCGCTGTTGACCGCGACGGAAGTCTGACCATAAATAATTTTCTTCATGTTGTTAATTAAGTAACATAGATAATGTGTTTGACATTTCCGGTTCCATGTAAATTACCAAAGAGTTAGAGCGACACTTGGCAACACTGCTAATACGGCCATGTTGGTAGACAGTAACAAATGACAAAAGCAACTGCCCAAGTGACACTCAACGAGTCATGTGACAACTACTGTCAACATTGACGCTTGACAGCAGTTTGTCATCGACAATTTTACATAGCTGGTTAATTTATAACCTTGTGTATTTTACTTTAATCATGTATAAATTAATTTAAGTGTTTTTTAACATAACGTGAGTGATTAACGCTAAAGATAACAATCTAGTAACTAACAATCAGTGTGAAACGAGAAAATCGTATAATGTGAGACGGATAAATAGTAGTTTTTGTAACGCAATATTTAGTTCGAAATTCGTAATTTATACATTCGAAAAATGGATAGCGAGATTCCGTTACGCGAGCCCGCGAGTGTAGCGACCTTTACTTCCCCCGTGTCGGTTCTAGAGGAAGGGAACGTAACCTCAGTGTACGTGGATATGCAGGATGCGTACGTAAACACCAACCCCAGACAAGTCGAAAAGAAGATAGCTAAAACTGACGTTTCCTACACCACGACAACAACACCGCACGCAAAAACATCAAACCCAATAGCCTTCCAACCCGCCCTCAGCACAGGTAGTACACCCATACAATACAACGAGTTGAATAACACTCTCGCAAGGGAACAACCGATTATTTATAATATGCACAATCTAGCTAACCTGAAGTCCTGGAATATTAAGTTCTCCGGAGACTCTTGTGTGTATGAATTTTTAAACAGGGTTGAAGAAGTGCGAAGCGCTAGGGGCATAGACATCAACATAGTGCTCAGAGGATTCTCCGAGTTATTACAAGGTACGGCATTACAGTTTTACAGGCAAGTACGGCACCAAATAACATCATGGGCCGTCCTATGCTCAATATTTACACAAAATTTTCAGCCAATAGATTTTGAGTTTTCAACAGAAAAATTAATTAGGGATACAAAACAAAATAACAAACAATCAGTGTTTTCATTTGTCATACATATAAGAGATCTTAATAGTAAACTAGCTAACCCTATCCCAGATATATCATTACTGGAGATAATAAAACATAATTTATTACCATGCTACGGCTCATTGTTGGCTAACAACGCGATCACTTCTATAGAACATCTAATAACATTAAGCAGAAACTATGAAGCCTACGCATTACCAAACCACTCCGGTAATGCAATGAATAGAGACCGGGAAACATTTAAAAAGTTTCAAACTGCCCCCTCACATTCTATCACTTGCAAAAAATGCAAGCGGCAGGGGCACAGTCATAGAGACTGCAGAAAATACCCAGGGCTAGTATGTTTTAACTGCCACATGCCCAATGTATACTCAAATTCATGCCCGCGCTGTAGAAAAAACTCGGCAGGCACTAAAACAAAAAACACAGGCAATCATAAGCCAAATCATAATTATAAACCATACAGTGGATAGTTTACCAACACTTTACCACTTTCATAAGAATTACACATAACATCTAGGTAAACCATAACTACCTATTCACATCTTAATACTCTTAATTTTCAAATAAATTAAATAAAACAACTCCTTTTTAATCTCAATATTTACATAATTTATTCAATATAATCACAAAAAAAAAACCCTTTAGCATAACTAGCATATAACAATATTACATAAGAATTCTCATCTAAAATAAACATAAGTTAAAAAATGTCTTAAATTATATTATATACCTAATATCTATATAGTATTCAAGTACAGTAGATAAATACTACATACTACTGAACTAAAAATATCATTGTATGATTAGGTTATCACATCCTTTCCATCCAATTAAAGTTTAAACACTTTTCCAAACAATTAAATTTCCACGAGGGGAGGATGGGAAAAATAGGGGTCACAAGAAAAAAGACCTCAATCAAAAAATATTTTGATTCTCATTTAATTGTTTATTAACAAAGATCGGTGATATACAATGTACAAAAATTTTTTTTTCACCACAATTTTTTTTTCAAAATAATTTTATTTAAAAAAAAAAAAAAAAAAAAAGAAGATTTTTTTTTTTCTCTCTTTACTTTTCATCGCTTACTAAATGAAGCATGACTGTAAATAATAAACATCTACAACAAAATTCAACAAAATTTTTAGTTCAATAAGAACTCCACATGTCGAACCATTGGCTAAAGAACTGTGTACTAGTCTCCGTTGCCAACATGATACAACTACAGACTACTACACACACACAACTGTAAATACTATTAATACCTACTCATTACTTATGGCTAGATATAACTTATTACTAACAACACATAAATTCTAATCGGAACTCTAGTATTATTGGTACGAGAGCGTGAGGTATGCCAGCTATGAATGAATGAAGACCAAAATTGCGCGCAACAAATAATTCGGAAAATGTATGAAAGGAATATAGGTTAATTTTATTAGGTTACAGTACTAGCACACTAACTCCACATTTGTACATACCTTCATTCTTAACAAAAAAAAAAAAAAAAAAAAAAAATTTTTTTTTTCTTTCTCCGGTTACCACGGCTGTGGAGACAACCGGGTTGTCTCTCTGCTTTGTTAGGGGGGTATTGTAGTGTAATGTTACACACTACTTCCAAAGTCACTTTACCTGCGCATTCGCAGTTCCATGACATATTAGATTTCCGAACGCACTTGACGGAACATCAGAACAGTCTGTCCCTCTCTGTGGTATCGTAATTCATAACCCGTCTCTTTCATACTCGAGCGGCGGCCACGAGAGTGACAGACGACAACCGACAGTTAGTCGAGGCTCGAATACCGCCACCGGAGGTCGCGTACGTGATCGACTCCCGCGTTTTTGTCACCGTCTAACCTGGGACGCGCGGTTTATTTGGCAACCATGTTCTAAAATCATCCCGTTTTAAGGGCATCTTGAGAGTTTTTACCTCTCCTTAACTACCGATCATGTGACCGGACAATTTGCCGTCGCCGCAGCGACGTATTTTGGCAACGGACCTATCAAATTAGTATGGACGCCTGCCACGCCACGCGATTACCCTGTCTACCATATAAGCGATATTCTCGTTAAGTAGCAAGAACAATGTAGTCGGCTTAGACTCAGTGACGTCTCTAGTGTAAATAGTGAGTGAACTATGTGAGCTCGACGCAATCTCCAGGAGATAGCCTCCTCGCCGCGCCGGTTCCCGCGAGACGCACCAAGGAGGCGGCGTGCTGACCGAGCCGCGCCTCCTCGCCTAACCAACCCTGCGGGGTCCGTAACCCCTTGGTCGAGCGGACCTTCCCTGCTACGGTCGGCTTAAGGCGGGCCTGACCAGGTCAGCCTCTGGCCCAGCTGTCAGCCCTCGTATTCGTGAGTTACAACATTAAATTCTACGGACGATGCGTTGGACTCAGTGCCACTAGTCTGTAAGTCTTTTTAGTTAATTTTAACTTAGTCATAATCTAAATCCTTGCAGAAACTTAAATTAAATCACCATCTTGTATTTAGTCAAAAAGGTAATTTCATTTCAACTGCAACCTCAGACTTCCCTCCTCATCAACAGCGCATCCAGACCGACGGCAAAAGGACGGCCTTTGAAAATAAAGGCCCGATGCTCACGCCGCTAGTATCCAGCAACCGGTCGCCACACTACAATATGGCGTCCCCTACTTTGTACAAAATCGCATTCTCATTCTGTTCGCGTGACACTACGCATTAAGTAGGTTGTTGCCCCCCAATCTTTAACCACGACAGGTTGAACATTTTTTCACGCTCTAGAATCTAGATATTGAAAAAAATGCGATCAACGGTTGAACATTTTTTACACGTTAGTGGGTACAGGTCAACAGCCAAGTCACATTAACATTAAATATAATAATAATGAAATTGCAGTAAGGAACCTTAGACTTGGCTCAACTTTGTCTAGAGATTTCATTACTTTTTAGAGATAAACAAGCAGCTCCATCGAGACTTGGCTATTTTTTTAGGGTTCCGTACCCAAAGGGTACCAACGGGACCCTATTACTAAGCCTACGCTGTCCGTCCGTCCGTCCGTCCGTCCGTCCGTCTGTCAGCGGGCTGTATCTCGTAAACCGTAATAGATAGACAGATGAAATTTTCACATATTATGTATTTCTATTGCCGCTATAACAACAAATAATAAAAATTAAATTAAATTAAAAAAATTAAATTAAAATATTTCCATGGGTACATGGAAATATTTTTATTTAATTTTTTTAACGGAACCCTAAAAGAGCGAGGCCCGACTCGCACTTGGCCGATTTTTTTTTACAGAATGTTTTTGGTGGGATTTCACTTGTTTTTGCAGAAAGCTGACAAGACGTGGGCTGATATCGACTTATTAGATTTTCTTATTAGACACAGTTTTTTTCTTTTTAGAAGTAGTTTTTTATTATTACAAATCTTTCTTTTCTTTTTTTTCGGTTCTGATTCTTGTACACTAGCAACAGTTTTTCGTATTGCCCATTCAAGTTCATGATTTATTCTTTTAGACGGTTTGGAGGTTTAATTTCTGAAAGATCGGCGTGGTATTTACGCCTAAGCCGGTTGTATTCGGTGATCGCTGATGCTTGAGCTGTTATACTCTTGAAGTCAACATTTATGAGGTGCACCCCATGAAGATTGGTTACTCGTGAAAGCGCCACGTAGGCTTGGCCACAAGAGAATATGGAGGTTCCAAACGCTAATAGTTTGGGTGTGCTCTTACGGTTTCTCATCAGGGTCACCAGGTAGTCCAGATCTTCCATGATCAAAGTTTTGATAGTTTTCCCTCTATGTGGGCGTTAAACTCTATCTCTGTACAAAATTTCAGCGCTCTAGGTCAATGGGAAGTACCAGTTCTATTATGATGATCAGTGAGTCAGTGTCGAAAATGCGAAACTTTGCTTTCGCTTAGCTTCGGAACTAAAAGATCTACCGACTTGAAATTTGGGTTTCAAGTGTGTGATTATAGCTTACTAGATGACGAAAATTTCAGCGTTCTATTCCCATCCAGAGGTTCCCAAATAGGGGCCTGAAAATGCGGCGAAATGGTTCCAGAAAAAGATGGTACGGCAGTGTTGCTTCGCGCTCGACTTGGCGGGGGCACTGCCGTGCCCCCAGATTCAGCCTTTAACTTAGATAACATAGAGAAAAGAAAATACAGAAGATGACAAAACTTAATTAGCACTAGGGAATCCAATCCCGCATTGAAACCTCAACCCCGCAGACCTGCGGGGCTGAGACCATTAACACCGTGGATCCGTGGGATATATGCGGGACTGCAAAAGATCAACGATCACAAAACTAAATACCAATGACAGCTTTGATGATGGATCAATTTGAAGCGCCACATTTGACATACGAGTGTCTCTGGAACTAATAGGGATGCAGAAAGTGCCAAAAAGTATCTAGGTACTATCAGTTGTCAACTAGTGCCCTCACTTGCCTTGTTATTAGGATTTCTATGGCCCTCACTAATTTTAGTTCCTTGGACACTCGTTATACCTACCTGCTTACAGCGCCAAAATGGCGTCTATCAACTAGATCCAAAAAAAAAGGCCAGCAGCCTGTCCAGTAGTATTCATAGATTAATTATAGAGGTACATGGCTCGAAGTAGCGATGGACGTTGGAGTCTCAAGGTGCTGGAATAGTGACCCAGCACCAGCAGGCCTAGCATACACGTCGAAGTGATATCTCGCGAAGAGAGAGAGATATTGTCGACGTAGACTGAATTCTCGTTTACCCTGACATGCGCGCAACGAGTGACTAATTTCTCGTCGAAGACTTGGCTTTCTCATAACAGTAGACGTAGACAAACCGGTGCACCGTGTTATATGCCGTTTCACAACACCATACGATAATATATTGTTGCAACACAGATTTCGTTCATTCAGAAATCATGGAAATTTACTACTTCCATGTGTGAAACCTTTAAAAATGACTAGAAATATCGTTCGAGAAAGGAGGTTGGCGAATTTTGACCCAGCATTTTTAAAAACCGTGCAGATTCAGAAAACATTTCATTTTAATTAATATTTTTCAGAGTATTTTTCTGTGTTAACCCCATATTTTTAGAAGATTGGGAACAAAAATATAATTATTCACAAGTACACATTATAAATAACCGTTACCTCTCAATACAAGTGAATATATTTTTTCTCCCAACTTTATTTGATAGACTTTGATTAATTTTTTGTTAGTCCGGTTTACTAGAACAAGTACGAGAAGTTTGATTCGTGAACGTGGGCGTTCAGTGTTCAGTTCAGTTCGTCTGGGTCAGAAACTCTATGGAATTCGCCAATCTCCTTTACGTCGCCATGTTAGAGTTCGTAGAGAAAAATAGAGAAAATAATTTCATCTCTACTTTTGACGTAACGAGACGAATCATGTGTGCAACCGTGTTAGTTTCGATAGAGATATAGAGTTAATACGAGAGAAGGCGTAGACAAAATTTTCTCGCGCGTGCATGCTAGGCGTGCAGGAGACGCAGCGGTGGTACTTGGTAGGCTGATGGGTACTAGATGGATGGACGATCCCAGGCCCTCGCCTGGGATCCCAGCTCCTCAGCTGGCAGCCGATGGATGCAGGTGGAGAGGATCGTGTGGCGATCTTTTCAAGAGACCTATGTCCAACATTGGACGTCTCAGTTGAGAAGATGATGATGATGATGTGGTACTTACAGAGTAAAATAATTATTGAAAAGATATAAAACATGTTGTACACTTTTTGTCTGCGATTTTGCTTGCTCCTAATGTCGCCTATCTTTAAATACTTACATGTAATTTGTGGAACGCATTAACGAAATTCCATACTTATAATTTTTAATCACCTATTTGTAGTTATTGTTAAGTACGATATAAAAAGTACATTAAAATTATTAGCACTATTACACATATTTTCAATTTGAGTAAAATAATTGTAGTGGTTGGCGAACATGAAAATTGCGATATGTATTTTTGTACTATGTAAGTAACTTAAGTATAAAGTAAGTACCTGGATTCGATTTTTTTGGAAGACCTACTGATAGTGATATTATTGCTAATTAGATTATTAAATTATTAGTTTTAAATTCTGTTTGTTGTGGAGACCCTGGGGTCATGAAGTGTATGTGCAAAAAAATGTTTACGAGACATTTCACCGCGGTTAGTTAATTACCTCATCCTGGTGACTGAAGGGCTGGGTCATTTTTAACCGACTTCAAAAAAAGGAGGAGGTTCTCAGTTAAACGCGTTTTTTTTTTTTAATTTTTTTGGTGATGTTACTCATAACTAAGTAAAATCTTAACCGATTCTCAATATTTTTATTTTATTTGAAAGACCATACCGTCAGGTTGGTCCCATTGCATTGTTGAAGTCGGGCTCGCTTCGCGCATTGGTTTCATTGTTTGTATCTATTGAAGCCCGCCCAACTTCAACATACGTGTACACTACAAACTAAAATTATTTTATACTTTACAGTGGCGTTTGAAGTCGGTTTTTTTTTAAATAATTTTTATATATTATTATTTGTACAAGAATCACGCAGAAATGCAGCCAATATTCTTGGCACCATAACTAGTTTCAGTGTTATTGTAACAGTTAAAAAAAGCGTATGAGGTAGGTATATCGATGTACTTACGATTATCCCCACTTTGCCTAAGTACCTATATCTGGACAAAATCACACCAAAAAAAGCTTATGAGGTGTATAATATATCGAGCTGTACGATTACCTATCACTTTGTCTATGAAACCGCCGTTCGTCTGAAAATATTATCGTTTTTGTTGAAAATAAACACAGCGAGTTGGACGTGAGTTACTCACAAATTAGTCGATATTCTGACTAATTTCTTAAACTGGACACTTTCAAGTAAAGATTTTTATATATAAACCTGTGAAGATGATACTGCCAATGGCGCAATTTGAATGCCATAAGCCTACTTTGTCGTATAAGTTTACAAATTGCGAAAAACCAAATTAAATTTGAATTTCGCGGGCAGACCCGTAAAATCAACCTTAATACAAAGAGTACAAAGAGTCAGCAATTTATTTCTTCACACTAATCTTGGACACTATTGTCGTACCTTCTCCTAGCACTAGCTTTTCGCTACGTTGGAGGGGGAAAGTTCACAATCTTAATACCTATTATTCAAGTGATTGGTAATGATATATACGAATCAAAATGAAATAAAATAATAAAAAAATATATATTCAGAATTCAATGTAAGTTTCACTCTTAATTATTATCATCTAATTGGTTTGTATGTTGATTTTTTGTTTGTACGCTCCTAACGCAATACCTAAGTAATTTGAAAACATGTACACATGTAACACGCTGCCGTATAAATAGTGTTTTATCTATGGTTGTGGTCTTGTGCCGATAGCTATTATATATTCTGTGCCGATAGTGGCGCCACTGACCTCTATAACTAATCTATGATAGACACTGGACTGGCTGTCCATATATGTGACAGCATAAGTATATACGAGTTTTTCCGGAACTAAATATAAAGGAATTCTATTCAGTGGCAGGAAGCATAGTACAAACAGATACAACATAGTATGTACACATAGTAGTAACAGAGTATAGTTCTGTTTGTACTATGCAGGAAGTCTGTCCAATGAGTAACGAGTTTTGAGATTCAGACATTTTTGTAATTTTTTCCAACTTTCTAGTTTAATTCTAATTTAAGTCTAACTAGTTTATTTTGAATTAAAATCAGATTTATTTTTATGTAAATTATCATCAAACAGTTTGCAAGATTCATCGATGACTCTTTCACAGTGAACAGACTCTACCAAAAAGTATACTTATCAGTTATTGCTAAGCGCCCCCACTAATTTTAGTTCCCGAGTAACTGTTTACAGCGGCAAAATGGTGTCAATAAAGTAGGTCCAAAAAGGATGACCTGTCCAGTCAATTATAGAGGTCAGTGAGTCCCCGGTCCCTTCGAAACGTTTGATCATTGACGCTATTGGTCCACCTAGTGGTGGGTAAGTGGTGTTAGGGGGGATGCGAAGTCATCCTATCACCTTGTTAATAAACATTTATCGAATGTTTGAACTATGTGCCCGCCAAAGCAAAAGTGACCAGAAAAGAAACAGTGAAAAATAAAAAATACGTGTGGCTCTCGGGGACTGCCGCGGTAAAGCTATTGCATAGCATTCGTCTAGTCGCACGCACACAAACACCGTGCCGAAGTCTGCCGAACTGAAACGACGTTAGACGACGATGCACGGCCACAGAATATATAATAGTACTACGGCACGGCTTTCAACGCCGCACCGCTGTGCCGGTCGGAGTGGGGGTGTTAGGTTTATTTTCGTTACGGAATTTCTTGATTCGGTCGCAGTGCTCAAAGCCCGCTATAAAAGCTATGCAATAGCTTAAAAACCGCCGCGTACTTATTGGTGGTTATAAACTTTTATAATAAACTCCTTTTGAATCGTCAAATGAAGCTACAGCTTCGGAAAGTCGTGAGGAAAGAACACCTAAGCTACTTTTATCTCGGAAAATTACAGAGTTCCCGCGGGAATTAAAAAACCTTAATCCACGCGGACAAAGGGCGGGCGCCATCTAGTAAAAAATAATTCCAAAACTTCCAGACATCCAGTCTTGTTATACAGAAATAGTTGAGATACGCGCCGAGGAAGACAAAACATCCGCCAAAAAAATTCTCAACATCACCGCGGATATAATCAAAGACACCGACAGAAGGATAGGGCTCCTCCACACCGAACAGAAGGCAGCCTCGGGCTGCGCCCCCTTCGAGGTGGGGTACCTCACTTTTGTGTTAAACGAGAAGTACCGCCGAATGGTGGACAAATACAACGTCAGCCAGTACATGCTGAAGCGCCTGTATCTATCTGAATTGGTATGTACACAGGAAGCTGTTTGTTTATTATTGGTATATGTATTAGTATGCAGTGATAAGCTGTAAGCAGTGATAGCCTAGTGGTTAGGACTGTGGTGTCCTATTCGGGGGTCACAGGTTCGATCCCGGGTACGCACCTCTGACTTTTCGGAGTCAAGTGTGTTTAAGCAATTAACTACCACTTGCTTCAACGGTGAAGGAAAACATCGTGAGGAAACCTGCACACCTGAGAGTTCTTCATAATGTTCTCGAAGGTGTGTGAAGTCCGCCAATTCGCATTGGGCCAGCGTGGTGGACTATAGCCTATAACCCTTCTCTCAGTAGTGAGCCGTTGATGGGTTGCTAATGATGATGATGATGTATTAGTATGCTGTATGTAGTTATTGGTATTTGGTATGTATATATAGGAAATGACCACCTGCAGTTCATTTTTCCTTATGTTCTCCTATTCCTAAGGTTGCCTGGTAGAGAGCACTACTAAGCGATAAGGCCGCCTTTTGTGTCATACTTTTGTGTCTGTTTCTTTTGTATATATTTTTTGTGTGGTGCAAATAAAGAGTAGGTATATATCTATCTAATCTGTTTGACAAATCCAACGTAACCAAACCTTAAATTAGGCAGGTAAAGAAGTAGAAATTGCTAACGTCATTCATATACATATTTAAGAACAAAGCTGGCTTACATATTATTATATCTATAACTTGTTCGACTTCGCCCGCGTAGAATTTCTGATTTCTTATGAGATTATAAGATAAATACCGCTGCAAGAGGCCTATCGATAAAAGTTCTTTTATTTAAAACTATGACACCCATGGAGATCGCAATTTACTACAATACCTATTTTTTTTGAAAATTGAGTTCCTTTCAGTTAATCTTCCAACCTCTATTTCAGCCAGAATTCATACCTACGCGAAGAAACTTTAACCACTCTAAAATGTTGCTATTTTGACATTTATGACTTTATCATTTTGCATTTTAATACCAGAATAAACCAGAGCTGCAATAAAATACGATATTTTGTCAATTCCAACAAAAAAGTTTAATAATGATCCTTGATACGCCATCTAGGATTTTTTTATGTACCTACGATAGGTTAAGCCATAGGTACTCATGTTTTACGTACGATAGGTTAAGCGATAGGAAGACATATTTTACGTACGATAGGTTAAGCCATAGGAAGACATTTTACGTACGATAGGTTACACCATAGGAAGAGATATTTTACGTACGATAGGTTAAGCCATAGGAAGACATATTTTACGTACGATAGGTTAAGCCATAGGAAGACATATTTTACCTACGATAGGTTAAGCCATAGGAAGACATATTTTACGTACGATAGGTTAAGCCATAGGAAGACATATTTTACGTACGATAGGTTAAGCCATAGGTAGATCTCTGACAGCTGCAAAACGCGTAGGTAATCGATTTTGATTTATCAATATGTGCAACTTCTAGTGACTTCTCCTTTAAAGTGACGAATTGTCTTTTGAAATCTGGTCACAGCGATATCAGATTCACTTTCTTTTTCTATCTTAATGTATTGCCGTAAGAGATTTTTTCGCTCCTCACTCATTTGTATATGTCCTTACAGTAGTAAATATATGGTCTATGGGTTAAGGATATGTTCACCCGTAGCGTCTAAGCTACTGAGCCTAAAACTTTTTGCTTTCGGCTTTGCATAATCCTACTAATATTATAAAGGCGAAAGTTTGTGTGTATGTTTGTTCCTCTTTCACGCAAAAACTACTGGATGGATTTGGCTGAAATTTGGAATGGAGATAGGTTATACCCTGGAATAACAAATAGGCTACAAATTATTGCGGAAAAATCCAAGGTTCCCGCGGGATTTCGAAAAACCAACGATAGATGGCGCTGATTGTACTTAAATCACGCTTACATTATCCGCAGCATCGAGAATAAGTAAAAAATTCCAATTCAACAATCAAGTAGGATAAACACAGTTATTGAAGTTTTTCATTAGCAATAGAAAATTTCTTAGGGATTAGGGATGGATTACGAAATAAATAATACAAATAGTACAAGGTATCGATTTGTCCAGTCATAGTGAGTACATTGCTAGATATTATAATGACTGGTCATGTGTAGATCCTATCCTTCCTATTATTTCCTATTAATATTATAAATGCGAAAGTTTGTGAGGATGGATGTTTGGATGGATGGATGGATGGATGGATGGATGTTTGTTACTCTTTAACGCGACAACGAATGAACCGATTTTGCTGAAATTTGGCACAGACATAGAATATAGTCTGGAATAGCACATAGGCTACTTTTTATCCCGGAAAAGCAAACAGTTCCTGCGGGATAGCATCGCTATTTTTTACGCATTTGTCCTTCAAAATACGCGCAATGGAGTTTTAGATTAACGTGATTTTTTGCACAGGTAAAGTTAAGAGCCTGAAAAATGACAAAGGCTACTTTTTATCTCGGGAAAACAAACGGTTCCTGCGGGATATTAGTATACTACTTTTCACACATTTATCTTCCAATTATGCGCCAACGGAGTTACAGATTGACGTGGTTTTTTGGATTGGCATAGTTGATGACTTGAATATAATAGTATGCTTCTTTTCACATATTTATCCTTCTATTATGCGCCAATATGTATGTATGTATGTATGTATGTATGTATGTATGTATGTATGTATGTATGTATGTATGTATGTATGTATGCATGCATGTATGTATGCATGTATGTATGTATGCATGTATATATGTATGCATGTATGTATGTATGTATGTATGTATGTATGTATGTATGTATGTATGTATGTATGTATGTATGTATGTATGTATGTATGTATGCATGTATGCATGTATGCATGTATGCATGTATGCATGTTTGTATGTATGTATGTATGTATGTATGTATGTATGTATGTATGTATGTATGCTTGCATGCATGCATGCATGCATGTATATATATATGTATGTGTGTATGCATGTATTTATGTATGTTTGTATCCTCCTACTAACAATAAATACATTAACTATATCCTATCCTACTAATTATTACTCATATTATCCCACTAATATTATTAATGTGAAAGTTTGTGAGGATGGATGTATACGGATGTATGTTTGTATAGATGTCGTATACGGATGGATGGATGTATGTTCTCTGAGATAGGGGTTGAACTATTTTGACTGTTATACTCAATAACTTCGTTAAATTTGAACTAATTTTTATTATGACTTTAACCGACTTCAAAAAAGGAGGAGGATCTCAATTCAACGGAATCTTTTTTTATGTATGTTCACCGATTACTCGAAGACGCCTGAACCGATTTGGAAAATTCTTTTTTGTTTCAAAGTGTATACTTCCCAGGTGGTCCCATTTAAATTTTATAGAAATCAGTCGAGCGTTTTTTAAAAAATCTACAATAAATTATATTCTTTGTAGTGGCGCTAAATAATGAATGTATAAATGTATGCTCCCGGGACAAAAAGTAACCTGTGTTATTTTCCAGGTCCTCAACTTTACCTGTGTAAAAAAATCGGCCAAGTGCGAGTCGGTCCTCGCTCTTTTAGGGTTCCGTTAAAAAAAAATTAAATTAAAATATTTCCATGGGTACATGGAAATATTTTATGGTCCCGTTGGCACCCTTTGGGTACGGAACCCTAAAAACCACGTTGACTATATGCACTTACACTTTATATGGTGAAATATTATAACTGCGAAAGTGCGTTGGTTTGTCCTTCAATCACGCCCCAACAGAGCTACGGATCGACGTGATTTTTTGCAGTGTACCTATAGTTGAGGACCTGGAGAGTGACAGGCTACTTTTTAAGTCAAAGTTCCCAAGGCATTTTAAAGGCTAAGTTCACTCAGACGAAGTCGCGGGTATCAGCTAGTAGTCGGATAAAAACGGGATCTATAAAAATCAGTCTTTTATTTAATAGGTCCTTTATCTAGACGAGATTGAGCATCACTACTGGGAGATCAACCACATAGCCAACATGCTGCACGAAGTTGAAAGGAAGTACAACATCGAGACTGACTTCAACGTGGAATACGCGGAGCCCACACCTGATCCCGAACAGCAAAGCCCGACGGTCGATTACCATGACAACGCACAAACACGGCCCCGGAGGAAGCGGACGAGGTTCGAGGCTGATAAGTGAGTTCGCTACATACCAGACTTATTTACAACCGTAAAGACATACCTACGAAGGAGTGAGGAGCGAAAAGGAAAGCGAATCTGGGTACCAAGAGTTATTCCATTGATCGTATTCGTATTCGATGGCATTGGCGTCAAAGTAAAATAATCCTTGATTGTATTGATTCAGTACAACCGATTTTAACTTGGACGAGAGAGAGAGAAGGACTTGCCAAGCGCACGCATTCCTGTCTGCCGAAGTACATGAACGACGTACGTGTAATTATTTGCTTGTTTGCTCATTTTCTGTAAGTGTGACAGCTTTTGAGTTAGTGTTAGCGACGACCTCCCTGGCTCAGTGGTGGGCGCTGTTGTCTTATAACTGGGAGGTCCCGGGTTCGATTCCCGGCGGGGTCAATTTGGGAATTTATAATTTCTGAATTGTCTCTGGTCTGGTCTGGTGGGAGGCTTTGGTCGTGGCTAGTTACCACCCTACCGTCAAAGACGTGCCGCCAAGCGATTTAGCGTTCCAGCACGATGGCGTGTAGAAACCAATTAGGGGTATGGGTTGAATGTTCACTGCCATACCCCTTCCAAGTTAGCCCGCTACCATCTTAGACTGCATCGTCACTTACCATCAGGTGAGATCGCAGTCAAGGACTAGCTTGTCATCGAATAAAAAAAAAAAAAAAAGTGTGCATGAGCGCACACTTTTTTTTTTTTTAAAGACGTAGTGAGTTCGTAAATGTATTTACCTCACCTCCCGCGGAAAGTGGCAGAATTTATTTAGCTAGTACTAAATCTGCTTTAAGGCACGTCCTACTTTAAATGATCGAAGGATTTTAATATGGAGCGTTATGGAGCGTATCGTACATATACGTACGTAAGAATGCATACACGAAATTGAGCTCTAATTCAATGCTGTTCTGGTTTATTTTACTTTAACGCTAATGTCATCGAATACGATTACGATCAATGGAATAACTTTTGACAATCGCACCTCTGAATTTCAGTCGGTATTCGGTAACAACAAGAAAAAAAAAAGCTGCCGATTACGGATTTTGATATTTAATTTAGTATTTTACGTTAGTGAAATCCACAAACCGCTCCGTAAAAATTGCCTACTTCATTTTCCATACAAATAAATCGGCATTCTACGGGTACGGACTACGGAGGCCGCGGGCCCCAAGTCGCAAATCCTAGTTCCATGGCGGGCCCGCAACCGCTGCGGGCGCGGGTGAAAACCGCTCCGTGGGTACCGGGGCTTTTATTGTTGAGTGAATCTATTAATACGGGTACTGTACGAACAACTTATAATTATTAATACGGTTACCGTACGAACAATTTATAATTAACACGTACAGAAGTCGGACGAATAATTTTGGTCAAATATTTGAATCGTGCTACCTGAATTTGGGGGAGGGGAGGGGGGGAGGGGAGGGGAGGGGGAGGGCCCCCCTTTAGTCTTGCCAAAATTCGCTTAGTGAAGGAGTGAAGGTAAAAAAATAGTGGGAGAGGGGAAAAGGAGTAGAGGATGCTTAGAAACCGCTCCAAATTAATTTTTCATTTCAAACCAATAGAACCTAAGTGCCTGGCTGGCCTGCCTAACCACCAGACTGTGGAAAATCTAAAGTTAGGTTAGGTTAGGTTAGAACATAAAAGATTCCGCAGGCCGCAGGGGCACCGGAATCTTTTATGTTCTAACCTAACCTAACCTAACTTTAGATTTTCCACAGTCTGGTGGTTCTCCCAACGTGTTACAGTGTAACTAATTTAAAAAAAAATGACAAATAAAATACAAGCAAATCATCCAATTCATTCTTAATTTAAAAAAATTTCTACATGTGGAATTTAAAAAATAAAAATGAAAATAGAAAAAAAAAATTTAAAAAAAAATGAAAATAGTAAATTCAGTCTGTCGAGCTGGGATTCGAACCATCGACTGTTAACTATTAGGCGACTGCAAAAGCCACTAGGCTACGGAGACCTGATATTGTACCGCGAAAATAACGAACACAATGCCTTACAAAAAATTGAATAACTGTACGAATAAATATAATTTAATCGTCCAGTACCCGTACAACTAGTCACTGCGTTTATTATCTATATAAATAAAAATGAATGTTGGTAAGCGCATAACTCAAGAATGGATGGACCAATTCGGTTAATTTATTTTTTTGTATGTTCCTTAAGGTCCACGGAAGGTTTTAATAAAAAAAAAAAACAAACAAAAAGAAATTTAATTTTTACTTTTAACTTTTGACAGAACGAAGTCTGTCCGGGCAGCTAGTTATTAATAAAATTGCCAAAAGAATAATCTAGTCCCACTAAAAACATTTTCATGTAAAATGTTGCCACGACGAGCAGATGAGTGCTCACGCACTGTCAAAATGTTATCACTTATCAGGTCTCATGTAGAGCCAAGCTTCTAACTCTACACGCCCTAACTCTGGAAAGCCCTAACTTCACAAACTCTTCAACTTACTCAAAATATGTGACAATCTAGAGTAAAATCTATCTCCATTTCAAATTTCAGCCAAATCGGTTGATTAGTTGTGGCGTGAAGAAGTAACACGTGAATTTCGGTTTTTCAAAATCCTGCGAGAACGGTGAATTTTTACGGGATAAATAATAAAAAAAGGTATACTTATAATCTATCTGCATTTCAAATTTCAGCCAAATCCGTTCAGTAGTTTTTACCCCCCAAACGTTTACGAAATTATACAATTTCTCATCTCTCATTAGATTCAGTACACCTTAATCTAGGCTCGTATGTTTTATATTTTTAGTATTTTAGTTTAGTCAAATAAAAAAAAAACTCGAGGAAGTTTTTAGGTCAAAAATATAGATATTTAGACGCTAATAACATTTAAATTAAGCAATGTTTCTGTAAATTTAAAACATACGAGCTTAGTTCCTCATTGTATCTGCAACATTTCCAAAAATTATGAAAATTGGACTACATTTACGGGAAGAAAAACGTTATCGCATTTTGTATGAAAATTTACAACTAGACGATCCTCTTAAAACAGTGACTACGTAGTGTCATACGTAGTCGTAATTCCTAGTTCCATGCTTCAACCCCTATCATTTTCATTCATTCACAGGTATCTGCAGCATTGGTACACATCGACAGTGCGACCTCGGACCAAAAAGAACAAGTGGTGGCCGATCGACTACGGCTGGGAGCCCGAGCACCAGTGGTTCTCCTACAACTATGGGCGCAAATAGACTCGCGGCTCAAGGCACCTCATTCATTCGTTCACACATTCATTCATTCACACACTCATTAATTCATTCGCTCACTCATTTACACACTTACTCATTAAATTAGCTGTACTCTTTCATTCATAAATTCACTCATTCATTCATTCATTCTCCTGCCATGCGATAGTGTAAAAAAGACGTAACCGACGTGTGGGTAATTGTGAAAAAACCCACGCTGGATGATTTCGTAGTGTTCATTATAATATAATTCATTCTTAATAAATAAGAATAAAAAATAATATTTGAGAAGGCACTATGTTTTTTTTAACCAACCTACTTCAAAAAAGCCGGCCAAGTGCGAGTCGGAGTCGCGCACCGAGGGTTCCGTACTCCAAAAGTAAAAGTAAAACGATAATATTATATTAATTTGCTTATTTATCGTTAACTTTGTTTGTAGCGGTTTATTGTTAATATAAAAAACCTATGCTAGTTAGAGCGTTGGTTTTATTTTTTCTGTAAAATATACATAAACTTCTATTGACCATAATTATTTCAGATTTTTCGATTGGTAAACTTCGGAGATAAGGGGGGGGAAACGGTATTTTTTTCGACATTTTGGCCGATTACTCAAAAACTATTATATATAGAAATAAATAAAAAACTGTTTTAGAATGCATAAGTAAAGGCCTTTCATATGATACCCCACTTGGTATAGTTATTTTACTTTGAAATTTCAAACCCCCGATTTTCCCCCTTTTTTAATAAAACTAAAAATAATTTTCAATTTTTCTTTATTCCAATGATGTTGGGCCACTAGTATACACAACTATACCAAATTTCATGTCGATAGCTTTAATAGTTACTGAAATAATCGACTGTGACAGACGGACGGACGGACGGACGGACGGAGAAAGTCTCACCATAAGGGTTCCATTTTTACCATTTCGGTACGGAACCCTAAAAAAGGAGGAGGTTAGAGGTTATTAAGTTACTTACTCCGTAACTCCATCAAATCTGGAGCGATTTCAATTTTTTATTTTTATTTGAAAGGTGATCTTCGGTGATGGAGGACGATAACTCCTCAATGAATAAGAGCAAGTCGCTCGCGATCATAGAATTATGTAGATTGATCCTATAAATCTAAAAAGCACAAAAAAATAAAAAATTCTTTTTAAATAATCGACTTCAAACGCCACTACAACGAAGTACAAAATAATTTTAGTTTGTACACGTATTTTGAAGTAGGGCTAGCGTCGCGATTCGGTTTCATCGTTTTTTTGCAACACACCAGCACCTAAATTAAACTTACCTCTAATAACTATGAAAACATCTGTACGCCTGAGAGTTTTCCATGACGGTCTCAAAGGTGTGTGGACTATGGCCTAAGCCATTCTCAATATAAGATGAGAACTGGGTCCAGGTGTAGGCGATACTTATATGATGTTGTTTTAATAAGAGCAACCGGCGAATTTCTTGCCCATTTTTTCTCGGTTGAAACGAGCGGCATTCCTAACTTCGGAGTTCCAATTGACTTGACGATTCAAAAGGCGTACCTAAAAGTTTATTTGAAAAAAATAAAATTGGTTGTCTGTAAAGTTGTTTACGGACGATAATTTTACGTGATAACGTCATAAAGAAACTAGAACTAGCTCGCGACACATCCGCTAACCACAGTTACAAGCCAACGTTGCAACGCTTGGGCCGATCGTGCCTCTCTATCGCTTGTTCCGCGCTCTCGCTTGCACGCGCAGGCTCAGGCGGAACGTGACACTTTTTCGTGCGTGCAGCCGGTGTTCATCGATTTATAAGACGTTATCATGTCAAAAAATGTATTCTATTCTTTATAGATCTTTATAGATACTTTCTTTCCAGACAAATGCTGCAATGCTGCAATGAACTTACAAACAAAAGAAAATTTAATAATCAAAGACCTATCCTGGGGAACGAAACTCAAAATATTGAATACGTATCGAAAAGACAGTCCCTCTCGCCGCGTTGGGATATCTTACCTTACGGCGGAAAACAAAGAGGAATCGACAAAATCTGAAGACGACACCATGACAATGAAGCTATTCAGACTCATGTACGAAACGGTCAGAGACAGCGATCTCAAAGTGAAAAGAGCTGAAATGATCAAGTCATACTATTCCAACTACACATCCTTCGAAATAGGCTTCATAATGGGTGACATAACTGACAAAATGAACATAATGACGGATATATCTGCGACTCTGACGCGTCTCTATGCCGAATGGCGGCCTATGGAACACATCAACGCGTATGAACAGATCGCTAATAAGGCGATTGAGGTCAGTCACCTGATTGACATGATCCGGGTCATTTATAAACGAACGCCGAAGACCACATAGGTTCTGGGGATGCAAGCAGACTAAATCTAATTTAATATAAAAAAATATTTTTAAGAAACCGACTTCAAACACCCGCGCCACTACAAAGTACAGTACCCGGCGATATATACTTATTGCACATCGGCCTTTGGAATAAAACGCTATTCTATTCTATTGCAAGGAAAGCTGGCCAGAAATTCACGTAGTAATTACTGAAATCTCTTCACAATCTGCGAGCACATCACGTAACATATTTATATATATATAAAAGAAAGTGGTGTTAGTTACACTATTTATAACTCAAGAACGGATGAACCGATTTGGCTGAAAATTGGTGGAGAGGTAGCTTAGAACCAGGAGACGGACATAGGATACTTTTTATCCCGTTCGACCGCGTTTCCGTGATGTCACTATAAAACGTGGTATAAGAAAAACGCATCTGACATGGAATAACAAAACGCAAATGACAGTGGAATAACAAAACGTAAATGACAGCTAAACGTATTTTTGTCTTTGGTTAAGTATGGTAAAAAATTTGACAATTATAAAAAGTGTTATGATAAAGCATTACTGATATTATAAATGCGAAAGTGTGTTTGTTTGTAGGTTTGTCCTTCAATCACGTCGCAACAGAACAGCGGATTGATGCGATTTTTTGCATGGGTATAGTAATGCATGTAGTAGTGGTTCCTCAGACCGGGAGAGCTACTTTTTATCTCGGATAATGAAAGAGTTTCCGCGGGATTTTTAAAAACTAAATCCATGCGGACGAAGTCGCGGGCATCAGCTAGTATATATATAAAAAATGCAGTCGAACTGTGAATAGAATAGAATAGCGGTTTATTCCAAAGGCCGATGTGCAATATATATAGCCGGGTACTGTTTATAATTTATATTGTTGATATTTTAAAAACCGCTCGACCGATTTCGATAAAATTTAAAGGTATACCTTCCCTTTCAAACAAAAAAAGAATTTTCCAAATCGGTTCAGGCGTTTTCGAGTAATCAAAATTCAAAATTATTTATTTCACGTAGGCCAACCTGTGGCTCTTATGACACGTGATGACTCTTCCACCGGTTACGTAGTAAGGTTTTTTATGTATGTTCACCGATTCGAACGGTTTCAGTCGAATCGGTGAACATACATAAAAAAAAGGTTCCGACGAATAGATAACCTCCTCCTTTTTTTGAAGTCGGTTAAAAACCTTTTTACGTTCACCTGTCTTCATGATTGATAAAATTAATTGATAAATAATCATATATACTAAGTAATATTATAAATACGAAAGTGTGTTTGTTTGTTTGTCCTTAAATCAAGCCGCAACAGAGCTACGGATCGATGTGATTTTTTCCATGGGTGTAGTTTTGAGGACTTGGAGAGTGTCATTAGGCTACTTTTTGTCCCGGAAAATCAAAGAGTTCCCGAGGGATTTTAGAAACATAATCCACGCGTACGAAGTCGCAGACATTAGCTAGTTCATAATAATTAATCATTAAAAACCATACTTACTTAAACTAGTGGTTCGCCCCGAACTGAGACCTCGCGGTAACGGTATCCCATGATTATTCATTCAATCGATACATGATAACCAAAACTGACAATATTATTATGCCCGTTTTCACCAAACATACCTAAATCATCCCCTAAGTAGGAGTCTCTTAACGTAGGTAGCTCCTAAATACAATCCTAAGTCCTAACATCCGTCCCAATATCCTTTTAGGTGTCCCGTACAGGATCGTGATAAATAAGTTGACAGAAAACATCACCTAACTTATAGGTAGCCCGTAAAGGTTAGGGAACGTTAGTGAAAACATTGAATTATTATGTAGGTACTAACGAGTGAAACCGGGTTACGGGCATCTGTACAAATCGTCATCTATCGACGCGAATAGAAAATATACAATATTTAACTAAAATTTAACTAAAAAATAATTTTAATTGAATAATATGGTACAAAAAAAATACAATACAATTATTGTATTATATTATGTAACTAAATAATAATGGTCGACGCAAAACTGTTTTTGGGATAGGTCGTAGTCGTAACTCGTAGTTCCATGGGAATAGTTACTGACTGCGCCATCTATTAGCATTATTGTGAAGCTATGTTGATGCTATATGAATTACTGATGCCCATTAAAAATTAAATAATCTCGTTTCTTTATAATATTCATATAATTTTAGTATTTGTTGTTCAAGTACAGGATGTAAGTGACCTAAAAAAATAAAACCAGTTTGAAAATCCATAGCGGATTTTCCTAGAGAGCGTCTTCAAGCGAGCGTATAAAATCGCCACTTTGAAAGCCCCCCATTTCGTCAATTTTAAGGGAAAAATTAAAAAAAAAATATTTTTGTACTCGGTTCAAAATTATCTTTAAAATGATACGTAACAATTTTATGTAACGCGATAATTTTTTTTTTACTTCGCATTCACTTCTATGAGAGCCCCCCTGAAATAAAGGTTTTTATAATTTTTTATCCAATATTCGGCTGAAGGCCATCAGTTTACATATTATATCTAAATTTGAAGTAATTACGTTTAGTAATTCAAAAGTTATAAGGCTCTGACAGACGGACGGACGGACGGACGGACGGACGGACGGACAAGTGCAAATTCACTCTAGTAGACTCAGAGACCTCGCTTCGCTCGGTCAATTACATATAAAACAAAAATATAATACAAATAAATAAAATTAACATTATGTCTACTGTAATATTTTTAAGGATTAAGGGAATAAAAGGCTTATTTATTTATTTATTTATTTTTATTTACGTTCACCTGTCAGATAAAAGGAGAAATATGTGGCTAGCTCTTCGCATACATCAAATTACGGTAACAAGTGTAAATAAAAAATTTAAAACACCTCCGACACACAAACATTTCTGTGGTGGTGTGGTGTGGTGCGGGTTTTCGTTCCCTCAAATATGGTTGAGCGAAGCAACGGCTGGATCATGCGTCATGCTCGTAAACGGGTGCCACCGGCGGGAATGGGGCTACTTTTAGCCTGCCCGTCTGAATATGTATTGAATTGTGAATTTGCATTTTTTTGGAACTTCCCCTCATTGTGGAAACACTGCAAACATACTACATAGTATAGTACCTGTTGTAAACTGGTTTTGAAAAGAGCGATTAACCTTCCAACCAAAAGGTTCTTCTCATCAGGAAGGGTATTCCGAACCAGTGCAGTGGTAGACTCCTCGACGATTAGAAAGCATTTTTAAAGTTTGTTTGAATAAAAAATAATTCTATTCTATTCTATCCCGGAAAATTACAGAGTTCCCGCGGGAATTAAAAAACCTTAATCCACGCGAAAGAAGTCGCGGGCGTCATCTAGTTGAAAATCAGTTAGGCCGTATAATAGGAATAGTATATTACCTCATTGGTTCAGTGGTTAGCATATTCGACTACAGATGACGAGGTCCTGGGTTCGATTCGGGAATCGAATCCGTGATCCGGGGATTGGGCCAAAACAGGAGTCCTGGAGTAAGGAAGTTGGCGGTGAGTCACCCCCGTGCCTCGGAGAGCACGTAAAGCAGTCGGCTCTGCGCCTGGTCTCTCTCCGGTCGTGTCGGATTTCCGTCCCATCGGACTATGAGAGTGAGGGAATAGAGTGCACCTGTGTTTGCGTACACACTTGTGCACTATAATATCTCCCGCGCAGATGGATAGTCTCTGAGGTTAGCCGCCGTGACGGATTCTGTCGGGAGGACATTATTATAATAGGTACCTACTACCTATACAAGTGTTAATTAACAAATAAATCTGATGGTGATGAGCTGATGATCTTCAAACGCCTCAACAGATCTTCATACCTAAATTATAGATAAGATACACCTCGATTACGTTAGCTACCGACTTCAAACGCCCGCGCCACTACAAATTATATAATTTATTGTTGATTTTTAAAAACCGCTTGACCGATTTCGATAAAATTTCAATGGGACCACCTGGGAAGTATACCCTTTCAAACAAAATAAAGAATTTTCCAAATCGGTTCAGGCATCTTCGAGTAATCGGTGAACATACATAAAAAAAAAGATTCCGACGAATTGATAACCTCCTCCTTTTTTGTCGGTTAAAAAACCGCATCAAAATCAAAAATAGGGAGCAGCCAGACACACAGATTTTTGTCGAAGGTTAAAAAGAGTTTTTGAGGTGTTAACATCTTATAAATCGATGAACACCGGTTGCACGCACGAAAGTGTCACGTTCCGCCTGAGCCTGAGCGTGAAAGCGAGAGCGCGGAACAAAATTCAAAATTCAAAATTATTTATTTCACGTAGGCCAACCTGTGGCTCTTATGACAAGTCATGACTTTACCACCGGTTCGGAAAGCGGATTCTGCTGAGAAGAGCCGGCAAGAAACTCAGCAGTTGCTCTTTTCAAAATAATCATTTTACAATATTATTATGAAGCTATTTCATTGTAAGTAATAAGTTGTTTATACTATTTTATGGGCAGCTGGATGCCAAGCCAATTAACCTATGCAACCTATGCAACTTTGTTAGAATAAAATATAATATTTCCACAATGAGGGGAAGTTCCAAAAAAAAAAAAAGTACTACAATTCAATTCTTGTTAAGACGGGCAGACACAAAGTAGCCCGTAGTAGTATTAGTAGTAACGCGATCGGCCCAAGCGTTGGCTTGTGCCGCCCGCCAGTCATCGTGAATGACTCTTTATGACGTTATCACGTAAAACTATCGTCCGTAAACCGACTTTACAGACAACCAATTTTTTCAGGTATCCTCATCATCAGCCAGTTGGAGGTGGCGGTGGGACAGCATCAGTACTACTACGTGTACGACCTGATGACTTCGCGCGACAAACAGAAGCTGGTGACTCTCTGCCAAGAGCTGGTCTCCGAGGCGAAGCACAAGATCCACCAGACGGACCGGCTGCGGGACAGTATATCCTCTAAGACGGAATTCCAGATCGGGATGATTATGGGTAACATGGTCACATGATCCAACTGATCATCAGCTATTATGGGTAACATGGTCACATGATTCAATTCATCATCAGCTATTATGGGTAACATGGTCACATGATTCAACTGATCATCAGCTGCAGTCGATGCAGCTCGTTGTATGGGAGCTGCATCGAAATGTTTATCTTCATAAAATAGGATACCTAAAGCTAAGAGGGTCTGAGTTCTGGCACTTTTGTATCGTTCTTATAAATGTATTAAAGTTGGTACCCAACCCACTCTATGGTTGGTACTGCCACTCAATACTAGTGGTTCGCCCCGAACTGAGACCTCGCGGTAACGGTTTCCCATAATTACTTATTCATTCAATAGATACATGACGATCAAAATTAGGTAGCCCGTAAAGGTTAGGGTACTGTTATAGTGAAATCCTCAAGGCCTCAATCAAACATAAGTATAGCTTTTTGGAACATTCAAATTAAATTACTTGTACACAGCGTCAACTATCGACACGATCAGAAAACATGTAAAAACAAACTGCAACGTGAATTTTATTGATGTTTGCTAAATGACTAAATAATAATTTTAATTGAATAATAATATGTTACATATAGCTGCATTTGCTATATGAGATGAGAGCGCCATCTATTGACATCATTGTGAAGTTCTGTTGTTGCTGCTCATTAAAAGTTAAATAATTTAGTTTCCTTATTACATTTATCTAATTTTAGTATTTGTTGTTCAAGTACATGATATTACGCTAAAATTATAAAACTTTCAAGCCCCAGCTTTCAATGGTTATTCCGTTGTGAGGTCAAATATAATCTCCAATTTGAAAGCCCCCCATTTCGTCAATTTTAGGAAAAAAATAAAAAAAAAATACTTTTGTACTCTGTTCCAAATTATCTTTAAAATGAGGTACTGTAACCCTATGAAACGCAAAAATTTTTTTTCTTCTTCGCATTCACTTCTATGAGAGCCCCCCTGAAATAAAGATTTTTATAACTTTTTAAGCCATTTTCATCGGTTTACATATTATATCTAAAATTGAAGTAATTACGTTCAGTAATTCAGAAGTTATAAGGCTCTGACAGACGGACGGACGGACGGACGGACGGACGGACAAGTGCAAATTCACTCAAGTAGACTCAAAGACCTTCGCTTCGCTCGGTCGATTAATATCATACCTAAAAAAAATTTTAAAAAATTTAAAAAAAACTTTATGCGGCAAACGGATTACTTTTGCAACTTCTGCAATTTGTATTGATTTGACTTTTTTAATAATTGTAAAGGAAAGTAAAAAAATCGGCCAAGTGCGAGTCGGGCCTCGCTCTTTTAGGGTTCCGTTAAAAAAAATTAAATAAAAATATTTCCATGTACCCTTGGAAATATTTTAATTTAATTTATTTAATTTAATTTTTATTATTTATTGTTATAGCGGCAATAGAAATACATAATATGTGAAAATTTCATCTGTCTATCTATTACGGTTTACGAGATACAGCCCGCTGACAGACGGACGGACGGACGGACGGACAGCGTAGGCTTAGTAATAGGGTCCCGTTGGTACCCTTTGGGTACGGAACCCTAAAAATTATACGACGTAATTTTGTTAATGATTTTATTTTCTTTGCCGTAGATATAATCTTTCATTTTAATTTTCGTACTGTCCTATTTTGTTTCAAAAAACGTTTCGAACAAAAAACAGCACTCGAATTAAAATGAAATCATTACGATGCAGTTCCTTATATAGCTATTTTCCATACTTGTGTGCAGACTGCAAACTAAGATATGTGAGCTAACTAAATATGCGAAGCTAAGTTAGTTTGTGCATGCCAATGCGCAGCTACACGTGCTAAGCTAACCTCTATCGCTTACCTGGCCCTTCGCACTTCCTTCGCCAATGCTATGCCAGTGCTATCCAGTGTACATCATTTTAGTCGGTGTAGTACATGGCTTAGTTCTTGGTGTGCACGGGACATATTTCTAGAGTAGCTCAGCTTAGCTAGCTTAGTTTAGCTTTGGCATAGCTTAGTTTTCAATCAGCAACCCGCTTAAGTATGTGTTGTGTACGACCGCTTAGTTGTTACTTCTTCACGGGACATAAGTATTTCTGGTTTAGCTTAGCTTAACTAGTGAATCTGTGTCTTTAAGGTGGAAGACAATGGTCTGCCCGCGAAATTCAAATTTAATTTGGTTGTTTAGTACCATACGGTAGTAAATAGGTGCTAACGTCTAATTATTGTAAATAGAAACGGATTTACTTTTGCAAAAACAACGTGATACTTTTATTGATAATAATTTGCTAATTGAATAACATAATTAGTAATAGACAAAATAAGAATAGCTGACGCAAAACTGTATTTACTATATTAAAGACAGCGCCATCTATTAACAGTATAGTGAAGTTTTGTTAAAAAGATTGATGCCCATTAAAACTTAAATAATTTCGTTTCTTTATAATATGTATCTAATCTTAGTATTTGTTGTTCAAGTACAGAATATAACTCAAATTATGTGTAAGTTTCAATTTTAAAAATAAAGTGGTTTTAGAGATCTAGCCTCGAATAAAATCTCCACTTTGAAAGCCCCCCATTTCGTCAATTTTAGGAAAAAAAATGAAAAAAAAAATACTTTTGTACTTTGTTCCAAATTATCTTTAAAATGAGGTACTGCAACTCTATGAAATGCAAAAAAATTTATTTTACTTCGCATTCGCTTCTATGAGAGCCCCCCTGAAATAAAGATTTTTATAACTTTTTAAGCCATTTTCGGCTGGAGGCCATCGGTTTACATATCATATCTAAAATTGAAGTAATTACGTTCAGTAATTCAGAAGTTGTAAGGCTCTGACAGACGGACGGACGGACGGACGGACGGACAGCGGAGGCTTAGTAATAGGGTCCCGTTCTCTTTACGTCTCTTTACGTAGGTAGCTCCTAAATACAATCCTAAGTCCTAACATCCGTCCCAATGTCCTTTTAGGTGTCCCGTACAGGATAAAGAAGTTGACAGAAATCATCACCTAACTTATCATAGGTAGCCCGTAAAGGTTAGGCAACGTTAGTGAAAACATTGAATTAATAAGTACTACCGAGTGAAAACGGGTTACGGGCATCTGTACAAATCGTCATCTATCGACGCGAATAGAAAATATACAAAATGCAGTAAGTTAATAGTTTATTGAAGTTTGATATTTAACTAATTAAACAATAATTTTAATTGAATAATAAGTTATTATATTATGTAACTAAATAAAAATGGTCGACGCTAGTTCCATGGAATAGTTTATGACTGCGCCATCTATTAGCATTATTGTTAAGCTATGTTGATGCTATATGAATTACTGCTGCCCATTAAAAATTAAATAATCTCGTTTCTTTATAATATTTATATAATTTTAGTATTTGTTGTTCAAGTACAGGATATAAGTGAATTAAAAAAATAAAATCACTTTGAAAATACATAGCTGATTCTGCCAGAGAGCGTCTTCAAGCGAGCGTATAAAATCTCCACTTTGAAAGCCCCCCATTTCGTCAATTTTAAGGGAAAAATTAAAAAAATAATGTTTTTGTACTCGGTTTGAAATTATCTTTAAAATGGTATGTAACAATTTTATGTAACGCGATAATTTTTTTTTACTTCGCATTCACTTCTATGAGAGCCCCCCTGAAAAAAAGGTTTTTATAATTTTTTATGCAATATTCGGCTAAAGGCCATCAGTTTACATATTATATCTAAATTTGAAGTAACTACGTTCAGTAATTCAAAAGTTACAAGGCTCTGACAGACGGACGGACGGACGGACGGACGGACGGACAAGTGCAAATTCACTCTAGTAGACTCAGAGACCTCGCTTCGCTCGGTAAATTATTTTACTTTGACGCTAATGTCATCGAATGCGAATACGATCAATGGAATAACTTTTAGACAATTGGTACCCAGGTCAAATCCGTGAAAAGTACAAGACAATGCTGGAGCTTTACCGGCAGATGCACAACAAACACACCAACAAGTCGAGACTGATCCTGCCTAAGGTGCCGAAGCTGAGGCCGGTCCATTACTTCTGGAGGTAAGTAGACAAAACGCCTTGTATGGGCATACAAGACGACGACGTAGTTGTTATCTAACCTCAGCCGATGTAATCAGATTCCCTTTGCGTCATGCTCGTGAACGGGTACCACTGGCGGGAATGGGGCTACTTTATGTCTGCCCATCTTAAGATAGAAGTTAGTCGGTATGCGTTTTTGGAACTTCCCTCATTGTGGAAACACTGCATATATAGCATAGTATTTACTGTATTGTAAATTTGTTTTGAAAAGAGCAACCGCCGAGTTTCTTGCTGGTTCTTCTCGGCAGGAAGGGCATTCCGAACCAGTGGTAGATTCATCGACTATTCAAAAGCACTTATAAAAGTTTATTTGAATAAAAAATATTTCTATTCTATTCTATTTTATTCTTTGGGAGCGTAGGTTGGGATCCTACCGACTGCGCCACTTGTGATGTTAAGTAAAACTCCGATGGCGTTGAACTCAGAACTGATTTAATCCTTTGACAGCTTGCTTATAACTCTACCCTCCTTTACATTACACACTCCTTGCTGTTCTAAAGTATAGTCTTTGTTTTCTTTATTTATTTAGGGGCTTTTATACCTTGGTACCTCTTAACAATATAAGAAGACCGAAATTTAGTCAGAAGGTCTCCGTCCTCAGAAAAGGATTAAGTATAGGAAAAAATCATAGGCCATATCCACGTTGACCCAATGCAAATTGGCAGAATTCACACAAGTTATAATGGAAAACTCTCAGGCGTGCAGGTTTCCTTGCGATGTTTTCCTTCACCGTTGAAGCATGTGATATTTACTCCGGAAAGTCAGAGGTCGACGTGATACTTCGATAGGAGACCGCACAATCCTCACCACTAGGCTATCACTGTCCTTATGCAAGCAGAGATTATTTACGGTAACAAAATGATTTTTGTCGAAGGCTAAAAAGAGTTTTTGACGTGATAAGTGATAACATCTTATAAATGGATGAACACCGGCTGCGCGCACGAAAAAGTGTCACGTTCCGCCTGAGCGTGAAAGCGAGAGCGCGGAACAAGCGATAGAGAGGCACGATCGGCCCAAACGTTGGCTTGTAACCGCCCCCGCCCGGCGCCCGCCACGGCGCCAGTCATCGCGTGCGCGCTGTGGTTAGCGGATGTGTCGCGAGCTAGTTCTAGCAGCACAGTGTTCATCTTTTCGTTATCACGTAAACCTATCGTCCGTAAACCGACTTTACAGACAACACATTTTTTTTTTAACAAACGAGTACTGACTATGTCTCTCGCACATTTCCGATATTGACAGAGTGAGATGGGTCATTTCAGGGGTGGGGCCTGGGACTCTATATTGATTGTAGACCAATAGCAATGCAGTCAAACTTTTCAGTACTCTTTTGTTGAAAAAAAATACGTGTGGCACTCGGGAACTGCCGCGGTAAAGCTATTGCATAACATTTTCTAGTCGCACGCACACTAACACCGTGCCGAAGTCTGCCGAACTGAAACGACGTTAGACGATGCACGGCTTTCAACGCCGCACCGCTGTGCCGGTCGGAGTGGGGGGTGTTAGGTTTATTTTCGTTACGGAATTTCTTGATTCGGTCGCCGCGCTCAAAGCCCGCGATAAAAGCTATGCAATAGCTTAACATACTTTAGAAGATTATACACTCATGTGTATGTTCCTTTCCAGAATGGAATACATAAGCGCGTTAGAGATAGATATAGATAGACTGATCCATATCCTGGAGCAGCTGCCGCCGGAGTACCTCGAGGACCGCCGCACCACCCAGTCGCAAGCAACAGTCAAAACAACAAACAAGCTGAAACTACTCAGAACCGGGCCGACGAGCGAAGAGAGGCGTGCGTATTTTTAGGGTTCCGCAAAAAACGGAACCCTTGGCCGGCTTTTTTAAGAAAATCATGCCTCACGGAGCGCACTTTTCTAGAAGATAATTAATACTTATTCACTCTTGTCTTGAAGCCACTCAAGTTATTATCATCATCAGCAACCAATCACCAGCTAGCTCACTACTGAGAGCCGGTATCTCCGTTCTGAGAAGGGAGCAGACTTCATACATTTTTGTGAACATTATGGAGGTTAAATGTGCAGGTTTAATCAGGATGTTTTCCTTTACTGATATGCTTAATGTTTTTTATACCAGTAAAAAACATTATTTTACGGGTATAAAAAACATTATATAATATCACATATTAATTATATAGATTAGTTATCTACTACTACTGTACCAGTTATTGCAGTAGAATTTGTCTATGGCTGGCTGACTAAAATACTACTAAATGTAAAAGTTTGTGAGGATGTATGGATGGATGTTCAGATGGATGTTTATAACTCTTTCACGCCACAACGAATGAACCGATTTGGCTGAAATTTGGAATGGAGATAGCTCATACCCAGGATTAACATATAGGCTACTTTTTATCCCGGAAAATTACAGAGTTCCCGCGGGAATTAAGAAAACTTCTACGCGGATGAAGTCGCGGGCATCCTCTAGTTAATAATGTTATTTGTCCACAGAGGCGCTACTGAGTCGCAAGGAGCAAGAAGTCAAAAGGAGCTACAGAGAAGAGTTCCTCAGACAGAAGCTCGGCCTGTCAGCCAACACTAGCATGATCAACTACCCTCATCTGGACAATCAATAAAGAGTTATTTTTCATATACCTTCTTTAATTGTTCTTCTTTACCTTTCTTAGGAACATTATTCTTTAATACAGACAGGCTTAAAGGGCTAGAACCCAGGGCTGTTAAATTAAACTAGTTAATAAAAAAAAATCTATTTCCCCGACTATGGCAAGTAAAAGCAAGTGTTACGACTTTAACAGTCATACATACGTATATGAGTTGCAGCAGCATATGTATGTATGTTTGTATTTACGTATGTTCCACCATAGCTCCTGGACTACTGAGCCGATTTTGGTAAATTAGGTGTCAATCGATTCTTTATTGTGTTCCGGGTGACTGTACATTTTACATGTCGCACTTGCACGCCTAGATCAAAAGAGAGACAACTCAAAAAGGTCTCTGTTTCTAGACGAAAAAAAATCTTTCTGAATCTGTTGAAGTTATTATACTCAATATATTTATTATGTCTTAGACTAGTGGTTCGCCCCGAACTGAGACCTCGCGGTAACGGTTTCCCATAATTACTTATTCATTCAATAGATACATAACGATCAAAGTTGACATTATTATTATGCCCGTTTTCACCAACCATTACTAAATCATCACCTTTGTAGAAGTCTCTTTACGTAGGTAGCCCCTAAATACAATCCTAACATCCCAATGTCATTTTCACCTTTAGTTGTCCCGTAGAGGTTTGTAATAACAAAGTTGACAGAAAGTGTCAACTAACTTAACATATGTAGCCCGTAAAGGTTAGGGAACTGTTATAGTGTAATCCTCAAGGCCTCAATCAAACTTAGGTATAGTTTTTTGGAACATTCAAATTAAATTACTTGTACACAGCGTCAACTATCGACACGATCAGAAAACATGTAAAAACAAACTGCAACGTGAAGTTTTATTGATGTTTGATAAATGACTAAATAATAATTTTTAATTGAATATAATATGTTACATATAGCTGCATTTGCTATATGAGATGAGAGCGCCATCTATTGACATCATTGTGAAGTTCTGTTGTTGCTGCTCATTAAAAGTTAAATTATTTAGTTTCCTTATAACATTTATCTAATTTTAGTATTTGTTGTTCAAGTACATGATATTACGCTAAAATTATAAAACTTTCAAGCCCCAGCTTTCAATGGTTATTCCGTTGTGAGGTCAAATATAATCTCCACTTTGAAAGCCCCCCATTTCGTCAATTTTAGGAAAAAAATTAAAAAAAAAATACTTTTGTACTCTGTTCCAAATTATCTTTAAAATGACGTACAGTAACCCTATGAAAAGCAAAAAAATTTTTTTTTCTTCGCATTCGCTTCTATGAGAGCCCCCCTGAAATAAAGATTTTTATAACTTTTTAAGCCATTTTCGGCTGGAGGCCATCGGTTTACATATTATATCTAAAATTGAAGTAATTACGTTCAGTAAATCAGAAGTTATAAGGCTCTGACAGACGGACGGACGGACGGACGGACGGACGGACGGACGGACGGACGGACAAGTGCAAATTCACTCAAGTAGACTCAAAGACCTTCGCTTCGTTCGGTCGATAATGTTGTGAAATGTGACCTAAAATAAAATTGAGTTTAATAACTTTACAAACAAAAGATTCAGAAAGATTTCAAAGTCGTATCTGAAACACATTCCGAAGGAAAACGTCGCTTGTAAAGAAGCGCTGCTGTCGCTAACTTGTCAAATGCCGACGGCCGCCAGTTGATTGTCACTTGCGATGTTGTTAGTTGGAAAGCCGTCGCGTTTCGTATGTTTTAATTTTAATTATACTTAACTAAGAAATACTCAAAAACCATGTCGTATAATATGAACGAACATTGTTCCTACGGAAAAACCAAGTTCAAAACTTTAAACTGATCTCCTGTACAAGCAGCAGTAGCAATTTTGTAGAAGCAACTTTATTCTACGACAGTGAGGATATGATGAATGTTAAGTATATACCTACATCCAATTTTTTATGGTCGGGTTTTTAAACTTTTTCCTTGTGGTGTAGACATCCCCATTGTTAAAGTCTCCTTTTTAATTCCGTGGAATCTGCTCAGTTCGACTAGAATAAACTTGATGGAAAATATGAAGGAGACCATCGAACCATCACGCTTAGAAGCGCAATCGTCGACGCGGTGATAAACCATTTTTAGTAAGCCCTTAAAAGCCGACTACGCAGTATCGTCGCGTTAGTACGACGAGCTCGCAGAAAGTTATTCAAAAAATGGTTTATTGTGCTGTGAAAGGGTGTCATAATTCATCAAAATAAACATCAAAAACGTAATTAATTTTATCAGTACCACTACTAGAAAATAATTACAATGCAATTATTTTGTGTGTATATTTGCTCGCGACTTCGTCCGCTTGGATTAAGGTTTTTTCATTCGCGCGGAAATTTTCCGGGATGAAAAGTAGCCTATCTATGTGTTAATCCTGAGTATGAGCTATCTCCATTCTAAATTCCAGCCAAATCACTTCATTCGTTGTGGTGTATGAGAGTAACAATCATGGACAGATTATCCTCACAAACTTTCGCATTTATAATTAATATTAGTAGGATGTGCGAGTACCATGACATGGCGCTTACACGTCATTCATTGGTTGTTGTGTACGTTTGGAGCGGAACTTTGTTAGAAACTTCTGTTCTAAGCATTATAGTAAGAATTTCTGGGTGACCGAGCTTTGATCGGTTTTTTTTTTTGGTAAATCGTGTTTTTTAGAAATTATATATTTAGAAAAAAATAAATAATAATTAATAATAATAAAATTCATAGAGGAAAATATAATCGTCTAGACTCGAACCAAAAAAAGCTTCTGATCTGGTCGGGTCTGGTTTCGGGACCGCCCGATTTCTCTGAGCTATTGGAATTTTTTAAATGATGGCGAAATTTACCTTCGTATTCTAATGATATTGTAAGGGGTTTTTCATTGCCTGAAAACACGGATAAAACGACCTTTTCTAAAAATGAAACGTAGCTAGATCGATTTATCGCCCCCGAAACCCTCTGCATACTAAATTACATGAAAATCGTTGGAGCCGTTTCCGAGATTCAGATTATATATGTACTAGCTGACCCAGCGAACTACGTACCGCCAACATAAATATTTAGTGGTTGGTCACCCTTATCATTTAAAGGTATGAAAAATAGATGTTGGCCGATTCTCAGACCTACCCGATATGCACACAAAATTTCATAAAAATCGGTGCACCCGTTTCGGAGGAGTAAGATAACTAACATTGTGACACGAGAATTTTATATATTAGATATATATCCAAGAATTGCTCGTTTAAAGGTATTAGATAGATAGATTAGGGAACACTAAAACAACTTTTCTTTTAAATCTTCTAACTTTATTAACTTTATCGGTCATCGATTCTAGTCGAACCACTTGTAATCGATCTCCCACCCGTAGTCGATGGGCCACCATTTGTTGCCAGGCCTAGGGTTCTTTCTGTCCATCGCCGTGCCCATTTTCATATACATCTCCCTTTGCTTCTTCATCTGTTTCATTCTCTTCTTCTTCTCTATTTTTCTTATTTTCTCTAATTCTGCTATCTTCGCGATAATTGAGGCCTGTATTTAAAAAGACTGGTCTTATGGATGTGAAACATGGTCGTTGACTATAGGTCGACCGTTTAACTCGCGTATCGCCTGCGCGGTAAGAAGGGAGCGGAGGGAGGTGTTAGAGATGTTAAAACTTAAAAATAAATACTTAATTCTTTACCAACAATGTCTATCTCGAGATAAATCTTTGGATTATTGACTCCGTGTGTAGCGTTACCCGCCCCCGCTCCCTTCTTACCGCGCATGCGATACGCGAGTTAAACGGTCGACCTATAAGGGCCTCATATGAAGGCTCAGGGTCGCTCAGCGGGCGACATGCTAGGAGTGTCCCTGGGAGATCAAATCAAAAATAAAGAGATCCGTAGGAGAACCAATATTAACGACGTAGCTCAGCGACTCGCGAAGCTGAAGTGGAAATGGGCGGGCATATTATTTAGTTTTTTTCCACTGTTCGAAAAGTTTGGTCTTGGACGAGAAGAAATCTCGGAGCTTCCCGAACGCTGCCCAGCCGAGTATCAGAGTCTGGGTCATAGTCAGAGTATCGATTAATTTGTGAGTAACTCACGTCAAACTCGATACTCGGACTAATTTCTTAAACTGGACACTTTCAAGTAAAGATTTTTATATAAACCTGTGAAGGTGATACTGCCATTGGCGCAATTAGAATGCCATAAGCCTTCTTTGTCGTATTAGTTTACAAAATGCGTAAAACCTGATTAAATTTTAATTTCGCGGGGAGACCCGTTTAGTGCGCCTAAACATTGCATGTAAGAATAACGTTATTATAGTCTGTACTCTGTTCAGTGAGTGTTGAGTTTCGAGTCAAGAAATTGTCCAACACGTTTCCACATTTATTTTTATGCAAATTATCAAACTGTTTGCTTCATCGATGGTTCTTTCACAATATATTTTTCAATTTACCTATGTCAACTCTAGGTACCCCATTATTGGGGTATAAGGGTGGAACCACATTTGTGAGGATCGATTCGGATTTTGCCTATACAAAACTGTCATTTTCCATACATTCGTGTAGGTACGCATCGAAAAGCCGATTTGATCCACACGTTTCTATGGAATTGGACAGTTTTGTATGGGCGAAATCCGAAACGATCCTCACAAATGTGGTTCCACCTTAAATCAGTACCACTACCAGAAAATAGTTACATGGCATTCACACATTCATTGGTTGTTTTGAGCCTACGTTTGGAGTGGAACTTTGTTAGAAACTTCTGTTCTAAGCGTTAAAGGGGGGGGGGGGGGGGGGTGATTCATCTTGAGTTAGGTACTTGTACGCTATATCAAAAAATAGTAATAAATCATAGAAATTGAATATAATATGATTTTTTGCAGTTTTACAGTGAATAAGAGGTACAAATATAAAATTGATAATTTGAGTACATTTGTAGCATAGCAACACTCGGAGTGCATCCATCTGCTTTTGTAGCCTGTTTGTGATGACGTTACGTCATCTTAATGTCATTTCAATTGTCAAACGTCAATTGCTGGTATGTCAAATGTCAATTGCTGTCAATTGTGGTTATTTTTATGTCAAATGTAATACGTGTAAAAACGTGTAAAAACGTAGTGGTTATATTCTCTTGGAGTACGTGTCATCGTCAAAAATAACGCCATGTTTTGCGCTTTTATTTTGCAAAATAATTTCGCACTGTAGATCGAAAAAAGGGGTTTTAATGAGAAATAAAGAAAAAATCACTATTTCATGACCCCAAACATTTTGAAAGACTGTACAAAGACCTGGCCCAGGCTCCATATGTATTTGAACCTTTCAATGAAGAAACTATTCTGTTCTATTCTAATAGAAAAAAGCCCATACTGCGGCAGCTGCAGAGGCCTCGTGGTCGCCAGGCCTGTTCTGGTCTGCCTTTATGTAGCTATACTTCAGCCCGATCTCGTTGAGCATGTTCACCAGGTGGAACACCTCCAGGAACAGCCTCTGGATCAACTCCAGGTGCTTGATCATCTCGAACACGGTGTCTGCCTTGAACTTCTCTCCTCTTTGCGCGAGGCCGACCATTTTTCTGTAGCTGGAGTTATGATGGAGGACATTTTAAATCTAAACTATTTAAACCGAAGGAGCTGTATCAAATCCATACAAAAAACAAACAGGCCCGGCGTAAAACTAATATTAGTATCTTAATTAATTTTAAGTATAAATAATATATTTTTGCTAAAAAAGAATAAACGCTCAATTCGATGGCTATAATATTATATAAGTATAATATATAGAGCAGTGATAGCCTAGTGGAGTACATGGAGCGTTGTGGAGCAATAAGCAGTTAAGCAGTGATAGCGTGATAGGTTAGGACTGTGGTCTCCTATTAGGGGGTCGCAGGTTCGAACCCGGGTACGCACCTCTGACTTTTCGGAGTCAAGTGCGTTTAAGCAATATCACTTGCTTCAACGGTGAAGGAAAACATCGTGAGGAAACCTGCACACCTGAGAGTTCTTCTTAATGTTCTTGAAGGTGTGTGAAGTCCGCCAATTCGCATTGGGCCAGCTTGGTGGACTATGGCCCATAACCCTTCTCTGAGAGGAGACCTGCGCTTAGTAGTGAGCCGTTGATGGGTTGACGGTAGTAAATATCATTCGTCTATGATGGGTTGCTAATGATGATGAATATATAAGTGGTATTTTTTCCTTGTGAAGTTTTGCAGGACAAAACAAAAACTAATTATTTTTTTACAATAAATCGTAATTAATAACTGGGCCAAGCAACGCATTATTAGGCCTATTCCTAGGATTTTTTACGGGGTTATTAGAAAAGAATATTGTTGTTTAGAAATGTCGCTAGACTTTCGTGCCGCTACCTAGGTACATAAACATAAAACAGGCACTGATTCCATATATGCGATGCGACGTCACCTCTGTTTTTTCTTCAAAGTACATGGTAGTTTGAAGATAGATGTGACATATCGCTCTGATTGGTGTCCAATCCAATATGGCGGATTGCTGTATTTTATAGTTATAATAATGTTATCAAAATTAATATCAATCTCGCTCAAAATAATAGAAGCTTTATTTATTTTCTTGCTTAGTTAAAAATTAGAAGTTAGGTTTCCCCAACAAACTTCGTTCTTCGTAAATAATTAGTTCCGTTATAAACTGCCAGTACACTGCCGCAGTACCCTAGAGAAAAATATGGCGTCATAATTCGCCGCTATTTTTTACTGTGAGTACTGGCGCTTTCGAGGTACCTAAGGTTCTCTCAGTACTTTGATCACGTACCTAATCAAAAAATATAACAGCGCCTAGGGATTTGAAAACATGGGAATGACAGTATACTGGGCTGCGTCATGTTTTAAACAGTATAGGTAACCAGTATAGCAAACAAAAAAGGAATGGCCTTCACAGTATACTGGTTTGACGTAACACGTTACAGTGGTCCAGTGTGGGTATATATCGGAATCACGGAACACACCCATTGATTCTTGATTAATTCTTAATAAATATAGATGTCAGTGTCTGTACCCAAGCGTCGGTTACCGTTCGAGTATCTCGGACATGACGTAGCCCATCTCGAAGGGATGCGAGTCCTCGTGAGTGGCGCGGATGTCGGCGACGCTCCTATCGTGCACCTGCGCCTCGCCGCGCTCGTTGTACGAGCGGATGAGGTCAGTGTCTGGACCCAAGCGTCGGTTACCGTTCGAGTATCTCGGACATGACGTAGCCCATCTCGAAGGGATGCGAGTCCTCGTGAGTGGCGCGGATGTCGGCGACGCTCCTGTCGTGCACCTGCGCCTCGCCGCGCTCGTTGTACGAGCGGATGAGGTCAGTGTCTGTACCCAAGCGTCGGTTACCGTTCGAGTATCTCGGACATGACGTAGCCCATCTCGAAGGGATGCGAGTCCTCATGAGTGGCGCGGATGTCGGCGACGCTCCTGTCGTGCACCTGCTCCTCGCCGCGCTCGTTGTACGAGCGGATGAGGTCAGTGTCTGTACTCAAGCGTCGGTTACCGTTCGAGTATCTCGGACATGACGTAGCCCATCTCGAAGGGATGCGAGTCCTCGTGAGTGGCGCGGATGTCGGCGACGCTCCTGTCGTGCACCTGCGCCTCGCCGCGCTCGTTGTACGAGCGGATGAGGTCAGTGTCTGTACCCAAGCGTCGGTTACCGTTCGAGTATCTCGGACATGACGTAGCCCATCTCGAAGGGATGCGAGTCCTCGTGAGTGGCGCGGATGTCGGCGACGCTCCTGTCGTGCACCTGCTCCTCGCCGCGCTCGTTGTACGAGCGGATGAGGGCCAGTATCCGCTCCGGCAGGTGCCACGCCTTTGTCCGGTCGTAGTCGCCTACCGCGGTCTGTGACAAGCCTAATCAAAACGCGTTTTTATACTTATAGTCCAGTCATTTAAGCTTAAATTAGGTAAGAATCTCGGAATTCGAGATACCCAGCTGTAAGTTTGTAAATACTTGTATATTGACACCCTAAAAGTTGTCTCAAAACCTACATATGGTAGGGTGTACGCAACTATTAAATTTCAAGGTCAAAGGTTACAAAAATCGGTTTTTTGCGCTTTTTTTGTAAATATCTCATTTCCTATGGGTTTTTTGCTATTTGTATTTATTATCAATATTGTAGAATACAAAATTCTCTACAAATTTTGTTTCAAAAAGTTTTTTATACGGTGAACCGTTTTCGAGATAGAGGGCGGAGAGCGCGCGGTTACAGCATCACTTCAGGTCAACTGGTGCCTCCGGTCGAAAACGCGCCATATACAGTGTGTCCGGACATGAACTAGCGATATTTTAAACACTTATATAACAACTATTTTTAAGTACAAATACACCCTAAACTTGGGCCCAATCCACTTTCCCCCTATGTGGCAGCCATATTCTCTAAACGTGTACAAAGTTCTCAAAGTTTTGGTCTTACTGGGATAAAAGTGGGCTTATTCGAAGAGCAAAAATACTGTCCTACCGTCTACATTATTCAAAAAAAAAATTCAAAATTATTTATTTCATGTAGGCCAACCTGTGGCTCTTATGACACGTCAAGATTCTACCACCGGTTCGGAAAGCGGATTCTGCTGAGAAGAGCCGGCAAGAAACTCAGCAGTTGCTCTTTTCAAAATAATCATTTTACAATATTAATAAGTAGCTATTACATTGTAATAAGTTTTTATACTACAAAACAAATATGTTTACATTTCCATAACCTTTGAAAAAAATATCGAAAAAATAATCGTAAAATCATGCAAATCAACAAATTATTGTAAATAACTGCAAAAACACCCCCGACAACCCTTTTTATTTTTTTACTAGATCAAGAGATTTTGAGCTAAGCTATAATACAACATTTAATTTAAGACTTTCAGAGTTATTGTTGTTTGACCATAGCGCATACGCATGATATTACGATTATTTTTTTCGGGTTTCATATTTTTTTTTAAAGGTTATGGAAATGTAAACATATTTGTTTTGTAATGTAAACGGTAGGACAGTATTTTTGCCCTTCGAATAAGTCCATTTTTATCTCAGTAAGACCAAAACTTTGAGAGACATGATTCTTTTTGTACACGTTTAGAGAATATTTCAGTACAAAAACAAAATGGCTGCCACATAGGGGGGAAGTGGATTGGGCCCAAGTTTAGGGTGTATTTGTACTTAAAAATAGTTGTTATATAAGTGTTTAAAATATCGTTAGTTCATGTCCGGACACACTGTATATATGGCGCTTTTTCGACCGGCGCGGAGGCACCAGTTGACCTGGAAGTGATGCTGTAACCGCGCGCTCTCCGCCCTCTATCTCGAAAACGGTTCACCGTATAAAAAACTTTTTGAAACAAAATTTGTAGAGAATTTTGTATTCTACAATATTGATAATAAATACAAACAGCAAAAACCCATAGGAAATGAGATATTTACAAAAAAAGCGCAAAAAACCGATTATTGTGACCTTTGACCTTGAAATTTAATAGTTGCGTACACCCTTTTAGCGTGTCAATATACAAGTATTTACAAACTTACAGCTGGCTATCTCGAATTCCGAAGTGAACTTACCATAATGACTGGACTATTATTATCTATAATAAAAAAATATTTTAAAAAAACCGACTTCAAACGCCCGCGCCACTACAAAGTATATAATTTATTGTTGATTTTTTTAAAAACCGCTCGATCGATTTCGATAAAATTTAAATGGGACCACCTGGGAAGTATAATCTATGAAAAAAAAAAGAATTTTTCAAATCGGTTCAGGCGTCTTCGAGTAATCGGTGAACATACTTACATAAAAAAGATTCCCAGGAATTGAGAACCTCCTTTTTTCGAAGTTAGTTCTAAGACCTGCGCTCAGTAGTGAGCCGTTGACGGGTTGCTAATGGTGATGATGATGAATTCTAAAGGTGCGATATACCAACCTAGATATAAGAGCAGTGATAGCCTAGTGGTTAGTACTGCCACACGAGTAAACATTCCGAACAGAGAGGAAGCTTCCTAACAAGGTCGAAGAAGTATACATATTCTGCTAGGGTTGTCACCTGATGCATGTCAACAATTAAAGGAAAAAATAAAAATATTATATCGTTTGTATAATTATAATTATGTCTAATTTCAGTTATATCCTGACCTTGAACATCAAATACTTAAATTAGACAAATATTATAAAGAAACGATTTTTTTAATGAACATCAGTATTTTTAACATAAATTTACAATAATATTAATAGATGGTACGATTGGCACCGTTATTTACTATCGACTATTATTATTATTACAAGCTTGCAATGTACATGTATGTTTAGTACAAATCTTGCAAGATGAGATAGAACCACTTTTCCGATTGAGCTGAAATTTTGCGTGTATGTGTAAATCGGATGACACTGCAATATTATTGGGACATGGAGCTGATCTGATGATTGAGCTGGAAGATGGCTATAGGAACTCTAGTAGGTGATACCGATATCATCGCTCGGCTTCATACCTGTCTAACACGTCTTCTCACTTGACTATCAATGTTATTACCTAGTTTTGTTTGGCTGTTCGCGCTTATATATCATTCCGTTTATGGAATCGTCTAGAACATGTCATCGAATTCATGGCTATTCACCACCAGTTGGAGACACCGTTTTGTTTCTAGTACATTCGATGCAATGGTTAGTAATAGGTCTCGAATATTCTATGAGTAATATTAGAGGAATTGCGGACATCCGCTGCTAGAGGTCGCTCCTAGGTATTAATGTAGCTACTACCCGTCTGATGGCGTTAGTTGCAAGCGTTGCAAGCTAGTTATGGAAGGCTGGCTCGTTGCCCACGTTTGATTAGATAGTTAGAATAGAATAGAATAGAATAGAATAGAAATGTTTTTTATTCAAATAAACTTTTTTACAAGTCGATGAGTCTACCACTGGTTCGGAATGCCGTTCCTGCCGAGAAGAACCAGCAAGAAACTCGGAAGTTGCTCTTTTCAAAATAAGTTTACATTCAATAGAATAGTTAAACAGTTCAATTACCACCTGCTGTCTCATGAATCGCTGGAAAGAATTATGTCCACGCTTTTTTATCATCTAAATAGTCTTCAATTGCATAATATGCTTTTTTCATGAGATTAGTTTTTACTGATTTCTTAAACTTGTGTAAAGGCAAGTCTAAGATCGACTGTGGAATTTTATTATAAAACGTTACGCCCATTCCCACAAATGTCTTTCGGACCCTCTTGAGGCGACATCGAGGAATCACGAGCCTGTTTGGATTTCTAACTTGCCTATCGTGTAAATCACCCTTTTTTTTGTAATTCACGATGTTTTGTCTGACAAATATTATATTGTTGTAAATATATTGTGAAGCTACTGTAAGAATGCCTATTTCTTTAAATTTTTCTCGAAGGGAATCCCGCGGTTTTAAATTATATATTGCGCGAATTGCCCTCTTCTGCAATACAAAAATTTTTCCAATATCGGCTGCTTTACCCCATAATAAGATTCCGTATGACATAATACTATGGAAATATGCAAAATAAACAATTTTTGCAGTTTCTATGTCAGTTAACTGTCGAATCTTCCTAACAGCGTAAGCAGCAGAGCTAAGCTTGCCAGCAAGTGTTGCTATATGGGTGCCCCATTGCAGTTTTGAGTCCAGGGTTAATCCCAAAAACACTGTGGAGTCCTCACTTTTCAAGGGTTCATTACTTATCTTTAAATTTTTACTGACAGTTCTGGTGTTGGGCAATAAAAACTCAACACACTTGGTTTTTTTAGCATTTAAAAGTAGATTATTTGCCGTAAACCATTCAGAAACTTGAGATAATGCAATATTTACATCGTCAAAATTGTCTTTCGTCCTATCGACTTTAAAAATCAAAGATGTATCATCAGCAAATAGTACAATATCGCAAGTATTTTGGACAAAATGTGGTAAATCATTTATGTAAATCAAAAACATGAATGGACCTAGAATAGAACCCTGAGGTACACCCATTACCGAGGCTGATCCGGATGATTTCACATCATTGACACATACTCTTTGAAAACGATCACTAAGATAAGACGCAATGAGGCTAAGCGCAAAATCTTTAATACCATAGTGGCTCAGTTTAAGCAAAAGGGTCTCGTGATCAACGCAGTCGAAAGCTTTTGATAAATCACAGAAAATACCAATGGCATTCTGTGAGTTATTCCATGCATCGAATATGTGTTGCAACAGCGTTGCGGCTGCATCGGTTGTTGATCGACCCTTAGTAAAACCGTACTGCTCAGGGTGAAGAAGTTTATTTAAATGAAAGTGTAGAAGCAGTTGGTTGAGCATTATTTTTTCAAATATCTTGCTGAGAGTTGGCAAAATTGAAATTGGTCTGTAGTTATTCGGGTCACATTTGCTTCCCGATTTAAAAAGAGGTATTAATTTACTACATTTCATCAGGTCTGGAAAACATCCAGAATCTACAGACTTATTAAAAATTAAAGCAAGATAGGGCGCAATAATATCAATGATATTGTGAATTATTTTAACTGATATTCCCCATAGATCTCCTGTTTTTTTTATTTTGCAATGATTTGAATGTTTTGATAATATCATATGGGGTAACGTGTTTAAACCTAAATAATTTATTGCACTCAGAGACATTGCTTCTTAGAAGATTATAGGCTTCTGTTGGCGAGGAATTTAGAGAACTGGTCGTGGTTACTGGTATATTTTTGAAAAAGTTCTCAAATGTATTTGCAATTTCTATATCAGAGTCAATTATCCGGTTGTTAATTTTAAGCTCCAGTTTATTATAATGTACCTTATTCTTACCCATTTCATCACCAATGATGTCCCATACTGCTTTTATTTTATTATCCGAATTGACAATTTTTTGTTTTATGTGAAGTGACTTTGCTTGTATGCACACGTTTCTAAACAATTTGGAATAATTTCTTACATATTCTATAAACGCGGGGGCATAATTTTATTGTTTTTCTGCATACAAGTCAAACAGCCTATTTCTACTTTTATAGATGCCAATAGTTGCCCAGTCACTAAATTTAAGATTTTTAAATAATCTTTTTTCTATTACCTTAAAGACAGAGTTAAATTGAGAGTTTAATAGATCAAAAAACCCTCTATAAATTTCATCCGGACCACCCTGTGCAACATCAAGCGTCGGCATTGCAGCTGCGATATTTTGTTTAAATTGCCTTACTTTATTGGTGGTAACTGGCCTATATTTTACTACTTTTGTCACATTCTGCTCACTGCTCGGAATAGATATCATTTGTCCGCAATGGTCAGATCTTAAACAAGTGATAATCGATTTTTTGATAATTTTACAATCAGAGAAAATGTTATCAATACAAGTTGCCGAATGCGCTGTTATTCTTGTAGCTTCAACAAAAATATTTTCCAGGTTGAAACTTTTAAATAAGTTTAGTAATCTTCCTGTGATAGACGTGTGATGCAAAATATCTATATTAAAATCTCCACAAGTTACTATTTTCTTTGATGACCTACATAGCCGCCCTAAGGCGTCCTCCATGACCTCCTCAAAATGAACAAAATCGCCCGAGGGGGGTCGGTACACGCAGACTATAATATATCGGTCCAGCTCGACACAAGACAGCTCAATAATGCGTTCCATAGAAAGACTAACAATGTCTTTTCGCTCTTTGCAATTAATGTTATTGCGCGTTATTATTAAAGAACCCCCGCGTATAGCAGTCCTTCTGGAGAACTCACTTGACAATAAATAATTATCAAAATGTATAATTAACTGATGAGAATTGAGCCAATGCTCGGTGAGGCATAAGATGTCAATATCGAATTCTTTAATAATTAGCTCAATCTCGTGTTCTTTGCCAGATAAGCCCTGTATATTTTGGTGTACAAGATTAATCTTATATTGCTCATCTGTTGTCTTATTGGTTAGTTTAAAACAATATTAGAATTATTCCTATTGGAGTCTAATGGCGAAAAACTTGGATTAGTACTACTACTAATTATGTCTATATTTTACATTATTATGTCTATTAGTACAACATGTACTTTTGTCAACTAAAATTGAATCATTAGATTTTATTGTCAAAATACTTGAATTAGTAATATTACTAAGTCAATATTATTTGTACAACATGTACCATCGCCATTCAAGCTAAAAATAGCTGAATCTTGTATATTGTAAGCTACTAATGTAGCTATTTGTTTCCTATGCGATAGACGATGTTAGACGATATAACTGCAGATGTCACTGCTGACCATGTTTTAAAGTAGTTTCCTGCTATTACTATAGATGTCGTTGGAGATTAGTTAATCTGAATGAAAGATTTTTCAGGAAATCGTTACATATGTACAGGTACGATAGGTATCTACGCATAAAAAAGGTACTTACTTCTCTTTATCTCTCGGGTATGAAAAAAGGAAATATCATTTTGTCTTTGGGTTTTGTTAAGCAAACTGTGCAAGTATTCGGCATTTTTACACTATTTATACAAATAAATCTAAATCACTCACTCAATCACAAAATTGTTCCTCTATTTATTTTCACTAAACGCACGACTGTCAGCCCTTACGTTCATACTCGGCTTGGAACAGGTTTGACCCGGGACGCATGTCGGTGAATGTGTCGGTGAGAGCTCACGCACACAGTGTTGCGCTATGTATGGGTGAGCCCGCCGCGAGCCGTTTGTGTAACTTCCACTCTGTTACTTTACTCGAGTGGTACTTCGGAGTGCGGTCTCCTATTCAGGGGGTCGTAGGTTCGATTCCGGGCGCGTACCTCTGGCTTTTCTAAGTTATGTGCGTTTAAGAAATTAAGTATCACAAGCTTCAACGGTGGAGGAAAACATCATGAGGAAACCTGCGCGCCTGAGAGTTCTTTCATAATGTTCATAAAGGTATGTGAAGTCTGTTAATGTGCATTGGGCCAGCGTGGTGCACTACGGCCTATATAACTTCTCTGAGAGGTTGTTGATAAGTTGCTGATAATGATCCGATTTGTTAGAGAACGTATACTGGCCATAGTTAACCACGCTGGCCCAATGCGAATTGGCAGACCACACATATTTGAGAACATTATGGAGAACTCTTAGGCGTGCAGGTTTCTACACGATGTTTTCCTTTACGTTGAAGCATGTGATATTTAATTGATTTTACGCACAACTCCGAAGTCTGAGGTGCGTGCCCGGGATCGAACCTGCGACCCACCGAATAGGAGACCGCAGTCCGAACCACGATCACCACAGGCTAGCATTGCTCTCATACCCAGGTATATCTACTAATATTTAATTTTCATATTATAAGTACACCCTAACGAAAGCTGAAATGACATTAGGTACTCTGAGTCGATTTAGCGTTGGCATTTTTCATCGGCCTTTTCGTGATATTGACAATATCTATTTATTTTTTCATTTTTTTACTAAATAAATAATTCTACTATACTATTAAACATGACATATTTTCTTGAGCTCTTTCTTAAGATAAGCAGGTAGGTACTTACACAAAATGACGAATATACTTTCTTCCCACATAGGTATTTATTTCTCCAGCAGAACTATAAAAAGTTTAATAAACACTGATAAACTAAAATTACCTCTTGTTAATACCTACCTACCTACGTACCTACACGGAATTAATGATGCATAATGATTGAAAATAATAGGAACTATTTAATCACCTATTAATAATTAGTAGGTATTTAGTTATTTTACACGCCTGCCTACTGATTAGTTTTGTGTAGGTCCTAATATCTAGCGAAAAATCCTTGGCATGACGACAATGTATTTCATAAATTGAATGATTAAATCCAATGTCATCATCATCATCGGCAACATTACTGTAGTTACATCATTCGTCTATGTCGGCAACACATCAACGGCTCACTTCTGAGCGCAGTCCACTCAGATAAAGGCCATAGTACACCACGCTGGCCCAATAAAATAGGTATTTTTTTCGAGATTAAACAGTGTTGCAGCAATCAAGCAATTTAGAAATTACAAATTACCAAATTGTCCCTGCCGGGAATCGAACCCGAGAACCCCACTTACGTATCGCTCACCACATCGCTCACCATTACACGAATAGTCGTCAAAAACATATAATTATCACGACTGACGCATTCACATGAGAAAACGCCTGTTTTAGAAATTCTATCCTATCCTAATCTTATAAATGCAAAAGTTTGTGAGGATGAATGTATGTATGTATGGATGGATGGATGTTCGTTATGCAAGGCTTTCACGCCATAACGAATGAACCGATTGGGCTGAAAGGAGGTTGGCGAATTTTGACCCTGCATTTTTTAAAACCGTTCAGATTCAGAAAACATTTAATTTTAATTAATATTTTTCAGAGTATTTTTCTGTGTAAACCCCATATGTTTAGAAGATGGGGATCAAAAATATAATTATTCACAAGTACACATTATAAATAACCGTTACATGACAATACAAGTGAATATCTTTTTTCTCCCCACTTTATTTGATAGACTTTGATTAATTTTTTGTTAGTCCAGTTTACTAGAACAAGTATGAAAAGTTTGATTCATGAACGTGGGGTTTCCGTGTTCAGTCCAGTTCGTCTGGGTCAGAAACTCTATGGAATTAGCCAATCTCCTTTGGAATAGTGATAAACTGATAACTCATAGCCAGGATCAACACATAGGCTACATTTTATCCCGGAAAATTAAGGATTTCCCGCGGGAATTCACCTTATCCACGCGGACGAAGTCGCGGGCATCATCTAGTAGCTCATATTATATAAATGAAACAAAATAACTATTTTGTAAGTACATATTTTATTTTTATTCTTCTATTAAATTATTATTATTCTGTGACAGTTACTGAGAAATTCAATCGAAACATTTCTAGTCGTTTAAACTACGCAATATTTTTTTTTACAATTACATAATAACGTTATGCTCTCGAGAGTTAAAATCGTTTGATACATCAATTTGATATATCAATTACAATATTAAGGCCCGATTGTATAGAAATTGACAACTATGATGACAAATTACAACAATACAGGGGCAAAATGATTTAGACAATTTTGATTTCGATTTACATACCTAAACATTTTAACTATAATTATAATTAATAGATCCTCAGCATGTTCGCTTACTTTGAGAATAGATAAAGTATAGATAATAGATTGCTAACGCCATACATTAGAACAAAGCTCGATAACGTTAAATTGTCTTTCAAACACGCCATCTATCGGAGTTCAATACAACTACGAGAGACTTGAAACATCATAAACTTTGTGGTCCGGGAGCCGGTAACATTGAAAGCCTGTACATAGCGTAATCGACGTATTCGAATTGATTGCTCAAAATTATACGTATACAATAGGCTCGGTATGCGATAATTTGAAAAGCCGAAACAATGTTCAATAAAATATATGTTTTACAAAATCGCAAAAACTTTTCATTTTTTAGTGCTATAGAAAATTTCTTACCCTTTTAGGAAAAAATTACGCAAACCCTTAGAATAAATCTAAACGTAAATCACTTTTTTGACAGAAAATTTCAAATTAACACATACCGCGCTTATTTTGCATAAACGTATATACTTAACCAATTTTTAACTACTTATGTAACCAATTCACATGAAAAATTTTCGATTCCGCATGACAGGACTTACAGTCTTACTAGCTTCGGATTTATGTATAATTTTCTGAAAAAACTGTAGTTTGATTGAAGCTAATAAATAAATATGAAAAATATCAAAAGCCAGCTCAAAAAATACATTTCTTCGATTTCAACAGTAAATTGATTTATACAGAGTTAGCAATCTATTTCTTCTTACTAATTTCTGGTTTTGAGTATATAGCTAAAATTTCTTCTTTTTCTTTCTTAAAATATTTCTGGTTACCTACATTTAACAAAAAAAAATATTTATAGTTGTCAATTTGTATAAAGGTCGGGGAAATACATACAATATTGAAGTTACACATCGGCACATATAGCTTTGACTCGTGTGTGCACACGATATCCGAGTTCTGAGTGTGGTTCTAGCATTATTCAAGTCAAGGGCCTATATAATTATCTTAAAATGTAAACAAATCGCAGAAACGCGTAAGCGACTAACGTACCCGGGCGCTTACGACGTTCTCAAGTTTTCACTTGCAGCACGGTTTCATTGTCAGTGCGGTAAGAACGTCCTAAGCGCCGTGCTTAGCGCGTCGCTTACGCATTTACGTGAGATGCACTTGTTTACGACAGCATCAAGACTGTATCGTGGTCATTTTACTGTTATGGATACGGAAGGGATAAGATGTTGGCAGTCCATGTATGTATGTAACGATTTACGAATGTTCCCCCATATCGAATAAACTACTGAGCCGATTTTGATAAACGAGGTGTCAATCGATTCGTTCTTATGGTCTGGGTGACATAGGCTACATTCTATATGAAAAAAAAAATCATTATGACGGATGTTACATCAAATTTCCCATAGTCGGGTTACAGATTTTAAACCTTTATTCTTGTTCGCTACTGAATCGATACAAAGAACTCGCATGAGCGACCTGCCACCATTATAAAGATATAGGTCGCGGCACGAAAGTCTAGCGCTGAACAAAACAGCTGCGCATGGGGTACTGTCGCGCAACCAATGACGACGGCCGGAATGCGACTGGAGAGCCAATCAGCGCCATGATACCTTATTTTCGACTTCTGCGCAATAACGGTCACCGCTAGACATTCGTGCCGCTATCTATACCTTGGTGCACGAGTGATTCACGTGACACTGTAAGGCTTTGTTCACACCAAACGGATAGTCCAACCGCCGAGTGTGTGCAGGCGCACTGAGCCCCAGTGGGTCAGACTGCATTTTTCATTCACACTATGCTGACAATACGCCGTATCTCCATAGGCATCCAGCGTCTGCGGTGCGTAGTGGAGTAGTACAGTAATAGGTCGCAGAGAGTCAGCGACTACGTAATAGCGTATTGTCGGTTTGGTGTGAACCGAAAAGTTGAATATGTATGGAAATGCCGTAAACTGCATAACACTCGCTCACAGTCGGCGGTTGACAATACTTTAGGTGTGAACATAACCACCACGCTGGCCCAGTTCCCATTGGTGAACAGCTTCACACACCTTCGATAACATTATGGAGAACTCTCAGATGTGCAGGTTCCCTCACGATGTTTTCCTTCACCGTTGAAGCAAGTATAGTAAGATATTTAATTGCTTAAACGCACTTGACTCCGAAGAGACAGAGGTGCGTACCCGGAATCGAACCTACGACCCCCGAATAGGAGACCACAGTCCTAGCCACTAGGCTATCACTGCTTCAACAACATATACTTATGCAGTAAAATGTAAATAATAAGTTTTCACTGTGGTTACATAAAAAACTGGCGCAAACCTGTACTAAAATATACCGTATGCACACACGAGTAAATATGACAATATAATATAGACACTGCAGGTAAAGAACGCACAAGCTTTTTAGAGTGACCACAACGAAAGTTGACATAAAAAGTCTTAACACATGGACCAACCTTGGTTCGTTCATAATATCTAAATATGCAATGAATGTTTTTTTTTTAAATACATATGAACGATCGAAGCGCCCTGAGTGTGTTCACCTTACACCACGGCCATGGCTCAACTGCCTGTCTGCGCCAAAATTTCGATTCTCGCCGGCCTCGCAATTTATTGATAATTTACTCTTACACTTCATACTTTTTAGTCTTTCCATAATAAAAGGATAATAAAGGTAATTTTAGTTAGCATTATGAACTATCTCGGCTTTTGTTGCCATAATGGAGTAGTTTAATTAATCCTAAAACAACATCTCTTAATTCACATGGAGAAAAAAGATATGTTCGTTAGAAGAACATGATTAACTAATTAATTTTAGTGTAAGCTATTAATCTAGTGGCCGAATATTTTTTTTCTCCAAGTAAATTCAAACATGCTGTCTTAGGATTCATTCAACTACTCTATAAGGCCCGCTTGCAGAGACGCCGAGTTAGTTAACCCAGGAATAAATCTGTAATTTTGACAGAAGCTGTATACGCAATCTGTCAATAACTCAGAGTTAGCTGCTAACTCTGGGTTAAGATATTTCTGCAAGCGCGCCTAAGAGCAACAGATACCGACAAATAGTTCAACAATAATAAAATTAACTTTGTGTCTGGGTCCACTCTTACCTGTCCTCCTTATATACAATTTTTTTCCAGATTATTCTAAAAGCGCAGAAGACTGTCAACTTTCCCAAAAAAAAAGCCCTTGCGTTCCCAACCGCTCACAAAATCATAATTATTATTATTATTATAATTATATTGTATAATAATATAATAATAATGTAATATAAAGCCGCTAATAAAAGATAGCGACAGTCATCATCCCACTAGTAAATTCGCAAAAGCATTTTTTGCGTCTCGCAGACGATTTACGATATCAAATCAGTCCATATATTATATTTATGTATATCTAAATCTATAAAACACACCCCTTCCTCGGAAAAAAAATCATTGGAAACCCGTCAATGGCTCATTACTCACGGGTCTCCTTTCAGAGAAAGGGTTAAAAAAACTTAGTTGTCTGTAAAGTCGTTTTACGGACGATAGTTTTACGTGATAACGTCAAGAAACAGAACTAGCTCGCGACGCATCTGCTAACCACAGCGCGCACGCGATGACTGGCGGGCAGCGACGGGCGCTCTCCACAAGCCAACTATCTCTATCCATCTCTATCGCCTGTTCCGCGCTCTCGCTCGCACGGTCAGGCTCAGGCGGAACGTGACACTTTTTCGTGCGTGCAGCCGTATCTCATCGATTTATAAGACGTCACGTTATCACGTCAAAATATTCCCTGAGTATTCTAGGATTTTTCTAAACTATTCCAATATACAAAGGAGTGGTAAAAATCTTTATGAAGTTTACCCTACCGTCAAAAACGTGCTGCCAAGCGATTCAGAGTTCCGGCACTATATGGCGTGCAGAAACCGATTAGAGTTTACCAAAAAAAACTGTCCCCCAAGTTATGGTTTATTTTACTTTGACGCTAATGCCATTAAATGAATACGATTTTGATCGGCAACTTTTAGACATTCGGGGGGGCTGAACAATAAAAATATACGATATTTCGTCGATTTCAATATAAAATATAACTTGCCATCCGAGTAACGCCATCTAGGATCATTCTTGGCGTAATTCGATTTATACAAAGTTAGGATTCTATTTCTTTTTATTACAAATCTCTGGATTATGCTTATGCTTATCACTGGCAAGATCAGGATTAGAAGATTAATGGAAGTTGAGGAAACGTTGGTCTGTGGTGCGATTCTCTAAAAATTATTGAATCAGTGCCACGATTGCAATCGCCTCTGATTGGCCGATTCTCGCCCGCTATTGGCTAAAATGCATTGTCGCAGAAGGAACGCGATAAATTCAACCAATCACCGCAATTGAGACTGTAGAAATGATTGATACAGCTTTCACAGAATCGGTCTGCTTTCGCATAGCCCCAAATAGGGATAAACGGTATAGATTTCTCGAAACAAAGGGACTTAACACGAGATCTCTTGTTAGAAGTACATTGTTATTTAGGTTTTCTACCTAACACTGCATTATTGCACCTGCCCCGAAAAATTTCTTGGATTTGTTTTGATTGCCCCCAAATAGAATTTTTTGTCAAATTGGGGATGTGGCTATAACTATGCCGGTGGTGACGGATGGATTATATTGGACAGTATATTATACACTTTTTATAATTTACGGAGGGCACACTGGCTTCTTTTAGCGGCAGCCATCCCGCGCTTTTATTTCCATTAGCGTTTGGCTTTTTGCGTGAATCGAAACCGAAAATCGCGAATCAAACGCGTTCGCGTTCGCGAGAATCGCGCGAAACGCAATGCACGCAAAAGTCTATAAAATACGCGCGATCGCTGCCGCTAAAAGTAGCCAGTCTGCCCTCTCCCTTAATGTAAGGGGCTCAATGGCACAGAAAAGGTTAAAGTAAAAAAGTAGTAAAAGTAGTAAGTACTCAAGTTGTATAATATACTGTCTTACAAGATGGAGAGTTCCGAGATTCTGATGTAAATTTTCAACAAGATTAACTGAGCGTAAATCTGTCAGTGAGTATGGACGGAAAAGGGATGCAAATATATCCCTTTCCCATCCATACTTTAGTATTTTCGTAGGCAATCATTTCACAGATTTACGTAGTGACAATAACTTCAAAACATACACCAAAGGTAGGAATTTTGACGTTCATCCCTGAATCGGCAAAATTTTCAATCTGGGATATTTGGGAACGACGCTTAGGAATATAGCGGGTCGTTTGCAAAAGGGGCAAATTAAGCAGGGGCAGATAGGAACACACCTTTTTTTACCATGTTTTGACTGTGAAAAGTCAAGACATAGTAAAGTTCTATCCAATATTCCGCTCTTTAAAGCCGGAAACACATTGATTAAGTAACTTTCGCCAGTACTGACACCGACAATAATAAATAAGGATCGACAAAATCGTCTGCGAGACGCGCAAAACAAAAAAAACATCGCGAAATACCTCACATTACATAATTTTAACAATAATTATAAAATTCTGAACTGGCATTTTAAAAAATATCTGTACATTATTAAGTATTATTATTACTTTATTTATTTATTTTTTTATACACATTACAACATCGCTTTTAATAAATATCCGGCCAAACATGGCGACACGGTAATAATACTAATAAAAAAATCAAGAAATTTATTTTCCACCGTTCTCGATGAAACAATTAAAATGAGCTTAAAACCGAGCCATACCCGTGAGTCCAAGCAATATAACAATATTTCAGACGCGACACAAATGTCGCAGCGACGAAAATGTCGAGGATAAATCGCAAATTACACACCAATATGCTTCTATCTATTCGAATGCTTCTTTTCACAGTCCTCCATACATCGGCAATCTTCCGTTATCGAATCTAGGGACATAAGGCTCTCTTGAGATGTCCTCAGACACGCCCTACATCTTGAATCCACGGAAGTACCGCTTTGAGAGTTTGCATCCTCAGAAACCGATTCCAAAGAGCGCAAACTCTCGACCGAGGTAAGTTTGTAGGGCCGTCTAAACTCTGCAATCTCCTCCTCACTCATGTTTAACATTAACAGGGAATCTCGCGCCATTTTTCCTAGCGAAGCCTTTTTCTTCTTTTTACTTATAACAGAGTCCAACTTTGTTAAAGGACATGGTTTGTTCAGGCTTTCCGGCAAAGATTTCGGACTTGATCCACTTCTAGATCTTAATTTCGACCGTCTTTCTGGTATATCCCTTGGTGTGGTGCTTTCTGGCACTTTGAAAGCTATCGTTTTCAATTTCGGACTATCTTTGTCCTCAATCGCCTGCCGCTTCGATAAGTCTTCTAAAGAATTCGATTTTTTTAACTTAGCTCGTTCTGGTATTATTGGGGAACTTTTGCGGCCTTTTATTTCTACTGTGAATATATCTGGGATTTCAACAGCTTCGTCAATAACTAATTCGGGAGATAAATCCAACATTTCCTTGATTTCTTCATCCCTCAACTCTTGCGCGAGAGATCCCTGTGGTGATTTCTTTTCTGTCACAGAATGTGCGGTTTCGGCTTCCAAATCGTGATTCTCATCCATTAAATACGATAAAGCGTCTTTAGCTAAATCAACTTTTTCAACTTCGAGCTTTTGGTCTATCGTCGTTGCACTTTTTTCGATATCGACAACTCTTTCTTCCACTTTTGGATCATCAATATACGCCAATTGTATCAAATCGTCAGCTGCTACGTCACTCGTTTCATCAATCGTTGCGATCGGTGCCAGATCAATTTGAGTTTTAACTTCTTGGGGTTTCGGTTCATTTTTCTCTAAACACGGCATTGAAACTTCCCAGACTGCGTTTAATATTGTTTTATTCTTCATTTGTCTTTCGCTTATGTCCATTGCTAACGATTTCGTGGTTATACTCGAGGTCAATGTGTTTTCAGGGCTAATGTTTTCTTTGATACCTTGAATAACTTTACTGGGAAGTTTATCTACAGGGTGCCCGGTTTCAGGACACGTTTGTTTTTCCAAGGTGTTTTCGGAAGAAGAGCTTAGTACGGATGCGAATGTCCGCGGTCTTACGTCTATTTTTTCATCTTCTAACTTAACTAAGGTTTCGCTACACGCAGTGTCCGCTCTGTCACCGGACTCAGGCTTCTCGGACGCTTGCGTTACGTTTCTATTCAAATCGTTGGGTGTATTGAGATCTATGTTATCACACGCGCCCGGTTCATCCGGACATGCGTCATTATCGCTTAAAGCTAAATTTTTTTGTACTAATTTGTCATCGGTGGTTAGTTCGGTAACTTTTGCACATTCCCCGCTCTTGGGGGATGTTTCTCCACTGTTGTGGAAACTTTCTCTACTATTGTGGTAATTTAAGCCCGTGTTGGAAAAAATTTCTCCACTGTTAGGGAAAGTTTGGAACTCGCTTAGCGTGTTATCTGTATCGGTTGATGGGGTTTTGCTATCGAGTTTTCTGGAAAACGACTCGTCCACGAAAGAAACTTGGACTCTTTCTGAAAGCGTTGAATCGGTCGCTTCGGATAGACTGTCCGCGTCGTCTTTGTCTGCTTTTTCCATTACACTGCTCCAGGACCAAAACGAGCTCGTCAATGAAGAATCTTTTCTAGGCGGAGTACTAGAGGTCGATTTCTTTTCATCGTCGCTATTACTTCTCGAAAACAAACTGCTTGGGTGTTGGAATAAACTTAGCAATTTCTCCAAATTTGTAGGCAATTTGTATTCAACTTTTTCCTCAGACTTTGGTAAATGAAAACTAGCCGATGGTGCCACCCAAGATATCTTCCTCATACGCTCTAATCCCTTAGATTTTAATGCAGGAACATCTAGAAGACTTGATGTTCTTTTCGGAGAAGTAAGGATTTCGTTAGATTCTTTTTTAACGGACTCCTTCAAACTCGAGCTACAGGTTAGAGTGCCTTCATTTGACGAGCTGTCTTCTCTCATCTCTGAGGGGTTTTGTAAGGAATACTCTATTCCTGAATCCGCAGACGTAACCATAACCTTTTCTTGTCTCGCCGAATCTACAGAGCTCATACTAGCTTCTAAACTTGATAAGGAACCGTGAATTTTCTTTGTGGTTCCAAATATAATGGGAGAAACACTCTCGTTGGAACTGATAGATACGTTCAAATTCACTGGAGTAACTTCACTGGTAGATTCAACGCTACTGTCTTTAGACATACGCGTCTCCTCGTGTATAATGATTGGTTTCGCTCTCTCTATATTGAGACTCTCTACAGAGCTTCCAGAAATCTCTAAAGAAGAGCTGCTATCACAGAAGGCACTAACAGGCTTCCTCATTAACCTAGATACCTCTAGGTCCGGACTGTCTAAACTCGATTCACTTTTGTTTTTCTTTAAAACTACATTATCTCGAACTGCAGGTACATTGTTTACACCTATATCTACATTAACATCCACAGTAGCGGTCTTTTTAATAGTCTTTATGGACAAATCTTGCATTTCCTGAATTAAGTTACTCAAATCTTCTGTTATGGCTTCGATTTGTTTGATCGCTACTTCACGTTTCCCTTCCTTAACTAAATTATTTACATTTTGGTCGCGATGTACTTTGGTTTTTAAACTATTTTCGCTCCTAACAATAACGGACACTTCTGTTTCTACTCTGTCTGCCTCGCTCACTTCTAAGCTACTTTTAACTAATTTTGTCTCTGTCTTAATTACTTTATCATCACCTACGTAATCGATGGTCTCATTATGAGACATTTGCTCGATTTTATCACCAAACTTTTCACTTTCAACACTTTTATCAAATTGGTTTGTGTCACTAACATTAATTAAGTCTAAATTGTCACTACAATCACCTATAACGTGTGTAGCTTTTAATTTATCATTGTTTAACGAACTAACAGTTGAAGTCTTAGCATCACTTCCACTCACTTTCAAGTCATTGTTACTTCTAACATCTTTCGATTCACTTTCATTTAAAATTGAACCTAATAAACTTGCGGGATTTCCTGGCTTTTCATAAACTTTAGTTACATGAGTAATTTCAGGATCTAAATTAGATATTAATTCAGGTTCCAATTTAGGTTGAATTATCACAGATTCAGGCAATTTCACAGACTTAGAACTCTCTCTTAAGTCTTTCTCTATACACTCAGGCTCAGTTTTCAAATCATCTCTTATAACTAATGTTTCAATATTCTTACCCACACTATTACTGTCCCGATCACTGTCATTTTTATCTTTTTCATCTTCAATACTTTTAATTTCATTTTTACTTTTAACTTCACTTATGAATTCAGGTATGCTCATAATTTCTTCTGTTTGAGTTAAAACAGTTCTATTATCTGTTTTAGGTATAAAAACTGTTTTACTGACAACAAACTTAGGCTTCATAGGGTTTATAGCTGTTTCCAGTTCAATAACTTTATCGTCTTGAATAACTTTAGGTTTTGCATCTGTGCCTAGTTGAATAATCTCACAGTCTTTATTTTTAGTGTCTGAATCAATTATTAAAATACCTTTAGATTTTGCATTTTTATCTTGTTCTACAATATTATCGTTTTTAAATTCATCAGTCTTTGTTATTTGTTCACGACTGTCGCTATATTTCGTTGAAACTGTATCATTAATAACATTATTTGCTTTTTTATTACCATTTTTGTTCAAATCGCTTTGCCTGACATCAATTTTACTTTGTTCTGTTTTGACAATAGATTTATCAGGCGTATTAAAATCTATGCTTAATTCTTCATCTTGATTTGCGCTATTCTTATTTTTATCAGTCGTATAATCGTAAATAGGTTCCCTATGAGTTGTGTTCGAACTTTCATCTGTTTTTACTGTATGTGCATTGTTGATGTCTCTTGTATAATCAAATACAGGTTGGCTTTCGTGGGTATTCGAACTTTTTTCTATGTTATAGTCTATGGTTATTTCTGGGGCGGGTGACGAAGAGGGCGAGGGGGAGGGCGACGGCGATGGCGTAGTGGGAGGCAATGTGGGGTTGTATATTGTATCGTAGTTTCTCGTTACGGAGAAACGCGTTTTTCTTGGGGTGTGCTGCACTTTTATTTGGGGCGGATCTGCGACCTGGATCAGAAAAAAGAAACATTTGCTGAAACAATGTTCTGTATCAAATAGTGATAGTGACTTTAACTAGCAGTGTAGACAAAACCAGCTATTTCATGAATATAAACTACATACCTGTACAACTTTAAATCTAGATGCAGTGGGGCAATAAGTCGATCGGGGTGGCGCGTTCGAGGTATCCGTTGGTGCAGAGGTTCGGTCTGACGTCACTGGTATCACCTAAAACGTATTACGCAAAGTTTTATTGAAACCGGTTTAAGGGAAGTGGATAAAAGTCAATAAACGGATGTGGGATTGTCTGAATTGATTACTGCAGTGCGACGAGCGCAATCACCACTGATTTTTTGTGTTTGTTTGTCCTTCCATCACGCAGCAACGGACCAACAGATCTACTCAATTTTTGGGTAAAGTTGAAGACTGGGGACATAGGCTGCTTTATATCCCGGCAGAAAAACAGAGGAATTGTAAGAACCTAACTCCACGCGGACGAAGTTGCGGGCAAAATATAGTTATTCAATATAAAAAGAATCATGAAAATTAGCAAAAATAAAGAGTGACATACAGACATAAAAAACGAGGAGCAACTTTAATCAAGCCGATATATAAAATGAAGGTACATACGGAAAACCGCGAGTGTCCCACCGCCGCGGGCACGGGGGAGCCGGCGGGGGAGGGCGCGGGCGAGGGGGCCGGGGAGCGCAGCCGCACCTTGCGCTCCTCCTCCGCGGGGGCGCTCTGCTGAGGGGCAGATACAAATTACAATGATTCGACTAAATTAATTTGGACGTAAAATTTCAAGTCAAGATGTCTGGCAACGTCAGTCGACATCGTTCGAGGTTGCCAGACATCGCTAGCGACGTGTCTCGGGACATTTGTCCCCTAATAAATACGCGGCTAAGCCTTATTCGAGTTATTTTTTGAGGAATTTTATCCAGTAGTTGGCCGGTGATGGGTTGATGATGATGATGATGATGATGATGATGATGATGATGATACGCTCTGGCCATTGGTTAGTCTCACCTTGGGCGAGGGTGCGGTGTGACAAGTCAAACTGATCTTCCTCAGCAGCCGGTCGGGCGGCGTGGGCGCGGCCGGCTCGTTGCGGCGACACAGCGCGCGGATGTCGCGCAGCAGTCGCGCGACTGTCGCCGACTCGGTGCAACTCTGGACGCCTACTGATGTTGTTGTTTCCTTTATGCAAAGCATCAAGATTATAGATATAATAATAGCCAAAAGTTTGCGTTTAAACAATTAAATATCACATAGTTCAATGGACGGTGAAGGGAAACATCGTGAGGAAACCTGCAAGCCTCAATAATGTTCAAGTTCTCAATAATGTTCTCAAAGGTGTGCGAATTCCACCAATTCGCATTAGGCCAGCGTGATGGACTATGGCCTATATCGCTTCTCTTGATCCCTTGGCTCGTCCAGGTCGATCTGCGTGTGCGTGGTGTTCTCCTTCATGGCGCTGATCGCCTGCAGCCCCGCCGCGCCCAGCTTGTTGTATATCATACGTACAGCGGGCTCGTCCAGGTCGATCTGCGTGAGCGTGGTGTTCTCCTTCATGGCGCTGAGGATCGCCTGCAGCCCCGCCGCGCCCAGCTTGTTGTATATCATACGTACAGCGGGCTCGTCCAGGTCGATCTGCGTGAGCGTGGTGTTCTCCTTCATGGCGCTGAGGATCGCCTGCAGCCCCGCCGCGCCCAGCTTGTTGTATATCATACGTACAGCGGGCTCGTCCAGGTCGATCTGCGTGAGCGTGGTGTTCTCCTTCATGGCGCTGAGGATCGCCTGCAGCCCCGCCGCACCCAGCTTGTTGTATATCATACGTACAGAGGGCTCGTCCAGGTCAATCTGCGTGAGCGTGGTGTTCTCCTTCATGGCGCTGAGGATCGCCTGCAGCCCCGCCGCGCCCAGCTTATTGTATATCATACGTACAGCGGGCTCGTCCAGGTCGATCTGCGTGAGCGTGGTGTTCTCCTTCATGGCGCTGAGGATCGCCTGCAGCCCCGCCGCGCCCAGCTTGTTGTATATCATACGTACAGCGGGCTCGTCCAGGTCAATCTGCGTGAGCGTGGTGTTCTCCTTCATGGCGCTGAGGATCGCCTGCAGCCCCGCCGCGCCCAGCTTGTTGTATATCATACGTACAGCGGGCTCGTCCAGGTCAATCTGCGTGAGCGTGGTGTTCTCCTTCATGGCGCTGAGGATCGCCTGCAGCCCCGCCGCGCCCAGGTTGTTGTATATCATACGTACAGCGGGCTCGTCCAGGTCAATCTGCGTGAGCGTGGTGTTCTCCTTCATGGCGCTGAGGATCGCCTGCAGCCCCGCCGCGCCCAGCTTGTTGTATATCATACGTACAGCGGGCTCATCCAGGTCAATCTGCGTGAGCGTGGTGTTCTCCTTCATGGCGCTGAGGATCGCCTGCAGCCCCGCCGCGCCCAGCTTGTTGTATATCATACGTACAGCGGGCTCGTCCAGGTCAATCTGCGTGAGCGTGGTGTTCTCCTTCATGGCGCTGAGGATCGCCTGCAGCCCCGCCGCGCCCAGCTTGTTACCTGTATATCATACGTACAGCGGGCTCGTCCAGGTCGATCTGCGTGAGCGTGGTGTTCTCCTTCATGGCGCTGAGGATCGCCTGCAGCCCCGCCGCGCCCAACTTGTTGTATATCATACGTACAGCGAGCTCGTCCAGGTCAATCTGCGTGAGCGTGGTGTTCTCCTTCATGGCGCTGAGGATCGCCTGCAGCCCCGCCGCGCCCAGCTTGTTGTATATCATACGTACAGCGGGCTCGTCCAGGTCAATCTGCGTGAGCGTGGTGTTCTCCTTCATGGCGCTGAGGATCGCCTGCAGCCCCGCCGCGCCCAGCTTGTTGTATATCATACGTACAGCGGGCTCGTCCAGGTCAATCTGCGTGAGCGTGGTGTTCTCCTTCATGGCGCTGAGGATCGCCTGCAGCCCCGCCGCGCCCAGGTTGTTGTATACCATACGTACAGCGCGCTCGTCCAGGTCAATCTGCGTGAGCGTGGTGTTCTCCTTCATGGCGCTGAGGATCGCCTGCAGCCCCGCCGCGCCCAGCTTGTTACTTGTATATCATACGTACAGCGGGCTCGTCCAGGTCGATCTGCGTGAGCGTGGTGTTCTCCTTCATGGCGCTGAGGATCGCCTGCAGCCCCGCCGCGCCCAGCTTGTTACTTGTATATCATACGTACAGCGGGCTCGTCCAGGTCGATCTGCGTGAGCGTGGTGTTCTCGTTCATGGCGCTGAGGATCGCCTGCAGCCCCGCCGCGCCCAGCTTGTTACTTGTATATCATACGTACAGCGGGCTCGTCCAGGTCGATCTGCGTGAGCGTGGTGTTCTCCTTCATGGCGCTGAGGATCGCCTGCAGCCCCGCCGCGCCCAGCTTGTTACTTGTATATCATACGTACAGCGGGCTCGTCCAGGTCGATCTGCGTGAGCGTGGTGTTCTCCTTCATGGCGCTGAGGATCGCCTGCAGCCCCGCCGCGCCCAGCTTGTTACTTGTATATCATACGTACAGCGGGCTCGTCCAGGTCGATCTGCGTGAGCGTGGTGTTCTCCTTCATGGCGCTGAGGATCGCCTGCAGCCCCGCCGCGCCCAGCTTGTTGTATATCATACGTACAGCGGGCTCGTCCAGGTCAATCTGCGTGAGCGTGGTGTTCTCCTTCATGGCGCTGAGGATCGCCTGCAGCCCCGCCGCGCCCAGCTTGTTGTATATCATACGTACAGCGGGCTCGTCCAGGTCAATCTGCGTGAGCGTGGTGTTCTCCTTCATGGCGCTGAGGATCGCCTGCAGCCCCGCCGCGCCCAGCTTGTTGTATATCATACGTACAGCGGGCTCGTCCAGGTCGATCTGCGTGAGCGTGGTGTTTTCCTTCATAGCGCTGAGGATCGCCTGCAGCCCCGCCGCGCCCAGCTTGTTGTATATCATACGTACAGCGGGCTCGTCCAGGTCAATCTGCGTGAGCGTGGTGTTCTCCTTCATGGCGCTGAGGATCGCCTGCAGCCCCGCCGCGCCCAGCTTGTTACTTGTATATCATACGTACAGCGGGCTCGTCCAGGTCGATCTGCGTGAGCGTGGTGTTCTCCTTCATGGCGCTGAGGATCGCCTGCAGCCCCGCCGCGCCCAGCTTGTTACTTGTATATCATACGTACAGCGGGCTCGTCCAGGTCGATCTGCGTGAGCGTGGTGTTCTCCTTCATGGCGCTGAGGATCGCCTGCAGCCCCGCCGCGCCCAGCTTGTTACTTGTATATCATACGTACAGCGGGCTCGTCCAGGTCGATCTGCGTGAGCGTGGTGTTCTCGTTCATGGCGCTGAGGATCGCCTGCAGCCCCGCCGCGCCCAGCTTGTTACTTGTATATCATACGTACAGCGGGCTCGTCCAGGTCGATCTGCGTGAGCGTGGTGTTCTCCTTCATGGCGCTGAGGATCGCCTGCAGCCCCGCCGCGCCCAGCTTGTTACTTGTATATCATACGTACAGCGGGCTCGTCCAGGTCGATCTGCGTGAGCGTGGTGTTCTCCTTCATGGCGCTGAGGATCGCCTGCAGCCCCGCCGCGCCCAGCTTGTTACTTGTATATCATACGTACAGCGGGCTCGTCCAGGTCGATCTGCGTGAGCGTGGTGTTCTCCTTCATGGCGCTGAGGATCGCCTGCAGCCCCGCCGCGCCCAGCTTGTTGTATATCATACGTACAGCGGGCTCGTCCAGGTCAATCTGCGTGAGCGTGGTGTTCTCCTTCATGGCGCTGAGGATCGCCTGCAGCCCCGCCGCGCCCAGCTTGTTGTATATCATACGTACAGCGGGCTCGTCCAGGTCGATCTGCGTGAGCGTGGTGTTCTCCTAAATGGCGCTGAGGATCGCCTGCAGCCCCGCCGCGCCCAGCTTGTTGTATATCATACGTACAGCGGGCTCGTCCAGGTCAATCTGCGTGAGCGTGGTGTTCTCCTTCATGGCGCTGAGGATCGCCTGCAGCCCCGCCGCGCCCAGCTTGTTGTATATCATACGTACAGCGGGCTCGTCCAGGTCGATCTGCGTGAGCGTGGTGTTCTCCTTCATGGCGCTGAGGATCGCCTGCAGCCCCGCCGCGCCCAGCTTGTTGTATATCATACGTACAGCGGGCTCGTCCAGGTCAATCTGCGTGAGCGTGGTGTTCTCCTTCATGGCGCTGAGGATCGCCTGCAGCCCCGCCGCGCCCAGCTTGTTGTATATCATACGTACAGCGGGCTCGTCCAGGTCGATCTGCGTGAGCGTGGTGTTCTCCTAAATGGCGCTGAGGATCGCCTGCAGCCCCGCCGCGCCCAGCTTGTTGTATATCATACGTACAGCGGGCTCGTCCAGGTCAATCTGCGTGAGCGTGGTGTTCTCCTTCATGGCGCTGAGGATCGCCTGCAGCCCCGCCGCGCCCAGCTTGTTGTATATCATACGTACAGCGGGCTCGTCCAGGTCAATCTGCGTGAGCGTGGTGTTCTCCTTCATGGCGCTGAGGATCGCCTGCAGCCCCGCCGCGCCCAGCTTGTTGTATATCATACGTACAGCGGGCTCGTCCAGGTCAATCTGCGTGAGCGTGGTGTTCTCCTTCATGGCGCTGATCGCCTGCAGCCCCGCCGCGCCCAGCTTGTTGTATATCATACGTACAGCGGGCTCGTCCAGGTCGATCTGCGTGAGCGTGGTGTTCTCCTTCATAGCGCTGAGGATCGCCTGCAGCCCCGCCGCGCCCAGCTTGTTGTATATCATACGTACAGCGGGCTCGTCCAGGTCGATCTGCGTGAGCGTGGTGTTCTCCTTCATGGCGCTGATCGCCTGCAGCCCCGCCGCGCCCAGCTTGTTGTATATCATACGTACAGCGGGCTCGTCCAGGTCAATCTGCGTGAGCGTGGTGTTCTCCTTCATGGCGCTGAGGATCGCCTGCAGCCCCGCCGCGCCCAGCTTGTTGTATATCATACGTACAGCGGGCTCGTCCAGGTCGATCTGCGTGAGCGTGGTGTTCTCCTTCATGGCGCTGAGGATCGCCTGCAGCCCCGCCGCGCCCAGCTTGTTGTATATCATACGTACAGCGGGCTCGTCCAGGTCGATCTGCGTGAGCGTGGTGTTCTCCTTCATGGCGCTGAGGATCGCCTGCAGCCCCGCCGCACCCAGCTTGTTGTCCCGCAGATCTAATCTCTGCAACAACGAAGAACTAGCATAAAATCTGTACCCGACCACGGAGAATTTATAAAAAAATATTTTTAGTAAAACGACTTCAAAGATTGAAAATTGGTCCTTCGAACCGGATTAATGTCAGTAAATGACTGACCTGTAGTTTAGTATCGTTTCGGATGAGATCTGCAATGGCCCGCGCCGCATCTGGGCCCAGTCTAGCCGCCTGGAGGCCCAGCGAGACTAGCGGCCCGCCCCCGATTCTGTCCGTCTGTAACGCCCTAACTGCGTCTGAACCTAAGGCGTTACGCCCTATGTTCAGAACGCATAGGGATTGAGATGCTCTCTGTAATAAAGAAAAGTATTAATTGGGATGTTGCCTATCATTAGCAACCCATCAACAGCTTATTATTGTAATACTAGCTGATGCCCGCGACTTCGACCGCGTGGATTTAGTTTTTAAAATCCCTCGGGAACTCTTTGATTTTCCGGGATAAAAATAACCTATATGTCACTCTCCAGGTCCTCAACTCAACCCGAGCAAAAAATCACGCCAATCCGTTGCTCTGTTGCGGCGTGATTGAAGGACAAACCAACAAACAAACACACTTTCGCATTTATAATATTAGTATGATTGTTACTAGTATCTAGTTGTCACTATTAGATTATTTTAAAATATTATAAAGAATATTAAGAAAGAGATGACTAAGGTCTCGGACTTCTAAATCGGGCGAATGTGACATTAAAAAAGCCCCATCAACGGCTCACTACTGAGCGCAGGTCTCCTCAGAGAAGGGTTATAGGTCATAGTCCACCACGTTGGCCCAATGAATGCATACAGGTTTCCTCAGGAAGTTTTTCTTTTCCGTTTGAAGTGTGTGATATTATTGCTTATCAGGATATTAAGGCTCCACATCTGTGTGCATCGATTCGCATTTTGTCCATTTAAAACTGTCATTTTGTATGGAGTTGTGTACGCATCGCAAAGCCGAATTGAGACTTTACAAATTGCGAATCGATGCGCACAGATGTGATTCCAGCCTTAAACAGCGATATTTTTACTGTTCAGCCCCCCGATCGTCTAAAGTTGGCGATCAAAATCGTATTCATTTGATGACATCAGCGTCAAAGCAAAATAAACCGTAACAGCATTGAGTTAAAGCTCAATTTCGTGTATGCACTCTTATACGTTTAGGTATGTATGATACACTCCATAATAAAAATCGGTTGTACTAAATTTGTGACTAAATCAATACAGTCAAGGAATATTTTACTTTGGCGCTAACACCATCAAATGCATCCGATTTTGATCGGCAACTTTTAGACAATTGGGGGCAGTTTCTGTTGTTCAACTGATCACGAACGCGTTGAATGTTTTCATTAGTCGTACTGGTGTAAAGACGACGGGATAGAGCCTGATTTGTATCACGTTCCCGGTCTTGATTGAATTCGTTGCACCAAAGCTTCACTCTCGGCCATGAAAGAATGGCCTACCCAACTGGCCATGCAGTCTGCGGTGAATTTGGGCAGTCAAGGAATATTTTACTTTGACGCTAATGCCATCAAATGAATACGATTTTGTTCGGCAACATTTAGACAATCGCACCTCTGGTTACCAAGACACTGTTCACAATATGGCTCCCTCGCTACCATGTTCATGTACTCACCAATACTTTAGCCAGATGCCCCGCACAGTTCCTCGTCAGCTGGTTGTTCCATAGCACGAGGAAAGCCAGTCCTCTGGACTCGTAAACACCCACTGAGACATACCACAAAAAAGTATATTAATGCTACTAATATTACAAAAAGTGTTTGTTTTTTTATCCTTCAATCACGCCGTAACGAAGCGACGGATCGACGTGACTTTTTGCATGGATATAGTTGAGGACCTGCAGAGTGACATATTTTTCATCCCGGAAAATCAAACAGTTCCCGAGGGATTTTAAAAACTAAATCCACATGGTCGAAGTCGCGGGCAATTACACAATACACATTCTGTGACAACTTCAAGTATCTGCCTAAATTACTGTTCATAGGTTATTATTACCTGCTGATAGATAGACAGACGGACTGACGGGCGGACGGACGTACAGACAGCAGAGACTTATGCCCGGTTCCTATAAGTAAGAAACGATTCGTTTTTCTTACGGATAGTACTATTTACTACGAGGCGTAAGTCAAAACCGTTCCCATAAAAAACGTTTCGTAAGCTAAGTTACCGATAGCTTGTTACCTACGGATGGGAGGGTTACGAATAACGAATAGTAAGACAAATGTATGTAGAAGACGGCTAGTGGCGTTCCTATAAAAAAATAGAAATGTTAACGAGCTGTCAAAGTTACGAGTCGTTTAAAATTTGCTTACTGCCCGATATCGGCCGGTTGTGTTCTATCGTTTTGCGTGTTTTGATTTATTAATTGCAAATTAATTGTAAAATGTCTCGTTCAGACAGTGAATTGACTGATTTGGAAATGTTGTCCGACTGGAATAGCTCCGTTTCAGATGATGAACGTCCAGGAATCATTTGGACTTCTTTGTATTCGCATTAATAAACAACAATTTTATCCTATTTCGAATCTATTCGAAGAATAGGTCTGTAATACCTACCTACTCAATTATTATTAAAAGAATATTATTATACTTTTTAACAAAATTATTTTACTTTACCTGTGTGAGATCCATTGCAATAGCAGTAATTATCTATATATTTAATCTTTCGGGAACACATTGGGAACACTGCACGATATGTGATAACAGAAATATTTAAAAAGTTTCGTTGAACAGAAATTCAAAACGCGACGTGCGAACTGCGACGTTCCAACGAACCACATACAGATATTTTGTTGTGATTGCGCTACTTTCACGCGGCCCGAATAACTTATTTTTTCAATAAAATAAAATGATTTCTGCAACACCGAAATCATAAAATAAACTAAAAAAGCATTTTTTCACACTATAACATCCAAATGCTTAAAATAATAATAAAGAAATTAGTTTTTACTGTAATTCTGAATATGCTTCACTGGCAAAACGAAACGCTATGAGTGTCGACGGAGGACTTCGGTAACGCGGATAACCAACATCTGGCCGTCCCAGGTAGCGGACCCGAAAAAATTTAGGAACGCCATTTATGGTTCGTTACTCGTAACTCAAAAACGAATAGTAGGTTTAGTACAATGACGATTAGTTAATAATAGGAACCGGGCATGAGTAATAAATAAATTAAAAATGTAATAATGTAATGAAGCAGTGATAGCCTAGTGGTTAGGACTGCAGTCTCCTGTTAAGAGGAACGTAGGATCGATCCTGGGCACGCACCTCTGACTTTTCCGAGTAGTGTGTTTAAGCAATTATATATCCCATGCTTCAACGGTGAAGGAAAACATGCAAACCTGCATGCCTGAGAGTTCTCCATAATGTTCTCAAAGGTGTGTGAAGTCCGCCGATTAGCATTGGGCCAGCGTGGTGGAATATGGCCTATAACCCTTCTCTGAGAAGAGACCTGGGCTCAGCAGTGAGCCGTTGATGGCCTCATGATGATATCATCATGAGCAACCCATTAACATAATCATCATCTGCCAGTCTTAACCCCCTCATTGTGGAAATATTATATTCTATTCTATTCTGACAAAGTTGCATGGGTTAATGGGTTAGTCAGCTTGGCATCCCGCTGCCGACAAGATAGTATAAAGAACTTATTACAATTTAATAGCTACATAATAATATTGTAAAATAATTATTTTGAAAAGAGCAACTGCTGAATTTCTTGCCGGTTCTTCTCAGCAGAATCCGCTTTCCGAACCGGTGGTAGAGTCATGACGTGTCATAAGAGCCACAGGTTGGACTACGTGAATTTTTTTTTTTAATTTTGATAAATATTGTAATACATTGGTATTATGGCGTAGGTGTACTCACGCGGACACTGGTGCGGCGAAGGCGGCGAGTGCGCTGATTGCGCGACCAACGCCTCCGCGATCAAGCCCACGCCTGCGTCCTGAAAAACAATATTATTGCCAGATTTTTGACGTGATAACGTCTTATAAATCGATGAACACCGGCTGCACGCACGAAAAAGTGTCAGGTACCGTCTGAGCCTGAGCGTGCAAGCGAGAGCGCGGAACAAGCGATAGAGAGGCACGATCGGCCCAAGCGTTGGCTTGTGACCCGCCGCCGCCCGCCAGTCATCGCGTGCGCGCTGTGGTGGTTAGCGGATGTGTCGCGAGCTAGTTCTAGCAGCACGCTGTTCATCTTTATCACAGAGTTGTTAGTTTTGAGAGCTATCACTGAAAATGACCTGTATCTGGTTGTTGGACAGATCCAACAGCTGCAAGTGCGTGTTGTAGCGCAGCAGGTTGGCTATCTGCGACGCGTCCGATGCTGACAGCCTGTTGTCGCCCAGCCGCAGCTCCCGCACAGAGTTGTTAGTTTTGAGAGCTATCACTGAAAATGACCTGTATCTGGTTGTTGGACAGATCCAACAGCTGCAAGTGCGTGTTGTAGCGCAGCAGGTTGGCTATCTGCGACGCGTCCGATGCTGACAGCCTGTTGTCGCCCAGCCGCAGCTCCCGCACAGAGTTGTTAGTTTTGAGAGCTATCACTGAAAATGACCTGTATCTGGTTGTTGGACAGATCCAACAGCTGCAAGTGCGTGTTGTAGCGCAGCAGGTTGGCTATCTGCGACGCGTCCGATGCTGACAGCCTGTTGTCGCCCAGCCGCAGCTCCCGCACAGAGTTGTTAGTTTTGAGAGCTATCACTGAAAATGACCTGTATCTGGTTGTTGGACAGATCCAACAGCTGCAAGTGCGTGTTGTAGCGCAGCAGGTTGGCTATCTGCGACGCGTTCGATGCTGACAGCCTGTTGTCGCCCAGCCGCAGCTCCCGCACAGAGTTGTTAGTTTTGAGAGCTATCACTGAAAATGACCTGTATCTGGTTGTTGGATCCAACAGCTGCAAGTGCGTGTTGTAGCGCAGCAGGTTGGCTATCTGCGACGCGTCCGATGCTGACAGCCTGTTGTCGCCCAGCCGCAGCTCCCGCACAGAGTTGTAAGTTTTGAGAGCTATCACTGAAAATGACCTGTATCTGGTTGTTGGACAGATCCAACAGCTGCAAGTGCGTGTTGTAGCGCAGCAGGTTGGCTATCTGCGACGCGTCCGATGCTGACAGCCTGTTGTCGCCCAGCCGCAGCTCCCGCACAGAGTTGTTAGTTTTGAGAGCTATCACTGAAAATGACCTGTATCTGGTTGTTGGACAGATCCAACAGCTGCAAGTGCGTGTTGTAGCGCAGCAGGTTGGCTATCTGCGACGCGTCCGATGCTGACAGCCTGTTGTCGCCCAGCCGCAGCTCCCGCACAGAGTTGTTAGTTTTGAGAGCTATCACTGAAAATGACCTGTATCTGGTTGTTGGACAGATCCAACAGCTGCAAGTGCGTGTTGTAGCGCAGCAGGTTGGCTATCTGCGACGCGTCCGATGCTGACAGCCTGTTGTCGCCCAGCCGCAGCTCCCGCACAGAGTTGTTAGTTTTGAGAGCTATCACTGAAAATGACCTGTATCTGGTTGTTGGACAGATCCAACAGTTGCAAGTGCGTGTTGTAGCGCAGCAGGTTGGCTATCTGCGACGCGTCCGATGCTGACAGCCTGTTGTCGCCCAGCCGCAGCTCCCGCACAGAGTTGTTAGTTTTGAGAGCTATCACTGAAAATGACCTGTATCTGGTTGTTGGACAGATCCAACAGCTGCAAGTGCGTGTTGTAGCGCAGCAGGTTGGCTATCTGCGACGCGTCCGATGCTGACAGCCTGTTGTCGCCCAGCCGCAGCTCCCGCACAGAGTTGTTTTTTTTTTAGAGCTATCACTGAAAATGACCTGTATCTGGTTGTTGGACAGATCCAACAGCTGCAAGTGCGTGTTGTAGCGCAGCAGGTTGGCTATCTGCGACGCGTCCGATGCTGACAGCCTGTTGTCGCCCAGCCGCAGCTCCCGCACAGAGTTGTTAGTTTTGAGAGCTATCACTGAAAATGACCTGTATCTGGTTGTTGGACAGATCCAACAGCTGCAAGTGCGTGTTGTAGCGCAGCAGGTTGGCTATCTGCGACGCGTCCGATGCTGACAGCCTGTTGTCGCGCAGCCGCAGCTCCCGCACAGAGTTGTTAGTTTTGAGAGCTATCACTGAAAATGACCTGTATCTGGTTGTTGGACAGATCCAACAGCTGCAAGTGCGTGTTGTAGCGCAGCAGGTTGGCTATCTGCGACGCGTCCGATGCTGACAGCCTGTTGTCGCCCAGCCACAGCTCCCGCACAGAGTTGTTTTTTTGAGAGCTATCACTGAAAATGACCTGTATCTGGTTGTTGGACAGATCCAACAGCTGCAAGTGCGTGTTGTAGCGCAGCAGGTTGGCTATCTGCGACGCGTCCGATGCTGACAGCCTGTTGTCGCCCAGCCGCAGCTCCCGCACAGAGTTGTTAGTTTTGAGAGCTATCACTGAAAAAAAAGTTTTGAAACTGTAGCCAGACTAACGAAAACTGACAGTGTAAAATAATATAGCCTATGTCACCCAGAGTCCAGATGGCATAAGCTACATTGTATAAGGCTACATTTATTTCGTAGCCTATGTTGCCCGGATCTTGCGATGTGCGAGTCGAGTTATAGTAGAGTAGCCAATAGCCATACCAACTCGAGTAATTCGAGTAAAAAAAATCCAACTCGTCACATCGATACCTGGATCATATGAACGAATCGATTGACAACTCAATCATCAAAATCGGCTCACTATTTTCGGCACTACCGTGGAACATACGAAAAAAGACAATTACATACATACCTATGTACACACAAACAAAACATGCATACTTTCATAAAATGGTAAAACCAGTATACCCAGCATATAAACCAGCATAGTGAGCATAGTGAAATCTTTCGTGAGGATATGGCGTAATATATTAATGTAGGTAAATACATAGAAATATCTTTGATAGACAATATCAAAACTGTTTTAGCGCGATGGAACTCTGTGCAACGCCATCTAGTGTGTTAGAGAGGGACTTATGCAATGGAGTAAAACTTACCAAGGCAAAGCAAAGGGTCCCCCGCCAGTTCTGCCCTCTGTAAGCACACGGAACGTAGCCGGCACGAGGCCGGGCGTAGGGACCTGGCAAGCACCGGTGTATGACTCGCTTCCAACGGACTCTCTGATATCTCTATTTCTGAAAGTTCTGCGCTCTGAAAAACAGAATAAAAAATGAACTTACCAAAAAACACATTATTTTTAAATTAACTTTTTCAAATAATTTTACAAACATCATTATTATCTTTCTTTTTTTTTAGACTTTAGTTGAGTAGAATTTGATGTTAATATTTCATATTTTGATTAAAATAATATATTTTACCACTAATATAGTTTATTATTATACTGTAAAGACATACAATCTGACATTAATTATAGATAGACTAGAGCAGAGTAAAGGAACTTTCATAAGGCCATACTCTGAATAACATAATATATAGACTTAGAAATAGATTTATATATATATATATATATATATATATATATATATATATATATATACTAGCTGACCCAGCGAACTTCGTACCGCCAGCAAAAATATTTAGTGGTTGGTCACCCTTATCATTTAGGGCTATGAAAAATAGATGTTGGCCGATTCTCAGACCTACCCGATATGCACACAAAATTTCATAAAAATCGGTCCAGCCGTTTCGGAGGAGTAAGGTAACTAACATTGTGACACGAGAATTTTATATATTAGACTAGCTGACCCAGCGAACTACGTACCGCCAACAAAAATATTTAGTGGTTGGTCACCCTTATCATTTAAGGGTATGAAAAATAGATGTTGGCCGATTCTCAGACCTACCCGATATGCACACAAAATTTCATAAAAATCGGTCCACCCGTTTGGGAGGAGTAAGGTAACTAACATTGTGACACGAGAATTTTATATATTAGATATATATATATATATATATATATATATATATATATATATATATATATATATATATATATAATAGATTTATTTTATATATCTACTGAATCCTTAGCGGTTCGTATTAGAAATGTTGCACGAAAATGGAAAATAAGAATTTTACAATTAAATTTTGTCCTTCTTTTATAATAATAATAATTTATTTATTTCAGATATAACATCCATATTGTATAAAATTAAATTAAATCAAATTAAACTAAAATTAAATCAAATGTTAAAATTAAATTCTTTTGAAGCATAAATCAAAAACGGAGCTACTTCACCTTCTTGATCATTCTGGAAGCCGCCTGCCAGCCTCTAATGCCGAACTGCCGAGGGCCGATCAAACACAGCACTGTAGTACTCTCGTAGTATTCCACCATGTCGAATAATGCTTCCTGGAAACAGGATAAACTGTTCATCATCATCATTAGCAACCCATCAAGTACATCTCACTATTCAGTGCAGGTCTTATCTCAGAGAAGGGTTATGGGCCATAGTCCACCACTCTGATCAAGTGCAAATTGGCGGACTTCACACACCTTTGAGAACATTATGGAGAACTCTCAGGTGTGCAGGTTTCCTCAAGATGTTTTCCTTCACAGTTGATGCATGTGATATATTAATTTAAAAACTGTTAATTAACAATAAACTGTTTTTTAAAAGTTGGTCATTTTGGTTTAATACTAAAGGGGAGAAATAGAAGGAATAACCATTCCCTCAATAAAAGAATAGTAAAAGGTGATATAGGCACAGTTGCCTAGTAATTATGTAACACTCATTGCTCTATCGTCATGCATCTCAACGTGATCAATTTCCAGCCTCCAAAATTATACTTCCGAAGTTTAAGCTCCAACCTTTAGTCCAGAAGTCGAGGAAGTAGTTCACTAGAAAAATAATACTAAACAATAATTGGCTCACCCCATGCACTAACCACTGATAAAGGCGCACAGTTCGCTTATCAATCATGTGAAACTCACCGCTCCTTCGTCATCGATCTCAGCGTGGTCTATCTCAAGTCTTCGGAACTGGACCTTCCGGAGCAAAGCTTCGAGAGCGTCCACCGGCGCGTTGCCAAGCAACGAACAGTCTGATAGGGCGAGCCGGGGCGCTCTGATGCTGCCGCCAATTGTGTTCTCTGGAAGCTCCTGGAATGGTACAGGGTTACATTTGAGATGAAACAAACCACCTCTTCTACATGATGGATTACGCAATTTTAATTCGGGAACCTTATTGTTGAAATATGCATATTTTGGACGAAATTCTGAGGTAGTGTAGCCATGGAAAAGTTCCAGAAATAGCAACTCACTTGAGTTAGGATCTACGAGTACCGATTTAAGGAATGGAGACAACTACTTAAAAATCCGTGCGTAATCCAAGGATAAACCACCAATGAAACACACTTTCGTATCCTTACTAATATTAATGGCTGCTAAAGTGTATTTATTTGTTGGTTTTTCTTCAATCACGCAGCAACGGAGCAACGGATCAACGTGATTATTTGCATGGGTATAGTTGAGGACCTGGAGAGTACCATAGGCTACTTTTTATCACGGAAAATCGTGGCATTTTTAAAAATTAAATCCCTGGCCGCTTTTGCCGCGTTTTGGGCGTAGCGGGACGTAGATAGCTAAAGCCCTGTTTAAGCTCTTATTGGCCGGTGTAGCCACAAAATATACTAGCGTGAACTGTACCCCATAAAAGTGTTTTTCAGGGAGGCGTCAAAGATAAGAACTGCAGTTACCCGTATCTGCTGCAGCACTGAGTCGATGGCCGGCGTGCCGTGGCGCCTGCACGCCTCGAGGTACTCGGCCGCCAGCTGCGCACGCGTCGTCGACGGCACTGCAGACAAACAACTTATCGATCACACTTGATGGTGAGTGAGGATGGAGATTTGAGCGTGCTTCCCTAAAATGCCCTCTTTTTTTCTTTTTTATCAAACTATAGACGAAACTTATCGATCACACGTCTTGATGGTGAGTGAAGACGGAGATCGGAGCGTGCTTTCCAAAAATGACTTCTTATCTTCTTTATCAAACTATAGACGAAACTTATCGATCACACTTGATGGTGAGTGAAGACGGAGATAGCGTGTTTCCGTAAAATGCCCTCTTTTTTCTCCTTTATCAACCGATAGACATCCACTGCTGAACAAACTCTTACATGGCATTCCACAGGCCTCAGTCTTGCACCGGCTGTTTCCAGTTGCTCCCTGCGATCTGATGTCGGTTCACCTAGTAGCGGAACGCGGTGTTGGTCTGCCCCCACAAGGCACTTTTGTGACCATTTTAAGGGTTCACCTTCAACCCCATAAATTATTTCCTTATAAGGTATCAAATAAGGCAGATACTTGAAATTTTCACATGTATTTTTATAGCCACTGTAACAACAAATAATTAAAAAAAAAGTTATAGAGTAAAAAAAGTTCAACTTTTGTTTTTGTTCGATCTTAATAATAACGCAATTGACCGATTTTATTTTAAAACTTCTCCGCCGATTTTGATGCGGTTTTTTAACATTACACATACTTTGCAGTTCTTTGTATTTTTGGCCAATTTCATCAGAATTCTGAAAACATGCCTGTGGCTAAAAAGACAGCTGAGCTAATTAGTTCACATCTAGGCTACAGTGGCATCAGCAACACATCATCAGCTTACTACTGAGCGTAGGTCTCCTCTCAGAGAAGGGTTATAGGCCCTAGTCCACCACGCTGGCACAATGCGAATTGGCGGACTTCATACACCTTTGAGAACATTATGGAGAACTCTCAACCGTTAAACCAATTAATTGGATTACACTTGATAACTTAAAACTTTTCCTTTAGAACTTTGCCATAGATTGAATTTACTGTTGTAACTGTGACGTCACCTAGGTCACAGCTGAAAATCAGCGCCTGGCATTGTATGCATTTTTTTTTGCATATGACGGAGGGCATAGTGCTGAGCTGTACACCCTTTCTGGGTGGTGTCACAGACGAAAATGTTACTTTTGCATCTAGTTTTGTCTGTGTCACCATTGATGAATAAATATAGTTTCAATCTTTCTTTCTTATCTTTCTAAAACGCCAATAACTCCGTAAAATTATGTATTTCACTAGCTAATGCCCGCGACTTCGCTTGCATAGTCCGCGCTGATTAAGGATTTTTGATTCCCGCGGGAATTCCCTAATTTTCCAGGATAAAATATAGCCTAGGTGCTATTCTGATGACTGCTACTACATTGTGAAGTTCCATCATAATCCGTCCAGTTGTATTGAACCCGCGACCCCCTTAATAAGAGACCGCAATTCTAACCACTAGACTATCACTAACCGATTCACTAGGTCAGAATGACATCATAGCTTGCGCGAGTGTGGAAAGGTCAGCTCGCGTGAATAATAATAAATACACTGCATGGAAGTTGTATATTGCATGTTTTCCTAATTGTTTCTTGTTTTTGCCCTCTTTTAGCGGTTTACTATGTATTGACGCATATATCTTAGTTTATTTTATACGCGGCTTCGCTCCCGCTACTTATCTGTTAAACGTAATCCGAAATGGAGATTCCTATACAAAATTATTAATTTTGATTTTTTCGAGATTTCGGCTGTTCTTTTGGATTTTTCCATTTTGGTTTTTAAACCACCCCAGTATTAGAGAGATAAAATATTTTAGAATTGAGAATAATGTGGATTAATGTGTTTGGTTTGAAACTAGCACATAATAATTATAGTCTACACTACACAGTAATCGTTTCAAGTAAGTTAATTAATTAGGATTAGTAATTAAGTATATGTTAGTAAAGGTGAAGTAGCCTAAAATAACATTTATACTTAGTTTGTCAGCAAAGTAGTCTGTACTATTGTATAACTTTTTTCTTTGATAAAGACATTTTAAAATCAATCAGTATTAGAAAAAAAACAAAATAAAAACAAGTATAAACTGAAAATTTAAATTACCCCCGACATGTGAATCTATCGCCGTGACTATAGGTATGTACGATATACCTGACATCCTGTTACCCAGTTTTCTGCTCCATCATCAGACCCTCCTCCTTAACAGTGGGTGTACGCTCGTTAACAGTAAACAGATTTGATTTTTACAGTAGTAGATCAAGTTTCAATTATCCGAAAAAAAAAACACGCAAAAATTACATCATACTGCCAAGGGACGTGTCTGGGCAAAAACATAAAATGATGAAATTTGTTCGATAATAAAAAATCGCGAAGTTAGGTCTAATTTTTAACCAATATTCATATATTTTCAATGTGTTGCATATTACAGAGCCAAAATTTTTACATTAAATTCCGATTGATATTATCAAGAGAGTAGCCTAGTGAATTGAAAAGAAAATGAATATTCTACGAGTTACAAAGTATTTGGCGCTTACTACACTCCTATTCCGCGCAAAACGCTTTCTTTTGTCGCGCCTCACATGAGGTTGCGGCTATGTTTTATCTCATCGCGAAATCTGATTTTTTTTTGGCGTTATACGCGTTCTTAATCCTTGATCATCATCTATCTAACACTTATATCTGCTGAAAAATGCTGAGTTGGGTATCCCACAGATTACTTGATACTGCAACATCACTCAACTCTCACGGTTACATTTTCTTGTAAAGAATCCGAAGTAACAGTACACAAAATTTCAAATCAATCGCACCAGTGAAAGTTTGTAAGACCCTAAGTAAGTACTAGTACTAAGTACTAAGTAGGATGAGCTGATGATCTTCAAACGCCTGAACAGATCTTCATAAATTATAAGTAGATCCACCTCGATTACGTTAGCTTTCAAACAGAAAGAACCGGGAGGGAATATAAAGACAAATAGATAGACTCATACACAGATTGACCCACATCAAACTTATAACACTCCTTTTTTTGCTGGGGGTTAAAAAAAAATATTCCAAGCAAGCCGCTTTTGAGTTTTAGTCAGACACGAACAGCCTTTGATTTTCATATACCTACATACAAAAAAAAAACAAAATTATTTATTTCACGTAGGCCAACCTGTGGCTCTTATGACACGTCATGACTACCACCGGTTCGGAAAGCGGATTCTGCTGAGAAGAGCCGGCAAGAAACTCAGCAGTAATTGCTCTTTTCAAAATAATCATTTTACAATATTATTATGCAGTTTTTTATACTATCTTGTTCGTTGTTGTTTAAATCCGAGTTGTTGTTTAAGCCGATTTAACCCATGCAATTTGTTAGGATAGAATAAAATATAATATTTCCACAATGAGGGGAAGTTCAAAAAAAGCGTAGGTACTACAATTCAACTCAACTTAAGACGGGCAGACAGAAAGTAGCCCATTCCCGCCGGTGGTACCCGTTCACGAGCATGACGCATGATCCAGCCGTTGCTTCGCTCGACCATATTTGAGGCCATACGATTATAAGACCAGGCGCTCATTGTGATTTTTTGTCGCCGTGACTTCTTGTCACCAAGTAGAGTGCTATGAAGATATATGGAAGTGCGCTCACTGTAGCGACGAGACAATACGACGACAAATAGTTCTAGCAACAGCTGACGACACTTGAAATCCATTTCAAGCATGAGCGCGTTTTGTCGCCCAGCGACATGCGGCTGGCCTGAAACAGTGGGCGCACCGTGGCGACAGTAGGCGACAGCGACAAAAAGTCACGGCGACAAAAAGTTACAATGAGCGCCTGGCCTTACATAGAGATTACTTTTACCCGCAACTTTCGCGTGTTTAGGTTTTTAAAATGATTTTTACTAAATAGTTAATTCTTAATCTTAAGTTTTTAACTATTTTAAGTTAAGTATTTTAACTAATTTAACATCTGTGGCGTCACCCGGGTCACAGCTGAAAATCAGCGCCCCACTTTGTATGCGTGTTTGCGTGTGAAGTGAGGCATTATGCTGAGCTGTACACCCTTTTTGGGTGGTGTCACAGGCAATTACTGTTACATTTGTATATTTTTTCGTCTGTGGCACTATTGATGAATAAATGAATTTTCTTTCTTTTTTCTTTCTTTCTTTGAATCCCGCGGGATCGGGGCACAGAATAGGGAGAAGTGGAAAATCGGAGGGAGGCAAAGAATAGAATAGAATAGTATATTTCATTACAAGTGCGGAAAGGCTGTCATTGCAAAGAGTTCCGACAAATGTCTACCCGAGCCGAGGCGCAGCCGAAGGCGAGGGTTGACAGTCGGAACAAGTTGCAATGACGGTTCCGCACGTGTACTAAACGACTATTTTTAATACAGTTGCGAAAAAAGGAAGCAATTTAATAAAATAATAAAAACACAATAAACTCAACTAACTTAACATTTATTTCTTATAAAAGTTATAATTCACATATACATTGAAATTGGTACAGTTTTTTATACTAACTGGGGAAGTTTTAGGTTGCATATTTACTGTTTGAGACAAACTATTATTAATTTCGTATGATTGTTCATGTATATTTGTCATACAATGGCGTTTGCTAGTTGATGGAGTTGGATCTGATGAATTATCACTATCAACGAAGGTAGATGTATTCACTTATATCCACGTTGTTCCTTATTTTCAGCATACTTTTTATCATCGAAAACCACGACCATAACGTAGAAGGTTTTAATTTTGCTGCGAGTTAACATTTTCTGAAAAACTATTTGCTTTTTTCTCTTCTCTCCACGCAATAAATTCGTCGTATGTAGATATGTAGCGACTTTTTGACTTTTCCGGTAAAATGTTCTCCGAAGCATTTTGTGCAATTATACTGAGTTCCGGTGGTGTTAATTCAAAAAAACTAGGGTCGAAATTACTCATTTTGTGCAACAAACAACTAAACTCGCAAAGAAAATTTCTGAAAAATGGCGCCAACCGTAGAATATAAGCAGAGTTTTTTTTTCTTCACCCATTCTGGTAGGCAAAGGGCTATGCCCATACAGCCAAGTCTTCAGTAGAATTTTTTTGTTGATATGAAATGAAAATGAAATTTAATGAGATGAAATGAAATGAAACCTAACCAAACTCATTCAATCAAATCATTAAATCTGATATTGAAACAAATTAGTAGGTTCTTTTTAGAAATATACGTATTTGCATGAATTATAAAAACTTCTATGAATTTTTTTAGTAAAAACTTCATGGTTGGTTTTTCTTTTTAATAGACTTTATTTTGACAGTTGGGAAAGAGAACGCACGAGTTCGGGAAAGGTAAAAAAAAAGCACGAGTGTGTAATAGCTCACATCCCGAACGCTATACGTCCCTGCAATACGCCACTTTTTGAGCAACTGTATTAAAATAGCTATTTATGCAACTGCATCGTAATGAGGGTCATTTTAATTCGAGTGCTGTTTTTTGATACGAGGCTTGCCGAGTATCAAAATAGGATAGTACGAGAATTAAAATGACTAATTACGGTCAGTTGCATACAAGATTTTATCTACGACAAGGAAAATAAAATCTTTAACAAAATACGCCGTAGGCTCAATAAAGTAACAAAAAGTAACTCCGTAAGCCGCCACCAGCCGCCTGTGGCGCCTCTGTCAACAAAAAGTAACTCCGTAAGCCGCCACCAGCCGCCTGTGGCGCCTCTGTCATATGAACGGTACAAAAGTGCCAGAACTCAGAGCCTTAGCTTTAGGTATCCTATTTTAAGAAGATAACCATTTCGATTCAGCTCCCATACAACGAGCTGCATCGAAATGAGAAGCAAAACCGAAAGAGGGTTCATTTCGATTCAGCTGTCAAATTCGAAATTGGAACTTTTCGATGCTGGAGTAGATAAATATTTTTTCATCATACCTATTCGAAAAACGAATATTGGCTTCAGAGGACAGCGGGAGCAAAATTTCATTTTAACCCCATGGGACTTTTCATTTCTCTCTTCTGATTGGTCCGCGTTATAGTGCTTTAGCATACTAAAGCACTAACGCGGACCAATCAGAAGGGAGAATTCAAAAATGTTTAGAAATTCAAAAATGTTTGAGAAGCTGTTGTCTACGATAAGTCACGTGATCAAATTTGTCGATTAGAGGATGAGACATAATACGCCCATACTTCCAACATAAATATTAATGTTTAATTATTTCATAAAAATTTATTTGTGTTTTATTTACGAATTTAAACTTTCAATATACGTATTGGTAATGTCTATACTCTATACATACTATACATAGTAGGTTGATACTCCTAGCATTTTCTCATAGGTAATGATGAAAAATAGTGTGTGTCATTCGGGGCCAAAATTTTTTGTTCTCGGGCGGCGTATATTGAATTCCTCGCTACGCTCAGGATTCTACTTTAGAATCCCTCGCTGCGCTCGGGAGTCTACTATAGAATCCTTCACTTCGCTCTGAATTCAAAATAACGCCCTCGGGGAACAAAAAATTCCTTTGGCCCCATATAACACAAATAACTATTTATCTACTCCAGCATCGAAAAGTTCCAATTTCGAGTTTGACAGCTGAATCGAAATGAACCCTCTTTCGGTTTTGCTTCTCATTTCGATGCAGCTCGTTGTATGGGAGCTGAATCGAAATGGTTATCTTCTTAAAATAGGATACCTAAAGCTAAAGCTCTGAGTTCTGGCACTTTTGTACCGTTCATATGACAGAGGCGCCACAGGCGGCTGGTGGCGGCTTACGGAGTTACTTTTTGTTGACAGAGGCGCCACAGGCGGCTGGTGGCGGCTTACGGAGTTACTTTTTGTTACTTTATTGAGCCTATGGCGTATTTTGTTAATGATTTTACTTCCTTGTCGTAGATAAAATCTTGTATGCAACTGAACGTAATTAGTCATTTTAATTCTCGTACTATCCTATTTTGATACTCGGCAAGCCTCGTATCAAAAAACACCACTCGAATTAAAATGACCCTCATTACGATGCAGTTGCATAAATAGCTATTATACTACACCTGCTCGGAAAGTACCTTCTGATTTGTGTCATATCGAGAAAGAGCGAGAAAGAAAATACGTCTTTACGTGGAGACAAATTTGCGGGCTGAAAAAATGTATGAAATTTCATTACTTACGTGCTTTAGCGGGCTGAAAAGTTGTATGAAAATCCATTACATACGTGGTTGTCTTTTGTTAATTTTGACAAAATTAGTTCAGTAATACAAAAACATAAAAAAATGGTGGTAAGCAGGCTACTTTTAAGGTACGCAGGCTACTTTGGAGGTACGCAGGCTACTTTTAAGGTACGCCAGCTACTTTAGAGGTACGCCGTCTACTTTAGAGGTACGCAAGTTACTTTAGAGGTACGCAGGCTACTTTGGTGGTACGCAGGCTACTTTGGAGGTACGCAGGCCACTTTGGAGGTACGCAGGCTACTTTGGTGGTACGCGGACTACCTGCGTACCTCTAAAGTAGTCGGCGTACCTCTAAAGTAGCCGGCGTACCTCGAAAGTAGCCTGCGTACCTTAAAAGTAGCCTGCGTACCTCTAAAGTAGTCACCGTAGAGGTGCGCCGACTACTTTAGAGGTACGCAGGCTACTTTTAAGGTACGACAGCTACTTTAGAGGTACGCCGGCTACTTTAGAGGTACGCCGTCTACTTTAGAGGTACGCAGCCTACTTTGGAGGTACGCAGGCTACTTTGGTGGTACGCAGGCTACCTGCGTACCTCTAAAGTAGTCGGCGTACCTCTAAAGTAGCCGGCGTACCTCTAAAGTAGCTGTCGTACCTTAAAAGTAGCCTGCGTACCTCTAAAGTAGTGGGCGTACCTCTATGGTGACTACTTTGGAGGTACGCAGGGTACTTTAGAGGTACGCAGGCTACTTTAGAGGTACGCCGTCTACTTTAAAGGTACGCAGGCTACTTTGGTGGTACGCAGGCTACCTGCGTACCTTAAAAGTAGCCTGCGTACCTCCAAAGTAGTCAGCGTACTTCTAAAGTAGCCGGCGTACCTCTAAAGTAGCTGGCGTACCTCTAAAGTAGCTTGCGTACCTTAAAAGTAGCCTGCGTACCTCTAAAGTAGCCTGCGTACCTAAAAAGTAGCCTGCGTACCTCTAAAGTAGTCGGCGTACCTCTAAAGTAGCCGGCGTACCTCTAAAGTAGCTGTCTTACCTTAAAGGTAGCCTGCGTACCTCGAAAGTAGACGGCGTACCTCTAAAGTAAACTTCAATATTTAAAAAATGTGTGTTATTTTCCTCGTAGGTGTAGTAGCACTATGTATCACTCAGGAGAAAGTGCGATTCCTAACTCGGGCGTATTGATACACTCGGCTTCGCCTCGTGTCTCAAATGACGCCCTCGTAAGTAATGGGTCACTTTCACCCCTCGTAGAACAATGTACTATTATTAAAATAAACTTTTTTACAAGTACTTTTGAATCATCGATGAGTCTACCACTGGTTCGTAATGCCCTTCCTGCCGAGAAGAACCAGCAAGAAACTCGGCGGTTGCTCTTATCAAAACAAGTTTACAATACAAAAGATATATACTATGCTGTGTATGCAGTGTTTCCACAATAAGGGGAAGTACCAAAAATGCATACTACATACAATTACTCAATACATGTTAAGATGGGCAGACGGAAAGTAGCCCCAATCCCGCCGGCAGCACCCGTTCACGAGCATGACGCATGACCCAGCCGTTGTTTCGCTCAATCATATTTGAGGGAACGTAGTGAGCGAAAAACTGAGCAAGGGCCCAGTCATTGGCCACAGAAGCACAGGCTAAACCGTTTGGTGCAAATGTCCACTCAAAGTTCACATAAATCCCTTCCAATCGGGGACTACAAAAGCCGGTCGTTGGAGCCGGGCCAACACTAGCTATTGGCTGGAGTCGGGTAAACTGCGATATTAACACGGGCGTTGACACCTCGAGCGGAAAAACACTGGCCTTATCTTGCACCTACCATGGGTAGTGATTTCTTAGGATTAAATTCAATAATATCTTCGTTTTTAGCCGACTTCAAAAAAAGGAGGTTAGACGTTTTTATGTAATATTATTGGAATTGCAAAATATACACATATTATAATGATAATCTATAAGGGCTTCAAAACAAATATAAATTTTTTTACTTTATCAAAAACTGTTCAGTAGTTCTCAAGATATGGACACATTTCCCATTCCATTTACCTATATTCTTTACTAGCTGATTACCGCGACTTCGTCTGCATGGATTATTTTTTAAAAATCCCGCGGGGACTTTTTCATTATCCGAGATAAAAAGTAGCTCTCCCGGTCTGAGAAACCACTACTACATCCATTACTATACCCATGCAAAAAATCGCATCAATCCGCTGTTCTGTTGCGACGTGATTGAAGGACAAATCAACAAACAAACACACTTTCGCATTTATAATATCAGTAATGCTTTATTATAACACTTTTTATAATTGTCAAATTTTTTACAACCAAAGACAAAATTACGTTTAGCAGTCATTTACGTTTTGTTATTCCACTGTCATTTGCGTTTTGTTATTCCATGTCAGATGCGTTTTTAATATACCACATTTTATAGTGACTTGACGGAAACGTGGTCGAACGGGATAAAAAGTATCCTATGTCCGTCTCCTGGTTCTAAGCTACCTCTCCACCAATTTTCAGCCAAATCAGTTCATCCGTTCTTGAGTTATAAATAGTGTAACTAACACCACTTTCTTTTATATATATAGATTTCGGCATATTGAAGTAGGTTTAATTTTCCCTAATTAACTTATAGCTACTTCAATTTGACCTTGTGTAAGAGTCATCATCATCAGCAACCCATCAACGGCTCACTTCTGAGCGCAGGTCTCCTCTCAGAGAAGTGTTATAGGCCATAGTCCACCACGCTGGCCCAGTGCGAATAACAGACTTTACACCTTTGAGAACATTATGGAAAACGTTCAGGCGTGCAGGTTTCCTCACGATGTTCACCTTCACCCTTAAAGCAATAATTGACTTAGAGCCAATTTCACCAACGTAAAATTAGTCTTATCCGAGCGTTTTGATATTTTGACAGTATTTTCAATAAAGAAACTGTCAGAAAGCCCAATTTATTCCTCGGTAAAATGTCACTCGACGTTGGTGAAATCGGGGCTTAATCATAGACGAATTATATTTACTGCCTTAAGCTCATAATATAACTTAAAACGCTCATAATTCCAAACATTCAAATTCAAAATTATTTATTTCCAGTGAAATAAAAATTTTTGAATGAAATAATCAGCTAGTACCGATGCCCGCGACTTCGTCTAATTCTATCTTCGCGAATCTATCCTCACCAACTTTGGCATTTTTAATACTAGGTGACTAGATGATCCACGCTCTTTTATTCCCCCGGGAACTCTTTAATTTTCCGGGATAAAATGTGGCCTAGCTCATAATCCTGGGAATGGAGATAGGTCATCTCCATTCCAAATAGCTAAATCGGTTCATTCGTTGTGGCGTAGAAGAGTAACATACATCCATCCATCCATCCTCACAAACCTACACATTTATTAATATTAATAGGATAATAGGAATAGGACAGTAAGTTATCGTCCAATTTATGGATTTTACACAGAAAAAAAAGAAATAATTCAATCAAGAAAATGAAATTTCTTGTGATTTTTCGTAAATCCAAGTAAATATGTATTGTATTTAGCGTGAGAAAATGAAACTCAGATAAGAGAAAAATATTTGATTTGAGAATATTTTTACTCCGATTAATGTGTGAATGCTTAAGGCAATTTGTTTTTTCTTGATTTGATAACTAATATCTTACTTTGAGAAAATATACTTAAGAGCATTTATTTTTCTATTGGCAAGAAATATTGTCTCACGTTTATAGGGAGAAAATGTTTCTTGGATTTAAAATAATCGCTTTGATTTAACTGAATATATTTCATATTAAAAAATCTGTTTTTTCTGTGTATGACAAGTAAAGAAGTGAGTTACAAGTCAGATGCGCGTCCGGGCTCGAACTCCGGACCCCCGAACTCTTGACCACAAGGCTATCACCGCCCAAACACCACGTGGAAGGCCTCAGAGACGCAGCTTTAGTCACCGGTGACACGCCACTTACATCAGCACCTGGCTTTGACACATGACTTTGAGCTATGTTTATTTTCACGCTCGTTTCTAGGAAACAAGGTGCGAGTTAGTCATGTGTAATTTTGGCGCGCGGGACAATACCACGCCGCGAGACTTTCAGGCGTGGAGGGTGAATGCGATTCTGAACACATGTCTCAATCACACTGATATTATAAAGGCGAAAGTTTGTGTGTATGTTACTCTTTCACTCAAAAACTACTGGACGGATTTGGCTGAAAAGAGCTGTTTCAAATATATATGGAACCTGGACCAGGTCTTTGTAGTCTTTCAAAATATTATACACCTTTCAAGACTTAACCTAAACATACATTGCAAGATAAATAAAAGCTTGTAAAAATAAGATGATAAATAGAAATTTAGCTTATGTATGTATGTTATGTACTAGGCATGGTTAAAAGTCAACACATACTCTGATCGCGAGCGATTTTCTCATTCATTGAGGAGTTCCGTCCTCCATCTCCGAAGATATTCATCAAATCTTCACCAAATTTAAATGGGACCTACCTGCAGATACGACCTTTCAAATAAAAAAAATTATTGAAATCGGTTAAGATTTGAAGGAGATATGGAGTAACATCGACAAAAAAAAATACGCGTCGAATTGAGAACCGACAAAAGACAATAAATTATATACTTTGTAGTGGCGCGGATGTTTGAAGTCGGTTTTTAGGGTTCCGTACCCAAAGGGTGCCAACGGGCCCTATTACTAAGCCTCCGCTGTCCGTCTGTCCGTCCGTCCGTCCATCCGCCCGTCCGTCTGTCAGCGGGCTGTATCTCGTAAACCGTAATTTTCATAGTGTGTATTTCTGTTGCCGCTATTATAACAAATAATAAAAATTAAATTAAAAAATAAAGGGCATGTGGGGTGTCATTGTCTAGAACTCATTAAGTCATTAAGTAGAGTTCAAATATATTTATTATTTTTTAGCTACAAAAACGAAGAAACCGTCGAAAACGAAAAAAGGCCGTCAAAGTTTTCGGTTTTAGACCACATTTGTTACGGGGTCTATCTCAAAAACTAAACTACTTAGGAATTTGAAATTTCTGTATATTATGTACTATATATAGTGTATTTAAACAACAAATACTGAAAACACCGATTTATGATGCGGTTTATGAGTAATTGTGGCCAAAACAAACGAGAATTATTCCCCTATGCTTATTTAGTACTATCTAAGAACTAAGATATTTAAATATCTAGTTAGACTAGAAAAGTGATTTGGTCATATGTATGAAACCCTAAAAGAGCGAGGCCCGACTCGCACTTGGCCGATTTTTTTGAAAAATAATTTTTATATTAAATTATTAATTCTGGGTATGAGCTATCTCCATTCCTTTCAACCAAATCGGTTCATCCGTTGTGGTGTGAAGGAGTACCAATCCATCCTCACTTTTCACTTTTATAATATTACTAGCTGATGCCCGCGACTTCGTCCGCGTGGAAAAAGTTTTTAAAATTGCTTTTTCGTTGCACTACGCCAGTATCTAGTCCGTACTATGTGGTATAGAGCTACAATAGCAACCCACAATCGACATTTTCTTCAGCCGGTACCCAGCAGCACAAAGAATGAGGAATTGGTACTTGGAGTTCAATGATGTAGCCCAGTGGTGTAACAATGGGGGAAGGGTGATTCCTAAACCAAATCGAACGATTGTGAAATTAGGTGAATAGATTGATGTCATCTAAGAATACAAAGCTACTGTACGAAGTTTTTGTAAAAGCAAAACGGAAGCTCGAATTTTTTTTACGGCAGCTTGCCACTGCGTAGTTCATACTTGGTACCCATTTAGGTGAGCAGGACCCAGCACCAGTAGAATTCGTCCAGTTACAGTTTTATTATAAGTATAGTTAGATGGATGAGTTAGGATTTTGTTTGTTTGTTGTTTTTACATTGTTTTTTTTTTGATTATATTATTAAACGTTCTGTTTTTTTACTTTATTTTTTATTTAAAATATGTAGTTAATAATTAATTAATTAAGACTAATGTATATTATTTTATTCTTATTTGTTAATCATAATTATTTTTTATTGTTAGTTAATTTATTGTTATTTATATATTATCTTTTTTAATATCGTTTTAAACGTTTTATATTTAAATTTATTTTTTTATAGAATATTCTTTAAAGCATAATTATATTTTATATTGTTTTTTAAATATATTTTTTGAACGTTTTATTTTTTACTATATTTTTTGTGTATAATATGTAGTTTATAATTATTTTTATTTATGTATTAGTTTTAATTACTTTAATTTATAATTAATTAAGGCTTATTAATGTTTATTATTTTATATTTTCGTTCGGATGGATGGATGTATGGTTGTTACTACGACTTGTACTTGGTTGTGACTTCAAAAGGAGGAGGTTCCCAATTCGTAGGAATCTTTTTTTATGTATGTTCACCGATTACTCCTCCTTCGAAGACGCCTGAACCGATTTGGAAAATTCTTTTTTGTTTCAAAGGGTCTTCCCGGGTGGTCTCGTTTAAATTTTATCGAAATCGGTCGAGCGGTTTTTAAAAAAATAACAATAAATTAGATACTTTGCATTAGCGCGGGCGATTGAAGTCGGTTTTAAAAATAGAATTTTTATTATAGATTTCTTTTCAAATGTTTGTTCCCGAGACAAAAGCAGCCTTTGTCACTTTTCAGGTCCTCAACATTACCTGTGTAAAAAACCACGTCAATCTAAACTCAACAAATGCGTAAAAAATAGCAACGCATACATACATACATACATACAAACATACATACATACAAACATACATACATACATACATAATTGCCGCGTAATTAAAAGAAATACGTGAAAAGTAACATGCGGAAATCCCGCAGGAACTGTTTGTTTTCCCGGAATATAATGTAGCTTTAGTCACTTTTCAGGTCCTCAACTATGCCTATCAAAATACCACGTCAATCTGTAACTCCGTTGGCGCATAATTGGATCCCATTATCCCGCAGGAATTGTTTGTTTTCCCGGGATTAAAGGTAGCTTTTTCACTTTTCAAGTCCTCATCTTTGCCTATCCAAAAAACCACGTCAATCTGTAACTCCGTTGGCGCATAATTGGATCCCACTATCCCGCAGGAACTGTTTGTTTTCCCGGGATTGAAGGTAGCCTTTTCACTTTTCAAGTCCTCATCTTTGCCTATCCAAAAAATCACGTCAATATGTAACTCCGTTGGCGCATAATTGGATCCCAATATCCCACAGGAACTGTTTGTTTTCCCGGGATAAAAAGTAGCCTTTGTCACTTTCCAGGTCCTCAACTTTACCTGTGTAAAAAAACCACGTCAATCTAAACTCAACAAATGCGTAAAGAATAGCGACATACATACATACATACATACATACATACATACATACATACATACATACATACATACATACATACATACATACATACATACATGCATACATACATACATACATACATACATACATACATACATACATACATATATAATAGCCGCGTAATTATAAGATAAATACGTGCAAAGTAGCATGCGGAAATCCCGCAGGAACTGTTTGGTTTACCGGGATATAAAGCAGCCTTTGTTACTTATCAGGTCCTCAACTATGACTATCAAAAAAACCATGTCAATCTGTAACTTCGTTGGCGCATAATTGAAGGATTAATATGTGAAAAGTAGCATACGAATATCCCGCGGGAACTGTTTGCTTTTCCGGGATTATAAGTAGACTTTGTCACCTTTCAAGTCCTCAACTATGCCTATCCAATAAACCACGTCAATCTGTAACTCCGTTTTGAAGGATAAATATGTGAAAATTAGCATACTAATATCCCGCAGGAACCGTTTGTTTTCCCGGGATAAAAAGTAGCCTTTGTCATTTTTCAGGCCCTTTACTTCACCTGTGCAAAATAATCACGTCAATCTAAAACTCCATCACGCGTATTTTGAAGGACAAATGCGTTAAATATAGCGATGCTATCCCACAGGCACTGTTTGCTTTTCCGGGATAAAAAGTAGCCTATGTGCTATTCCAGACTATAATCTATGTCTACGCCAAATTTCAGCAAAAGCGGTTCATTCGTTGTCGCGTTAAAGAGTAACAAACATCCATCCGTCCATCCATCCATATATCCATCCTCACAAACTTTCGCATTTATAATATAAGTAGGAGGAAGTAGGATAGTAGGATAGGTAGTAGGAACATACATACATACATACATACATACATACATACTTACTTACATACATATATACATTCATTCATACATACATACATACATACATACATACATACATACATACATACATACATACATACATACATACATACATACATACATACATACTTACATACATACATACATACATACATACAAACATAAAATATGTGAAAAGTAGCATACTAATATCCCGCAGGAACCGTTTGTTTTCCCGGGATAAAAAGTAGCCTTTGTCATTTTTCAGGCCCTTAACTTCACCTGTGCAAAAAAAATCACGTCAATCTAAAACTCCATTGCGCGTATTTTGAAGGACAAATGCGTAAAAAATAGCGATGCTATCCCGCAGGAACTGTTTGCTTTTCCGGGATAAAAAGTAGCCTATGTGCTATTCCAGACTATAATCTATGTCTGTGCCAAATTTCAGCAAAATCGGTTCATTCGTTGTCGCGTTAAAGAGTAACAAACATCCATCCATCCATCCATCCAAACATCCATACATCCATCCTCACAAACTTTCGCATTTATAATATTAGTAGGATTAGAATTATAATATGAATAGGATAGTAGGATTGGCAAACGTTTGCACATATTATCTCGTATGATATATGCTACGTATTGACATAGTACCTACACCCTACGTATATGATGAACGTTTTAACTAGAAGGCGGGTCGCCAGTTCGAACTAATTATAGAGTGATTAAGCCATCTGCGAACGGTGATGTAATTGTTTGATGTTGCGGACTGCGGTGTCATTGCGTGCAGCTTCAGTACTTATAGGTAGCGTACTTCAACGTCTGGCTAGGTATATCCAGAAATATCTAGTTAATAAACTGTAGTTAATTAGTTATTAGATATATAATTTAATATAATTTTTGGAACGTAGTTCCTTATCGCGCGATGCGAAAGGGGGCTACACGGAAAAAATTAAGGCTAAATTGAACCGACACTTTTTTGAATGTGAATTTGGCATTGTGTTCAATATTTTCACACTACAATATTAGATCTCCGTAGCCTTGTGGTTTCTACAGTCGCATAAAGGTCGATGGTTCGAATCCCAGCTCGACAGACTGAATTTTCTATTTTCAATTTTATTTTAAATAATTTCTACATGTGGAATTTTTCCCTAATTTTTTTATTTTTATTATAAATTTATTATTAAAAGGAACTTCGTTCCAACCGAGTGTTCCACGACACTCACGCTTTTTTTTTTTAGAAAACACTTCAAAGTTTGAAGTTTTTGTTGCTTGAAGTTCAAATGCCCGCGCCACTACAAAGTAAATTATTTATTGTTGATATTTTAAAAACCGCTCGACCGATTTCGATAAAATTTCAATGAGAGACTACCAGGGGAAGTATACCCTTCCAACCAAAAAAGGAATTTTTGGAATTTTCGAGTAATCGGTGAACATATATATAAAAAAAAAGATTTCGATGAATTGCGAACCTCCTTCTTTTTTAAAGTCGGTTGAAAAGGCAATGGGCAGAATGTTGATGTAGGTAGTAGGTACCTAGTTCGAAGAAGTTAGACGTAATCCTTACTAATGGACGAATGGACCGATTATGATCCGGTTTTTTCTGTTTGAAAGCTAATTGTAATCGAGGTGGATCTTAGCTATAATTCATGAAGACCTGCTCAGGCATTCGAAGATCATCAGGTCATACTTGATTAAAGGGTCTTACACGCTTTCACTGGTGCAATTGATTTGGGTGTACTGTTACTTCGGATTATTTGCAAGGCACGGAAACCTTGAGCAGCATCAAGTAGTCTGCGGGCTACCCAACTCCTCAGCAACTAACAGCAGATATAGTGTGTACTGTGTTTGGGCTCATTAGAATGGTCTCAATGAGTAGGTGTTAGGTAGATGATGATCGAGGATCGAGGAGATTCTGATGATGGAGCAGAAATCTGGGTTACAGGATGTGAGTGTTTTAAATTTTAAATTTTTATTTTTTAAAGAATATCAGCAAAGTTGAAGTTGACTCATATCCTCCTCACCCCTCCAAATAAGCGGGAAAAGCTTGTGTTAGGAGTGGGTACGACAATAGTGCAACGGGTGGGGTTTGAACCTGCGACCTTTCAGTTTTCAGTCCGCACCTTTAACCGTTGGGCTATTGTTGCACTTCTTAATACTAGCCAAGCTGAGCTTGCCTAATATTCTCCTCTACTCTCTAAATAAGCGAAAAACTTATAGGTATAAGTAGTAGGTACGACAATAGACGTAGTTTTGCCGAGACGAGCCCATAATGAGCGTCGCGCAAGGGAGGCACCGGTATGTGTTCGGAAGAGATCTCGGAGCCTTCCAATATGCGCTGAGGGTGGCCATCGAGGGGGTTTTAGTAGGTAAAAATCCAACATAACCCGATATTCTCCCTCAGGATATCGGGTATCTTAAGAAGATTTCCCCCCCGTTAACAAAAAAAAAAAAGTGTACGACAATAGAACAAAGGGCGGGAATCGTTTCAATTTTCAGTCCCCATCTATACAAGTAAATAAAAGTGTCTGTTTCTCTGTTTGTAATGTCAAAATAACACCTGTTTACTAATTATGCATATTGGGTACTTAACAAAACATCTATTTTTTAAAATTTTGTCTGTCTGTTTGTTTAGGCTAATCTCGGAAATGGATGGACCTATTTTGACGGGACAGATAGCTGATGTTATAAAAAGTAACATAGGGTACTTTTTTAACCGACTTTCAATAATTTAATATAAAAATTCTTTTTAAAAAACCGACTTCAAACGCCCGCATACCACTACAAAGTATATAGGTACTTAAGTTATTGTAGATTTTTTAAAAACAGCTCAACCGATTTCGATAAAATTTAAATGGGACCACCTGGGGAGTATACCCTTTCAAATAAAAAAAAGAATTTTCCAAATCGGTTCAGGCGTTTTTGAGTAATCGGTGAACATACATAAAAAAAAAAGATTTCGACGAATTGATAACCGGCTCCTCGTTTTTTGAAGTCGGTAAAAAAGAATTTTCCAAATCGGTGAACATACATAAAAAAAGATTCCAATGAATTGATAACCTCCTCCTTTTTTGAAGTCGGTCGGTCGGAAGTTTTTCTACCTATGCATATCGATATATTTGTGATTTCTAAACCGATTTGCTTGAATCTTTTTTAAAGCAATACAGAAACTTTACGAGATAGTTCCATAAAAACATCGGGTTCTAACTCTTCAATCCTGATGCTTCAGGGTTACTGCCCACCTAAACTGTATGGTGATTTATTAACAGTCGATTGTCGTTGTAGGTACCAAGCAAAGACTACATAGTTAAATTCCAGGACCCAACTCCTCAATCCTGATGCTGAAGGGGTTCTGCTCACGCGGACGAAGTCGAGGGCATCAGCTAGTTTGAAACTAAAAAAATTAACAAGAAATACGCAAAATTTGGCCAAATTTCTGACAGACCGCTCGTCTATGGTACAAAAATAGCGCAAACACGTGGACGCCGAGCCACGTACATACTTATCATGAGCAAGATTATTTACCGCAGTGGTATGGTGGTAAGCAAGTTCAGTCGATGCACGGGGGTCAGGTTCAACTACCGGGTCGGAACCAAAAATGTATCTTCTTGCCAACCGGTAGACGACCACATGCATGGGCTTCCCCAAAAAAAATTTCACGTACGCCAACCTGTGGCTCTTATGACAAGTCATGAATCATGATTCTACCACCGGTTCGGAAAGCGGATTCTGCTGAGAAGAGCCGGCAAGAAACTCAGCAGTTGTTCTTTTCAAAATAATCATTTTACAATATTACTAGCTGACCCAGCGAACTTCGTACCGCCAGCAAAAATATTTAGTGGTTGGTCACCCTTATCATTTAGGGGTATGAAAAATAGATGTTGGCCGATTCTCAGACCTACCCGATATGCACACAAAATTTCATAAAAATCGGTCCACCCGTTTCGGAGGAGTAAGGTAACTAACATTGTGACACGAGAATTTTATGTATTAGATTATGACACACACAGGCCTCGGTATAGCGCTGCCTGAATCCAGCGGCTCCCTGCGACTCTTTTGATGTCGTCGGTCTACCTAGTAGGGGGTCTGCCAACACTGCGCTTCCCGGTGCGAGGTCACCACTCCAGCACCCAACGACCATAAGCTCTTCGGACTATGTGTGTAAAAAAATGTATTCGTATCGTTTTGCTCGGCTTCTAAGGGTCGTATCGTGATGCTGAATAGCCCTATAACCTTCCTCGAGATAAATCAAATCAAATCTATCAAGGCTAATGAAAAAGGTTTTTTTTTCAAATCCCGACTGGTACTTCCAGAGATTAGCGCGTTCGAACAAACAAACTCAAACTCTTCCACTTTAGTATAGATTTGCTTGTTTTAGTCATATTTTTGTCTGTAACTGCCTCGTTGGTTGACATGTTCAACTACCAAGGTCCCAGGTCCAATACCCGGGTAGGGCCAAAAAAAAAAATTGGATTTTCTGTCAAAAATTCTCAAACTAGCCCGGAGTTAGGAAGCTTGCGGTGAGTCACCCCCGTGCCTCGGAGAGCACGTTGCTCCTGCGCCTTAACTCTCTCCGGTCGTGTCGGATTTCCGTCCAATCGAACTATGAGAGTGAGGAAATAGAGCTAATTAATGCACTTCCGATACAGGATACAGATCCGATCCACACTATGCGTTGCAGCGACTCTAAGGGCTCGTTTCAGGACACGCAGCGCGTGGTGCGTCGCGTGACGCGTCGCGTGGTAAACGCAAACATAATATGGTCAAGTATGAGGGTACGTTTATGCACACGCGGGGCGTCGCGCGGCGCGTGGTGCGTCGTGTCGCGCGGTTGACTCAAACATATGGCCAAAGATGAGAGCGTTCATACAGAAGCGTTGGCGTTGAAACGGCGGGCACCGAGGTCACACGGCGCGTTGCGCGTCGCATGGTGCGTCGCGCGGTTAACTCAAACATAATATGGCCAAGTACGCGTGTGCATGACGTACTCTGAGAGCGTTCTTGCAGACGCGTTCTGGCCTAGTACGCGGCGACGGACGGCCTGCGCGACGCGACGCACCATACGCCGCGCAACGTGCCGCGTCTCCAGAAACGAGCCCTAAGCGGTGCCGTTGCGGCGTCCTTCATAGAAATAACCAAACGGTGTACTCCAGCACCGCTCCGCAAGCAAACCGGACCACAGAAAGAATAGTATAGGCATAGAAGATTCACTTCTATCAGGGCTGGCTATCCTTAGCATAGATCTAAAAAATCTAGCTAGGATAGCCAGTTCTTGATCTTGTACTTTTTGGTAAATATCTTAAATAGTAGTTAAGCACAAAATATTGTTCAAATCATTCAAGATCAAATTGATGTTTTTGTATAATAATGATTGAAATAATTAAAAAAAACTTCGCAAAATCATTAAAACAAATAGATAGCACACAATAAAGCGCAATTCAGTGTCGCACAGCGCTAACTTACCCACAGTTATTTTCGCCTAGAAGTTGCCTCTCTTTCTATCGCGCAACTCTTATCCCTTCGCATGACGTTAGTTCTAGCGAGGAATAACCTATGCATTCGAGTGCAGTGCAAGCTTTGACATGACACTGCGGACTAAACAGACACTTGTATAACCTCAAACTCCAGGGCTCAGATATATTATGCAGGCTGCCAGGAATCGGTGGAATCGCCCGTTGCATATTTTATCTGTTACTGCCCCGCTTTAACGCATAAACGAAGCATCCATCTAGGGAAACATCGTACACCCTGAGGAGGCTACAGCCAAGAAAGTGCTGCTGTTCCTGGCGGCAATGAGTATCGGCGAAGAAATAAAAAAAAATTAAGTGGCACTCGGGGACTGCCGCGGTAAAGCTATTGCATAGCATTTTTTATCAACTTATGCAATTATATATTTATGAAAATTTTTTTTTACATAGTTAATAAAAATTATGCAAAAAAATAATTAAAGAAACAACGAACAAATAAACAAGAAAAGCGCACTGTCACTACTTCGCGAGTGAGATTCGAACTTCAGACATCTAAAGAAAGCGGCCACTCGACCACTGCGCCAAACAGAGCTAAATGTGAACCTCTAAAATGTTGAACGCTTACTGAACGATGGTGTTAGGTTTTTTTCGTTACGGAATTTCTTGATTCGGTCGCCGCGCTCAAACTGTTTGTCCTAGTTCAAAGCCCGCGATAAAAGCTATGCAATAGCTTAAAAAAAGTGCACTTTATTGTGTGGTGGCGAGAGTCGCTATTTATCTAAGTGATGTCTTAAAATGAGTATTTGAATATTAGTACCTATTCAATTCGATGCCTTAACATGGGTAGCATAAGGATATCAACAACAGCTGTTTAATATTTCTGTGGCGGTGTCGTGTGATGCGGTTGTTATGTTCCCTCAAATATGGTTGAGCGAAGCAACGGCTGGGTCATGCGTCATGCTCGTGAACGGGTTCCACCGGCGGGAATGGGGCTACTTTATGTCTGCCCATCTTAAGATAGAAGTTAGTCGGTATGCATTTTTGGAACTTCCCTCATTGTGGAAACTGCATATTTAAAAGCATAGTATTTATTGTATTGAAAACTTGTTTTGAAAATAGCAACCGCCGAGTTTCTTGCTGGTTCTTCTCGGTAGGAACCAATGGTAGAGCCAGATGATTCAAAAACACTTGTAAAAAGTTTATTTGAATAAAAAATATTTCTATTCTATTCTATTCTAATGATTTTGCGGAGTGAATCTTCTGTACCTGTACTATTATGTATTCATTGAATCAGGCTTTAGTTTTGAGTGTGTCTGTAGCTTTAGCTTCAGGAGCGTTCATTCATTGTATGATAAATGTATTTAACCTCGCCCCTGCAGGTATTTTCCGATGTTTATCTTTTCACCACTTTGGCGGGAAACCGAAATAACTTCAGTACCATCGAAGCATAACGCTTAGAAGCGCTAGTCGACGCGGTGATGAGCCATTTATAATAAGCCTTTAAAGGCCGACTACGCAGTATCGCCGCGTTAGTACGACGAGCTCGCAGAAAATTACTAAAAAGTGATGTACCTACTGTGCTGTGGAAGGGTGTCATAATTCATCAAAATAAATAATAACCATCAAAAACGTAATTATCAGTACCAGTATAGAACAAAAAAAATTAAGTAGCAATCGGGGACTGCCGCGGTAAAGCTATTGCATAGCATTTTTTATCAACTTATGCAATTATAAATATAACGTTAAAAAACAATCAAACAAGAAAAGCGCACTGTCACTAGTGAGATTCGAACCTGCGACATCATACACCATACGGTAAAGAAAGCGGCCGCTCGCCCACTGCACCAAACAGAGCTACTTGTGAACCTCTAAATTGTTGAACGCTTACTGAACGACGGTGTTAGGTATATTTTCGTTACGGAATTTCTTGATTCGGTCGCCGCGCTCAAACTGTTTGTCCTAGTTCAAAGCCCGCGATAAAAGCTATGCAATAGCTTAATAATAACATGGTTGATGGCATTCACACATTCATTGGTTGTTTTGAACCTAACGTTTGGAGCGGAACTTTGTTAGAAACTTCTGTTCTAAGCATTATATTTCGATGTTCAGTACAAGATCCGACGATATTCGACGCCAATAGGAAAATCTTACTTCAGGGTCAGCTATTTTAAGGCAAGCACGGAAGGATTGGGAAGTGTGTGGAGTGCTGCGACAATCGGGACACACATCAGGAGATAGTACTGTAGGAACATCAGCCAAAGTTGCTAGTTGGATTGGTGACCATTTTTTAAGAAAAATGCCTTTTGGGTCCTACGTGCCTCAGGGAGCAAGTTATGCCATCAATCTCAGTATTTAGAATCAGTAATTGGATTGGGAAAAAGCTTATTTGCTCAAAAAATTTTGGAACTTAGACTAAAATGGGAGACAGGAAGTCAGACTAAAACATTTTTTTTTTTCATCCTAATTTTATTTTATAATTGATATTATTTTTGTAAGTATACTTGCCTTAAAAATTCGAGTGTTAGCAGATACTAGATGATGCCCGCGACTTCGTCCGCGTGGATTAACATATCTACTTCCCATGGGAACTCTTTAATTTTCCGTGATAAAATGTAACCTATGTGTCAATCCTGGGTATGAGCTATCTCCATACCAAATTCCAGCCAAATCTGTCCAGTAATTTTTGCTTGAAAGAGTAATAAACATACACACACACACACACACACACACACACAATATATAATCGCCTTTATAATATTAGTGTGATGTGATGTGACATAGTTCGAAGAGCTGATGGTTGTTGGGGTCCCAAGGTGTTGGAGTGGCGACCCCGCAACGGTAAGCGCAGTGTTGGCAGGCCCCCCACTAGGTGGACCGACGACATTAAACGAGTCGCAGGGAGCCGCTGGATTCAGGCGGCGCAAGACCAAAGCCTGTGGAGGTCCATGCAGGAGACCTATGTCCAGCAGTGGACATCTAAAGGTTGATAATGATGATGTGACACACAATACACAAGAAAAAAGTGTGGCGTACAACCTCTTTCAATAAGGTTTGAACTATCTAGCAACAACAATATGGGGTGGCTGAAGAGCCCCATAAAAGTATGACCCAACTATGGAAAATTTGATTTAACATCCATCATATTGATTTTGTTCATATAAAATGTAGCCTATAGAATAGAATAGAATAGAATAGAAATATTTTTTATTCAAATAAACTTTTACAAGTGCTTTTGAACAGTCGATGAATCTACCACTGGTTCAGAATGTCCTTCCTGCCGAGAAGAAACAGCAAGAAACTCAGTGGTTGCTCTTTTCAAATTAGTTGAAAATAGGTACTATGCTATGTATGCAGTGTTTCCACAATGAGGGGAAGTTCCAAAAATGCATACCTACTTACAATTCAATACATATTAACCTGTGTCACCTGGACTATGATAAATAATGAATCAATTGACACCTCGTTCATCAAAATCAGTTCAGTTTAAGTTCTGAACATGTTATGTAGTGACTGACATACACATATGAAAATATTTTGATCCTGGTAAAACAGAAATATAGAATAGAATAGAATAAAAATATTTTTTATTCAAATAAACTTTTTACAAGTGCTTTTGAATCGTCTGGCTCTACCACTGGTTCGGAATGCCCTTCCTGCAGAAACAGCAAGAAACTCGGCAGTTGCTTTTTTAAAAAAAAATCACAATACAGTACAGGTTAATCATTACTGTATCATGACTCGCTGGAGCGAATTATATCCACATATGAAGACTCTAAACACCCAAAATCTTGAGATTTTGTGTTGATGACTATATTATAAATGCAAAAGTGTGTTTGTTTGACCTTCAATCAAGCCGCAACAGAGCCACGGATTGACATGATTTTTAGCATAGTTATAGTTAAGAATCTGGAGAGTGACATAGGCTATATAGGCTTATCAAGGAAAATCAAAGAGTTCCCGAGGGATTTTAAAAACAAAATCCACTCAATCATTCGAGTGGATGTTGACATCAGATAGTGATCAGTATGGGAATCCCTCTCTGCAAATCATCTCATTGCATAAACTGAAACACTCTTTACAATTAATCTCATGTACCGATGCTTGTTATCATCGCAAATTTGAAATTTTGCCAATTGTGAGAGCGGATATGTGTATGTTGATTACATATATAGCAAGAGTATATGTTAGTTTTCACACCTACATACAGATTTTATCCAAACATTGGTCGAGAATTGGATGCAAACTGACATAAATTCATACTAGTATAAATTTGTACACACATGTAGTGTACACACATGTCTGTTTTTTGTTTATTTGTTTACCACCCTATCTGTTTAACTAAACAAATTTCAAAATAATTAGGCATAGGCATAGCTTGTATTCTGGATAAGAATTTAAGAAACTGTTTTCTTAAATTCTTAAAAACAGAAAGGCTCTTTTTTGCATTAATTTAATATGAGAAAGAGAAGTTTTAAACATAATATAATTTTTCCTATTCTTTACTATAATAAACAAATTAATGGAATAAGTACTGCCTCTTATCAAGCAGCTTATATGATTTAAATTATAGCAAAACCCATAAATGCATAGGCAAGCTCTAGGCAAGCACGCTTCAACCTAGACCTCATCAGTGCTTTCCAGTTTTGATTGTTGTCAAGCGCAATCCTATCTCGAAATAAAAAAAAAGATATATAAATTTGATCTGTTCATCTTATCATTCAGGCAAAGTAAAGAGGTAAAGGCTGAACTGTTTTTGGTGGGACTTTCTTAGATAGGTAGAGGAATATACATAAAATACTTTACAATATTTTTTATCTTGGAAAATCATAGAGCTCTCGATTTTTATCCTGGATAACTCTCAGGGAATTTCTAAACCTAAATTATGCAAATGAAGTTATAGATATATTACATTTACTTAGGTGACTTTAACAAACTAAAATATCACTTGCTTCATTAGATGCATTGTGAGGAAACCTGCATAACTACTATTCCCCACAATGTTCTCAGAGATAATTATGTGACTGCCAATCCAGAGTTGGTCAGCATGGTGGACATTAGCTAATGAATAATAAAGATGACCCTAATGCCAAAATATACATAGATATAACCATAAATCTTATAAGTTTCTTTTAAAGTATGAGAACAGTTACAATGTAATTGGGAAAGAAGATACAAACTATACCCCAAATACAGTACCATTATTTAACAACATAAAAAATTGCAGTACATGTATGATCAAACCACAATAAACTCTAACATGGGAGATGCTTAGAAATTATTTGAGTACTTGCCAAAGGTGATACCTACCATCTTGCCAAGGGTTAGAAGGCTCGAAGTATTGGGTGACTATCTGCTCGTCTTGTGGAAAGCTGACTTTTCTATTACATTTTTTTTCTTTCACCTCACTGCATGAAACACTGTCTTTACAAACTCCAGTTTTTTCACTCACGCCCGGGCATGTAACTTTATCATTGGTAGACATATCTCTCGCGAAATCTACTACCACATATTATTATCACTGTCGGGCACATTAGGCAGCTAAAATATAACACAGAAAAATCTCACAAAAACAACATTGGAGTTCACACAAAATTCGCTTTGACGCTACACTTTGGAGTCTCCTCGGCGCGAGATAATCGTGATAACACCATCTATTGCATATAATAAATACGTTTCGACTATTTGTTGAGGTTTTTATTTCTCGTTTTCGATTCAAAACAATACACCTATCATACACCGTTTACCGCCATATTGGATTGAAGAAGACAAAAGGATAGTTTTACGTTTGCAACGCTAGGGGGAGCTTTTAAAAGGGTAATGTTGCCATATAATAAATAACACTTTATGAAATATCTTATTCATTTTATAGTACCTATAAAAATAAATCTGAAATTTAATTATTAATGTAATATTTTTATTTAAACAAAAAATAATACATAAATATAATAATATTTTTTTTACAATAATACAGCTACTCGACAATAGATGGTACTTTATATCATAATTTATTTAAATTACCACTAGATGGGAGTATGTTCTAAATTTATTATGCCCTAAAAAAAAAACGAACATGTAAACCAGGGACCCAGGCACTGCACCGTAGTGCTCACTGGGGTTCCCGGAAGCATCCTAGGAACTTGATCAACCAAAAAAATTCGAAATAAAATTTCTCTCTGACCGTGCCGATCAGCCGTAGGTAAGTAATGAATCAAAAAAAAAAAACTAGGCAAAAACTCCCGATTATTTTTTTCAATAATTTTCATTTTAGTCAGTCTTTTACGATTTCGAATAGAATTGAACGAACCTATGCTAGGTTTGACCTACCGTTTATTCAAATTCAAAATTATTTATTTCACGTGAGTCAACCTGTGGCTCTTATGAGTTGACACGTCATAACTCTACCACCGGTTCGGAAAAGCGGATTCTGCTGAGAAGAGCCAGCAAGACACTCAGCAGTTGCTCTTTTCAAAATAATCATTTTACAATATTGATAAGTAGCTATTACATTGTAATAAGTTATTATACTATCTTGTGGGCAGCGGGATGCCAAGCTGATTTAACCCATGCATCTTTGTTATAATAGAATATAATATTTCCACAATGGAGGGAAGTTCCAAGAGAAAAAAACGTACTACAATTCAATTCATGTTAAGACAGGCAGACAGAAAGCAGTCCCATTCCCGCCGGCGGAACCCGTTCACGAGCATGCATGACTCATGATCCAGCCGTTGCTTCGCTCGACCATATTTGAGTGAACGTATGTTAATTAATCTTCGAAACCAAAATTGATTTTGATGAGATTTGAGTGCCTTACATATTTTTATCCCGGGAAATCAGAATTCTCAACAGATTTATAAAACCTTAATCTTACACGGTGGACCTCGTTGGCTTCATCTAGTGCTAGTCAAGTAAAAAGCTAAATAATACACTGTTTAGGTAACTAAAGTTATTTATTTAAACTCAACATCACATCATAAAGTTGTTTTACAATAATTGTATCTCTTATTCTATATAGGATCAATTTTATTGTTCAGTACCCGCAATAGGGTATTTGACTATATTAAAAATATCGTTTCATTTGGTGTCATCCTAAAAGATTATTATCTAAAAACATTATTCCATACGACAAAACTAAAAAATAAAGCTTTATTTAATTAGAAAACATTAAATAAAATTGCTGTAATTCCGGCCATGGTCACGTGATCGAAAACGTTCCGTGATCTCGAATGACGTCACAGTCCACACCACATATAGAATTCTCATTTTGTCAATACATTTCGACGTGTTTGTGCGGCGTAATAGGCTAATTTCGTCTGTTTTTCATCGTTACTATTTTATTAAATACCAAATAGTATGCGACACGCGGCCTAAACACATATTATAAAATTGTCATTTGATTGAAATGTGAACTGTTACGTCATGAGAGCAAATGGAACGTTTCGGCGGCAATTTATTTTTTTGAATTTATTTCTCGATTTTTATGAAAAATACTGAAAATTATGCCGAAATATACGTTTTGTTAGCTTCAGCATAGCATTATTAATAATTTAAGATGATTTTCTAAAAGTAGTCAAATACCGTATTGATGCCTTAATATTAATAACTTAATTTTAATTGCTTGCGCAATTTTAATAATATCATTATTCGATTTTAGCAAAATGATGCAGTCTAACTCTAAAGGACGTTTTTAAAAACCTATCTCATCCAAAACTTAAATTTAGTCGAAAATTTAATCCAAGTCAATAATTAAGTCACAAATTAAGATTGCAATCTGTTTTGATAATCGGTAGATTTCACACTTTTTTTATTCAATGACAAGGTAGCCTTTGACTGCGATCTCATCTGATGGTAAGTGACAAATATAATACAGTAATTCGGAATAGGTTATGGCAGTTCTCGTCGCCCTCGTAATGGTACGTTAAGTCGCTTGGCGGCACGTAATTGAGGGTAGGATGGTATCTAGCCACGACCAAAGTCGACCAGACTAGACTGGATTAAATTTTATACTGTCAATTTGTAGATTTTGGATTTAAAAAATATTGAAAATGGCCATAAGATAAGAAGGCGTACGATAGTTTTTACAAATTCCTCAGCTGTTTAAATTTTTAGCTTTTCAAGTCACGTTTACTTCGATTTTTTTGTATAAAATATTGAATAATAAAATTGAAATCCATATTTTTTTGTAAATTTCATGTATAATTACATCGAATTGTTAACAAATAACTACTTAAAAATAATGATAATAAAATGGACATAACAAAATACACAAGTTATACAGTTACACTTAAAATTATTTTGGTGCTTTTTTAATTTTTTTAAATTTTAACTTAAAATTTGTTACGAGTTTTACAGTGTATATTGGAAGAGGGTAGTTAATTCTTAAAGCCTTTGACAGAGCACTTTAAAATGCTTAAAAATGTACGTAAAGAATAAATAAAAAATATATACAAAAATTGGTCTCCTATTTTTAATAGGTACATAGTTTTTGTTCAATCATCATAATATTAATACGTTTTGTTGAATGATGTCGACAATAATAAAAACTTAAGCTACTGACATATTACTGTGTTGTGACGATTGACCTAGGGCTTTTTCACCACTTGGTGATAAATGTCTGATAGCCTATCCACAACTTATCTGACGGAAGTCAATCTGGCAGTTAAACTCAAAAATATATCACACAGATTTATCCAGCAGATATTTTACCTGCTGGATATATATATCAGGCACTTTATCAGCAAGTGGTGAAACAGGCCATAAAGTGTTCATATAAAATGTCACCGAGGTCTTATAGGGTAATTTCAGAGCCTCAATAGCCCAACGGTTAAAGGTGCGGACTGAAAACTGAAAGGTCGCAGGTTCGAATCCCATCCGTTGCACTATTGTCGTACCCACTCCTAGCACAAGCTTTCCGCTTAGTTGGAGGGGATAGGAGGATATTAGTCAACTTAGTCAACTTTAATTTGACTAATATTCTTTTTAAAAAAAACTAGAGTTTACATACGTATAGTACATAAAATATTATATCCATCGGACATAATATCATGACGAAAATAGGTACGTCGGACTTTACGAGTTTTAAGTGTCTTGTAATATAAACTATTAAAAATTGAATTTTTTAGAAATTGAGTATAAAAATATGAAGAAAATAGCACGACTATCGTGAAACATTTAACATACAAGCTATAGTCAATGTGACTATGATATAGGGTAAACTTGGACAAACAGATAAGAACAAATTGGCAGATTTCACAAACCTTTGAGAACAGTGTGGAGAACTCTCAGGCGTGAAGGATTCCTCATGATGTTTTCCTTCACCGCCTTAGTTAGTTCAATAAGTCAGTTTTACTTAACTGGCTTACTTTTTTCCATTTATTCTACCTTTTTATTTTTATTACAGTTTAACATAAAAACTCTTTTTAAAAAACCGACTTCAAACACCCGCGCCACTACAAAGTATATAATTTATTGTTGATTTTTTGAAAACCGCTCGACTGATTTCGATAAAATTTAAATGGGGCCACCTGGGAAATATACCCTTTCAAACAAAAAAGAATTTGCCAAATCGGTCCAGGCGTCTTCGAGTAATCGGTGAACATACATAAAAAAAAAGATTCCGATGAAGGTTCTCACCTTTTTTGAAGTCTCTAAGAAAAATCATATTTATTTTTATGTATAGTATCAAAACTTTGATTAATTGGTGGCATCTTCACAGTGTTGCTAGAACCATTTGAACAGACTACAACATTCCACAATACAGTAATATGTTCGTATGTATATAAGTAAGGTAATAGTGTTACTAACCTAACAGTTCTGGTTAAGATTTTTAGTATTAAATCCTAAATAAATATCAATAAAATGATTACGGTAATTTTTATATGCAATTATACACAAAATAATTTTAAAAAAGCACAATGGCATCTTCAGGTTTTATATGTTGTATATTATATACAATTTCAAATATTTTTTATCTGTTGTTTATTTTATATTGTAGGTATAATTTGTAAATTGTATACCGTATATTTCACTATTTTTTAAAATACTTTGAATATCATCTGGTAATAGTAAAATACATCGCGTAGATAAAAAAAAGTACCATATCTTCGGAAATCGTCTCAAAAACAAATCCCTTTTATTCCCTTTTATCCAGACTACGGCAAACCTAGAGGAAGGTTATCATTTTATCAGCCTATATATTATTTTATTTATGGGACACCCTAACGAACTCTTTGAATTTTTCATAGGTATTTTCGTGATTTTGACAATTTTATTTTTCATATTTTTTTAATTAGGTAATTACAACATGGAATCTTGTATATACATACAAGATTCCATGTTGTAATGAATGAACCTATCTCAATTTAGTTTTAATTGAAAAAGCAAAAATGGAAATATGTAACGCAAAACAGCGATGTTATACGCGCGCGATCAGCTGTTTATCAAAAACTCACTCAAAAGTTAGGCACTCAGCCTAAGTACCTACAACCCACCGCTTGCGACGCGCCGTACCTACTGCGGGTGTAGGTATCGGCGTTCGTTGTTCGCGATACATTGCGTCTTCAAAAATTACATTACTGGTGACCCATCATTTCCGAGACGAGTGGGGGCCGAAGAATAAAGTTATTGGACTCTTTATTCGTCTGATAAATGGTTGTAAATTTTTCAAGTAATTTAATTCTTATGAATTCTGAACGAATATCTCATCTGTGAAAACGCTTACTTCAGGGTGGTGAAACAAATTTACATATTATACGAATGTTAGTACGGGACGGACTTTTACTTTCATTGCTGTCAATTTCTTACTGTTCGAAATTCAAAATATTCGTGCTTAGTGAATTATTTGTTGCATAAAACCTAAAACCTATTTGACTATTGAAAAACTGATTTTTTTGCTATCTATCGAATAAAACCTATCTGTTTGTTTATCTGAGGATTGAAAAATTAGCCCGTAACCTATTCACAAAGTTTTCGTTAGGGTGTCCCTGTATTAGGGTGTATGCGTTTATTTACGTAAGTTTAAACTTTCACGTAACCTATTGAGCCGATTTTGATAAATGAGATGTCGATCGACTCTTTATGATGGGTAGAGGAAAATAGGCTACATTTCATAGAAACCAAATCAACATCACGGATGTTACGTCCAATTTTCCATTGTCGAGTTACAGTTTTTAAATTTTCTTCTTTATTTACGCGAGTGAATTTTCATTAATTTTATACGCATATAAATCATTTTTTTGGTCTATACGTATATACTACGTAATGGCTATCAAAATAGTGCATATTTTGTATGTCTGTGTTCACACCGATGTCACTGGCTCTCCTTCTTTATTTTTAGGTCGAGAACGCCATCTGTAAATAAAAATTTAAATCAGCGCGGTTCATAGAAGCTCAGAAGTCTATAAAGTTGTCTCCTTAAGGCGGACTAAACAGGTCTGCCCGCGAAATTCTTAAATTTGGTATTTCGCAATTTGTAAACCAATACGACAAAGTAGGCTTATGGCATTCTAATTACGCCAATGGCAGTATTTTTTTTTTTTAAATATATAGACCAGCGCTTGACTGCAATCTCACCTGATGGTAAGTGAAGATGCAGCCTAAGATGGAGCGCGCTTGCCTAGAAGATGCCTATTCACTCTTGATTTAAAGGTACCCAAGTTATAGTCAGTTGGAAAAACGGAAGCCGGAAGGGAATTCCAAATTTTAGCGGTGCGTATTAGGAACGAGGAAGCAAAACGCTTAGTGCGGTACGGGGGATTTCGACCACGTAGCGGTGCAGATTCGAGCGATGTCTTGCGGTTCGATGGTAGAAGGTTGATGGAGGAACTAGTTCAAATAGTTCTTGAGCACACTCTCCGAAATATATCCTGTAAAATACCGACAGATAGGCAACTTTGCGCCGATGTTCCAGACTTTGAAGTTTGGAGTTACTTAGCGATTCGTCGCCAATGAGTCTTCTGGCGCGTCTGTCCACCGAATCCAATGCAGCAAGCTGGTACTTGGCAGAACCGTCCCATAAATGGCTGCAGTACTCCATGCACGATCGAACTTGTGCTTGATACAAGGTAACAAGCTGTTCCGGCGTGAAGTAGCGCTTGACTTTATTGATGATACCAAGTTTCTTGCCAGCAGTTTTTGCCTTGGATTCGATGCATCGTCCAAAGTTAAGATTTGACGAGACATTTATGCCAAGAAGATCAATACTGTCAGTGACCGGTACGGATATATTTCGGAAAGTCGGAGTCAGCGGGAATGGACTCCGTTTGGCGGTGAACAAACACGCTTGCGTTTTGGTAGCATTAAATTTGACAAGGTTGGCATCACCCCAATCCGATACCTCTTTCAAAGCCAAATTTATGCGTTCTACCAAAGCCTCTCTAAGCTCGAAAGTCTCAGCGGCACTAGCACGGGGACCGGACATGTATCTCTCCGTAACGGTGCTGTCATCCGCATACCCAAAGATACCGGGCCTGAGGAGGTCATTAATGTGCAGCAAAAAGAGCGTTGCGGAGAGAACTGATCCCTGAGGGACACCGGCGTTAATCGCTATCAGATCAGACGAGGTGCCATCTATGACCACTCGAAGTGATCGCCCACTCAGGAAATCCGATATCCAGTTACAAAGTCCAGTGGGTATCCCATAAGCTGAAAGTTTGCTCAAAAGGCTTTCATGCCAGACCCGGCCAAACGCCTTCGATACATCAAGTGAGACGGCTAGCGCCTCACCATGCTTATCGATGGCTTCACCCCATATGTGTGTAGCATACACAAAGATCTCCCGTGGACCTGTTACGGCGAAAACCGTACTGCTGGTCCGACAGGAGGTCATTAAGCTCGAGGTATGCCAGGAGCTTGTCGTTCAATACACGCTCCAAACATTTACATAGTATGGAGGTGATTGCGATAGGCCTGTAATTGGCCGGGTCGGCACGACTACCCTTTTTGGGTACTGGCTGTACGTTAGCTATCTTCCAAGCTTTGGGGACTTGAGCTAATTTTAGAGAGAGGCGGTACAAGCGTGTCAGTATCATCTTCACAAGTTTATATAAAAATCTTTACTTTGATACTGAAATGTCTGGATAAATAATACCACGTACTTAATGCTCTAATGCCTGTATTAACGAACATCTGCCATTACACAAAACAACTTGACAAGACAAAGATACAAATAAATTATCTACCCACATACGAGTAGGTACCTACATCACACCTCCCAACTTATTCTAGATAGAGGTTTAAACACTAAATAATCTAATTAATAACATACACATTAATATAATAATTACAAATTAAACTAGGTACTGAAATTTAATGACCGGTTTCCTAATACGCTTGGAACGGGACACTGGCGGCGTTGTGACAACCTCTGGCGGAGAAGCAACCCTTCCAACATTTTGGCCATCATTGCTATTTTCCTCCCCTACCATATCCGACCCCGCATTCGTAGGACTTGTCTCCACCGAGATTTCACTTCCTGCGGTTACCACCGGGGGTATGACGACATCCTCATTCCTAGATGAGTCTTGGTTATTACTCGGTATTGTTGGACAAGGAACATCGGACATGCGTGATCTGCGCCTAATTTGATCTACGTGCCTTTGCAAAATGCGATCGTTTCCCGTATCGATTAAGTATCGACGCGACCCTTCATTCGCGGTGACCGTGCCTTTCGACCATTTATCACTATGTGCACCATACTCGCGGGCCCAAACTAAGTCCCCGGGTGTCAATACTCGCTCGGTACCGTCCGCCAGCGCTGTCTGTCGGTTCTGAGCCTCACGTACTCGGTCCTCTCGCGCGCGTTCGCTACGCAACAAGTCTAAACGTGAACGCAAAGGTCGGCGTTGTAGCACGGCGGCTGGGCTTTCACCTGTAGTGCAGTGGGCACTGTTCCTATATGCCATTAAAAATGCCTGCAACGCTGCATCGAAATCAACATTATCTCTTTGAGCCTTCCTAATAGCGCGTTTACATAATTTGACTGCGTTTTCTGCCGCTCCATTGGAAGATGGGTGATAAACGGGTGAAAACGACTGACGTATACCATTATTTGCTAAAAAATTCTTAAATTCAGAGCTGGAAAAAGGCGGCCCCTGATCGGAGACCAGCTCCAAAGGCAGCCCAAACCTGGCAAAGGTTTGCCTTAATACCTTAATTACATTTAATGCATTTGTTTTAGACATCTCGAATATCTCTAGCCATTTCGAGGTAGGATCGATAAGTATCAAAAATGTTTTACCGTTCAAAGGGCCTAAAAAATCGATATGTAACCTCGACCATGGTTGCACGTGATAAGGCCAGGGTTGTGGCGGAGCCCGAGCTGGCGCCGGGGCCTCCATTGCACACGTTTCGCACTGTTTACATGTGGTTTCTACTTCCGCATCAATGTTAGGCCACCATACATAACTACGAGCTACGGCTTTTGTTTTTACTATTCCCATATGCCCAACATGTAGTTGTTTTAAAATTCCCTCCTGCAGACACTGAGGAACGACCAGTCTATAACCCCACATTATACAGCCGCGCTCACAATACAACTCGTTACGCCGTAAATAATAAGGCTTAATTTCCTCGTCTGAACAGCTAGCAGGCCAACCAGACTGAATATATGACATTACTTTACTTAGCAACTTATCTTTCGACGTATTCTTCCTAATGTCATCGTGAGTGATAGGTAGGAAATTTTCTACAAAATTCACGTACGTGACTTCGTTCACCGAATTGCGGTTGTCACTACTCTGTGACGGCAGCCGAGACAAGGCATCCGCACAGTTCTTGCCGGAGGCGATGTATTCGATTTCATAATTATAGCCCGACAAAAGAACCGCCCACCTCTGTAAGCGCGAAGCCGCCATAATCGGAATACCTACCTTGTTTCCGAAAATGTACGTCAACGGCTTGTGATCCGTTCTTAGCGTGAACTTCCTACCGTACAAGTACTGATGGAATTTCCTTATTCCGAACACTATCGCGAGAGCTTCTCTGTCTATCTGTGCATACGCCCGCTCCGCGGCCGACAAGGAGCGCGAAGCGTACGCGACGGGCCGCTCGCCCTGCGCCGTGACTTGCGAGATCACCGCTCCCACTCCGACACTACTCGCGTCCGTCGTCAAGATCAGCGGCAGCTCAACGGAATAGTGCACCAATACCTCGCTTGACATCAACTTATTTTTAATTGTTGAAAAAGCATCCTGGCATTCCTTACTCCATATAAACGCGACCCCTACACGTAAAAGATTATAAAGAGGAGCTAATATGGTGCTAACATTCTTTATAAACTTGGAATAATACATTATCATTCCTATGAACGCTCTCAGTTCCGAAACGTTTGACGGCGCGGGAGTTTTAACGATGGCCTTGACCTTGTCCGGGCAGGTATGCACGCCCGCTTTGCTGATAACGTGACCTAAGTAATTTATAGATTCCGCAAAAAAACTACATTTCTCTTTCTTTACTCGCAACCCGTTTGACCGTAGCCGTTCAAAAACTTTATGCAAATTATTCAAATGATCCCTATTATTTGATCCAGTTATGATTATATCGTCGAGGAAGACACCTACGTGCGGTAGATCTGCGAACAATGACACTAGCTTTTTTTGGAAAATACCCGGACTCGACGATAGCCCAAATACCAACCTATTGTACCTAAATAGGCCCTTATGAGTATTTATTACCGTGCATTGTCTCGAACGCTCATCTAGCTCAAACTGTGCATAGGCTTGCGACAGATCAATCTTACTGAAACGCTCCCCTCCATGCAGACGCGTCAGCAAGTCTTCCACTCGCGGCAGTGGGTAACGATCGACTTCAATTACTTTGTTCAACGTTAATTTATAATCAGCGCATATCCGTATGTTACCGTCCTTTTTGACGACCGGCACGATCGGCGTGGCCCAGTCGGAGCGCTCCACGGGGGTGAGGATGCCGTCGCGCGTCAGCTGCTCCAGCGCGCGCTCCACCGGCTCCCGCAGCGCGTACGCCAGCGGCCGCGCGCGCATAAACACCGGCGCCGCGTCCGGCCGCAGGTGTATGCTCACCGCGCCGCCAGTGAACCGGCCCAGCCCGTCCGCGAACACTTCACAATATCTGGAACTGAATTCCGAAAAATTAAATTCACATGCGCCAATATTGTTACAATTTAACACAGGTAATTGAATCGCTAGCTCCATAATCCACTGTCTACCTAACAATATAGTCTTTCCATTTCCTATGACGTACAAATCCAGATATTTACTTTTGTCTCGATATTTCACCAACGGACGTATTACCCCTATGGGGTAAATCACCTCACCCGTATAATATCTTAAAGCTAAGTTACACTTATCTATTCTCAAATTTTTAAATTTTTGTAAATATAGTTCATAACTAACACAGGATACGGCACTACCCGTATCGCATTCCATCTTGAGCATATGATCGTTGACACTGAGCGATATTAAAATAGGTTTACAACGTTCTATCGATATCTGATTAAAATCGACAATTACCTCTTCACTCTCGTCGCTGCATGGCTCCCTATCGTCCATTACCTCCGTTGTAGCTGCGTTGTAGTGGGCCATGTACGAGCAGACCCGGGCGATGTGGCCCTGCCGGTTACAGACCCTGCAGACGAACCGGTTATAGCGGCACCTGGCTGTTCGGTGTGATTCACTTCCACACGCTCCGCAAGCGCTGCTCTGGCGCCGCTTTTCACCACGCCCGGCCTCCGTAGACGCCAACGTGTCACTGCCGCTGGCACGCCCCCTCTGCTGCCGCTCCCGATTCTTCGACGATCGAGCTCGATCGGCGGTGCCCTTGCCCCGCCACGCTCCCGCCATGGCCCGGCAATCCGCCGTGACACCACTGCTGCCACCCGCCGTGGCTATTGCTGCACTCTCCACCAGCGCAGCATCCTTCTCGGCCGCCTCCATGCTGCTCGCCAGCTGGTACGCTTTGGCAAAATTTATCCCCACTTCCGCGAACAGACGTTGTCGTATCGTCTCACTCGCCAAGCCGCAAACTAACTGGTCGCGAAGACTGTCTTCCAGCCAGGCCCCAAACTCACACGTCTTTGACATCTTCTTTAAGTCTGCGACGTATTGCGATATGGACTCGCCCGCCTTCTGCGCACGACGCCGAAACTTAAATCTTTCGGCCAACACACTTGGTTTCGGTTGCAAATGGCTACCGAGTATATCCGTTAACTCTTTAAATGTTTTAGTAATTGGTTTGTCCGGCGTACACAAATTCACTAACAGCTCGTAGCAATTCGCCCCTATCACAGTAATTAACGTCGGCACTTGCAATTCACTTGGAATCTTATTAACTACGAAGTACTGTTCTAGCCGTTCCACGTACAACCGCCAGTTATCACTTTCAACTCTAAACTCCGCGATTTTACCAATTGACATTGTTAAAAGTTTAAGTATATTCTACACACGCGTGAAATTCTTTTCAAAACAAATACTCGTCGCCACTGAAATGTCTGGATAAATAATACCACGTACTTAATGCTTTAATGCCTGTATTAACGAACATCTGCCATTACACACAACAACTTGACAAGACAAAGATACAAATAAATTATCTACCCACATACGAGTAGGTACCTACATCACAGATACTTTGTCGTATTAGTTTACAAATTGCAAACACCAAATTAAATTTGAATTTCGCGGGCTGACCCGTTTAGTTCGCCTTAATATTTATATATTTTTTTTTATTTATAACAGGAGCAATTTCCTAGATCGTCCCTGCTGCCCTGCCTCAGTCACTGAGAGTTATAATAAATCTGTGATCAACACCTACTTAATTGACGCCATTTTGGACGCCATTTTACTGTAAGGTGCAAGCAGATACACGAGTGTCTCTGGAACTAATATTGCAAATGGCGCACCGACCTCTATAATTAACTATGATTTATTTCATAGATTATATTAGAGTATAAAATCTTTGATTTCATATAATTTATTTACGATATCATAGATTAATTATTATAGAGGTGGATGCGCCATTACAATATCATTAGTTCCAGAGACACTAGTATGTCAAATGTCCTGTGTTCAGAGAAATTGCCCTTTCGCCTAACTACTTAGATGGCCCCTGTGACACATCAGGAACTTTCGAAGTCAACCAGACAAGTGGAAGTATCAACTGTATGGTTCAGATCCCCTACACCTGCTAAAATCAATCATATAACACCCCTCTTCACACTTCCTCCCGTGGGTCCTCCTCTCCTTCACGCAGAGGTTTAGCACGCCGTCGGGGTCCTCTCTCCGCGTGACGTCACGTTCTCTGTCACATCGCCACACTCACCTTCACTGTCATCACAATAAGCGATCCGCCTGGGCGCTAGCTGCTTCCTCCCGTGGGCCCTCCTCTCCTTCACGCAGAGGTTCAGCACGCCGTCGGGGTCCTCTCTCCGCATGACGTCACCCTCTGTCAAATCGACACACTCACCGTCACTGTCGTCACAATAAGCGATCCGCCTGGGCGCTAGCTGCTTCCTCCCGTGGGCCCTCCTCTCCTTCACGCAGAGGTTCAGCACGCCGTCGGGGTCCTCTCTCCGCATGACGTCACCCTCTGTCAAATCGACACACTCACCGTCACTTTCGTCACAATAAGCGATCCGCCTGGGCGCTAGCTGCTTCCTCCCGTGGGTCCTCCTCTCCTTCACGCAGAGGTTTAGCACGCCGTCGGGGTCCTCTCTCCGCGTGACGTCACCCTCTCTGTCACATCGCCACACTCACCGTCACTGTCGTCACAATAAGCGATCCGCCTGGGCGCTAGCTGCTTCCTCCCGTGGGTCCTCCTCTCCTTCACGCAGAGGTTTAGCACGCCGTCGGGGTCCTCTCTCCGCATGACGTCACCCTCTCTGTCACATCGACACACTCACCGTCACTGTCGTCACAATAAGCGATCCGCCTGGGCGCTAGCTGCTTCCTCCCGTGGGTCCTCCTCTCCTTCACGCAGAGGTTTAGCACGCCGTCGGGGTCCTCTCTCCGCGTGACGTCACCCTCTCTGTCACATCGACACACTCACCGTCACTGTCGTCACAATAAGCGATCCGCCTGGGCGCTAGCTGCTTCCTCCCGTGGGTCCTCCTCTCCTTCACGCAGAGGTTTAGCACGCCGTCGGGGTCCTCTCTCCGCGTGACGTCACACACTTTGTCGAGGAACACAGTCTTAGCGCAAATTCGCTTCTCCTTTTCCTATAATACATACAAAAAGAGGATAGATAATCTTTCTTTTAACTTCTCCGGAGATCTACACAATATAATACTTCTTCTTCTTCTTCTTTATCAACCGATAGACGTCCACTGCTGGACAAAGGTCTCTTGCATGGACTTCCACTATAATACTTGCACTACAGTAAATATATTCAAGCCATCTATCAATAACGCTTAGAACGTTGTTAATTTCTTGATTAACACTGGACTGGCAGTCCCTATGACAGTTTAAATTATTGGATCAATTTGAAGCGCCGCATTTGACATACGAGTGTCCCTGGTACTAATAATGTAGGTATGCAAGAAGTGCCAAAAAGTATCTAGTATCAGTGGTCAACTAGTGCCCTCACTAATTTTAGTTCCTTGGACACTCGTGACTGTTTACAGCGCCAAAATGGCGTCAATCAAGCAGGTACAAAAAAATGACAGCAGCCTACCCAGTGTTAATCATAGATTAATTATAGAGGTGAGTAATAATGACAAAATAAACTTACCTTAAACATATGGTTAACACTCTGTTGAACAAGTTTCTCTATCCTGCATTCGAATATATTTTTACTATCTATTTGGCAATCGAATATGTTTTTCTCCGTCAGTTTGTCTACTGGCGGTTTGGGCGGTGCGGTTTTGATGTGGTTTTGGTTATGATTGTGAGATTCGTGTAGTCTTTCGGGGTCTATATCTGGAACTATGGTCGGATCTGAGCGATCTTGGAGGACCTAAAATGAGAAGGGGTGTTAATTAATCAAAAATAACATACATAAGAAAATATAATATCTATCACTGTAAACATTTACTTGTTTATGACTAGTTACGGAAGGTCGCAGGTGGAGGACACAAAGAAAGTCCGGATACACTTAGAATTGAATTTATTATCTAAAACTTACAATTTTCTTATAATATAGTTTAAACCTAAAGTGACTTCGCTCGATGTTAGAGACGAAGCCACATCCTAAAGCTAACTTACAAGCTAAGGCGTGTGACCCCACCCGATGGTAGGTACGGAGTGGTGGGAATCCATCGGGAACCCGAGCCGGTGTCTGATGGAAGCGCTGATCGCAGGTGTCCAGTCGCTGAGAACGCGAATTGTGCTTGCGTTTCAGTTTCCCCTAGGGCTGTCAATTTGTCCTAGGGCTGGCACGTAACACCTCCATCCGCAGATTCGCAACCATTTTCCGAGGTCTCGTGGAAATGTTGTGGAATAGGTCCAATCTTCGATGTCGATGGATGGACGGCTGGACTGGTTCTTCTTACTTCTGTAGGTTGTTACTCCGGAGATTACACGACGTCAAAGAATTTCAGAGAATTGAAATACGAATGGTATTGTAGAGATGAAATGAAAATGAAGATAGTCAGTGCTAATTGCACGGAAAATTGTAATTTATAATGAAATGAATAAACCAGGCTTTCACTGGCCAGAAACTAAGTTTGTGGTCTAACCGGTGTCCTTGAAGATAGGTATTCTTCAGAAGAGAGTTTTGTGGGTTCCTTTTCTTTTATGAAAAATATGATACAGCAGTCGTTGTGTTCGTCCAGCATCTTCTTCATAGCTTTCTTGGCCATGATGCAGATATCTTCCATGACCGATGTTGCTGATAGTTTAGGCCGTCTTCATTAAAGTCTTCGGGCTTTCAGCCTCTATGTGCACATTCATATACCAATTGGTTGCTATGAGAGGATGTGATGGGATAAGGACTTTACATAACGATTGAATAATATATAAAATTATCTTTATACTTATAATATAAAGAAATTATATAATTACTTTAACAGAAATTACGGGGATACTGGAAGCTATTACGGTTGGTACTTCTTTGAGTGAAATAGCATATTCCCAAAGGATAAAAAGTATAAATCTATTTAATCTCTATCATAAAATTAATTTTACTTAATATATAAAACTTAGCAAAGCCTACCAAAAAAAAAGGTATTAGTTAAAACGATTTGAATAAATTTTTAATTTAAATTTAAATTGAATAGAATTCAGTTAAAATTAAACTATTTTAACTGAAATCAAAATATGTCCCGAGTTTCTGGGATAAAAATTTGAATAAGGTACTTAGGAATTAAGATGGGAAGCAACACAATGGTAATCTTGTGCACTTACTTTTATCCGGTATTGCGCCGTCGTATCAATTTCTGGATACTGCTCCACCTCCGACTCCAAGGTTCGTAATAGATACCCGAACTCTGCCCCGGCCCGACTTTTCGGAAATCTTGCCGCGCCGCGAACTGACCCGGGTATTCTACCACCACTGCGCCAGTTACGGAAGGTCGCAGGTGGAGGACACAAAGAAAGTCCGGATACACTTAGAATTAAATTTATTATCTAAAACTTACAATTTTCTTATAATATAGTTTAAACCTAATGTGACTTCGCTCGATGTTAGAGACGAAGCCACATCCTAAAGCTAACTTACTAGCTAAAGCGTGTGACCCCGCCCGATGGAAGGTACGGAGTATGGGAATCCATCGGGAACCCGAGCCGGTGTCTTATGACTTCGCTGATCGCCGGTGTCCAGTCGCTGAGAACGCGAATTGTGCTTGCGTTTCAGTTTCCCCTAGGGCTGTCAATTTGTCCTAGGGCTGGCACGTAACAGACTAAAGTACCATGTTCCAGTTCAGTATATGGAGGCTGGTATTTGAAACAAATACCCTCATATGAAAGAGACAAAAATATAGAACTAAATGTAAAAACTTTCCGTGACATGTGACCGGAGCGGAAAGGAAGGGTATCTGTACCTTGGCGATGTGACTCCGCAGCGTAGCGAAGCTGCTCCTCAGCTGCGTGCGGGTCAGCACGAGGCTGCGGCGCTCGCTCAGCGCGTCGGCACGACACGCGCGCACCGCACGCAGCTCGCGCGCCAGCTGCCGCAAGTGCTCCACGCTGCGGCGGCGGCTGTTCTGTGACGTGTGACCGGAGCGGGAAGGGAGGGTATCTGTACCTTGGCGATGTGACTCCGCAGCGTAGCGAAGCTGCTCCTCAGCTGCGTGCGGGTCAGCACGAGGCTGCGGCGCTCGCTCAGCGCGTCGGCACGACACGCGCGCACCGCACGCAGCTCGCGCGCCAGCTGCCGCAAGTGCTCCACGCTGCGGCGGCGGCTGTTCTGTGACGTGTGACCGGAGCGGGAAGGGAGGGTATCTGTACCTTGGCGATGTGACTCCGCAGCGTAGCGAAGCTGCTCCTCAGCTGCGTGCGGGTCAGCACGAGGCTGCGGCGCTCGCTCAGCGCGTCGGCACGACACGCGCGCACCGCACGCAGCTCGCGCGCCAGCTGCCGCAAGTGCTCCACGCTGCGGCGGCGGCTGTTCTGTGACGTGTGACCGGAGCGGGAAGGGAGGGTATCTGTACCTTGGCGATGTGACTCCGCAGCGTAGCGAAGCTGCTCCTCAGCTGCGTGCGGGTCAGCACGAGGCTGCGGCGCTCGCTCAGCGCGTCGGCACGACACGCGCGCACCGCACGCAGCTCGCGCGCCAGCTGCCGCAAGTGCTCCACGCTGCGGCGGCGGCTGTTCTGTGACGTGTGACCGGAGCGGGAAGGGAGGGTATCTGTACCTTGGCGATGTGACTCCGCAGCGTAGCGAAGCTGCTCCTCAGCTGCGTGCGGGTCAGCACGAGGCTGCGGCGCTCGCTCAGCGCGTCGGCACGACACGCGCGCACCGCACGCAGCTCGCGCGCCAGCTGCCGCAAGTGCTCCACGCTGCGGCGGCGGCTGTTCTGTGACGTGTGACCGGAGCGGGAAGGGAGGGTATCTGTACCTTGGCGATGTGACTCCGCAGCGTAGCGAAGCTGCTCCTCAGCTGCGTGCGGGTCAGCACGAGGCTGCGGCGCTCGCTCAGCGCGTCGGCACGACACGCGCGCACCGCACGCAGCTCGCGCGCCAGCTGCCGCAAGTGCTCCACGCTGCGGCGGCGGCTGTTCTGTGACGTGTGACCGGAGCGGGAAGGGAGGGTATCTGTACCTTGGCGATGTGACTCCGCAGCGTAGCGAAGCTGCTCCTCAGCTGCGTGCGGGTCAGCACGAGGCTGCGGCGCTCGCTCAGCGCGTCGGCACGACACGCGCGCACCGCACGCAACTCGCGCGCCAGCTGCCGCAAGTGCTCCACGCTGCGGCGGCGGCTGTTTTGTGACGCCAGCTGGAAGCGAATGTCAACTGATTTCATTAAGTAGGTACTAGTAGCTCGCCACCACTATGTTCTATTTAATCTTTTATCTATGATTCACACTGGAGAGGCTACCGTCATATTTTCTTGGACCTACTTGATTGACGCCATTTTGGCGCTGTAAGCAGTTACGAGTGTCTCTGGAAGTAATAATATTGCAAATGGCGCACCGACCTCTTTATAATTAATTTGTGATTGATTATTATAGACCTCTATAATTCATCTATGATTTTACATAATTTATCTATGATTTCATAGATTAATGAAAGAGGTTGGTGCGCCATTTGCAATATTATTAGTTCCAGAGACACTCGTACGTCAAATGTGGCGCTTCAAATTGATCCATAATAATTAAGCTGTCATTAGTATAGGGACAGGCAGTCCAGTGTTATTCATAGATTAATTAATTATAGAGAGCCAGTGCTCGCCACGGATATATTCTTCTCACACCACACCATCTCAGCATACTTCCCTTTAAATGTTTGTGCAACATACGCATTTTGATATCATGTACTCTTGATATCCGACCCTTTTACCGCCCAACATTCTGAAGCATACAATGCGTCAGATCTAAGAACCGTCATAAAAATCTTGGATGCTTTTTGCATCGCATATCGTGTATAAGGGAGAGGGCAGACTCGCTACTCTTACTGGCAGCGATCGACGTTTTTACAAGCTTTTATTTAGCTTGACCAGGTTATTTATTTATTTGTTTGTTTGGGTCAAATCTTGCAAGATGAATTAGACCCACTTCCCGATTTCTGATCGAGCTGAAATTTTGCATTTATGTGTAAATCGGATGACAATGCAATATTATTGTGACATTGAGCTGATCTGATGATGAAGACGGAAGATGGCTATCGGAACTCTGTAATAAAACGACGTAATCCCATCGAGTTTGGGCTCGTTTGATTCGTCATAACAAGTACTCTGATCCTAGATAATATCCAGAGTCTAATGATGTAGCTACTAAAAGCTTGCATTTAAAATAAAATTTTTAATTTACACTTGTTATAGCTTTTAGTCGTTATTCGGAAGCTCGAATCCGCATGCTAACGTGGGCACACAACAGAAGCCATCCAGTCGCAGCGATCGAGTTGCGTTGTTTATAGCATCCGCGTTTCGCGATTTTTAAACACTGACCTTCACTACTTTTAGAATCTATCGAACGCGTTTGAGTTGCGAAAACGCGATGCAGTCGCAAAGTAGCCAGTTTGCCCGCTCCCTAATATACCAACATAACATGTGGTTCGCCATAACTTAAGAACCTAGCTACTAGCTGCCCGGCTTCAATGACTTTTTATTTTGTTCACTAGATGCCTAGAGATAAGGCCATTCATCTTTACTCACTAACCGACTTAAAAAAGGAGGAGGTTCTCAATTCATCGGAATCTTTTTTTTTAATGTATGTTCACCGATTACTCGAAGACGCCTGAACCGATTTGGAAAATTCTTTTTCTCATCTCCGGGCGGAAAGCGTCAATTTTCCTCCCGCTGCGCTATACGAAAATGTCGCTTTCCGCCTCCGTCGAGGAGAAAAATAGTATACACACCACGGGCAGTAAATAAGAAAGCCTCAGATCACATGTTTATTGACCTCGGCTTCGCCTCGGACAACAATTACATGTGATCTGAGACATTTCTTACTTTACCGCCCTAGATGCGTAATATACTATTTTGTTTCAAAGGGTATACTTTCCAGGTGGTCCCATTGAAATTTTATCGAAATCGGTCGAACGGTTTTTAAAATATCAACAATAAATTATATACTTTATACGGGCGCGGGCGTTTGAAGTTGGTTTTTTAAAAATATTTTTTTATTTATATTAATTTATTTATAATTAATAATTATTATTAGCTTTTGCCTAATGATTTCATTCACATTCTCTATTTCTATGACAAGATAGTCCTTGACTGCGGTCTCGCCTGATAGTAAGTGACGATGCAGTCTAAGATGGTAGCAGGCTAACTTGGAAGGGGTATGGCTAGGGTTCCCAACCCTCCCGGATTGCCCGGGAGACTCCGGTAATAATGGTTAATCTCCCGACCTCCCGGGGAACAACAATTTCTCCGGTTTTTCTAAAAATTTAAAACAGTGGTATAACTTTGAAGATCCGGAATACCAAGCAATGAAAATTTTATCTCTAAAAGAACCTATCACATGGACAGGAATTACTAGACTCCAGGAATTGTTAAATATTGACTTAGATAGTGACAAACTTTACGATGAGTTTGGACTTTTGCGTGAGATGCAACCACATCTCGTTGATGAAAATCAAGTGGATTTACGCTGGGTTGACTTCTTTACTAAATCTAAAGATAGAAGATCCTTGTTCCGAATTGAAAAAAATGGTCACGTTTGTTCTTTCCATTCCTGTCTCTAATGCTTCTTGCAAGCGTGTATGCAGCTTAATGGAACAAGCATGGAGCAAGGAAAGAAACCGAATGAGTATTTCTTTAGTAAAAGCTGAGTTACAAGTACTACAACCAAAATAAATATAAATTTAAAAATTAATTGATTTTCTTTCCACGTACACCCCCCGCCCCGCCCCCCCCCCTCAATTATCCATAAGTCTCCCGGGTTGGTCCTTTCGAGAGTTGGCAACCCTGGGTATGGCATCGTACATTCCACCCATATAATCCGTTTCTACACGCCATCGTACTGAAAAGCTAAATCGCTTGGCGGCTTGGTCTTTGACGGTTGGGTGGTAACTAGCTACGACCAAAGCCTCCCCACCAGACCAGACAAGAGACAATTCAGAAATTATAAATTCCCAAATTGCTCCCGCCGGGAATCGAACCCGAGACCACCCAGTTATAAGACCACAGCGCTCACCACTGCGCCACGGAGTTTCGCGCCGCGACGTGATTTTTAGGGTTCCGATCTTTTCGGAGCCCTACAAATCACGTCGATCCGTTGCGTCCGTCATCTGTCGATCTTAGTGAAAGAGACGACGCTGTACGAATCGTAGGCCGGCCGATCGTTTTCTATAGCTCTATGATTTAAGTGTTGCCGGGGATTGTGCTCAGTTGACTCATAAGCTGATAGATCTCAGAACCTCATTATTATCATAGCCTAGGCCATAGGTAGCCTAAGTATTTCACGCTCTCTCTCTCTCTCACATTTCTGTGTTGGTGTCGTGTGGTGCGGGTTGTTACGTTCCCTCAATTATGGTTGAGCGTAGCAATGGCTGGGTCATGCGTCATGCTCGTGAACGGTTTCCGCCGGCGGGAATGGGGCTACTTTCTGTCTGCCCGTATTAACATGTGTTGAATTATAATTAGGTACGCTTTTGTGGAACTTCCACTCATTGTGGAAACACTGCATACAGCATCTATTGCATTGTAAACTTGTTTTTAAAAGAGCAACCGCCGAATTTCTTGCTGGTTCTTCTCGGCAGGAACAGCATTCTGAACCAGTGGTAGACTGACTCATCGACGATTTAAATTCACTTGTAAAAAAGTTTATTTGAATAAAAAACATTTCTATTCTATTCTATCCCAAAAAATCGCCTACCATTATGTGATAAATGGTCACGACCCTCAGCAATGCAAAAGCAAAGATACTCTAACGTGTTTCTCACGGATACTGCCTCGTCGTTATCCACTGAGTAATGTGAGACGTTGGTGTAACACAATACGTAACATTGTGGATTTCTCAGACATATTATGTTGCTAGACGACGCCCGCGACTTCGTCCGCGTGGATTAAGAATTTCCACGAGAACTCTGTAATTTTGGGATAAAAAGTAGCCTTTATGTTATTCCTGGGTATGAGCTATCTCCATTCCAAATTTCAGCCAAATAGGTTCGTTCGTTGTGGTGTGACAGAGTAACAAACATCCATCCATACATCCTACAAACTTTCACATTTATAACTAGACGATGCCCGCGAATCCGTCTGCGTGGATTACGGTTTTTTGATTCCCACAGGAACACTTCAATTTTCCGGGACAAAATGTATGTGCCTATGTGTTAATCAAGGGTATAATCTATTTCCATTCCAAATTTCAACCAAATAGGTTCATTTGTTGTGGCGTGAAAGAGTAACAAACATACACACACACACATGCAAACTTTCACCTTTTTAATATTACTAGACAATGCCCGCAACTTCGTCACCTAAACTTTTACAAGTGCTTTTGAATCGTCGACGAATTTACTACTGGTTTGGAATGCCGGTACTGCCGAGAAGAAACACACAATTTACAATAGGTAATTTGCCAGCATGCAGTGTTTCCTCAATGAGGGGAACTTGAGGAGGCTACTTACAATTCAATACATTTAAGATGGGCAGACAGAAAGTAGCCCCATTCCTGCCGGTGGCTCGTGAAGGAGCAGCCGACCCAGCCGTTGCTTCGCTCAACCATATTTGAGGGAACGTAAATTGCTCTAAATGATGCTGATGATGTATACTCACTCTATTCTTAATCCTTCTCCGCAACATCTTCAAGAAGGCCAGGTCGTCCTCACCGAGATTGAGCTCGTGGACTCGCTGTGTATATTTGCATGTTGGTAGCCCTGCTACCTCCTCAACTGTCATGCCTATGCCGCGTGCTGTAAGACAATAATATCTGGGTGACCTGGGTCTCGATAATTTTTTTTTTTGGTAAATCGTGTTTTTTGGAAATTATATATTTAAAAAAAATAATAAATAAAAAAATAACAATAAAATTCATAGGGGGAAATATAACCGTCTTGGACTCGAACCGGGGTCTTCTGGTTTCGGAACCGCCCGACTTACCGTCGAGCTATTGGAAATTTATAGATGACGGTGAAATTTACCTTCGTATTCTAATGATATTGTAAGGGATTTTTCATTGCCTGAAAACACGGATAAAACGACCTTTTCCAAAAATGAAACCTAGCTAGATCGATTTATCGCCCCCAAAACCCCGTGCATACCAAATTTCATGAAAATCGTTGGAGCCGTTTCCGAGATTCAGATTATATATACAAGAATTGCTCGTTTAAAGATATTAGATTATCATCATCATCAGCAACCCATCAAAGGCTCACTACTGAGCACAGGTCTCCTCTCATAGAAGGGTCATAGGTAGGTCATAGTCCACCATGATGGTCCAATGTGAAATTGGCCGCCAGACACACCCTTGACAACATTATGGAGAACTCTCAGGTGTACAGGATTCCTCACTGTTTTCCTTCACCATTGACGCATGAATTATGCCCACTTTCACCAACGACCCATAAGATTTATGGGACCCCTTAGCATATTTAGCGGCCAGGTAAGGTATAGTTTCCGTTTCACCATTTTTAAAGGGTCCGTTACCGCCTAAACGATCCCATAAATTTATGAGATGGATTATTGGCCCCATAAACCTTCACATAAGTAAAAGCCAGTTCTAGAGGACAAGATGGACCGTGATCTATTTGATTTTTTTGATAATTTAGACACGACTGATACTATATTTGATAAAAATCAAAATCGTAGTCGAAGACCTAAAATATATCGTAAACGACCAAATCATTTCAACGATTTCGATGAAATAGATTTTTGCCGATGATATAGGTTATCTAAATCAACTTTAATATATTTGTTGGAAAAAAATTGAAGATTTTTTGGAATTTGCTGATAATAGGGAATTTCCTATTTACATAGGTAATTATCAATTTTTATGTGTTACCATACCTTTTCACTTATTGGGTACCTACCTAGATGCTATACCTAGCTACGAAATAAAGGTAAAAGCATAAAAGGTTACTTTATTGCTCCCCTAACAGTAACTTGAATGGAAAATGAGCCTCTGTTTAGGTAGGTAGGCCGTAGGCACCTGTATAGGTAGGTAGGCCGTAGGTACATGTTTGGTGCTAACTTACCTACCTTGGTAAGTAGATACCCCAGGTATATCTACTTAAGTAGTTAGGTACCTACTATTTTAATTTCTAGTTTGTGTTCACTTTACCTAGGTACTTCTTTATATTTTATACAGGAACCATTCCCTATACCAAAACGGTGACTTGTCAAACATAGACTAAAAATATATTTTTACTAGCTGATCCCCGCGACTTCGTCCGCGTGGATTTAGTTTTTAAAATCCCGCGGGAACTCTTTGATTTTCCGGGATGCCTATGTCACCCTCCAGGTTCTCAACTATACCTATCCAAAAATCACGTCAATCCGTAGCTTTGTTGCAGCGTGATTGACGGAAAAACCAACAAACCGACAAACAAACAAACACACTTTCGCATTTATAATATGTATTAGTAAGGAAAAATTAATACTACGATAGTAAAGGCGATCTAATTAAATTTTAGAACACAAAAGCTACTATTGTGATTTAAATATGATATATTAGATATATTCCCTCGAAGACTTTTTGTAGAGAATAATGAGTACTTTAATCATGTAGTACATAAGTTTTATGTATCATCAATAGTTTTCTCAGAACACGCCAAATAATGCATTTTATACGCAAAATTTTGCTACTTTGGGTTACATTATTGCAATTTTCTTAAGGATCTCTAGTTTTTTTTAAAATAAATTATAGCCTATGTTATTTTCTGATAATTTAGCTTTCTATTGGTGAAAAAATTGTTAAAATCGGTCCAGTAGTTACAGAGCCTATTCGGTACAAACAAACAAACAAAAAAATCTTTCCTCTTTATAATATTAGTATAGATTATTAAAATATTCACAAAATGAAAATATCAATCAGTCAAAATATGAAAAAATTAAGTCCTTCATTAAAATAATACATGAATACGTATTATATCAATCATTTCCTATAAAACCGGTAACTACAACTGGGTATACTGGTACTGGGTAAACTATCGTCGTAAAAAATCTGTCGGGAGGGGTCCGCTAGCTATGGGTCTGTTGCATTCGTGAAAACAAATTTTAGTTATGGGTTGGTTTATGGGACCTTTTAGCTTAACGGTTGTCTAACTATGTGATTGTTTAGGGGATGTTGGTGAAATTGGGCATTAATCACTTAAATGCACAACCAAACTTGAAACCCCCTAAATAGGAGACCACTCCATAGTGTTCTCGAAGGTGTGTGAAGTCCGCCAATTCGCATTGGGCCAGCGTGGTGGACTATGGCCTATAACCCTTCTCTGAGAGGTCTCATGGTCCACCTCACTCAGTAGTGAGCCAATGATGGGTTGATGTCGTGTCTAGATATATTTTCATGGATATTTTTATTTTTTTTAAGTGTTAACCTACACTTAAGGAAATATCAGATACCAGACGCGATTCCCAAGAGATGTGGCTTCGGAATTTTTGATATGTGTTTATAAATTTATTCTGATATTTCCTTAAGTGTAGCTTAACAATTTAATAAAAAATAAAAATAGTAAGAAGCAATGAGGCATCTCTAATTCTTAATGAGCTCCATTGCAATATGGGGTCTTGGAAAGTTAGTTCAACAACTGTAACATATCACTAATTTCGATGCTGACGTGTAGTTCCGACCGTAGCCATGGTGTAGGTGGCTAACACACTTGGGCGCGATTCCCAAGAGATGTGGGTTCGAATCCTGCTGGCTTCATAATTTTTGATATGTGTTTATGAATTTATTCTGATATTTTCATGGATTTTTTGTAGGTCCCAAAATTTCTACAATAATTCTGTCATACAACATTAGGATCTTTCTACAGCAGGACCTCTTTAATTCGAACTCCGAAAATTTACCCCTTGTTCAGATTAGTGGAGCGTTCGGATTATAGTAGGTACAGAGAATTTATAGGGTATATTTTATGAAATAAAACTGCCATGATGTAAAAACACAAATAACTGTTGAGATGCACAAGCGACACAATAGCAACACAAATTGGCGGACAAGACATTATCAAATATGCATGACACCTACTTGACTTTCGGTCAAGCAGCTGGCGAGACGGTGAGTGAATAAGCGGTGGGGCGTTCAGATTATAGAGGTGTTCAGATTATAGAGGTGTTCAGATTATAGAGGTGTTCGGATTAGAAGGGGTTCGGATTAAAGAGGTCCTGCTGTAGTATTGTTTAGTTATAACTCCCCAAGTAACTCATTTTTACATAAATGAGATAAATTGTGACTCGTTCATAAGAACAGCAACTTCCAACTTTAAGTGAAAAAATATTTAAAATCAGTTTTACCAATAAAAATTATTAGTTTTAAACTTTTTTTTGCAGATTTAAAAATGTCATTTCTACAATTTCAGTTGTTCAATGTTTGAACATTTCTGGGGCACAAAAACACTGTAAATATTTATAAAATACTATGTAAAATAAGTACCTATAGCGACATAAATAAATAACATGTTTAAATAGGACACTTGTTTCGCAACTTATGTATTACGAAACAATGCAAATAACTACCTTTTAAAAGCATATAGCAAATAAAGCAACAACCGTTTATTGTTTGCCAGGTAACAAGAATACAAACATACAAAATAAAATCAAAACTTAACAAGTATTTCTGCGTCATACGAGCTTACCTGTTGATTCTCGGAACTAGGGGTGTCTCGAATTTCATTCCTAAAACTACGTTTTAAACACCTACCGTCCAATATTTCTTGGTCCAATTGGTAAGAGGGTACGTTCTTCACGAAATCATCCATTCTTCATGATTCATAACCGATATAAAACACTTTTTTTCTATTAAAACTTGCACTGCCTTCTCAGTCTCAGACGATAGCAGGACGATAGGTTATGACTTATGACATATGTCAATTCACATTTGTCATATTTTCACAATAACATGAAGGTAGCAAATATTCCTACCCCTTAGAATGACATCTGTCAAATGTATCGAATTACAGTGGATGGTCCAGGCGCGCATTTCAATTTCGCGCCATTTTCTCTCTTAGCAGTTTTTCAAGTTTTTCTTCAAATATTATTATTACAACTTGTATAAATTATATGTTTTTAAAAACTAGATGAAATTTCCTACTTGGCTATCTTTGTTATATGTCTACAAACGGTATGAAATAAAAACAATCCTGGATGAAATCTAAGAGTTTCGATTTTTTTCGTTCTTTTATTTTAAAACCCATAAAAAACTGAAATTTTACCCTTACAAATACTATTATTTGCATTAATTGCAAAGTTAGATACCTGGTTTACATGAATGAATTACAGAAATAAATCATAAAGCATTAAAACTCGAAATAATCAATAAGAATTACCACCTTCTACAACAGGCGCATCTGAACAAAAAGTATCTTTCATCTGTGGTCGCATTGACTATGAGGTACGTTGCGATGCAGAAAAGTGCAAGTGCATTTACTCTATGGTGCAGGGGCCCATGTACCGTGCATCGTAGCGAACTCTGGGTTATAGTAGTAGTATGTTTCTTGGTGTTCCTTGGTAACGAAAAAAAAAAATCGTCTATGGTGTGTGAATTCCTGTGATAATTAATATTTTAATTAATTAAAAATATTAAAATAACTAAAGATGGTAAGTATGTATGAGCTACAAAGTAAATGCTGAAAGCAACACTTTTCATAAAGCATTTCAAGATACAATAGAAGTTTACACTGATGGATCGAAAACCAAACTTGGTACAGGAGCTGGAGCTTATACTGCCAAGAACTCAACATGAAGATAAGTCACACACTTGGTAAGGATAACTCTGTTTTCCAAGCAGAGTGTGTGGGCATCTTAACAGCAATTACAGCTATAATTAACAGACAGGTAAAAAACTTTAAAAATCGTTCCCATTCCCTTCAGTGAGTACAAGACATGGTTGCATGAACTAACACTCAGAGCATTCCCTACTTTGGTAGAATGCAACAGACTGCAAGCAGACTAAGGAAGCCTTTCCTTATCTAGACAAACAACTAACAAACAGACTACTCCGCCTGGACAGAGATAAACTCAGGAAGGTGGTGGGAATCATAACGGGGCACAGCCCACTAAACAAACACCTTTTTATTATAGGTGTCACCTACAGTCCTCTGTGCAGGGCCTGCATGAAGGCAGATGAAAGTTGAAACACCCACGCACGTGCTCTTGTCATGCACGGGCGTGGAAGAACAACACAAGAACCACCTCGGATCTCCAGCTTCACTTCAAGAAGCCCTTGGCAACATGGGCGGCCTACTAGGCCTCTGTTGAGATCTGGGATGGTTGGAGTAACAACACAACAGACCATCACGGATTACGTGTGGAAACCAGCCCAGAAGAAGAAGAAGTATTACTTGAATTTTGTACAGTAAGGGCTCGTTTCTGGACAGGGGACGCTTTGCACGGTTAACTCAAACATATTATGGCCAAGAGTGGTCCAAAAAGGAGCCCTTACCTAGATGAGAGGCGGGATAATAAAGGAAACATGTTCAATTCAATTCTTTATTTGCTTAAATCGTATACAGACAAGGTGACAACAAGACAGACAAAACTAGGTATTCATAAAAATAAATTGACCAATACTCGGCTATACTTTGATATGATAGATAGATGTTCTCTTAAGGTGTGAATAGTTAGAGTAAAAGTCAGAAAAGAACAGTGTTTGAACTCGAGACCAGTAGAGTAATTTAACACTCTGGTGTGCAGGTTTCCTCACAATGTTTTCCTTCACCATTTCAACAGTGAAGATGTTAATTATCTAAATTAATAAAGATATAAATATACTAAGGCAGCAAGAGATGGAGCAGCTTCTGGAACTTGCTCCACTACGTCATGGCCCAGGAACACGAAGGTTCTTCCAAGGTTAAACTGAAACAGAAAATGTAAACCTATACTCTCAAACAGGCAGTCTCCAGAGGGAGGTCATGGAGGGTACTGGTGTCTCCTCGGGTTGTGTACCCGATAAGGAACCTTAAAAAAAACAATTATTACAGATAATTTGAAAAACATATAAATGTGCAGTGATTTAGCCTAAGGAAAAACAATTAATTTATTTATTTATAAGCCTTTCTTGTTACATTGTTATTATTATATTTACACATGTTAATTAATTTTAATTACAAGTCATCCCACAGCTGGGCAAAGGCCTCCCCCTTCTTCTTCCATTCTTTCTTGTTTTGGGCTGAGCGGGACCATAGTTTTCCCTCAAATGTCTCTAGTTCATCTCTCCACCGTAGTACTGGTCGTCCTTGTTTCCTTTTTAAGTATATTGGTAGCCAAGTTGTAGTGCTGATACTCCATTTCCCAGTTCCTGCCCTCGCTACATGTCCCGCCCAGTTCCATTTTCCTGTTTTAGCTATCCTCACTACATCTTTTAGCCTACTCCTTTGTCTTATTTCCTTTTTTGAAATTTTGTCCATTAATCTTATTTTTAGTAAGTTCCTCTCCATGTTTCTCTGCGTTACTTTTAGTTTTTTAACTTGTTTCTTATTAAGTGCCCAAAAACAATTAATACTTAGAATAAAAGTAATGAAGAAAAGAAATTGATTTATTATTGTTAAAAAAAAATCAAAATTATTTATTTCATGTAGGTCAACTTGTGGCTCTTATGATAAGTGGAGAACCAACAAACATTGTTAAAAAAATATACCTTTCAAAAACCTCACTCCCCTTACAGCCTGTCCTCTCCCCCGTCTGCCTCTTCTCTCCACATTGCCGTCTGTCAATTGACTCATCCTGCCAACAAACCCATAAAAAATATATATTAATCTATACTAATATATAAAGCGTAAGACTTTGTTTGTTTGCTTGAATGTGCTAATCTCAGGAACTACTGGTCTGATTTGAAAAATTCTTTCAGTGTTACTATCTAACACTGAATGTTTAGAAAGTAACTTATTGACTGAAATAAAGGCTATTTTTATTTTATTTTATCTAACACTGAACGATTTTAATAGAAATAAAAGAAAAAAGAAACAAATCAGAATCTGAGAATCAGCCCATTTATTGTGGAAGGCTATCGGCTATATATCATAACGCTAAGACCAATAAACTATTCCACTATTAAACTATTCCAGATGTCACGGGCAGAAGCAAGTGTTATACATAAAAGGACTTTATATGGACTTTATGTGTTTGAACAATGTTAGTGATATAGAGTGTACTTTGTAAATGGACAATAGGGGTGCTATTGAATTGACCAATAAACTATTCCACTATTAAACTATTCCAGATGTCACGGGCAGAAGCAAGTGTTATACATAAAAGGACTTTATATGGACTTTATGTGTTTGAACAATGTTAGTGATATAGAGTGTACTTTGTAAATGGACAATAGGGGTGCTATTGAATTAACTAACTCATAAGAAAATTCTAAGCGAGCTAAACACAAAGTTGGAAAACAATCCTTATTAATATCATAAATGTGAAAGTTTGTTTGATGGTTTGTCCTCCAACACGCAGCAAGGAGGAGCATCGGATCGACGTGATGTTTTGCATGGGTACTTAGGACCTGGAGAGTGACATCTAGGCTACTTTTTATCCCAGAAGTTCCGCGGGATTTTAAAAGCTAAATCTACGCGGACGAAGTCGCGGGCATCAGCTAGTATAAAATATAAGTCTAATTAATAAAATTCCATGCTAAATTAACATCGCCTGGCTTTGGGTGAGCTTCACTAGTATACGTAATGAAAATTATAAATTTGGGTTTTTAGATGTCTCTGCATGCTCTCTTTTGTTTTGAAATGATATTTTAAGATATTGTCCCTACAATGCAACAGGATTTAACCAGAAAATGTTAAATTACTTTGTAATTTCACTTTTTCAAAATGTGTAAACAATGTTGTAAACAATTTGGGATAGTCCACTTTTTAAGTACAAAACATAAATGAAAACGAATAGATACGCATAAAACAACCTCATAATTAGTTTAATTAAACAATTTACTCACCTTTTACAATTTTGCGTCGCAAAAAACCACGTAAAACACACAAAGAGCACCAATTGAAAATTCACCTCAGAAAAACGATCTGTTTTTGATCTGCGTATCTATGGCGCGTCGAAAATATTTTTTTTTTTCTAACTCCTGCCTAGTATTGCATGACGAATCTGAGCAATTTGTAGCCCGTTTCTTCCGGAACATTATCATAATGGCTAATTTGGCTTGATGGTTCAAAAAGGTTTTATTTTTATGGATAAAATAAAAGCGGGAAATGGTGGACAAGTATGGTCTTGGTCCAACCAGTGTAATTTTTGACAGTGGACAAATATGGTCTTGGACCGGCCAAGGGCTACCTACCATGCACAATAATGAAATTGTCAGTTGATGTCAGTCTTCTTTGACATTTTGATTCGGCTGTCAGCTGTGCTGTCATTGTCAAACGTCAAGTGTCAAACTCTGAATTCCTGCCTGCCACAGAATCGCACAGAATAGTCTCTACAAAAAAGTTTGTAGGTGGTGTGACCAATTGTAGGACAGTGTATGTGATGATCATGGAACTAGGATTTGCGACTACGTCTGTGATGATCATATATCATTGCTGCAAAGGTGATTACACCAAAAATTCAACCAATCCCCTTTAAAATTAAAGATAAAATTAGGGCCTTGGAGCACTACAGTGAATATACCACACTTAATGTGATATTGTAATAAATAAACGTTAAATAATCTAAAAAAGTTTTGAAAATGATCATTAAACATGATCGTAGTTTCAGATTTACAAGTCATGGGAAATAAACACGAAATAAATGGGTGGAACCACATTTGTGAGGATTGTCGGCGAGGCCATTCTAATCCACTATCTGCTTTCTCTCTAGGTATATATTTACGGGTAACTACGCGCTATACACGGTTGAACCGCTTGTATATGGATATTAAATAAGGATGTCTAGTGGAACAGAATGTCACCGATTTAATTAACTATCACAATGGAGTCATACCTGCCCATCAACTAGAAGGCTGTCGCACCGCTCTACTCCGATTAATTCTCTCTCTCTGCTGCGGGAGTGCACCGGTAACCTGCATGATTAAATTAACTATGACATCACCATTTGTGACGCCCTAAGATCTGATCTATTATTCCAGTTATTTCTAGCCGTGGACGTGTAAGGAATCAAACTCATCTCCCATGCGGAATCTAATCTCATCTGACCATCGGACCCGATCTTTCTTATTCATACTCTTAGACCCCCTATGTCTAAGAGCCAATCTCTCTTGTTCGCACGAATCTTCCTTGGGCCCCCTATGCCCAAGGGCGAGACATAATGTCTCCTATTCATAAACATGAACCTTCTTCGGGTTCTATCTACCCGAAGGATCGACTCTTGATTCCTCCGCGGATCGTCGTACCGATCGGACGTGTATAGTTGTGCAGTGTGCTCCTAATTTACCGGCGAGAAGTGATAGACCGCTTTCCTACCACTTTATCTATGAAAGAAAGAGATAGCTAGTTATTTCACTATTCCGGACCGACTACCGCGCTCACGCATCGATTGTGACGTACACTGAATAGGGTGACGTAGCTCCTGAGAAAGCCTGTTCGCAACTTATTAACAAGTTACAAGATGTCCCAAACACCACCTTCTGGGTTCTCATATTCTGGGTCAGAAGCTACTAGTGACCAAACAATGAATTACGCAACGAGTGCATCAAATCGGCCGAAACGAAAACACGATAGCATGTTATATGAAAATTTGGAAGTTTTTCAAAGAGAGATAAAATCCATGCTGCAACAATGGCAAGAGGATCAAAGTAGCAAACTATTACAGATTCAACAAGGTATGGATATTATAAAGGGCCAAATAACCGAAATTAGGAAAACAAATACAGATATAGAAAAATCTCTGGAATACATGACATCGCAGTATGATGATTTAAATTCAAAAGTTATTACTCTTGAAAAGGAATGCAAAGATTATTCTGCAAAAATTAATGTTTTAGAAAATAAAATTGAAGACATAACCAGGCAAAATTTTTATACGAAGATCGAAATAAAAAATGTTCCAATGGAAAGTTCAGAGTCTCAGCAAGATTTATTAGGGAAAGTCCTTACCATCTCATCCATATTAAAAATCGATATGTCAACACAGATTCGCAACGTACAGCGATTATCAGTAAAATCCCAGAATAACAAACCTATTATGGTTGATTTTACTACTCCGATTGCAAGAAATAAATTTCTTCAGGCCGTCAAAAAATTTAATTCGCAATTTAAAGATAAGAAGCTAAGTACGAGTTATCTTGGAATTTCTGGGCCTCACAAACCTATTTATATTTCGGAACTTCTAACTCCAAAGACCAAAAGATTATTTTATTTAACGAGAGAAATCAATAAAAATAAATTTTTCAAATTCTGTTGGACGGTGAATGGAAAAATATATTTGAGAAAGGAGGAAGGATCGCAACTTATTCAAGTACACAGTGAGGAGCAACTCCAGGAAATAAAAATCCGAAACTCGCTTTGACTAGAAATGAGGTTATTTAGTAATATTATATTTAACTGTTATTTTATTAAATGTGACATAAACCTTTCCACAAACACATACATACACACGCAAAATCATAAATATTTTACACTTTTTGACATTCATTATAACATACACATGCATTTGAAACATGTGCACTTTCTCTTAGCGAATGGTCAAAAATTTATCTGGGTAACATTACTTGCAACTTCATCAACGTTTTGTCACTGGTCCGGCGGTGGTAAGAAAATTGTAATAACATGCAACTTTATCGCTAATTGTGATGCAATAGGGCTGTGTTTTGCTTACTTAAAGTTTATCATTGTAAATCTTGCACTTAGATACCCACAAAAAATTTTTTTTTTTTTAATGGCTGATTTCTTATGTGATTTAATAAGTGATATTGATAATTTTTCAGCCCATTTTCTCGTATGTTCTCCTGAAGATTGTCCTTCTTTATTAGTGGATAAAACAAATAGCCTTAGAGTGTTTGTCCAAAACATCCGAAGCATTAATAAAAATATAAATAACTTATGCGTGCTTTTAACTCGAATTGAAGTGGAACCAGATATTATTATCTTAACGGAATGTTGGCTATTCTCCGCTATCACCCCGCCCCTAATTAAGGGTTACGCTAGTTTTTATACTTTAAAAACTCTAAATCAAAATGATGGCTTGGTAGTATACATAAAGTGCAATATCGAACATGTAACGTATGAACCGTCATTAACGGATGCAAATTGCTTTGTCACTAAAATTGGTTGTGATACCGCTATAATTTCTATTTACAGACCCCCATTTAATCGAAATGCAGACAATTTTTTGTCTATCTTAGACTTGCTTCTAAAAACTCTTAATAACCTCTCCAATGTAATAATAGTAGGCGATATAAATATAAATATTGCCGACAACAACTCGGACTCAAATGCAGCTAATTATTTAAATTTACTCGCATTACATGGACTTCTACCTGCCTATACACACCCAACCAGGCATGAATCTTGTCTAGACCATGTTTTCTTGAAATATCAAGCAAAAACCACTTGCTTGATAATTCAAAACTCAATTACGGACCATGATTCTATATTATTGTGTTTAGACCCTAAACAAAAACAAGAAATGAAGCATCAAGCTACACAAAGAATTAATTATGTAAATCTAGCACGAGAAATATACACAATCGATTTTTCTACTATCTTACAAATGAGTGACTGTAATTCAGCAGCTGATTTTTTTGTCCATTCTATCAATAAACTAATAAAACAAAACTCCTATACTAAATCTGGTTCCAAACGTAATAAAATGTTAAAACCTTGGATGACAGTAGGTTTACTGCGCTGCATCAGGAATAGGGATAAAATGCATCGGCAACTTAAGCAACATCCTGATAATGAAATTTTAAAAGTATCTTATTGAAGATACAGAAATTTTTGTAACAAATTAATTAAAAAGGCAAAACAAGCGTATGATAGATCAGAATTTCTAAAAACTGGTAAAAACACTAAGAAAATCTGGCGATTTGTAAATGAATTAACGCAATATAAGAGCAAAAATTCAACTTCAACTGATCTATTAAGGCTGTCTAACTCGGAAGCAGAGTCTACCAATCGGATTAACGAATATTTTGCTACAGCTGGTAAAATACTTGCCGAAAAGCATGCTCACACATCCGTTCCCACCAGATCACAGATTGTTGTACATCAACCATCATGTGTCAACTCATTTGTACTTTTAGAAACGGATGAGATTGAAGTCGGAAACCTTATTGACTGCCTTAAGACTGACAGCTCAGTGGGTTGGGATAATATTCCACCCAGCTTAGTGAAAATATTTAAGAATGTTTTAATCCCTCCTCTAACATAATCTGTAACCTTAGTATGAAAAGTGGAAGGTTTCCTAATGCGTTTAAAAAAGCTATCGTCATACCCATTCACAAAACGGGCAGTAAAATTGAACTTAATAACTATCGCCCGATTTCAATTTTACCTACCATTTCAAAAGTTCTGGAACGATTAATAAACAAGAGGCTAATAAATTATTTAGAAACAAAACAACTTCTCTCGAACAATCAGTTCGGTTTCCGACACGGTAGGTCAACTTCTGACGCTGTCGGGGAACTTACTGATTATATTGTGAAGGCCTTGGATGGAAAAGAAAAGGTTATTGCTATCTTTTTGGACTTAGCCAAGGCTTTTGATACGATTTGTGGAAATCTCCTTATAAGTAAATTAGAGCGACTCGGTATTCGGGATAAACAGCTTAACCTGTTTCGTGATTACTTAACGAATAGAAAGCAATGTGTGAAAATAGGTAATACGTTAAGTAATGACTTAACTAATGATTTTGGAGTTCCCCAGGGTAGTATTCTTGGCCCAACATTATTTTTGACATTTATTAATGATCTATGTGACATGTATCTAGAAAACGGAAAAATAATAACATTTGCTGATGATACAGTAATTATTTTTAAGGCCAACTCCTGGGAAAAAGTATTTGTTAATGCACAAACGGGTTTAAATAAAGTTTGTATATGGCTTTCAGAAAATAAGTTGACTCTTAATGTTCTTAAAACTAAATATATAATTTTCAGCATTAAAAAAACTTTAAATACCAATACAGACGCATTTAGACTATCCGCCCACTCGGCCTCGGGCCTGATAGCTCAAGATAAATACTGCTGTTGTCCGCCTTTAGAAAAAGTCCATAGTTTAAGATATTTAGGTGTTATTATAGACAGCCAAATGACTTTTCAGCCACATATTAATGCAGTTACGCAACGTGTTCGCAAACTGTCAGCTATCTTTAAAAACATTAGGCATGTAGTTGATGCTAAGACCCTAAAATGTGTGTATAGCGCTATCTGTGAATCAATTATAACATATTGCATTACAGCTTGGGGAGGAGCATGTACCTCACACATGCTTCCATTAGAAAGGGCCCAAAGGTTGGTTCTGAAAGTTGCTACTTGTAGGCCATTCGACCACCCAACTCGCGATCTGTATCAACAGTGTAATGTACTGACAGTTAGGCAACACTTCATTTATAATACTATAATGCATCAACATGCAAAAAACAAATTTAAAGAAAATTATTTAGAAAAAAGAAGACAAGATAAGATTTGTGGTGTCACACCTTGCAGAACTAGGTTTGCTCAGAAGCACCAATCTTTTCTTGGCAAACATTTATATGATATAGCTAGCAAGTATGTAAAGATTCATTGTTTGTCAAGACATGATTGTAAAACAAAGGTGAAAGCCTGGCTCCAGACGCTTGATTATGAAAATACGGAAAAGTTGCTAAAAATTACCAGATAGATTCACAAGCACCTATAGTAACACACACACACACACACACACACGCACACACACACACACTCACACACACACACACACACACACACACACACACACACACACACACATACATACACATACACACACATGTCAAATGTGTACACAACAAACATATATATTAGTAGTAAAAATTAACAAGCAATCAATAATCCTTAACCTAACAATAATTTTTATCTAAATATTAGGTATATTTCAGTTAAATATTGTTCAAGAAGTCAAAAGTTCCAAAAAATTTTATTGTATAATTTATTGTATAATTTCTAATTTATTTTTGTTATTATTGATCTGTATAATATAGTATAAGTAAAACTGAACCTTCGATCAGGAAGAGGTCCAACAGCTAAACCACAAAATCGTAAGGATTTTAGCTTAGCTGCTGGCAAAACCCATTTTGTAAAATCATGATATTGGATTAAATAAATGATATTATATTATTATATTATCGACGTAATCTTTCCCATTCGTACGAACCTTCCTCGGATCCCCCATCCACGAGGGCTAAACCACCTCAGACCCCCCGTCAACGAGGGCTCAACGTCATCTCATCTCATCGGATCCGATGTATTCTCAGCTCATAATAGCCATAATGATTAACTCACAATTTAAACACCATTAAAACCGTCCCTTGCACATCCCTTGCTAACTTATACACAGCCTTAGAGCGCGCTCCCAGATGCTAGTAAATGTATTGATATCTAGAAATTCACTTATGAGGGTTTAAGAACTTCGTAGATTAATTGCGTAGATAATCAAATACTTAGCTACTCAGATACTTAGCTACTCAGATACTTAGCTTTCATCACACCCACTCCTCGTAGCGCAGCTCACAATTCCACCACCTTCTTCAGGATGCGAGAAAAAACAACCCGTTGCCATGCAACAAATGTCCATCAGAAAAAGGAACATTCCAAAACCAAAAATATTTAAACTACAAAGAAACCAACGACAAATTTCCGGTGTCATATACTACCATAGACTTATTGTCATAGAGTTACTTGTCATAAAATTAAGAAGAATATGTTTGATTGATGTCGTAAAAAAAATTATGTCATGTTGTAGTAAAATAAATGTGGAAATTATAAAATACAAATATATTATTTATAAAAGGTTATGGGTGATTACACGCGAGAAATCGTAAACTAAAAAATAGAAAAATGAGTCATGTGCACATAGAACCATTAAAAAGAGAGAATTACGACACCTGGAAAATACAAGCAAAAGCTCTGTTATTAAAACTAGGCTTATGGAGCTATGTTTCCAATAAAATTGAAAAGCCACCAAGCGAAGGCGATGAATTGAATAAATACAAAGAAAAAGACGGGCTAGCATTAGCCGAATTATTACTGATAATTTCACCGAGCGAATTAAAACAAGTGAAAAATTGTCAAACCAGTAAAGATGTCTGGGATACACTTGAAAATATATACTACAGTAAAGGTCCTGCTAGAAAAGCAACTCTGTTAAAAGAGTTGATATTAAGAAAAATGAAGGACAATGACAATGTGGTTGATCATTTGAACAAGTTTATGGATATTGTTGATTAAACTAGCAGACATGGATATAACCATTAATAAGGATTTATTAAGTATTATGTTGCTATATAGTTTACCTCAATCTTTTGAAAATTTTCGTATAGCTATCGAATCTAGAGATGATCTACCAGATCCAGTTAACCTGAAAATAAAGATCATTGAAGAAGCTGAAGCACGAAAAAATATGGCTAGTACAAATGATGGGAAGTTGGAACAAGAAATACTTTACAGCAAGCAACAAAGAAAAAATAAGGAACTACGTTCCAACAAGAAATATATTATTGAATGCTATAAATGTCAAAAAAGGGGGCATAAAGCGAGTGAATGCTGGTCAAAAGTGGACAAAACCAATAAAAGAAATGTTAATTATTGCTGAGAAACATGTCTTAATGCAAATGATAATAAAGAAAAAGTTAAAAAATGGTGTCTTGATAGTGGATGCACGTCACATATGACTCATGAATTGGAAAGATTTCATAATGTAGAAAAAGATGACTATAAAACTATAAGGTTAGCTTCAAAGAACTGTACAGCACAGATTGAAGGTAGAGGTTCAGTGAAACTTAACATAAAGGAAATACCTGGTCTACAACTGACTGAAGCCTTGTATGTACCGTCACTGACTACAAACTTAATGTCAGTTGGAAAAATGACAGATAAAGGTGCAACAGTTTTGTTTAAGCAGAAACAAGCCACCGTAATGAGAAATGGTCAAATACTGTTAAAAGCAGAAAGAAATGAAGATGGCTTATACTATGTTAAAGAAAATTTAGAAGAAAAAACGAACTATTGTGAAACAAACAAAATGCAGCTGTGGCATAGAAAGTTAGCACACCTTAATGAGGGACAAATGAGAGTAGCTCTTGATAAGAAAAGTATGGAAGGTTTAGAATTTAATAAATCTGACACAGTTAGAGATTGTGAAGTCTGTGCTAAAGGTAAGGCAACAAAACTGCCGTTTAGTACACATAACAATGAGCAACGCACAAATCACAGATTAGAAATTGTGTATACTGATGTATGTGGTCCCATGAGACAGCCATCTAAGGGGGGTTCAAAATACTTCATCACATTCACAGATGACCATTCGAGATATACAAGAGTATATACAATGAAAACTAAAGATGAAGCCCTAGCAAAATTTAAAGAATTTAAAAACGAGGCTGAACGATTTACGAAAAATAAAATAGTATATTTGCAAAGTGATAATGGGACAGAGTATATAAACAATGAATTTGATAAATACTTAAAAGACAAAGGTATCAAGAGGAGACTTTCCGCACCATACACACCGGAACAAAATGGCTTAGCAGAAAGAAAAAATAGGACATTGCTTGATAAAGCTAGATGTATGCTGATAGACGCTAATATGAAAGAAGATTTTTGGGCTGAAGCAATTAATACAGCTAACTACTTAGCGAATCGCAGTCCTTGCAGTAGCATTGATAATGCGACTCCATTTGAAAAATGGGTAAAGAAAATTCCGTCTGTGAGACACTTTCACATATTTGGAGCTAAAGCATTTGTATTAAATAAAGGAAAGAAAAATGGAAAATTTGCAGCCAGAGCGACAGCTGGAATTTTTATTGGATATTCCGAAAATCATAAAGCATCATGCAAGCAATCATGGGCGAATGTTGCCGGATATTTAATCCGAAAACAGAAAAAGTGATAATCAGTAGAGATGTCAAAGTATTAGATAAAATGTTTTATGAAAACGAAATGAAAGAAGAACAAAAACAAAAGGAAGTTGATAAAAAGGAAATAGAAATTATATTCTTTCCTGAAAAACAAAATATAGATGACAATGATGAGTTGATAGAAAATGAAGGTAATGAATCAGAACCTGAATTGAACAATGATGAATTATTCCTAGATGCAACTACAGAAATAGATGAAATAGATAATGATATGTGTACAGATAATGAAGTAGAAACAAATACTAACAGTATTAAAAGGCAGAGAAAACCACCAGCATGGCATCAAGATTATGAGATGGATGCTGAACAATCATTCCTCTGTGAAATAGATGAGAACAGTGATGAATGGGAAGATGCAATAATAAGCGAGATTGAGTCTCATCTTAAGAACAATACTTGGAATGTTGTACACAAGAACGAAAGCAAAAATTTGATAGATAATAAAATGATTTTGAAATATAAGTATAATGCGCTAGGAGAAATAGATCGTAGAAAAGCGCGACTTGTGGCGCGTGGATTTAATCAGAAAGAAGGAATTGATTACACAGAAACATTTGCACCTGTTGCAAAAATGAGTACTATTAGACTACTCATAGCACATGCGATTGAAAATGATATGAAGTTATCCCAACTAGATGTGTGTACTGCATTTTTAAACGGCGATATAGATGAACAAATTTACATGAAGATGCCGAAAAATTTAGATAAATATTTGAAAATGATAATGATAAACGGAAAAGATAAAGAATTAAGAAAAGCAAAAGAAATGCTCTTAGATATAAATAGATATAAAAAGAATGGGATATGTCAACTAAATAAAGCTATTTATGGGTTGAAACAAGCAGGCCGACAATGGTTTTTGAAGTTGCATAATAAATTGATGGAAATCGGATTTAAGAACTCTACAGCAGATCCTTGCTTATATATTTTAGAAAAAGCAGGTGAAAAGCTATTTGCAAACATTTATGTGGATGATTTAATACTGGCATATAAATCAGAAAATCTATTAAAAGAAGTCAAAATGAAATTGCAAAAAGCTTTTGAATTAAGAGATATGGGTTCGCTCCACCATTGCCTTGGCATACAATTCACCCATGTAGGGGGAGAAATGAGGTTGTCACAGGCAAGCTATATCGATAATTTAATAGAAAAATTTAACATGGGCGAATGTAAGCCGGTTTCAACGCCAATGGAAACAGGTTTAAAATTAGAAAAAGCACAAAAAGAAGAAGAGATGGAGAACATACCATACCAAGCGTTGATTGGTTCTTTAATGTATCTGGCTATAGCTACGCGACCAGATATTATGTTTACAGTAAGTTATTTGAGCCAGTATAATACCTGTTTTGGAAAAACGCATTGGCAAGCTGCCAAAAGGGTTTTACGATATTTAAAAGGTACAAAGAATATTAGCATCAGATATAGAAAAACAGGAAGTGCATTAGTAGGAATGGCTGATGCTGACTGGGCAGCATGTACCATTGACCGTCGTTCATTTACGGGTTATATCTTCAAGTATGGAGGTGGTCTAATCAGTTATGCTACAAAGAAGCAACGAGTTGTAGCTTTGTCAACTGCTGAGGCCGAATATATGGCAATGACGGAAGCCGCAAAGGAAGCGCTACACCTAAAACAGCTATTGGAAGATATCGGAGTAGCTAATCAAACTGTGCCAATCTACAACGATAATTTAACAGCACAGAAGTTAGCCAACAATTTGATGACGGGGAAAAGGTCAAAGCACATAAGCATAAGGGAACATTTCATAAGGGACTGTGTCCAAAAGAAATTGATAACAATTCGTTACAAGGACACAGATAATATGGAGGCAGATCTTTTAACAAAGGCCTTAGCCCAGCCAAGGTTAATGAAGCTGCTCAAGATGATAGGAGTCACTCAGACCTAAGGTTGGACCTCAAGATCTTCGTGAGGGGGAGTGTCATAGAGTTACTTGTCATAAAATTAAGAAGAATATGTTTGATTGATGTCGTAAAAAAAATTATGTCATGTTGTAGTAAAATAAATGTGGAAATTATAAAATACAAATATATTATTTATAAAACTTATACAACCATTATCCTTACCAAAGATCTAAGTATTTCGCGATAGCATATATGCACTTCGCGACAAGGATTGTTTCGGATTTCGCCCATACAAAACTGTCAAATTCCATAGAAACGTGTACGGCTGATCGGCTTTTCGATGCGTACACGAATGTATGGAAAATGACAGTTTTGTATAGGCAAAATCCGAATCGGGTGGAATAATGAAGCTTAATTTTTTGTGAACGGAGTGTGTTTGCTATGGATTTTATACATGACTAGCTGACACAGCGAACTTCGTACCGCCAGCAAAAATATTTAGTGGTTGGTCACCCTTATCATTTAGGGCTATGAAAAATAGATGTTGGCCGATTCTCAGACCTACCCGATATGCACACAAAATTTCATAAAAATCGGTCCAGCCGTTTCGGAGGAGTAAGGTAACTAACATTGTGACACGAGAATTTTATATATTAGATTTCAATATGAATAATTTTGGAAGATCGATATGCCTTAAATGGATAAAATAAACCACATTTTGTAGAAACTGTTGAACTGGTGAAATGGATTTTTGTTTGAAACGGAGAAACTTATTTTGTAGTGGTGGAATTGGGATTTGAAGAAACGGAATTTTGGAAAGGATCAGAAAAACTATGGACTATGGCTCAAACGCTCGACGCGCGGAGTCACTAAACAAACGAAGAAGAAGAAGAAAACTAGAAAATCCGAATCGATCCTCACAAATGTGGTTCCACCCTTCTATAAACTAAAATAATATTATTACTTTATTTTATGCATGGAATTATTATGTACTTACGTACAACCGTAAGTACATAATAATTCCATGATTTTATGCCATAAACCATAACCATCAACTATTTTCAAAAACGAAGTGAAAATACTTTTCTAGAATTGCAACATTTCTTGTGTGTCGAAAACATAGAGAATGATATATCTATAACCATATCTGTAACTAGTACCTACCTAATCTGTGGTCGAAAACGCCGTTGGATTGGAGTGGAGGGGAAGCGTCAAGCTCACGTCAAGGTGCGTCAAGCGTAAAGCGTTTAGCGTCAAGTCAAGCTCAGCACTGATTAGAGGATACTACGTATCAGATGGCTCACGGCCATACAAATTTTTAACCCTTATAATCAAAGCCAGTGATTGGCTGGCTGCATCATTTTGCTGTAACCAATAGCATAGCATTTGTTTTTTTTTAAGATTGGTGCTCTGGGTAATTATTTTTTGTGAAAATAAGCTTTGGATACTTGCATTTTGGACTCTTTTACAGTCCCGGTCATGGAACTAGGAATTACAACTACGCCTGTCCCGGCATCCCCCTACTATAGGTATATATATATATATATATATATATATATATATATATATGTATATATATATATACCTCCCCCCTAACACCACGTGACCATCTGTGACATCCATTTTATCATGGAACTAGGAATTACGACTACGTATTTTATTCTGTGATCTCTAAACCTTCATGTCTCTAACAGACTGACATTTTACCCGACGGCATTTTAGTTTGGAGTTGGCATTTATTTTATTTGTTTTTAAATAAGGTTTTTTTTTTTTAATTAGTTTTCTAATAATGTATTTAAGAACAGAGTACAAAGTATAATTATAATTATTGCATTAAACCTAAATTTACTCTAAAATTAAAACTACCTACTACATTAAAATTAAAATTATTCTAAAATTAAAACTAAAATAAAAAATTAAATAATTAAATAAAATCTAAAACCCCATCGAAGCCACTGCAGTGTGGCATGGTACCCAAGATGCTGGCAGCATTACCCCTTTGGATGGCCAAGCTAATCCTTTGGGCAAGGTAGCTGCCAGCTCTTGGATCCCCGGTAGACTCGATCACCTTTTTAGTTAGCTCTACAAAAAGCGCTCGAGCCTCCGGGCCCCACGGCCCCAGGGTCTCTACACCAAAAGGCACAAATATGAAACCACTGTCAAGTTTTTCATATTTGCGCCTCTTAGCCTGTTCGGCGCTAGTAGCCGCTGCACCCGCCACAGAGGAGGTCGCATGGATGTGGGATGCAGCCAGAGTATCTACACAGGTGGCATCCCACACAAGCGACCTCCCTGCCCTCCAAGGAACAAGCGTCATACCATCAGGTCTCCTGCCATCACTACGTGCCAAACCAATAGGTTCTAATACAGCTGGCACGTGAGCAGTAGCAAGAGACCTGCGGATGATGTCGTTGAGGGCATTGTGGCGGGAGAAACGACCAGCGCTCTTCGAACAGGAGAGTCCGTGATGACCGTAAGCGTCGACGTGGTCACCGCAGTGGCAACGGTGAGGCTGGGTTATTTTGGCGCCGAGCCTAAGGCCAACTACCACTGCAAGAGTGGCGTGGTTTAAAAGAGTGCCTAGATTAGCAGAAGGGAGAGCATGGAGCCAGTGGCCGGATTCTTTCGCAGAGACAGCGAGAAGACGAGCACGGTCTTTAGAATTTGCTTCCATTAACATTGCGTCAAAAGTTTTTTTACAAATAATGTCATCCCACTGTCTCTGGGAAGGAAGAGAAACCGGCAATTGATTTGGGCTAATCGTTGACCATTCATTTCTTGCCTCTGCCAAGCACGACACCTCAATTGATCCCAAAGACTGGGATATAATTTTTTCAAAGAGAGTGTGTGTACTATAAACAGAGGAAAGAAATGCTGGCAGAGAGACACTAGAAATTTTGCGGATTCCCAGACCTCCATACCTGATCGGAAGAGAAGCCTGGGCCCATACTTGATCATCTATCGGACAATTTAAGATGTCAGATAGAATATTTTGTATAAAATTATCCAGATTTTCCAATAAATTATTAAATTTCCAAAGAGGTGAACATCTTAGGAAATAAGTAAATTTTGGGACAAATAAGCAGAATCGAAAGATGGTCATTGCCATATGAGGATTAATATCGAAAAGGTGATGGGAAGTGTTTTTGAATTTAGAAAAAAGGTTTTTAATGGTGATTTGTGAGTTCAGAGTGGTTGCGTTGATTAATTACCGTATATTTGTTCCCATAATAGCAACTGATATCTCAATTTATTGAGATGTATTGCAAGTGTTGTGTGCCTGGTTGTATTAATTCGCGAGAGGACGCTATATTACATATTATGTTTCCACAATGTGAGAAAGGACTCCAAAAGTGGGTTAATTGTGACGATTTGCGACATAAAAGTGTTACCGAACTTAGGCGTTTGCAAGTGTGTCATAAGCACTTTGAAATACGTTTCGTGACACAAAAATCAACGTATTATTGGAACAGCATTTCCTACATTATTCTTGGAATCTGAGATCCTTAGTGGCACTCCATCCACTCTTCTGGAGGATCCTGAAGACACTAGTAAGTTGAAATTTAGTTTTTTTTGTATATATACTTAAGTAGATATGTAATGCCTTGATTCAGAATCAGCAAGGTGAATAATCTATTTAAAGCATAGGTAGTTTAGAAGCTTTGTTAATAAATTCTTAGGATTATAAATGAATCCCTTTTATTTTCAGGACCAGAGATTCAAAATCATTGCTATGCTCGTATGATACATTATGACTATTCTAAACAAGACCTGCAAATATCACATTCATCAAGTAATAATAAGGGGCTTTTAGGTGAGAAAATATTTTTAACTGTTATTTGAGAAAATTATTTAGTTACTGACTTCGATTGAAACTGGGTTGAAAATTGGTTAATCATCTACAATATATTACTTAAATTATCTTACATATAACCAGCAACCTTGCGGATAAACATTATTTAAATTTGCCATAGGTACTGATTGTCCACACTCAAAATTATAATTTTAGCTTTAATAATATAATGTTGATGATATATATTTATAATAAACAAACTGTTGTTTTTCAGAAGCAGTGCCATCTACTTCCAAAAGAAGATTGGTGGAACACTGTACTACAGTAGGTCAACAGAATATTTCATCAGGTAATAATCTTTATTTTCATCTCTTTGCTCGTAAGTTCTATACAAACTTAGGTCCAAACAATTATTTCATAAAAAATATGAATATTTAATTATACATAAGTAACTTTTATTTTCAGAGAAACTTTTGTCCACTCCTCAAAGAAAAGACTGTATGTAATACAGTGAAGGACAAAAGAATGTTAAAAGGAAATTGATAGATAACTCTACTGCAGTATGTCAACAAACTAAGTATTTCATCAGGTAGTCAATACATATAACTTTTTATTTCTTACATATTACCAGCAACCTCGCAGATTAACATTTGATATTTAAGTTACCGTTATTTAAGATACAGGAATAAATTGGGCGTTTTGACAGTTCTTGTATTGAAAATACTGTCAGAATATCAAATTTATGCTCGGATAAGACTTATTTTACGTTGGTGAAATTGGGCCTTAATAATATGAAATGTGTTGGATAACAATATAATATTGATAATTTATGATAAACAAATTGTTATTTTTCAGATGCATTGCCATCAACTCTAAACAATTAGCACGCACATTAAAATTAATAATGATGAATTAATAAGTTGTCAAACTCATAAAAAAAAAGTACTTCACACCTTGCGTTCATCTATATTTATAAAAGAAAGTGGTGTTAGTTACACTATTTATAACTCAAGAACGGATGAACCGATTTGGCTGAAAATTGGTGGAGAGGTAGCTTAGAACCAGGAGACGGACATAGGATACTTAAAAAAAAAACAGAACAGCGGATTGATGCGATTTTTTGCATGGGTATAGATTACTATACCCATGCAAAAAATCCATTAGGATGTAGTAGTTGTTCCTCAGACCGGGAGAGCTACTTTTTATCTCGCATAATGAAAGAGTTCCCGCGGGAGTTTTAAAAACTAAATCCATGCGGACGAAGTCGCGGGCATCAGCTAGTACACAATAAAAATGTGTATTTTAAATTGGTGCAATACTATAAATAAAATTTTATCAGATATTGCTAGACTAGATGGCAAAGAAATGCAACAGTATGTTTTTATCAAATTTAAAAAGAAATTGAAAAAGAGATAAATAAATATTTGAAGAAAACTGTTTTATTACTTAGACCCTTAAGGCTATCGCATACATACAAGTTTTAGTTTTACAACTATTTTGTTGTTTTTGAGCGCATTAATATACTGCAATACAAATTGAGCGTTTGATTGATATTTGTCCAAATGTTAATCAATAGCCTCGATGTAAGAGTTGTATGTATGCGCTAGACATAATTTGAACCTATAGTACCTACAGGGGGAGGTATATATATATATACATATATATATATATATATATATATATATATATATATGTATATGTATATATATATACCTCCCCCTGTAGGTACTATAGGTTCAAATTATGTCTAGCGCATACACACAACTCTTACATCGAGGCTATTGATTAACATTTGGACAAATATCAATCAAACGCTCAATTTGTATTGCAGTATATTAATGCGCTCAAAAACAACAAAATAGTTGTAAAACTAAAACTTGTATGTATGCGATAGCCTTAAGGGTCTAAGTAATAAAACAGTTTTCTTCAAATATTTATTTATCTCTTTTTCAATTTCTTTTTAAATTTGATAAAAACATACTGTTGCATTTCTTTGCCATCTAGTCTAGCAATATCTGATAAAATTTTATTTATAGTATTGCACCAATTTAAAATACACATTTTTATTGTGTACTAGCTGATGCCCGCGACTTCGTCCGCATGGATTTAGTTTTTAAAACTCCCGCGGGAACTCTTTCATTATGCGAGATAAAAAGTAGCTCTCCCGGTCTGAGGAACAACTACTACATCCTAATGGATTTTTTGCATGGGTATAGTAATCTATACCCATGCAAAAAATCGCATCAATCCGCTGTTCTGTTTTTTTTTTTAAGTATCCTATGTCCGTCTCCTGGTTCTAAGCTACCTCTCCACCAATTTTCAGCCAAATCGGTTCATCCGTTCTTGAGTTATAAATAGTGTAACTAACACCACTTTCTTTTATAAATATAGATGAACGCAAGGTGTGAAGTACTTTTTTTTTATGAGTTTGACAACTTATTAATTCATCATTATTAATTTTAATGTGCGTGCTAATTGTTTAGAGTTGATGGCAATGCATCTGAAAAATAACAATTTGTTTATCATAAATTATCAATATTATATTGTTATCCAACACATTTCATATTATTAAGGCCCAATTTCACCAACGTAAAATAAGTCTTATCCGAGCATAAATTTGATATTCTGACAGTATTTTCAATACAAGAACTGTCAAAACGCCCAATTTATTCCTGTATCTTAAATAACGGTAACTTAAATATCAAATGTTAATCTGCGAGGTTGCTGGTAATATGTAAGAAATAAAAAGTTATATGTATTGACTACCTGATGAAATACTTAGTTTGTTGACATACTGCAGTAGAGTTATCTATCAATTTCCTTTTAACATTCTTTTGTCCTTCACTGTATTACATACAGTCTTTTCTTTGAGGAGTGGACAAAAGTTTCTCTGAAAATAAAAGTTACTTATGTATAATTAAATATTCATATTTTTTATGAAATAATTGTTTGGACCTAAGTTTGTATAGAACTTACGAGCAAAGAGATGAAAATAAAGATTATTACCTGATGAAATATTCTGTTGACCTACTGTAGTACAGTGTTCCACCAATCTTCTTTTGGAAGTAGATGGCACTGCTTCTGAAAAACAACAGTTTGTTTATTATAAATATATATCATCAACATTATATTATTAAAGCTAAAATTATAATTTTGAGTGTGGACAATCAGTACCTATGGCAAATTTAAATAATGTTTATCCGCAAGGTTGCTGGTTATATGTAAGATAATTTAAGTAATATATTGTAGATGATTAACCAATTTTCAACCCAGTTTCAATCGAAGTCAGTAACTAAATAATTTTCTCAAATAACAGTTAAAAATATTTTCTCACCTAAAAGCCCCTTATTATTACTTGATGAATGTGATATTTGCAGGTCTTGTTTAGAATAGTCATAATGTATCATACGAGCATAGCAATGATTTTGAATCTCTGGTCCTGAAAATAAAAGGGATTCATTTATAATCCTAAGAATTTATTAACAAAGCTTCTAAACTACCTATGCTTTAAATAGATTATTCACCTTGCTGATTCTGAATCAAGGCATTACATATCTACTTAAGTATATATACAAAAAAAACTAAATTTCAACTTACTAGTGTCTTCAGGATCCTCCAGAAGAGTGGATGGAGTGCCACTAAGGATCTCAGATTCCAAGAATAATGTAGGAAATGCTGTTCCAATAATACGTTGATTTTTGTGTCACGAAACGTATTTCAAAGTGCTTATGACACACTTGCAAACGCCTAAGTTCGGTAACACTTTTATGTCGCAAATCGTCACAATTAACCCACTTTTGGAGTCCTTTCTCACATTGTGGAAACATAATATGTAATATAGCGTCCTCTCGCGAATTAATACAACCAGGCACACAACACTTGCAATACATCTCAATAAATTGAGATATCAGTTGCTATTATGGGAACAAATATACGGTAATTAATCAACGCAACCACTCTGAACTCACAAATCACCATTAAAAACCTTATTTAAAAACAAATAAAATAAATGCCAACTCCAAACTAAAATGCCGTCGGGTAAAATGTCAGTCTGTTAGAGACATGAAGGTTTAGAGATCACAGAATAAAATACGTAGTCGTAATTCCTAGTTCCATGATAAAATGGATGTCACAGATGGTCACGTGGTGTTCAGAATTGTCAAACATCATTTTGCTACGGATTTTGTAGGGCTATGGAAATTTGTAGGGCCGTGAACTGCCCGTCAAGCTCAAGCAAAGCAATTTGTGATTGCGTGTTTTTGCCTTTGTTTTTTCACGGCTGTGTTTCACGGTGTTTTATTGTTTTTAAGCAGTATTATTTTATTGGTAAGCGAAAATTATTATTTTCTGATCATATTGTTTCAAATTCCATGGTAAAAAATTATGATTTCGTTTATTACCGTTTCGTAGAAGATTGCTGTTTTGACACAACATGTGGTGACATCAAACCGGCATAATTTGAATTTCGCCACAAAAAATGTCTCACATGTCGAACTAGTTTAGCCAAACTAACCTTGGATGATTTTATTCCTTTATACTTACTTTAATCAGGTTCTGTTATGTATTTTTTGTTCTTCCAACCACACTTGAATTTTCTCCTAGTTCCATACAAAAAAAAGTTTGGGAGTTGGTTCAAGCCTCTAAAATTAGGTGTCGATCCTGATTCCTAGTGTAGTAGTGGCTGCCTACAGGCTTTTACAGAACATAACTACTCATGGAATCTATTAACAACTTATTGATTTTACCTTGAGTTATTATTCAGCTACTTAACTTGTTAGGTTTTTTTTGTCAAGTGAGTATACCACTGGTTCCGAATGCTGTTCCAACTGAGAAGAAGCAAGAAACGTGGCTGTTGCTTCTTTAAAAATTTGAGTAACCACAATTATGTTGAGTACATGATTAATTGCTGTCCCAAGCTATGCTGGACCAAGTCAATCCATGCTTTTTTATAAATATACAATCTTTAATTATATAAGAGCTTCTAAAGCCATTCCCAACCCATAGTAGATTCACTAGACAGTTCAAAAGCACTTAATCCTATTATTAATTTAATTTAATATTTAATAATATTATAAATGTGAAAGTTTGTGAGGATGTATGGATATTTGGATGGATGGATGGATGGATGTTTGTTACTCTTTAACGCGACAACTAATGAACCGATTTTGCTGAAATTTGGCACAGACATAGATTATAGTCTGGAATAGCACATAGGCTACTTTTTATCCCGGAAAAGCAAACAGTTCTTGCGGAATAGCATCGCTATTTTTTACGCATTTGTCCTTCAAAATACGCGCAATCGAGTTTTAGATTGATGTGATTTTTTTGCACAGGTAAAGTTGAGGACCTGAAAAGTGAAAAGGCTACTTTTTATCCCGGGATTCGTATGGTACTTTCACATTTTTATCCTTCAATTATGTGCCAAGGGAGTTACATATTGACGTGATTTTTGGGATAGGCATAGTTGAGGAACTGAAAAGTAACAACGGCTACTTTTTATCCCGGGAAAACAAACAGTTCCCGTGGGATACCTGCTCCCTACTTTTCACATATTTATCCTTAAATTATGCGGTGATATGCATGCATGCATACATGTATGTATGTATGTGTGTATATATGTATGTGTGTATGCATGTATGTATGCATGCAAGTATGCATGTATGCATGTTTGTATGTATGTATGCATGCATGTATGTATGTATGCGTGTATGTATGTATATATGTATGCATGCATGTATGTATGTGTGTGTGTGTATGTATGTATATTGTATGTATGTATGTATGTATGTATGTATGTATGTATGCATGCATGTATGTACATATCTATGTGTGTATGTATGTATGTATGTTTGTATCCTCCCCCTCCAATAACTACATAACTATATTTGATCCTACTTATCCCTCTTATATTATTAATGTTAATTTAGTGTTAAGTTTGTGAGGATGGATGTATATTGTATTGTATACAGATGTATGTTTGTGTAGATGTAGTATAGGGATGTATGGATGGATGGATGTATGTTCTCTGAGATAGGGTTTGAACTATTTTGACTGTTTTACTCCATAACTTCGTTGAATTTAAACTAATTTTTATTATTATTTTAACCGACTTCAAAAAAGGAGGAGGATCTCAATTTAACGGAATCTTTGTTATGTATGTTCACCGATTACTCCACAACACCTGAATCGATTTGGAAAAGATTTGGAATCGATTTTTTTTGTTTCAAAGGGTCCCAGGTGGTCCCATTTAAATTTAATCGAAAAATCAACAATAAATTATATACTTTGTAGTGGCGCGGTCGTTTAAATGTATGTTCCTGGGACAATAAGTAGCCTGTTTTATTTTTCAGGTCCTCAACATTACCTGTGTAAAAAACCACGTCAACTATATGCACTTGCCTTGCACCTTATATGTGAAATATTATAAATGCGAAAGTGTGATGGTTTCTCCTTCAATCACGCCCGAACAGAGCTACGGATCGACGTGATTTTTTGCAAGGATACCTATAGTTGACCTGGAGAGTGACAGGCTACTTTTTATCCCGCAAAATCAAAGAGATCCAGAGGCATTATAAAAACTAAATTCACACAGACGAAATCGCGGGCATCAGCCAGTTGTAAAATAGTTATTTGTTCAACAAGATAGGAATGTTTATTTTTGCTGCAAATGGCTAGTATGAAACCCAAGCAAAGGATTCTATAGAACAGAATAATTTTTTATTCAAATAAAGTGCTTTCGAATTGTCAAATGAATCTACCACTCACTGGTTCTGAGTGCCATTCAAACCAAACCTTTCTATAACAGAATCACAAGTTTAGTGAGTGATTCTAAGTTAGAATCCTGAGTGTAGTGAGGGATTCAGAGGCACAAGAAACAAAAACTTTGATATTGTGTGCTACATTCAACTTTTCTCCTAAATAGCGAAAAAATACAAGATGTAAGAAAATACATTTTTAAATTAGTCTAGTCTAATTTTTTTGAAATAAAATATTTAATGCAAGATTTTCAAAATTTTCTTGGGACAATGAATTGAAGAAATGCCAATCCAGAGCATACTAAATTCAAAACACTTTTTCTCACTGGTTTTGGCCTTGCATAAACGTTGACACTTGTGTCCAGGTTTGTGTCGGATACAAGCCACTTATTTTCATACAATAAATATGGAGTGTAAGCAACTGGACACAAAAAGTGTCTGGGTATGTTTGCACAGTTGCTGGTTGATTTCATGTTTCGTTATCATCATCATCATCATAGCCTATAACAGTCCACTGCTGGACTAAAGGCTTCTCCCAAGGGGAGGGTTTGCCTATAATCCCTTAGTCACCTCGTACAACACCCGCGGGAAGAGCAGGGGTGATGCCAACTGTATTCTGATCTGCCGTCACCACATGGCACGATTTCATGTTTATTGTATGAAAATAAAGTATTCAACGGTGGCTTTTATCCAACACAGGACTCAAAAGTATCCACGTTTTCGCAGTGCCTTTAGACAGCAAAGATGCTTTTATTCAGCTAGTAAGGTGAAAAATTGTTTGTGCAGAGATGACGTCACGGGGCCGCTACAACCAGTCGCAGGACTGGGACCCAATGAGGGAAGATTATGACACGACGTATGATGCTCAGTACCCTGATGATGAAGTCGGGTAAGCAAATAAATTTGGCATCAGGTATAAAAATGTTCTAGATGAAAATGAATATAGACTCGCACTTGGCTGGTTTTTTAATAGTTAAAGATAGAAGGATAAAGAATACTCACCTTACTTTTTTCTCACAGTACTGGCGGCGTGCACCTTGACCATAGTAAGCTATATGTCACGAACATACCTAAAGCGATCAACGAGGAGGGGCTCCGCACCGCCTTCGCCGCGTACGGCAACCTGCTGAAGATCTACCTCAGCAAGGACCCTAACAAGAGATATGCGCTCATTAGTTACGAGACACCCAGGTGAGTCAGACACCCACAGAATCAGCCCCCCGATTGTCTAAAAGTTATTCAATTGATCGTATTCGTATTTGATTACATTACACATACACAAATTCAGTACAACTGATTTTAATGTGGAGCGTATGTAAGGGGCCGTTCATAAAATACGTTCGCATACAAGGGGGAGGGAGGGGTCTTGCTGAGTGTGACAAGAGGTGACAAGGGAGGACGGGGGGTCTACCGCAACGTGACGTTCGCCGTTCATTATCTTTCGACATGAGCGCTAGCTCTGTCGCGCGGCTCTAGCAGCGTTGCGATCCGTCAATCAATATCTATATAATCAATAAGATCTTATAAAAGATATTTATTGATTTATTGAAATTTTATAATAATAACTAAATAAATATTTTTCATTCTCAAAATTTATGTACTATCATTTGAAATTTATCATACTAAGGAAGGGGGGGGGGGGGGGGTCTTAGTTTTTGTGACGGAATATTTCTAGGGGGGTCACAGAAAGTGTGACATAGCGTGACAATGGGGGGGAGGGGGTCAAAAAAAGCTGATTTTAGCGTGACGTATTTTATGAACAGCCCCTAACATATAAGAATGCATACAAGAAATTGAGCTCTAATTCAATGCTGTTATGGTTTAATGCTAATGTGATGACATTATTCTTTTATTATTATTTTAGTATTCGATGGAATACGATAACGATCAATGGAATAACTTTAGACAATTGCAGGGCAGGGCAAAAGCCTATGTGAGATACTGCTAGACACTTTTGCATACAGTGCACACCCCTGCAGAATCTTCTCCAAATGGTGCAAACACCCAGGTGAGATATCACCCCACTCTTCTTCAAACAGTGCAGAGGCCCAGGTGAGATACATCATCCTCTCTATCATGGCAGGACAGTAGACACCCAGGTGATATACCCACAGAAACTTATCCATACAGGGCAGAGACCCAGGTGAGATACCCACATGATCCTCTCCAAACAGCGCAAACACCCAGGTGAGATATCACCACCATCTTCTGCATACATTGCAGACCCAGGTGAGATACCCACATCATCCCCTCCAAACAGCGCAGACATCCAGGTGACATACCCACAGAATCTTCTCCATACACGCCAGAGAGTAGACCCAGGTGAGATGGACACCCACATCAGGATCTTCTCCAAAAAGTACCATTAAACTGTCATCGCCCCTTCCAAGTTAGCCTGTTATCATCTAAGACTGTATTCTTACCTTCTACTTATACTCAGACAAGCTTGTTTCTTTGTGTGGCGAAATTCGGAACTACCAGAATCAACTCTGTGTTGACCCTAAAATGTCGATGTCAACCACAGGCACAAATAGTTTGCCAAGCTGTACAATCAGGTGAGTTTACAGTCAAAGGTATCTTGTCATGAATTAAACAAGTGTTAATTAAAAAAAAATATTTTTAAAATACAAGCTTTTAGTAGCTACCTACATCATCAGACCCTGGATATCATCTAGGACCAGAGTACTTGTTAACTTGAATTAAACGAGCCCAAACTCGATGGGGTTACGTCGTTTTATTACAGAGTTCCCTTAAGCAACTTTGAGCTCCATCATCAGACCTTGACATCATATAGGACCAGAGTACTTGTCAACACGAATGAAACGAGCCCAAACGCGATAGGATTACGTAGTTTCAATACAGAGTTACCTTAACAACATTTCAGCTCCATCATCAGACCCTGGATATCATCTGGGACCAGAGTATTTATCAAGACGAAATAAACGAGCCCATACTCAATAGGGTTACATCTAGTTTCAGTACTGTGGTTTTTCACAGATGACAACAGATGAAATGATGTGAATGCAATAAACAAGCAATAAAGCTATTTTGACTGTTGCATATTTTTTTTTTTATATTTTTGTTTTTGTTATAGTGAAGCAAGATTGGCGATGATGAAACTTAATCGGACTGAACCTCTGAAATTTAATATACACATAGCACATAAGGTAAATCTATAAAGCATACTCTGTTGATAGCCTAGGCTAGGTCACTAGTTGATAATGCCCATTTTCACCAACATAGGTGACTGTCAAATACATTTCACGAACCATTAGGGAACACCTAAAGATAAAATGACATTAGGTAAGGGGTTGTTTTTAGGGGCTACTTACATAAAGGGCAGAAAAGACTTAGACTTAAAGACTTAGTGGACAGATGCCTCCTATTAGTACGAGATCCGAACATAACATCGACCTTCACCCATCTGTTTACCGAATGAAACATTTTTTTTATAAAATTCCATACATAGACAAATACGTCTTGTATGTATTGCCTATCAAAATATGTTCATGACTATCATTAATTAAAAAAATAATAATTAAATTTTTTAGCGAATTTCACCCACTTGTTTACCAATCAAAATATATATCAAAAAAAAGCTTATTTAATAACAAACGCGATGATATAGTATTGCCTGCAATAAACCGTTCATGAAACACTATTGCCAGGATTTAAAGTTTAAAAATCAAAGCAAGTAAAGTTGCGCAAGAGAGAAATCCGAGCTTATTTAGTGTAATAAAGAAAGATAGAGCATAGTGGCTGCGAGCGACGCCTTCGTTGAATAGAAGAGAGTATGTATGCTCTTTTTATATATGGTTGAGAGAGACAGCATATCTCTGTTATGAATCATTTTGGAGTAACTGACAATACATACAAATTTATTCTAAATAATTATTTTAGATTTCAATTATAAATATATATATGTATATATTCAAATATGAAAACATTTTCTTTGCAATTAAATACATAAGAATTAAACCCGATATTCTTTAAAACTTAATTTTTTTTTTTAAGAATATCAACCAAGTTGAACATGACTAATATTCTCCTCTCCCCTCCAAATAAGCGGAAAGCTTGTGTCAGGAGTGGGTACGACAATAGTGCAACGGGTGGGATTCGAACCTGCAACCTGTCAGTTTTCAGTCCGCACCTTAACCGTTGGGCTATTGAGGCTTACTTTATTATTGAAACCAGTAGGATTTATTGGTGATCAGACGTTTTTCAAAATAAACGACCTTCTGGAAATGACAGAAAATGAAAAAAACGAAGAGTTATCTGAGTCCGAAGATCTTGATACAACTTGTGATGATTCAGATGTAGAATAATATTTATAAATGTTACAATTTTTTAATAAATAATAAATAAAAATAATTAAATTTTTTCATCATCCATAAATGTTTTGAATATTTTTATTATTTTTAATTTTTATGTATTTAATTGCAAAGAAAATGTTTTTATATTTGAATATATACATATTTATATATATTTATAATTGAAATCTAAAATAATTATTTAGAATAAATTTGTATGTATTGTCAGTTACTCCAAAATGATTCACATCAGAGATATGCTGTCTCTCTCAACCATATGTAAAAAGAGCAAACGTACTTTCTTCTATTCAACGAAGGCGTCGCTCGCAGCCGCTATGCTCTATCCTTCTTTATTACACTAAATAAGCTCGGATTTCTCTCTTGCGCAACTTTACTTGCTTTGATTTTTAAACTTTAAATTCTGGCAATAGTGTTTCATGAACGGTTTATTGCAGGCAATACTATATCATCGCGTTTGTTATTAAATAATCTTTTTTTTTATATATATTTTGATTGGTAAACAAGTGGGTGAAACTCGCTAAAAAATTTAATTATTATTTTTTTAATTAATGATAGTCATGAACATATTTTGATAGGCAATACATACAAGACGTATTTGTCTATGTATGGAATTTTATAAAAAAAATGTTTCATTCGGTAAACAGATGGGTGAAGGTCGATGTTATGTTCGGATCTTAGACCATATTGGGGGTGGTCCTGAGTTCAATCCCAGGCAAGTGTTGTGGTGTGTTGTAATTTATTGTGACCAAGGTTCCAATGCAAGTTCAAAGTTCAAATACCAAGTTTTGAATCCCAGGCTTGGAATATCTATAATTACGTGTAAAAGTATTGAACTAATCAACATAAATATTTAGTTTTCCACTAAATATTACAAAATATTCAATATACTTATATTTAATAACTAATTTGTGAGTAACTCCAGTCCAACTCGATACTCAGACTAATTTCTTGAACTGGACACTTTCAAGTAAAAGTTTTTATATAAACCTGTGAAGATGATACTGCCATTGGCGCAATTAGAATGCCATAATCCTACTTTGTTGCAAATTGCGAAAAACCAAATTAAATTTGAATTTCGCGGGCAGACCCGTCTCATCCACCTTAATGTGTAACTTGCAAATTGTGTAAAACTTTAATATCGGAACTTTGTCCAAAACAGAAAACCGATTCCCAGCAGTCACAGCCAAAAGAGAGAAGATATAATAACAATAAGAACAGTAACTACGAAACGGACGGCAATCAACGGAACGATACAAGCACGTACACGTACCGGAACGACACTAGTAGCGTCAGCAGCCGGGAAAGACACAACCTGTGAGTACTTTACAATCTCTAAGTGCTAACTAACTACTAACTAACTACCCTGTCCAACCGTTTATTTTCTTTTTGACAGCTCAGTCTCAAAATTCAAAAATTCAAAATTAATTATTTCACTTAGGCCAACCTGTGGCTCTTATGACAAGTCGTGACTACCACCGGTTCGGAAAGCGGATTCTGCTGAGAAGAGCCGGCAAGTAACTAAGCAGTTGCTCTTTTCAAAATAATCATTTTACAATATCATTATGTTACATTGTAATAAGTTATTTATACTATCTTGTGGGCAGCCGGATGCCAAGCCAATTTAACCCATGCAACTTTATAATAGAATAAAATATAATATTTCCACAATGAGGGGAAGTTCCAAAAAAGCGTCACACTCACGTCAGACATTATAATATTGTCTGTCAAAAAGAAAATAAACGGTTGGACAGGGTATACCTTCAAGTTGGCCCTTGTCGACCGTGACAAAATGACATACTGTAGCGTTTACATAAAATAAATGATTGTATTTTTTACGGTTAGCACAACTGTGATGGAAGTTTTCATTTCTGGCAATACTTTTCATAGCAATGACATCTTGAATGTCGAAGGTCGTGATTTTCTCCTCTTTTACCATACAAGAAAGTCATTAATTAAAATAATAAAAAGTCTGCGCTATGCAAAACTTTTCCTTTCTTACTCATCCTAGAAAACTACACTCGAACAATAGTAACCAAACAACAATAAATAACTAATTAAAACTTAACAAAAAATTTAAAACAACAATAACAAAAGTTTGAAAAATCACGGTATCATCAATCAATCGCGAGTGGTACGTTGTTATCTGTACTAAGTGGGTCTAACTTGAGGTGCGGTGCGGGGAAGCGCGAGGGAGGTAGGGGCCAATTTGAATTGAACGTGTAGTACCTCGTTGGCCTAATGGTAAGCAGATGACCTTATCGTCCAAGCCTATCCTAGCCACCTATGAATGAGGTGTTAATAAAGTCCAACACGCCTAGCATGCACGCGTGAGAAAATTTTGTCGACACCTTTTCTCGTATTATCTCTATATCTCTATCGACACTAACAATTAACATGGTTGCACACATGGATTCGTCCAACGAGAAATTAGTCTACATCCACAATACAGGTGACCATAATAATACGTCGTTCATCAAAAGTGGCTCAGTAGTTTAGGTGCTACGGCGGAACATACATAAATAGACACTTTTACATAGACTGCTGAAACCATAAGTCATAACCCTTCTTTTAGGATTTGCCGTAGTCGGGTAAAAAATAACATTCTATTATACCGACCGTCAGATCGATCATAATTCATTAAAAAAATTATATTACGATATGTGGATACTAAATTTAGTCCAGGCAAATTGAGTCATTTACAGAGATAAAAAAAGAAAAATGTTATCCAGATACATACGTTTTCAAATGGTTAAAAGGGTTAAAGTCAACATAAGGAAAATGAGTTATGTGCCCAAGAAGGTTAGGGGATGATTTTAGGGGTTGAAAAGGGGTGAAAATGGATACATCTCGTGTTTTTGCAATTTCACGCGAAATTTGATGTCCTACTGAAAAATGTTAAATACAAAAGTTGTAGATCTTGGAAAAATCTACAACTTTTGTATGGGTCATTTTTTAATATAACCTCAAAATTTCAGAAAAAAATGCAAAGAATCAAAAAAAAATTTTTTTTTTGTTTTTTACTTGTCAATTTCTCAAAAATAAATATTTTTTAACCAAACTTGCTGAAAGTACTCCTTTTTGTGTCCCCAACAACAAAAAAAAAATTTTAGATTGAAATATTAAAAACTGTTTGAAAGATTCATTTTTTTCGGTCCGAAACACGTTGTTTTCAAAGTTACATTTTACTACTTACAATCATCGCAGAGAGGTCATACAGGGCTCATTTTTTTCGTTTTGACATCTACTTTTCAATGAAATAATAAAACAATACAGCTTCCATTTAAAAACATGTCTAAAAATTGAAAAATATAAAAAATTTAATTTTGCAAAAACAAATTTTTTGGTTATTGTTAATAATTTGTTATGAATAAAAAAAATTTCAAAAACTAATAAGGCCATTGAATTGTACGGGAAAAAACACGAAGAAACATATGTTTTACTATTTAAATACATTTTTTATTTTTGTACAATACTGCTATAAACATTGTAATAGCATATTCCGTGTAGTTGAAAGATGTCAGGTAATAGTCCGGGAGGAATCGGCGCATGCGTACCGAAAACTATTCCACCTCAATTTTTTTATACGATCCTCTTCAAATGGCCCTCCTAATTATATAAATGCATGTTGCCAGGGCGCCACCTGGTGCCATATTGTTTAAACCGAAATTGTTTAAACAATTGCAAGGAATTGTTATTTTTCAACCGGACAATTTTTTTTAATATTCTTTATTAAAATACCAATAAAAAAGGTCCTATGACTTTTCACGATAAAGTTAATATTTTTAAAGATATGAATTTTTAAAGGTTCGAAAAATCTCAAATTTGGGTACTTTCGACCCATGAAAAATATATTAAAAAAAAAAACATAATGTTTTAGTAATATATTTTTTTAATTCTCTATACAATAGTTAATAATATTGTTAATAGAGATTTAAAACAATTTCATTGTTTATATCTTTTTTTTAATTGTTAATTTCGAGCGCTCACAAGTATGCGTCGCTTACCTTTAAGCATCGCTGTCTCTCTCTGACTCATGCGTTGCATCGGCCTCTGTGTCTTGAATCATTATTTATCATTTATCTTACAAACTATCAACTTTATTATTATATTATTATCAAATTTATTAAAAACAAATTGTAGACAATTTAATTATTAATAACATTGCTCTCTTTAACAATCTTGATAAAGTTGATAGTTTTTAAGATAAATGATAAATAATGATTCAAGACACAGAGGCCGATGCAACGCATGAGTCAGAGAGAGACAGCGATACTTAAAGTTAAGGGACGCATACTTGTGAGCGCGCGAAATTAACAATTAAAAAAAAGATATAAACAATGAAATTTTTTTAAATCTCTATTAACAATATTATTAACTATTGTATAGAGAATTAAAAAAAAATATTACTAAAACATTATGTTTTTTTTAAATATATATATAGCTGCTGGGGCTGATTCACTGACTGATTCACTGATTCACTCACTCATTGATCACCTCTCCTGTAAAATTTTGTATGAAAAATTTTTTTTTCACCGATGGTTTCGTATAGAGGACAAAAATTCATTCGGAGGAAAAATATGGAGAGAGCTGATGATTGAGGATTTCGGAGACGGGTGAGGAGCACGGCCAGGGTATTGAAGATAGGTGGGGTGTGCTCGAACAAAAGTCACTCGAAACCTCATCCAATTGCCAGTGGGTTGAAAAAAAATTCCAAAATGGCGGACTCAAGATGGCGGCCATACAAATTTCGTCGGTGTCTATCTCGGAGAGTATAAAAGATGGAAGAGTGGGTTCTTGGCAAAAGATGATCAAGACCCGAAGGTCTACTTGATTAATAGAAAAAAAAATCAAGATGGCGGTTTTTTTTTCTCCATACAAAATATAATATGGCGAATATTGAAGAGACTAGAAGCTGAGAACTAAGCAAGACTTTGATATGGTTTCTTTTCAAAATTTGTTTTTATAAAAGAATTCTCATTCTGACAAATGATGAGATATGATGATCGAGGGTTTGGAAGGTGGGTGAGGAGCACGGGCAGGGTATTGAAGATAGGTGGGAGGTGCTCAAACAAAAAATACTCGAAACCTCATCCAATTGGTAATGAGCTGAAAAAAAATTCAAAACGGCGGATTCAAGATGGCGGCCATACCAATTTCATAGGCATCTATCTCGGAGAGTATAAAAGATGGAAGAGTGGTTATTTGATAGAAAATGATCAGGACCTGAAAGTCCACTTGACGATAGAAAAACCGCGGTCCGCTTGCGGGCCGCGCACCCACGCGCCCTACTAGTTTAATATATTTTTCATAGGTCGAAAGTACCCAAATTTGAGATTTTTCGAACCTTTAAAAATTCATATCTTTAAAAATATTAACTTTATCGTGAAAAGTCATAGGACCTTTTTTATTGGTATTTCAATAAAGAATATAAAAAAAAATTGTCCGGTTGAAAAATAACAATTCCTTGCAATTGTTTAAACAATTTCGGTTTAAACAATATGGCACCAGGTGGCGCCCTGGCAACATGCATTTATATAATTAGGAGGGCCATTTGAAGAGGATCGCATAAAAAAATTGAGGTGGAATAGTTTTCGGTACGCATGCGCCGATTCCTCCCGGACTATAAGTACATACAATGCGATCGACTTTTACTTTAAAATAAGAAAAGTTCCTCATTTCTCGCGATGAAAATAATTAATTCAATTATTTTCTACATATTATGATAAATAAATCGTCTTATAATTAATTTTTGTACAAAATTATTTAAAACATGCTTTTAAATAATTGAATGATTTTTTAAAATGAATTTATCTTGCATCGAATTTTATATTTATTGTACATATCATTTTATCAATAGAAATTTCAATATAAATCAAAGCCAAATATTAAAATTACACAAAGTTAGGTAAGTTTTAAAATAAATTTTATAAAACGTTTTGGAGTAAAGATAGTTGAATATGTTTTTGGAAGGGACCTCTTATTCGTTTTGGAGCACATTGTTTTAGACATGTTTTTAAATGGAAGCTGTATTGTTTTATTATTTCATTGAAAAGAAGATGTCAAAACGAAAAAAATGAGCCCTGTATGACCTCTCTACGATGATTGTAAGTAGTAAAATGTAACTTTGAAAACAACGTGTTTCGGACCGAAAAAAATTAATCTTTCAAACAGTTTTTAATATTTCAATCTATTTTTTTTGTTGTTTGGGACACAAAAAGGAGTACTTTCAGCAAGTTTGGTTAAAAAATATTTATTTTTGAGAAATTGACAAGTAAAAAACAAAAAAAATATTTTTTTTTTGATTCTTTGCATTTTTTCTGAAATTTTGAGGTTATATTAAAAAATGACCCATACAAAAGTTGTAGATTTTTCCAAGATCTACAACTTTTGTATTTAACATTTTTCAGTAGGACATCAAATTTCGCGTGAAATTGCAAAAAACACGAGATGTATCCATTTTCACCACTTTTCAACCCCTAAAATCATCCCCTAACCTTCTTGGGCACATAACTCATTTTCCTTATGTTGACTTTAACCCTTTTAACCATTTAAAAACGTAGGTTTCTGGATAACATTTTTTTGTTCTCCATATTCAATTTGCCTGGACTAATAGGCTATTTGACTACTTTTAGAAAATCATCTTAAATTGTTAATAATGCTATGCTGAAGCTAACAAAACATATATTTCGGCATAATTTTCATTATTTTTCATAAAAATCGAGAAATAAATTCAAAAAAATAAATTGCCGCCGAAACGTTCCATTTGCTCTCATGACGTAACAGTTTCACATTTCAAACAATGACAATTTTATAATATGTGTTTAGGCCGCGTGTCGCATACTATTTGGTATTTAATAAAATAGTAACGATGAAAAACAGACGAAATTAGCCTATTACGCCGCACAAACACGTCGAAATGTATTGACAAAATGAGAATTCCATAGGTGGTGTGGACTGTGACGTCATTCGAGATCACGGAACGTTTTCGATCACGTGACCATGGCCAGAATTATAGCAATTTTATTTAATGTTTTCTAATTAAATAAAGCTTTATTTTTTAGTTTTGTCGTATGGAATAATGTTTTTAGATAATAATCTTTTAGGATGACACCAGTTGAAACGATATTTTTATTATAGTCAAATACCCTATTGCCATTACTCAGTGGTTATTCAAAGACACTTCTTTGTTTTTGTAGAATAAACACGAGCGTAACTTTTTGTAATGTGCGTGAGCCTTTATTGTATGGAACTAGGAATTACGACGACTACACTCTGCTGAAAATTATATGTTTTATTTTTATTTTATCTGTCCCAATATCGGCCAATCATCGTATCGGATATGTGGTCTGTGATCGCTTTCAGCGCTTCATAAAGCTTTGTCACAAATGGGACAAGGTTTCTTTGTGCATCGTAAAAGCGCTTGAAGATTTACTGCCTTTTCTAACTTTCGTCTTTCGAGTTTCGGGATTTTTACTCCGCTGAAGTCTGAACTCTGAACTGAACATGTGCTGAACATTTTTAAATGTGGTATTTGAATGTTGTTTGCAACGTGTTTCGATATTTTGCTGATTTTAGTAGTTTTGTTCTGTAAATTGTGTTGTTTTTAGTTACTTATCGTGTTCAGTTCAGTGTTTTTGGTAAACAACTCTTTTAAAATGTTAAACAAATACTTTTCTTCAATGAAAACTAATTTGGAAGAAATGGCAGATACGTTAGTAACTTTGTTTTTAAAACTTGGATTTTACTACTTTTGTGTGATATTACAGTGTTTTTTGTTTTGAAAATCTTGTTTTTCCTGATAATTAGTATCACAGAAAAAAAAGTGCGATTACATATTAGTGTATTAATAATAATTTATTGCTAACATATTATGAAAAATGATAGTGGTTTTTTGTTTTTAACGTGGTAGATTTTCTCATTTGTTTCAAATTAGCGAACTCACTTTGCAGATATTGTCATGCTTGACGATGCTTACGTTATTCATCGTGAAAAGTTCTATATGGCGTTGAAAACGGGATTGGAATCTGTGTTAAAAAAATATTCTCTAGTAGTACCTACTGATAAAATCCCAAAACGAATTGCATTTAGACGAAAACACTACAATGCACGATTATGTTGCGTGTGTTATTGTTTAGATTGTAAGCAAAGACAGTGTAACTTGATCATTTAAAATTATAATTTCCTGTTCAAATGTAAACAGGCGCGTGATTGTGCCTTCTATAGACAGATCTTACCAACAATACATATATTACATTTTGTGAGTTAAGTTAGTTACTTGACAAGACATCACTGTGATCAACTTATTAACATCTCACTACTGAGCACAGGTCTCCTCTCAGAGAAGGGTTATAGGCCATAGTCAACTACGCTGGCCCAGTGCGAATTGGTTAATTTCACACTCCTCAGAGAACAATGGAGAACCCTCAGGTGTGCAGGTTTCCTCACGATGTTTTCCTTCACCGTTGAAGCAAGTGATATTTAATTGCTTAAACACACTTGACTCCAAAAAGTCAGATGTGTGTACCCGGGATCGAAACTGCGACACCCCAAATAGGAGACCACAGTCCTAACCACTATGCTATCACTGCTACGATTAGTGTAGAGCTGGTGAAATCGGTTTGACTTAAACCGAAGTCAAATTGTACGTTTAAACTCAGTTTTTACTAAACTTGGTTTTATTAAGGCGCAGTGTTCAGACATGATCTTCATTCGTGGAGCCGAATCACAAGCCAAATGAAGATCGTCTTATTTGAAACTATGGGTATAATATTATGAAAAAAAAAGTAGTTATAATTGATCATATTTCTATCCTGGTGGCTGTTTCCTAAAAAAAAGTTGACTCTGCAAATACATAAACTGCCATCGTTCTCTGTCATGCATACATTTATTTTGGTAAAATTAAGTACAATTGTTTTTCATATTTTACTACAACAAATGGCTGTCTTAGATTTTATTTATTGCGACCGTTAAATTATAATGGAAAATATTAAAATTATAACAGAGATAAGACCATCTTTTGTATTAAATTGTTTCTTGTATATTTTTTGATCTTGTATGCAATAAAGTTGTATAAATAAATAAAATAGTTAGGCTGTTGGTAAACCAAATATTTGAAAACAAAAGAAAAATCATAAATTTTCTGAGCTAGAAATTATAATAATAATTATGATTACTTATCCTTGTTGCAGGAAGCGAGACGACTATGTCAATGGTGGAAATAACGAAGTCTCTTTTGAGGATGATGACAATTTGGTAAGATTCATGCATAGTCACCACTGTACATATTTTTATTATTATTTACTAGGTGATGCCCACAACTTCATCTGCGTGGAATAAGGTTTTTTTTTAATTTCCACAGGATCTTTTTAATTTTTTTAGGATAAAATGTAGCCTATATGTGTTAATCTTGGGTATGAGCTATCTCCATTCCAAATTTCAGCCAAATTGGATACCCTATTTTAACACATTGTATTTGTGTGTGCGTGTGTGTGCGTGCGTGCGTGCGTGCGTGCGTGCGTGTGTGAGATTATACCACACCATATATTTAGATTACCAAACTATAGTTCTTTCAATTCACGAGGGCGACTGACTTATGGTTGTGTGTGTGTCGTATCTGTATAAGTGTGAGCGAGCGCAATGCTCGCGCCTGCCCGCTCCCACCTAGGCTTTGACAGGCACGCACACTTATGCAATGTGCATGTACACGAAGTAACCACAAGTAAAGCTCGCCTTTGTGAATTGTAAAAACTGTAGTACAATACTAGAGTTGGCCATATTAAATATTACTATCACTTCAGATGCAGAGAGATGAAGCAGTGATAGCCTAGTGGTTAGGACTGTGGTCTCCTATTCGGGGGGTCGCAGGTTCGATCCCGGGTACGCACCTCTGACTTTTCAGAATCAAGTGCGTTTCAGCAATTAACTATCCCTTGCTTCTACAGTGAAGGAAAACATCGTGAGGAAACCTGCACATCTGAGAGTTCCCCATAATGTTCTCGAAGGTGTGTGAAGGCCACCAATTTGCATTGGGCCAGCGTGGTGGACTATGGCCTATAACCCTTCTCTGAGAGGAGACCTGCGCTCAGTAGTGAGCCATTGATGGGTTGCTAATGATGATGATGATCCCTTCAGATGGGTTTCGAGGAATTGCTGGATCCGGAGCTGGACCTGGAGTATGAGCTGAACTGCCTGAAGCTCCGCGAGGAGGAGATACAGTGCAAGAAGCGCAAGTTGCTGTTGCAGCACATCGGGAGGAAAACTGTAAGTAGGAAGTTCCTGTGTTGTGTGGTCTGATCTTATCTATTTTAAATATAGGAGGCCTAGGGAGCTCAGGAACCTTCCTTCCTTCCTTTCTTAAAAGAGCAACTGCCGAGTTTCTTGCTGGTTCTTCTCGGCAGGAACGGCATTCTGAACCAGTGGTAGACTCATTGACGTTTCAAAAGTACTTGTAAAAGTTTATTTGAATAAAAAACATTTCTATTATATTCTATTCTATTCTATTCCACATGAGCAAAGAACGCTTAAAAGCAGGTGAGAAAGAGGGGATCTTATTGAGACATACAAAATCTTGAACAAGTTCTACAACATCCCCAGTTTAGAGAATTTGTTTTTGAGGAAGAATAATAATAATGACAAGAAACCTTTAACTGGGATCTCACCTGATGGTAAATGTCAATGTAGTCTTAAGATGGTGATGGTATCTAGGGTCCTGTACCCGATAAGTGCCAATGGGACCCTTTTGGCAGTCCGTTCATCAGTCTCTCTGTCTGTCAGGGGCCTGTGTCTCATTAACCATAATAGCCTATATTGCCACTATAACAATTAAAAATTAAAGAGGGGTCTCCATACAATAAACTTTTGGTCAATTTTAATTTTAAATCTTTGCCGGTTTATAAATAAACACATATAATTGTATGAATGTGTGCAGTGATAGCCTAGTGGTTAGACTGTGGTCTATTCAGAGGGTCGCAGGTTCGATCCCGTGCATGCACCTCTGACTTTTCGGAGTCGTGTGTTTACAATTAAATATCACATGTTTCAACGGTGAAGGAAAACATCGTGAGGAAACCTGCACGCCTGTGAGTTCACTATAATGTTCTTGAAGGTGTGTGAAGTCTGCCAATTGACATTGGGTCAGCATTGTGGACTATGGCTTATAACCCTTCTCTGAGAGACCTGCGCTCAGTAGTGAGATGTTAATGGGTTGCTGATGATGATGATGATGTATGGATGTGTAAAGAAGAATCATTGATCATCGCAACGCGCGTGAAACAAGCTGTGCCCAGTTGGCATTCCCAAAAGTAAATTGAATAATTGAATAATTAAATAAATTATTTAGTTATTAATTAATTAGTTAAATTTAGGTTTAATGTAGTATACTGTATAAAGTCAAATTGTCATAATAAAATTTTATGATTGAATAATAGATTGTGCGTACTAGAAAATGCCCGCGACTTCGTCCGCGTGGATTTAGTTTTTAAAATCCCCCGGGAACTCTGATTTTTCTGGATAAAAAGTAGCCTGTGTTACTCTCCAGGTCCTCAACTATGCCCGTGCAAAAAATCACGTCGATCCATATAGCTCTGTTGCAACGTGATTGAAGGATAAACCAACAAACAAACACACTTTCGCATTTATAATATTAGTATGATTGTTTCAGACTGTGCAAAAACCGATCGCCAACCGCTGTATTCTTCCCGATGGCAGGATTGTTGTTCGCAATGTCAATGACAGGTAATAATAATTATATTTATTATTATAAATAGTAATAAATTATTATTTTATTTGCAGTAAAAATTTTCAAAAAATCACAAATTGCCCAAACATGTTCCGTCAATACATGCAAATATTTTGTATGTTAGTTTATAAATTATAAATTATTCAAATCTCTAATTACTAGAAAAATACATTAAAAATTCTAATTTATCTCAAAAAACTCATTTATTGAGTGAAAACACTCATGCATGCAAATCTCTAATTACTAGAAAAATACATTAAAAATTCTAATTTATCTCAAAAAACTCATTTATTGAGTGAAAACACTCATGCATGCATGCCTTTATATTTTCAGCCAATCTATTATAAATTATTATTGAATAGTCATATATGACTTATTTTTAACCTTTAAGTTAATTATATCTAGTATAATTTATTATTATAACTTAAGGCTTATCTTAAAAATGTAATATTTTAGTAAAATTCAATTAAACATTCACAATGTTCTTATTTGTCACCTAATTGTAATTGTTTTATACTAAACAGACAGCATATTGGAAATTTTGTTAAGTATACACGGTAAGTTTATTATTATTTTACTAGATGATGCCCGCGACTTCGTCCACACTTAAATAGTTTTCATGATGATTTTTTTTTTGATGATTTCCCAGGGTGAAAAATATCTAAATATAAAATATAATATTCGAAGTTCTCCAATGTTTATTTTTTTACAAAGGAACCTCAAAATTAGCTAGAATTGTAATAATTTTAACCGACTTCAAAAAAGGAGGTTCTCAATTCGTCGGAATCTTTTTTTTATATGTATGTTCACAGATTATTCGAAGACGCCTGAACCTATTTGGAAAATTCTTTTTTTTGTTTTAAAGGGTATACTTCCCAAGTGGTCTCATTTAAATTTTATCGAAATCGGTCGAGCTGTTTTTAAAATATCAACAGTAAATTATATACTTTGTAGTGGCGTTTGAAGTCGGTTTTTTAAAAAGAATATTTTATATTAAATTATTGAATTTGTTGATAACTTCAACTGATGTAAGTTAACTCTCTCACAGGCTGCTGGACCAACAGGACAGCTCATTCAACTCTGCCGCTGGAGATTCGGTGAGTTAACTAATACATTTTATTTTTTAAAATGTATTATACGAGTACATACCACGATAAATGTTTTAGTTGGAACGATATTTCGATACAGTTGCATGTACCGTGGTCACGACGGAACTGAAGCTGTCATGGGTAGTATCTATCTACCCGCATTCTCGTTCTTTTTATAGGAACATCACTAAGACTGAGTTTCCACGGCGCGGTTCGCACCCACGTCCGCAGCGGTTGCGCTACCGCTGTTACCGCGCCCGCTGCGGGCGCAAACCGCGTCGTGAAAATTGCTACTTCATTTTCCATGCAAATCTGCATTCTGCGGAGGCCGCGGGCCCGCAACCACTGCGGGCGCGGGCCGCGAACCGCGCCGTGGAAACGCAGTCTTAATGTACTCGTATAATACATCATAATTGTGTCATTAAGGGCCTGTTTCACCAATATCCGTTAAAGTGTCTGATATAATATGTCGAACAGATAAAATATCTGTCAGATAAATTTGTTTGATTATCAAAGAGTTTTTCTGCTAGATTGTCTTAACGGACACTTATGAAACAGAAATTATACGCTATCTGTCAGATTAGTTGTGGATAGGCTAGCAGGCACTTTATCAACAAGTGGTGAAAAAGGCCCAAGTCTTATGTCCGTTTTCAACACCCATACCTAAATCATCCCCTAAGTAAGAGTCACTACGCAGGTAGCCCCTTAATACAATCCTTTACCCAATGTCATTTTCAGGTTTTCCCTAAAGGTTTGTGAAAATGAAATTGACACAAAGCGTCACCTAACTTAGCTTAGGTACCCTAGTAGCAATTTGCGTTGGCTGTTGTTGGGCCTTTGTCCCTAGTTTGGTTGGCCAACAGTAAGGCTTGTCATCCCTAAAAATCGTGTTGCCAACCGTAGCAAAGAGGGATGTGGTTGGCCTTACGAAGGGACTTAGTCGGCATCACCACTGCCTTTGGCTACCGTAGGCTACGAAACCCCAACGGAAATTGCTACTAGGGTAGCCCGTGAAAAGGGGCATAAAATCTTTAAGTTATATTTTTTTCCTGAAAACCCCACAGCAGGATTCCTTTGTCCTTAAGAATAGGTTAGCATGTTGCCAGGTTTGCTTTTCGAGTGGGAGGTTTCGGTCGTAGCTTGAACATTATCATCATCATCATCAGTCAAAAGGTGTCCACAAATAGTCATCTTTTAGATAGCGCCAACGTTGCGTATCCTCGGCCTTTCGCTTCCAATCGATGCCTGCCACTCTCCGGATGTCATCGCTCCATCTAGCCGGGGGGCGCCCTTAACTCTTTTTTTTTTGTGCCTAGTTGACATCCCGTTATAAGTCTCCCTAGCGTATTCAATTAAAAATATAAGTACTTTTGTTCCAAACGATTATGGGCATGTTTATTACCTGCCTCGGACTATGCTGATTTAATAATAAATACATTCAAATTGAGAATTTTAGAATCACGTTAAAAAATAAGCAGAAAAATAACGAAATCTCGAAATTATAGGCCGATTTTTCTACAGTCATATAATTATTATTATTTGAGGAGTAAAGAGGTACCTATGAAAGTTTTTATAAAGTCAATCTGTCAGATTCATTCGTCAGATAAGGTTTATCTGATGATTGAAAAATCAGCCTTTAGTTTAGTAATCAAGTATGCCGTGCTCTTCTTAGGCACGCTTGCAGATACGTCGAGTTATCCTTTTGACCCAGAGTTAGCAGCTAACTTTGGGTTAAACAGACAGATTTGACCGATTTCGTATAAAGCCTCTGTCAAAATTACAAATTTATTCCTGGGTTAACTAACCCGGCGTCTCTGCAAGCGGGCGTTAGTTGAAAGGCATAGTAGTTCTTGAGTTATCCAGACAAGACAGGAAACATACTAGGAACATGTATGGAACTTGTTTTATTCTAGTCCTCACCTTAAGTCTATATTATTTATTTATGTTACTCCTAATTCATTACTGGAATATCGGTAATTTATATTTTAACTACTATGTTTATTAAACTTATTTTATTTCACGCCATAACCACAATAAATTGCGTCTCCGATACCACAACAACGGAAATAACATCAATCAATTACACAGTATATGTATGTATTTATACATATTTTCCATGGTAGACGGTAATGCATGAGTTTGAATGCGCTTAGAAACCGTGAGCACTGACAATAGTAGAACAATTTGTCGACAGAGGGCGTTAAACTCGTGTTCCTGCGACCAGAGAGCGTGGAACGAACCAGGAACCTCGGGGAGTTCCACCGCATCCACTTGCGTACTATGTTCAGAAGATAAGAGTGTCACGACCAAAGATAAGTCGCCCGACAAATCGCTCGACAGACACGTAAAATCCATTAGTACAGTAACTAAGTCAGTAGATTTGAGTAGAACAGATAGAAAGTCCGAGTACTCGAGGTGCAGCAAAACAACGGAGGTCACCAAATCCATAATAAGTAAGTCTGATTACAGTAAAGCAAGCGAGACTGTCACAAAATCAGATGTCACCAGCAAGAGAATAACTAAAATAGCAAGAAAGAGTGATCTTACATGCGATTATAAGTATAGCGACTTCTGTAGCGACAGCGACGATGAAGCTGACGAAACCAACAGACTTATATTATTAAGGAATGCAGATTACATGGATATAGTTGATGAGAATTTAAAAATTGTCATTGCTCTATCAGGTTACCCTAAATCCAAGATGCGGCTCAAACAAATGGAACTATTCCAACGTTCTTTAAATGGTGTTATAGATATGCAACTGAAAGCAGGCTTAATGAAGCGAACTCCGCAATTTTTGGACTATTATTTGAGTAGAGGTGCAATTGTATGCATTTGCAAGGATGTCGAGAGTAGAGATTGGATGGTTAGAATAACGCCCGGTTTGCAGGAACGCTTGTTTGATAAACTCATTTTGCTCAAAGCGAAAGTTAAAAGGTTATGTTTGGCCGTAATAAAGATTCCTAAATCTTGTTGGCCGGCGACCGCTCATGATGCGTTCAAACTCTTGCAGTACTTTAACCCGACATTGAAGACTCATCTGTGGAAAATTTACGCTCAAAGATTGGTTGACGATGTGGAAATTACTTCTTTTTTGATAGACAGGGTTTCTGGCGAAATTATTCGTGGACCAAATTTCAAAAATGTCATAGACTACAACCAAATGGAGTTCGAACTAACTGGTTATACTGAAATTTATTATGAATGCTACCTTTCGGACATGAATGACGATTTGTCTAGTGTTGCCTCAAGAGTTAAATTGCTAGAGGAGTTACGATCCGCTGAAGTAACGCCGAGAAATAAACAGGAAAATGTAAGCGATAAAAATGAACATAAAAAAGACGACTTTAAGACCGATGATACAGAATCCAATAAAAGTAAAAACTTGAACCTTAATGTCATTTTGAAAGAGAACACCGAAGAAGTAATTAAGACAGCACGTAACCAAAAATTGAATGAAGAAGTGAATGAACCCTTGAACGGTAAAACTGTGTCGAAAGACGCTGAATCAGCTTTAACAGAAGAAAAAAATGAATTTATAGTTTGGCAAGCCAATGATTGCAGTCGTGAGGAACGTGAAATTGAAAAAGCCGTATTAAATGAATCTGAAGTTGAACTTAACGAAGCCAATACTTCTGTGGCAGCGGTTTCGGATGTAACTGAGTCTATTATAGAAAGTAGCGAGAACCTAGTAATTGGTAGAAATAGTAATTTGAACATTGATAGTAATAGAGGTATCGCTTATCACAGACGTACGAATTATTTGCACGTAGAGAACGAACTAAAGATGGCGATCGTTTTAGAAGGTTATCCACAAAATAAATTGGAAGGTACCCACATAAGACGACTTAAGCATTTGTTCAAGGAATATTTGCACAAAGACATGAAGATGCAGCGTTTTGCTAATATGATAATTCCAAAATTCCAAGACATTTACTTGTCGAACGGAGCTGTGATATACATTTGTGATAGTTTAGAAACTATAGATTACTTAAGAGAAATTTTGCCTAAATTTGTTTCCAATACAGGCTTAAAACTTACATTTAGGGATATTAAAAATTTAGTTAGGTACACTAGAATAGTTATGAGATTACCAAAAGAGCTCGCTCATGTAGAATCTCGTGAGATTTTGCTCAAGATTCAAGGTAAATACCCGAAATTAAAACTAGATTGCTGGAAGTATTATTCGGACGTCGCAGGAAAACAGAAGAGACAATTTGGCGTTGATCCTGAATCTTTAGATGTTATCAAAAGTGCAGATTTTGATCCTACTTACGACGACGAGAAACTTAGTTTTAGAATTATCGACAGACAGAAACCTGAAGTAAACTGTGAAGATTCCAATGTAACACAACCTAATAAAGAAATTGAAAGCGAGGAGGCGAAGAAATTGAGAGAAAGTATTGTGAAAACTATGTACTGTGTCATAGAGCCTGACATAATGAACGCGCCTTTAACTAAAATAAGAGCCAACCACTATTCAGATGTTATCGCTGATGATTTCAAATTATACGTTGGCCCAACTAATTATCCGGAAACACGTATAGATGATGCAATGTTTTTCTCTATCAAGAAAACAATTGAGAACATTGTTTTTGAAGCCATCTGTAACGAAAATGATGAATTTATTCCGAAAATACACGACTTTTACTTGTTCGATGGCGTGATATTCGTCATTTGTCAAGACATGGATTCGCGTCAGTGGATAGAAAAGAATATTCCAACAATAAATGCTAAATTGAAAGGAAATTTGAAAGCGACAGAATTTCGCGGTGCAGTGGGCATAGTAAGCATGGTTGTTAAAACTAATAAAAACTGCGAAGAGGTCATAAATATTTTGCAAACGCAGAATCCGAGACTTCGCACGAAATATTGGAGGAAGATTCGTGCCGTTAAGAGTGGTGTTACACTTGATGTAGTTTTACAAATCGATAAACTATCTGCACATGTTATAACTGATCCGAAGTTTAATGGTAAAGTTGGTGATAGTGTTGTAGAATTTAAACTTGGCCATTTAAAATTGTTGCTTAATAGAAAGAGTTTAGAAGAATTAAGCAAAGCGAAAACGAAGAAAAGTTCTATTAATACTATTAAAAAAGGAGAGACGAAAACTAATGCCATGCCAGTTTTAGTGCATGAAGAAAAGAAAAATTTAGAAAAAAACAGTAGTTCTAATGCTGCAGTCCTTAAAATAGAAGATTCTGAAGAAGAGCTTTTGAAAGTGGGTGAAAGCAAAGTATACTTTTACAGTGGTATAGATTACAGATCATCTGACAGAGATTCGATCAAAAGCTATAATTACGTTCAAGAAAACGACCAGTCTTATACCAAAATGATTTTGAAAGTCCCTACAAATATTTTACCTGATTATAACGATGGTCTGGATATACTTTTTGATTTGTTGGAGGATAAAAATCCGGGATTGAATACAGAGTTGTGGAAAGTTGATCAAAAGTCTGAGTATAACAAGGGAAAGTTTATTGTATTGGTTGACAAGCAATCGGCTTCAGTTATCAAAGGTAAGGAGTTTGACTCGAGTTTGGGTGGAGAGAGGTTAAAGTTTCTTTTCTAAAATAATGCTAAAACTAATTGAAAGTTTTTGTGATACTATGCCTAACTTTTACTTTGGATTTTGTTTATAAAAACTAACAAAATTAAATGATGGCTAAGTTTTGTTACATTCTTTACTAAAATCATACTTGGCTATGTAATAATTATGTTATTTGATTAATTATTCTGATATACCAATTCTAATCATTATTGTTTTATGTATGTAATGAAATCATTAATTCAATTTGATTGAAGCTAATTTAATTCATTAAATGTTTAATTTGCAATTATAATTATTATTTATTTATTTTTATCCTGTGACCGAAATTTACAGGTAATAGTATGTTATTCAGTTTTATATTCTCGATCTACCCGCCTTATTAGCATTTATATAAGTTTCCAAAACATATCCTAGTAATAGATTAATTACTATTTAGACATCAATTTAGTTGTGGTATAGGAGTATAATGTGAATATTTTTAATTTGAAAACGGGACTACCTTCATTTCTGTGTTTAATATTTAATAATATAATAATTTGAATCGAAAATAATAATAATATCAATTTGTTTCGTCGCATGAGATGTGACCTTGCATCGAATCTTAGATTTAATAAAATAAACAATGTGCCATGGGGCGAATCCGGATTGACTGCTTCGCGTCTATCTCTACAGTTTTTTCTTTGTTGCAAGTGTCAGGTGAACGCAACTTACTTTGTACCATATTTTTGCATTCATAAGGTTCAAATTCCCACCAATAAAATCTATTGAGACTATTCTGTTCACTGTTTTAGAAAATCTGTTTTCGTAATTTCAACCTCATGATTGGAGCGATATGGTTTACGTTCTATTGACTCGTCACTCGTACCATGTTACAACGAAAAAACTGTGGTATCAGTGTTAAGAATTATTATTGACTATTTAGCATAAAGCTTTGGTCAAACTGAGGTGAATCCCTTGCGGGATGCGGAAAGCGAATTGGCGTGGCTCGAATGCATGTGTGCTATTACCCGTGTCAATTAAGACACAATATATAATGTACAATTCAAAATGGACGCGATCGAGCGCATCGTCTTTGAATGCAATAAAGAAAATTGCAATGTATAATTTGACTATTTGCGGTCAACATTCATAAATGTCACATGCAAAACTAGTTAACTTTAAAATCGTCGGTTAATTTGAAAAATTTTGGCATTGGTTAAAATAGGCCCTAAATTTCACAGAATACACAGGGTCTGGTATTAATTTTCAAGATTATGTTTATGTTATAGACGGGGAAGGGACGGAGAATTTTTGCATCCCTTTTACGTCCATACTAATTGACGGATTTACGCACAGTTGAAAGCTTCACTTCAATTTTCTTTATTGCATTGCCGCTACAATATGCATGATGACCGATTTTGAAGAACTGTTTGATAATCGGAAGTATCTACTATTTCTAAAAAAAATATTTTATTTCAGCAAAATATGTTTTGGTAGATAAAATATCCATTTCAACTTAAAAGTTTTAAAATTCACATAAAAACGCTCGACGATGTCATGGCGTCGTTCGTAATGTCATCCCTATGTTTTTTCATAGTAGTTTGTCAAAGTTTGAATATACGAGTAGATGTGACGTATCGCTCTGATTGGTGTTCTATCCAATATGGCGGATTGCCATATTTTATAGTTTCGTTTTATCAAAATAAATAACAATCTCGCTCAAAATAGATAAAATAAATAGGTTTTTTATGATACATGAATCCCATTTCATTAGTTAAATTCATAATTTCATTGATTCTTGGTCACTGTGCCTATTCGACGCGCTCCGCTTAGTTGGATTTGCACATAAGGTGATGCAATAGGCGAGAGTGAATTCTATCCCGCATCCGCGCAGGATTTGGCTCAGATTGGCCGAAGCTTAACTTTGCCGCTTTGCGAGGGATTTTACACAATCAGTTTGGATTCGACTGAAGTGTTGATCAATGTTTTTACAATTTACACTAGTTTTTAGGTAAGTATTATTTTAGTACGGCAACTTAGTGTTATTTTAACTGTGTCATTGTGTCTTTTAATTGTTTAATATGTCTTGTCTTTGCTTATTATTATGTTATTAGTTGTTCTCGTTCGCATGTTATGAGCAGTTTTTACGTTTTATTAAATTATGATTACAATTTTCGTTTATTTTATTTTCATAAATTATTTAGCTTTATTAAATAGGCGTCCATAATCGTCTGGAACATTTGGAATAAAATAAAATAATTTCCTCTTGAGGTTGAGGAGGTTGATTCCGATTAGGGTTATGGGTGCAATTTACAGTGCCATATAGGGCTTGCAAATATTCGAAGATTTTGGTATTCGAATATTCGACTTTTTTTCGGGTATTATTCGAATTATTCGAATAATATTCGAATAATTAAAAAAACAAAAGATGTTATAATAATCACGTTTTTAACTGCCAATCTCTTACTTTGAGTCTAATATCTCTAAATCAAAACAAAACCTTACTTAAAATTAAAGAACTGTTTGGAATTTGACTGCTATGGCTCTAATTCAGTCCTCCAAAAAATATCAAAAGTTGGTTCTTAACAAGACAACCACAACATAACTCAGTCTTATAAACCGAGATATGAGTGTGAGTATTTTAATAATATTTATATATCAATAAAATCAAATAATCAATTACAAAAACGACAACTTGCTTAAAATCTTTTATCATGTAACTAGAAATAAAGTACTAAATTCTAAACATTATTTTTGGTTCTTCGTACTACTTACTTCGTATTACTTACTTACAAATCTTAAAAGATTTAAAAGAAAGATTTTCAACGTTGATAGAATACAAATAGGTAATAATTCAGTATTAGAAATTATGAATTTGGACCTACCTAGCTGGACTGTGTGTGTGTCCCAGGTATATTATTTACTCGTGCACAATGTCAAGTGCAATATTTTTTAAAAGGTTAAAGGTTTAGGTTAAAAGCATCGCAAAAGCTGCCAAACATGGCACACAGCGGACCAGGAAACTGTGTGCACTCGTCGCTTTTGATGTCAGAAATGCTTTTAATTCCGCACCGTGGAACCAAATACTCCAGGAATTTAAGGAAAGAAATTTCCCTGGATATGTTAGTAACCTCATCAGCAGCTACTTAGACCAGCGAAGTGTATTAATAACTGACGCGGCAGGAATGACAAAAACATTCAAAGCAACAAGTGGAGTGCCACAAGGCTCGATCCTCGGCCCGACACTGTGGAACATCCTCTATGAAGAAGCCCACCTAGTTGGGTTTGCAGATGATTTGGCCCTGGTAGTAGCTGCCAGAACAGAGCAACACCTAATGGAAAGGACTAATAGAGCGCTAAATAGAATCAACGGGTGGATGGTCAGCAAGCAACTCCAATTAGCTCCAGAAAAAACTGAAGCTATCATGCTGAGCGGCAGAAGGAGGCATGGACAAATCACTTTTACCATCGGAGGAAACAGCTGCTAAGGCCGAAAAACTAACAACAGCGCTTAGCCAGCTGATGCCCAGGAAAGGAGGACCCAGAACCAGCAAAAGAAGGATTCTAGCATCCGTTGCGCAGTCGGTTATGTTATATGGAGCGCCGGTCTGGGGCCAAGCTCTACAAATGACCAAATATAATACAATGCTAGGCAGGATACAGCGGCGACTGGCCATTAGAATTTGTGGTGCGTATCGGACTGTATCCACAGAAGCTGTCCTGGTAATAGCAGGATTGGTTCCCATAGATATAGGCTGGTTATGGAAAGAACGCGGCTGTACAAAAAAGTTGACTCAAAGACCCCGGAGGAAGAGCGGCAAAGGACCCTGCAAGAATGGGGAAACGAATGGAAGGAAAGAGGAAAGGGACAATGGACTAGGGATCTTATACAGGACCTTGAAAATGGCTGAATAGGAAGCACGGTGAAGTTGACAAGCTAATGACACAGGCACTAAGCGGACACGGAGTATTCAACACGTACCTACATGCGATAGGCAAAGCAGAAAGCGACAACTGTACCTACTGTGGCGAGGAAGATACGCCAAACCACGCAATTTTTGAGTGCAAGGAATTTGAAGAGGAAAGGGAAAATGCACGCGGAAATGTGCGAGAACCTGTCACAAACGGTAATCTGGTGAGGTTGATGTTGGATAGCAGAGAAGGCTGGAACAATTGCGCAACATTGCTCCACAAGATAGTAGGACGACGCGTCAAGGATGAGTTAAAAAGGCAAAACCTGAACACAGCCTAAACTGACAGCCCCCACCCTGAAGTCATGCGCACAGCAGTACCGGGATGGACGGCCGGAGACGGGGGGAGATTTTAGTCCGTAGGGCACTACACAGTGAAGTCGGACATGCCATCCAATGGTATCCATGAGGATTTCCTCCACCCGAAAAAAAAAAAATTTTTTTACGAGGGTGGAGTGGAGCATGAGCATTGGACATGATTTTCATCTTGCTCATGTTCATCTTTAGGCCCAACGCTGAGAAACCGTGCTGAGATCGTTGAGCACTGTATTGAGGTCGCTCAGAGTCTCTGCCATAACGACATGTCATTGGCAAATCGCAAGTGAGTGATGTACTCACCGTTTATATTGATGCCAAGTCCGTTCCAATCCAGAAGCTTAAAGACGTCCTCCAATGCAGCGGTAAATAGCTTTGGGGAGATCGTCTCCCTGTCACACTCCACGCTGTAAGTGGATTGGCCTCGTAGTCTGGTCCTGTATACGTACTGACATAGTGGCGTTTTCATACAAGCACTTCAACACTTGGCTATACCGGTAGTCAATCCGGCATCTCTGCAGCGACCTCAATAAGGCCCAAGTTTCCATCAAATTCCAGGCTTTCTCATAGTCCTCAGAAGCTAAGCAAAGTGGCTGTTAATGCTCTTCCATCTTTTGTATAACCTGCCGCAGCGTATGAATGTGATCTATGGTGCCACAGCCTTTTCGGAATCCGGCTTGTTCGGGAGGCTGGAAGTAGTCGAACCTACGAGCGAGACGATTCGTAATGACTTTCGAGAACAACTTATAAACATGACTCTGCAGCTAGATGGGTCTATAATAATTCTTCAACAAGGTATTATCACCCTTTTTGAAGAACAGAATCAGCACGCTCCTGTGCCATGCTTCCGGCGGATGCAGCGGCGTGATTACTGAATTGAACAATCGCTGAAAGATCTAAAGTACCGGTTTTCCACCCGCTTTCAGGAGTTCTGCAGTGACTCCATCATCACCAGGCGCCTTGGTGTTCTTGAGCTGCTTGAGCCATACTAATCTCGTATAGGCTGACGTCCGGGATATCTTCGGTATAGTGTCGGGTCAGTTTGGCTCTGTGATCAAATCCTCAACAGGTTTTTGAGAAAGAGATCAACAGCCGAATCCAACTCAGCTGGGCAGCATTTGGGAATCTCCAAGATGTCTTCTCGTCCAAAATCCCTCAGCGCCTGAAGACGAAAGTCTTCTAAGTCACTAAAAGAACAGTGCGTGTTGCCAGTGTTGACTTAGGGATCCGAGAATTGGTCGCTAACTGTGGGCCTTATAAGAAGGCTCAGGGTCACTCAATGGGCTATGGAGAGAGCTATGCTCGGAGTATCCCTGCGAGATCAAATCAGAAATGAGGAGATCCGTAGGAGAACCAAAGTCACCGACATAGCTCAGCGAGTCGTGAAACTGAAGTGGAAATGGCCGCGGCACATAGTTCGAAGAGCTGATTGTCGCTGGGGTCCCAAGGTGCTGGAGTGGCGACTCCGCACCGGGAAGCGCAGTGTTGGCAGACCCCCCACTGGGTGGACTGACGACATCAAACGAGTTGCAGGGAGCCGCTGGATTCATGCGGCGCAAGACCGAGATCTGTGGAGGTCGTCTATTGGTTGACAAAGAAGAAGAAATTATGAGATCAGAATCAGATCAATGTTACATTGCACAAAAATAATAATAACTAATAAATCTTATCATCTAACTTTGGCTTATTCTTACACTTACACGTACAACTTAAGAACCTTCAAGGCAAGAGTGAATAGGTATCTTCTAGGCAAGCGCGTTCCAAACTAGACCTCATCACTGCTTTCTTCTAAGCATAATTATTGTCTTCTACTTCTAAGCATAATGTTGCGCGCGGAGTTTAAAAGTAATATTTTGTGCATGTCGCAGGCATTTTGTGTGATTCCGCCGTTTACATACGGCGTCGTCAGATTAGAAACGCTCTCTGTTATGTAATAAGCCGAAGGCAAAATGACAACTCGTTCAATTGTTTTAATTTCACTGTAGTTTTAGATGTAGTTATTGCGAATCTACGCAATTCCCAAGCACCAGGACCACGAATTTGCCTCTAAAGTTAGCTTAGGTTGGGGTTCGACATGAACAGTCAGGTGCCCGCTTAGGTTCCATTTGGCCAATATACCTATTTTTTTTACGTGGGGAAATCCCTAAAACCCCACGGTGTTCCTTCTCATCGCCTGGTGACTGGGCAACGGGACCGTAATCACGTTCACGCAACCCAGCCGGCGGCGCCTGCTGAGACAGAACATCCTCTCAAACACAGAGTTTTCACTCATCACTCTATCTGAGGCTCACAAGGAACAAAGTGTGTCTCCCGGCCCGAGGACCTTACTCCCTCAGGCGACGGACTCCCCATATCCATCGCCTGGAGGCGATGAATTTCACTGTAGTTTTAGATGTAGTTATTGCGAATCCACGTAATTCCCAAACACCAGGGCCACGAATCTGCCTCTTAAGTTAGGTTAGGTTGGGGTTCGACATGAACAGTAAGGTGGTAGGTTCCATTTGGCCAATATACCTAAGTGTTCACCAGACTCTTCACACACACTTGACTGTTCACACTACCACCCGACTGTTCATGTATAACCCTAACCTAACTTTAGATTTTGGCGAACATAGTACTTGCTAGGCATAAGAAACAGAACTAAATACTTCAATTTGCCGCGGCATTACATAACAGCGAGCGTTTCTAAACTGACGACGCCGTATGTAAACGGTGGAATCACACAAAATGCCTGCGACATCCACATCAATATTCCGAGTTTGGCTTTCGGAAAATTGGTCGAATATTCGAATATAGCAGATTTAATATTCGAATATTCGGACAAGAAATATTATTCGAATAATTCGAATATTCGAATATTCGAATGCAAGCCCTAGTGCCATAGCCCTTCCAAGTTAGCCCGCTATATAATATACCTATATTAGACTGCATTATCACTTATCATCAGCTGAAATCGCATTCAAGGATTTTCTTGCCATTAATAACCCTGCGGCTACATTCGGCGAATCTCGACAAGTGTAGCCGGGTACTTCGTTGTGTCGCGAATGAGTTCGGGTGAACTAGCACTCCCGAACAAGCCGGATTCCGAAAAGGCTTTGGTACCATAGATCACATTCATACGCTACGGCAGGTTATACAAAAGACGGAAGAGTATAACCGGCCACTTTGCTTAGCGTTTGTGGACTATGAGAAAGCCTTTGATTCGGTGGAAACTTGGGCTGTGTTGAGGTCGCTGCAGAGATGCCGAATTGACTACCGGTATATCCAAGTGTTGAAGTACTTGTATGAAAACGCCACAATGTCAGTACGTATACAGGACCAGACTACGAGGCCAATCCACTTGCAGCGTGGAGTGCGACAGGGAGACGTTATCTCCCCGAAGCTCTTTACCGTTGCGTTGGAGGACGTCTTTAAGCTTCTGGATTGGAACGGGCTTGGCATCAACATAAACGGCGAGTACATCACTCACCTGCGATTTGCCGATGACATAGTAGTCATGGCAGAGACTGAGAGACCTCAATACAGTGCTCAACGATCTCAGCAGGGTTTCTCAACAGGTGGGCCTGAAAATGAACATGAGCAAGACGAAAATCATGTCCAATGCTCATGCACCGCTCCACCCAGTAATTGTTGAGAACTCTGCACTCGAAATTGTCGACGAGTACATAATACCTGGGACACACAGTCCAGCTAGGTAGGTCCAATTTCGAGAAAGAGATCAACCGGCGAATCCAACTCGGCTGGGCAGTGTTCGGGAAGCTCCGAGATGTCTTTTCGTCCAAAATTCCTCAGTGCCTGAAGACTAAAGTCTTTGAACAGTGCGTGTTGCCAATGATGACTTACGGATCCGAGACATGGTCGCTAACTAAGGGCCTCATAAGTAGGCTCAGGACCGCTCAGCATGCGATGGAAAGAGCTATGCTCGGAGTATCCCTGCGGGATCGGATCACAAATGAGGAGATCCGTAGGAGAACCAGAGCCACCGACATAGCTCAGCGAGTCGCGATACTGAAGTGGAAATGGGCGGAGCACATAGTTTGAAGAGCTGATGGTCGTTGGGGTCCCAAGGTGCTGGAGTGGCGACCCCGCACCGGGAAGCGCAGTGTGGTTTTTGATAAAGAAGAAGAAGAAGAACTAGCACGATGATGTAGCCGCGGTGATAGAATGAGACAGCTGTTTATCGCGACAACTCGACACGAATGTTTGCACGATAATGTAGCCGCACCATAACAAAAATGAGCAACCGATTTTCAACCGCAGGAGGAGGTTCTCAATTTTTGCAAGTTTGTTACGCGTTATTCCGCCAGTTATTGTGAATTGATTTTGATGATTATTTTTTCTGTTTGGTAGGTCATACTTCAGTGGTGGTCCCATATACCAAAATTTTAACAAAATCGATTTAGCGCTTTTTTATAGTTTATTACTTCAGAACTCCATTAGTTATGAACCGATTTGGAAAATTCTTTTTTTGATTGGGAGTTTATACTTCCCCTTTGATCGCATTGAAGTCTGTTTATTTATTTTTAATCCGATTATGTCGTGTCGGCTTGAATAGTGATGTTGCCAACTAATGAAACCAGCAACTCTTTATCAAACGTCAAAACATGCGGGTAGTGTGGCAGCTTGTACGAAATAGTGCATGTGACGTCGTTAACGTACTTTTTATAGTTTAATCGATAATTTAAAAGCGTTCTCTTTAAAACTAACAGTGGGCATGTGTTTTACTTATCATTTTTGAAGACTCTATATTTCATGAGCTTTGAGAAATAGTTTATTTTTGACAGAGGCGACATCAGCTTGTGGGATTAACTAAAAATTATTGCATCAGTCAATGGTCTCTGGGTACCAATTGTCTAAAAGTTATTCCATTGATCGTATTCTTATTCGATGACATTAGCGTCAGAGTAAAATAAACCTTGCTTGCTTGCTTGCAACCGCCTAGTTTGTTGATGGTTCTTCTCGGCAAGAAGGGCATTCCGAACCAGTGGTAGACTCATCGACGATTCAAAGCACTTGTAAAAAAGTTTATTTGAATAAAAACTATTCTATTCTATTCTTGATTGTATTGATTTAAAGTTACAAATTCAGTACAACCGATTTCAACATGGAGCGTTATGGAGCCTATCGTACATACCTGAACGTATAAGAATGCATACACGAAATTGAGCTCTAATCCAATGCTGTTATGGTTTATTTTACTTTGACACTAATGTCACCGAATACGATTACGATCAATGGAGTAACCAGTGGCGTGCACAGGATTTGAACTTAGGGTAGTGGTCCAAGATCCCAGTGCCGCCAGACCTAAGTTATTTTCTCAGCAATTATTTGTGTACGATAGAGTACTGTTCTAATGTCCTTTCAGTAAATGCGTACCAGCTAGATTGTGCCGACGGCCAATTTCCAGATACCAGGTGCTAAAGGTAGGTAAAAACTAGAATAACTTATCTTAAATTCTCAGGGCTGATTTTCATATATGTTTTAAAGAATATTGTAAAAATTAATAAATTAATACTGCCAGACGCTTACCGCCGGCGGTTACTTTAGCCAGACGCTTTGAAGCTCCCAAAAAATATACAATTTAAGTTAACTTATATTCTCAGTTCTGATTTTTATACATGATACTCAGGGAACTATTGTGATATTATCTGTAAGCTGCCAGACCTATTGGAAGGGTCAATCATCCCCCCAGACACACATTATGTGTCCCCATATGTATGAGCGCTAGAACATGATTCACTTGTTTAAGTGTGTGAAAGATAATATCATCATACTATAATATTATAAATGCGAAAGTGTGTTTGTTGGTTTGTCCTTCAATTACTCTGCGACAGAGCTACGGATCGACGTCATTTTTTGCCTCGGTATAGCTTGCAGAAGATATTGCAATAGTTCTCTCTCTCTCTAGATCCTAAGCTATACCCAGGCAAAAAATCACGTCGATCCATAGCTCTGTTGCAGAGTGATTGAAGGACAAACCAACAAACACACTTTCGCATTTATAATATTATAGTATGATGATATTATCTCTCACACACTTAAACAAGTGAATCATGTTCTAGCGCTCATACATATGGGGACGCATAATGTGTGTCTGGGGGGATGATTGACCCTTCCAATAGGTCTGGCAGCTTACAGATAATATCACAATAGTTCCCTGAGTATCATGTATAAAAATCAGAACTGAGAATATAAGTTAACTTAAATTATATATTTTTTTGGGAGCTTCAAAGCGTCTGGCTAAAGTAACCGCCGGCGGTAAGCGTCTGGCAGTATTAATTTATTAATTTTTACAATATTCTTTAAAACATATATGAAAATCAGCCCTGAGAATTTAAGATAAGTTATTCTAGTTTTTACCTACCTTTAGCACCTGGTATCTGGAAATTGGCCGTCGGCACAATCTAGCTGGTACGCATATACTGAAAGAACATTCGAACAGTACTCTATCGTACACAAATAATTGCTGAGAAAATAACTTAGGTCTGGCGGCACTGGGATCTTGCTCTATAGGCATAAGGGCATTCACGTATTTGTGTAGTCTGTATACGTCATACATTAGGTAAAATGGAAAAAAGTTGTCACATTTCTAGGTCCAAGATTTGAGCTGGGCGTTAATGAGCCACTAGCCAGTTGTGAGTTAAAATATTTCTTTTTATTATGAGATAAAATAAAAGTACTACATACCTGCTTCTCAGGTATCAGCAACACAAAAGTAACTGACGTAGGACTTAGGAGTCTGTCGGCTCGCCATGGCGTATGCCGCAAGAACCACATCAGAAATCTAAATAACTGACTGATAATTACGTCACAAATCACTTAAATTATATCCGAAGTGGCCTTTAAAAACGCCAAGACTAATTGTTTCCTTCGTACGATAATACACAATACACGAAAAATCGGCCAAGTGCGAGTCGGGCCTCGCTCTTTTAGGGTTCCGTTAAAAAAATTAAATAAAAATATTTCCATGTACCCATGGAAATATTTTAATTTAATTTTTTTAATTTAATTTAATTTTTATTATTTGTTGTTATAGCGGCAATAGAAATACATAATATGTGAAAATTTCATCTGTCTATCTATTACGGTTTACGAGATACAGCCCGCTGACAGACGGACGGACGGACGGACGGACAGCGTAGGCTTAGTAATAGGGTCCCGTTGGTACCCTTTGGGTACGGAACCCTAAAAAAGGTTTATTTATAGATTAATTCCACGCACCTATCTTTTTTAAAATAGTATTGTAAATAAAACATCGCTGTAAAACGATGGAGTTCGTCGAAGTTCGATAAATCTTACACTTTGTAGGGCTAGGAAATCATAAATCCGATTGGTTTTTATTTACTTCACTTACTTATTCCCGCAAAAACTTTAACAATTCACAAAATAAACAAAAACACTATGCACTCATTCGAAAGGAAACAATTTTATGGAAAAAAAAAATGGCCCCTGCGTAGAAAAGATATAATCTAAAAACTCGAGTCAAAAATTACTTTTAAATTTTAAGTGTAAACAAAATATTTAATTTTATTTGTGAGTTTTACTATCTAAATAAATAAATACTATTCTCATTTTTAATGTTTATCTTAGGGCTATAAAATGTTTTATTTTTTTTAATAGTTACTATTTTGTTGGTTTATTTATTTTAATTGGCCTACGAAACTACTAGCATTTACGATTAACCAATCACAAACGGACAGGCTCTGCTTATTTTAAGCGTATTCATTGATAATTTGGAGTAGAATACTGAATGAAATCACAAACACATCTAAACGTTTACTTGTGTTAAGTCGTGTAATATACTATCTATGAGAGTGTAAATGTATGTGAATCGAGGCATTTTAAATTATGCTTTTCGACGGTTCATCGCGCGAATGTATGGGGATAATCCTGTACAGGGATTGTTAGTAGCGATAGATGGCGTTCATCCGACGGACTGATGTTGTGCGGTAAATAAATAGGTAGGTATTTGGAGACGTGTTCCTATTTCAATATTTTTTATGTGCTTTAATTTATTTTGATTTTTATAGAACAAGCAGTGCTTTTTTGCATGTATGGGCTGCCCGCCACTGGGAGTAACTATAGACAATCGCACCTCTGGGTGGCTGAATTTATGGCGTACTTTATGCATCGATGCATTTTATCTAATAGCGGGAGAGTACCAGCCAATCGAAGTCATTGCGATCGTTATGTACACTGATGCAATCATTTTTAGACCATCTCACACCACAACCCATTTAGCATATACTCGTATAGAGGCCTATTCTTACAAGGGGAGACGGCTACGCCAAGGTTTTACTTACAACTGAAGTTGCCGACTGTGATGCTAATGATTTTTCACGCGGCTTATCTCAAGTTGTAACGGTTTCAGTTTAACATTAACTGCCGCACTCAGAGTCGCTAATCGTTACTTAACGACTTAATCTTGGATTTTAAAAAGGTTCATTCTCAGAAGTTAACGCTTCGTTTGTACATTAATGACAATTTAGTAACAGATTTTAATTAATTAATCATTAAATAATATAATTTAATACATGCGGCTGAGTGCAGCAGTTAATCACAAGTTGATGATTAATTAATCTTAATTTAATGAATGACTGAGTGCAGCAGTTAGTTTTACAATTATTTATGTTATAGACAATTTTCTCGCTGGCAGCTCACAACTTTTAGAGGAACAGTTTAAGGCTTTTGTAGGCTCTAATGAGTCTTTTGGTCGTGTAGCTTTATTTTCGCCATAGATTCACGATATTCGCGGTCGGGATTGATTTCGAATAGATTATTAGGTCTAAGTTGCGACGAGTTATGAATGTTATGATTGAAATCGTTACACCGGGCGCAATAGCGTAGACTGTGGGCTTGGTCTGCGTTAAGATGATTGACCAAAGTGACCGATCAGCTTCAAATTTCTTCAGCATTTAGTACCTATTTGGTACTGTTACCTTTGTTTAAATATTTAGTACCTAAATAATAACAGATAATTTTAAATGTGGTCAGTCATTGTGACGTCAAAATGGCTGACTAGTTTTGAATGTCTGCTTAATGGCTCCGATTGTGTATATGTTTTTGCACAATAATTTAGTACCTATTTCTTACCTACACATATTATATTTTTTTTTAGATACTTTTTGACAAAAAATAAAGATTTTATTAGATTTTTTTTAAAGAATATCAATCAAGTTGAACTTGACTAATATTCTCCTCTCCCCTCCAAATAAGCGGAAAGCTTGTGTCAGGAGTGGGTACGACAATAGTGCAACGGGTGGGATTCGAACCTGCTACCTTCCAGTTTTCAGTCCGCACCTTTAACCGTTGGGCTATTGAGGCTTAAATCGTTTTTATGTAAGGTGAATGTACCACATTCTACTGTCTCCTAAGAGAATGGTTTTTAGATAAACCAAAGTTACCAAATAGGTACTAAATGCTGAAGAAATTTAAAGTTGACTGGTCAGTCATCTTGACGGCCGCACACGTGGGCTTGACTTTGGCCAGTCATCTTGACGCACACGTGGGCTTGACTTTGGCCAGTCATCTTGACGGCCGCACACGTGGGCTTGACTTTGGCCAGTCATCTTGACGCACACGTGGGCTTGACTTTGGTCAGTCATCTCGACGCACACGTGGGCTTGCTATCGGCCCGTGCGGAGTCACTGGCCGGCAACTACATTGTACTAACGCCGCAGTCGTCACTTCCCGCGCTGCAGCGCGCGGCGGCGCGGCACTGCCTGTGGTGCGGCGCGGCGGCGGACTCGTTCTGCGCGCGTTGCGGCCTCGCGCCCTACTGCAGCGGCCGCTGCCAGCAGCGCGACTGGGCGCAGCGGCACCGCTCCGTCTGCCACAACCTGGCCCGGTGAGTACTGAGTGTACACCGCTCACCTCGAAAATTAAGGCCTTAAGAAGCGTGAATGTCTAAATTCCATGGTTGTTTAATTCAACATATCAACATAATTGTTGATTCAAGCCGTAAATAAAAAATAAAGAATGAAAGATAAAGATTCAATAACTGTTTTGGCTATTAAAAATGTTTATTTTTGTCAACCCCCTCTTGTAAAAAAAACCCCAAAGAGTACCTATTTTTGACATAATTTGCATAACTTCTCCAAAAGCGCGCTAGCTTTTTAATTCGTTCTTGCACACAAAAAAAGGTATTAAAAATATGAATCTTTTCGCTATTTAACTTTATTTTTACGCCGCATTACAATCGTGTATAGTAATATTAACCTGAAATTCAACTAAATCCGAGCTGATAAACACTCGCGAGCCCCATCCACAGTCCCTGCCGGGACGTTGCGGAGGGAAGACCGCGCATCGGTTTTGCAGCGACTTCGTTGAAATTAATTTTAGCTTTTAAGGAGTTTATACCAATTTCTAAATATTTATATTAATAGATTTACTTAGTTTAGATAAAATCTTTAAGTCAGTAACTGTAAATATTTTTTTGTAAATACATAAACTTTTATAAACTTCTTAAATAATCAATGAATAGTGAATTCGAAAATGCCAAACAGGTGGACAATTAAAAATGTATTGGTGAATATTTACCTACAATTTTTAGTTAGTGTAATATGTTATTTTTTCGATTATTACCTATGTTAGGCATAATAATGTAAGCAGTGATAGCCTAGCGGTTAGAACTGTGGTCTCCTATTCGGGAGGTCGCAGGTTCGATCCCGGGCACCATTGATTTTTCGGAGTAATGTGCATTTAAGCAATTAAAATCATCGTGAGGAATCCTGCACTCCTGCACACCTGAGAGTTCTCCATAATGTTCTCGAAGGTATGTGTAATCCACCAATTCGCATTGGGTGGATTATGGCCTGAAGCAATGCCTGGGTCATGCGTCATGCCCGTGAACGGGTGCCACCGGCGGGAATGGGGCTACTTTCTGTCTGCCCGTCTTAACATGTGTTGAATTATAGGAATGCTTTTGTGGAACTTCCCCTCATTGTGGAAACAGTGCAAACATAGCATAATATCTATTATATTGTAAACTTGTTTTGAAAAGAGCAACTGCCGAGTTTCTTGCTGGTTCTTCTCGGCAGGAAGGGCATTTCGAACCAGCGCGAGCGGTAGAATCATCGACGATTCAAAAATACTTGTATAAAAGTTTATTTGAATAAAAAGCATTTCTATTCTATTATTTAACCCTTATCTAAAAGGAGACCTGCGCTCAGTAGTGAGTCGTTGATGGGTTGCTGATGATGATGATGATGATGGTGATGATGATGATATGCATGTTGATAAAAATTGCTTGAGGTCTTAGACCATATTTTTTGAATGGTCTAAGTTTGAGGTAGATACCTACATAACAGTGGATAACAGCAAAACATCAAGTCAAGCCTGACAGTATGACTTTCAACGTGCCTTATTCCTATAAAAATAGGGTTGACATTCGCAATTCACTCGTACCATTGAACAGCTGTCGACTGTAGGTACCGTAGATCTTGTGATTTAGTGGTTGTATAGGTATTATACCTAGTGGTTAGCAAATTCGACTACAGATGACGAGGTCCCGGATTCGATTCCCGGGATTATACTAATGTGTACATATTTTTATATTCATAGATTTAATATGTTTAGTTTTATCTTTAAAATTGTGTGTTGTGTGTGTGTGTTTTGTAAATAAGTTAACTTTTTAATCGGTCAAAGAATAGTGTAAAATTTACACTATAAATATTTACACTGTAAATAGTGAATAGTGCAGGTCAAAAATGCCAAAACATAAGAAAAAATATCTTGTTAAAAGAGCAAGAGAATTAAAAATGTATATGTGAGTATTTACTTACACTTTATATTTAGTACCTATATTTTATATTTGTTATTTTTCGATTACATAGGCATGTTGATAAAAATTGCTTGAGGTAAGTATAGATGATATACGTAGGTACCTACTGTGGACAACACGTCATGTAATAACTAACTGCCTCGTTGGTCTAGTGGTCAGCTTGTTCGACTGCGGATGACGAGGTCCCGGGTTCGATTCCCGGGTCGGGCTGCGGCCCGGAGTTAGGAAGTTGGTGGTTACTGGTTAGTCACCCCCGTGCCTCGGAGAGCACGTAAAACCGTCGGTCCTGCGCCTGATCTCTCTCCGGTCGTGTCGGATTTCCGTACCATCGGACTATGAGAGTGAGGGAATAGAGAGTGCACCTGTGGTTGCGCACACACTTCTGCACTATAATATCTCCCGCGCAGATGGCTGACCTCTAAGGCGACGTTTTAGCATAGGAGGTCGGCCGCCGTGATCGGATTCGGTCGGGAGGACATCATGTAATAACTAGCTTATATGTTCGCGACTTCGTCCGAGAAGTTGGACCAAATTACAGATAGTTACGAAGTTTGATCAAAATCGGCGTAGTAGTTTTCAAGTTTATCCCGAACATACTTCGTGACTCGAGATTTTTAATATAGATAGGGGTTGACATTCGCAATTCACTCTTATTAACATAAAATAACTAGTTTTTATAAATTAATCTATACATATAATAAAACTGTAACTGGAAGATTTCTGTAGGTACATTTAATATATTTTGAAAATTTTAATTGGGGGATGCTTTACTATCGATACTGAGCCCAAAACAGATTTGTATTTAATTTTTGTCTGTTTGTTTGTCCTTCTTTCACGTAAAAACTACCGCACAGATTTCTACAAAATTTTATACCGTGGTAACTTATTAATTGGGTCAACATCTAGGCTACTTTTTATCCCGGAAAATCAAGGAGTTCCCGAGGGACTTTAAAAACTAAATCCACGCGGACAAAGTCGCGGGCATCAGCTAGTATTATCTATACCTACTTATAATAAAACTGTAACAGGTCCAATTGTCTATAGTTAAGCGATTGATCGTAATCGTATTCGATGTCATTAGAGTCAAAGTAAAATAAACCATAACAGCATTGAATTAGAGCTCAATTTCGTGTATGCATTCTTATACATTTACCTATGTATGATACGCTCCATAACTCTCCATAATCGGTTGTACTTACTGAATTTGTGACTTTTTATCAATACAATCAAGGATTATTTTACTTTGACACTAAATGGATTATAAGAAGTATATATATAATTATTATTTAACTAGCTGATGCCCGCGACTTCGTCCGCGTGGATTTAGTTTTTGAACTCCCTTGGGAACTCTTTGATTTTCTGGGATAAAAAGTAGCCTATGTCACCCTCCAGGTCCTCAACTATACCCATACCATAGGTCTTACCTTGCTTTTAACCAAAATTGACAATTCTTGGTCAACCGGAAGTACCTACTCTATAGGTTTTGGGTCGAAAACCTATATGGTAGTTCTCGTTGACCTAGAATCACAAAATTTGACAAAATGCAAGGTCTACCAGCACAAATAAAGGAAAAATTACAAAAAATAAAAAAGTTGAATTTTAAAGGGTGTCCCCATACATAAATAATTAAGCCAATTAAGATAGTCCTCCGAGTTGTATGGGCGCTCATACAATTTAGAGGTCTATCTGAATTGGCACTAACCTTAAATAAGGTAAATAAATAAAATTGTGCTATTTAGTCCAGTAAAAAGTTAAATGAAACCATGATCTGACCAGCTTTGGCGCAATGAGTAAAAATGTGTTCATTAATACTTAAATAATGATATTATAAAAGAAATTTTGATTTAAATTTAGGGGAAAGGGATGAAAAAAATAAAAAAAGGGTTGAAAAATGCCTTTTTTTTAAATAACTTAATAACGGTAGGAAAAAGAAAAAACAGTTTCAAGTAAAAGTAGTAGAGAAAAAAATTTTACACAAAAAAGTTCCACTTCATTTTTAGGGTTCCGTACCCAAAGGGTACGAACGGGACCCTATTACTAAGCCTACGCTGTCCGTCCGTCCATCCGTCCGTCCGTCCGTCCGTCTGTTAGCGGGCTGTATCTCGTAAACCGTAATAGATAGACAGATGAAATTTTCACATATTATGTATTTCTATTGCCGCTATAACAGCAAATAATAAAAATCAAATTAAATTAAAAAAATTAAATTAAAATATTTCCATGGGTACATGGAAATATTTTTATTTATTTTTTTTAACGGAACCATAAAAGAGCGAGGCCCGACTCGCACTTGGCCGATTTTTTTTTGTTATCTGCTTTAGTTTAGCTGCAAAAAATAAAAATTAAATTTGCTTTGTAATTAATTATAAAGATGTATAAAGGCGGGAAACATAGTGCCTATCTCAATTAATTAAGCTTTGAATAACGGTAGTACAGTCAAATTAATAAGGTATTTTTAGGGTTCCGTACCCAAAGAGTACCAACGGGACCCTATTACTAAGCCTACGCTGTCCGTCCGTCCGTCCGTCCGTCCGTCTGTCAGCGGGCTGTATCTCGGTAACCGTAATAGGTAGACAGTTGAAATTTTCACAGATTGTGTATTTCTATTGCCGCTACAACAACAAATAATAAAAATTAAATTAAATTAAAAAAATTAAATAAAATATTTCCATGGGTACATGGAAATATTTTTATGTATTTTTTTTTAACGGAACCCTAAAAGAGCGAGGCCCGACTCGCACTTGGCCGATTTTTTTGAAATAGAAGATACTTCCGAACATCATCCAACAGTTTTCAAAATCGGTCATCGTAGCTATTAAAACTCTAACCTGCGTGATGTCCGATTTCAGATTGAAACTTTTTCGCTTTCTATATTAAAAAGTTAGACTTTAGACTGTTTGACTTTAATTTGTTTTTAACCAATTTAAAAAAAGGAGGAGGTTCTCAATTCGTCGGAATCCTTTTTTTTGTGTATGTTCACCGATTACTCGAAGACACCTGAACCGATTTGCAAAATTCTTTTTTTTGTTAGGGTATATGGACCGGGAGCCAGGTACAAATTCGGTCAATTATTTCCTCTCGAGCGAAACTTCGTGAAACGCATTAGGGATTTATATTATGAATATTCGCGACCTTCAGCTGCGACTCCGTGGGTGGGGCGGGCAGTGGCAGCCTCCAACGCATGGAGAAAAAAAAAAGTTTTTTAGTCATTTCCTCCCATTTGAAAATTTGTCAGATTATAGTTTACCTAATATTTTGAAGGAAAAATAAATTCAGCTGACCATAACATGGTGGATTATACTTCAGCTGGCTGCTTGAACATGAAAAAAAAAAATTATATTTTCCATGATTTCCTCTCAACTAAAAATTTACCTGGTGATCGTTTATATGCTACTATGAATGAAAATTAATTTCAGCTTGCTGTATCGCGGTGGAAAGTTTTTCAGCTGGTACCTGGAAAGGTGTGACGTAGAAGCATCTATCACCTACTGAATCTTATCAGCTGACGACTTTTTCCTTGACTTACAGCTAGCTGATTTTTTTCATTATTTACTAATGCATGTTAACAATCCTCTTATAAATTTTCATCCAGGAGGAAATCACTTTTCTTAAGTTATTCTCTTTCTTTTTACAGATTGAGGCCTATACATAAGCATGGAGGAAAAAAAAGTTTTTTAGTCATTTCCTCCCATTTGAAAATTTGTCAGATTATAGTTTACCTAATATTTTGAAGGAAAAATAAAGTCAGCTGACCATAACATGGTGGATTATACGTCAGCTGGCTGCTTGAACATGAAAAAAAAATTATATATTCAATGATTTCCTCTCAACTAAAAATTTACCTGGTGATCGTTTATATGCTACTATGAATGAAAATTAATTTCAGCTTGCTGTATCGCGGTGGAAAGTTTATCAGCTGGTACCTTGAAAGGTGTGACGTAGCAGCATCTATCACCTACTGAATCTTATCAGCTGACGACTTTTCCCTTGACTTACAGCTAGCTGATTTTTTTCATTATTTACTAATGCATGTTAACAATCCTCTTATAAATTTCAATCCTCTTATAAATTTTCATACAGGAGAAAATCACTTTTCTTACGTTATTCTCTTTCTTTTTACAGATTGAGGCTATACATAAGCCCTTTCTATATTGCAGCTAGATTGTAGATTAAAATTACCTTCTCCAGATGCTATGCTATAGCAGAGCATAGAATGCTAAAGGTCCACTTGGAGGGGTTAAGTTTTACCCATGACTACGTACAAAGGCCCTTTATTGTGTATAGTGCACATGCAGATTTTTGGTAGAAATAAATTGGTTGTCTGTAAACTCGGTTTACGGACGGTAGTTTTCCGTGATAACGTCTTATAGAAACACTAGCTGATGCCCGCGACTTTGTCCTCGTGGATTTAGTTTTTAAAGTCCCTCGGGAACTCCTTGATTTTCCGGGATAGAAAGTAGCCTAGATGTTGACCCGAGTAATAAGCTACCACGGTATAAAATTTTGTAGAAATCTGTGCGGTTGTTTTTACGTGAAAGAAGGCTTATCCTGTAAAAGGCCTCAATCTGTAAAAAGAAAGAGAATAACTTAAGAAAAGTGATTTCCTCCTGGATGAAAATTTATAAGAGGATTTTTAACATGCATTAGTAAATAATGAAAAAACTCAGCTAGCTGTAAGTCAAGGGAAAAGTCGTCATCTGATAAGATTCAGTAGGCGATAGATGCTGCTGCGTCACACCTTACAAGGTACAAGCTGACAAACTTTCCACTGCGATACAGCAAGCTGAAATTAATTTTCATTCATAGTAGCATATAAACGATCACCAGGTAAATTTTTAGTTGAGAGGAAATCATTGAATTTATAATTTTTTTTTTCATGTTCAAGCAGCCAGCTGACGTATAATCTACCATGTTATGGTCAGCTGACTTTATTTTTCCTTCAAAATATTAGGTAAACTATAATCTGACAAATTTTCAAATGGGAGGAAATGACTAAAAAACTTTTTTTTTCCTCCATGCTTAAGTATAGCCTCAATCTGTAAAAAGAAATAAAATAACTTAAGAAAAGTGATTTCCTCCTGGATGAAAATTTATAAGAGGATTGTTAACATGCATTAGTAAATAATGAAAAAAATCAGCTAGCTGTAAGTCAAGGGAAAAGTCGTCAGCTGATAAGATTCAGTAGGTGATAGATGCTTCTACGTCACACCTTTCAAGGTACCAGCTGAAAAACTTTCCACCGCGATACAGCAAGCTGAAATTAATTTTCATTCATAGTAGCATATAAACGATCACCAGGTAAATTTTTAGTTGAGAGGAAATCATGGAAAATATAATTTTTTTTTTTCATGTTCAAGCAGCCAGCTGAAGTATAATCCACCATGTTATGGTCAGCTGAATTTATTTTTCCTTCAAAATATTAGGTAAACTATAATCTGACAAATTTTCAAATGGGAGGAAATGACTAAAAAACTTTTTTTTTTCTCCATGCGTTGGAGGCTGCCACTGCCCGCCCCACCCACGGAGTCGCAGCTGAAGGTCGCGAATATTCATAATATAAATTAATATAAATCCCTAATGCATTTCACGAAGTTTTGATTGGGAGGGACTTGGTCATGAAAATCTGTCACTGGCTCCCGGACCAATACTTCCCAGGTGGTCCCATTTAAATTTTATCGAAATCGGTCGAGCGCTTTTTACAATAACAACAATAAATTATATACTTTGTAGTGGCGCGGGCGTCTGAAGTCGGTTTTTTAAAAAGTATTTTTTAGTATAGATTATAGCGGCAGTGATCGGCCTAATTTTAGGCCTATATTTTACACACTTCTACTTAGAAGTGTGTACAATATAGGCCTAAAATTATACGCATAATATTGTGACTGGCAACTACGGAACCCTACACTGCGCGTGGCCCGACACGCAATTGGCCATTTATTATACTTTACAAATAAAACTACAAACATACTAGTTTCCAGAGTTACAAACAGAATTCGATAACATAATCAAATAAGAATCAAACTTCATTTGTGTGGGGCTCGCTCGCTGAGTCTTCTATTGCAAACCTCAAAAATCTAGATACTCTGATACAAAAATATGATTGAGTTGCACAGCACAAAACCTGACAATAGTTTGATGAAACGCATGACTTTTGTATACTTAGTTTTAAGCATGGACACGTCTCATATACTTAAAGTATTTTGATATGGTATGAAATTCGTATTTTGTCATACCTCCGTATTTTTCAGGTATTTTTCTAGCCGTAGTCAACCCAAGTCAACTGACTTGGGTTGACTACGGATCGAATTTTATATTACGCCTCATGCGTACTGCAAATTCACACTGCTGTGATTTTTAATTTCGTACAACTTGGCAAAAAAGTGTAGAAACTGAACTAATTGTTCTCTTTATTTTATATTACGCCTCCTGCGTACTGCAAATTCACACTGATGTGATTTTTAATTTCGTACAACTTGGCAAAAAAGTGTAGAAACTGAACTAATTGTTCTCTTTATTGACAGCACTATTATGTTGTCAAGTTTCATCGCCGAAGTGTTTTTTTTATTCGATGACAAGCTAGTCCTTGACTGCGATCTCACCTGATGGTAAGTGACGATGCAGTCTAAGATGGTAGCGGGCTAACTTCGAAGGGGTATGGCAGTGAATATACAACCCATACCCCTAATTGGTTTCTACACGCCATCGTGCCGGAACGCTAAATCGCTTGGCGGCACGTCTTTGACAGTAGGGTGGTAACTAGCCACGGCCAAAGCCTCCCGCCAGACCAGACCAGAGACAATTCAGAAATTATAAATTCCAAAATTGACCCCGCCGGGAATCGAACCCGAGACCTCCCAGTTATAAGACAACACAGCTCACCACTGAGCCAGGGAGGTCGTCAAATGTTATGTCAATGTTATGTTTTGAAATTCGTCAATATTTATTTGAATTCGTAAATACATACCTACGTATTAGTCTAGTCAACAAGTTCAAAAACGTGAAAAATAGAGATAAAGGTCCTAAAAATATGAGCGATGGCTCATTCGAGTCGGAATCACCTCTAGAAAAATGTTTTTGAAGGATTTTGGTGCAGGTAAAAAATTGCAATTGTTATTAACAAAATAAGATGAAAAAAAATGATTTAATAAAAAATTGGTTTAATGTAGTATACTGTATAAAGTCAAAATGTCATAATAAAAAATATGTTATAATAAAAAAAATAAAAAAAAAAATGATATTTCGTTTTTAGGGTTCCGTACCCAAAGGGTACCAACGGGACCCTATTACTAAGCCTACGCTGTCCGTCCGTCCGTCCGTCCGTCCGTCTGTCAGCGGGCTGTATCTCGTAAACCTTAATAGATAAACAGATGAAATTTTCACATATTATGTATTTCTATTGCCGCTATAACAACAAATAATAAAAATTAAATTAAATTAAAAAAATTAAATTAAAATGTTTCCATGGGTACATGAAAATATTTTAATTTAATTTTTTTAACGGAACCCTAAAAGGGCGAGGCCCGACTCGCACTTGGCCGATTTTTTGTTAATAACTCGAAAAATATTGACATTTAAGCAATTTTGAAAAAAGCTCGTTAAGAGGAGGAAATTTCCAATAAAAAAGTCCCAAGTCCCGGGATTCTAGAGATATTTATAATTTTAATTTGACGTTGAAAATAGGGCTCCGCGCGGCTGTTACAGCATGCGCGCGCCCCCGCTAAAGAGAGTTCAGCAATAAAAATATTTTTTTTATAACATAAGATGTGATTTTAAAAATTTGAAAAACTTCTAGTATCTTCTTAACACTTGAAAGAATCGAGCCCTGGAGAAACAAAAGTTTAACCACCATTTTTCAAAATGTTATTCAATTGTTAACTAACAAATTATTTCCCAATCTCCATTGTCATAAACAATGGGATGAAAGGTATAAATAATTGGCCTATATTTTTGTATCAGAGTATCTAGATTTTTGAAGTTTGCAATAGAAGACTCAGCGAGCGAATTGAGAACCTCCTCTTTTTTTAAAATTGGTTAAAAACAAATTAAAGTCAAATAGTCTAAAGTCTAACTTTTTAATATAGAAAGCGAAAAAGTTTCAATCTGAAATCTGACATCACGCAGGTTAGAGTTTTAATAGCTACGATGACCGATTTTGAAAACTGTTGGATAATGTTCGGAAGTATCTTCTATTTCGAAAAAATACCTTATTAATTTGACTGTACTACCGTTATTCAAAACTTAATTAATTGAGATAGGCACTATGTTTCCCGCCTTTATACATCTTTATAATTAACTAGCTGATGCCCGCGACTTCGTCTGCGTGGATTTAGTTCATAACATCCCGCGGGAAGTCTTTGTCACCCTCCAGGTTCTCAACTATACCTATCCAATAAATCACGTCAATCCGTAGCTTTGTAGCAGGAAACATTTGATCGTCTTGCTCGCGGCATTGTTAATGATGATTCAAAGAGAAAACACATTACTGATGATATTATCAATTACGTTTAGCTATCATTTTTATAATTGTCATATTTTTTACTTTAGTTAACCAAAGACAAAATTACGTTTAGCTGTCATTTACGTTTTGTTAATCCACTGTCATTTGCGTTTTGTTATTCCATGTCAGATGCGTTTTTGTTATACCACGTTTTATAGTGACTTGACGGAAACACGGTCGAACGGGATAAAAAGTATCCTATGTCCGTCTCCTGGTTCTAAGCTACCTCTCCACCAATTTTCAGCCAAATCGGTTCATCCATTCTTGAGTTATAAATAGTGTAACTAACACCACTTTCTTTTATATATATAGATTACAAAGCAAATTTAATTTTTATTTTTTGCAGCTAAACTAAAGCAGATAACAAAAAAATGAAAAGGAACTTTTTTGTGTAGAATTTTTTTCTCTACAACTTTTACTTTAAACTTTTTTTCTATTTCCTACCGTTATTAAGTTATTTAAAAAAAAAGCATTTTTCAACCCCTTTTTTATTTTTTTCATCCCTTTCCCCTAAATTTAAATCAAAATTTCTTTCATAATATCTTTATTTAAGTATTAATGAACACATTTTTACTCATTGCGCCAAAACTGGTCAGATCATGGTTTCATTTAACTTTTTACTGGACTATAATATCTCGTAAACAGTAATACATAGTTGAAATTTTCACAGTGTGTATTTTTATTTCCGCTATAACAACAAATAATAAAAATAAAATTAAATTAAAAAATAAAGGGGGCTCCCATGCATGGAAAAGCTTCAAAAATGAAGAAATAGGGGCCTTCAAAGTTGTGACCAAAACAAACGAGCATTCTTGCCCCATATCCTAATTTAATCATCATCATCATTTCATCATTAGCAACCCATCAACGGCTCACTACTGAGCGCAGGTCTCCTCTCAGAGAGGGGTTATAGGCCATAGTCTACCACGCCGGCCCAATGCGAATTGGTGGACTTCACACACCTTCGAGAACATTATGAAGAACTCTCAGATGTGCAGGTTTCCTCACGATGTTTTCCTTCACCGTTGAAGCAAGTGATAGTTAATTGCTTAAACGCACTTGACTCCGAAAAGTCAGAGGTGCGTACCCGGGATCGAACCTGCGACCCCCCCGAATAGGAGACCACAGTCCTAACCACTAGGCTAACACTGCTTCCTAATTTAATACTAACTCAGAACTAAGTTATCTAAATGTGTATCTAGTTTTAAAAAAGTGATTTGGTCATATTATGTACGGAACCCTAAAAGAGCGAGGCCTGACTCGCACTTGGCCGATTTTTTGTTTATTACCTAAATAAATATTTTTGATAAAACAGGGTTGGCACCTTTTGGGTACGAAACCCTAAAAACTATCAAAGAATACAATGATTTTAAAAGACCTATTAAAAATAATTAAGGTAAGAATAACAACAAAAAGAATTAATTACCTCGAACTTATAAACTACTTGCAAGCTCGTTATGGTACATTGCGCCTACTAGGTGAAGCTAAAGCAATGGAGACTCTTAACACCTGCACGTGACATCAATCTCAGTGAGGCCCAAACATACTAGGTAGGATAACATAAAACACTGTTCCCTCTGCACGTTTATTTTATCGTCGATATATTTCGAGGTACTCTCATGTACTTGCTGAGTTCTCGAGCAAGTACCGAGCGTAGCCGCTAGATGGCGGTGACGTTGAAATAAGTCTAGGTTGGCTCCGTTTCTCAAGGTTATTTCACGCATCTTAAAGCCTTAACCTATGATTAACACATTGGCCACTGCATTTTTTAGCTGAAATTTTATAAATCAATACATTGGTTTTATTTAATCTGCTTTAAAATAAATACCAATAATAAAACTATAGAAACTCGTCAAATCGCAAAAATTTAACACTAGCATACATAAGTATTTCTAAATTTTCATTGCAATAGGATTTTTTCAAATATCAAACAATATGCTTATTACAGAGGAGTTAAGGTATTGGCAGATAATGTTTTAAGGTGGATTATACGGGTCTGCCCGCGAAATTCAAATTTAATTTGGGTTTTCGCAATTTGTAAACTAATACGACAAAGTAGGCTTATGGCCCAAATGGCAGTATCATCTTCACAGGTTTATATAAAAATCTTTACTCGAAAGTGTCCAGTTTAAGAAATTAGTCCGAGTATCGAGTTAGACGTGAGTTACTAACAAATTAGTAAATACTCGGACTAATTTCTTAAACTGGATACTTTCAAGTAAAGATTTTTATACCTGTAAAGATGAATACTGCCATTGATTGGCGCAATTAGAATTCCATAAGCCTACTGTGTCGTATTATTTTACAAATTGCGAAAAACCAAATTAAATTTGAATTTCGCGGGCAGACCCGTATAATCCACCTTAACATGCGACAGGCTGCTGTCATACTTTTTGTTGTTGTTGTTTCGTCAACAACATCCATCCAAAAGCCATCAAGGCTTTGTCATGCCCACACGGCACAAATTACTTCGCCAATTTCAATTAGTTGTACCTACTTGATTGACGCCATTTTGGCGCTGTATACAGTTACGAGTGTCCAAGGAACTAAAATTAGTGAGGGCACTAGTTGACAACTGATACTGATAGTAGGTACTTCTTGGCACTTTCTACATCCCTATATAGTTCCAGAGACACTCGTATGTCAAATGTGGCGCTTCAAATTGATCCATAATTTAAGCTGTCACTTGTGTAGGGACAACCAGTCCAGACACTGATTAATTATGGAGGTCGGGCAAAACCAAAAGGAAGGGTTATGATTTTAGCAGCCTTTTATGTCTGTATTTACGTACGTTCCACCGAAGCACCTGAACTAATGAGCCGAATCTGACGAATGAGGCGTCAATCGACTCGTTATGATGATCCGGGTGATATAGGCTAAATTTTATACGAACAAAATCAATATGACGGATGGACTGAATTAGTTTATTTTGCAGGCTGAAAAAAGGTGATTCAGAAAACAAGGATACAGAAGCCGTCGAGTCTGCGTAAGTATTGCACAGTTATTACCTACGCTTCCATCTTTAAACAGTTATAATTGGGTATTAGTAACAGTGATAGCCTAGTGGTTAGGACTGTGGTCTCCTATTCGGGGGGTCGCAGGTTCGATCCCGGGTACGCACCTCTGACTTTTCAAAGTTAAGTGCGTTTAAGAAATTAAATATCACATGCTTAACGGTGAAGGAAAACATCGTGAGGAAACCTGCACACCTGAGAGTTCTCCATAATGTTCTCGAAGGTGTGTGAAGTTCGCCAATTCGCATTGGGCCAGCGTGGTGGACTAATGGCCTATAACCCTTCTCTGAGAGGAGACCTCGTTCAGCAGTGAGCCGATGATGGGTTGATAATTATGATTGATGATGTCAGGTATATCGTACATAGTCCGGCCATAGATTCACATGTCATGGGGTGTTTTAAATTTTCAATTTACACGTCTTGTGCTTGATTACAGCGCCCCAGCCCCGCTTCGTCGCCCGCACTCGCCCCCCGCGAAGGCGAAGAGTCCCAAGATCCCTCTGACGACGACGTTCCACGACGAAAACAACGATCGTCCCAAGAAGGTAAAATAGTAGTTATCCAAACTAGTATTATAAATGCGATAACTCTGTTTTTTACGCGGTCACGTCAAAACCGCCGAACCAATAATGATGAAATTAGACCTTGGAAAAGGATATAGAATACCTTTTGTTGCAAAAATTAAACTTGAAGGGGATGAAACAGGAGACGATAGTTTTGGCGATTTTACTTCTTCTACCTAGCCTACTTTTGGCTTCGTCAAACCTGAATCAATTTTAATAATAATTATTATTATTTGTTTATTGGAACTTGCATAACATCAGGGAAGTTCTGTATAATTTTGGTGAAGATCTAATGAATATTGCTGGAGGTAGAGGACGCAACTCCCAGATAGCACTCGCATAAATTTAATAACCTTAAATTACTTTAAAGAAATTCAGTTAAAGATTGGGTAAAATTATAAATAGAAATATTTTTTATTCAAATAAACTTTTACAAGTGCTTTTGAATAGTCAGATGAATCTACCATTGGTTTGGAATTCTGTTCCTGCCGAGAAGAACCAGCAAGAAACTCGACGGTTGTTCTTTTTCAATATAGTTCACAATAGTTACTATGATATGTACCTCTGCAATGTTTCCACAATGAGGGGAAGTTCCAAATAATGCATGTTTACAATTCAATAAATGTTAAGATGGGCAAAAAGTAGCCCCATTCCCGCCCGTGGCACCCGTTTACGAGCATGACGCACAATTGAAGAAAATGAATACGAAGATTTGGCCGAAGGTAGTAATTTTGGTAGGTGGCCGCAGCCGAAAGTTCGGTTTGGACACTACTTTATACCTACAATACGGAGTGCGCCTGGGCTGCTTTTACCCTTGTTTAAATTTTTTATTTTTTTCAGAATTATTTCCCGGCCGGTGACGCGGCCCAACAGAACAATCAGAAGTCTTATAATCGCGGAAACAAGAACTTCAAAACGCAGAACTTCCGCCGCCCTACGAAGCAGAACGACGCTAATGACGAAGAGGAGAGCTTTGAACCCAAGGGTACTGCGTACAGGCATTCATACTAAAAACACATGCTTTAAGGTGGAAGACACGGTTCTGCCCGCGAAATTCAAATTTAATTTGGTTTTTCGCAATTTGTAAACTAATACGACAAAGTAGGCTTATGGCCTTCTAATTGCGCCAAATTATCATCTTCACAGGTTTACATCTTCAAAAAATCTTTACTCGAAAGTGACCAGTTTAAGAAATTAAATTCAAATTCAAATTCAAATTTCACATTCAAAATTATTTATTTCATGTAGGCCAACCTGTGGCTCTTATGACACGTCAAGATTCTACCACCGGTTCGGAAAGCGGATTCTGCTGAGAAGAGAATTAATCAAAATATCGACTAATTTGTAATTCGTTACGCAAGTCACTCATCTGGCTGAGGCGTGCGGTTTGCGGAAACTGAATGCTTATTGGTCCAGACAAGCTCACGAGCTTTGAACCCAAGAGTACTGCGTACAGGCATTCATACTAAAACACTTGCTTTAACGGTGAAGAAAAACATTGTAATTTATACGCAGTAGACATCTTATAACTATTCATTCGCTATGCAAGCAATTCAGTCAACTGGCTAAGGCGTGCGGTTTTCGGAAACTGAACGCTTATTGTACCAGACAAGGTCAAGATCTGGACGTTACTAGCCAACGACTTTATACCCATAGTATAAGATAAATGGTACGGCCTCTGACCACCACCTTCTAGCCATCCGTCTCCACCAACAAGACCCTAGCAAATCTCCTTTCTAACTCACTTATGGCCTATCATAAGGCAACGAAACACTATCACAGTAACATCAATATACGATGGAACTAACTCACCAAGTAACCCAGTAATATTCCAATAACTATTGTATCACTAAATCACTAATTCATTACAACGGCTCACTACTGAGCGCAGGTCTCCTCTCAGAGAAGAGTTACAGGCCATAGTCCACCACGCTGGCCCAATGCGAATTAGCAGACTTCACACACCTTCAAGAACAGAAGAACTCTCAGGTGTGCAGGTTTCCTCACGATGTTTTCCTTCACCGTTGAAGCAAGTGATATTTAATTGCTTAAACGCACTTGACTCCGAAAAGTCAGAGGTGCGTACTCGGGATCGAACCTGCAACCCCCCGAATAGGAGACACCACAGTCCTAACCACTAGGCTATCACTGCTACTAATCCTACTCCTCAAATCCTAAATCCAACAAAATAATGACAAAACTGCTGCTCGCCGCCTGCGACCTGAAAGAACCTACCAATTATTATGTAATCTCCATGGTAAACACGGGACAGAATACAAATCATATACCAAACACCTGAATGCTACCACAGATCAACGTAATAACACAGTCATGTACCCTCCTTTCAAACACCTAACGCGACCAATGACCAATCTACAATAATAGATAACCCCTCACACAATCATTTAAAACCAATATCCTACAAATATAATATTTTTTCATAATTGCAGTGGAACCAAAAGCTGCAGTCCAACCTACACTGGTACCAAAACCAAAACCAGCTGAATCTGTACCAAGTACATCATACCAACCAGTGAAGAGTGTACCTAAACCAGAAACCGCACCGTATCAACCAGTGAAGAGTGTACCCAAAACAGAAACCGCACCGTATCAACCAGTGAAGAGTGCAACCACACCAGTGAAGGATGACTCCAAATCTGAACCAGTAACATCGTACCCACCAGTGAAGAAAGAACCGGTGGCTGCTAAAGTGGAAACTGTACCGGAGGTCAAAAAAGTGGTGGCACCTGTTACTGATGCTATTCCTGCTAGGAAATTAGTTCCTGAAAAGTGAGCTCCTAATACTTTCATTATAACGAATATTTTTTAATAAATCACACATATCGCACATCTAAATCAAAGGTCAGATAACTCAGACTTTTCCCTAGACGAAAAAAAGTATTCTGAATCTTTTGTTATAGTTCTTGCAATTCACTGACTGACTTATGGTTGTGTGTGTGTCGTATCTGTATAAGTGTGAGCGAGCGCAATGCTCGCGCCTGCCCGCTCCCACCTAGGCTTTGACAGGCACGCACACTTATGCAATGTGCATGTACACGAAGTAACCACGAGTAAAGCTCACTCGCCTTCGTGAATTGCAAAACTTTACTTATATATTTTTTCTTATTTTTCTCCTCTTCAAAAAAAATTATTAAATAAGTAGACGCCATGCAAAACTTTTCCTTTTTTACTCATCGTAGAAAACGACGCGCGAGCAATAGTAACCAAACAACAATAATTATTTAATTAAAACTTAACAAAAAATTTAAAACGTAACACCAAACGTTTGAAAGAAACACGGTAGTGACATGTTGCTATCTGTACTAAGTGGTTCTGACTTGAGGCGCGGTGCGGGGAAGCGCGACGAGAGGCGGCCAACTTGAAGTGAACATAAATTCTAATTCAAAATCATTTATTTCATCTCTTATGACAAGTCAGGACTTTACCACCGGTTCGGAAAGCGGTTTCTGCTGAGAAGAGCCGACAGAACTCGGCAGTTGCTGTTTTCAAAACAAAAATGTTACAAAATTATCTATCACTAGCTGATGCCCGCGATTTCGTCCGCGTGGAAATAGTTTTTTAAATCCCTCGGGAACTCTTTGATTTTCTGGGATAAAAAGTACCCATGTCACTCTCCAGGTCCTCAACTATACACATGCAAAAAATCACGTCGATCCGTAGCCCTGTTGCGGCGTGATTGAAGGACAAACCAACAAACACACTGTCGCATTTATTATATTAGTAAGGATGTGGACAGCTGAAGCAAAGCCGATCAGAATAGAACAATTATTAATTTCCGTTTAAATAAACAGATAGAAAGATAGATAGATATTTTATTCACCAAAATACAGGTACGATGTGATGGTATACAGAAAATCGAGCCTAATACCTAATACATTTAACCATAATAATATGTATGTTATATCAAATTTCTCAAAGTGGGATTACAGTTGCTCAACTTTTTTCTTGTTTTAAATCCAGGTAACTAGAAAAATCTTCTAAACGTCATATGTTTAGAAAAGCATGTAGCTATTTTCTTTGTCAACCGATAGAGGTCCACTGCTGGACGAAGGACTCTTGCATTGACTTCCAAAAGCCTCGGTCTTGCGCCGCCTGAATCCAGCGGCTCCCTGCGACTCGTTTGATGTCGTCGGTCCACCTAGTGGGAGGTCTGCCAATACTGCGCTTCCGGGTGCGGGACGTCACTCCAGCACCTTGGGAATCCAACAACCATCAGCTCTTCGAACTATGTGCCCCGCCCATTTCCACTTCAGTCTCGCGACTCACTGAGCTATGTCGGTGACTTTGGTTCTCCTACGGATCTCTTCATTTCTGATTTGATCTGGCAGGGGTACTCTGAGCATAGTAGCTAGCTATTAGTTAGCTCAAATATGGTTGAGCGAATCAACGGCTGGATCATGCGTCATGCTCGGGAATGGGTTCCACCGGCGGGAATAGGGCTACTTTCTGTCTGCCCGTCTTAACATGTATTGAATTGTAGTATGCATAATATTCTATTCCAACAAAGTTGCATGGGATAAATCGGCTTGGCATCCAGCTTCCCACAAGATATTATCACAATGTAATAGCTACATAATAATATTGTAAACTGAATATTTTGAAAAGAGTGAAGAAAACTGCTGAGTTTCTTGCCGACTTTTCTCAGCAGAATCCGCTTTCCGAACCGGTGGTAGAGTCATGACTCGTGACGTGTCATAAGAGCCACAGGTTGGCCTACGTGAAATAAATAATTTTGAATTTTTTGAATGATTCTAACCTGAACATTTCCCTTCACAGTTACCTGATTGAAACCCTATCCATCGGTGACCAAGTCCTGCTGTCCGTGGATATGAAAGCCTCGGAGTGCCGCAGCAAGTCGAACGGCTACGTGTGCCTGTCTCTAAACGAGAAGAGTGAGCCGGTCTACCAGAAGCTGTGCGATGACTTTACCATGGACTGCGAAACCGCCCAGGATTGCAAGTATGCCACGTTTATTAAAAAGTAAAATAAAATAAATAAATAAATAAACATTTATTCACCATCATCATCAGCAGACAGCAACCCATCAACGGCTACTACTGAGCTCAGGTCTCTTCTCAGTCAAGGGTTATAGGCTTCGACAATTTAAAGTAGGACTTGCCTTAAAGCAGATTTCCAATCCAATCCAATCCATCAGCCTGTATCCATCCACTGCTGGACATAGGCCTTTCCGAGAGCGCGCCACCAAACACGGTCCTCCGCTTTCCTCATACAACCGCTTCCCGCCACCTTCTGAAGGTCATCGGTCCAGCGAGCTGGAGGGCGTCCTACACTGCGCTCGCCGGTACGCGGTCTCCACTCCAGAACACGTCTGCCCCATCGGCCATCGGTTCTGCGACAGATATGACCTGCCCACTGCCACTTCAGCTTGCTAATCCTCAGAGCTATGTCGGTCACTTTTGTTCTTCTACGAATCTGTAGTTTAGAAAGCAGATTTAGTACTAAATAAATTCTGCCACTTTCTGCGGGAGGTGAGGTAAATACGTATAGCACACATTTCTTCTTCTTCTTCTGTTGCGCGGCTATGCAGGTTCGATGCCCTGTAGCACGTCGACCGTCGCCGGTCCATTGTGCTCGCCTCTATTTATAGCTCCCCTCCAATACTTGTTGCCGCCAGAAACAGCAGCATCTTCTTGGCTGGGATTAGTGTAGCCTCCTCAGGGTGTATGATGTGTTTCCCTAGAAGAATGCTTCGTTTATGCATTAAAGCGGGGCAGTAACAGATAATGTGCAGCTGCGTTTCCGCCGACTCCTGGCATAGCCTGCACATATCTGAGCCCTTGAGCTTGAGGTTGAACATGTGTCTGTTATGCCCACAATGTCCCGTCAAAGCTCGCACTAGAATGCATAAGTTTTTCCTACTAAGCGCTAGTGCCTCACTGGCAGCCTTCTTATTGAAGGATCTAACTAGCGCTTTGGAATGGTTTAGTCCTGGTAAGTTACGCCATCGAATTAGCGTGTCATAGTAGCAGTAGGTTAACAGGGTAAGCTGAACTAGGCTTTTAGGAATACCGCAGACAGGTTCGGGCCCTATCTGCCGCATTCCAGCACCAGTTTTTGCAAGTTTGCCAGCATTTTCATTGCCGACTATGCCTGCATGTCCTGGAACCCAGCGAAGAACCACCCTGTTACATTCTGCTAGGGTGTTCAGGATATCCATGCAGCTCCCAACCAACTTTGAGTTGATTACCTCAGAGGATAAGGTTAAAAGAGCTGCCTGGCTATCCGAGTGAATATAGATGGTTTTGTAAACGTAGTTGTTTTGCAAAATGGTTTCCGCGCAAATTATTATGGCGTATACCTCTGCCTGGAAAATGGATGTATGGGTGCCCAGGTTGCGACAGAGTTTGACCCTGGGCTTCTCTCCATAGACTCCACAACCTACGTCTTGACCAGACTTGGAGCCATCGGTATACCATTTAAGGCTCCCCGATGGCCAAGTTATTTGACTGTCGAGCCAGTCTTTTCTCTCAGGAATTTCCACAGTATAGTACCTGTGACAGTACCAGTATAGCATCCTAAAGCTAAGGAAAATACAAAAGGTACGGAGTACTGACAGGACAAAAACCAAGCTTACAGTAGATGCTCTCGAACATGCCTTAAGGTTAAAATGGCAATGGGCTGGCCATATTTCCAGATACCGAGATAGTAAATGGACTTCACTATCTACAATATGGGTGGGACCGTCAGGCAAGAGAAATGTGGGCAGGCCGAAGAAAAGATGGGCAGATGATATTATCAGGCTAGTGGGTAGGGAGTGGATGAGATCTGCCCAAGACAGAAATAAATGGACAAAATTGGAGGAGGCTTATACCCATAATAAGGGGTCCATTATTACTGACTGAAGATAACCAGGAAACTAGTATTATTTCATTTGTATTATTTATGTGTTAAATGTAATAATGGAAATAAAAAGCTTTATTATTAGTATTATTTTATTAGTACCTGTGAAATTGGTATTTTGGGGTCATCATGTCAGACGGTATCCCCAAAACTGGAATTTGAAGCAATGAGTCAACCAGCTCCCTCATGGTTTGAGACAGCCAGTTCACCTTCCGTTGGCTGATTATCCTGTACATGCTCATTCTCGCCTCCCTCCTCAAATATAGGAAGAGAGGAGGAAGGTTGAGAAGAGCTTCCAGGGCAGCCCCCGGAGAGGTACTCATTGCTCCTGTGATGAGCAAGCAAGCAGTTCTTTGTAATCTGCTGAGCTTGTTCTGTGTTGTTATCTGCATCGTTTTGCCACACCAGACCACGGAGGAGTATGATATTATGGGCCTCACGATGGCTGTGTAGAGCCAGAAGGTTACTCTAGGTTTGAGTCCCCATCTAGCCCCCGCAAAACGGCCACAGACGCCTAGAGCCATCTTGGCCTTTTTGATAACACCGTCCACATGCGTGTTCCAGGTCAGTTTCTGGTCCATAGTAATCCCCAGATACTTGACCTCAGCTGAAAACGGTATTTTTATGTTGTTCAACTTGGCGGCTCGAGTTTATCGAGATTGCGCCTTCTAGTGAATGGTACTATAACTGTCTTCTCCGCGTTAACAGTTAGTTCGTTCTCTTTGCACCATTTCTCAATGGTGTTGAGTGCTCTCTGCATAAGGTACGAAAGGGTACTTGGGCAGCTCCCACGCACGGTGACTACCAGGTCGTCAGCGTATCCCTGGGTGTCAATGCGAAGCGCCGCCATCTTATACAGTAGCTGATCCACGGCGAGAGTCCATAATAGGGACATAACATATTCGGACGAATGAATGAATGAACTTGTTTTTACGTGAAAACGTCTTATAAATCGATGAACACCGGCTGCACTCACGAAAAAGTGCCACGTTCCGCTTCAGCCTGTGCGTGCAAGCGAGAGCGCGGAACAAGAGAGAGACACGATCGGTCCAAGCGTTGGCTGGTTCACTAGAGAGCTCCCGTACGTTATCACGTAAAACTATCGTCCGTAAACCGACTTTCATCATCATCAGCAACCCATCAACGGCTCACTACTGAGCGCAGGTCTCCTCTCAGAGAAGGGTTATAGGCCATAGTCCACCACGCTGGCCCAATGCGAATTGGTGGACTTCACACACCTTCAAGAACATTATGAAGAACTCTCAGGTGTGCAGGTTTCCTTACGATGTTTTCCTTCACCGTTGAAGCAAGTGATATTTAATTGCTTAAACGCACTTGACTCCGAAAAGTCAGAGGTGCGTACCCGGGATCGAACCTGCGACCCCCCGAATAGGAGATCACAGTCCTAACCACTAGGCTATTGTATTTGTATTGTATTTGTGGAGGGGACGCCTGCTAACGCCAGGCGGGTGATCAGTCCTGTGTCGGAACTATTCCACCCAATTCCCCGTGTTTGGACACAGGTTACTGGTGCCCAGGCAGCCTACCCCCCTCAAACCTACCTGTAGCTTTCGTAAACCTAACGATGTCTCCTATTGAAAGGTTTGTTAGGTCTTCTTCACTTAATCTATCCTTACCTTTTAGTTCCCATCTTACCAATGAGTACATAGGGCACTCAGCTATAAAGTGGAAGCTGGTCTCTTCCTCACCACACTCTGGACAGGATGGATCTTCTTGTATTCTCATTATCTCAGTATCTCAACCACTAGGCTATCACTGCTTTAAACCGACTTTACAGACAACCAATTTTTTTTCCGCAGACCGAACCCCGGCGACCTGTTCTCGTATTGCAACCCAGAAGATGGCGCCTACTATCGCGCCCGGTGCCTCAACCCAACCAGCGCTGCGCTGATCGACTCCAGCAAGATCGTCGCATTGAGTCCGGCCGACAAATGCAAGGTTACGCCGCCTCAGTACGCAGCAATTGCGGAATTCTGCTGTGTATTGGACGCGCCTAACCTCAAGGTGTGTATTACATCGTTTTTTTAACCGACTTCAAAAAAGGAGGAGGTTAAGATGGCGCCTACTATCGTGCCCGGTGACCAACCCAACCAGCGCTGCGCTGATCGACTCCAGCAAGATCATCGCATTGAGTCCGGCCTACAAGTGCAAGGTTACGCCGCCTCAGTACGCTGCCATTGCGGAGTTCTGCTGTGTATTGGACGCGCCTAACCTCAAGGTGTGTGTATTACATATTTGTTTTTTAAACAAGAAAAAGTTCGTTAATAAAATAATCTCTTCTCTATATATATATAAAAATCAATTGCTGTTCGTTAGTATCGCTAAAACTTGAGAATGGCTGAGCCGATTTAGCTGATTTTTGTTTTGAAATGTTTGTCGTAGTCCAGGGAAGGTTTAAATGGTGAGAAAATATGGAAAAATTGCGAGGAAGATAGTAAAAACAATAATTTCATTTTCCCATATAAAGTGTTCTACCTACATTCCTGTCAAACATTTGACGTTCGTCTCTTAGCTTCGGTACGGTAGACTCGGGTCCACTCGAATTGAAGCACGTATTAAATTAAGGGTAATTATCGCATATTTAAAGTTTAATATTTTGTTGGTTGTCATTGTTGGTTCGTTCAGAAATTTTTTCATTTAATAAAATAAATTAAAATTAGTAATCATACTATCATACTTCATACTAATATAAATGCGAAAGTGTCTTTGTTTATTGGTTTGTCCTTCTATCACACCACAACAGATACGGATCGGCGTGACTTTTTGAATGGGTATAGTTGAGGACCTGGAGGGTGACATAGGCTACTTTTTATCCCAGAAAATCAAAGAGTTCCCAAGGGAGTTCAAAAACTAAATCCACGCGGACGAAGTCGCGGGCATCAGCTAGTAGTATATAAAAATTCTTTTTAAAAAACCGACTTGAAACGTCACTACAAAGTATAAAATAATTTTAAGTTGAAGTCGACTGGCCCCAATAGAAACCATGAAACGAAACGAATGCGCCACGCTAGCCTTAATTTTAGTTTGTACACTACAGGTATATTGAAGTCGGGCTAGCGTTGCGGTTTCATAGTTTCTATTGAGACTTCACCATACCTGTACAAACTAAAATTATATTATTATTTTAAGCTTTTTAGGGGTAGCTTCATAGGATCTCTTCTTCATATCTTCACATTCTCCGATCGCGAGCGATTTGCTCTTATTCATTGAGGAGTTCCGTCCTCCATCGCCGAAGATATTCATCAGATCTTCACTGAAAAATGGGACCATCCTGACGGTATGACCTTTCAAATAAAAAAAAATATATTGAAATTGGTTCAGATTTGACGGAGTTATCGAGTAACATCGACAATAAAAAATACACGTCGAATTAAAAAATTCTATCGAGACCCTTATCAAAATAAAGGAAATTAAGGCTCATCAACTGATTAGTTCAACCATTGGGGACTAGTGGGATATTTTTTTCCAGTATTTCAACTGTTATAAGGATTTAGAGTAGAGTTGATTTGTTCACGCATCTCGTTTCAGATCGGCGAAAGTGTGATGATCACGCTGAAGTCAAAGTCTGCCGAGGGTTACACGGTGCAGATCGAGAATGTCGAGGGCGAAGTCTCGCGCTGGGTGCCGCTGGTGGAGTACCCTGTGCCCACACCCACGCCCGCTGGTAAGGAACCTACCGACCGTCAAACTATGATCACAGAACACGTATTATACTACGGCCGTTCAGAGAATGCGTTCCTGACACGTCGCGATTGAACTGACGACGTAACTTTGTAATGGCGTTGCAGTTACGATAAAAATATTATTGCTGGTTGTTTACCGTTTTAACAATTGATGAGCATTAAAACAACATTATTATATCAATAATCAATTAATGTTATAATTTTGTGACAGTTGTCGTGACTGACAGGTGTCAGGAACGCATTCTCTGAACGGCCGAACTTTAGTACATGTACAGAAGATTCACTCCGCAAAATCATTGAAACAAATAATTACGCGCCGCATCGCGTCGTCCGTTCAAATAAATCTAGCTTAGATTTATATGAAACAGGATTTGTTCAAAAAGTAGAGTAATATGCACTGGCAGGAATATGGCTACTTTCCGTCTGCCCATCTTAACATGTACGGGGGCGTTCATAAAATACGTGAGATGTTTAGGGGGTCGAGTCAAATCTCATCTAATCTTACGTTGGAGAGAGGGGGGTCTCGGCAAATATCACGCAATTTTTTTTCTGGTTGAAACAAAAAAAAAATTATACTATTTTGGTCCATTTAATCCAGATTGTACATGCTTAAGATTTAATCTTAACCCTTGTGGTGGCGCGGCCAATATTGTGACGTATACCGGAAGTGAGAGGACATCGTGGGGGGTCCGCGGAAATCCGGCGGTCGCTAATGAAAAATTAATTTCTCTAAAATTTTGTATAGAACATAATGTATAAGACTGATATTGTTGGAATCGTGTTGAATTAGGCTTTAATTTAATATAATAATTGTCCATACATATTATTGAAATAGATAGCAAGATTTTGAAAAATCTCACGTGAGATTGGGGGATGGGGAAGGGGGTTAAATAAAATCTCACGACATCTCACCAGGGGGGGAGGGGGGGGACAGACAATTTAAAAAACACCTCACGTAATTTATGGACGCCCCCTATTGAATTGTAAAGTTTCTGTATCGATTAAAAATATTCACGCAAATCGGTTTAGAAATCACGGAGATATATCGATATAAATAGGTAGAAAAACACAACTCCTTTCACACACACACAATAATTCATTAAATAAATAAATTAACTATTTACCTACAAACTATTAACTATAACATTACTTTTTACCTGGTCCACACATACACCCAGTGTTAGCTTAATTATGTCAAAATAATAAAACTTTATTAATGTGTCCCTGGAAGGAACTACATTCTGCAACAATAGTTAGAATAGAATAGAATAGAATCTATTGTATTGTAAACTTGTTTTAAAAAGAGCAACCGCTCAGTTTCTTGCTGTTTCTCCTCGGCGGAAAGGGCATTTCAAACCAGTGGTAGACTCATCGACGATTCAAAAGTACATGTAAAAAAGTAATATTTGAATAAAAAACATTTCTATTCTATTCTATTCTATTGATGGGATAATGATGATGATTATACTATGCATTTCACTTCAGTGCCAGTGATCCCCGAAGTGCCTCGACCGGACGTAAAGAGCAATACAACAGTACTGTTGGTGGAAGGCGCAAGTATCGACAGGATGTTGGTGCGGCCCGCCGACAAAGATTCGATGAGGAAATTCGACATGGTACTGGAAGATGTGTTGCAGTTCAGCATGAAAGGTACAAGAACTCTGCGCATTACATTGTATAGAATTAAAATTATTAAAATTATTATTATTATTACACTATTGGGTAAACAAATATGAGACCCAGTCAGGGTATTGAAAATTTTACATTGATATTTGTAAATACATTGTAAATAAAAAATTGCGCGGTAGTATTACGCCTATGCTTTGCAAACTCCTTGAAATGTTCCTTATGTTATATTGAACAGTACGTAGGATTATAGAAGAAGTATCACACGGCTTATAAAATTGCAACAACGCGGCCGGGCGGGGGTGGTCACTGGTCGCATGAGCGAGTCCCGTCATCGCCATCGTCGGGTTTAAATCCGCGTATTTATTTTGGCGCGCGTTCGTTTTCATTTTACGATACCTCCTAAGATATTCATAAGCCGTTTTTGTCAAAATTTTGGGACCATCAAAATTTTTTGATAATTTGAATAAAATTTGTCAACAATATTCTACGAAATAACTCATTCTATGTACACAATTATTGTTATATATTATACTAGCTGAGCCGGCGAACTTCGTACCGCCAACTTATCTATATAAATAAAACAAATAAACTATCCCAATCCAAAAACACTATCCTATCTTTTAAGTTGGACCAAATTACAGTTAGTTACGAAGTTTGATAAAAATCGGTTCAGTAGTTTAGGAGTCCATCGCGGACAAACAACGTGACACGTAATTTATATATATTAAGATTATACTTTGTGTTATAATAACAAAATATGGACGTAAGTCTGAAATAAAATATTATTATTATTATAATATCGATTTTGATAAAAACGGCTTTTTCTCAAAACTCGTTGTGTGGGTTGGTTCCTTTTTGCGTAAGTAGGTCCAATTTATATTACAATGCCATTTTTTTATTTTAAATATCTTAACTAGTCTCTGAAATATAGAGCTAAGGGAAATAGTAGCCTGTGTCATCTTTTAAATTACTTTTTTTCTTTCTTATTACAGCTTCCCCAATCAAGGAGCCTCCGCAAAAGGGACAAGTTGTGATCGGAAAATTTAGCGACGGCAACTGTTACAGGTATTTCTTTCTCTCTCTCTCCATGCATTGCAATGGTCACTGTTGAGGGTCTTAACCGCTTTCTGTTAACCACAAGGTTCTATTTGTGTCTCCGAGCTGCTGGTCCTGTTTTCTGAGATACAATACAGATAAATTCAACCATTCACCACATATCTTGAGACTATGTCAATGTAATTTGGAGACTGTGTATAAGAGAATAAGTTCTATTTTCCAGTTTCCACAAAACTATTACAGGTACTTATCGTATTTTTTTTCTGTTACAGGGCGTTCGTAAAACGAACCAACGTTAAGGCTAACAAGTATCAACTGGAGTACATTGAGTTTGGTGAGTAGACCAACGATTCGACCAAATATTTACGGTTGAGCGAAGCAACGGCTGGGTCATGCGTCATGCTGGTGAACGGGTTCCACCGGCGGTAATGGGGCTACTTTCTGTGTGCCCGTCTTAATATATATCGAATTGTAAGTAGGTATGCATTTTTGGCTCAGGACCGCTCAGCGTGCGATGGAAAGAGCTATGCTCGGAGTATCCCTGCGGGATCGAATCAGAAATGAGGAGATCCGTAGGAAAACCAGAGTCACCGACATAGCTCAGCGAGTCGCGATACTGAAGTGGAAATGGGCGGGGCACATAGTTCGAAGAGCTGATGGTCGTTGGGGTCCCAAGGTGCTGGAGTGGCGACCCCGCACCGGGAAGCGCAGTGTTGGCAGACCCCCCACCAGGTGGACCGACGACATCAAGCGAGTCGCAGGGAGCCGCTGGATTCAGGCGGCGCAAGACCGAGGCCTGTGGAAGTCCATGCAAGAGACCTTTGTCCAGCAGTGGACGTCTATCGGTTGATAAAGAAGAAGAAGAAGAAGATGCATTTTTGGGAATTCCTCTCACTGTGGAAACTGCATACATAGCATAGTGCCTATTGTAAACTATTTTGAAAAGAGCAACCGCCGCGTTTCTTGCTGGTTCTGCCGGCAGGAACGGCATTCCGAACCAGTGGTAGATTCATCGACCATTCAAAATCAGTTGTAAAAGTATATTTGAATAAAAAACAAATCTATTCTCTTCGTCGATCGATCATTGTCGCTGTCAACCGACAGACATCCATGGACACTTGATCTTCCGTTGCGTAAGGAAAATATTGTCAGGAAACCTGCCCGCCTGAGAGTGCTCCATAATATTCTCGAGGGTGTGTGCCAATACGCATTGGGCCAGCGTGGTGTACTGTGGCCTATAACCCTTCTCTGAGAGACCTGCGCTCAGTAGTGAGCCGTTGATGGGTTGATCTCAAGCGCTGCGGGCGCGGGTGATAACCGCGAAGCCTTGCTCATACTCCAGCCCATAGAATAGAATTATTTTTTATTCAAATAAACTGTTTACAAGTGCTTATGAATCGTCGGTAAGTCTACCACTGGTTCGGAATGCTTTTCCTTCCGAGAAGAACCAACAAGAAACTCGTCGGTTGCTCTTTTCAAACCAAGTTTACAATAGGTACTATGCTATGCATGCAGTGATTGCAAAAAATGCAAATTTACAATTCAATACATGGTAAGATGGGCAGAAAATAGCCCCATTTCTGCCGGTGGAACCTGTTCACGAGCATGACGCATGATCCAGCCGTTGCTACGCTCAACCATATTTGAGGGAACGTAACAACCCGCACCACACGACACCACCACAGAAATGTTTTCTATGCTTCTGAGTCTGAAGTACAGATATATCATCCACAGGCAACATAGAAGTGAACCAGCGGGAAACAATCTACGCGTGCCCCCAGCAGCTGGATCTGAACTCGAGCCCAACGGTGGTGTCGGTGGTCAAGTTGAGCGTCGGCGCCAACGCGCTGACTGCCCCCGCCACCCAGTACATCGAGCATCTGCGCGACAACAATGTTGAACTCGTTTTGGTGAGACTTTTGAAATGTTATTCAAAATCATTTATTTCATGTAGGCCAAATTTTGCCACTTATGACAAGTAGTGAATCTACCACCGGTTGCAAAGCTGATTCTGCTGAGAACTCGGCAGTTGCTCTTTTCAAAATAAAATAATACAATATCGTAATAGTTACAATACCATAAAAAATACAATTTGTTAAGTTATACTCTCTTATCGTCAGCTAAATATATTATATACTAGCGGTCGCCCGCGACTTCGTCCGCGTATAATTTCTGATTATCTATGAAATTATAAAAAGATAAATTTTCCCGCTGTAAGAAGCCTATCGAAAAAAGTTCTACAGCTAGTAAAAACCTTGACGCAAGGATATCGCAATTTCAATGTATTTTTGTTTTTGAAATCTCGTCCTCTATTTAACCACACTCAAGAGGTGATTATTTAAAGCTAGTTACTCGAATAAATCTCGATTTTCAAACCTCAAACTTTAAAAACAAAGGACTTTCATATAACCTTCCAACCCCCATTTCAGGCCTTTAGGAGGGGATTTTCGTAAAAAAAATTCTTAGCTGACACCTACCCTCTAGAAAGAACCTATGTTCCAAATTTCAAGTTAACAATAACAATAATTAAAATTTTCCTGTACAAACTTTCATCCCCTATTTTACCACCCTTAAGGGGGCATTTAAAAAAAATAACATACTTATACAAATCTTTATTATTTAAAGTTAGTAATCTAAATGCCGATTTTCATATGTCTAACTTCAAAAACATAGGACTTTCATATAACATTCGAAACCCCATTTCACCCCTTATTTTCTCAAATCCGTTTCTTAGCTGACACCTACCCCCTAGAAAGAACCTACATTCCAAATTTCATGTTTGTAGGTTTTATAGTTCCTGAGATTTCTTGATGAGTGACCTTTCGCTTTTATATATATATAGATTAGCTATATAAAATATATCCAGCTACTTTGTAAGCGTGGATTAAGGTTTTTCAATTCCCGCGGGAACCCTGTAATTTTCCGGGATAAAAAGTAGCCTATGTGCTGATCCTGGCTATGAGCTATCTCCATTCCAAATTTCAGCCAAATCGGTTTCAGCAAAATTCGTTGTGGCGTGAAAGAGTAACAAACATACATCCAAACATCCATCCATACATCCTCCCAAACTTTCGCATTTATAAGTGGGATTTGTTTTTTTTTTTTTTTAGAGTTTACCCGACGGAGCTAAGTCTGCACCGAGCGGATCGGAAGTGCTCCTCTCCGTTGCCAAGAACAAGGAATCTGTCAACAAGAAGATTGAGCTGATGTGCAAGCCAGAATGGAAGAAGATTGAGGAGAAGGGAGGCGATGTTCTTGGTGAGCGAGTTAGAGAATATCCGCCTTAGGCCCGCTTGCAGAGAAGCTGGGTTAGGTTTAACCCAGGAATAAATTTGTAATTTTGACAGAAGCTTTATGTGAAATCTGTCAAAGCAGCAGCTTCTGGGTTAAAAGGATAACCCGGCGTTTCTGCAAGCGAGCCTTATAGAATAACATAATGGTATTTTACTAGTTGAACTAAAATTAAAGAAATTAAAAAAAATATCACGCGCGCTCGTGAATCGCAAGAAGTATAACACATTGTCATTTCTGGCTACCGGCTTAAGAGGACTATTACATTTTGCATTCCTCTCTCTCGCACGTTCTAATATTTTCAATGATTCTAAAATTCTTGATACTTTGACAAAATGTGGTCAATTATTATCTCCGACAAGTTAATTAAGGATATTTTAGATTTATAGTTTTATTATGATATACCTAGATTTTGATAGAGATGGAGAAAATAGGTGAAAACTACTATTAATTTTTATCGCTCTTACGACCATCTGCTTGGGCTGATCGATGGGTACTGCTCGATAACTCGTCGTTCAGTCATCGATCGACAAATTAATCGATGTGGTCATGGGCTATACAATATTAAAATGCATCGCTACCTCCGAGAAAATTATTCTACTATCCATCTACGATTGATCGATTGGTTTGGTAACACCGTTATACAGATACAATTTAAACTCAACGTACACGATGACAACGACCTTATTGTAGCTGATTGTGCCAGTGGAGGTGACGAAGGCGTGGTTTTGCTGGTTGGTTTAAATTAAAGAAGCTTTGTCAAAAAACTAGGGCTTTTAATTAGCAGAACTTTAGACAAACTTTTTTTATACGGTTACACGACGCGTTCGATCAGGTGAGAAGCAAAAGCATAGACAAAGTGTTGCAACTTGCAATATCGCGGGCAACAATCTGCCCATAGACTAATACAAATATAAATTAATATAATATTATTTTTAACTATCTATTTAATATATTTAATTATCTATTTTTTATGTATGTACTTATAAATTAACATTTTAATTATTTTCACATAGAAATAGGAAGTCGTAATTCCTAGTTCCATGTGCTTGCAGGTGCTGTGTCAGTAACACTTATCACTAAATTAAAAAAAAAACCACAGATTCCGAACGCTTGATGCTCAGCGACCTGCCGGAACGGGACCTGCCGGAGGACGGCTGCGAGATCGACGTCCGGGACGTGAGCACGATCGCCATCGGCGCCGTGTGCGGCTGCGAGCTCGTGCCCGGGGCGAGCGCCGCTCTCGACGCGCTCACGAGACAGGTAGCCGCTGCATGTGCGCCTCTATCTGTTACTTGGGAGGTGGTCACCGTCGTTCTGTCTAGATAATGTTTCTTTTAAAAGAAAAATTTTGTCCTCACTGCGCTTGTGTTTATTACTTATTGTCTATGGAATGGGCTCATTTCTACATACTTATTTACTTATTTGTTGTACTATTTACTTAGTATTCAATTTGGCATTATACAAAAAAACAATATTTATGAATTTATTTCTTAATATCTGATGCCCGCGACTTCGTCCGTGTGGCTTTAGTTTTAAAATCCCGCGGAAACTCTTTGATCCTCCGGAATAAAAAGTAGCCTATGTCACTTTACAGGTCCTCAACTATACCCATGCAAAAATCACGTCAATCCGTAGTTCTGTTGCAGCGTGTATAATAAACGAGTGTGTGCACTCTTATTTATATTATTAGCAAGGATTTGATTACTATTTGCGAACCAGTGGTAGAGTTTTATCATAAGACCCAGAAGTTAAGCCACCTATTTTTTTTTATTGCAGATGGAAGAATACTGTAACAGTGAGATAGGCAAGGAACCCTATTTGCCGATACCCGAGGAGCTTTGTATCGCTCAGTTCCCGCCAGGTGAGTTCAACTCTATTCGAGAGAGGGGGCATAACAGGGCTCAAAACATTTTTTTACAAGCTTTTATTTAACTTGCAAGGTTTGTATGTTTAGGTCTAATCTTGCAAACTGAATTAGACCCACTTCGGTGTCCGATTGAGTTGACAGTGACAGACAGTTGAGTCAGATGACAATCCAATATTACTCTGTACCAATAGTACTAATAGTACTCTGGTCCTAGATGATACCCAGGGTCTGATGTTGTAATCAGCTACTAAAAGTTTGTGTTTAAAAATTTAATTACAATTAAATTTACACATGTTTACGTTGAGGCTTGTGCGGGTACGGTTGAAAACAACTTTTTTGACAGAGCATTTTTTTACTTCAAATATTAAGATTTCCTTTGGTTCTGGCACGATGGTACCATTAGACTGCATCGTCACTTACGGAGTCAAGGATTATCTTGTCATCTTTTTGGGTTCCGTACATATGACCAAATCACTTTTCTTAACTAGATATTTAAATATCTTAGTTCTTTTGGCCACAATTACTTATAAACTGCATCATAAATTGGTGTTTTCAGTATTTGTTGTTTAAATACACTATATTATAGTATAATATACAGAAATGGGAAATACATTTGACGAACTGAACTTATACTAAATGAACAAATGAGTTCTAACCCCACATGCCAGGGGAAAAAAATAAAATTTGATTTCGACTCCTTTCCCCCCCCCCCCCCCCCCTTATTTATTATTTGTTGTTACAGCGGCAATAGAAATACACACTTTGAAAATTTCCAACTGTCTATCTATTACGGTTTACGAGATACAGCCCGCTGACAGACGGACGGACGGACGGATAGCGGAGGCTTAGTAATAGGGTCCCGTTGGCACCCTTTGGGTACGGAACCCTAAAAACTAGTGTCATTGTGTTCCCACAGACCCTCGGTGGTACCGCGCGGTGATGTGCGAGCAACTCGGCGGCGCGGGCGGCTCGGAAGCGCGCGTGTGCTACATCGACTACGGCAACGTGGAGACGGTGCCCGTCAGCGTGCTGCGCAAGATGCTGCCCGAGTTCGTGCGAGGGCACTACGCCATTGCTATGCAGATCGAGATAAAAGGTCAGTATACCTCGCCATGGCCTCGCACATCGAGATAAAAGGTCAGTATACCCCGCCATGGCCTCGCACATCGAGATAAAAGGTCAGTATACCCCGCCATGGCCTCGCACATCGAGATAAAAGGTCAGTATAACCCACCATGGCCTCGCACATCGAGATAAAAGGTCAGTAAACCCCGCCATGGCCTCGCACATCGAGATAAAAGGTCAGTATACCTCGCCATGAATACAATCAAGAATTGTGCTTGGCTTTTGTTGATTTTGAAAAAGCATTCGATTCCATCGAACACTGGGCTATATTCCACTTGCTACAGAGATGCCTTGTGGATAGTAGATATGTGGAAGTGCTTAAGGAAATATACAGGGGTGCTACAATCCAAGTAAGGCTTCATGAACTTTCCGAGCTAATTAGTATCCAACGAGGACTGCATCAGGGGGCCGATCGCGCTATTTGCATTGTCAACGAAACGTTTACAGTTCAGTTATGGATCAGTTGCGATTGTGGTGCAACTACAATTCAACTTTAATATAAATAAACACTACACTTGTAAACACTGTATTGAACTGTTGCGATCGAACTTCAACTATAAAAAAGTAGAGTCTATTGAACTGTTGCAAAAACGTTCGTTTGACAGCAGTTGCGTTCCAACTCAAATTCAACTGAGTGTCACCTAGCTGTCAAATTGTTAGCGCGATACGAAACGTTCAAAAAGCGGTTGCGGTTCGTTTGCAGTTCAGTTACGTTTCAGTCGTAAAAAATAGCGCGATCGGCCCCCTGGGCGACACCATATCTCCAAAACTATTCACTGCCGCTTTAGAAGACGTTTTTAAGCTACTTGACTGGTCTGACAAGGGAGTGAACATTAATGGAAGAGTGCTGTCGCATCTACGCTTTGCCGATGACATCGTTCTCTTTGCTAGACAACCTGAAGATCTGCGGACAATGCTCGAACAACTGCAGGAGGCTTCGTCTGCTATCGGACTAAAAATGAATATAGGAAAGAGAAAGTTCATGTGTCAAAACACGGATATGGACCACATTGCTATCCAAGGCCAACGGATTGAAAAGGTCTATGAATATGTATACTTAGGACAAATATTGACCTTGGATAAGCAAAGCCAAATGAGAGAAGTAGAACGTCGAATCCAACTCAGATGGGCTGCCTTCAGTAAACTATCCGACGTCCTAAGAAACAAGAAGATCCCCACTTATCTCAAACGTCGAATGTTCGAACAGTGTGTGCTACCCGTCATGACCTACGGTTCGGAAACCTGGACACTGACAAAACAATTAATAACAAAACTACAAGTGGCACAACGGGCAATGGAGCGAGCCATGCTCGGTATATCGCTCATTGACCGTATACCTAATACCACAATCCGTGAAAGAACTGGACTGACAGATATTGTTTTGAAAGTGACTAGGTCAAAGTGGAGATGGGCGGGGCATGTGGCCAGGACAACAGACCACGTACTGGCAAGAGAAATGTGGGGAGGCAACCATCGCGCTGGTCCGACGACATCGTCAAGCTTGTGGGAAAAACTTGGTTGAGATTGGCACAACATCGAGCAGAATGGCGTGCACATGAGGAGGCCTATGTCCAACGATGGATTACATGAGGCTCGAAAAGAAGAAGAAGAAGAAAGAAGATACCTCGCCATGGCCTCGCACATCGAGATAAAAGGTCAGTATACCTCGCCATGGCCTCGCACATCGAGATAAAAGGTCAGTATACCCCGCCATGGCCTCGCACATCGAGATAAAAGGTCAGTTTACCTCGCCATGGCCTCGCATATCGAGATAAAAGGTCAGTATACCCCGCCATGGCCTCGCACATTGAGATAAAAGGTCAGTATACCCCGCCATGGCCTCGCACATCGAGATAAAAGGTCAGTATACCCCGCCATGGCCTCGCACATCGAGATAAAAGGTCAGTATACCCCGCCATGGCCTCGCACGTTGAGAAACGAGGTCAGTATACCCCGCCATGGCCTCGCACGTTGAGATACGAGGTCAGTATACCCCGCCATGGCCTCGCACGTTGAGAAACGAGGTCAGTATACCCTGCCATGGCCTTGCACGTCGAGATACGAGGTCAGTATACCCCGCCATGGCCTCGCACATCGAGATAAAAGCTCAGTATACCCCGCCATGGCCTCGCACGTTGAGATACAAGGTCAGTATACCCCGCCATGGCCTCGCACGTCGTGATACGAGAAACCGCGCGATATGCCATATAGAGACGTAATTGTCCAGTGAATATTTCACTAAATTAAAACAGAATAGTGTAAAAACAAATACAATAGAACCAAAAACCCATAGTTTGAGTGCCATTAAAAATAGTATTAAAATAATTGTTGGTATTATGTAGTGCCTAGTGCTAGTGGAACCTGCGTGCCTGGGATCGAAATCAGGCCTCCCCGAAGTCTTCACCGCTAGGCTATCACCTCTAACAGCAAGCTTACCAGAATCCATTATTTCTTGCAGGTTTCCCAGCGTCGCCCACCCCTGAGATGCTAGCCAAAGCGGCGATGTACATGAACATCGATGAGGAAGGTCGCGGCACGTTCAGGGCCACTCGCTGCGTGAAAACAGACAAGGGCATGTTCACGGTCGAAGCGCCAGACCTCTTGAAGGCCATGGGGGTCCAGTAACTCGAGTATGTCCGTCACTGACCTCTAGGATTAACACTGAAGAGGCTGTCATCTTTTTTACCTACTTTAACGCCATTTTGGTGCTGTAAACAGTTACAGTTTTTGCAATCCACGAAGGCGAGTGAGCTTTACTTGTGGTTACTTCGTGTACATGCACATTGCATAAGTGTGCGTGCCTGTCAATGTCTAGGTGGGAGCGTGCAGGCGCGAGCATTGCGCTCGCTCACACTTATACAGATACGACACACACACAACCATAAGTCAGTCGCCCTCGTGAATTGCAAGAACTATACGGGTGTCCAAGGAACTAAAATTAGTGTGGGCACTAGTTGACAAAGTGAAAGCTGACACTTTGTGGTATTTCTATAGATTCAATCCATAAATTTTATAACTACTGTGTACACATATTAAGGGTTGTTACTTGGAACCCAAATCTGGTGTTATTATATTTTGTTCATATTTTGGTTGCAACATGTTTTGTGTACCTTTTCATTAAATTATTAGTTCCAGAGACACTCGTATGTCAAATGTGGCGCATGAAATTGATCCGTAATTTAAGCTGTCATATAGGAACAGCCAGTCCAGTGTTAATCATAGATTAATATAGACCGCTCAGAGATTTATTTTTGTTTATTCTAAAGCCTGTTATACACAGCGCAGTTAATTTGGATACATTGGCGCACGAGTGAGCCAAGTGACACTGTATAAGTTTCGATATATTGACGTAAATGCATGCAGGTCATTGAAGTTCTCGCTAATGCAGTTAGAATGGTCTGCAAAAACCACTGTTTTGTTGTTATTTAAACAAGTGACTAAAATTTCACTTGGATCACATGTGTGCAAGGTATCCAAATATACTAACATTAATTGTCTATGACACCACCCAGAAATGGGTGTAGCTACACCATATTATTACATCACAATGTATGTAATTCATGAGTGATTATTTTAAAATTAGTTGTGTTACTATTAGATTTACACTAGACAGTTTATCTGCAGTATCTTTCTCTATAGGGTGTAAGGGACACCCTAACGAAAACTTTAATCAAGGATTCAAGGGAAGGTTAGTCCGAGTTTTGATTCGTTTGATCGTAATAGTAAACGATGATATTAGCATCAAAGTTAAATCAAACCCTAATAGTATTGATTTAAAGTTAAAAATTCAATACAGACAATTTTAATTTGGAGCGTTATTGTTACGTAAACGTATAAGAATACATACACAAAATAGAGCTCTGATTCAATACTGTTATGGTTTATTTTACTTTGATGCTAATGTCGTCGTTTACTATTTATAGTTAACTTATACTAAACGTACAGTACATGATTCAGAGTCGCTCAGCGTTGGAATTTTCCATCTGTCTTTTCGTGATTTTGACAAGTTTTTTTTAAATTAATTTCAACGTGGAATCGTGTGTGTAACCTATCTCGATTGAAAAAAACAAGAAATAACAATATTTAACACAAAATAGAGTTATAATACGCGCGCGATCAGCTGTTTATCAAAAGTTCAAAGCACTCGGCCTAAGTATAGGTCGCGGCACGAAAGTTTAGCTCTGAACAAAACAGCTGCACATGGGGTACTGTCGCGCAACCAATGACGACGGCCGGAATGCGACTGGAGAGCCAATCAGCGCCATGATACCTTATTTTCGTATACCTACAAACGTCCGCTTGTGACGCGCAGTAGATACTTCACGTGTAGGTATCGGCGTTTGTAGTTCGCGGTACAACGCGTGCTCAAAAATTACAGTATTGGTAACCCATCATTTCCGACATGATTCCGCATATGTAATTTATTAGGTAACCTATTCACAAAGTTTTCGTTAACATTGGCCCTTACTCCCTTTGTTTTGTAATCTGACAAAATCTATCCATTTCGCTTTATCTGCAGATACTTAAGAGGACTCTCACGTTTCGCCCTCTCTCTCTCGCACATTGTAATATTAATTGTATTACAATTAATAAATTATGTACCGTATATTTTAGATATGGTTTTATTATGATACACCTAGATTTTGATAGCGATCACATTTTGTCAAAAGTATCTGAGATTTTTACAATCATTGAAAATATTACAATGTGCGATAGAGAGGGATGCAAAATAGCAGTCCTCTTAATGATAAAAAAATGATCTGCGCCGTATGTGACAGGCTTATATAGATTACTTCTTTGTGACTAAGATAAACTGTTTGACCAACTTTTTACAATATTTTTAAGCTATTGCATAGCTTTTATCGCGGGCTTTGAGCGCGGCGACCGAATCAAGAAATTGCGTAACGAAAATAAACCTAACACCCCGTCGTTCCAGTTCGGCAGACTTCGGCACAGTGTTTGAGTGCGTGCGACTAGAAAATGCTATGCAATAGCTTTACCGCGGCAGTCCCCGAGTGCCACAGTTTTTTTATCGTGTGTTAAATTTAAGTTGTTACGTAATAATTACGTAAATTAAAAAAATATTTTAGTTTTAATGAAACGCTCCTTGAAATGTGAGCGTACCGTAGATTTCATTGATGTTTTTGTGGCAAGCTCTATTCCCTCACTCTCATAGTTTGATGGGACGGATTTTGCTCTAGAAAAGGTGCCAGCTCACGATGTATGTAAAATTGGCGTACCTTACATTTAGTTGATGTTTTTGTGGCTAGCAAGGAGATGCCAGCTCACGATGATGATGCGTGTGAATATATAGATTTTAGATATTGAATCAGCGATATATTATGTTAATTTAGCTATAAATATTTCTTTTTTTAATTATCAAGTTTAAGTCTATAATTATTAAGGTATTAACTATAGTCTTACCCACTTCTAACACAAGCTACGCTTATTTTTTTTATAACTAAAATAAATTGAGTGATAAACTGATAAAATAAAGTGTGAATTATAGTGCTACGATAAACCACAATGCTCCTAGCAGAAATGGATAGCTTCAGATTCGTTGTAGAGATTTTGTACAACATGATTGGCGCCAATGTATGTAAAACCTATTTCCGTATCCAGGATGAGAGCAAAAATAGCACACACACTTTGTTTATAATATTAAATAATGGACTGTTTATGAAAATGAACATGAGCAAGACGAAAATCTTGTCCAGTGCTCTTGCTCCGCTCCACCCAGTAATCGTTGAGAACTCTGCACTCGAAATTGTAGACGAGTATATATACCTGGGGCTACAGTCCAGCTGTGTAGGTCCAATTTCGAAAAAGAGATCAACCGCTGAATCCAACTCGGCTGGACAGCGTTCGGGAAGCTCCGAGATGTCTTCTCGTCCAAAGTCCCTCGATCGATGACTCTGAGACATGGTCGCTAACTACAGGCCTTATAAGCTCAGGGTCACTCAGCGGGCGATGGAGAGAGCTATGCTCGGGGTATCCCTGCGAGATCAAATCAGAAATGAGTGATCCGTAGGAGAACCAGTTACCGACATAGCTCTGCGAGTCGCGAAACTGAAGTGGAAATGGACGGGGCACATAGTTCGAAGAGCTGATGGTCGTTGAGGTCCCAATGTGCAAGAAGTGGTGACCCCCCACCGGGAAGCGCAGTGTTGGTAGACCCCGACCCCCCACGAGGGGGACTGACGACATCAAACGAGTCGCACGGAGCAGCTGGATTCAGGCGGCGCAAGACCGATGTGGATGTCCATGCAGGAGACCTTTGTCCAGCAGTGGACGTCTATTAGACCAGTGCAGAGATACCTTTGAAAATGGTGAAAAATTAAAAAAATAATGATGAAAGCCATTGGAAAGGGAAGACGAATGTAACAAAAATAATATAAGGGCGATCTGCGGTCGGGAAGTGGGGGGAGAGGGGGGGTTAAAGGTTAAAAAAAACTGTTATCTCGATTTCCGGCAAAATTACAAGTCCTATGGAAAAAAGTTAAATGGCAAAGTATTCAAGTAAGTGACAAAAAAGTATAGTTATTATAGTGCATAATTAGATAACAACAACGCAATTCGCAACACTATATATGAAATATAAATTATTTCTTGATTTATTCAAAACGAACGACCGACCAGTGGGGCGCGGGGCGCGGCACGCCTCTGCGACCGCCCCGAATTGCAACCTTATTTACCATGCCGACTCCCCTCTCTACCTCAGCCCGCGCGATTGAAACTACACAATTATTCCGAATAGCCGCCCTATACGTAGAACTCTTTGTTTGAAAGTATTTGCAAAGCTCCACCAAAACTTGTGTCTTAGTGGAGCTTTGTAAATATTTTCAACGTGTGTGGGTGCTGAGGCGGCCGTCGAATTCAAATAAATCCCAAGGGGTGGTCACTTGACTAGCGCCGTCATTAATAGTAAGAAGTGAACAGTAAAACCTTTAAAAATTCCATTTTCAAGTCTGTTGATAATATTTTCATCCTTACTAATATTATGAATTAGCTGGTGCCCGCGACTTCCTCCGTGTGGTTTTAGTTTTTAAAATCCGTCGGGAGCTCTGATTATCCGGGATAAAAGTAGCCTATGTCACTCTCCAGGTCCTCAACTATACCCATGCAAAAAATCAGGACAAATCAACAAACACTTTCGCATTTGTAAAATTAGTGTGATGCGAAAGTTTATTTGTTTGTTGGTTTGTACTTCGATCATTTATCCCGGAAAATCAGAGTTTCCGCGGGATTTTAAAAACTAAATCCACGTGGACCAAGTCGCGGGCATCAGCTACTTAAGAATTAAATAGAGAATTAAATCGATAGGTAAATAATCTTTTGCCAAGTTCTTTTGAATAGTCAAATGAATTTATCACTGGTTCGGAATGCAGAAAAGAATCTGTAACTTTGACTGTTTCTTAATATTCTATCTCAACACTGAAAAATATTATTTCATTTATTCATTCATTCATATCCAAATGTGGATACCACATTTTCTTTTCATCGTATATTGCAAGCTATTTTGAGGATGTAATTTGTTGACAAGTAATTTAAATCCTCTGGCATTTTTGACTACATTAGCTGACACATTGCGGCGTGTAGTCTTGTTCCGTATATTGCAGCAATTTGTTCAAAAATAATTTCCATTCGCTGGAAATTTTACTAAAAAACTGACTGTGACCGCGGTTGGATTGTGCCTTATATGGCAGCCATCTTGAGGGTGAATTTTAATATTGCCACTCTGGCATTCTGGATAAAACCAACTGAACTATGAATTGATTATGACTGCACCTATTTTCTGGATGCAATTTGTTGCATTTATAAAAATATCTTGACTATGATTGCGACTAGTCTAGTTCCCTGTATTGCAGCCATTTGATTATAATTACATATTATAATTTGATTATAATTTTCATCCTTTGGAACTTTAACTATAACAGCTTAGTAAGACTGCAGCTTGTAGTCTTATTCTGTATTTTTCTGCCATTTCGATGCCAATTTGGTGATAAATGTTTTCTCCAAAGAGTAGAAATTTACATTTTGCCTGAAAATACCAATTGAATTGATAATCGACCATAACAGAACCCATCCTGTGGATGCAATTTCTTGATAAATAATTTCTATTCTCTGGCATTTTTTGCTGAAATAGTAGATTGTGAGAAGAGCCATTCAATTTTTGTGGATGTGAGTTCAATTTTTGAAATTTAACCATCCTTTGTAATTTCTTGCTGAAATACCAAAAAACCATTAGGAGGAGCAAAAATATGATGAAATACACTCATCATCCTGGGAATTATTTCCGCGAGTTGGCGATGACCGCCCGTTTTGCGTGTTGATGATACTAATTCCTATCCTCTAGCATTTTTCCTGATATACCAGGCTGACAGCAACCATTTTGTAGATTGCTTCTTTTTTTAACCATTATGGTTCGTTTTTAATCATGATTATTTGAGTGGATAGATGCTCTTCTTTCTGTGGTGGTGTAGAGGTTTGTGGAGTTTATTTTCTAGGTGCTATTGTCTCTACAACGGATAGATGTCCTATTTCTGCCGTGTAGAAGCTCCGCTGAGCTTCATGTGTGGTCGTTGTTACTGGAGGGGATAGATGTTCTCTTTCTGCCGTGTAGAAGCTCCGCTGAGCTTCATGTGTGGTCGTTGTTACTGGAGGGGATAGATGTTCTCTTTCTGCCGTGTAGAAGCTCCGATGAGCTTCATTAGTGGTCGCTGATGTTACTGGAGCGGATAGAGGTCCTCTTTCTGCCGTGTAGAAGCTCCGATGAGCTTCATTAGAGGTCGCTGATGTTACTGGAGCGGATAGAGGTCCTCTTTCTGCCGTGTAGAAGCTCCGATGAGCTTCATTAGAGGTCGCTGATGTTACTGGAGCGGATAGAGGTCCTCTTTCTGCCGTGTAGAAGCTCTGCTGAGCTTACTTGTGACCGATAATGTCGCTAGGGTGGATAGATTTTGTCTTTCTGCCGTGTAGCTCTTCTGAGATTCATTTATGACCTTTTATTGTCTCTACAGTGTATAGATGTTCTCTTTCTGCCGTTTAGAAGCTCTGCTGAGCTTCACTTTTGGCCCGCCTTTGTCTCTACAGCGGATAGGTGTTCTCTTTCTGCCGTGTAGCTCTTCTGAGCTTTTTTATGACAGCTATTGTCTCTACAGCGGATAGATGTTCTCTTTCTGTAATTTTTTTTTGTGAGCGCGTGTGTGGCGTAGTTGTAAATTTTAACGTATCGGTCGAGCGCACAAAAAACTAATGGTTCTGTTTGATGCCATTCAACACAGAACACATTTTCGGATTTGATTGTCAGCACCCTTGTGAACTCCATTCTGATGATTAATCGCCACGGTACAATTTAAGCACAAGTTAATCACCAAATAGCAAAGTGTCAATCATGAGATGGCGACAGACGTCATCTATCATCTTCATGAGAAACTACCCTCAACTCATCTATACTTTTTTATAACCGCTATTGTGTCTTCAGCGGATAGATGTTCTTTTTCTGCTGTGAGAAGCTCTGTTGAGCCTCATTTGTGACCGATAATGTCGCTAGGGCGGATAGATTTTCTCTTTCTGCCGTGTAGCTATTCTGAGCTTCATTTATGACCTTTTATTGTCTCTACAGTGTATAGATGTTCTCTTTCTGCCGTTTAGAAGCTCTGCTGAGCTTCACTTTTGGCCCGCCTTTGTCTCTACAGCGGATAGGTGTTCTCTTTCTGCCGTGTAGCTCTTCTGAGCTTTTTTTATGACAGCTATTGTCTCTACAGATGTTCTCTTTCTGTAAAATTTTTTTGTGAGCGCGTGTGTGGCGTAGTTGTAAATTTTAACGTATCGGTCGAGCGCACAAAAAACTAATGGTTCTGTTTGATGCCATTCAACACAGAACACATTTTCGGATTTGATTGTCAGCACCCTTGTGAACTCCATTCTGATGATTAATCGCCACGGTACAATTTAAACACAAGTTAATCACCAAATAGCAAAGTGTCGATCATGAGATGGCGACAGACGTTATCTATCATCTTCATGAGAAACTACCCTCAACTCATCTATACTTTTTTATAACCGCTATTGTGTCTTCAGCGGATAGATGTTCTTTTTCTGCTGTGTAGAAGCTCTGTTGAGCCTCATTTGTGACCGATAATGTCGCTAGGGTGGATAGATTTTCTCTTTCTGCCGTGTAGCTCTTCTGAGCTTTTTTTATGACCCTATTGTCTCTACAGCGGATAGATTTTCTCTTTCTGCCGTGAAGCTCTTCTGAGCTTTTTTATAACCGCTATTGTCCCTTCAGCGGATAGGTGTTCTCTTCCTGCCGTGTAGCTCTTCTGAGCTTTTTTTACGACAGCTATTGTCTCTACAGATGTTCTCTTTCTGCTGTGTAGAAGCTCTGTTGAGCCTCATTTGTGACCGATAATGTCGCTAGGGTAGATAGATTTTCTCTTTCTGCCGTGTAGCTCTTCTGAGCTTTTTTTATGACCGCTTTTGTCTCTACAGCGGATAGATGTTCTCTTTCTGCCGTGTAGCTCTTCTGAGCTTTTTTTATGACCGCTGTTGTGTCTTCAGCGGATAGATGTTCTTTTTCTGCTGTGTAGAAGCTCTGTTGAGCCTCATTTGTGACCGATAATGTCGCTAGGGTGGATAGATTTTCTCTTTCTGCCGTGTAGCTCTTCTGAGCTTTTTTTATGACCCTATTGTCTCTACAGCGGATAGATTTTCTCTTTCTGCCGTGAAGCTCTTCTGAGCTTTTTTATAACCGCTATTGTCCCTTCAGCGGATAGGTGTTCTCTTCCTGCCGTGTAGCTCTTCTGAGCTTTTTTTACGACAGCTATTGTCTCTACAGATGTTCTCTTTCTGCTGTGTAGAAGCTCTGTTGAGCCTCATTTGTGACCGATAATGTCGCTAGGGTAGATAGATTTTCTCTTTCTGCCGTGTAGCTCTTCTGAGCTTTTTTTATGACCGCTTTTGTCTCTACAGCGGATAGATGTTCTCTTTCTGCCGTGTAGCTCTTCTGAGCTTTTTTTATGACCGCTGTTGTCTCTACAGATGTTCTCTTTCTGCTGTGTAGAAGCTCTGTTGAGCCTCATTTGTGACCGATAATGTCGCTAGGGCGGATAGGTGTTCTCTTTCTGCCGTGTAGAAGCTCTGCTGAGCTTACTTGTGTCCGGTATTGTCTCTACAGCGGATAGGTGTTCTCTTTCTGCCGTGTAGAAGCTCTGCTGAGCTTACTTGTGTCCGGTGTTGTCTCTACAGCGGATAGGTGTTCTCTTTCTGTCGTGTAGAAGCTCTGCTGAGCTTAATTGTGACCGGTGTTGTCTCTACAGTGGATAAATGTACTCTTTCTGCCGTGTAGAAGTTCTGCTGAGCTTACTCTGTGACCGGTGTTGTCTCTACAGCTGATAGATGTTCTCTTTCTGCCGAGTAGAAGCTCTGCTGAGCTTACTTTGTGACCGGTGTTGTCTCTACAGCAGATAGATGTTCTCTTTCTGCCGTGTAGAAGCTCTGCTGAGCTTACTTGTGACCGGTGTTGTCTCTACAGCGGATAGATGTTCTCTTTCTGCCGAGTAGAAGCTCTGCTGAGCCCACTTTGTGACCGATGTTGTCTCTACAGCGGATAGATGTTCTCTTTCTGTCGTGTAGAAGCTCTGCTGAGCTTAATTGTGACCGGTGTTGTCTCTACAGCGGATAAATGTTCTCTTTCTGCCGTGTAGAAGCTCTGCTGAGCTTACTTTGTGATCGGTGTTGTCTCTACAGCAGATAGATGTTCTCTTTCTGCCGTGTAGAAGCTCTGCTGAGCTTACTTGTGACCGGTGTTGTCTCTACAGCGGATAGATGTTCTCTTTCTGCCGAGTAGAAGCTCTGCTGAGCTTACTTTGTGACCGGTGTTGTCTCTACAGCAGATAGATGTTCTCTTTCTGCCATGTAGAAGCTCTGCTGAGCTTACTTGTGACCGGTGTTGTCTCTACAGCGGATAGATGTTCTCTTTCTGCCGAGTAGAAGCTCTGCTGAGCTTACTTTGTGATCGGTGTTGTCTCTACAGCAGATAGATGTTCTCTTTCTGCCGTGTAGAAGCTCTGCTGAGCTTACTTGTGACCGGTGTTGTCTCTACAGCGGATAGATGTTCTCTTTCTGTCGTGTAGAAGCTCTGCTGAGCTTAATTGTGACCGGTGTTGTCTCTACAGCGGATAAATGTTCTCTTTCTGCCGTGTAGAAGCTCTGCTGAGCTTACTTGTGACCGGTGTTGTCTCTACAGCGGATAGATGTTCTCTTTCTGCCGAGTAGAAGCTCTGCTGAGCTTACTTTGTGACCGATGTTGTCTCTACAGCAGATAGATGTTCTCTTTCTGCCATGTAGAAGCTCTGCTGAGCTTACTTGTGACCGGTGTTGTCTCTACAGCGGATAGATGTTCTCTTTCTGCCGAGTAGAAGCTCTGCTGAGCTTACTTTGTGACCGATGTTGTCTCTACAGCACATAGATGCCCTCTTTTTGCCGTGTAGAAGCTCTGCTGAGCTTACTTGTGACGGGTGTTGTCTCTACGGCAGACAGAGGTTCTCTTTCTGCGGAGTAGAAGCTCTGCTGAGCTTACTTTGTGACCGGTGTTGTCTCTACAGCAGATAGGTGTTCTCTTTGTGCCGTGTAGAAGCTCTGCTGAGCTTACTTTGTGACTGATGTTGTCTCTACAGCACATAGATGCCCTCTTTTTGCCGAGTAAAAGCTCTGCTGAGCTTACTTGTGACCGGTGTTGTGTCTACAGCGGACAGATGTTCTCTTTCTGCGGAGTAGAAGCTCTGCTGACCTTACTTGTGTCCGGTGTTGTCTCTACAGCGGATAGGTGTTCTCTTTCTGTCGTGTAGAAGCTCTGCTGAGCTTACTTTTGAACGGTGTTGTCTCTACAGCAGATAGGTGTTCTCTTTGGGCCGTGTAGTGTAGAAGCTCTGCTGAGCTTACTTTGTGACTGATGTCTCTACAGCACATAGATGCCCTCTTTTTGCCGTGTAGAAGCTCTGCTGAGCTTACTTGTGACCGGTGTTGTGTCTACAGCGGACAGATGTTCTCTTTCAGCGGAGTAGAAGCTCTGCTGAGCTTACTTTGTGACCGATGTTGTCTCTACAGCAGATAGGTGTTCTCTTTCTGCCGTGTAGAAGCTCTGCTGAGCTTACTTGTGACCGGTGTTGTCTCTACAGCGGATAGATGTTCTCTTTCTGCCGAGTAGAAGCTCTGCTGAGCTTACTTTGTGACCGGTGTTGTCTCTACAGCAGATAGATGCCCTCTTTTTGCCGTGCAGAAGCTCCGCTGAGCTTACTTGTGACCGTTGTTGTCTCTACAGCAGATAGATGCCCTCTTTTTGCCGTGTAGAAGCTCTGCTGAGCTTACTTGTGACCGGTGTTGTCTCTACAGCAGATAGATGTTCTCTTTCTGCCGTGTAGAAGCTCTGCTGAGCTTACTTGTGACCGGTGTTGTCTCTACAGCGGATAGATGTTCTCTTTCTGCCGAGTAGAAGCTCTGCTGAGCTTACTTTGTGACCGGTGTTGTCTCTACAGCGGATAGATGCCCTCTTTTTGCCGTGCAGAAGCTCCGCTGAGCTTCAATGATTGTGACCGTTATCGTCTCTACAGCGGATAGATGTTCTCTTTCTTCCGTATAAAAGCTCTGTTGAGTTTCATTTCTAGTTGTTGTGGATGCTGCCCAGGAAAAAAATACCTGCACGTAAACCGTTTATGCACTTTCCTCTAAGCATTCGCGGTAAGTAAATCACGGCGATATTTTGACAGCAGCTGTGAGTATCGCAGAATTTTTTAGTCACTTTCGCAAAAAGATTTTATTGCTCTTAACAGCTGAAGCTGTGATCTAAGACTATCCTTTAAATGAAGCATACATTGTGCTTTACCATTTCTAAGCCCTTTTCCCAGAAATAAAATATAGTGGCGGCGCGAAATTTTTGTTTAAAGTAACAACAAGGGGCACACCTCGTGATTTCGCTATTTTGGCAACATCGCGCGGTGTTGAGCTTCGTTACCAAACAAGTTGACGTGTGCTCGACACGTTGCTGTTAAAGCTGCGTCGTTCACGATTGATCGCATCACTTTGATTCGATCTCATCCTATAGGCGATTAAGTTACGAATTTCGAAAATACTCGATCACTTTTGACCAGCTCGCCTTAGTAGGTGCATATAGCGTCGCTCGCTCAAATGTACGTTCAACTATGTTTTGTCTGTCGATCGCATCGTTAGCGTTAGGTTTTTTTTTTTTCGTTGCTATCGGGTTCCATACGCCACATCGTCGAATTAGCCAACATCGAAGCTCATGAGATCGAACACGTTACATCGATAGCTTCTGCTTATGATATCGACCTTTCATCATATCGAAAGTTTCCATAAATCGAATTGATTAAAAAAACCCCTTGCCTTGAAGCCTTGGCAAATCGATAGGTCGTGATATCGATGACTTTATGAGTCCACAATATGCAATTTGGTATTTTGTCATTGTTATCGACCGAGCGAAGCGAAGGTCTTTGAGTCTACTTGAGTGAATTTGCACTTGTCCGTCCGTCCGTCCGTCCGTCCGTCCGTCCGTCTGTCAGAGCCTTATAACTTCTGAATTACTGAACGTAATTACTTCAATTTTAGATATAATATGTAAACCGATGGCCTCCAGCCGAAAATGGCTTAAAAAGTTATAAAAATCTTTATTTCAGGGGGGCTCTCATAGAAGCGAATGCGAAGAAGAAAAAAAATTTTTGCGTTTCATAGGGTTACAGTACCTCATTTTAAAGATAATTTGGAACAGAGTACAAAAGTATTTTTTTTTTAATTTTTTTCCTAAAATTGACGAAATGGGGGGCTTTCAAATTGGAGATTATATTTGACCTCACAACGGAATAACCATTGAAAGCTGGGGCTTGAAAGTTTTATAATTTTAGCGTAATATCATGTACTTGAACAACAAATACTAAAATTAGATAAATGTAATAAGGAAACTAAATTATTTAACTTTTAATGAGCAGCAACAACAGAACTTCACAATGATGTCAATAGATGGCGCTCTCATCTCATATAGCAAATGCAGCTATATGTAACATATTATTATTCAATTAAAATTATTATTTAGTCATTTAGCAAACATCAATAAAATTCACGTTGCAGTTTGTTTTTACATGTTTTCTGATCGTGTCGATAGTTGACGCTGTGTACAAGTAATTTAATTTGAATGTTCCAAAAAACTATACCTAAGTTTGATTGAGGCCTTGAGGATTTCACTATAACAGTACCCTAACCTTTACGGGCTACCTAATTTTGATCGTCATGTATCTATTGAATGAATAAATAATTATGGGAAACCGTTACCGCGAGGTCTCAGTTCGGGGCGAACCACTAGTTTATCTCGGAATTTGTTCAACTTAATATTTGGGGAAATGATACTCCGAACTTTTATCTTGGATTATGTTTTTTAAAAACACAATTGATGAAAATTTTCTCGATGGTATAATTTTTTGAAAAATACATGTTTTGCACACATTCTATTTGCTATTTATCGCAGGAGGAGCAAACTATTTTTGTTGGGTTTTTGTTTTGTCAAGAATCCTAGAAGTATTTTTCAATTACATGTTTTAATATTTCGATTGGTTGTTTAATTAACTTGTAATTAGGTACTTAATAAGCAATTTTGGCGCTTATATCGCTCTGTATTTCTCACTCACGAGAAAACCATAATTAACCATCCCGCTCAAAGAGGGGCACGAAATCCATAACGTAGCGGCGTTATATCACACTCTTGAAAGGAATAGAAGGGGAAAAAAATTAAATGAAAATTATTTATTGTTGATTGAAGAAGCGGCGCAAGAAGCTCCATAACATAATTACAGCACATTGTTTTACCCCCGACAAAAAAGAGGGGTGTTAAAAATTTGACGAGTATCAGATATACACGTCAAACTGTGTAATGTTTTATGTGTTAATTTTTAGTATATTTCGTACGGGTAAATACGAATTCCCCTTGCACCCACTGGTGGGAGAAGCCGGTGGGTGCACGGGTCGCCGGCCTATATGTCCACTTCTATTCCTTTTAAAGTCATCGATATCAGGACCTGTCGATTTGCTTCGATTGACTTCGATGTTATGAATTCGATTTATTGAATTTTCGATTTCTTATGCTATCGATGCAACTTGTTCGATCTCATGAGCTTCGATGTTTTATAATTCGATGTGGCGCATGGAACCCATAGATAACATCACTAGGTTAGGACTCGATTCGATGTTTTATAATTCGATGTGGCGCATGGAACCCATAGATAACATCACTAGGTTAGGACTCGATTCGATGTTTTATAATTCGATGTGGCGCATGGAACCCATAGATAACATCACTAGGTTAGGTCTCGATTCGATGTTTTATAATTCGATGCGGCGCTGGCGCATGGAACCGATAGATAACATCACTAGGTTAGGACTCGATTCGATGTGGCGCGTGGAACCCATAGATAACATCACTAGGTTAGGACTCGATTCGATGTTTTATAATTCGATGTGGCGCATGGAACCCATAGATAACCTCACTAGATTACGACTCGATTCGTTTTGACTCGAGTCGTTTTGACGCGATGACCTTACCAATGAGTCGTGATCGACCTGATTTAAAACAAATAATTATTATCGATCCACACAACTCTATAATTGCGTTATTGACGTAAACACGTGACGCTGAACTTGTTTGGCAACTATGTATTCACCATAATGTAATATGTATTCATGCAACAACCCAATCGTTGTTTAGTGAATACATGGCTTTATACTCCTAATATTTAGCATTGTACCATGGTATTTAATAGTTACTAGATTATAATTACAATATTGTAAAGTTGGTTAAACGAAAATAAAATGAAAATGAAGAACATTACTAGTTTTATTTTTATGTGCCCCTAGCAGTGTCAAATATTTTTTTATGTATGCGCTGTCTACACGTCTCTGAAATGTGTGGATAGCGCACATTTGTCGATTTTCCCATATTAGTAATTGGATGTGTGGTATATCAATGGTTCACCAACTTGGGAAGGTCATATTATCTAGGCCTTTTTGTTCCCTCCGTGCCTCAGAGCACGCGTTACAAGCCTTTCGGTACCAGTTATAAATCTGATAGTAAGTCTTACTTAAGGTGGATTATACGGGTCTGCCCGTGAAATTCATATTTAATGTGGTTTTTCGCAATTTGTAAACTAATACGACAAAGTAAACATATGGCATTCTAATTGCGCCAATGACAGTATCATCTTCACAGGTTTATATAAAAATCTTTACTTGAAAGTGTCCAGTTTAAGAAATTAGTCAGAATATCGAGTTGGACGTGAGTTACTCGCAAATTTGTCGATATTCTAATTTCTTTAACTGGACACTTTCAAGTAAAGATTAATATTTAAATAGCTGCTGGGGCTGATTGACTGACTCACTGATTGATCACCTCTCCTGTAAAATTTTGTATGAAAATTTTTTTTTTTCACCGATGGTTTCGTATAGATGACAAAAATTCATTCGGAGGAAAATTATGGAGAGAGCTGATGATTGAGGATTTCAGAGACGGGTGAGGAGCACGGCCGGGTTAATAAAGATAGGTGGGGGGTGCTCGAACAAATGTCACTCAAAACCTCATCCAATTCGCAATGAGCTTAAAAAAAATCAAAATGGCGGAAAAAAGATGGCCGCCATACAAATTTCGTCGGTGTCTATCTCGGGGACTATAAAAGATGGAAGAGTGGTTTCTTGGCAAAAGATGACCAGGACCCAAAGGTCTATTTGATGAACAGAAAAAAAATTCAAGATGGCGGAATTTATTTTCCCCCATACAAAATATATGGCGAATATTGAAGAGACTAGAAGTTGGGAACTAAGCAAGAATTTGATACGGTTCTTTTTGAAAATTTGTTTTTATAGAAGAATTCTCATTCTGACAAATGATGAGATATGATGATCGAGGGTTTGGAAGGTGGGTGAGGAGCACGGCCAGGGTATTGAAGATAGGTCGGAGGTGCTCAAACAAAAAATACTCGAAACCTCATCCAATTTGCAGTGAGCTGAAAAAAAATTCAAAATGGCGAATTCAAGATGGCGGCCATACAAACTTCGTCGGTGTCTATCTCGGGGAGTATAAAAGATGGAATAGTGGTTTCTTGGAAAAAGATGATCAAGACCGGAAGGTCTATTTGATGAATAGAAAAAAATCAAGATGGCGAATTTTTTTTTCCATAGAAACTATGCATGACCTTGATACGGTTCCTTTTCAACATTTGTTTTTATGGAAGAATTCTTATTCCGAAACTTAATGATTTTGAGAAAAAATATGGAAAGAGCTGATGATCAAGGGTTTGGAAGACGGGTAAAGAGCACAGCCAGGTTATTGAATATAGGTGGGATGTGCTCGAACAAAAGTCACTCAAAACCACATCCAATTGGCAGTGAACTGAAAAAAATTCAAAATGGCGGATTCAAGATGGCGGCTATACAAATGTCATAGGTGTTTATCTCAGAGAGTATAAAAGAGGGAAGAGTGGTTTTCTGATAAAAAATGATCAGGACCTGAATGTCTATTTGATGCGAAGAAAAACCGCGATCCGCTTGCGGGCCGCGCACCCACGCGCCATACTAGTTTTTATATAAACCTGTGAAGATAACACTGCCATTGGCGCAATTAGAGTGCCATAAGCCTACTTTGTCGTATTAGTTTACAAATTGCGAAAACCAAATTTAATTTGAATTTCGCGGGCAGACCCGTGTCTTCCACCTTAAAAACCTTAGTTTAAAAACGGGAATCGAATTCGAGACCTCCCACTTCTATACCACAGCACGAATATTATTCCATGCTAGGGATTGGTCGTTGGGGAACCAAAGGTGCTGGTTTGGTGCAAAGTGGTGACCCCACACCTACAGGCAAGCAGTGTTGGCAGGTGACGGCATCTGACGAGTTGCTGGGAGCCGCTGGATACAGGCGACACAAGACCGAGAAAAGTGGAAGTTTAAGAGATCTTTATGTCCGGCAGTGGACATCTTGAACGACAAAGAGGACTTGCCAAGCGCACGCATTCCCCTCTGCCGAAGTACATGAACGACGTACGGGTCAGTTTATATTTATAATTATTATTAATTATAATTATTTGCTTGTGTGCTCATTTTCTGTAAATGTGACAGATTTTGAGATAGTGTGCGCTCATGGAGACGTAGTGAGTGAGTAAATGTGTGCTGTACGTGTTTACCTCACCTCCCGCGGAAAGTGGCAGAATTTTTTTTAGTACTAAACTTCGACAAATTAAAGTAGGACTTTACTTTAAAGTAGGACAGATTTCATCATTCAGGCCTTTACGTCTGTTCTAGACGATTTCAAACATAGTCTCGGAGGCGTTTTCTCTGGTGACTGTGGAGACCGATCCGTGAGCGACAGTTAAGTCCGCACTTGCTGCAACAAAACCCGATGACCACAGATGCAGTCCCGGCGCTGGAACGCCTTCTTGCTCTCCTGTGCGCTAACACTTTAAACCAAGCATCGTCGTGAACTCTACACCCCTCACCCACGCTTCTCCTCCAACCGTTCCTGTCATCCGCCAGCTTCTCCCAATTCTTGTGCTTTATGTTAAAATCTGTCGTGTCTCTCTTGGCGCAATCTTTAAAGCGCAGCCGTGGTCTGCCCACGTTTCTCTTCGCGTGTGCTACTGCGCCAAGAAGTACTTGCCGAGGCAGGCGACATAAGTCCATTCTATGCAAGTGTCCCAGCCAACGGAGGCGTTTTTGCTTTAACAATGCAGTAAAGCTGAAAGACTCAGTACTTTTCAGGACGTTCTCATTAGTCTCCCTATCTCTCCAAGTGATGCCCAAGATTTTGCGTAAGCAGCGCATATGAAAGGCGTTAAGTCGGCGTTCCTGCTTCGCATATGATGTCCACGTCTCTGTTCCATACAAGAGTGTACTTAGAACACATGTACTGTAAACTGTCATCTTTGTTTTTAGTATCTTTAGTACTAAATAAATTCTGCCACTTTCCGCGGGAGATGAGGTAAATACGTACCGCACACATTTACGAACTCACTACGTCTCCATGAGCGCACACTAACTCAAAGCTGTCACACTTACAGAAAATGAGCACACAAGCAAATAATTAACTACACGTACGTCGTACATGTACTTCGGCAGAGGGGAATGCGTGCGCTTGGCAAGTCTTTCTCTCTCTCGTAAAAGAGTACTAAAGGTAGGTACTCTGCTTTAAGGCACGTCCTGCTTTAAATTGTCGTAGGTGGTCATCCATCCATAATTTTTAAAATAAAACGAAAAAATTACATTAAAATCAGTTTATTGTTTATGATGAATCTTTATCTTCCCGGTGTACCGCTCGTCCAAATAATCCTCGTAAATCAGTTCAGGTGACTCTGGTCTGTGGTCCATGATATTTTTGAACGATTTGATAAGTTGCTGGTTCTCGTAGTAAAGCTTATCTTTTACCGTGTTTCTTGAGACGGCAGCCAGTGTAGTGTCGACCCACGCTTCGTAATACGGTTGTGTGTGTTTGTTTATGCAATTTGGTGCCCATTTTGCTACCTCGGTTATAGGTGATTTTCTTCCTAAGGGGGTTTATTTATATTCTTATAGGCCATAGTCCACCATGCAGACCAAGAGCGGATCGGCAGACTTCACACAACTTTGCGTTTAAGCATATCCGCGAATCCGACCAATTGCGATTTGGACTAACTGCGAAAAGACTCGACTTTGATTAAGTACCTAAATGTGAATTTGACCGATCGCGCCTGAACGAGTTAAATATCACATGCTTCAACGGCGAAGGAAAACATCGTGAGGAAACCCGCACACCTGAGAGTTCTCCATAATGTTCTCAAATGTGTGTGAAGTCTACCAATTCTCATTGAGCCAGCGTGGTAGACTATGACCTATAACCCTTCTCTGAGAGGAGACCTGCACTCAGTAGTGAGACATTGATGGGTTGCTCATGATGATAAAGCCTATTTTGTTCGTCTAATTTTGTTTTAACTAGGTATCAATTCACATGAAAAATATTCATCACGCATGATGGGGCTTTCAACGTTACTCGCTCCCGAACTATTACACAATTTCATGACTGATTTACTAATTGGTAAATATTTTACACTTTCAAATAAGAATCAAACTTCATATGTGTGGGGCGCACTAGGGACAAATTCCTTACCTTTAACGACCGACAAATGTGACAGATTACTTTCCAAAAGATTTTTCTTTTTCTTGCTTATTTTAGTTTTCACACCTGTTATACTTTCAGATTTATTGCTCTGCGAGTTCTGAGAAGTCTTTAGCGATTTCGTAGTTCTCTTCATGTAATCACCATCATTATAATATACCTTTGGTGTTTTAGTGTTTTTCGTTAATTTATTGTTTGGTACTTTCGTATTTCGCACCACTGTAACGGTTGGAATTTTAGAATTTCTCCACACACTATCATTTTCTTTCATATTTCTTAGCATGTTATCTTCATTGATTTGTGGATTTTTTGTTTTATTTATGTTCTTCATTAGAATTTCGTCATTATTATGTAATAATTTCGTTATTTTAGTTCTATCTACGAACTGGTCATTACTACTCGACGAAATCTTTTTTTTCATGCTTTTCGTCAAGTTCTCACCGTTACTCTGTGAAATATTTGGGTGTATCGTATTCCCCTTAGAGTTCTCATCGGTATTGGGTAAAATTTTCTCAAATTTGGTATTTTCTGTTACAGCATCATTAGCTATATTAGTATTTTTTAACAGAGCAGGTATTTTTATCTGCAGAGGTGTGTTTGATTTTCTCGTCTGCTCCGCGAATGTCACTGCTTTGTAAACTTTGGTCGCATCGTTTTTAGCTATAATGGTCTTTATGACTGGACGCTTTCGCGGTTTGTCGGTCAAATCCTGAGGTTTGTTGACCTTGGTGTTCTCAGATTTTGGATTTTCGTTAATCTTTTCTTTATTTTCAGTTTCGTTGTTGTTACCTTTTTTCGAAATATCTGTTAAAAGAGCAGGGAAATTTTTAATTGATCGATTGACAACTTTAAAAGTTGTAAGTGGTAGAGACTCAAACTATCATAATCCGATGAGATGGCAATTGACATGATTACAAGACCGGCGAGAGTTAAGGCGCAGGTGCGACAGATTGACGTGCTCTGCAAGACACGGGGTACATCCCCGTGCCTTGATGAGCACGTCGCCAATTTCCCAACTCCGAACTACCTACTACAAAGAATTTCTTGATAGAAAAACTTAATATCGAAAAAGGAACATATTGGAAATCTGGACTTTAATGGAATATGGATATACAACGTGTACTGAAAGTCCGAAAAACCACTGCAGGGACCAGGGTACCTTTGTACCTTTCATATAGAACTCTTCAGCACAAGCATTGGACCAATAACAATCTTAGCTCAACCCTATAAAACATAACGAGTCGCTATACAGTCTATTTGGGGAGAGGTTACCATTATACGTAAACAATTATGGCGTCAGATCACGTGATTATATTTTCACTGTACTAGTGATGCGAAACATTGGCAGACAAGTTGAGAATGAACGATTGATTGAATGAATACATTCTTAAATCGATTATCAATACTATTTAATATGATATTCTTCTGAATTGTGATGTTGGAAACGATATTATTAAGACCTTTCAATACGGATCCTATAATTTTAAATATTCAAATTTGTAGCTAACTGTAAATGTTACATAAAATATTATGTTTGAATTAATTTTAATTTATTACATATTAAATTTATAAATGGTTTGTCCCTACAATATTTTATTTTTATTATTATTTATATTATACTATTATTTTTATTATATTTGTTATTACAATCCTTCTCCTATTATGATTGTCGAATTATTCGACTTTATAAATCATTCGAACTGATCGAATGATTTACCATGATTAGTAACTACTTTAAACTACTTGACAATTTTGAAATAGATTTATAAACTTAAAGAATCAGGCTAACATTCCAATCGTACAATTGAAACCATTAGTTAGTCTCCACTTCTTTTCCGAGAATCCGAGTCGTGAATAATGTAGTAGGCATGTAGGCATTTCGACTAGCCTGAACTGACATTTCGCGCTGAACAACTTTTTTTTTTTTTTTATTCGATGACAAGCTAGTCCTTGACTGCGATCTAACCTGATGGTACGATGCAGTCTAAGATGGTAGCAGGCTAACTTGGAAGGGGTATGGCAGTGAACATTTAACCCATACCCTTAATTGGTTTCTACACGCCATCGTGCCGGAACGCTAAATCGCTTTTTGGCACGTCTTTGACGGTAGGGTGGTAACTAGCCACGGCCAAAGCCTCCCACCAGACCAGAACAGAGACATACAATTCAGAAATTATAAATTCCCAAATTGACCCCGCCGGGAATCGAACCCGGGACCTCCCAGTTATAAGACAACAGCGCTCACCACTGAGCCAGGGAGGTCTTCAACGCAGTCGAAACATGATGAGTAATTAAAATACTAACAAGTAGTCGTCATTCGATTATGAGCATTAATATAATACTAATGTTCAATTCGAAAATGTGTACATTAGTAGTTGTAAATTATTCGAATAGTCAGATCATTCGCAGTCACGCATCGCTAACCGGTTGCCATTTGCCTTAATACACGGATCTACGAGCGTAATAAATACGACTTCCGATTTTACAATCGACTAAGCTCGTTCTTATCATTCACTCTATGGTTCACGTTTTATTTCCAGCACTAGGGATTTGTTCTATTTCATATGTCAAACACAAACTAGGCTATTAGTCTGTGTTTTTTTTTTCCGATGGTGACTAGATTAATGCTAAAATAATATCGTAAACTGCATAGTTTGAAGTACATTTGTGTTTAATATAAACTTAAAAATGTTTTGCTTCGGGAAATAAAACGTTTGTGAGTGATTTATAGCGCGAACAGTGAAAATAGTGTTACCAAAACTGAAATGTCCTGTCCGGTATGTTTTGTTTACATATAATGGTAACCTCTCTCCAAATAGACTGTACCTACTACCGCGCACCGCGCGCGTTATGACCTATTCACGGTTAATCATAGGGTTGTCACAAGAAAGCGCATTAATATCAATTGAATAAGTTTGTATGGTAAAAAAAGATGTGCTTATTTCTATTCAATATTTTTATAGATGATTCTTTATTAGATAGGTACACACACGTACCCTGCAGTCATTTTCGGATTTTCAGTACACGTTGTATAAATGGACATAATCCGCAATTAACTTGAGGATTGATTTATCAAACCTACAAGCGGAGCGGTAGAACTAGGACATTGGCATAGATTACAAACCATTATGATCTTCATGTGAATCTTTCGCGTTACTTTTGTCATCAAGAATCTTGTTTCTATCAACAGCCTTCCGTTTGAAAGTGTATTTTTCTCTTATTCGCTTCTTTTGATCAATATCAAGTAACCGATTCATATGTTTCTCACTTTCAACGACATTCTTTCTAACAACGAGAACAGATTTTTCGTAATTCTTACTAAGAGGCTCATTCTGTCTATTATTATTTTTGGGAACAGTGTTAACAAAATAATTACTTTTTATTGCTCCATCAGGTTTAGTAATTTCGAGAATAACATTATCTTTCGTTATTCTCGTTACAGAATCACTTTTGATTGTTTTCCCTACAGGAGCAGATTCATTAGAATTTTTAATTTTTCTTTCATTCTTTTTACTTCTTGCCACATTTTTCGGAATAATCACATCTTTTATTTTGGGTACAGAGTCCTTATCGATTACGAATTCAACAGGTGCAGAGTCATTTGTATTTTTACTTTTTCCCTCATTCTGTTTACTATTTCTAGGAACAGATTTTCTTAAACTTCTACTTATTAATTCATTAATCTGGGGAAGAGCGTTATCTTTGGCAGGTTTCGATACAGAATATCTATCAGTCATCAAAACAGGTGCAGATTTATCAGAGCTCTTACTTACTGGCTCATTTTGTTTAGGATTTTGGGATTTAATGGGAACCGTTTTACCAAAATGTTTACTTCTGACTGCTTGATTGTGTGTCGCATTCTTGGTGATAAAATTACGTCTATCAGTCACCAAATCTTCAGACGTTTTTCCGAAATTCTTATTAAACGTCTCGTTATGTTTAGTATTTTTGGGATATATCACATTTTCCTTAGCCGATTTCAGTAAAGAATCTCCTCTGTCTTTAACCAAGTCTTTGGTTACTTCCACATCTTTCTTAAGCACACCTATAGGTTTAATAACTTTTTTTAGATTATCGCCTCTATCTTTTATAATTTCTACTTTGTTAATGTCCAGCGAAACTTTGTTTTCCATTTATTATACTAGACTTTCAACACAGTAAATTTAAATATTGTTTATTAAAAAGCCAACTGCAAAGCACGGATAATTTTAACTTGATGTTATTTGAAACATTTGAAATGCCATCTTGATGCCATCGCAATGCCATCTATTGTAGATTTGAAATAATCGTCCGTTCACAGTTATTTATCTCTGACAACCTTCGTCAAGCCATATGTATTTTGACAAAATACTATGGCTTGACGGAGGTTGTCACTTGTCAGAGGTAAAATAACTGTGAACCATCGTAACTCCTAGTTCCATGCTGTGAACGGACTGTAGTCTATTTAGGGATTTGATTTGCTAAAATTGAACCATGGAACTAGGAAACCAAGTCTTCCTACTTCAATGAATTGAACCAACCGTGGAAGTAATCTTTGGGAATTACCTAAGTACTTAGATACAATCTAATTCCCTGGATCCAACCGAACTTACTTTAGGGCTTAGAGCTTTTTTTGGGCTATTTATGATTTGAGTTTTGCGACGGAGTGGTTATATTTCTGTTGGAGTTATACTTTTACTTTTACAGTTTCTTATCACCTTAGAATTCAAAATTTATAAAATCCCGTCTTAATGCGCTCCTGAACAAAAGAAACTAAGTAAGTTACCTTACCTGGTCTAATAGTACCTACATCTAAGAATAGTACTAATCCTTAGTACTAAGGTCTCTATCTAATAGTATTATATACATGATATTATGTAAAAATATGTAGGTACCTATACCTAGAAAATGAAAACACGACATTAAAATCGGCCCAGTAGAAAAAAGGATGAATTGTCTTTGTAAAAAAATGCAATAATGACAAAAATCACTGTCAAATTCAAACACAATTCAAAATTCCGATACAAAATCAAACAAAATGCAAAAAATATTTTAAGAATTTTACCTACCTGTAATTTCACTTAACAAAAATGTTATAAGTTAGTTATTTCACCCCATCATGGATTTCAAAACCGTGGCTAAGTCTAAGTCCTCCAACAGAGCGATCGCTCCCAAAGGCGAGACTAAGAGAAACAAGAAGTGCCTGAGCAATGCTGCGTTTCAGCCGTCAGTAGTCAAGAAACGTGGCGTTTATGTTGAGACCAAGGTTGAATCTTCTACTAATACACAAGGTAGGTATATTTACTAGCTTTTGCCCCCGACTTCGTCTGCGTGGAGTTAGCTGGTTTATAAGTCCTCCGGGAACCCTGATTTCAAGGGATAAAAGATAGCCTATGTCACTAAGTTCTCAACTATACCCATGCAAAAAATCACGTGAATTCGTTGCTCCGCTACTGCGTGATTAAAGGACAAACCAACAAACAAACACTTTCGCAATTATAATATTAGATAAGGATTAGAAGGAAAATCATCCAAAGATCTTGTATAGGCACTTTACAGCTTTCCTTCCTTTTCACTTGTCCGTTTTGAGATAACATGCATGCCCTTTCAGAAGCAAATGATATACAAATACAGAAGAAGCCACCAAGGAGACCGCGACCGGGTCAGAAGAAATTTTTGGCCTCCGTCCTTACAATACTATCCAAATCTACAGCTGGAACACAATACCCAGACGAACAAGAAGACTGTACGAAAGAGGAGACACGATTTATGCCGAAACACAAAATAAAAAATGATACAGAATCTAAATTAGTACCAAAAACAACTAAAACGAAGAAAGGCAAATATAGATCGCGAATTTTGAAAGATGAAATGCTAAAGTCAGAAAAAGAACAACTAATTATCTTGCAACCAAAAAAGGAAATAGCACAAACACCGTCCAATAGTTCCGTAAGAGTAAAAACTGCAAATAATTCTATTAAGTTCGCAGACGAAAATGAATCAAAACGAAGTACAATAAGAGACATTTTAGAGAATACCATCTACAGTGGAGTAGCTGAGGGTGTAACTAAAGAAGTCTTAGAAGGAAAACCTAAGAAAGTAAAGAAATTAAGAATCAACGATGATCCAGAAACAATAGCATCCGAAATTTCGAAGAAAGATGACAAGAATATGTACAACTTTTTTGTTGATTTGCTGGAAACCACGATTAGCGTTTACAATGTTAAAGCAGATTATGAAATAAGCGATGTTTCGAAAACCACTTTCGAAATAGACGATGCCGTTGTCGAAAAACTTGAAATCATTAAAAATCACAATTCAGCAAATGAAAAAGTAAATTATAAACTAAAATGTGACCGTGAATATAGTATAATTGAAAAAGAAAATTTTGATGTAACTGAGAATTTTCCTATAGATGTCAAGCCATCAGAGTACAGAAATTCAACAACTATAAAACCCAAAATCAAAGCCAAATCCTTTCTTAATCCTAGAAATTTAATAAATACAAGAAAAGCGAAGTCCGTGCCAAAATCAAAAAGCTTCGAAAATAGCAAGAACCGTAGAAAACCAAATAAAAAACAGATACTAAACCATTTAAAAGAAGAACTAGCGAAAGATACTTATAGTTATAATGAGCCAGATAATCTATACGAAGCATTAAAAGTTATGGCAAAAAATAAAAGAAAAAATGAGAAATCCATACATTTCGTTAATAAAATTGACAATAGAGACAACAATTTAGATTTTGAATGCATGTTTGAGAGAAGAAAAATTTTATCATTTGGATCGAGAAAAAATAAAGTGAAACAGAATAAAGTCCAAACATCCGAGTCGAGAAACAGCCAAAAACCAGACGATTATATTAACAGAAGATATTTTCCTTCAAGCCATTCTCTAGAAGTGTATGGTTTTGATTATGAAGAGCCCGCGAAAGCTTCAGAAGGTACAAGGGACAAACGAATAGTTTTTAACTATCATTCTAGTCCGTCTAACAGTGGATCCAACTTAGGGGATAATACATTGATTAACTATACAGGTAGCTCTGGTAGTTACTGTTTTGAGTGCAATAAATATTCATAACTTACAAGGACTATTCATATGATTATTATTTCGATATTCACCTACATAGATTTCGAGTACCTATTGATAAATGATCTACATACTTATACTTATTACTTATCTATACTTTATTATCTATAATATAATAAAACTGTAACTGGACGAATTCTGTACATTAAATATATTTTGAAAATTTTAATTGCAGGACGCTTTATTATCGATACTGAGCCCAAAACATTTTTTTTTAATTTTTTGTCTGTCTGTCTGTATCTTGGCCGCGCATCACGCCAAAACTACTGGACGGATTTAAATGAAACTTGGCATAATTTAAGTTCATACTAAAACAAAAACATAGGATACTTTTAATCCCGAAATTCAGCACGGTTCCATTGAGAGAGGGGATTAAATTCAAAGTGTGTATTTAGTTGTAATTCATTAACGCGTATTCCGATTTCATTCATTCTTTTTTTGTTAGAAAGGAGGTACTTTAAAGATTGTCCTGTAATTATTTCCACGTCGTCGGTTTAGTAGTTCAGAAGTTATAGTCATCACAATCCTCAGTATTAGGTCCAAATAACTTGAACCCCGAAATGCATAGGTAACTTTGATTGTACGGGTCATCTTAAGCTGGCAAGCTCACTTTATTGTATAGCGCATCATGGATAGGCCTATTTTGTCAAAGTTAAACTACTCCAAGGGCGTCGGTAGCCAAACGATCGTTATACCTACATGGTAGGTATAGATGTAAATTGTAATACATCTTATGGAGGTAATACAGTATTTTCCTATGCAATTTAATACTAATCGTACTAATATTATAAATGCGAAAATGTGTTTGTTTGTTGGTTTGTCTTTCAATCACGCCGCAACAGAACCACGGATCGTCGTGATTTTTTGGATGGGTATATTTGAGTAACGGACTTGGAGGGTGACATAGGCTACTTTTATCCTGGGAAATCAGTGTTCCTGAGGGATTTTAAAAACTAAATCCACGCGGACGAAGTTGCGGGCATCAGCTAGTAGTATTATAATAAAGCTGAAGTTTGTTTGTTTGCATATTTGCTTGAACGCGCTAATCTCAGGAACTACTGGTCCGATTTGTAAAATTCCTTCAGTGTTAGATAGCCCATTTATCGAGGAAGGCTATACTTAGGCTATTTATCATCACTATATTCATCACGCTAAGACCTATAGGAGCGGAGCACAATGAAGAATGTTTCAAAATCGAGGTTTTCTTTTCCTTTTGAGAGCTTCCGCTGCGCGCGCTGCGTAAACGGTTAAAGTTTCGCAAAAATCATATATGACAGAATTGTTCCCCTTTAAAAGTTCAGAAAAAAAAATCACACACAAAACTTGTTAGAATAATATGATACTCTGTGTAACTTTATAAGAATGACTTGCTCTGTGACAGCTGTAGATATTGTCTATGATACTTTGCTCTGTGCCTTTTTGTTATGTTAAGAAAAAGATGTCGGATTTTGGATTATGGTAAAAATGTAATGGTGTTTGATTCAATTATAATTTCATTAATATGAAAAGCATTTTATTTATTAGTGAGTTGCGTGGGGGCCTAACAGCCTTAAAGTGAATATTCTCACATCCACGGACCTCTGTTATGTTTGCTGTGCCGGAAAAGAAAAGAAAATAATTTGTCAAAAATGGACGCCATGCCGTAGCCCCTTTGGCCCTGTGAAACTCAAAAAGGTATTTATTTATGTTTGAATTCATTCGAAAAGTGTTTTATCAAACGAATAAAAATGTCGAGCATAGAGGTTTATCCGCAACTCAATGAATCAGCAAAGTTTAGCAACTGGAAGTATAGGTTAAACATTTTATTCGAAGAAAAAGGTATTGAGTACCTATTAAAAGGAAAGAACGAAGAAAATTTGAAAAAAGAGACCTTTAAAAAGGATGATGCTAAGGGAAGATTGATAATTATAAATTGCTTAAATGATAAATTTTTGGAAGTAGTAAGGCCAGCGACTAGTGCTTTAGAAATGTTGAAACTATTAAGTGCAGTGTTTGAAAGAAAAAGCACATTTAACAAAGTATTACTCAAAAAGAAACTCATTACTTTGAAACATCAATTCTCAAATAAACTTCAGGATCATTTAATTACCTTTGAAAATATAATTAACGAATTAGAAGGTGGAGGTGCAAAGATAGAAGAGATAGATAAGGTGGAACATCTATTTATAACACTACCAACGGAGTATGATACCATAATAAATACACTGGAATCGCTTGACAAGGAATTAAATTATGAGTTTGTGAAGTGTAGGCTACTAGATTTAGAAAACAAATTAAAAGAAAATAGTATCAGGGAGAAAACCGAAAATATGTATATTACAAACACAGACATTATCTGTTTCAAATGTAAGCGTAGAGGGCACAAATCATTTCAGTGTGATTTAGATAATAATATGACTAACAATGATATGAAGCAAGGAACCATTCAAAATAATAGTGAAAGTAATAGGCGAAAAGTACACAATAATAATTACTTTAATAGAGGATATAATAACAACTACAATAACAGAGGAAGAGGTTACAATAGTCACATGAATCAAGGAAGAGGTTATAATAATAGTTATATGAATCGTAGTCAAGGATATAATAATAACTACATGCAACAAGTAAGAGGCTACAATAATAATTATATGAATCGAGGAAGAGTATTTAATAATAGCTATGTGAACAGAGGAAGAGGACGGCACAATAATAATTTTTCTAGACAAGCGAACACCACAGAAGAAACTAATTCACAGGAGGAAAATAAAAGCGCATTTGTCGCATTAACTTTGGAAAAGGAATTTAAAGAAAGCAATGACATCTTATTCATAATAGACTCGGGGGCAACGCATCATTTCATCCAAGAAAAATATGAAAAGTACATGCGTGATATACAATTACTAGATGAGCCAATGAAGATTAAAATAGCCAATGGTCAATTTTTAATTGCAAACAAAAAAGGGAAATTAGAAGGAACTTACATGAATAAAATTATAGTTATTGACGGAATAATAGTACCAGAAATTTCACATAATTTGATATCAGTTTCTAAATTAATGGAAAAGGGTATGACGATAATAATTAAACAGGAACAAATGAAAATATATACTAATGATACATATAATAATACACACTATATATATAAAGAGGGAAAACTATTTACTATGAGGATGTTAATTAAGCAAAATGAAACAGATACAATAGAGCCAGTGACAACTACTAGAAGTGGGAGACAAATTAAAGTCCCGGATAGTCTTAATGACTACCATCTTAATTTTCAGGCATATTGTTTTTACAGCGAAGATGATCCAGTTACATACGATGAAGCTATAGAAAAGGGTTGGTCATCACCAATAAATATGGAATTAGATGCATTGAAAAGAATGAATACATGGACAGAAACTAAATTGCCAAATGGCAAACAAGCAATTGAAGCTAAATGGATATTCAAAACAAAAGAAAATGGGATAAAAAAGGCAAGATTAGTTGCAAAAGGGTTTCAGATAAAAGAAAATGATGAATTTGGAAATAACAACTATACACCAGTAGCAAGAACATCAACAGTGAGATTTACTTTAGCACAAGCAGTACAAAATTTATGGCCAATAAGACAATTAGATGTGCCAACAGCATATTTAAATGGAATATTAGAATCAGAAATATACCTGAGACCACCAGAAGGAGTAGAAGTTACTGATGGAAATGTATTAAAGCTGAATAGAGGATTATATGGACTGAGAGAAAGTGGAAAATGTTGGAATAAGAGATTAAATAATTATCTAGAAGAAAAAGGGTTTGAAAGATCAAGAAATGATTTTTGTTTATACAAAAATAGCATGAAAAACATTTGGCTAGTACTTTATGTAGATGACATATTAATTACCGGTGACAAAAATAATTTGGAAGAAACAATAAAAGATTTGAAACAGGAGTTCAAGGCAAAAGATATGGGTGAAGTTGAATTATTTTTGGGAATGGAAATAACAAGGACAATTGACACAATAAAAATCACACAGACTAGACAGATAGATAAAATGCTTAAAAAATTCGGAATGGAAAATTGCAATGCTGTAGAAACTCCTATGACAAAGGGTTATCAAATAAATAAAGATGATGAAATTAGACAAGACATACCTTTTAGGCAATTGATCGGAGGACTAATGTTCATATCTACAACTTCCCGACCTGATATATCTTATGCAACATCTTTTCTATCACAATATTTAGAAAAACCCACTAATGACTTATGGATACAAGGGAAAAGGATACTACGTTATTTAAAAGGCACTCGGACACATGGGCTAATATATTATAAAAATAATGATAGATGTATTGAAACATACTCAGACGCAGACTGGGCTGGAAATAAAGATGACAGGAAAAGTGTAAGTGGATCAGTCACAATGTACAATGGAAACATTATTTCATGGCTTTCAAGAAAACAAAATTGTGTTGCACTATCGACAGCTGAGGCTGAATACATAGCTGCTACTGTGAGTGTGTGTGACTTAATCAATGTGAAAGGACTGTGTATGAACTTTAATAGTGTACAAAACAGTGATGTGCAAAGTATTTTATATATGGACAATGTAGGAGCTATAGAACTATCTAAATCTTATGAAAACAGTAAACGTGCAAAACATATTGACATTAAATTACATTTTATAAAAGACCTACATAGTAAGGGAGAATTTGAGATAAAATATGTATCGTCCAAAGATAATTATGCAGATTTATTTACTAAAAGTTTAACCAAAAAACACTTCATATGTTTGCGTTCAGCACTAAACATAAACTAAATTGTATTTGTCAAATTGAGTTGAATTTAAAGTATTTAAAGTAATAGATATTTCAAATAAAAATAATATTGTTGTTTATCATAATTTGAATTTAAGAGACATTATGTATGTTTGTACTAATAATAATTATTGTTAATTTACTTGTTCAGAATTGATAAATTAAATGTTGTTTAGCTTATGATATTGTTTGTATAACTTGTGTTTCAATAATCTAATCTAGTGTTGTAATTATCTAAAAATTTAAAATGTGTACTTTGCGATTTTCATTAATTTCATTACATAAAATTAATAAAAATCGAGGGAGAATGTTAGAATAATATGATACTCTGTGTAACTTTATAAGAATGACTTGCTCTGTGACAGCTGTAGATATTGTCTATGATACTTTGCTCTGTGCCTTTTTGTTATGTTAAGAAAAAGATGTCGGATTTTGGATTATGGTAAAAATGTAATGGTGTTTGATTCAATTATAATTTCATTAATATGAAAAGCATTTTATTTATTAGTGAGTTGCGTGGGGGCCTAACAGCCTTAAAGTGAATATTCTCACAAAACTAGCATGCTCTGTAATTTCTGTTCACATTTGCTAGCAATAAGTGTGCTAGTTTTGAGCATACTCAAAACCAGCAAGATGGCGAGCGCGGGCACGATCTTCGATCGTCATCTATCTAACACCTACTAGTTGAGACCATTCTAATGAGCCCAAACACACTATATCTGCTGTAAGTTGCTGAGGAGTTGGGTATCCCGCAGACTACTTGATCCTGCAGCATCAGGTCCAGGTTACCAAGCCTTGGAAATAATCGGAAATATGTAATAACTAATAACAAATCAATCGCACCAGTGAAAGCTTGTAAGGCCCTTTAAGGTAAGGGCATTAGTAGTTGACCATGTACTAGTAGTTGACCGTTTTGTATGAAATTTTAAATAATTAGCGTTGTATTTATTGTATCTGATAAAAAAAATATATTGAAGTAGCTGCTGCCATCTATTAACAACTGCGGAAAGCTCAGAACTAAAGCGCATTGTGTGTAGCAATGGCCGACGCCCGACAGTTGTTGTTGACAAGTTCCGCTGTGTTACACGTTTCTTGATTTTATTATCTAATTTAACTAGAGAACGAGTGTTTTTGTGGAGCTATAGACGTCACAAAAATAAATTCTTTAGGTAAGATTTACATTTATAATATTTCTAAAAGTATTTTCTTTTATGTTTAAGAGTTTCGAACAATATAACCAAACATGTCGTGTGATTGTTTGGGGTGGTCATCTACTGAATGGTTTTTTAAGAAAGTATCAGAAATTGACCGTGATGGTCAACTACTGATTCAATTGACTTAACATTGTTATTGTTTTATACATGTATTTTCATAATCAACTTAGACACATAACATTACAGCACTTGTCCAGATTTATAAAATGTGATGGGTTTTATTAGTGGACCACATGGTCAATTACTAAAGCATGATGTGGTCAACTTTTAACACAATTTATAAAATATTGACAAGTTGTTTTTGGGTTGGCATTAGAAATACGCATCCCGAATTTAGTGAGAATAGGGGTTGATTTTTATAGGGGTGGGTCCCCCCTGTCGTTACGGCACCCTCACTCCGCGCGGAGACACGTAGTTTTTTTTTATACATGTTTAAAGTTTCATATAACGGAACAACATTATTATTATATTTCAATAAATACTACGTCTATACCCCCCCCCCCCCCTCCCCCCCTAAATTCGGGATGCGTATTTCTAATGCGGTACCTTGTTTTTATTCCAGGGTACTTAAATATTATTTTCAAGATGCCTGGAAACAAGAACACATTTTTAAACTACAGTGAAGATGCTATGAAAGCTGCCGTTGAAGATGTTCGCCTGCACAAAATATCTATCCGAGCCGCTGCAAAAAAATTTGCAGTCCCCAGAACGACATTGAAATATAAATTAGAGGGTAAATCACCAATGGACAGAAAAATGGGCCCTCCTTCAATTCTAAAAAGCAAAGAGGAGGCTGAAATAAGCAAATGGGTGGAGAACATGGCACAGGCTGGTTTTCCGGTCACTGTTGAGCAGCTGTGCATCAGTGTGGAGAAGTACATGAAAGAGGTGAAACGTGATACCCCTTTCAAAGATGGAAGACCAGGCAGGACGTGGGTTTTAGGTTTTCTCCGGAGAAATCCTTCGATTTCAAAAAGAGTTTCTCAAAACTTAACTGTCTCACGGGCATCAGTCACAAGGGAAAACATACTGAATTGGTTTTCAGAAGTGGAGTCCTACATTGGAAAAGAGTATGGTGATGAGAAGATCTTGGAAGATCCAACTAGAATATTCAATTGTGACGAGTCTGCTTTTTTTTTAAATCCAAAAGGCCCCAAAGTTCTTGCTAGAAAAGGAGATAAAACGGTTTATCAAAAAGTTAATGTTGATGAGAAGGAGTGCGTTACAGTTTTGGTAACAGGTAGTGCAAGTGGTGTAGTAGCTCCCACAACTTGCGTTTACAAATATAAGCGTATTCCTCAGGAGATAGTAGAAAATTTTCCTAAAGAGTGGGGGCTAGGAAAAACGGATTCAGGATGGATGACATGTGAGGCATTTTTTGAATTTATTGCCGATATTTTTCATCCCTGGTTAGTAAAAAAACAAATAACATTTCCAGTCATTCTTTTCGTCGACGGCCATGCGTCCCATTTATGTTTACAAACAAGCCAATTTTGCCAAAAAAATGGGATAATTTTGGTAGCTTTGTTACCGAACGCCACCCACATTTTACAGCCTATGGATGTTGCAGTGTTCAGAAGTCTCAAAGAAGGATGGAGGAAAAGAGTCCATCAATGGAGGATGGACAATGTTGTTCAAGGAGGTTCTCATATCCTAAAAAAAAAGATTTCGCAAAGTTACTGCAAGAAGTGATACTTCAAAATATTACAGAATCTATGTTGTCCAATGGATTCAAAAAATGTGGATTGTTCCCGTGGAATCCGCAAGCTGTTGTGATACCAGGCCAAGGATCATCCCAAGAACAAGAACGTAACTCAACCATGATGAAAACGCAATACCTAAAGCGAGGTTTGGATTTTCTTAACGACATGATGGGAGGAGAAAAAGTAGCTATTTTTGAGGCATCTGCCGGTACTTGGAATGGAGATCCACTGGACACCTCTTTGTTCAAATTATGGAAGAAAACAAAAATAGAGCTTCACAAACTTTCTTCAGAAACTGGGGATTGTGTTGATGGGGGAAATATTTCTGACGTGCTGGTTAGAAATGATGATTTCCCACAAGCAACAGAGGCCTCTACTAGCCTTGCTGATAATTTATCAGCACACCTCGATTCTTCAGAGGTTCTTCCTGACGGAAGAAATATAGACGAGGTTACTATAATGGACGTAGATGTCATTAGTGACTTGCATCCAAATGCTTCAGATTCAGTTTTAGTTCATTCTACTAGACACCAAGATCTGTCACAAGTAATAGAGGCATCTACCAGTCTAAATAAAGAAAACGTTGCAGGACCTTCACAAGAAGAAATACCAAGTCCATTTAAGAGGCACTTCTTTTATCCAGCTTCTGAAGAAATCAAGAAAAAAAGGATAGTGAGGGAAAGAATGCCAACGATTGTCTCCGGAGAATTGTGCCAAAAATATTTTGAAACCAAAAAGAAGAAGAAAGAGGATCTTGAGCAATTGAAGATAGAAAGAGCCAATGAAAGACAACGAAAGAAGGAAGAGAATGAAAGACTAAAGAAAAATAAGGTTAAAGTGGTGAAAAATAAACACAATAGAAGTGTATCAAAGATTCTTTCAGATAGCTCTGACTCGAGTGTCGATGTTTCTTCTGGAGATAGTGTGGTTTCAGAATTCTCGGAAGATGAAAACTTAAGCAACTTTAACCCTTCTAGGAAACCGTTATTAAAACAAATTACACTAGCGGCACGCTATGATGGCCGGTTTGACACATTACAATAGTGATGTGGAATGTCAATTTATTCTCGAACAAAAAACAATTAAGTTTTGTTTTTGTACCTGATTAAATAGGTTTAATAAAACAAAAATGTATATGTTTATTTAATTTATTTGAACGAACTGAATATTTGAATGAAAATGAATATACATACTTTATATGCACACAAGAAACATATGAATACAAAAGATACCAAAAAAGGTGCCACAAAAGGCCATAATTAATCAGATTCGTCCATACTACTATTTTCACTGTCGTCACTGCTATCATCACCTACATTAATAATTATATGTTCGTTTTCTATAATATTATCTATTTTCACATCTCTTTCATAATCTTCCCTTATTAATTTAACAGTTCTATTCACAACCTTTTCCCAGTCTCCTTTAGTCACATGTTCACAAGCTTCTTCTAATAATTTTAGCATTTTTTTTGTGGTAAATGGGGGTTCTGTATTGTGTCTTGCAGCATATCCCTTAATTTGAGCCCACACCAACTCAATCGCATTATACTCACAATGGTAAGGCGGTAACCGTATAACTCTGTGCCCATGTTCTAATGCTATTTCGTCAATGACGTATCGGATCTTGGTTGGTTTGTTTTCTTTTAAAAGACGTACTAATTCCGCTTTTAACATATTCATGTTTGCATCCACGCCATTTTTACGAAGCCATGCGACGATATCAGCTTTCTTTTGGGATTGGGCAGGTGGCTTGTCAATTTGCATCGAGTGGTATGGGGCGTTGTCCATAATTATAATAGATGGTTCAGGGAGGCTACACAGCATTGAGGTAAACCATTCAGTAAACTTTTCTCCATTCATGTCTTCATGATAGTCTCCAGTGGTTTTTGACGCAAAAGCCATAAGAGAACCTTCGACAAACCCGTTGATGGTTCCGGCGTGACAAATTATAAGTCGCGATCCTTTTCCTACAGGAACTTTGGAAGTAGATGCTGCTGTGTCATCGTTCCAAGAACGGCCTACAGTATGGTTAGCATTAAGCCATGTTTCATCCAAGAACACAACATTTTGCCAATTTTTGATTTCTTTCACTTGCCGTAAAAAAGTATACCTTGCCATCGCTATATCAAATCTTTCCATCAATATTTTGCGTTTGTTACATTTTTTGTATCGAAATCCAATGGTCTTCAAAATCTTCGTTAAAGAACTTTCCCCACCGAAGAATAATCCAGCTTCCTTCAGTGAATGCACCAACTTTTTTCTTGTTGGATACTCCTTCTGTAAATAGTAGCCGTAAACATGTCTTCGGATAGCATCGGCATCAAAGCTATCGATGCCTACGACTGGTTTTGCTCGTTTTCTCTTTTTTGGTGTGTGAAGTTTATTTTCTTCTGTGCCAGTCTCGCCATATTTTTTTTTAGTTATCCGTCTAACAGTTCGTTGTCCAATATTAAGCGCATCAGCTACGCGTTCAACCACTGACGTTATAGGTAAAATTGGCCCTCCATTTTGAGCTTCACGATCGAAATAGTTACAAAGGCGTATTACGAACTCACGTGTCTGACTATTTAGAACAGTTCTCTGCGTACGTTCGGTCATATCGACGAAATCCACAACAAAGGGCTTGAACAGAGTCCAAATTAACGAGCAAGGGTCAACAGTAATGCAGTATCAATATTTGAAATCCAAAGCCAGGTCAAAACTATATCACAATCGCATTGCACTGACAGTTTATACTTTTCGAAGCAACGTCAATTCGAAACTGCTTTGTTTTGCATTGAGCATTGACGCGAGTTTGCCGGAGGTAGTAGTTGTGCTAGCCAGCGATCCTATGTGACGATCGTATTAGATTCCATTTTTAAAAATTTTCAATTTAGAAAACCAAATGCCGAGTTGTGGTATATATCATATAAAAATAAAAATTTTACCTTTTGTATGAAACAGCTGATATTTTTTTGCGATTTCAGAGGTTTGTCCACATAGTGAAAATTGTTCATATTCACAAGTACATTCACCCCTTAAATGGTGCAAACTGATTTTTCTACACTTGTATACATTTTAGAAATCAATTTAATAAATAAATTTTGAGTCCTAAACCTAAAACTACATTCGATAAAATTTATGAATCTCTGCACATCACTATCGTCAATAAAGTAATACAATTATTTCCTTCAAAGTCGTTATCAATTAATACGGAACTTCATGAGCGGACAAACGTCAAACCGGCCATCATAGCGTGCCGCTAGTTTAATGAATTTGTTATTTTCACATACGATAATAAGTATTATCCTGGCAAAATAATTAATGTTACTGAACATACTGCAACAATTTCATCAATGATACAGTGTGGTCGCTTATGGAAATGGCCCGAGAGACCTGATGTCCTTGAATACCAGTGGAAAAATGTGACATCCCACATAAATGAACCCAAAAAGACAAGTAAAACGCGTAATGTTTACTCTGTTCCTGAGTTAGATTTCATGTGGAATTAAGTTTCCAAAAGACGTGTGTTCGTCTTCTTGAGTTCAGTTCTTGAGTTCGTCGCTGAATATTATATATTTTCTATGTGAAAATTAAAATTTTGAGTTTTGACATATCTGTGGTCTTATTTACCATAAAAGTAGCTTTTATTCATATGGTCAACTACTGATGCTAAATACGGTCAACTACTAATTTTTTCAGATTTTGATTGGTCAACTACTGAAGCAAAAACTTAATATGGTTCAAACATTTTTTAAGTGTTTTTGATTTGTTAAATTGAAAGACTTATTAGCAAAACTTAATCTGAAGGGTATAATTATTTTCTTTAAGTACCCACTGACACGCCACTGATATTCTAAAATTTAAATGTATGTGCTCAATAAAAAAACATTTTAGCAGCGCTCTTAAGTGGTCAATTACTGGTGCCTTTACCTTAATCAATAATAATCAAGTAGGAAATAAGCTGATGATCTTCAAACGCCTGAACAGATTTTATAAATTATAGCTAAGATCCACCTCGACTACGTTAGCTTTCAAACAGAAAAACCGCATCAAAATCGGTCCATTGGCAGATAATAACAGAGTACAGACAGACATACAGATACACACGTCAAACTAATACCACCCTTATCTTTTGTCGGGGGTTAAAAATAAATTGTGGAAACAAAGAATACATAGCATAGTATCTATTGAATTGTAAAGGCGCGAATAAACGGCGCGCAAACACGCGAGCCGAGCCTAGCTCGGCTCGTGATTCAGCGCGCCACGCGCTGTTTAAACAACAACGCCCGGCGCGGCTCGGCAAAGTTCGCACGAGCCATCACTTGTCGGTTTTTTCGACACGGATCAAAGGCGCGCGCGCCATCTTCGGCTCGGCTTGTGTTAATACGCGCCGTCTAAACAGATGGTACAGAGCGCGCGACGAAGAAAGACCTATTTTGTTTTTTAGCGTTTTTAATTTGAAGAATTGGGTTTGTACGAGATGGAGTGGAGCAATGAAAAGGTTCAACTCTTCATTGAACTCAATGCTAGGCGTTTTCGTTTATCCATATTGCAGAACGAACAAGCGGACAGCGCGGTTCAACAGCGCGATGTGCAAAGCCGCATCTCCACGGACGCGACGACGGCTCGGCTCGCGTAGGAACGTGCTACCCCGCGTCATTTAAACGAGCAGGCTTGCGTCCGAATTAAGCCGAGCCGCGCCTACACGGATGGTGCGGCGCGGTGCGGCTCGTGTTACAGCGGGCCGTTTAACCGCAGCTTAACTTGTTTCGAAAAGAGCAACCGCCGAGTTTCTTGCTGGTTCTTCTCGGCAGGAAGGGCATTCCGAACCAGTGGTAGACTCATCGACGATTCAAAAGCACTTGTAAAATGTTTATTTGAATAAAAAAACATTTCAATTCTATTCTATCTTACCACTTGCGTAGCTATTAACAGAGACAGGTATTTCCTTCAAATCAAGTATCAACCCATCGCATCGTCTGCCCATATCTGATCTCCTCTCAAATAAGAACAGTAGGCCAGGGATTCCCAAACTATTTTGCGCAAGAAACCCCTTTTCCAAAATGAACTGATACCTCAGACCTCTATAGCCAAATTACTTTAAAAATCCTATCTAGTTTTTTCCTATTGATACAAAATACCTACCAACTTACAAATTTAAAAACTTTGCGGTTGGTTAAGTGAGGAACTTGACATCATTTTCTCATCAAAATTAAATAATGCAGTACATATAATGCAGTAAATATCAAGTGTAATTAATTATTACTAATGCAAATTAAACACGTAAAAAGTACAACAGTGATACTTCCTACTAAAAGATTAGTCATTCTTACAACTTAATGTGTACCAAACAACCAAAAGAAGCAGTGATAGCCTAGTGGTTAGGACTGTGGTCTCCTATTCGGGGGGTCGCAGGTTCGATCCCGGGTACGCACCTCTGACTTTTCGGAGTCAAGGGGTGAAGGAAAACATCGTGAGGAAACCTGCACATCTGAGAGTTCTTCATAATGTTCTCGAAGATGTGTGAAGTCCGCCAATTCGCATTGGGCCAGCGTGGTGGACTATGGCCTATAACCCTTCTCTGAAAGGAGACCTGCGTTCAGTAGTGAGCCGTTGATGGGTTGTTAATAAGAGTGGGTGTGCGCTCGTTAACAGTAAACAGATTTGATTTTTACAGTAGTAGATCAAGTTTCAATTATCCGAAAAAAAACACGCAAAAATTACATCATACTGCCAAGGGACGTGCTTGGGCAAAAACATAAAATGATGAAATTTGTTCGATAATAAAAAATCGCGAAGTTAGGTCTAATTTTTAACCAATATTCATTTATTTTCAACTAGCTGATGCCCGCGACTTGGATTTAGTTTTTAAAAATCCCGCGGGAACTCTTTCATTATCCGAGATAAAAAGTAGCTCTCCCGGTCTGAGGAACCACTACTACATCCATTACTATTACCCATGCAAAAAATCGCATCAATCCGCTGTTCTGTTGCGACGTGATTGAAGGACAAACCAACAAATAAACACACTTTCGCATTTATAATATCAGTAATGCTTTATTATAACACTTTTTATAATTGTCAAATTTTTTACCATACTTAACCAAAGACAAAATTACGTTTAGCTGTCATTTACGTTTTGTTATTCCACTGTCATTTGCGTTTTGTTATTCCATGTCAGATGCGTTTTTGTTATACCACGTTTTATAGTGACATGACGAAAACGCGGTTAAACGGGATAAAAAGTATCCTATGTCCGTCTCCTGGTTCTAAGCTACCTCTCCACCAATTTTCAGCCAAATCGGTTCATCCGTTCTTGAGTTATAAATAGTGTAACTAACACCACTTTCTTTTATATATATATAGATGTGTTGCATATTACAGAGCCAAAATGTTTACATTAAATTCCGATTGATATTATCAAGAGAGTAGCCTAGTGAATTGAAAAGAAAATGAATATTTTACGAGTTACAAAGTATTTGGCGCTTACTACACTCCTATTCCGCGCAAAACGCTTTCTTTTGTCGCGCCTCACATGAGGTTGCGGCTATGTTTTATCTCATCGCGAAATCTGATTTTTTTTTGGCGTTATACGCGTTCTTAATGATGAAGTACACACCTTATACAGTATCTTGAAAGTTTCAAATAAGAACTTGTGTTAATTAATAGGGATCGATTTTTAGAACCCGTCGACCCCCAAAATCAATTTTTTTTTGTCGACCCCTGGGAAACCGATTTCGACCCCAAAGAGTCGATATCGACCACTTTGAGAACAAGATACGCAGGTTTATTTCCTTCACATAAAGTCATGATGGAACACTGGAAGGTGGCAACGGAAACTAGTAAAATGACATAACCCCATCGAGTTTAGGCGTGTTTGATTCATCTTGACAAGTACTCTAGTTTTAGACGATATCCAGGGTCTGATGATGTAGCCAGCTATTAAAAAAATATACTCGGGGACTGCCGCGGTGAAGCTATTGCATAGCATTTTTTATCAACTTATGCAATTATAATATTTATGCAATTTTTTTTGCATAATAAAAATTATGCAAAAAAAAATTATACAACAAACAAACAAGAAAAGCGCACTGTCACTACTTCGCGAGTGAAATTCGAACCTGCGACATCATACACCATAAGGTAAAGAAAGCGGCCGCTCGCCCACTGCGCCAAACAGAGCTACTTGTGAACCTCTAAAATGTTGAACGCTTACTGAACGACGGTGTTAGGTTTATTTTCGTTACGGAATTTCTTGATTTGGTCGCCGTGCTCAAACTGTTTGTCCTAGTTCAAAGCTCGCGATAAAAGCTATGCAATAGCTTAAAATATAATAAAATTAAATGATACAAAATAATGAAATTGTCTTTTCAAAATATATTTTTAATTTACACTTGTTCACCTATAACATAAACATTAAAAACTAAAATCATGTGTGAGTGTAGGTTTCATATTATATTTAGATTACTATAATGTCAATGTCTGTTATGTTTCAATAAACCAATTTGACGCCCTTACATCATGCAGGTATCCCAATACAGTGTGCTTCACAGAACTTTTATTCGGAAACGTTCAATTAGAGATGAAACGGATAGTGGTATGGCCGGATACCGGATAACGGATATTCGGCAAGCTACGAGGCCGGATCGCCGGATATCCGGCTGCCGAATATTCGGCTCTTTACATATCGCGATCAGTTTATCTTTAGCGTTTATAACGAAAGGTTATTTTCGGAAGCTGGTCTGGTATACGAAGCTAAGTGGAGTCGACTCTTACCAACAAATGCGGAAAATTTGGTATTCATTCACCACAATTTGCCACTTGTTAATTTTGAGTACTAAATTTTTATAACACAATATTATGTTTTTATGTGCGATTATAAAAATAAACAGTGTCAATAACTTATTATTTTGTATAATTTAATTTGTAAAATTTATTAATTTTGTATAGTAATAATATTTTTTGAATTTTACTACCGGATACCGGATAGCATGATTTACCATCCGGTATCTGGCCAAATAGTCAAAATAAGGCCGGATAGGCCTGATACCGGATAGTTAACGGATATCCGTTTCATCTCTAATAACAATGTTATGACAGAAATTGATTACAGCAATCTTTTGCGGCATAGCAACTAAAACTGTATGAGAATCCACTCCTTCTATTACATCTATGTTCAGTATGGGAGCTGTACCAGAACCGATATAATCTTTCATGAAATTGTATTCCTTCACAGGTTTCGTATTAAGCAAATCCAACTTGTCGTTAACATACACTGAATGATAAATTCTGAACATACCACAGTAGGACCCAACAAATACCATGTCCCCATATACTTTGAGAACGATTATTAAATCTTGTGGTATATTGTGCCTTAATTTGAAAATCCATTCATAATACACCCTCCAATCTATGTTTTCGAGGAAATTATACTGATGCAACGTATGCAATAGATTCTGTGTATCATTAATTGTAGACTGAAAAACACTTTCATTGCCAACGATTTTGAACATGTCTCCTTGATATGTAAGTACATGCAAATCGCCATTCTTATATCCCAAGCACATAACAGAATCTGATATTTCAACTATTAAACTGCATTGGATTTCCTCATTCTTAAAATCACACATATAAACTTCATCAAACACAGTTACAAGATACAGAACACCATCTGTAAGTAAAAAGCTTTTAACTGAATGCAATGTGGTTGATCTGTGACGACAGTTAAGGATTTTACGTGTAATGTGAAGATGAGACCCAAATCCTTTTATTAAAAATTCTTCATTTTCAAAGTAACTTATGTAATGGCCTGGTATTGTGGTGTCTATGTGGTCCTGCTTCAAAGATTTCAAATTGTAGTACACAATTCCTTCAGTGATGTGCACACCTATTTTTCCTTGGCTCAAAATCTGGAACCCTCTGATACTGCCTCCAATGTGTGACACTGTGGCAAATTCATCAATTACTTCAGTAGCATATTGTAATTTTGACCAGAGTGATAATGATCTGTAAACCATAAATATCATAATTTTTTTTTTAATATAACAAAGTACCCTTTGACATGGTCAAAGCTTTTTGTAATCATTATTTTTGTTATTAAAAACTTAGTAGAGTCTTAGGGTACATTTCTGCATACGCAGCCCGTTATGCGGCGCCTGACACGTTCAACGCAAACGCTTCTGCATGAACGCTCTCACTTGGCCATATATTTATATGCAGTAAATATTAGTTTATATACAGTATGCAGTGGTTTGTTTAGTATCATAAAGTAGTACTCTGTTTTCCTTCAGTTTTCATCTATCCTCTGCAATGATATTATATTGCCAATTGTTGTGTTTTCAACCTTTTCTTGCTTTCTTTTTATTTATTTTGTACTTGTTAAATTTTATTTAATAAATAAATAAAATAAATAGCATAGTTAAGTAACGGAGGGTTGCATGTTTGATCCCAGGTAATAGGTACGCTTATATAATAGGTACGCGTAATAGGTAATCTTTGAATTATCGGAGTTATGTGCGTTTAAGCAATTAAAAATGTATCACATGGTTCAACTGTGAAGGAAAACATAGTGAGGAAACCTACACACCTCAGAGTTCTCCAAAATGTTCTCAAAGATGTGTGAAGTCCACCCAGCGTGATGGACTAAGGCCTATAAACCTCTGAGAGACCTGCGCTAAGTAGTGAGCTATAGAGGAGTTGCTGATGATGAAGCTGTTGATAAAATTATAAAACAATTCTATTTATATGTATAGATCATTGAGCACCTAAAGAACATGTTAAGAATTACCTGTACAAATTGCACCATGAAAGATCCGGTATACGTTTATAATAGGCGGTTTTATAAATGTCTGGAAAATCGTTTTTACAATGCTTTTGCCATAAAGCCTCGCTTCTCAGCATGCTGTCGACTATTATCTTCCATCGGGTGCAAACTTGGCGACATTTTGTTAGGTTTTTGGGTTTCAAAAATGAAAATATGTATAGTAGAACTTCTGTAGAAATGTGTGGAGAATATTCAGATGGGTCATTTATCACCTCATCATCTTTGTTCGTTGTTTCCGACATGTTCCCATTCACAAAGTTTATAAATATAATGAAAATGAAAACTGAAAATGAAAAAAAATGAAATAATAATTGTAGGTACCTATTTGTTTATTATTTTTTCATTGATTACAGCCACAGATTAGGTTACTATTACCATAGACTATTACTATTACCACAGAGTAAGGAAGGTTCTATTACAGCCAGGCCCATGGAACGAAGAATTACGACTACGTCTTATTTCTATGGCCAGACCATTAGCCGTAATTCCTACTTCCATGGGCCAGCCAGACCAAAGACTACAATATATACCGGGGCCAGACCACAACTCCTACAGCCACGACAGCTCCCCTCAAATAAAACTGTATAGGTAATAGAACGATAATAGATTATGTTCTGTAGACCACAGAACATAATTATTACTCTTTATAGGTTATAGAGTAAAGTAAGGGTGGAACCACATTTGTGAGGATCGTTTCGGATTTCGCCCATACAAAACTGTCAAATTCCATAGAAACGTGTACGGATCAAATCGGCTTTTCGATGCGTACACGAATTTATGAAAAATGACAGTATTGTATAGGCAAAATCCGAATCGATCCTCACAAATGTGGTTCCACCCTTATACATCCATAGACTTGGTATGAGAATACAATATGGAAACTAGGTCGCTTCGACTTTATTGTTGAACTACAATATACCTATATGTTGAAGCAACGCATTGTATGTCGTACACAACAGTTTTCAACAATGTTGAATAGTCAACATTGATCAACGTCTGTTGAAAGCAACAACAAATTCAACAGTTTCATTTCATACGTTCGTTCCACAGCGGTCTACAGTCGTTGCTGCTGCGGCTTTCATAACTTTAAATGAAGCTAATCGGAAATAAAGGAGAAAAAAACGGTGGTGGAAACGGGCAATGTTAAGAAGTGGATGCCGAAACAGTTAACTATAGGACATACCATCAGATGATGGATTTTTGTCTTTATAATATTCACTTAGGGTTATATTCCAAAGCACTTCTTCATTTCTATAGTCCATAATAAATTGAATAACTTTTTCATTAAACTGGTGAATTTCCATTTTAAACACAAAACGATTACGATTTGTTGAAGCAATATTGTTGAATGAACGCATGAGTTGTGGATACAAAAGCAACAAGTTTCAACAAGCCATATTTTGTAGAACGGTCGATGCTTTGTTGAGCGACTCATTCAACAAAAGGCAACTGTGTTGCTTTCCACAAAATCGCAGTTGTTGAACTTGTTGAATAATGAGAGCCAGACACATAAAAAGTGTATTATCTATGGTATTGGTATCAAACTGTGGTCAATGCATGGAATTATTATTTACTACGTACAACTGGAAGGCTTATAAGGGTGGAACCACATTTGTGAGGATCGATTCGGATTTTGCCTATACAAAACTGTCATTTTCCATACATTCGTGTACGCATCGAAAAGCCGATTTGATCCATACACGTTTCTATGGAATTTGACAGTTTTGTATGGGCGAAATCCGAAACGATCCTCACAAATGTTAGATGTCATTTATTATGTTGGATGTCATTAATTATATTCTTAGATGTCAATCATATTATATGTATAAATAACTATATTTTAAAATAATGTATGCAATTATTGCTACTAAATATTAATTTATTTGTATTTGGTGAATATAGGAAAGAAACTGACTAAATTGAATGTAAAGTGAGGGTAAATATAAAATATGCGTGAACGTAGATCACCTACGTTCACACCGTACATTTTGGGTCTTATATAGCCTATGAGTCGATTAATTCTCTCATTACTTTACGAATCGTCAAAGTGAAAACACACCTTTAATAAATTAGTTTAATTACCACCGCGTTGTTATTATCAGAAGTGGGATGATGACGAATGATGAAAAACCGAAACGCTCACGTCACAATATTTCTGGCAAACAAAGACGAAGGCATGATGATACGACGAGTGAATCATCGCACAGCTCTGACACGGGCGTTCGAAGTCCAACCAGGAAAAGCCGAGATCGTTCAACTGTTTATCGACCTTAGCGCAGTACAAGCAGACGTACCGCTGCTACACCCGAAATATGCGACGCTGTATCTGCGATCGGACGAGTTAGAACTTGTGCTGACGGCGAAAGAAGAGAAGTAGTACGATCAAGAAGATCTGCGACCGGACGAGATACACTACAACTAACTTCGGAGAAGGCGAGCGACGCCGCGTCGAGTGGGCGCCACACCTTCTCTGTCGTGGCTGCGCAGGCGCCAGGCTGTCTTTCTGGAACTACAAACAATGCGCCCGCTGCCGCCACGCCCGAGGCTGCGCTCGTGGCCGCCGCCACTGCAGCTGCCGAGGGTCACCTCGCAGGACATCAAGTGCAGAAATACTCGAAAGAAGACTTAAATTTGGCGAAAATCTGGACGAATATTATTATTACGAAAAAATTATGTTGCTAAACGCGTGTGAAATCACTGGCAAAAGGGCCGTAGATTGTCTCATACACGGCATAGATGATCGAACTGTTCGCGCCGGTGCATCTTCAGGACGGTTTACCGAACCGGAAGATTTATTTAAATTCTTGAAAGATGTGTGTAAGGAGCAAAAAGATACTAACTCGAGCAAAACCCGCCCAACTATCGTCTCACTATGTTTTCCTTCACAGTTGAACCATGTGATACATTTTTAATTGCTTAAACGCATGTTAAGTACGGGATGGTACGGCACAAAAATGATAATCGTATATTATGTAGTTTTCTTTATGCTTTTAATGTTGCTTTTAATGCATGTATAAAATGGACATTAAGTCTAAAAGTGTGAATGCCAAGACGGCTGTCGTCGCCGACCGCTGCGACGCTCGCCCCGCGTCCCGCGCCGTGGCCGCGATGCTGAACCGGTTTTAATAGAAGCCGGAACATACTGCCCGCCTAACGTTGAATTCTTCAACTTTATTGAATGGGAAGTGGACAGATGTTATTAAATGCCCTCTGGATTGTGCCTTTCCGAGTCTTGATGGAGGCAACTCGATGAACTCCGTCTGGACCTGGATGAACTGCAACAACTCTGCCCAGTTGCCATAGAAGTGGTGGCTGGGATTTCTCCTTCACTAGCACCATACAGCCGAGCTTGAGTGAGGCCGATGAAGACTGCCACTTGACTCGCTGCTGCAGCAAAGAGACATATTCTTCTGAGAATCGAGTCCAAAAATGTTGCTTCAATTTCTCGATCCTTTCGTAGCGCTGCAGACTATTGATGTTTGCATCGCTCACGGCGGGACGAGGAATCGACAATAATGAGCGTCCAATAAGGAAATGAGCTGGGGTTAAACAGGTGAGATCGGAAGGATCAGAGGATAAAAGTGTCAACGGTCGAGAATTTAGGATTGCCTCTATTTGAATAAGACATGTTGACATCTCTTCATATGTTAAGTGAGTTAGAGAGAGAATTCGTCTGAGATGATATTTAACAGACCTCACTGCAGCTTCCCAAAGTCCACCAAAGTGAGGCGTGTAAGGGTGGAACCACATCTGTGAGGATCGATTCGCATTTATGCCGATGCTATAAGACACACTTGTAAGGATCGCGTCCTTACGGATCCGAAAGGATGCGTACGCGTCCTTACGGATCCGTAAGGATGCGTACGCGTCCTTTCGGATCCGTAAGGAGGCGAAAGCCTATAAACATTGTTGTCTGCGTAGGGATGGTCGATGATGGCATCGATATTTTAATTGCTAGCTCAACCACGATATTAATCTTCTTCTACACAGAGGAAATGGATGCCAAAAATTGAAAAAGTCGCCGCCATATTGAAATTCTTTGTTTTTCGACCGATTTCGTTCAAAATCGATATTTAGGCTTCCCTTGGGTCAAGAAAGAGAAAATAGATGCCAAAATTTTAAAAAGTCACCGCCATATTGAAATTCTTTGTTTTTCGACCGATTTCGTTCAAAATCGATATTTAGGCTTCCCTTGGGTCAAGAAAGAGGAAATAGATGCCAAAATTTTAAAAAGTGACCGCCATATTGAAATTCTTTGTTATTGGACCGATTTCGTTCAAAATCGATATTTAGGCTTCCCTTGGGTCAAGAAAGAGGAAATAGATGCCAAAATTTTAAAAAGTGACCGCCATATTGAAATTCTTTGTTATTGGACCGATTTCGTTCAAAATCGATATTTAGGCTTTCCTTGGGTCAAGAAAGAGGAAATAGATGCCAAAATTTTAAAAAGTGACCGCCATATTGAAATTCTTTGTTATTGGACCGATTTCGTTCAAAATCGATATTTGGGCTTCCCTGGGGTCAAATAAGAGGAAATGATTGGCAAAATTATAAAAAGTGACTGCCATATTGAAATTCTTTGTTATTGGACCGATTTCGTTCAAAATCGATATTTAGGCTTCCCTTGGGTCAAGAAAGAGGAAATAGATGCCAAAATTTTAAAAAGTGACCGCCATATTGAAATTCTTTGTTATTGGACCGATTTCGTTCAAAATCGATATTTAGGCTTCCCTTGGGTCAAGAAAGAGGAAATAGATGCCAAAATTTTAAAAAGTGACCGCCATATTGAAATTCTTTGTTATTGGACAGATTTCGTTCAAAATCGATATTTGGGCTTCCCTGGGGCCAAATAAGAGGAAATGATTGGCAAAATTATTAAAAGTGACCGCCACATTGAAATTCTTTTTTATTGGACCGATTTCGTTCAAAATCGATATATGGGCTTCCCTGGGGTCAAATAAGAGAAAATGATTGGCAAAATTATAAAAAGTCGCCGCCATATTGAAATTCTTTGTTATTGGACCGATTTCGTTCAAAATCGATATTTAGGCTTCCCTTGGGTCAACAAAGAGGAAATAGATGCCAAAATTTTAAAAAGTGACCGCCATATTGAAATTCTTTGTTATTGGACCGATTTCGTTCAAAATCGATATTTGGGCTTCCCTGGGGTCAAATAAGAGGAAATGATTGGCAAAATTATAAAAAGTGACCGCCATATTGAAATTCTTTGTTATTGGACCGATTTCGTTCAAAATCGATATTTAGGCTTCCCTTGGGTCAAGAAAGAGGAAATAGATGCCAAAATTTTAAAAAGTGACCGCCATATTGAAATTCTTTGTTATTGGACCGATTTCGTTCAAAATCGATATTTAGGCTTCCCTTGGGTCAAGAAAGAGGAAATAGATGCCAAAATTTTAAAAAGTGACCGCCATATTGAAATTCTTTGTTATTGGACCGATTTCGTTCAAAATCGATATTTGGGCTTCCCTGGGGCCAAATAAGAGGAAATGATTGGCAAAATTATTAAAAGTGACCGCCACATTGAAATTTATTTTTTATTGGACCGATTTCGTTCAAAATCGATATTTGGGCTTCCCTGGGGTCAAATAAGAGAAAATGATTGGCAAAATTATAAAAAGTCGCCGCCATATTGAAATTCTTTGTTATTGGACCGATTTCGTTCAAAATCGATATTTAGGCTTCCCTTGGGTCAAGAAAGAGGAAATAGATGCCAAAATTTTAAAAAGTGACCGCCATATTGAAATTCTTTGTTATTGGACCGATTTATCATCTATTACAAGATGATCTCAACTCTATTGTAGACTGGTGTGCTAAAAATAGAATGACTCTTAACGTTTCCAAATGCGCGCACATAAAATTCACCCGTAAAAAGAACATACTAGGAACTGGCTACTTTATTCACGACCATCAGCTTGAGGAGGTTTCAGTCATCAGGGATCTCGGTATTATGATCGATAGTAAGCTTACATTCAAGGAACACATCAACCAAATAGTCTCCCGAGCGTGGAAGCTACTGGGTTTCATTAAACGTAACACGAGTGACTTTATGAGAACCGACTGCATTATAAAAATATTTAATGCACTAGTGCGTAGTATCCTGGAATACGCAGTCCCGGCATGGAACCCGCACTACAAAATCCACACTTCAAGAATAGAGCGAGTTCAACGCTCCTTCACGAGGTACCTAGCCTTCAAAGACAACTCTTGTCCTCAAGAAGCTGACTATGACACACGCTTGAAACATTTTAAAATCCAATCCCTGGAAAAACGCAGGTTGGTGACTGACCTCATAACACTTTATAAAATAGTCCACAGCACCTTGGATTCCCCTGACCTGTTGTACCACGTCAGCATTCATGTCCCTCGACGACCCTCTAGACATCCTATCAAAAACATCTTCCAGCCCCACTTCTCTAAATCTAACCTAGGCAAATTCGCCCCAATAAATCGAATTATTAATGCATACAATAACTCGACGTGCCCTGACATTGACATATTCCATGATAGTTTGTTTAGCTTTAAGAAAAAATTGTACATAATATCAGCATGAATAATTTATGTTAATATCATCTAATTCAAATTAATAATATCTATTCCTTAGCTTTGACATTGTAAATATTTAATAACTGTATCTTGCTAGCTATGACATTGTTAATATTTATTGATTATTTAAAATTTTGATCGGTTTGTAATTGTAAATTGTAAATATTTAATAACTGTATCTTACTAGCTATGACATTGTTAATATTTATTAATTATTTAAAATTTTGATCGGAGTTACCCTGGCAATGTTGAATATGCCTATAATTGGTAATTTGTAACAGCATTAGAATTTATTAAGCACATTGTATTATTTAAAGTGTATCTTGCAATTTATCGCTGGCATATCTATTAAATAAATAAATAAATAAATAGATTTCGTTCAAAATCGATATTTGGGCTTCCCTGGGGTCAAATAAGAGGAAATGATTGGCAAAATTATAAAAAGTGACCGCCATATTGAAATTCTTTGTTATTGGACCGATTTCGTTCAAAATCGATATTTAGGCTTCCCTTGGGTCAAGAAAGAGGAAATAGATGCCAAAATTTTAAAAAGTGACCGCCATATTGAAATTCTTTGTTATTGGACCGATTTCGTTCAAAATCGATATTTAGGCTTCCCTTGGGTCAAGAAAGAGGAAATAGATGCCAAAATTATAAAAAGTCGCCGCCATATTGAAATTCTTTGTTATTGGACCGATTTCGTTCAAAATCGATATTTAGGCTTCCCTTGGGTCAAGAAAGAGGAAATAGATGCCAAAATTTTAAAAAGTGACCGCCATATTGAAATTCTTTGTTATTGGACCGATTTCGTTCAAAATCGATATTTGGGCTTCCCTGGGGTCAAATAAGAGGAAATGATTGGCAAAATTATAAAAAGTGACCGCCATATTGAAATTCTTTGTTATTGCACCGATTTCGTTCAAAATCGATATTTGGGCTTCCCTGGGGTCAAATAAGAGGAAATGATTGGCAAAATTATAAAAAGTGACCGCCATATTGAAATTCTTTGTTATTGGACCGATTTCGTTCAAAATCGATATTTAGGCTTCCCTTGGGTCAAGAAAGAGGAAATAGATGCCAATATTTTAAAAAGTGACCGCCATATTGAAATTCTTTGTTATTGGACAGATTTCGTTCAAAATCAATATTTAGGCTTCTCTGGGTTCAAAGTTGTTCGTGGTTTAGATTTTTAGTTCGCGTACGTCGATGATATTTTAGTTTCTTCAAAAGATAGCGAACAGCATGCAAAACATTTACGTATTCTTTTCAAACGTTTTTGAAGGATACGGTATAGTTGATAACGAGAAGAATGGTATTTTAATGTTCCAGAGGTTCGTTTCCTTGGATACAAAATAAGCGCTCCCGGGATTGGCTCTCCTGCTGACCGCATTAAGAGTTTACAGGATTTTCCTCTACCTAAAACAGTACAGGGATTTAGAAGATATGATTAATTTTTATCGAAAATTTCTCCCTAGCATAGCGCGACTTCAAGCAACATTAATAGATGCTTTATCAAAACTTCAAGATAAAAGTGCTAAACCTTTTACTGGGACTCCCGATTTAGAGCGTATCCTACTTCCTACTAATATTATAAAGGCGAAAGTTTGTATGTATGTTTGTTCCTCTTTAACGCAAAAACTACTAGATGGATTTGGCTGAAATTTGGAATGGAGATAGATTATACCCTGGATAAACACATGGGCTACAAATTATTCCGGAAAAATCCAAGGTTCCCGCGGGATTTTGAAAAACCACTGATAGATGGCGCTGATTGTACTTAAATCACGCTTACATTATCCGCAGTATCGAGAATAAGTAAAAAATTCCAATTCAACAATCAAGTAGGATAACCACAGTTATTGAAGTTTTTCATTAGCAATAGAAAATTTCTTAGGGATTAGGGATGGATTACGAAATAAATAATACAATTAGTACAAGGTATCGATTTGTCCAGTCATAGTGAGTACATTGCTAGATATTATAATGACTGGTCATGTGTGTATAATTTATAATTTTTAATAGGATAATAGGATAGGATAGGATCTACACATGATGTAATCCATCCCTAATCCCTAATCCCTAAGAAATTTTCTATTGCTAATGAAAAACTTCAATAACTGTGTTTATCCTACTTGATTGTTGAATTGGAATTTTTTACTTATTCTCGATACTGCGGATAATGTAAGCGTGATTTAAGTACAATCAGCGCCATCTATCAGTGGTTTTTCAAAATCCCGCGGGAACCTTGGATTTTCCGGGATAATTTGTAGCCTATATGTTAATCCAGGGTATAATCTATCTTTTTTTTTTTTTTTTTTAATTTTTTATTCAGAAATATAATAACAAGTATTAGTAAACTTATTCTACCACGCCAAACTGCACATGCAGTTTGTTGGCGAGTCTGCGCTCATACAATTAATAAACTTATAACTACATATTATATTCTAATGCTAGCCTACTTGTGTCGGTCAGTCTGTCAGTCGGTCGGTCAGTCAGTCGGTCGGTCGGTCGGTCGGTTCCATTCCAAATTTCAGCCAAATCCATCCAGTAGTTTTTGCGTTAAAGAGGAACAAACATACACACAAACTTTCGCCTTTATAATATTAGTAGGAAGTAGGAAGTAGGATGAAACGGAAAATAAAAAAGTAGTTGGGGATAGAATTTAATTTGACTTGAAAATGTATTAAAGCGGAAATGTGGGCTGATTGGTTGAATGTAAGGGGAAATTGTAATCATCCATTCCATCCATTTTGTTAGTCTAAAAATATAAAAGGGAAATGTGAATTAGTTTAAAGTTAGTTCTCGTTCAGCGTGGGAGCCGACTGTGGCTCCATAAGTGTTTTCGATATTTACTTTTATATTTTAAAAGATGTGCTGTCGTGGAGTTTCTTTGCCCTTTCTTCTACACGACTATAGCACTTTGCGAAACGGCATTAGAGTCATTTTTATAATATATAGATCTATACTGAACAACATAATTAAATACAGATAGATGTTGATGAAGGAGTTTTCTTTACAATCCTTGTTACGTCCTTTGTGTAGGTAGTTATTTTTATTGATGGAAGGCGATTGCTGAGAATGATGTTCTGTTCTGATATTGTGTGTGATTCCTTTTATTAGACGCTCGGCGATGAGGGGGGTGCCGTCATACTTTTAAAACTTATGGCAAATATTTCCTCTTTCTTGACCACAGGAAGCCGAAATATCGATTTTGAATATCGATTTTGAATTTCAATATGGCGGTGACTTTTTAAAATTTTGGCATCTATTTTCTCTTTCTTGTCTCAAGGGAAGCCTAAATATCGATTTTGAACGAAATCGGTCCAATAACAAAGAATTTCAATATGGCGGTCACTTTTTATAATTTTGCCAATCATTTCCTCTTATTTGACCCCAAGGAAGCCCAAACATCGATTTTGAACGAAATCTTTCCAATAAAAAAGAATTTCAATATGGCGGTCACTTTTTAAAATTTTGGAATCTATTTCCTCTTTCTTGACCCAAGGGAAGCCTAAATATCGATTTTGAACGAAATCGGTCCAATAACAAAGAATTTCAATATGGCGGCGACTTTTTATAATTTTGCAAATCATTTCCTCTTATTTGAGCCCAGGGAAGCCCAAATATCGATTTTGAACGAAATCGGTCCAATAACAAAGAATTTCAATATGGCGGCGACCTTTTAAAATTTTGCCATCTATTTCCTCTTTCTTGACCCAAGGGAAGCCTAAATATCGATTTTGAACGAAATCGGTCCAATAACAAAGAATTTCAATATGGCGGCGACTTTTTATAATTTTGCAAATCATTTCCTCTTATTTGAGCCCAGGGAAGCCCAAATATCGATTTTGAACGAAATCGGTCCAATAACAAAGAATTTCAATATGGCGGTCACTTTTTATAATGTTGCCAATCATTTCCTCTTATTTGACCCCAGGGAAGCCCAAATATCGATTTTGAACGAAATCGGTCCAATAACAAAGAATTTCAATATGGCGGCGACTTTTTATAATTTTGCAAATCATTTCCTCTTATTTGACCCCAGGGAAGCCCAAATATCGATTTTGAAGGAAATCGGTCCAATAACAAAGAATTTCAATATGGCGGTCACTTTTTAAAATTTTGGCATCTATTTCCTCTTTCTTGACCCAAGGGAAGCCTAAATATCGATTTTGAACGAAATCGGTCCAATAACAAAGAATTTCAATATGGCGGTCACTTTTTAAAATTTTGCAAATCATTTCCTCTTATTTGAGCCCAGGGAAGCCCAAATATCGATTTTGAACGAAATCGGTCCAATAACAAAGAATTTCAATATGGCGGTCACTTTTTATAATGTTGCCAATCATTTCCTCTTATTTGACCCCAGGGAAGCCCAAATATCGATTTTGAACGAAATCGGTCCAATAACAAAGAATTTCAATATGGCGGTCACTTTTTAAAATTTTGCCATCTATTTCCTCTTTCTTGACCCAAGGGAAGCCTAAATATCGATTTTGAACGAAATCGGTCCAATAACAAAGAATTTCAATATGGCGGTCACTTTTTAAAATTTTGCCATCTATTTCCTCTTTCTTGACCCAAGGGAAGCCTAAATATCGATTTTGAACGAAATCGGTCCAATAACAAAGAATTTCAATATGGCGGTCACTTTTTATAATTTTGCCAATCACTTCCTCTTATTTGACCCCAGGGAAGCCCAAATATCGATTTTGAACGAAATCGGTCCAATAACAAATAATTTCAATATGGCGGTCACTTTTTAAAATTTTGGCATCTATTTCCTCTTTCTTGACCCAAGGGAAGCCTAAATATCGATTTTGAACGAAATCGGTCCAATAACAAAGAATTTCAATATGGCGGCGACTTTTTATAATTTTGCAAATCATTTCCTCTTATTTGAGCCCAGGGAAGCCCAAATATCGATTTTGAACGAAATCGGTCCAATAACAAAGAATTTCAACATGGCGGAAAAGTGGCACCTGTGTTTGCATACATACTTGAGATAAAAACTAATTTCATCGATATATCGATACTTTTTGGCACTTCATGCATTTCCCTAGTTGCCGATGACGCTTTCGCACGCGTAAGGATCCTTACGGATCCGTAAGGATCCTTTCGGATCCGTTCGCGTCCGTAAGGATCCGTTCGCATCCTTACGGATCCGTAAGGATGCGAAAGGATCCTTTCGCATGCGAAACGTGAGCTACACTTGTAAGGATTTTAGGCACTTTTAGGTACAAAAAATGCGAAAGCCGAATCGATGCGAAAAGCCGAATTGATCCGTTCACGTTTCTATGGAATTTGACAGTTTTGTATGGGCGAAATCCGAAACGATCCTCACAGGTGTGGTTCCACCCTAAGGGGGAATAGTTTTAAAGTTTATACTAATATTACTCATTTCAGACTGAACTTCGTTCAAATAATTATTCAAAAATGATGTAATTTCATTACTAGCCCCTAGAAATGTAGTCGAATTATCTGATGTCACGGAAATTGGCTTTCCGCGCCGAGAGATGAATTTAAAAATCGCTGACAGATAGTTTTTCTATCTTATATTATATTATTATCTTATTTAGATCTTTGGTTAGATCCGTGACAAGCTCAATATATTGCTTTCCACAGCCTTGGTGAACGTGGTCGGTGCGGACGGGACCCTACATCCTGCCCGCGCTCTTCTAGACAACGGTGCCACTGCGCATTATGTTACACGTAACTACTGTGAAAAGCTGGGTTTGGTACGGCGTAACGTAAGCTCCACTGTGACAGGTATTAATAATCAACTTTCGTACAGTGCAGAGTCTTGTAACTTATCCATCGAGTCATCCTCGGGTGGTTATAAAATTAATATAGAATGTCATGTTCTACCTCAAATAACAAATTCATTGCCTTCTAACAAAATAGATATACAATCTATACAGTTGCCTCTTCATATCAAGCTAGCCGATCCTTCTTTTTACATCTCTTCACCCATAGACATACTGATGGGGGCAGAGGTCTTTTGGGACGTCGTATGTTCCGGCTTTATTGACTTAGGTAAGCAACGTCCTAAGTTGCAACAAACTAAACTAGGTTGGCTTGTTTCCGGCACTATAAACAAATACACAAATAATAACTCTCATTTTTCTACATGTTTATTTACTCAGAAAATAAGCATGCTCGATGAAGCATTACTAACTCGATTTTGGGAAATAGAATCAGTATCTGCGAAATATAGTTTATCATTAGAAGAGCAAGCTTGCGAGAAAAGCTTCGCCGAGAACACTCGGCGCGATGCTGATGGTCGCTTTGTGGTAACAATACCTTTAAAAGAATCACCAAATGTTCTCGGCGATTCTTTTCAAGCAGCCCAAAGACGCTTATTTGCGCTCGAACGCAGATTTGATCGCGACCCAACCTTTAAAAAGAGTTATTTAGAATTTATGCGTGAATATAAAGACTTAGGTCACATGAGTGACACGTCAAAAATTACATACCTTTTCGGATGCTTCAGAGCGCGCTTACGGCGCGTGTGTTTATGTGAGAGTGGTCGACGAGAATGGCAAAGTTCAGGTTCGTCTTTTAGCCGCAAAAAATAAAGTGGCTCCTTTGAAGCCAACCACTATCCCTAGACTGGAGCTTTGTGGTTCGCTTCTCGCCACCAGGCTCCATGCTAAAGTAGTTTCATCATTGACAATTAAAATAAATAATTCCTTTTTTTGGACTGATTCCACTATCGTTTTAGCATGGATTAAAACTCAATCAAATCAAGTGAAAATGTTTGTTCGGACTCGAGTGGGTGAGATACAAGACTACACGTCCGGTCACAGCTGGGGCTACGTTCCGTCTAAGGAGAACCCTGCCGATCTAATTTCACGTGGGGTTTTCGCTGATAAAATTATGAGTAATTAATCTAAGCATTAGCTCTTGTCCGTTATGGTGGACTGGACCTGACTTCTTGAAGTCCAAAAATATCAAATTTCCAATCATTTCAAACAAACAATCAGATTCACAATCAGAAACAGTCTTACATACCACATCTATACAAAATAATAATAACACAAAAATGCAAAATAATACAATGCATAATTTTATAAATAAAAAATCAAATTATACACAGCTGATAAGATCCTTTGCTTACATACAAAGATTTATATACAATTGTAAAAATCCTAAATCTAAACTTACAAATTATCTATCTACAACAGAATTACAAAGTTCAGAAAATTACATATTACAATTTGTTCAACAAGAAATGTTTCCTGAAGAATATAAATTAATAAAATTAGGTAAACCTCTCCCAAAAAATAGTAGACTAAATTCATTATCCCCTTTCATGGACACAAATAATCTCATAAGAGTCGGTGGTCGTCTTAAAAACTCTTTCTATAGCTTTGATGTCAAACACCCTATACTATTGTGTGGTCAAACATCATGTAACAAAAATAATTTTTCACAAAGAGCACATAAGGTTAATGCATGCCGGACCTCAACTTCTTTTGTCATCCGGCTCAAAGGACCACAATGTTAAGTACGGGATGGTACGGCACAAAAATGATAATCGTATATTATGTAGTTTTCTTTATGCTTTTAATGTTGCTTTTAATGCATGTATAAAATGGACATTAAGTCTAAAAGTGTGAATGCCAAGACGGCTGTCGTCGCCGACCGCTGCGACGCTCGCCCCGCGTCCCGCGCCGTGGCCGCGATGCTGAACCGGTTTTAATAGAAGCCGGAACAACGCACATAACTCCGATAATTCAAAGATTACCTATTACGCGTACCTATTATATAAGCGTACCTATTACCTGGGATCAAACATGCAACCCTCCGTTACTTAACTATGCTATTTATTTTATTTATTTATTAAATAAAATTTAACAAGTACAAAATAAATAAAAAGAAAGCAAGAAAATGTTGAAAACACAACAATTGGCAATATAATATCATTGCAGAGGATAGATGAAAACTGAAGGAAAACAGAGTACTACTTTATGATACTAAACAAACCACTGCATACTGTATATAAACTAATATTTACTGCATATAAATATATGGCCAAGTGAGAGCGTTCATGCAGAAGCGTTTGCGTTGAACGTGTCAGGCGCCGCATAACGGGCTGCGTATGCAGAAATGTACCCTAAGACTCTACTAAGTTTTTAATAACAAAAATAATGATTACAAAAAGCTTTGACCATGTCAAAGGGTACTTTGTTATATTAAAAAAAAAATTATGATATTTATGGTTTACAGATCATTATCACTCTGGTCAAAATTACAATATGCTACTGAAGTAATTGATGAATTTGCCACAGTGTCACACATTGGAGGCAGTATCAGAGGGTTCCAGATTTTGAGCCAAGGAAAAATAGGTGTGCACATCACTGAAGGAATTGTGTACTACAATTTGAAATCTTTGAAGCAGGACCACATAGACACCACAATACCAGGCCATTACATAAGTTACTTTGAAAATGAAGAATTTTTAATAAAAGGATTTGGGTCTCATCTTCACATTACACGTAAAATCCTTAACTGTCGTCACAGATCAACCACATTGCATTCAGTTAAAAGCTTTTTACTTACAGATGGTGTTCTGTATCTTGTAACTGTGTTTGATGAAGTTTATATGTGTGATTTTAAGAATGAGGAAATCCAATGCAGTTTAATAGTTGAAATATCAGATTCTGTTATGTGCTTGGGATATAAGAATGGCGATTTGCATGTACCTACTTACATATCAAGGAGACATGTTCAAAATCGTTGGCAATGAAAGTGTTTTTCAGTCTACAATTAATGATACACAGAATCTATTGCATACGTTGCATCAGTATAATTTCCTCGAAAACATAGATTGGAGGGTGTATTATGAATGGATTTTCAAATTAAGGCACAATATACCACAAGATTTAATAATCGTTCTCAAAGTATATGGGGACATGGTATTTGTTGGGTCCTACTGTGGTATGTTCAGAATTTATCATTCAGTGTATGTTAACGACAAGTTGGATTTGCTTAATACGAAACCTGTGAAGGAATACAATTTCATGAAAGATTATATCGGTTCTGGTACAGCTCCCATACTGAACATAGATGTAATAGAAGGAGTGGATTCTCATACAGTTTTAGTTGCTATGCCGCAAAAGATTGCTGTAATCAATTTCTGTCATAACATTGTTAATAGAGATGAAACGGATATCCGTTAACTATCCGGTATCAGGCCTATCCGGCCTTATTTTGACTATTTGGCCAGATACCGGACGGTAAATCATGCGATCCGGTATCCGGTAGTAAAATTTAAAAAATATTACTATACAAAATTAATAAATTTTACAAATTAAATTATACAAAATAATAAGTTATTGACACTGTTTATTTTTATAATCGCACATAAAAACATAATATTGTGTTATAAAAATTTAGTACTCAAAATTAACAAGTGGCAAATTGTGGTGAATGAATACCAAATTTTCCGCATTTGTTGGTAAGAGTCGACTCCACTTAGCTTCGTATACCAGACCAGCTTCCGAAAATAACCTTTCGTTATAAACGCTACTGCCAGGTGCTGAAAGATAAATTGATCGCGATATGTAAAGAGCCGAATATTCGGCAGCCGGATATCCGGCGCTCCGGCCTCGTAGCTTGCCGAATATCCGTTATCCGGTATCCGGCCAAACCACTCTCCGTTGCATCTCTAATTGAACGTTTCCGAATAAAAGTTCTGTGAAGCACACTGTATTGGGATACCTGCATGATGTAAGGGCGTCAAATTGGTTTATTGAAACATAACAGACATTGACATTATAGTAATCTAAATATAATATGAAACCTACACTCAGACATGATTTTAGTTTTTAATGTTTATGTTATAGGTGAACAAGTGTAAATTAAAAATATATTTTTAAAAGACAATTTCATTATTTTGTATCATTTAATTTTATTATATTTTAAGCTATTGCATAGCTTTTGTTAGAATAATATGATACTCTGTGTAACTTTATAAGAATGACTTGCTCTGTGACAGCTGTAGATATTGTCTATGATACTTTGCTCTGTGCCTTTTTGTTATGTTAAGAAAAAGATGTCGGATTTTGGATTATGGTAAAAATGTAATGGTGTTTGATTCAATTATAATTTCATTAATATGAAAAGCATTTTATTTATTAGTGAGTTGCGTGGGGGCCTAACAGCCTTAAAGTGAATATTCTCACATCCACGGACCTCTGTTATGTTTGCTGTGCCGGAAAAGAAAAGAAAATAATTTGTCAAAAATGGACGCCATGCCGTAGCCCCTTTGGCCCTGTGAAACTCAAAAAGGTATTTATTTATGTTTGAATTCATTCGAAAAGTGTTTTATCAAACGAATAAAAATGTCGAGCATAGAGGTTTATCCGCAACTCAATGAATCAGCAAAGTTTAGCAACTGGAAGTATAGGTTAAACATTTTATTCGAAGAAAAAGGTATTGAGTACCTATTAAAAGGAAAGAACGAAGAAAATTTGAAAAAAGAGACCTTTAAAAAGGATGATGCTAAGAGAAGATTGATAATTATAAATTGCTTAAATGATAAATTTTTGGAAGTAGTAAGGCCAGCGACTAGTGCTTTAGAAATGTTGAAACTATTAAGTGCAGTGTTTGAAAGAAAAAGCACATTTAACAAAGTATTACTCAAAAAGAAACTCATTACTTTGAAACATCAATTCTCAAATAAACTTCAGGATCATTTAATTACCTTTGAAAATATAATTAACGAATTAGAAGGTGGAGGTGCAAAGATAGAAGAGATAGATAAGGTGGAACATCTATTTATAACACTACCAACGGAGTATGATACCATAATAAATACACTGGAATCGCTTGACAAGGAATTAAATTATGAGTTTGTGAAGTGTAGGCTACTAGATTTAGAAAACAAATTAAAAGAAAATAGTATCAGGGAGAAAACCGAAAATATGTATATTACAAACACAGACATTATCTGTTTCAAATGTAAGCGTAGAGGGCACAAATCATTTCAGTGTGATTTAGATAATAATATGACTAACAATGATATGAAGCAAGGAACCATTCAAAATAATAGTGAAAGTAATAGGCGAAAAGTACACAATAATAATTACTTTAATAGAGGATATAATAACAACTACAATAACAGAGGAAGAGGTTACAATAGTCACATGAATCAAGGAAGAGGTTATAATAATAGTTATATGAATCGTAGTCAAGGATATAATAATAACTACATGCAACAAGTAAGAGGCTACAATAATAATTATATGAATCGAGGAAGAGTATTTAATAATAGCTATGTGAACAGAGGAAGAGGACGGCACAATAATAATTTTTCTAGACAAGCGAACACCACAGAAGAAACTAATTCACAGGAGGAAAATAAAAGCGCATTTGTCGCATTAACTTTGGAAAAGGAATTTAAAGAAAGCAATGACATCTTATTCATAATAGACTCGGGGGCAACGCATCATTTCATCCAAGAAAAATATGAAAAGTACATGCGTGATATACAATTACTAGATGAGCCAATGAAGATTAAAATAGCCAATGGTCAATTTTTAATTGCAAACAAAAAAGGGAAATTAGAAGGAACTTACATGAATAAAATTATAGTTATTGACGGAATAATAGTACCAGAAATTTCACATAATTTGATATCAGTTTCTAAATTAATGGAAAAGGGTATGACGATAATAATTAAACAGGAACAAATGAAAATATATACTAATGATACATATAATAATACACACTATATATATAAAGAGGGAAAACTATTTACTATGAGGATGTTAATTAAACAAAATGAACAGTGCAATCAAGCTATAGACAAAGATGACCTTTGGCATAAAAGACTTGGACATTTAAATAGAAAAAGCTTACAAATAATGGACTTACCTTTTAGTGATAAAATATGTAATGAGTGCATGATGAACAAAAGTACCAGAAAACCATTTTATCCTGTAACTAAACCTCAATCACATGCCATAGGTGATCTAATCCACTCTGATATAGCAGGTCCAATGAAAACTACTACCAATGAAGGAGAAAGATACTATCAAACCATCATAGATGATTACTCACACTTTACATTTACATATTTGTTGAAAAATAAATCAGAAGCAGCACAAAATTTGATTGATTACATAAAAATGTTAAAAAATGAAAAAGGAATAAGAGTAAAGAAAATAAGATGTGATAATGGAGGAGAATACAGTTCAGACTACTTAAACGATTTTTGTCAAAATAAAGGAATACAAATTGAGTATAGTTTACCATATAGCCCGCAAATGAATGGAAAATCTGAAAGGATGAATCGCACTATATTAGATAAAGCTAGAACAATGATGAGTGAGTCTAACTTGCCCAAACACTTATGGGGACAAGCAGTTTTGACAGCTACATTCTTGATTAACCGTTCACCATCAAAAGCAATATTTAATGATATACCGGCAATACGATTTGAAAGAGATATGAAGTTAGATAAAATAAAAATATTTGGCTGCAAAGCTTGGGCTGTAATTTTACCTAGAGCAAATAAATTTGAGAACAGAGCTGTAGCAACAAGAATGATTGGATATGCGAAAAATGGATGGAAACTTTGGAATCCAGAAACTGACAAAATCATAGTATCAAGAGATGTCACCTTTGATGAATCTGACATTAAATATACTACTGAAGTGAACACAAAAGAAGAGGAAAATGTGGTAAAGTATAAAATTGTGAGAAATGTAGAAGATACAGATATACAGCATGTTAATCAACAAAAAACTATACCAGAGCAAAATGAAACAGATACAATAGAGCCAGTGACAACTACTAGAAGTGGGAGGCAAATTAAAGTCCCGGATCGTCTTAATGACTACCATCTTAATTTTCAGGCATATTGCTTTTACAGCGAAGATGATCCAGTTACATACGATGAAGCTATAGAAAAGGGTTGGTCATCACCAATAAATATGGAATTAGATGCATTGAAAACAATGAATACATGGACAGAAACTAAATTGCCAAATGGCAAACAAGCAATTGAAGCTAAATGGATATTCAAAACAAAAGAAAATGGGATAAAAAAGGCAAGATTAGTTGCAAAAGGGTTTCAGATAAAAGAAAATGATGAATTTGGAAATAACAACTATACACCAGTAGCAAGAACATCAACAGTGAGATTTACTTTAGCACAAGCAGTACAAAATTTATGGCCAATAAGACAATTAGATGTGCCAACAGCATATTTAAATGGAATATTAGAATCAGAAATATACCTGAGACCACCAGAAGGAGTAGAAGTTACTGATGGAAATGTATTAAAGCTGAATAGAGGATTATATGGACTGAGAGAAAGTGGAAAATGTTGGAATAAGAGATTAAATAATTATCTAGAAGAAAAAGGGTTTGAAAGATCAAGAAATGATTTTTGTTTATACAAAAATAGCATGAAAAACATTTGGCTAGTACTTTATGTAGATGACATATTAATTACCGGTGACAAAAATAATTTGGAAGAAACAATAAAAGATTTGAAACAGGAGTTCAAGGCAAAAGATATGGGTGAAGTTGAATTATTTTTGGGAATGGAAATAACAAGGACAATTGACACAATAAAAATCACACAGACTAGACAGATAGATAAAATGCTTAAAAAATTCGGAATGGAAAATTGCAATGCTGTAGAAACACCTATGACAAAGGGTTATCAAATAAATAAAGATGATGAAATTAGACAAGACATACCTTTTAGGCAGTTGATCGGAGGACTTATGTTCATATCTACAACTTCCCGACCTGATATATCTTATGCAACATCTTTTCTATCACAATATTTAGAAAAACCCACTAATGACTTATGGATACAAGGGAAAAGGATACTACGTTATTTAAAAGGCACTCGGACACATGGGCTAATATATTATAAAAATAATGATAGATGTATTGAAACATACTCAGACGCAGACTGGGCTGGAAATAAAGATGACAGGAAAAGTGTAAGTGGATCAGTCACAATGTACAATGGAAACATTATTTCATGGCTTTCAAGAAAACAAAATTGTGTTGCACTATCGACAGCTGAGGCTGAATACATAGCTGCTACTGTGAGTGTGTGTGACTTAATCAATGTGAAAGGACTGTGTATGAACTTTAATAGTGTACAAAACAGTGATGTGCAAAGTATTTTATATATGGACAATGTAGGAGCTATAGAACTATCTAAATCTTATGAAAACAGTAAACGTGCAAAACATATTGACATTAAATTACATTTTATAAAAGACCTACATAGTAAGGGAGAATTTGAGATAAAATATGTATCGTCCAAAGATAATTATGCAGATTTATTTACTAAAAGTTTAACCAAAGAACACTTCATATGTTTGCGTTCAGCACTAAACATAAACTAAATTGTATTTGTCAAATTGAGTTGAATTTAAAGTATTTAAAGTAATAGATATTTCAAATAAAAATAATATTGTTGTTTATCATAATTTGAATTTAAGAGACATTATGTATGTTTGTACTAATAATAATTATTGTTAATTTACTTGTTCAGAATTGATAAATTAAATGTTGTTTAGCTTATGATATTGTTTGTATAACTTGTGTTTCAATAATCTAATCTAGTGTTGTAATTATCTAAAAATTTAAAATGTGTATTTTGCGATTTTCATTAATTTCATTACATAAAATTAATAAAAATCGAGGGAGAATGTTAGAATAATATGATACTCTGTGTAACTTTATAAGAATGACTTGCTCTGTGACAGCTGTAGATATTGTCTATGATACTTTGCTCTGTGCCTTTTTGTTATGTTAAGAAAAAGATGTCGGATTTTGGATTATGGTAAAAATGTAATGGTGTTTGATTCAATTATAATTTCATTAATATGAAAAGCATTTTATTTATTAGTGAGTTGCGTGGGGGCCTAACAGCCTTAAAGTGAATATTCTCACAGCTTTTATCGCGAGCTTTGAACTAGGACAAACAGTTTGAGCACGGCGACCAAATCAAGAAATTCCGTAACGAAAATAAACCTAACACCGTCGTTCAGTAAGCGTTCAACATTTTAGAGGTTCACAAGTAGCTCTGTTTGGCGCAGTGGGCGAGCGGCCGCTTTCTTTACCGTATGGTGTATGATGTCGCAGGTTCGAATTTCACTCGCGAAGTAGTGACAGTGCGCTTTTCTTGTTTGTTTGTTGTTTAATTTTTTTTTTGCATAATTTTTATTATGCAAAAAAATTGCATAAATATTATAATTGCATAAGTTGATAAAAAATGCTATGCAATAGCTTCACCGCGGCAGTCCCCGAGTATATTTTTTTAATAGCTGGCTACATCATCAGACCCTGGATATCGTCTAAAACTAGAGTACTTGTCAAGATGAATCAAACACGCCTAAACTCGATGGGGTTATGTCATTTTACTAGTTTCCGTTGTCACCTTCCAGTGTTCTATCATGACTTTATGTGAAGGAAATAAACCTGCGTATCTTGTTCTCAAAGTGGTCGATATCGACTCTTTGGGGTCGAAATCGGTTTCCCAGGGGTCGACATAAACAAAAACTGATTTTGGGGGTCGACGGGTTCTAAAAATCGATCCCTATTAATTAACATTTTCACAAGTTCTTATTTGAAACTTTCAAGATACTGTATAAGGTGTGTACTTCATCATTAAGAACGCGTATAACGCCAAAAAAAAAATCAGATTTCGCGATGAGATAAAACATAGCCGCAACCTCATGTGAGGCGCGACAAAAGAAAGCGTTTTGCGCGGAATAGGAGTGTAGTAAGCGCCAAATACTTTGTAACTCGTAAAATATTCATTTTCTTTTCAATTCACTAGGCTACTCTCTTGATAATATCAATCGGAATTTAATGTAAAAATTTTGGCTCTGTAATATGCAACACATTGAAAATAAATGAATATTGGTTAAAAATTAGACCTAACTTCGCGATTTTTTACTATCGAACAAATTTCATCATTTTATGTTTTTGCCCAAGCACGTCCCTTGGCAGTATGATGTAATTTTTGCGTGTTTTTTTTTCGGATAATTGAAACTTGATCTACTACTGTAAAAATCAAATCTGTTTACTGTTAACGAGCGCACACCCACTCTTATTAACAACCCATCAACGGCTCACTACTGAACGCAGGTCTCCTTTCTCAAGGGTTATAGGCCATAGTCCACCACGCTGGCCCAATGCGAATTGGCGGACTTCACACATCTTCGAGAACATTATGAAGAACTCTCAGATGTGCAGGTTTCCTCACGATGTTTTCCTTCACCCCTTGACTCCGAAAAGTCAGAGGTGCGTACCCGGGATCGAACCTGCGACCCCCCGAATAGGAGACCACAGTCCTAACCACTAGGCTATCACTGCTTCTTTTGGTTGTTTGGTACACATTAAGTTGTAAGAATGACTAATCTTTTAGTAGGAAGTATCACTGTTGTACTTTTTACGTGTTTAATTTGCATTAGTAATAATTAATTACACTTGATATTTACTGCATTATATGTACTGCATTATTTAATTTTGATGAGAAAATGATGTCAAGTACCTCACTTAACCAACCGCAAAGTTTTTAAATTTGTAAGTAGGTAGGTATTTTGTATCAATAGGAAAAAACTAGATAGGATTTTTAAAGTAATTTGGCTATAGAGGTCTGAGGTATCAGTTCATTTTGGAAAAGGGGTTTCTTGCGCAAAATAGTTTGGGAATCCCTGGCCTAAACTGTTCTTATTTGAGAGGAGATCAGATATGGGCAAACGATGGGTTGATACTTGATATGAAGGAAATACCTGTCTCTCTGTTAAAAAAATGTTAGTTTGACATTTTCTAGTTCGCACTTCGCAGAACCATCATACGAGAGCCACCTAGAACCCTTAACAAGCTTATAGTTTAGGTATATAAGCTTCCGCCCTACAGCACTAATAAGTAGTCAATGCCTACAGTACACAGGCTATTTAGGTTTGCCGATGGCTGCCCTTCCCGCCTACACCGGCCGCAACCGCGCTCACCTATAACTAGGCGGGCAGCCATCGGCAGACCTGCGCGCGCATACTCGGATAGTACCTACTACCTACCCAATACCTATAGGTACAATAGGTCCTCTGTACCTAATGAAAGATTTTCGTAAAAAAAATACCGTTTCTTGGTTTTGAACAATTTTATTTATTTATTTATTTATGTACATATGAAATACATAGTACAACCAGTCATTACATTACAAATAACTACATCTTAATCATAAATACATACTTAGTTTATATTATATAGGTACATAAATAAATTGTCAAAATGATCCCACACGAGAATTTTAAGCACATGAAAATTTTAAGTAATATCTAAGTGGCTAAGTAATATCTAATGCAAGCAATGATTTTACAAAATTAATTGAATTTAATAAACTTAAACTGGACAGTAAAATTAAATATAACTAACATCAGCACTTGGTGTTCGTTCAGGAATAATGTATGCAATATTAAACCTAGGTACATTATAAGGATTACAGTATTTTAACCATTGTCTCTCAATATCATGTAAATCCCTAACTTCTTGATGTCTCTCATAGCAATCCTAAATCTTTGAGTGTTCCCGGCTTGCCTAATAGGTGAGCCAATGACATCCATAAAGACAGCCTTTCTTCTACATACTCCAAAGATAGCAGTGCTATTGCAGTAGAGCTACTCATATTAATTCTTGGGAATTCTCTAGGTAGCTTTTGTGCAAGACGTTCAGATCTTCTGGTGGATATAATATTACAGCACTGTTCTACCAGAAATTGTAGCATTCCAGCTGTCTCTGTAGTTTCTTCTACGTTTTCTTTAGGAATGGTGAGAGGAGTCTGTCCTGCCTTATAAGCGTTTGTTGCTAATGAAGGTTGTGCTACTAATTGACAATTTTTAGGAGCTGGCACTTTGCCCACTTCAGCTATATGAGTTAACTCTGAGTTTACCTTGCTAAGCCCTGCTGTGCACACGCTCATCTCTTCCTTAATCTTAATCAAATGAGATTTCAAATCTCCCTGGAGCTGAATTTGAGATTCAAATTGAGTATTGAGTCCTTTGATTGCTGCTGCAAGTTGAGCTTGTTGATCTATCATAAACTTCAATTGATTCCCATATGTAATCATCTGCTTTTTTACCTGTGATATCTCAGATAATGTCTTGTCGAGACCATCCTTTATGGATTCAGAAAAGGTACTAAATAGAGCTTTTATCTCTTCTTGCTGAGTAGGCTGAGAGGAAGGAGGATTGATATGCGCTTCCTTTTCCTCAACTGTGACCTCTTTTGCACCGGGTTTTGCACTGGCTCGGTTCTCGGAGCTCGGTTGGTTATCATCAAGCTCTGCGGTATCTCGCGGCACATTGGGGAGAGGGCAATCTGTTCTCAGGCCGCTATCAGCCAAGATTACTCGAGCTTGATGCAGGTCGCCCTCAACATTTTCCATTTCAGCTAATAACATTTTTAGAGATCTGGTAAATTTCCTTTGGAGAGATGGTGTCATTGAATTCGACATTGTGTAGTGGATGTAGTTTACTTACTTGACTGTTACAGCAAAAGTTAAATGCAAAATCAATTATTGGAGTTTGGTATTATTTCTCTTCGCTTTTTCAAGTTGTTTTTCGCGATTAACTGCACAGATATTATTCACACTATAATCAGCATACAGACTTATTGCACCGCTACACGCATTCACAATCATCTACCCTCAAATAGTTATGAGCTGTCCCGGTTACATCATTTAGAAATTAATATTTTTTAAGTACCTACCTACTTAGTAAGTTTTATTACTTATGACCTCTTAATACTTATTACAATAATTTTATTGAATTTTTAAATAGCAAATTGTGAATAGTCAAAATTAAATAACTTACCTACCTGCGGGCAGTATTTATTTTTGAAATTTTTAGTGGCTATGGAAGGACGAAAACGGAACGTTGTTACTAAAAGTACTTTCTACTTCCATGGTTGTTACTGGTCTGTGGTTGTTACTGAACCATGAACCATGGAAGTAGGAAGAACTGTCATTTGTCAAACCTACATTTCGTACAAAATCATGAAACTAGGAACTACGACTACCCTATTTCGTACATCGACATTTCATAATTCGCAGAGTAATGGGGAGATGAATATAACCACATTTTGTAGAAACTATTGAACTAATGAAATGGATTTTTGTTTGAAACGGAGAAACTTATTTTGTAATGGTGGAATCGGGATTTGAAGAAACGGAATTTCGGAAAGGATCAGAAAAACTATGGACTATGGCTCAAACGCTCGACGCGCGGAGCCACTAAACAAACGAAGAAGAAGTCGCAGAACCAGAACCATAGAACCATGCAGAGCCACACAAGAAGCTTATATTGCAGGTATTCAGCCCTTTAGGGTGGAACCACACCTGTGAGGATCGTTTCGGATTTCGCCCATACAAAACTGTCAAATTCCATAGAAACGTGAACGGATCAATTCGGCTTTTCGCATCGATTCGGCTTTCGCATTTTTTGTACCTAAAAGTGCCTAAAATCCTTACAAGTGTAGCTCACGTTTCGCATGCGAAAGGATCCTTTCGCATCCTTACGGATCCGTAAGGATGCGAACGGATCCTTACGGACGCGAACGGATCCGAAAGGATCCTTACAGATCCGTAAGGATCCTTACGCGTGCGAAAGCGTCATCGGCAACTAGGGAAATGCATGAAGTGCCAAAAAGTATCGATATATCGATGAAATTAGTTTTTATCTCAAGTATGTATGCAAACACAGGTGCCACTTTTCCGCCATGTTGAAATTCTTTGTTATTGGACCGATTTCGTTCAAAATCGATATTTGGGCTTCCCTGGGCTCAAATAAGAGGAAATGATTTGCAAAATTATAAAAAGTCGCCGCCATATTGAAATTCTTTGTTATTGGACCGATTTCGTTCAAAATCGATATTTAGGCTTCCCTTGGGTCAAGAAAGAGGAAATAGATGCCAAAATTTTAAAAAGTGACCGCCATATTGAAATTATTTGTTATTGGACCGATTTCGTTCAAAATCGATATTTGGGCTTCCCTGGGGTCAAATAAGAGGAAGTGATTGGCAAAATTATAAAAAGTGACCGCCATATTGAAATTCTTTGTTATTGGACCGATTTCGTTCAAAATCGATATTTGGGCTTCCCTGGGCTCAAATAAGAGAAAATGATTGGCAAAATTATAAAAAGTCGCCGCCATATTGAAATTCTTTGTTATTGGACCGATTTCGTTCAAAATCGATATTTAGGCTTCCCTTGGGTCAAGAAAGAGGAAATAGATGGCAAAATTTTAAAAAGTGGCCGCCATATTGAAATTCTTTGTTATTCGACCGATTTCGTTCAAAATCGATATTTAGGCTTCCCTTGGGTCAAGAAAGAGGAAATAGATGCCAAAATTTTAAAAAGTGACCGCCATATTGAAATTCTTTGTTATTGGACCGATTTCGTTCAAAATCGATATTTGGGCTTCCCTGGGGTCAAATAAGAGGAAATGATTTGCAAAATTATAAAAAGTGACAGCCATATTGAAATTCTTTGTTATTGGACCGATTTCGTTCAAAATCGATATTTGGGCTTCCCTGGGCTCAAATAAGAGGAAATGATTTGCAAAATTATAAAAAGTCGCCGCCATATTGAAATTCTTTGTTATTGGACCGATTTCGTTCAAAATCGATATTTAGGCTTCCCTTGGGTCAAGAAAGAGGAAATAGATGGCAAAATTTTAAAAGTGACCGCCATATTGAAATTCTTTGTTATTGGACCGATTTCGTTCAAAATCGATATTTGGGCTTCCCTGGGCTCAAATAAGAGGAAATGATTTGCAAAATTATAAAAAGTCGCCGCCATATTGAAATTCTTTGTTATTGGACCGATTTCGTTCAAAATCGATATTTAGGCTTCCCTTGGGTCAAGAAAGAGGAAATAGATGCCAAAATTTTAAAAAGTGACCGCCATATTGAAATTATTTGTTATTGGACCGATTTCGTTCAAAATCGATATTTGGGCTTCCCTGGGGTCAAATAAGAGGAAGTGATTGGCAAAATTATAAAAAGTGACCGCCATATTGAAATTCTTTGTTATTGGACCGATTTCGTTCAAAATCGATATTTGGGCTTCCCTGGGCTCAAATAAGAGAAAATGATTGGCAAAATTATAAAAAGTCGCCGCCATATTGAAATTCTTTGTTATTGGACCGATTTCGTTCAAAATCGATATTTAGGCTTCTCTTGGGTCAAGAAAGAGGAAATAGATGGCAAAATTTTAAAAAGTGGCCGCCATATTGAAATTCTTTGTTATTCGACCGATTTCGTTCAAAATCGATATTTAGGCTTCCCTTGGGTCAAGAAAGAGGAAATAGATGCCAAAATTTCAAAAAGTGACCGCCATATTGAAATTCTTTGTTATTGGACCGATTTCGTTCAAAATCGATATTTGGGCTTCCCTGGGGTCAAATAAGAGGAAATGATTTGCAAAATTATAAAAAGTGACAGCCATATTGAAATTCTTTGTTATTGGACCGATTTCGTTCAAAATCGATATTTGGGCTTCCCTGGGCTCAAATAAGAGGAAATGATTTGCAAAATTATAAAAAGTCGCCGCCATATTGAAATTCTTTGTTATTGGACCGATTTCGTTCAAAATCGATATTTAGGCTTCCCTTGGGTCAAGAAAGAGGAAATAGATGGCAAAATTTTAAAAAGTGACCGCCATATTGAAATTCTTTGTTATTGGACCGATTTCGTTCAAAATCGATATTTGGGCTTCCCTGGGGTCAAATAAGAGGAAATGATTGGCAACATTATAAAAAGTGACCGCCATATTGAAATTCTTTGTTATTGGACCGATTTCGTTCAAAATCGATATTTGGGCTTCCCTGGGCTCAAATAAGAGGAAATGATTTGCAAAATTTTAAAAAGTGACCGCCATATTGAAATTCTTTGTTATTGGACCGATTTCGTTCAAAATCGATATTTAGGCTTCCCTTGGGTCAAGAAAGAGGAAATAGATGCCAAAATTTTAAAAAGTGACCGCCATATTGAAATTCTTTGTTATTGGACCGATTTCCTTCAAAATCGATATTTGGGCTTCCCTGGGGTCAAATAAGAGGAAATGATTTGCAAAATTATAAAAAGTCGCCGCCATATTGAAATTCTTTGTTATTGGACCGATTTCGTTCAAAATCGATATTTGGGCTTCCCTGGGGTCAAATAAGAGGAAATGATTGGCAACATTATAAAAAGTGACCGCCATATTGAAATTCTTTGTTATTGGACCGATTTCGTTCAAAATCGATATTTGGGCTTCCCTGGGCTCAAATAAGAGGAAATGATTTGCAAAATTATAAAAAGTCGCCGCCATATTGAAATTCTTTGTTATTGGACCGATTTCGTTCAAAATCGATATTTAGGCTTCCCTTGGGTCAAGAAAGAGGAAATAGATGCCAAAATTTTAAAAAGTGACCGCCATATTGAAATTCTTTGTTATTGGACCGATTTCCTTCAAAATCGATATTTGGGCTTCCCTGGGGTCAAATAAGAGGAAATGATTGGCAACATTATAAAAAGTGACCGCCATATTGAAATTCTTTGTTATTGGACCGATTTCGTTTAAAATCGATATTTGGGCTTCCCTGGGGTCAAATAAGAGGAAGTGATTGGCAAAATTATAAAAAGTGACCGCCATATTGAAATTCTTTGTTATTGGACCGATTTCGTTCAAAATCGATATTTGGGCTTCCCTGGGGTCAAATAAGAGGAAATGATTGGCAATATCATAAAAAGTCACCGCCATATTGAAATTCTTTGTTATTGGACCGATTTCGTTCAAAATCGATATTTAGGCTTCCCTTGGGTCAAGAAAGAGGAAATAGATGCCAAAATTTTAAAAAGTGACCGCCATATTGAAATTCTTTGTTATTGGACCGATTTCGTTCAAAATCGATATTTGGGCTTCCCTGGGGTCAAATAAGAGGAAATGATTGGCAACATTATAAAAAGTGACCGCCATATTGAAATTCTTTGTTATTGGACCGATTTCGTTCAAAATCGATATTTGGGCTTCCCTGGGCTCAAATAAGAGGAAATGATTTGCAAAATTATAAAAAGTCGCCGCCATATTGAAATTCTTTGTTATTGGACCGATTTCGTTCAAAATCGATATTTAGGCTTCCCTTGGGTCAAGAAAGAGGAAATAGATGGCAAAATTTTAAAAGGTCGCCGCCATATTGAAATTCTTTGTTATTGGACCGATTTCGTTCAAAATCGATATTTGGGCTTCCCTGGGCTCAAATAAGAGGAAATGATTTGCAAAATTATAAAAAGTCGCCGCCATATTGAAATTCTTTGTTATTGGACCGATTTCGTTCAAAATCGATATTTAGGCTTCCCTTGGGTCAAGAAAGAGGAAATAGATTCCAAAATTTTAAAAAGTGACCGCCATATTGAAATTCTTTTTTATTGGAAAGATTTCGTTCAAAATCGATGTTTGGGCTTCCTTGGGGTCAAATAAGAGGAAATGATTGGCAAAATTATAAAAAGTGACCGCCATATTGAAATTCTTTGTTATTGGACCGATTTCGTTCAAAATCGATATTTAGGCTTCCCTTGAGACAAGAAAGAGAAAATAGATGCCAAAATTTTAAAAAGTCACCGCCATATTGAAATTCAAAATCGATATTCAAAATCGATATTTCGGCTTCCTGTGGTCAAGAAAGAGGAAATATTTGCCATAAGTTTTAAAAGTATGACGGCACCCCCCTCATCGCCGAGCGTCTAATAAAAGGAATCACACACAATATCAGAACAGAACATCATTCTCAGCAATCGCCTTCCATCAATAAAAATAACTACCTACACAAAGGACGTAACAAGGATTGTAAAGAAAACTCCTTCATCAACATCTATCTGTATTTAATTATGTTGTTCAGTATAGATCTATATATTATAAAAATGACTCTAATGCCGTTTCGCAAAGTGCTATAGTCGTGTAGAAGAAAGGGCAAAGAAACTCCACGACAGCACATCTTTTAAAATATAAAAGTAAATATCGAAAACACTTATGGAGCCACAGTCGGCTCCCACGCTGAACGAGAACTAACTTTAAACTAATTCACATTTCCCTTTTATATTTTTAGACTAACAAAATGGATGGAATGGATGATTACAATTTCCCCTTACATTCAACCAATCAGCCCACATTTCCGCTTTAATACATTTTCAAGTCAAATTAAATTCTATCCCCAACTACTTTTTTATTTTCCGTTTCATCCTACTTCCTACTTCCTACTAATATTATAAAGGCGAAAGTTTGTGTGTATGTTTGTTCCTCTTTAACGCAAAAACTACTGGATGGATTTGGCTGAAATTTGGAATGGAACCGACCGACCGACCGACCGACTGACTGACCGACCGACTGACAGACTGACCGACACAAGTAGGCTAGCATTAGAATATAATATGTAGTTATAAGTTTATTAATTGTATGAGCGCAGACTCGCCAACAAACTGCATGTGCAGTTTGGCGTGGTAGAATAAGTTTACTAATACTTGTTATTATATTTCTGAATAAAAAATTAAAAAAAAAAAAAAAAAGATAGATTATACCCTGGATTAACATATAGGCTACAAATTATCCCGGAAAATCCAAGGTTCCCGCGGGATTTTGAAAAACCACTGATAGATGGCGCTGATTGTACTTAAATCACGCTTACATTATCCGCAGTATCGAGAATAAGTAAAAAATTCCAATTCAACAATCAAGTAGGATAAACACAGTTATTGAAGTTTTTCATTAGCAATAGAAAATTTCTTAGGGATTAGGGATTAGGGATGGATTACATCATGTGTAGATCCTATCCTATCCTATTATCCTATTAAAAATTATAAATTATACACACATGACCAGTCATTATAATATCTAGCAATGTACTCACTATGACTGGACAAATCGATACCTTGTACTAATTGTATTATTTATTTCGTAATCCATCCCTAATCCCTAAGAAATTTTCTATTGCTAATGAAAAACTTCAATAACTGTGGTTATCCTACTTGATTGTTGAATTGGAATTTTTTACTTATTCTCGATACTGCGGATAATGTAAGCGTGATTTAAGTACAATCAGCGCCATCTATCAGTGGTTTTTCAAAATCCCGCGGGAACCTTGGATTTTTCCGGAATAATTTGTAGCCTATGTGTTTATCCAGGGTATAATCTATCTCCATTCCAAATTTCAGCCAAATCCATCCAGTAGTTTTTGCGTTAAAGAGGAACAAACATACATACAAACTTTCGCCTTTATAATATTAGTAGGAAGTAGGATACGCTCTAAATCGGGAGTCCCAGTAAAAGGTTTAGCACTTTTATCTTGAAGTTTTGATAAAGCATCTATTAATGTTGCTTGAAGTCGCGCTATGCTAGGGAGAAATTTTCGATAAAAATTAATCATATCTTCTAAATCCCTGTACTGTTTTAGGTAGAGGAAAATCCTGTAAACTCTTAATGCGGTCAGCAGGAGAGCCAATCCCGGGAGCGCTTATTTTGTATCCAAGGAAACGAACCTCTGGAACATTAAAATACCATTCTTCTCGTTATCAACTATACCGTATCCTTCAAAAACGTTTGAAAAGAATACGTAAATGTTTTGCATGCTGTTCGCTATCTTTTGAAGAAACTAAAATATCATCGACGTACGCGAACTAAAAATCTAAACCACGAACAACTTTGAACCCAGAGAAGCCTAAATATTGATTTTGAACGAAATCTGTCCAATAACAAAGAATTTCAATATGGCGGTCACTTTTTAAAATATTGGCATCTATTTCCTCTTTCTTGACCCAAGGGAAGCCTAAATATCGATTTTGAACGAAATCGGTCCAATAACAAAGAATTTCAATATGGCGGTCACTTTTTATAATTTTGCCAATCATTTCCTCTTATTTGACCCCAGGGAAGCCCAAATATCGATTTTGAACGAAATCGGTGCAATAACAAAGAATTTCAATATGGCGGTCACTTTTTATAATTTTGCCAATCATTTCCTCTTATTTGACCCCAGGGAAGCCCAAATATCGATTTTGAACGAAATCGGTCCAATAACAAAGAATTTCAATATGGCGGTCACTTTTTAAAATTTTGGCATCTATTTCCTCTTTCTTGACCCAAGGGAAGCCTAAATATCGATTTTGAACGAAATCGGTCCAATAACAAAGAATTTCAATATGGCGGCGACTTTTTATAATTTTGGCATCTATTTCCTCTTTCTTGACCCAAGGGAAGCCTAAATATCGATTTTGAACGAAATCGGTCCAATAACAAAGAATTTCAATATGGCGGTCACTTTTTAAAATTTTGGCATCTATTTCCTCTTTCTTGACCCAAGGGAAGCCTAAATATCGATTTTGAACGAAATCGGTCCAATAACAAAGAATTTCAATATGGCGGTCACTTTTTATAATTTTGCCAATCATTTCCTCTTATTTGACCCCAGGGAAGCCCAAATATCGATTTTGAACGAAATCTATTTATTTATTTATTTATTTAATAGATATGCCAGCGATAAATTGCAAGATACACTTTAAATAATACAATGTGCTTAATAAATTCTAATGCTGTTACAAATTACCAATTATAGGCATATTCAACATTGCCAGGGTAACTCCGATCAAAATTTTAAATAATTAATAAATATTAACAATGTCATAGCTAGTAATATACAGTTATTAAATATTTACAATTTACAATTACAAACCGATCAAAATTTTAAATAATCAATAAATATTAACAATGTCATAGCTAGCAAGATACAGTTATTAAATATTTACAATGTCAAAGCTAAGGAATAGATATTATTAATTTGAATTAGATGATATTAACATAAATTATTCATGCTGATATTATGTACAATTTTTTCTTAAAGCTAAACAAACTATCATGGAATATGTCAATGTCAGGGCACGTCGAGTTATTGTATGCATTAATAATTCGATTTATTGGGGCGAATTTGCCTAGGTTAGATTTAGAGAAGTGGGGCTGGAAGATGTTTTTGATAGGATGTCTAGAGGGTCGTCGAGGGACATGAATGCTGACGTGGTACAACAGGTCAGGGGAATCCAAGGTGCTGTGGACTATTTTATAAAGTGTTATGAGGTCAGTCACCAACCTGCGTTTTTCCAGGGATTGGATTTTAAAATGTTTCAAGCGTGTGTCATAGTCAGCTTCTTGAGGACAAGAGTTGTCTTTGAAGGCTAGGTACCTCGTGAAGGAGCGTTGAACTCGCTCTATTCTTGAAGTGTGGATTTTGTAGTGCGGGTTCCATGCCGGGACTGCGTATTCCAGGATACTACGCACTAGTGCATTAAATATTTTTATAATGCAGTCGGTTCTCATAAAGTCACTCGTGTTACGTTTAATGAAACCCAGTAGCTTCCACGCTCGGGAGACTATTTGGTTGATGTGTTCCTTGAATGTAAGCTTACTATCGATCATAATACCGAGATCCCTGATGACTGAAACCTCCTCAAGCTGATGGTCGTGAATAAAGTAGCCAGTTCCTAGTATGTTCTTTTTACGGGTGAATTTTATGTGCGCGCATTTGGAAACGTTAAGAGTCATTCTATTTTTAGCACACCAGTCTACAATAGAGTTGAGATCATCTTGTAATAGATGATAAATCGGTCCAATAACAAAGAATTTCAATATGGCGGTCACTTTTTAAAATTTTGGCATCTATTTCCTCTTTCTTGACCCAAGGGAAGCCTAAATATCGATTTTGAACGAAATCGGTCCAATAACAAAGAATTTCAATATGGCGGCGACTTTTTATAATTTTGCCAATCATTTTCTCTTATTTGACCCCAGGGAAGCCCAAATATCGATTTTGAACGAAATCGGTCCAATAAAAAAGAATTTCAATGTGGCGGTCACTTTTAATAATTTTGCCAATCATTTCCTCTTATTTGGCCCCAGGGAAGCCCAAATATCGATTTTGAACGTAATCGGTCCAATAACAAAGAATTTCAATATGGCGGTCACTTTTTAAAATTTTGGCATCTATTTCCTCTTTCTTGACCCAAGGGAAGCCTAAATATCGATTTTGAACGAAATCGGTCCAATAACAAAGAATTTCAATATGGCGGTCACTTTTTAAAATTTTGGCATCTATTTCCTCTTTCTTGACCCAAGGGAAGCCTAAATATCGATTTTGAACGAAATCGGTCCAATAACAAAGAATTTCAATATGGCGGTCACTTTTTATAATTTTGCCAATCATTTCCTCTTATTTGACCCCAGGGAAGCCCAAATATCGATTTTGAACGAAATCGGTCCAATAACAAAGAATTTCAATATGGCGGTCACTTTTTAAAATTTTGGCATCTATTTCCTCTTTGTTGACCCAAGGGAAGCCTAAATATCGATTTTGAACGAAATCGGTCCAATAACAAAGAATTTCAATATGGCGGCGACTTTTTATAATTTTGCCAATCATTTTCTCTTATTTGACCCCAGGGAAGCCCATATATCGATTTTGAACGAAATCGGTCCAATAAAAAAGAATTTCAATGTGGCGGTCACTTTTAATAATTTTGCCAATCATTTCCTCTTATTTGGCCCCAGGGAAGCCCAAATATCGATTTTGAACGAAATCTGTCCAATAACAAAGAATTTCAATATGGCGGTCACTTTTTAAAATTTTGGCATCTATTTCCTCTTTCTTGACCCAAGGGAAGCCTAAATATCGATTTTGAACGAAATCGGTCCAATAACAAAGAATTTCAATATGGCGGTCACTTTTTAAAATTTTGGCATCTATTTCCTCTTTCTTGACCCAAGGGAAGCCTAAATATCGATTTTGAACGAAATCGGTCCAATAACAAAGAATTTCAATATGGCAGTCACTTTTTATAATTTTGCCAATCATTTCCTCTTATTTGACCCCAGGGAAGCCCAAATATCGATTTTGAACGAAATCGGTCCCATAACAAAGAATTTCAATATGGCGGTCACTTTTTAAAATTTTGGCATCTATTTCCTCTTTCTTGACCCAAGGAAAGCCTAAATATCGATTTTGAACGAAATCGGTCCAATAACAAAGAATTTCAATATGGCGGTCACTTTTTAAAATTTTGGCATCTATTTCCTCTTTCTTGACCCAAGGGAAGCCTAAATATCGATTTTGAACGAAATCGGTCCAATAACAAAGAATTTCAATATGGCGGTCACTTTTTAAAATTTTGGCATCTATTTCCTCTTTCTTGACCCAAGGGAAGCCTGAATATCGATTTTGAACGAAATCGGTCGAAAAACAAAGAATTTCAATATGGCGGTGACTTTTTAAAATTTTGGCATCTATTTTCTCTTTCTTGACCCAAGGGAAGCCTAAATATCGATTTTGAACGAAATCGGTCGAAAAACAAAGAATTTCAATATGGCGGCGACTTTTTCAATTTTTGGCATCCATTTCCTCTGTGTAGAAGAAGATTAATATCGTGGTTGAGCTAGCAATTAAAATATCGATGCCATCATCGACCATCCCTACGCAGACAACAATGTTTATAGGCTTTCGCCTCCTTACGGATCCGAAAGGATGCGTACGCATCCTTACGGATCCGTAAGGACGCGTACGCATCCTTACGGATCCGTAAGGACGCGTACGCATCCTTTCGGATCCGTAAGGACGCGATCCTTACAAGTGTGTCTTATAGCATCGGCATAAATGCGAATCGATCCTCACAGATGTGGTTCCACCCTTATACAGCACTATTAGGGTGGAACCACATTTGTGAGGATCGATTCGGATTTTGCCTATACAAAACTGTCATTTTCCATATATTCGTGTACGCATCGAAAAGCCGATTTGATCCGTACACGTTTCTACGGAATTTGACAGTTTTGTATGGGCGAAATCCGAAACGATCCTCACAAATGTGTTTCCACCCTTATGCTACAAATATGCGATTCTTCTTCGATTTCTAACTTTTCGATTGCACTACGCCTCTATTGTGAAAGTTACACACTATCAATATCGATAGTTTCTTAATACCCACAATTCACAGCTAGGGACATGTCCATTGATTTGGTCTGTGATAAATTGAAAAAATTTAAAGGAAAGCTTTTCAAATCACTTGACCCTCAAGTGGGAGATGTCAAGCACTAATCTTGTGGCTTGCGGTTGTATATGTTGTGTGTTTTTCTTAGTCAATTTAAATTTTTATTTTTTCTTTGCCTTTATGTTCTCTACTTAAGGGGATGCAAGCCAGTACCTTCTTCATACTTTTTTTTTTTTTTTTTTAAATATATAGACCAGCGCTTGACTGCAATCTCACCTGATGGTAAGTGAAGATGCAGCCTAAGATGGAGCGCGCTTGCCTAGAAGATGCCTATTCACTCTTGATTTAAAGGTACCCAAGTTATAGTCAGTTGGAAAAACGGAAGCCGGAAGGGCATTCCAAATTTTAGCGGTGCGTATTAGAAACGAGGAAGCAAAACGCTTAGTGCGGGATCGGGGAATTTCGACGACGTAGCGGTGCAGATTCGAGCGATGCCTTGCGGTTCGATGGTAGAAGGGTGATGGAGGAACTAGTTCAAATAGCTCTTGAGCACACTCTCCGAAATATATCCTGTAAAATACCGACAGACAGGCAACCTTGCGCCGATGTTCCAGACTTTGAAGTTTGGAGTTACTTAGCGATTCGTCGCCAATGAGTCTTCTGGCGCGTCTGTCCACCGAATCCAATGCAGCAAGCTGGTACTTGGCAGAGCCATCCCATAAATGGCTGCAGTACTCCATGCACGATCGAACTTGTGCTTGATACAAGGTAACAAGCTGTTCCGGCGTGAAGTAGCGCTTGACTTTATTGAGGATACCAAGTTTCTTGCCAGCAGTTTTTGCCTTGGATTCGATGCATCGTCCAAAGTTAAGATTTGACGAAACATTTATGCCAAGAAGATCAATACTGTCAGTGACCGGTACGGATATATTTCGGAAAGTCGGAGTCAGCGGGAATGGACTCCGTTTGGCGCTGAACAAACACGCTTGCGTTTTGGTAGCATTAAATTTGACAAGGTTGGCATCACCCCAATCCGATACCTCTTTCAAAGCCAAATTTATGCGTTCTACCAAAGCCTCTCTAAGCTCGAAAGTTTCAGCGCCACTGGCACGGGGACCGGACATGTATCTCTCCGTAACGGTGCTGTCATCCGCATACCCAAAGATACCGGGCCTGAGGAGGTCATTAATGTGCAGCAAAAAGAGCGTTGCGGAGAGAACCCTGAGGGACACCGGCGTTAATCGCCATCAGATCAGACGAGGTGCCATCTATGACCACTCGAAATGATCGCCCACTCAGGAAATCCGATATCCAGTTACAAAGTCCAGTGGGTATCCCATAAGCTGAAAGTTTGCTCAAAAGGCTTTCATGCCAGACCCGGTCAAACGCCTTCGATACATCAAGTGAGACGGCTAGCGCCTCACCATGCTTATCGATGGCTTCACCCCAGATGTGTGTAGCATACACTAAAAGATCTCCCGTGGACCTGTTACGGCGAAAACCGTACTGCTGGTCCGACAGGAGGTCATTAAGCTCGAGGTATGCCAGGAGCTTGTCGTTCAATAAACGCTCCAAACATTTGCATAGTATGGAGGTGATTGCGATAGGCCTGTAATTGGCCGGGTCGGCACGACTACCCTTTTTGGGTACTGGCTGTACGTTAGCTGTCTTCCAAGCTTTGGGGACTTGAGCTAATTTTAGAGAGAGGCGGTACAAGCGTGTCAGGACAGGCGACAACTCAGGAGCACAGGTCTTCAGGACTCTTGCTGGTATCCCGTCAGGGCCGCTGGCCTTATTCACATCCAGGTTGCGGAGCACTTTCAAAACCTCAATTTGGCGAATGCGTATTTCAGACATAACAGTCTCGCAAGGTGGTATTCTAGGAGGTGAGGTACTTCCTGCATCGAGGAGCGAATTTTCCGCAAACAGATTCGCTAAAAGGTTAGCCTTGTCTGTCGCAGTAAAGGCCAGCGATCCATCAGGTTTCAGCAGGGGAGGCAGCGAAGGACGGCAGAAGTTCGTTTCAACTGACTTCGACAGTGACCAAAAAGCTTTACTACCACGCGGATAAGAAGCTAATTTGGCCCCAATGCGGATCATGCGGTTAAAACGAGCCCTTTTGAGAACCTTCTTGTAGGACTTCGCAGCAGAGTTGAACGCTCTCTTCTTCATATTGATGTCCGGAGTTTTAAGGGTACGGGCTTCAGCCCACGCTGCAAACGCTGAGTCCTTACGAGCTGCAGCATCAGCACATTCAGCATTGTACCATCGAGGAACCCTGCCATCAAGTGATACGTCAGCATATGGAATAAAGTACTCCATTGCTTGACGTATAACTTCCGATACGGCTTGCTCACAACTCGACGGGTCATTAGAAGAGAAGCAGCTCTGCCGCCAAGGGTAGGACGCGAAAAAGTGTCGCATCTCATCCCAATCTGCCGACTTATATCGCCACACACGTCTGGTTCCGGTAGGGCCGTTATCCAGAGGGTGATAGTTCGATACCGACTTTACCACACAGTGATCAGAGGAGCCCAGGGGGGCCGCAACTGATACCGAAAACCGGTCTGGGTCGGTAGTCAACAGAAGGTCCAAACAATTAGGTGTATGGCCTTCAACGTCAGGTATTTGCGTTGCTTCTTGGACCAGCTGGGAGAGATCTAGCGACAGAGCAAATTTAAGCGCCTCTCTCCCGGCATGGTCGGTATTCTGGTATGGGAACAGCCAATCTTGATGATGGGCGTTGAAATCCCCCAGAAACACCATTTGAGCAGTCGGATACCGACGTTGGACGATGTCAGCCGTCACACTGAGATGTTCAAACATCCGAGTTGTCTCCTGGTCACCGCTATGCGACCGATAGGTACAGGCATACACGATCTGTTCCATGCCCGTGTCCAATAAATACCACATGATGGAAAGGTTAGGTACCTCTAGGTTACGGAGACGCCGGCAGCAGACGTCGTTACGGGCGTACATACAGACCCCAGCGCGAGGTTTAAAGTTGTGCTCGAGCGAATACCCGGGATACTGTAGGTACGCTACGTCTGCTGGACTGCCGATTTGCGTCTCCGTAAGAAAAAGTAAATGCGGCCTCTCAGTCTCTAGATGGTGGTGGACTGCGACGAGATTGGAGTGCAATCCTCGTATGTTGGTGAGGTGCACTTTGAGAGAGAGGAGGTGCAGCCGCTGTAAAACAATACAAACGTAGATGAGTTATTACTACATTATTTTATATTGTACGCTCAAAACTAAGTATTATGTCGATTGGACTCGTCATTATCTAGGTTTATTGGTATATAAAATAGTGAAAAAAATATTCGCTAAAAAGTTACGAGCCTCGAAAGATCGTCATTTTCACACTAAATTTATGACAACTTTTGGCGCAAATAAATAACACTAGGAGTATGAAAATTCCAAAAAAAAATTATCATTAGACATAGTTTATTTATTCATCAGTTCAAATCACTATATTTTGAAACATACATTTAGTAGCTTTTTCTCAAAAACACTTTTCCCAAACGACTGTTCAACCCTTTTCGCGCGCTTGATTTCGGTGTAAATTATCGCGCCTCTCACCCGACACGGAGCGGGAGCGGGACGGTAGCACGGAAGTATGCGCGCATGCACTCGCTAGTCGCTACACTGAGTCTATCTCTTTCTCACACAATGTTAGGTGAAATAGCAAGCAGGTTACCCACGTGCGCCAGCAACTTCGTTCGCACATACTGAGCCCCCTTAAGCTGTTAATTTTGTTTCCTTGTCTAATCTGCATGCTGTAGCCGCCTATAAAAGGAATTATATGTTGACCTAGCACCTAAGACCTAAATTATGTAAAGAAAATATGTATAATTCTGTTGGTGGTTCAAATAAAATAAAATAAAATAAAAATTCGGGTGGCCGTACCCAGCAGCACCAAGATTTAGGAGTTGATACCTGGAGTTCAACGATGTAGCCCAGTAGTTAATGGCTCCACTAAGCTATGTATTCCATACTTGATACCTATAATACTAAACCAAAACCAAGCACGAATTTTTTGGGACTGCATTACGCTATCCACGCTGACTGTGCACTATTTAATTGTGTAGTCTGTAATTGGTTCCTACAACACCAAATAAAAACAGACATTCGCGAGCGAAGCGACCGCGAAAATTTTACGATTACATTACATCACTATATGTATAGTCCATATTTGGCAGTGGCATTGCTGCAACAGCAATCCAACCAAGAAAAATACATATTTTCACGACCGAAGCGAGCGCGAAAATTTTTCGATTGCACAACGCTTCTATGTAGTTCATACTTGGCACGTACAGTAGGCATATAAAACTGATATTTTCGCGAGCGAAGCGAGCGCGAAAATTTTTTAATCGCACTACGCCTCTGTGTAGTGGACTACACAGAGCTATACTACAATACAATATTTGGTATCTACAAAAGCAATCTATAATCGACATTATCGTGAATGAAGCGAGTGTGACATTTTTTACGATTGCAATACGCCACTATGTAGTCCATATTTGGCAACTCCAACAGCAACTGAACATGGACATTTTCGCGAGCGAAGCGAGTGCGAAAATTTTTACTATTACATTGCATCACTATGTAGTCCATACTTGGCAGTTGGCACCTACAACAGCAATCCAAAACGGACATTATCGCGAAATTTTTTAGGGCTGCACTACTTAACTGCGTATATCATACTTGGTTCCTACAATACCAACCAAGAAAAACACACATTTTCGCCAGCGACGCGAGTGCGAAAATTTTTCGATTGCACAACGCTTCTATGTAGTTAATACTTGGCACCTACAGTAGCGATTTTTTGATCGCACTAAGCCTCTGTGTAGTGCATACAATTTGGTATCTACAAAAGCAATCTATAATCGATTTACGATTGCACTACGCCACTATGTAGTTCATATTTGGCACCTTCAACAGCAACTAAACACCGACATTTTCGCGAGCGAACCAAGCGCGAAGATTTTTACGATTACATTGCATCACTATGTAGTCCATACTTGGCTCCTAAAACAGAAATCCAAAACGGATATTTCGCGAAATTTTTTAGGACTACACTACTTAACTGTGTACTTTGTACTTGTTTCCTACAACACCAATCAAGAAAAAGACACATTTTTACATTCATGAGAAAATTTTTCGATTGCACAACGCTTCTATGGAGTTCATACCTGGCACCTACAGTAGCGAATTAAAAGCGATATTTTCGCGAGCGAAGCGAGCGCGAATTTTTTTTATCGCACTATGCCTCAGGCCTCTGTGTAGTCCATACTATTTGGTATCTACAAAAGCAATCTATAATCGACATTATCGCTAGTGAAGCGAGTGCGACATTTTTTACGATTACACTACGCCACTATGTAGTCCATATTTTGACACCTTCAACAGCAACTAAACATGGACATTTTCACGAGCGAAGCGAGCGCGTTTTTTAGGACTGCACTACTTAACTATGTACTTTATATTTGGTTCTTATAACAGCAATCAAGAAAAGACACATTTACGCGAGCGAAGCGAGCGCGAAATTTTTTTGATTGCACTATGCCTCTCTGTAGTTCATACTTTATTATACTAATGGGTATCTACAAAAGCAATCTACAATCGACATTATCGCGAACGAAGCGAGTGCGACATTTTTTACGATTGCACTATGCCACTATGTAGTCAGCCACTATTTGACACCCACTATTTGACAGCAGCATCGGGTTTGAGAAGATAGTTACAGTAGTTCAATGTTGTAGCTTACTTGCGTAGCATGGGGAGGAGGATGATTCTTAAACCGAACCGAGCGATAGTGAAATTAGCTGAATAGATTGATGCCATCTAATAATACAAAGCTACTGTGGGAAATTTTAGTAAACAGAAAACGGAAACGCGAATTTTTTACGGCTGCATTATGCCACTACACTCCGTAGTTCATACTTGGTACCTACCATTGATGAGAAGTACCCAGCAGCATCAGGATTGAATCCTCTTTTAGGTACAGCTCCACTATGCCATTATACCTATTTTAAATATTTGGTACTTACAATATCAATTATTCACAATCGACAGTTCGTAAATATCAATAATTTAAGGGGCAGTACACAGCAGCATCAGGATTGAGGAGCTAGGGCCTGAAGTTCAGTGATATTATAGGCAGTTCAATATAAAGCTATGGTATGGATGTATTAATGTCAACGTTTAGACCGATACGTTGTACAAAGACAGTGGCGTCCTTAGTGTTAGAAAGCTGTTTATTCTTAATGTAATTCTGTATCAGCACAAGGTGACTCCGTTTCGACCTATTGAGGGGCGTCGCAAACACAAGATTTGTACCTTGCATGCGCCTAAATTAGCATTCACAAAGCGCTTTTTTTACTATCTTGGCCCATTCTTGTACAACAAGCTTGATGTAAAATTACCCATTTATAATCTCCCACTTACTCAGTGCAAAAAACTAGTAACATCTTTCTTGCTGGGTAAATCTTATGATGAAATAGAAGACTTCCTTACAATCTGATACATATATAATTATATATTTTCTTATAATAAAAACTATATTGTTACATAAATTAATTCACCAGTTATTCGTTCATATTATAATTTTTTATAAAACACACGCATCCTGACTGAACACAAACATACACCCACACACTCAAACACACTCACACACACACCCACACACACGCACACACACACACGCACACACACACACACACACACACACAAAAACACACACATATTACACGCCAGTTATTAGATAAATGTAAAGTGTGTAAACTACCTATTAATGTTGTAATTATTGTATTGTATAATGCCTGAGGCTATTTATTTTTGAAAAACATGTGCTTGTGCACAGTTTTGGCTATTCGAGGGAGAGGGCTGGCTATCCTTAACACAGATCTAAAAATCTAGCTAGGATAGCCAGTTCTTGATCTTGTACTTTTTGTAAACTTCTCAATTAGTAGTAGGCATCAATTTTGTAGATATCAAGTTTTGTTCAAGATCAAATTGATGTTTCTGTATAGTGATGGAAATAAAGACGATTTATTTAAAAAAAATTAAAAAATTATAAAAAGTCATCGCCATATTGAAATTCTTCGTTATTGGACCGATTTCGTTCAAAATCGATATTTAGGCTTCCCTTGGGTCGAGAAAGAGGAAATATATGCCAAAATTTTAAAAAGTGACCGCCATATTGAAATTCTTTGTTATTCGACCGATTTCGTTCGAAATCGATATTTGTGCTTCCCTGGGGTCAAGAAAGAGAAAATAGTTGCCAAAAATTAAAAACAGTCACCGCCATATTGAAATTCTTTGTTATTAGACCGATTCCGTTCAAAATCGATATTTAGGCTTCCCTGGGGTCAAAAAAGAGGAAAGGGTTGCCAAAATTTTAAAAAGTGACCGCCATATTGAAATTCTTTGTTATTCGACCGATTTCGTTCGAAATCGATATTTGTGCTTCCCTGGGGTCAAGAAAGAGGAAATGGATGCCAAAAATTAAAAAAGTCACCGCCATATTGAAATTCTTTGTTATTGGACCGATTTCGTTCAAAATCGATACTTGGGCTTCCCTGGGGTCATGAAAGAGGCAATGGATGCCAAAAATTGAAAAAGGCGCCACCATATTGAAATTCTTTGTAATTCGACCGATTTCGTTCAAAATCGATAATTAGGCTTCCCTAGGGTCAAGAAAGAGGAAATGGTTGCCAAAATTCTAAAAAGTCACCGCCATATTGAAATTATTCGTTATTCGATCGATTTCGTTCAAAATTGATAATTAGGCTTCCCTAGAGTCAAGAAAAGAGGAAGCGGATGCCAAAAATTTAAATAGTCGCCACCATATTGAAATTCTTTGTTACTCAACCGATTTCGCTTAAAATCGATATTTGGGCTCCCCTGGGGTCATGAAATAGGAAATGGTTGTCAAAAATTAAAAAAGTCGCCGCCATATTGAAATTCTTTGTTACTGGACCGATTTTGCTCTAAATCGATATTTGGGCTTCACTGGGGTCTTGAAAGAGGAAACGGATGCCAAAAATTAAAAAAGTCGCCGCAATATTGAAATTCTTTGTAACTGGACCTATTTCGCTTAAAGTGGTTGCCAAATTTTTAAAAAGTCACCGCCATATTGGAAGCCCAAATATTGATTTTGAACGAAATCGGTTCAATAACAAAGATTTTCAATATGGCGGGGACTTTTTTATATTTTGGCATCTATTTCCTCTTTCTTGACCCACGGGAAGCCTTAATATCGAATTTGAATGAAATCGGCCGAATAACAAAGAATTTCAAAATGGCGGTGACTTTTTAAAATTTTGGCATCTATTTCCTCTTTTTTGACCCAAGGGAAGCCTAAAAACCGATTTTGAACGAAATCTGTCCAATTACAAAGAATTTCAATATGGCGGTGACTTTTTAAAAGTTTGGCATCTCTTTCCCCTTTCTTGACCCAAGCGAAGCCGAAATATCGATTTTGATCGAAATCGGTCCAGTAACAAAGAATTTCAATATGGTGGTGATTTTTTAAAATTTTGGCATATATTTTCTCTTTCTTGACCCAAGGGAAGCCTAAATATCGATTCTGAACGAAATCGGTCGAAAAACAAAGAATTCCAATATGGCGGCGACTTTTTTAATTTTTGGCATCCATTTCCTCTTTCTTGACCACAGGAAAGCCCAAATATCGATTTTGAAAGAAATCTGTCGAAAAACAAAGAATTTCAATATGGCGGCTTCTTTTTCAATTTTTGGCATCCATTTCCTCTGTGTAGAAGAAGATTTATATCGTGGTTGAGCTAGCAATTAAAAAATCGATGCCATCATCGACCATCCCTACGCATCCCTACGCAGACAACAATGTTTACAGGCTTTCGCCTCCCTATGGATCCGAAAGGATGCGTACGCATCCTTACGGATCCGTAAGGACACGTACGCATCCTTTCGGATCCGTAAGGACGCGATCCTTACAAGTGTGTCTTATGGCATCGGCATAAATGCGAATCGATCCTCACAGATGTGGTTCCACCCAAATTGCAATGTTTTAGCACAGGTTTTAATCGTAATAATTAAATGGTATTCGCTTTCGCGTTTGCACTTTCGCAGATTCTTTATAGTACACACAATATATTCAACTCTGGTATTCCCATTACTTGAGTCTTGACTCTTGACTGGAATCGGTAGAATAGGTACCTAAACGAATCTTACCGCTTTTGAATTTTGAAATGAATAACCGTTGACAGCTGAGCATCATGGAACTAGGAATTGCGGCTAGTCGTAACTCCTAAGTCCTAGTTCCACGTATGAAAACGACTTCTCAGAAGGGCTGGAACCCAGAGCCGTAAAGCCAGTTAAATAAAAAAAAAATTGTTCAAACGAAAACGCTGGAGTCGTCCCAACGTTCACACTTCACTGTCATTTTCGATTTCGTTGATGTTTGTTTAGGTACAGTTTTACACTTTTGTTTTAGAGCGAAATGCAAATGTAAAATAATATGTCGGCCTTCAAAGTGTTGCGTGATCTTTCTATTGGATTCGAAACATACTCTCAGCAGGTCTCCGCCGAGTTATTCTCGGCCAAAATCAGTGAACCTTTCGAAAATGTCGTTGCTAGAAAAGTTCGCGATGTTAAGCTGTTTACGTCGAAATTAAGATTTTTGGAAGCGAAGTCATTGGCAAGTAAGCACTACAATTATCAAGTTACCTACTTAAAACGAGTTAAGTTTATAAAATACTTATCCAAATAAAATTTAACTACATAACTAAAATTGCGTGGCCGGCGGATGCTGTACCCACAACCCACATCTATAGAATAGAATAGAAAAGAAATATTTTTTATTCAAATAAACTTTTACAAGTGCTTTTGAATAGGTAGTCGATGAATCTATCACTATGGGTCTACTATGGATCATCGCGCCCTGTTTTGATCATTTTATACTACACAATCCTACCCGTCCGGGTCAGGACCACTGTTAGCGCCGAATTGTCAATCTAATCTAAATACATAATGTATGGAAAAGGTGACTGACTGACTGACTGATCTATCAACGTACCAGCTCAAATCACAGGACAGACTGGGCTGAAATTTGGCATACAAATAGCTATTATGATATAGGCATCCGCTAAGAAAGGATTTTTGAAAATTCAAACCCAAGGGGGGTAAAATATCTCCTGTCTAGCGTTCGTCCCAGCTTACGCCAGGGTCCGCTTTCTTGCTAAGTCTCTTCCACTTTGCACGCTCTATAGCATCCTTTAGAAGACCGCTGGCATATGTATCTGCTTGAGCGTTTTCAATCCACCATTTTTTTGGACCAGGGACATCTTTTAAGACACCTGTGGGCTGTGACCCACTTTATATTATTTATTTACACAACTAATTGCATACAAGATAAAAAATTATATAAGTAAAGAAACAATTTAATACAAAAGGTGGCCTTATCACTAATAGTGATCTCTTCCAGGCAACCTATACTAGAGATCTTAATGTACTGAGAGACAGGGGATCGCAATAAGTGCACAGAAATACATATTAGAGATGCGCCAAATGCCAGTTCAACCGAATACGAATATTTGGTCGAATATTCAGTCCAAAATGTACCGAACCGAATATTCGACTGAATCATTCGGTTCAATTACAAATAGTTATGACAATTCTTAATTTATATGTTGCAAATTTTTCATAAAACTACACAATCCTTTTTTATTCAAATTAACTTTTACAAAGGACGATTTCTGTACATTTAATCTATTTTGAAAATTAATTAAAATTTCATATATACAATACTATATTAAACCTAAAAATTCTAAAATTAAATTGCAAATTAATATTTTATTTGTTACTTAAGATTTTTTTATTGTTGATTTCCTAAATTTTATTTAAATTGATTGTTAATGTTAATCTTTTTTATTTTGTTAATAAATAATTGTTAAAAAAGGTCTTTCATTTACAAAAAACTATGTACAACTTTCTGAATAAACTACACTTCTTTAGTAATTAGTTAACCTTACTGTTTAATAAAATGTTCTTTTTTAAATATTAACAATAATTTAATTATTCGATGCCTTAACATGGGTAGCCTAAGTTTAGCACACTCTCTTTAAACATTTCTGTGGTGATGTTGTGTGATACGGGTTGTTACGTTTCCTAAAATATGGTTGAGCGAACCAATGGCTGGATCTATTCTATTCTAATCGGTAATTATTCGGCAAATCACCCAAATATTCAACCGAACATTCGGCGCATCTCTAATACATATCAATATAACAGCAGTTCATGCAGCAGCATACACAAGTTCAAACGAATTAAAAAGAAATCCAAACCTTTTTCCAGGCAAGCCACAATTAGAAAAAACTAGAAGCATTGATGTGATTCAGGATTATGAAGACACAGTATCGGCCAAAATAATTGAGCAACTTGCAGTTAAGGCTATCACCCAGAATCATACGGTCAAGAACCTGCTGACTACACCATCTAAGGAGTTGAAACCTGAATTTGTTGAGAAAAAAGAGTGAGTTGACTGTGTTCTAAAAGGCTGTAAAGTGAATTGGTTAAAGAGTTTTAAATAAGCTAGCTTTAACGTAGCTTTTACCTATGGCTTTGCTCCCTTTGTCTATTAAAAGCAAGGTCCAAAAGGTTAATCCTATACGGATTATCCTATGTAATGGAAATAATAGATTTGCCAGTACACAAATTTAAACAATGTGTCGAAACACATTTTTGTTAAGTCGAGGTTATTACACAGTTGGTGAATTTCTGAGTGACAAAGTTGCATGGAAACAATCGGCTTGGCATCCAGCTGACGACAAATGAGTAACTTACTAAATTGTATTTTATATTATATATTTATTAAGATATTGTATTATTTTGTTTTGAATAGAGCAACAGATGAGTTTCTTGCTGGCTCTTCTCAGCAGAATCAGCTTTCCGAACTGGTGGTAGATTCTTGACTTGTCATAAGTGCTAAAATTTGGCACACATGATTTTGAATTTTTTTAAATAATATAATGGCTTTAATTTGGTGGTTTTAATTTGTTTAATTTTAAGGGTTAGGTTAAAAACCCTGCAATCAAGACACATGGAAGTGGGTCCAGCCAAAGTTCAAAAGAAAAGAAAGGAACTTTGCGACGCAGCGACTGTGTGTTATATTACACAAACCACTTAGAGCCACTTTTGCCTCCTCAATAAATCAAAATCTATGTAACATAATCACATGAAATTTGGTATATTTATTAAACCGCTTATTTATTAAATCCCTTAGATTAACTAGAACCGTAAATTTCATAAATATAGCTCAAACGGTTTTTGAGATATTAACATCCAAAAACCGGCATTTTTACCACTGACTGACTGACTGACATGTAGATCAAAAACCTAACCCACTTCCAGATGACCTAGAAAGTTGAAATTTGGTGTCCAATTTTGGTGTGGTAATTGTGTGTATACAAAGGAAACAATCAGAAAGCAGTGAATTTTACGATTTGATAAAGGTTTTACATGTGTAATTGGGTTAATCAGCCTATAGGAACCGGTTCACACATAAGGTTCATTCAGGTTAATGAAACATGTTCGAGAAAGTGACAGAGATAACAGCCACTCGGTTTTATGTACTTTTGATTGCATCCCAACATGAGCAACTTTCCGCTGTGCACGATACAAGCAATTTTAAACTTTATTTCTGGTGCACAATGCTGTATTTAATTTAACGATGTGGCAGCGACAATAGTTGCTGCTTGCTGCTTTTCTATTATATCTCTTACATTCAGATTATTCAGCTAAATAAAGATTAACCTTTTTAGTATACTTACTGGTTTCCCCATATAAAGGTTAATCATACAACGGGGTTATGTGTCTATGGCCTGCTTGCAGAAACGCCGGGTTATCCTTTTAACCCAGAGTTAGCTGCTGCTTTGACAGATTTCGTTTAACGCTTCTGTCAAAATTACAAATTTATTCCGGTTATGCTAAATAACCGGGCGTCTCTGCAAGCGGGCCTAACCGATTAACCTTTTAACCCGATTAATGAGTCCTTGATTAAAAGTAATCCAAAGTTGTTTTGATTCCTATACAAAATTATCAAGTCTATATTTTTAGATTTTTCAGCTGTTCTTTTGGGTTTCTGCTAATAGGTACCACTGTAGTATAACCACTCACCGAAAATAAATCAAAAAAATTCAAATAGGTCGAGCTGTTTTTGAGTTTTAGCCAAACTAACAAACAGCAATTAATTTTTGCTGACGGTACTTAGAATAGAATAGAAATGCTTTTTATTCAAATAAACTTATAAACTTTTACAAGTACTTTTGAATCGTCAATGAGTCTACCACTGGTTCGGAATGCCGTTCCTGCCGAGAAGAACCAACAAGAAACTTGGCAGTTGCTCTTTTCAAAATACTTTTACAATATACTTAATAGATATTATTCTATGTATGCAGAGTTTCCACAATGAGGGGAAGTTCCACAAAAGCATACGTAATTATTTCTAATTATAGTTTAACACATGTTAAGACGGGCAGACAGAAAGTAGCCCCATTGCCGCTGGTGGCACCCGTTCACGAGCAAGACGCATGACCAGATCATTATTTTTATTTTATTTCGTTTTATTATTAATTTATTATTAAAAGGAACCGTTCCAACGGAGTGTTCCACAGCACTAAGACATTTTTTTATTTTTATAGATAATGATAATTATATTTTCAGAAGGATAATCAAAGAGCTAGAAAAATACAGGGTCAACGAGACAGAACTGCGCTCTTTAGAAGATTTGTTGGAAGAGAAAGAAAATAAACTTCTAGAAGTACAGAGAAGATGGGATCAAGTGGTGGGGAAGTTGAAGGACGTCCCTAAAGTGGAGCAGGGTGAGGGACGGATGGACAATCCTCTGAGTCAGTGAGTGTGCTTCCATCTTAATTATTATAATTTGACTAGCTGATGCCCACGACTTCGTCTGCGTGGATTTAGTTTTTAAAATCCCTCGGGAACTCTTTGATTTTCCGGGATAAAAGGTAGCCTATGTCACTCGCTCCAGGTCCTCAACTATACTCACGCAAATCACGTCGATCCGTAGCCCTGTTGCGGCGTGATTGAAGGACAAACAAACAAACAAACACACTTTCGCATTTATAATATTCATCATCATCATCATCATCATTATCAACCTTTAAATGTCCACTGCTGGACAAAGGCCTCTTGCATGGACTTCCACAGGTCTCGGTCTTGCACCGCTTGAATCCAGTGGCTCCCTGAGACTCGTTTGATGTCGTTGGTTCACCTGGTGGGGGGTCTGCCAACACTGCGCTTCCCGATGCGGGGCCGCCACTCCAGCACCTTGGGACCCCAACGACCATCAGCTCTTCGAACTATGTGCCCCGCCCATTTCCACTTCAGTTTCGCGGCTCGCTGAGCTATGTCGGTGACTTTGGTTCTCCTACGGATCTCCTCATTCATGATTCGATCCCGCAGGGACACTCCGAGCATAGCTCTCTCCATCACTCGCTGGGTGACCCAGAGCCTTCTTATGAAGCCCATAGTTAGCGACCATGTCTCGGATCCGTAAGTCATCACTGGCAACACGCACTGTTTGAAGACTAGTCTTCAGGCACGACAACACAATGAACAATCCAATATGAAATCTTAAATTTAAGGGCGAATGTGAAAAGTAGTTTTTTTTTTCAGACGACTTCAAAGCGTAACAGAGAAAACGGAAGTCATGCGCTGGCTGATCGCGAAGCTGGTGACGTCACGCTACGACGTCGACTACGATTGGTCGAGCGACCCGCACCGGCGCCTGCGCGCCCTGGCGCTAGCGCGGCAGCGAGCTGACGTGGACAAGTGACGTCAGAGTCTGCTGACGTCAGCGATCAGTTACTTTTTTTATATAACCAGTTTAACGGCTCTGGGCTCTAGCCCTTTTAAGCCTACTACGATTAGTTATTACATAAGAACAGATGGCCAGAGATTAGTTCAAAAAAAAAATTGGTTGTCTGTAAAGTCGGTTTACGGACGATAACGTCATAAAGGAACATTGATGAAAAATTGCATACTTTTATGAATTGAATTGAATTATTATCACAGAATTATCATTATTTTGTATAATACAAAGAAGGAGTTAATTGAAAATAATTACAATTTTCTCTAGTCACAAGCCAACGCTTGGGCCGATTCTGCCTCTCTATTGCTTGTTCCGCGCTCTCGCTTGCACGCGCAGGCTCAGGCGGAACGTGACGTTCGTTCATGCAGCCGGTGTTCATCGATTTGGACGTTATCACGTCAAAAAAACGTAGATATAATAATATATATTTTTGTTTCAATCAGAATCAAAATGAAAAATTGGCTATTTCATGTAGGACAACCTGTGGCTCTTACGACAAGTCGAGACTCTACCACCGGTAATTACCTCTAATACTTTTGCCCAAAATTCATCATTGCGGCAAAAGCCGGAGCATGAGATTTTGCTAAAGAGAACCAACAATAAGCAATGTATGGACTAGCACTTGACTGCGATCACACCTGATGCTAATTTAGGATATACCTAAAATGGAGTGCGCTTGCCTAGAAGATGCCTATTCACTCTTGATTTAAACATACCCAAGTTGTAGTAAGTTGGAAATACTGAGCCAGAAGGGCATTCCAAATTTTTACGATGTGTTTTAGAACAAGCCCCCCGATTGTTTAAAGTTATTTCATTGATCGTAATAGGATTCGATGACATTAGTGTCAAAGTAAAATAAACCATAACAGCATTAAATTAAAGCTCAATTTCGTGTATGCATTCTTATACGTTTACGTATGTACGACACGCTCCAAAACGTTCCATGTTAAAATCGGTTGTACTGAATTTGTGATTTTAAATCAATACAATCAAGGATTATTTTACTTTGACGCTAATGTCATCGAATACGAATACGATCAATGGAATAACTTTTAGACAATTGGTACCCTGGAGTCAAAGCGCTTAGTGATCATGGAATTTCAACCACAAAAGTGTAGATGCATTCGAATATTAGAACGAAGCTCGCGTAAATCCAGTTATTGTATGACTTTTTAGATGTTCAATACAACTACGCGAAGAACACTTAAGGTAGAGGGCAGACTGGCTACTTTTAGCGGCAGCGATCGGCGTTTTTATGGCTTTGAGTCGCTGTTCGGAAGCTCGATTCCGCGTCCGAACGCTAACGTGGGCGCACAACAAACGCCAGTCGCAGCGATCGAGTTGCGTTTTTAGCATCGGCGTTTCGCGATTTTTAAACGCTGACCTTCACTTTTTTTTTGCATCGTATCGAACGCTTTTTAGTCGCGAAATCGGGACTAAAAAGCGATCGGGATGTAGTCTCAAAAACGCCGATCGCTGCCGTTAAAAGTAGCCCGTCTGCCCTCTACCTTATACACTATAGTTTGCTATTGACGTCATACCGTCTTATATATCGATGAACACCGGCTGCACGCACGAAAATGTATCACGTTCCGCCTGAGCCTGCGCGTGCAAGCGAGAGCTCGGAACAAGCGATAGAGAGGCACGATCGGCCCCAAGCGTTGGCTTGTGACTAGAGAGTAGAGAACGCCTGCCCGCCGCCCGCCAGTCATCGTATGATCGCGTGCGCGCTGTGGTTAGCGGATGTGTTCATCAATGTTTCTTTATGACGTTATCACGTAAAACTATCGTCCGTAAACCAACTTTACAGACAACCAAGTTTTTTTTATCAAAATTTCCTATTTTGATCCTGATATAAATAAATATGACCAACCAGAACAGTAAAATACGATATTGCACTGATTTCAAAAATAAAATATGAAGATAGAGAACATGTGTACAAAATAGTTAAGTATATAAAATGTAATCATGTCCTGCCATTTGTAAATAAACTCAGTGTATTTGTAAAAAAACTTGTAAATAATCTCAGTAACGCCATCTATGATCATTTTTAGCGTAATTTGAATTATACTAAGAATTATATAGCAATCTATTTCTTCCACTAAGCTCTGGTTTTTAAATGAACACGTGTATCTTAACTAATATAAATAATAAAACTGTGGTTGTTGCGTTTGCCATTTTTGTTCATAATATTGTATGAATGGCTATAATATAACATGATAAATGTATGTTTATTGATTTGTGTGTGTGTCTTCTTAAATAAAAGTTTTTTGCTACTGTATAGTTGATACTTTTATTATTGTACAAATTAAAGTTTATTAAAAAGTATGTAAACAGTAGGTAATTTTAACTTATACAATGGGGCAGTGACTTCCACACTAGGATTCCCTGTATCGTGGAAATCACTTCCTTCCGTAGGTAACTAAAGGTAAATTGCTTACAGTACCTAATTGTAATTGGGTATTTGACTGTATTCAAAATGTTCATGTTCATGTTGTAACATGTAAGAATTTTGTAAAAACAAAATAAATCGGTCATAAAACAAATAAGTTATAAGCTGGTTAATTGCGACTGTATCTGTCTATTTCTAAAACGAAATTTTCTATGAAGAGTGTACGGAGCTTTTGAGTTGTGACGTCACACCTCAATAGCGCTCTCTTTGTCTAACAGGTAACTTTAAAGCTCTATATTTCCGAGACTAGTTGAGATATTTAAAAAAGAAAAATGGCATTGTGTTATAATATTTAAAAAGGTTATTTTAAATAAATAAAAAAAATTCAGTCAAATACTCAATTATCGTGAATAAAATATAATGATTTACAGATAATGACAAATCAGAAATAGAGTGGTGATGCGCACACCGTCCCAGCGATCAGCTCATTGATGTTTGCCCTGAGAAAAAGAAATGTACAATGTTACCATCAACTGCATGCTTATTCCGTGTTTTAATTAGTTTGATCGTAATAGTAAACGATGACATTAGCATCAAAGTAAAATGAACCATAACAGTATTGAATTAGAGCTCAATTTCGTGTATGTATTCTTATACGTTTACGAAAACGCTCCAAATTAAAATCGTCTGTTGAATTTGTGACTAAACGAATTAAAACTCGAGGTGCGATTGTCTAAAAGTTATTCCATTGATCATATTCGTATTCGATGACATTAGCGTCAAAGTAAAATAATCCTTGATTGTATTGGTTTAAAGTCACAAATTCAGTACAACCGATTTTAATATGGAGCACTATGGAGCATATCGTACATACGTAAACGTAAAAGAGTGCAAACACGAAATTGAGCTCTAATTCAATGCTGTTATGGTTTATTTTACTTTGACGCTAATGTCATCGATCGAACACGATAACGATCAATGGAATAATTTTAGACAATCGCAGAGTCTGAAAGCATACTGAGCAAGAATTTTATAGAATAGAATATTTATTTAATTAATCAAAAAAATTTTTACAATGTGCTTTCGAATCGTCAAGTTAATCTACCACTGGCTCGGAATGCCATTAAGAAAAAAAGGTAAAGGTTGTAAAGGTCATCTCTCAAATCTTTGTAGTCATCTTTACTAGCTGATGCCTGTTTTTCCGGAATAAAAGTAGCCTATGTCACTCCCCAGGTCCTCAATTAATAATATTAGTAAGGTAGGAAGATAATTTTGTTACCTGTAAATATAGAAGTTGTATTCATTGGTATCAAGCCTGGAGTAACCAAATCTCGGGAGGGTATTTGACATCACCCATACTTCGTCGTCTGTGATGTGAAGATCTGCAAGTTTATCATCATCATCAGCTATCCATCATCAATGGCTCATATTTTATGAGCGAAAATTCCTTTCGGGTTATTGGTCATAGTCCATCACGCTGGCCCAATGCAAATTGACTTCACTCACCTTCGAGAACATGGTGAAGGCGTGAAGGTTGTAAGCGGTTAAGGCCCGCTTGCAAAAACGCCGGGTTGTCCTTTTATCCCAGAGTTAGCTGCTGCTTTGACAGATTTCGTATTAAGCTTCTGTCAAAATTACAAATTTATTCCTGGGTTAAACTTAACCCGGCGTCTCTGCAAGCGGGCCTAAATATCACTTGCTTTAATTGTGAAGGAAAATATCTAAACCTACATGCCTGAAAGTTCTCCATAATTTTCTTAAAGGTGTAGGTACCTATATAGACTGCCAATCTGCATTTTGCTAACGTGGTGGAATGTAGCCTAACTAAACATTTCTCCATTCTTCATTCTCTCATTAGAATGGAATAGAAATGTTTATATTCAAATAAACTTTTCTAGAAGTGCTTTTGAATCGTCGATGATTCTACCACTGGTTTGGAATACCCTTCCTGCCGAGAAGAACCAGCAAGAAACTCGGCGGTTGCTCTTTTCAAAACAAGTTTACAATTCGATAGATACTAAGTATGCTATGTATGCAGTGTTTCCACAATGAGTTCCACAAAAGCATACCTAATAGTAATTACACTTAATTCAACACATGTTAAAATGGACCACAGAAAGTAGACCCATTCCCGCTGGTGGATCCCGTTCACGAGCATGACGCATGATCCAGCCATTGCTTCGCTCGACCATATTTGAGGGAACGTAACAACCCGCACCACACGACACCACCACAGAAATGTTTAAGAGAGCGTGACATACTTAGGCTACCCATGTTAAGGCATTCTGAGAATATACCCGTGCCCGTGCAGTGTCCAGCAGTGGATTAGGATGATGAAGGTTTACCTGAAGGAAAACAGTTCCTGTCGATTTCTAGCTAGAATAGCGGCATTGGAAGGTGGAGTCCAGCATGGCCCCATTGTTGTCCACTCGTTGTGGAAATATTATATTCTAATTTCTACTTTTAACAAAGTTGCATGGGTTAAATCGGCTTGGCATCCAGCTGCCCACAAGATAGTATAAAAAACTTATTACAATGTAATAGCTACATAATAATATTATAAAATGGTTATTTTGAAAAGAACAACTGCTGAGTTTCTTGCCGGCTCTTCTCAGCAGAATCCGCTTTCCGAACCAGTGGTAGAGTCATGACGTGTCTTATGAGCCACAGGTTGGCCTACGTGAAATAAATAATTTTGAATTTTGTTAAACACTAAGGAAACTGCACGGCTTAGAGTTCTCCATAATGTTCCCAAAGGTGTGTGAAGTCTGCCAATCTGCACTCTTCTCTTCTCTCTTTCTCTTATTCTGTGAAGAGACCCGTGCCCAGCAGTGAGTTAGGATGACGACCAAGGTTTACTTGAAGGATAGTTCAGCCTCTGCCGATCCCTAGCGAGGATGGTGACATTGGAAGGGTCCAGCATGATCCAACTTAAACATCGTGAGGAAACCTGCACACCTGAGAGTTCTTCATAATGTTCTCAAAGGTGTGTGAAGTCTGCCAATCCACATTCTTCTCTTCTCTCTTTCTCTTATTCTGTGAAGAGACCCGTGCCCAGCAGTGAGTTATAGGATGACGACCAAGGTTTAACTGAAGGATAGTTCAGCCTCTGCCGATCCCTAGCGAGAATAGTGACATTGGAAGGGTTCAGCATGATCCAACTTAAATATCGTGGGGAAACCTGCACACCTGAGAGTTCTTCATAATGTTCTCAAGGGTGTGTGAAGTCTGCAAATCTGCACTTGGCAAACGTGGTGGACTAGCCTAAATCTTTCTCTATTCTCTTCTCTCTTTCTCTCATTCTGAGAAGGTACCCGTGCCCAGCAGTGGATTAGGATGACGACGAAGGTTTACCTGAAGGATAGCGCAGCCTTTGCCGATCTCTAGCGAGGATGGTTACATTGTAAGGGTCCAAAAAGGTCCAGCTAAAACATCGTGAGGAAACCTGCACACCTGAGAGTTCTTCATAATGATCTCAAGGGTGGACTGTATCCTAAACCTTTCTCCATAATATTTTCTCTCAATCTGAGAAGAGACCCATGCCAAACATGTTTAGGATGACGACGAAGGGTTTACCTGAAGGGTAGCTCAGCCTCTGCCGATCCCTGGCGAGGATGGCGACATGGGAAGGGTCCAGCACGGTGGCGCTGTTCCAGCACGTCACGGCGTCGCGGCCCACCTCCGCGAAGAACACCACGTTGCTCTTAGAGTGGAAGGCGTGCATGGTGGACTGGCTGCTTTCGCCGCGAGTGCCGACGTACTGTCAATGGAGATAATAAATTTTTATGAATTTCGAACGGAATGAGCGATCGACAACCCGCACCCGGTTTCTGCAACGAACGCAGTAGTAATAAACACATTAAAGCACGAACGCGGACCAATCAGAAGAGAGAAATGAAAACTCAAATGGGCTTAAAATTAAATTTTGCTCCCGCTATCCTCTGAAGCCAATATTCGTTTTTCGAATAGGTATGATGAAAAAATTCGATAAGTCACGTGATCAATTTGTCGATCAGATATACGCCCATACCATGGAACTAGGAATCACGACTACCATCATGGGCCATACTGTATCCAACATAAATATTAGTGTTTAATTATTTCATTAAGTATAATGTATTTGTGTTTTATTTAAACTTTCAATATACGCATAGGTAATATGTCTATAGATACATAGTAGGTTCATACGCCTTGCTTTTTCTCATAGGTAATGATGAAAAATAGTGTGTGTCACTCGGGGCCAAAATATTTTGTTCTCGGGCGGCGTATATTGAATTCCTCGCTACGCTCAGGATTCTACGCCTAACGCCCTCGGGGAGCAAAAAATTTCTTCGGACCCATATACCTAACACAAATCATTATTATACCCATTTTGACCAACCATGGCTAAGTCATCCCTTACACTAGCGGCACGCTATGATGGCCGGTTTGACGTTTGTCCGCTCATGAAGTTCCGTATTAATTGATAACGACTTTGAAGGAAATAATTGTATTACTTTATTGACGATAGTGATGTGCAGAGATTCATAAATTTTATCGAATGTAGTTTTAGGTTTAGGACTCAAAATTTATTTATTAAATTGATTTCTAAAATGTATACAAGTGTAGAAAAATCAGTTTGCACCATTTAAGGGGTGAATGTACTTGTGAATATGAACAATTTTCACTATGTGGACAAACCTCTGAAATCGCAAAAAAATATCAGCTGTTTCATACAAAAGGTAAAATTTTTATTTTTATATGATATATACCACAACTCGGCATTTGGTTTTCTAAATTGAAAATTTTTAAAAACCTTTTTTGGTATCTTTTGTATTCATATGTTTCTTGTGTGCATATAAAGTATGTATATTCATTTTCATTCAAATATTCAGTTCGTTCAAATATATTAAATAAACATATACATTTTTGTTTTATTAAACCTATTTAATCAGGTACAAAAACAAAACTTAATTGTTTTTTGTTCGAGAATAAATTGACATTCCACATCACTATTGTAATGTGTCAAACCGGCCATCATAGCGTGCCGCTAGTGTAAGTCGGAGTCTTTATGTAGGTAGCCCCTAAATACAATCCCTTACCCAATGTCATTTCTCTACTGTTAGGTGTTACACGAAATTGACAGAATGCGTCACCTATGTTAGCTATCCCGTAAAAGATGAACGTTGTAACGATAAGTAGCACCTACTGAGAATTTTCTGGCAGAAAAACCATTTTTGAACCATTATTATAATTCTACGCACAGTGATAATGCGTTATGGGTCCTACTAATCTCGAAACTTCACAACTTACAGTTATTTACAAATCAAATGGGCTACACCAGAAGACAGGATTTTTTTTGGTCCACTCACAGAAAACTGCTCGTAGTTGTCGCTCTGGCTGCTGGCGGAGCTGTTCTTCAGCAAACAAGTGGACACGGAGAACTCCTGGACGCTGGCCAGGGGGTGGAAGTATGCGGTCCTGCAGCCGTCGGCTCCGGGATCCGTTAGGGTAATGCTGAAGATGCCGTCACTCCATTGGAAGTTCTGACCTGGTTCATCAAAATAAATTCAAATTCAAAATTATTTATTTCACGTAGGCCAACCTGTGGCTCTTATAACGGTTCGGAAAGATTTCTGTTGTGTTGTTTCTAAAATGTTCGGATTCTGCTGAGAAGAGCCGGCAAGAAACTCAGCAGTTGCTCTTTTCAAAATAATCATTTTACAATATTAATAAGTAGCTATATATTACATTGTAATAAGTTTTTATACTATCTTGTGGGCAGCGGGATGCCAAGCTGATTTAACCCATGCATCTTTGTTAGAATAGAATATAATATTTCCACAATGATCTCCTCATTGTGGAAATATTATATATTCTATTCGGTATTATATATATTGCGGTAAAACCGCCGCAAGTGCTATGCCGTCGCTTAAGACTTTCTGCGAGAAATCACATGTTTAAGTACCTACCTTTTGAGATAGCTTAGAAAAAATAGCTATTATAATATTATGGTTGTTATCCTTTTTAGGGTTCCGAAAAAAAAAACGGATCCCTTCGAAGAATGAGGCCTGTGAAAGTCCATGCAAGCGATCTTTGTCCAGCAGTGGACGTCCATCAGTTGATAAAGAAGGAGATTCCACTTACCAGAAATCCTTAAGTTCCCAGCGAGCGGGTTGAAATGGAAGTAGTTGTGCGTCAGCCGCCAGCTGTTGTTGTCTTGCAGCGAGTACACGATCAGCCCGAACGTGGTGAGGTCTGGGATATACGCGTACGCGGCGTCGCACGAACCGGTGATGTCCACGGTTATGGACGCCAGGCCTGGGAGTGGGCAAGCTCAATTATCATCGATTATGTATCCCAACAATCAGTGATCGCCTAGTGGTTAGGACTGTCGTCTCCTATTCGGGGAGTCGCAGGTTCGATCCCGGGTATTTCTGACATTTCTGAGTCATATGTGTTTAAGCAATTAAATATCATTTGCTTCAATGGTGATGATGATGATTGAATAATTAACAAGTGTAAATTATTTTTAAAAAACAAGCTTTTAGTAGCTGGCTACATTGTCAGACCCTTGCTATCATCTAAAACGTTTCAAGTTTAAGCAATTAACTATCACTTGCTTCAACGGTGAAGGAAAACATCGTGAGGAAACCTGCATACCTGAGAGTTCTTCATAATGTTCTCGAAGGTGTGTGAGGTCCGCCAATTCGCATTGGGCCAGCGTGGTGGACTATGGCCTGTAACCCTTCTCTGAGAGGAGACCTGCGCTCAGTAGTGAGCCGTTGATGGGTTGCTGATGATGTATCCCAACGCTGGCCCACTATTAGGCACGGATCTCCTCTCCTTTAAACCGTAGTCCACGATGCTGGCCTCTCGGGAAGCATCGTGGACTACGGGGAATAGGCGCGATGACAGTAAGCAAGAATTAATGAAATTATGAATTTATCTAATGAAATAGAATTCATGAATTATTTAATTTAATAAAAAAAATTCTTTTTAAAAAACCGACTTTAAACGCCTGCGCCAGTACAAAGTACCTATATAATTTAATGTTGATTTTAAAAACTGCTCTTCCGATTTCCATATAATTTCAATGGGACCACCTGGGAAGTATACCCTTTGAAACAAAAAAGAATTTTCCAAATCGGTTCAGGCGTCTTCGAGTAATCGTTCAACATACATTAAAAAAAAATAAAAAAAAAAGATTCCGACGAATTGAGAACCACGTCCTTTTTGAAGTCGGTTAAAAAAGTATTTATTTCTCTATTTTGAGCGAGATTGATATTTATTTTGAATATAATAAATCTATAAAATACAGCTCCGAGATGTCTTCTCGTCCAAAATCCCTCAGTGCCTGAAGACTAAAGTCTTCGGCGCAAGACCGAAGCCTGTGGAAGTCCATGCAGGAGAACTTTGTCCAGCAGTGGACGTCTATAGGTTGATAAAGAAGAAGATAAAATACAGCAATCCGCCATATTGGATTGAACACCAATCAGAGCGATACGTCACAGAAATAAAGTAGAGGTGACGTCACGAACGACGACATGACACCGTCGAGCGGTTAAATGCGTGAATTTTTAAACTTAAAATTTGAAATGACAATTTTATCTACCAAACCTTTTTTTGCTGAATTAAGCTGATATTTTTTCGGAATAGTAAATAAATACTTCCGAACATCATCGAAAACCTCGACATCAACAAACATCGAAAAAGAGTCAGATGCCAGCTAGCCTAGGCGTAAGCTATTCCTAAGCCAAAGTTCGTTTACCCACTTACGTGTGCCAAAAATCGGTTCAGCTCAAATGACGTCAAAATGAGATAAAACAATAAATAGATCCATTGTTCTTACTAATTTCTGTCACTAGGGTTAACATCATACTTACTAATCTGTGTCACTAGGGTTAACATTTAACTTACTAATCTGTGTTACTAGGGTTAACATCATACTTACTAATATGTATCACTAGGGTTAATATTTTACTTACTAATCTGTGTTACTAGGGTTAACATTATACTTACTAATCTGTGTCACTAGGGTTAACATTTAACTTACTAATCTGTGTTACTAGGTTAACATTATACTTACTTATCTTTGTCACTAGGGTTAACATTTTACTTACTAATCTGTGTTACTACTTACTAGGGTTAACATCATACTTACTAATCTGTATCACTATAGGGTTAACATTTTACTTACTACACTAGCGGCACGCTATGATGGCCGGTTTGACACATTACAATAGTGATGTGGAATGTCAATTTATTCTCGAACAAAAAACAATTAAGTTTTGTTTTTGTACCTGATTAAATAGGTTTAATAAAACAAAAATGTATATGTTTATTTAATTTATTTGAACGAACTGAATATTTGAATGAAAATGAATATACATACTTTATATGCACACAAGAAACATATGAATACAAAAGATACCAAAAAAGGTGCCACAAAAGGCCATAATTAATCAGATTCGTCCATACTACTATTTTCACTGTCGTCACTGCTATCATCACCTACATTAATAATTATATGTTCGTTTTCTATAATATTATCTATTTTCACATCTCTTTCATAATCTTTCCCTAAAGAACTTTCCCCACCGAAGAATAATCCAGCTTCCTTCAGTGAATGCACCAACTTTTTTCTTGTTGGATACTCCTTCTGTAAATAGTAGCCGTAAACATGTCTTCGGATAGCATCGGCATCAAAGCTATCGATGCCTACGACTGGTTTTGCTCGTTTTCTCTTTTTTGGTGTGTGAAGTTTATTTTCTTCTGTGCCAGTCTCGCCATATTTTTTTTTAGTTATCCGTCTAACAGTTCGTTGTCCAATATTAAGCGCATCAGCTACGCGTTCAACCACTGACGTTATAGGTAAAATTGGCCCTCCATTTTGAGCTTCACGATCGAAATAGTTGCGAAGGCGTATTACGAACTCACGTGTCTGACTATTTAGAACAGTTCTCTGCGTACGTTCGGTCATATCGACGAAATCCACAACAAAGGGCTTGAACAGAGTCCAAATTAACGAGCAAGGGTCAACAGTAATGCAGTATCAATATTTGAAATCCAAAGCCAGGTCAAAACTATATCACAATCGCATTGCACTGACAGTTTATACTTTTCGAAGCAACGTCAATTCGAAACTGCTTTGTTTTGCATTGAGCATTGACGCGAGTTTGCCGGAGGTAGTAGTTGTGCTAGCCAGCGATCCTATGTGACGATCGTATTAGATTCCATTTTTAAAAATTTTCAATTTAGAAAACCAAATGCCGAGTTGTGGTATATATCATATAAAAATAAAAATTTTACCTTTTGTATGAAACAGCTGATATTTTTTTGCGATTTCAGAGGTTTGTCCACATAGTGAAAATTGTTCATATTCACAAGTACATTCACCCCTTAAATGGTGCAAACTGATTTTTCTACACTTGTATACATTTTAGAAATCAATTTAATAAATAAATTTTGAGTCCTAAACCTAAAACTACATTCGATAAAATTTATGAATCTCTGCACATCACTATCGTCAATAAAGTAATACAATTATTTCCTTCAAAGTCGTTATCAATTAATACGGAACTTCATGAGCGGACAAACGTCAAACCGGCCATCATAGCGTGCCGCTAGTGTAATCTGTGTCACTAGGGTGAACATTTAACTTACTATTCTGTGTTACTAGGGTTAACATTTTACTTACTAATCTGTATCACTATAGGGTTAACATTTAACTTACTAATATGTGTCACTAGGGTTAACATCATACTTACTAAGCTGTGTCACTAGGGTTAACATTTTACATACTAATCTGTGTTACTAGGGTTAACATTTTACTTACTAATAATCTGTATACTTTTTACCTGTTGGAGTGTTCGCGGCTGGTATATCGGAGCTCTTGAAGGGGTATCTCAAGATCTGTCTGTCGGACGCCAGGTCGAATATCACGATCGCTGGAGGCTGTATTTGCCGTGGGTTACCTGATAGAAATATAGTGTTAGCCAAAATTTCCGAGGAAGGGGGCTTGTTAAAAGTACCGATATTCGATATTAACATAATAAATTTTTATTTAAAAAAGTACAGATCGATAAAAGTAAGCAAGGATAAGTAGGTACTTAAAATATGTTATAATTTTAATATTTTCATTATAATTTAACAATCGCAATAAATAAAATCTAAAACAGCCATTTATTGTAGTAAAATATGAATAGCAATTGTACTTAATTTTAACAAAATAAAACGATGGGAGTTTATGTATATTTGCAGTCAACTTTGCAATTTTTTTCTATCGAGAAAAGTTTGCGTCATCGTTTTTAGGAAACAGCCATCAGGCCAGAAATACGATCAATTATAATTATGTCTTTTTTTCATAATATTATTATGACCCATAGATTTTAAATAAGACGATCTTCATTCGGCTTGTGATTCGGCTCACGAATGAAGATCGTGCCTGAACATCGCAGGCTCATCTTATTCATTTCATGGCATTAGCGTCAAAGTAAAAAAATCCTTGACTGTATTGATTTAAAGTCACAAATTCAGTACAACCGATTCTAACATGGAGCGTATCGTACATACCTAAACGGATGAGAATGCATACCTACACGAAATTGAGCTATAATCTAATGCTGTTATGGTTTATTTTACTTTGAAGCTAATGCCATGCAATAAGATTTTGATCGGCAACTTTTAGACAATCGGGGGGCAGGAGTGGGGGCTGCAATTTTTAATTGCAGTGATTTTAAATTGCATCCTGCGCGCGCTCTCATTCAAACCTGTGGGCTTGACGTAACTGCAATAGTCGCGAGCTGATAAAAGATAGCAGTGATTAAAAAATGCATTGCGCGCGAACTTCCATATAATACATACAATAATGGACACCTATATAGAGTCGATTGCGATTGATTAAAAATTGCTTCAATAGCTTCGACTCACCAGGTATCTCCAGTAGCCCGGTGTCCACCGTCCACAGCCGGCCGCACTGGTCCGCGCGCGTCCGGTACACGGACGTGAGGCTCCGCGCGCGGGCCAGGTCGGGGTAGGGGCGCAGGGGCGGGGAGCGCGTCCTGCCGTCCCGCGACAGGGACAAGTGAGCAAGGATATGTTACTGATAGCTTCGACTCACCAGGTATCTCCAGTAGCCCGGTGTCCACCGTCCACAGCCGGCCGCACTGGTCCGCGCGCGTCCGGTACACGGAGGTGAGGCTCCGCGCGCGGGCCAGGTCGGGGTAGGGGCGCAGGGGCGGGGAGCGCGTCCTGCCGTCCCGCGACAGGGACAAGTAAGCAAGGATATGTTACTGATAGCTTCGACTCACCAGGTATCTCCAGTAGCCCGGTGTCCACCGTCCACAGCCGGCCGCACTGGTCCGCGCGCGTCCGGTACACGGACGTGAGGCTCCGCGCGCGGGCCAGGTCGGGGTAGGGGCGCAGGGGCGGGGAGCGCGTCCTGCCGTCCCGCGACAGGGACAAGTGAGCAAGGATATGTTACTGATAGCTTCGACTCACCAGGTATCTCCAGTAGCCCGGTGTCCACCGTCCACAGCCGGCCGCACTGGTCCGCGCGCGTCCGGTACACGGACGTGAGGCTCCGCGCGCGGGCCAGGTCGGGGAAGGGGCGCAGGGGCGGGGAGCGCGTCCTGCCGTCCCGCGACAGGGACAAGTGAGCAAGGATATGTTACTGATAGCTTCGACTCACCAGGTATCTCCAGTAGCCCGGTGTCCACCGTCCACAGCCGGCCGCACTGGTCCGCGCGCGTCCGGTACACGGACGTGAGGCTCCGCGCGCGGGCCAGGTCGGGGTAGGGGCGCAGGGGCGGGGAGCGCGTCCTGCCGTCCCGCGACAGGGACAAGTAAGCAAGGATATGTTACTGATAGCTTCGACTCACCAGGTATCTCCAGTAGCCCGGTGTCCACCGTCCACAGCCGGCCGCACTGGTCCGCGCGCGTCCGGTACACGGACGTGAGGCTCCGCGCGCGGGCCAGGTCGGGGTAGGGGCGCAGGGGCGGGGAGCGCGTCCTGCCGTCCCGCGACAGGGACAAGTAAGCAAGGATATGTTACTCATAGCTTCGACTCACCAGGTATCTCCAGTAGCCCGGTGTCCACCGTCCACAGCCGGCCGCACTGGTCCGCGCGCGTCCGGTACACGGACGTGAGGCTCCGCGTGCGGGCCAGGTCGGGGTAGGGGCGCAGGGGCGGGGAGCGCGTCCTGCCGTCCCGCGACAGGGACAAGTGAGCAAGGATATGTTACTGATAGCTTCGACTCACCAGGTATCTCCAGTAGCCCGGTGTCCACCGTCCACAGCTGGCCGCACTGGTCCGCGCGCGTCCGGTACACGGACGTGAGGCTCCGCGCGCGGGCCAGGTCGGGGTAGGGGCGCAGGGGCGGGGAGCGCGTCCTGCCGTCCCGCGACAGGGACAAGTGAGCAAGGATATGTTACTGATAGCTTCGACTCACCAGGTATCTCCAGTAGCCCGGTGTCCACCGTCCACAGCCGGCCGCACTGGTCCGCGCGCGTCCGGTACACGGACGTGAGGCTCCGCGCGCGGGCCAGGTCGGGGTAGGGGCGCAGGGGCGGGGAGCGCGTCCTGCCGTCCCGCGACAGGGACAAGTGAGCAAGGATATGTTACTGATAGCTTCGACTCACCAGGTATCTCCAGTAGCCCGGTGTCCACCGTCCACAGCCGGCCGCACTGGTCCGCGCGCGTCCGGTACACGGACGTGAGGCTCCGCGCGCGGGCCAGGTCGGGGTAGGGGCGCAGGGGCGGGGAGCGCGTCCTGCCGTCCCGCGACAGGGACAAGTGAGCAAGGATATGTTACTGATAGCTTCGACTCACCAGGTATCTCCAGTAGCCCGGTGTCCACCGTCCACAGCCGGCCGCACTGGTCCGCGCGCGTCCGGTACACGGACGTGAGGCTCCGCGCGCGGGCCAGGTCGGGGTAGGGGCGCAGGGGCGGGGAGCGCGTCCTGCCGTCCCGCGACAGGGACAAGTGAGCAAGGATATGTTACTGATAGCTTCGACTCACCAGGTATCTCCAGTAGCCCGGTGTCCACCGTCCACAGCCGGCCGCACTGGTCCGCGCGCGTCCGGTACACGGACGTGAGGCTCCGCGCGCGGGCCAGGTCGGGGAAGGGGCGCAGGGGCGGGGAGCGCGTCCTGCCGTCCCGCGACAGGGACAAGTGAGCAAGGATATGTTACTGATAGCTTCGACTCACCAGGTATCTCCAGTAGCCCGGTGTCCACCGTCCACAGCCGGCCGCACTGGTCCGCGCGCGTCCGGTACACGGACGTGAGGCTCCGCGCGCGGGCCAGGTCGGGGTAGGGGCGCAGGGGCGGGGAGCGCGTCCTGCCGTCCCGCGACAGGGACAAGTAAGCAAGGATATGTTACTGATAGCTTCGACTCACCAGGTATCTCCAGTAGCCCGGTGTCCACCGTCCACAGCCGGCCGCACTGGTCCGCGCGCGTCCGGTACACGGACGTGAGGCTCCGCGCGCGGGCCAGGTCGGGGTAGGGGCGCAGGGGCGGGGAGCGCGTCCTGCCGTCCCGCGACAGGGACAAGTAAGCAAGGATATGTTACTCATAGCTTCGACTCACCAGGTATCTCCAGTAGCCCGGTGTCCACCGTCCACAGCCGGCCGCACTGGTCCGCGCGCGTCCGGTACACGGACGTGAGGCTCCGCGTGCGGGCCAGGTCGGGGTAGGGGCGCAGGGGCGGGGAGCGCGTCCTGCCGTCCCGCGACAGGGACAAGTGAGCAAGGATATGTTACTGATAGCTTCGACTCACCAGGTATCTCCAGTAGCCCGGTGTCCACCGTCCACAGCTGGCCGCACTGGTCCGCGCGCGTCCGGTACACGGACGTGAGGCTCCGCGCGCGGGCCAGGTCGGGGTAGGGGCGCAGGGGCGGGGAGCGCGTCCTGCCGTCCCGCGACAGGGACAAGTGAGCAAGGATATGTTACTGATAGCTTCGACTCACCAGGTATCTCCAGTAGCCCGGTGTCCACCGTCCACAGCCGGCCGCACTGGTCCGCGCGCGTCCGGTACACGGACGTGAGGCTCCGCGCGCGGGCCAGGTCGGGGTAGGGGCGCAGGGGCGGGGAGCGCGTCCTGCCGTCCCGCGACAGGGACAAGTGAGCAAGGATATGTTACTGATAGCTTCGACTCACCAGGTATCTCCAGTAGCCCGGTGTCCACCGTCCACAGCCGGCCGCACTGGTCCGCGCGCGTCCGGTACACGGACGTGAGGCTCCGCGCGCGGGCCAGGTCGGGGTAGGGGCGCAGGGGCGGGGAGCGCGTCCTGCCGTCCCGCGACAGGGACAAGTGAGCAAGGATATGTTACTGATAGCTTCGACTCACCAGGTATCTCCAGTAGCCCGGTGTCCACCGTCCACAGCCGGCCGCACTGGTCCGCGCGCGTCCGGTACACGGACGTGAGGCTCCGCGCGCGGGCCAGGTCGGGGTAGGGGCGCAGGGGCGGGGAGCGCGTCCTGCCGTCCCGCGACAGGGACAAGTGAGCAAGGATATGTTACTGATAGCTTCGACTCACCAGGTATCTCCAGTAGCCCGGTGTCCACCGTCCACAGCCGGCCGCACTGGTCCGCGCGCGTCCGGTACACGGACGTGAGGCTCCGCGCGCGGGCCAGGTCGGGGTAGGGGCGCAGGGGCGGGGAGCGCGTCCTGCCGTCCCGCGACAGGGACAAGTAGTTCAGCGTCGAGGGGATGCCTTGGGGACAACACTGAAGGTTATTTGATTTAATTCCATTCATTAATTCATTCGTTCGCTCACTCATTCATTCGTACGCTCACTCTATCATTCATTCATAGACTAACTACGCTCAGATATTCATTCACTCACTCGTTCATTCGTTCATAAATAATCCTTCTCAACCCATCACCGGATTCACAAGAGGGCATAGGTCACCTACCAAAAGAGAAAGGCTTAGGCCGGCTAGGCTACCGCCTATTCTGTCACTCTCCAAGTCCACAACTATACCCATGCAAAAATCACGTCGATCCGATGCTTCGTGATTGAAGGACAAACCAACAAACAAACGCACTTTCACAAACACTAACTCAACGTGCACGAAGTCGCGGGCATCAGTTTGTGTTGAATAAACTTAATCACAAAGTATTTTTTGTATTTTTAAAATGGAAAATATGTCCCGAAAAGTATTTCAAATAAAATTCTTTTTAGGGTTCCGTACCCAAAGGGTACCAACGGGACCCTATTACTAAGCCTACGCTGTCCGTCCGTCCGTCCGTCCGTCCGTCCATCCGTCCGTCCGTCCGTCTGTCAGCGGGCTGTATCTCGTAAACCGTAATAGATAGACAGATGAAATTTTCACATATTATATATATATATATATATATATATATATATATATATATATATATATATATATATATATATATATATATATATATATATATATATATATATATATATATATATATATAATATATAGCTGCTGGGGCTGATTGACTGATTGACTGATTCACTCACTCATTGATCACCTCACCTGTAAAATTTTGTATGAAAAAATTTTTTTTCACCGATGGTTTCGTGTAGAAGACAAAAATTCATTCGGAGGAAAAATATGGAGAGAGCTGATGATTGAGGATTTCGGAGACGGGTGAGGAGCACGGCCAGGGTATCAAAGATAGGTGGGGGATACTCGAACAAATGTCACTCGAAACCTCATCCAATTCACAGTGAGCTGAAAAAAAATTCAAAATGGCGGAATAAAGATGGCTGCCATACAAATTTCGTTGGTGTATATCTCGGGGAGTATAAAAGATGGAAGAGTGGTTTCTTGGCAAAAGATGATCAGGACCCAAAGGTCTATTTGATGAATAGAAAAAAAAATCAAGATGGCGGGATTTTTTTTCCATACAAAATATATGGCGAATATTGAGAAGACTAGAAGCTGGGAACTATGCAAGACTTTGATACGGTTCCTTTCAAAATTTATTTTTATAGAAGAATTCCCATTTTGAAAAATGATGAGATATGATGATCGAGGATTTGGAAGGTGGGTGAGGAGCACGGCCAGGGTATTGAAGATAGGTAGGAGGTGCTCAAACAAAAAATACTCGAAACCTCATCCAATTGGCAGTGAGCTGAAAAAAAAATCAAAATGGCGGATTCTAGATGGCGGCCATACCAATTTCATCGGCGTCTATCTCGGGGAGTATAAAAGACAGAAGAGTGGTTTCTTGGAAAAAGATGATCAGGACCTGAAAGTCCACTTGGCGATAGAAAAACCGCGGTCCGCTTGCGGGCCGCGCACTCACGCGCCCTACTAGTATTATGTATTTCTATTGCCGCTATAACAACAAATAATAAAAAGTAAATTAAATTAAAAAATTAAATTAAAATATTTCCATGGGTAAGTACATGGAAATATTTTTATTTAATTTTATTTAACGGAACCCTAAAAGAGCGAGGACCGACTCGCACTTGGCCGATTTATTTAAAAAAGGCAAAATACAAAATAGGTATTTTACATTTTTTATTTGCATTTTAAATATATAAGTATTTCAAATAAGTCGCATCTCTGCTACTGGGCACAGTTTTCCTCACTAAGTAGAAAGGGTTGTACTTAGTTAACCACCCTGGCCAATGAGTCAGGGTCTATCTCCTCATTCCTGATTTGATCTCGCAGGGATACTCCGAGCATTGTGTATGCTCTCTCCTTCGCCGGCCGAGTGACTCGGCTGAGCCTAGAGTTTGCCTAATACATAATTTATTTAATAAATAATCTGCATTCCGAACCGGTGGTAGAGTCTCGACGTGTCATAAGAGCCACAGGTTGGCCTGCACGAAATAAATCATCATCATCATCATCATCATCATCATCATTATCAACCCATCATCGGCTCACTACTGAGCGAGGTCTCCTCTCAAAGAGGGGTTATAGGCCATAGTCCACCACCCTGGCCCAATGCGAATTAACGGACTTCACACACCTTCGAGAACATTATGGAGAACTCTCAGGTGTGCAGGTTTCCTCACGATGTTTTCCTTCACCGTTAAAGCATGTGATATTTAATTTCTTAAACGCACTTAACTTCGAAAAGTCAGAGGTACCCGGGATCGAACCTGCGACCCCCGAATAGGAGACCACAGTCGTACTCGTAACCACTAGGCTATCACTGCTTATTGCACGATATAAATAATAATTATGAATTGAATTGAATTTTGAATTCGAGAAGGCCAGCGATGGGTTTGATGTCGACATCCTTTTGACAATAGGTACCTATAACTCACCATACCGTCTCCTCGGCACCGTTACGAACAACCTGTCTCCAACTCTCTCCACGCCCATCGGCACGTTGTTGTACTGGATGAAGAACCTGCCTGCTTCTTCTGTCAAACAAAACAGGCACACATTTCCTTAGACTAATAATGCATAGACAGATAGTTCCATACAACGAGACCAGCTTAAAGTTGATTAAGCGGTCTGCCCGCGAAATTCAAATTTAATTTGGTTTTTCGCAATTTGTAAACTAATACGACAAAGTAGGCTTATGGCATTCTAATTGCGACAGTGGCAGTATCATCTTCACAGGTTTATATAAAAATCTTTACTTGAAAGTGACCAGTTTAAGAAATTAATCAAAATATTATCGAGTTGGACTTGAGTTAACTCACAAATCAGCCGATATTCTGACTAATTTCTTAAAGTGGACACTTTCAAGTAAAGATTTTTATATAAACATGTGAAGATGATACTGCCACTGGCAAAATTAGAATGCCATAAGCCTACTTTGTCGTACTTATTAGTTTACAAATTGCGAAAAACCAAATTAAATTTGAATTTCGCGGGTAGACCAGTATAATCCACCTTAACGTGTAACCACTTTTCGAACTATGCATGCTAAGAGGCGTCGTTTATTTACGGTCGCCGATACGTGCGTGCCAATAGGAGTAAAGAGCCTTTGAAGGCCTCCGTGAAAGTGTTACACTCCGCGCGTGGCTACTGTCTTTGTATGCGTTATAATAGGGTATTTGACTATATTAAAAATATCGTTTCATTTGGTGTCATCCTAAAAGATTATTATCTAAAAACATTATTCCATACGACAAAACTAAAAAATAAAGTTTTATTTAATTAGAAAACATTAAATAAAATTGCTATAATTCCGGCCATGGTCACGTGATCGAAAACGTTCCGTGATCTCGAATGACGTCACAGTCCACACTACATAAGGGATGTGGAATTGTCATTGTTTGAAATGTGAACTGTTACGTCATGAGAGCAAATGGAACGTTTCGGCGGCAATTTATTATTTGAATTTATTTCTCGATTTTTATGAAAAATACTGAAAATTATGCCGAAATATACGTTTTGTTAGCTTCAGCATAGCATTATTAACAATTTAAGATGATTTTCTAAAAGTAGTCAAATATAATATAGGTATATAGGTATATACAAATAGGTAGGTAGGTAAATTCATTTCAAAAAACCGACTTCAAACGCCACTACAAAGAATAAAAATAATTTTATTGTATAATTGTTGAAGTCGGGCGGGCCTGAACAGAAACGATGAAACTGATGCGCGACGCTCGCCTTCTGATGACACGTCATGAGTGATAGACACGTTTGTTGAATTCGTGTGAGCATAGGCTAAACTCTGCTAAATAATAATACTTAATACTATTGAGTATATTTAGCAGAGATTAGCCTTGAAGACGTTTCAAAGATCACGTTTTGTTGAAGACACATTACGTGTTTTTACGATAGTGTTTTTGTTATGTTCCTAGCTATAACCTCAGTCAGCAGTTAATAGCCTACCTACTTATTTACGCCTATTTAACCTAACATAATATTAGTTCTTTAGTATCTAAGTATATTAAATACTTATCTATGCCCCACGCAGCATTCAGTAATGTAGGTCGGTACCCAACCTATTATTTATAATATTGTCGGTTGAAATAATATTATTATCTCAAATGATAATAAACATACCTAAATACCGTATAAATATAAAAATTAAGTAGTACCTTTAGTAGGAATAACACCAAACTCATTGCCAAATTAAATCTAGAAAATACCAACGCCAGGATAGAAAAATATTATAGGCTTAAAAAATAAAAGAATAAAAATAATTTTGCTATACCTGAGGTAGGTAGGTAGGTACTCATTAATTATCTTTCCTATTCTGTCCCTCTTACTTTATTTAGATGCGAAAGTTTGTAAGGATGGATGGTTGTTTGTTAGGGTACGTTTAAATGCACTTACTCCTTCACGCCACAACGAATGAGCCCATTTGGCTACATTTTATCCCGGAAAAATAGAGTTCCCGCGGGAATCATCCACGCGGACAAAGTCGCGGGCATCATCTAGTAGGTATTTTATATATATTTTTTTTAATAATATTAGTCAAGTTGAAGTTGACTAATGTCCTCCTCTCCCCTTCAAATAAGCGGAAAGCTTGTGTTAGGAGTGGGTACGACAATAGTGCAACGGGTGGGATTCGAACCTGCAACCGGTCAGTTTTTAGTCCTCATCTATAACCGTTAGGCTATTGAGGCTTAAGCTTAATTTTTATCACATATACCAATAAGTATCTACTTAATATTCATATTGACAAAGATTACATAATGCACTGGCTCACTGCCCACAAGACTTAAAAATAGCTACAAAATACATAAATAATACTGTGTACATATTGTACAAGATCCGAAGAGTTTAATAACTTAAGGTGGAAGACACGGGTCTGCCCGCGAAATTCAAATTTAATTTGGTTTTTCACAATTTGTAAACGAATACGACAAAGTAGGCTTATGGCCTTCTAATTGCGCCAGTGGAATTATCATCTTCACAGGTTTACATAAAAATCTTTACTTGAAAGTGACCAGTTTAAGAAATTAATCAAAATATCGAATAATTTGTGAGTAACTCACGTCCAACTCAGTATTTGTTAAACCAAATTGTATTTGAATTTCGCGGGCAGACCCGTGTCTTCCACCTTAAGAGAAAATCAACATATGACATAACTACCTACTCCAACTCATTATGCGAGGCAAAATAAAGAGCAAACCAACATCCTGGCTTAAGAACCTTCGGCAGTGGTTCAAAATGAGCTCAAGATCATTGTTTAGGGCAGTAGTGAACAAGATCCAATTAGTCTTAAGGATTGCCAAACTCCCGTAGGATATGGCACAAGAAGTAGATGTAGAATAAAAGCAACTAAATAATTTAAAAATTAATTAATTAATACTAAAATTATTACTAAATAAAATCTAAAACTCCCCTCGATGTCACCACATCGCGGCACAGTACCCAAGATGTTGGCAGCATTATTACCCCTTTGGCCAAGGTAGCTGCCAGCTCTTGTATCCCCGGTAGACTCGATCACCCTTTTTGATAGTTGTACAAAAAGTGCTAGAGCCTAAGGGCCCACGGCCCTAGGGTCTCCATACCAAAAGGCACAAAGATGAAACTACTGCCAAGGTTTTCATATTTGCGCCTTCTTAGCCTGCTCGGCGCTAGTACAGCTCTGTGATGTACGCAGCTGTGATCACAGTGATCACTGTGATAGTGATCACAGTGATACACAGATACACCATGCCACACTGCAGTGACTTCGATGGGGTTTTAGATTTTATTTAATTTTTATTTTAGTTTTAATTTCAGAATAAATTTAGTTTTAATGTAGTATTATGTAATTTTATTCTTTACCTCACATAAATAAATTTTAAAAAATTTAAAAAAAAATTATCATATTCAATATATAATATGCTCTTTTTACACCCTACTCTTTTGCACACCTACAAGGTAAGTTTTGTCTCGCATCTCAAGGTTGACTGGAAGAAAATGCTAATTAGCATTAAGTCCGCCTTTTGTACTATTTTTGTGCAATAAAGAGAATTAAAAAAAAATCGTCGGAAAAGAAAAAAAATATATTTACCATTAGGATTTGCTGTAGAACTTTGGGGAGCTGTTTGCCAAGCGGGCTGGTCGTTTTGTGCTCCTGTATAATTGACACAAAGTTATAGCATTAATGCCCGTTTCCACAAACCATACCTCAGTCACGTCTACGTAGTCTCCCTACGTAGGGTACGTGCTAACTGGTACGTGGTACGTGCTGGTGGCTACGTAGGTAGCTCCTAAATACAATCCCTTACCCAATGTCGTGTCACCATGAGGCTTTGGGAAACACCTCGTTTCGAAATTAAAGAACTGCCACGGGGTTATAAAACTAAAGGGGTTGTTTCATCTTGGGCCAGGTATTTGTACACCATACCAAAAAATAGTATTAAATCATAGAAATTGAAATATAATTTGCTTTTTTGCAGTTTTACAGTGAATAAGAGGTACAAATATAAAATTGATAATACATTTGTAGAAAGTAACTCCCGGAGTGCATCCATCTTCTTTTGTTGTCTATGTTTGTAATGACGTTACGTCATCTTAATGTCATTTCAATTTTCAAACGTCAATTGCTGTCAATTGTGGTTATTTTTATGTCAAATGTCATCATGACTCGTGTAAGTACGTGTCATTGTCAAAAAAACGCTGTTGTTGCGCTTCGCATTGTATGTACCTCGTAAAAAGGACCTTTTAATGCGAAATAAAGAAAAAATAACCACTATTTCATGACCCCAAACATTTTGAAAGACTGTACAAAGACCAGGCCCAGACTCCATATATATTTGAAACAGCCCCTTTGCTATCATCATCAGCTAGGTGTTCTCTAATATAGGATTTTTTTTTTTAAATTTTGCCTCATTTTTTTTGTAGAATATTATTCAAGCTGAATTTGACTAATATTGTCCTCTCTCCTCCAAATAAGCGTTAAGCTTGTGTTAAGGGTGGGTAAGACAATAGTGCAACGGGTGGGGATCGATCCGACGACCTTTTAGGGCCGATTTCACCAATGTCGAGTGACGTTTAACTGAGGCATTAATTTTTTTTTATTTTTTTTAAAGAATATCAGCCAAGTTGCAGGTGCAACGGGTGGGATTCGAACCTGCGACCTTTCAGTTTTTCAGTCCGCACCTTTAACCGTTGGGCTATTGAGGCTTCAATTGTTGGCTTCAATTGAGGCTTGTTGTTGGGCAATTGGGCGTTCTGACAGTTATTTGTATTGAAAATACTGTAAAAATATCAAATTTACGCTCGGATAAGACTTATTTTATGTTGGTGAAATCAGCCCTTAGTTTTCAGTCCACACTTTTAACCAACTGGGTTGTAGGTAAAACCTTTAAATGCGATTTCTACATATTTTTTACCTTCATTCCAATTATTCTGATTGTCACTTCTATCATCGTTGAAGAAGATTGTTTCGGCTTCTCTTTTAGAACGAAACTCGTCGATTTCGTCGGAAAATCTGTCTTGAATTACTGGAAAACAATAAATCATCATCATCATCAGCAACCCATCAACGGCTTAAACTTCTTACGGCAAAATTCTTTTTAAAAAACCGACTCCCGCGCCACTAAAAAGTATATAATTTATTGTTAATATTTTAAAACCCGCTCGACCGATTTCAATAAAATTTAGATCTGAAAAGTATACCCTTTAAAAACAAAAAAAGAATTTTCCAAATCGGTTCAGGCGTCTTCGAGTAGGTAATCGGTGAACATACATAAAAAAAGATTCCGACGAATTGAGAACCTCCTCCTTTTTTGACGTCGGTTAAAATATTATTTCATCAGTGTAGCGATCGCAATGACCTCTTGGTACAAATAGTCTAAAAGTTATTCCATTGATCGTATTCGTATTCGATGTCATTAGCGTCAAAGTATAATAATCCTTGATTGTATTGATTAAGTCAAAGTCAAATTCCGTACAACCGATTTTAACATGAGCGTTATGGAGCGTATCGTACATAACTAAACGTATAAGAATGCGTATACGAAATTGAGCTCTAATTCAATGCAGTAATAAATCCAATTTACCGTCAACAGTACCTAAATCCCTACGGCTTAGGAGTGCAGTACCCTGCATCATCAGGGTTGAGGGTTGGGACCAGGTATTCAATCATGAAGTCGTTGTTTGGTACTCACAATATAATTTCACAATCAACAGTTTCTTAATCCCTTTGGTTTAGGAGTGCTGTATCATGCATCATAATCAGGGTTTAAACCGATGACCTTGAAATATTTACGGGACCAAATTTAAAGTCCTTTCTAACAAAAAAATAATGAATGAAATCAATGAAGGACTACGCGTTAATGAATTACAACTAAGTACACATTTTGACTTTCATCCCCTCTCCCAAGGGAACCATGCTGAATTTCGGGATAAAAAGTATCCTATGTCATACCTCATAGTATGTACCTACTTGAATCATGCCAAGTTTCATTTAAATCCGTCCAGTAGTTTCGGCGGCCATGATACAGACAGACAGACAGATAAAAAATTTCAAAAAAAATTGTTTCGGCTTAAGTATCGATAGCGCCCTCAAAAAAAAATTCAAAATATCTTCAATGTACAGAATTGGACCTGTTACAGTTTTATTACAAGTATAGATATAGAAGCGAAAGTGTGTTTGTTTGTTGGTTTGTTACTTTGTCCTTCAATTTTAAAAGCAACTATGGGCACGCAGAACGCGGGCGTCAGCTAGTGTTATGAGAACTAACTTCTTATTAAAACTACTTATTTAAGTATTATAAATTTTCCACATTGAAGGATGGACCTGTCACGATTTCGTAACTTCCTAGAACCGGTATATCTACTTTATGCCTATTTATATAAATCACTGGGTATTTTTAGCATAGATAAGTATAACCTTTGAGTATTAACTTAGGTTTATACCTAACCAAATACAATGACCTCTGGGTACCAATTGTCTAAAAGTTATTCCATTGATCGTATTCGTATTCGATGACATTAGCATCAAAGTGAAATAATCATTGATTGTATTTAAAAAGTAAAATTAAAAATTTTAAAAACCCCCGACACAGAAAATAAACTCTAAAAACTAATAAATAATATTTTAAACCTATATATAATTTTATACCTATATATAATTATTATTTTCTTAATATTTTTATTTTCCAAGCGTCGTCGCCGCGTCGGGGGACCGCTAAAGTTTATAAAGTATTTTTCTAACAACAGCTAATTAATTATTACGAATTACATTTAGGTACGAGCGATCTTAAGTTTCATGCATATGTCTACGCTCTACGTAATGCCGCGCGCGACACGTGAGGGCAGACGACGTTGACGGTTGTGTCGATTTTGCGAATTTTTCGGAGTAAATTCTTTTGTTGCAATCTGCGACTACACCTGTTTTTCTCACTTAGCGGTCCCCCGACGTGACGACGACGCTTGGAAAATAAAAATATTTGAACTTACATAATATATGTGACGATAATAATTATATATAGGTATAAAATTATATATAGGTTTAAAATATTATTTGTTAGTTTTTAGAGTTTATTTTCTGTGTCGGGGGTTTTTAAAATTTTTAATTTTACTTTTATTTAGTCCTTTTTAAAGTAGGTATAAATATTAGTAAGGTATTTATAGTGATTAGTTAGTGAAGTGGTAATTGAGCCTAATTGATCCCATTTAATTACCCACCTTCGAAATCTAAACCTTACTCTAACATGTCATTTTTAGTCATGGTTACCTTACCATATACTTTCAATATCATTGAAGTAACACGGTACCATAGGACATATGAAAGGTGGTCAGATCCCCTCATCAACTAATAAAGAGCTGATGATCTTCAAACAGCTGATCAGGTCATAGTAGTTGGGTATTCGCCGGTTCTGCCCCAGGAGGCAACCCTGTCTCCAGGATCGCCCTAAAATTTCCGCCCATCGCTAAAAAAAAAAAAAAAAAAAGGTTTTGGGGTACGCTGAATCGATTGCGCTCACTCCCGACTTCGTATCTTTAACGGTTACAAAGTTAGCTTTTCCTAAAAACGATCCCTACATCGTTATCTAATTGCTAATCACCTACTAATCACCTTAATCACCTCGCTCATTATTTTGTTCTTCGTTGCTTTATTGTTTTGGGATTCAAAGGAAACGAATATCTCACATTACTAACCATTTATTCTCTTTCAAATGCTGACTTAAATAATCTATACAACAACATATCATTCTCTAGTGTATGACTATTAAATAAATCTAAAAAATCACAACTTCTGTAACCTCTAAACATAAAATACAAATACATTAAACAATATTCCCCACAAACTGAGGTGTAATCATTTTGTACCCTTCTTGTATTGAAATACCACATTCTTGTATTTCTTTCCAGAAACTGCTTATGATATTTACTTGGTGGTCGTCCATATGAATCAAAATATTGTCCAACACCATTTATATCTATATACAAGCCTACCCAATGATACCCTGGCTTATAATCAGGGTCTAGGTTGCTTATTAAATAGGCTGGGGTTTCGACATATATTGGTAATCTGTTTGCAGGGTACACATTGTGTTGTATACTTGGATGAATTTTTCTTAAATATGTCTTTATCTCTATTGTATTCATATTAATTCAATACTACTGATCTTACCACTACCGCGGTTTATAGATGAATGGGAAGTAAGGTCATGTCGTTTTAGATATATTATATTGTATTATGGTGTATAACTCAAAATAAAAAAATAAAAAAAAATTCTTTTGACAGTGTTTTATTACAAACCTTAATAATAATGTAGGTACAAATTATGACTTCATGTATTTACAAAATTAAGTTTCTTAACTGCTATAGTCAACACTTACATTACGATTTTTATCAATTTCTATAACATTGTCAAACTCTGCATACACGATACAGTTGATCGTTTCAGGAATAGCTGTATCAAAACGAACCTCTAGCCTAACACTACCATGCTTTATAAGATTCCAATGACTACAGTGAGCTGATAAATCAGGAGTTAAATCAAATGCTAAGAGACAATAATAGCCTTTTGCATATTGTTCCCTAGAAATTCCATTCCCTTCATTTAAAAAATGGATTCCCGTCCCTGAGAATAATGTATGATAGGCTGAAGTGAAAGTATTCTCAAACGATGGTTGTAAAGCTTTTGAAGGTATTTGTTGCCCATCAATATATAAACTAAATGTATTCATTTGATAATTTTCAAAGTTGAATGGGTTTTTCGTAAGAGTCCCATTAAATGCTGCATTATTGACAAATCCAACAATACATCGTTTAGGAACTTGACCAAGAAAAATGTTATCGAGTGTTTTACCCTGAACCCCCGAAGGTATTGTTAAAACTTTAACTTCCGCTCGAGTTATGGGATATTTTGCAGTAGTAGATGCTAAAACTTTTTGATGTGCTAGTAATACAGTTGGATTGATCCGCGCGCGTCGAACTATGAGCGTTGCATCTGTGATACTTATTTTTAATTTTAAATCAGATGATGAAGCCATGAGACTGAAAGTTTCTCTTGAACGAATTAATTTAACACACATTTCAACACCATTAATCAAAAATTTTTCCTGATTAAATATATCACCATGTAAATGTCCAATCATTTCTATTTCCTTACTTTCGGCTGCAAGACTCTGCCTTTTACAAAAACCTATATTGTTTTCATCTACCGAATTCATGTTTCCTGCAGTATCTTCATACCAAAGACCACAAGTCAGATGAGATTCTTTTGCTGCTGGTGCATAGTTCAATAATGTCTCAATATAAGCACGGTAAGCATATGTATTGTTTGGTGGTGAAATCAGTTTTTGATTCAAATATACATCGAGTTGACTGAAGACTGAATGTAACCAATTATTAATCGGAGCTACAACTGTAGATGAACTAAGTTTTGATGAGTCTTGATTCAATATCTTAGCTTTTAAATGGATCAATGTATGAGACAAATCTATGTAGTCATCACTCGTTCCAGGTATTTGAAATTCTATAGGTCCATCATCAGCAAGAGATGAAATGGGTTTGTAATGAATCCATAGCCCATTTTCTATACTTGTTTGTGTTGATGGTAGGGCAAACAAATCTAACTCTGATTTAATACACTCACACGAATGATTATGTAAAAAAGACATAATTATTTAGAAAATATATCGTTTGTTTTATTTTGACTGAGTCTTGATTTTTTAATAGCTTTCACTTTAGCTGACAGTGGTTGAATGAATGAAGATTGGCGTTTCCTTTTGGTTATATATCCTGAGCCAGACATATTGATTCTATCAATCTTGTCATGAGCTTTTCTCTTTAAGTTAGAACTAGCTTCCTTAAGACGAGTTTTAATAGAATCTTCCATAGGTCGTGCACTAACCATATCCGATAGTAGACCAACACCAGCATTTAATGCTTCTTTTCCTATAGCTCGAGCGCCACTAGAGAGCAGGGGTAAAATAGACCTAAACAATCCTCCAAGAAAACTGCCAATACCATGACCACGTTGATAGGGCACACCTTTATAAATTACTCCAATACCTGATCCGGCTTGATGTGAATAATATTGCTCATAGGGACATTTTGTGTGACTGAGATAAGAATCCATTATAATTTTCGAAAATGAAGTTTAATACACACTGTTCCAAACTGGAATGGGATATTTTTACCTGTGCTTGACCTTATATCTATTTCAATAGTATCAAACTCCCTTCGCATAACAGGTAAATAGTGTGGTGGAGAGAAAATATGCATTTTATTTGTTCCATATACATATACCGACACATCTAATGGTACAATTCGGAGAAGAGGTGCCATCACATCTCCAACAATCTGTGGTTCTATTATATCACAATAAACAAACAATTGAGATGGCAACCCTAATTTTAAATAAGAAGGATATGTTCCAATTTTATTAAGAACTAGATTTTTGTTTGGTTCAAATCCGAGTTGTATACATAACTTGGTTGACAATTTAAGTGAGTCAATTGCGTTATCTAAAATTGATACAGATACCTGTTTGGTTATTTCATCATAATTAAATATTATTTTATCATCAGTATTACTATTTAATGTTGATATAATATGTTGTCATAGTTCCTGGCAGGAATACGTGTTCTAAAGTGCACTAATGAATGTTTATCTTCATTAGGCATCATAATCCACTTTGATGTGTAAATAACATTTTCATGTTCTCGAACAGTAAATATGGTGCAAGGATATTGAATTTCTACAACTCCAACAATCCATTCACCTTCTAATACAAGCGATTTCGGTAACTTCGTCGAAAACATAGTGGTTTTGTTTTCTGGAAAGTATTCCATTGAACTATTACTAAGTAAAGTTAAATAAAAACTTTCTTTTATCATATCTGATTTAAGTTAGACTCTAAAATCCAACTATTAAATTTATCCGGATAACCTTTCCACTTCACTAACACTTCTTTTCTGTTGCCAGAGTATCGAGAACTAATTATTTTATCTATTTTATAATGTAGGGAGGGGTTATAAAATACTTTTTGTAATTCTTTTTCGTAAAATGTTCCAACTATAGGTTCATTTTGTAAATCTTTCAATGTATAAACTATATTCGGATATCTATCTATTATAGAAGATATAACAAATATTTCATCACTCCAGTTAGATTCATAGCCCTTTTGGAAAATGTGTTTATATTTTGAAATTCTTACATTATCACCAACATGAAATTTTGGTAATGAGTTCAGCGAAGCTGGTCTATTTGTTGCTTTCCTATCATATAAATTTCTCCAAACTGTCATGATATTATTAGAACTAACATCACAAGGACACATTTTAATACTAGAATGAAAACTATGGTTATAAGAATATATCAGGTCTTGTAAAATATCTATGTATTTATATGTATTTTTATATGTAAAATAGCGCCACATTTTAGATTTCAGAGTTCTTTGAAACCTTTCAACTATACTGGCTTTTATATCAGGATTATTTGTTGTGTAATAGTTTATATTTTTGCTTTTGAAATATTTTTTAACATCTTTAGAAACAAACTCAGTCCCTTTGTCAGACTGTATATGTGTGGGAGTTGTATTAGATTCATTAAATATACTTTCAAAACATTCAATAACGGTTTCAGAATTTTTCTTTTTCATTGATCGGGCATATGCATATTTACTAAAGACATCAATAACACACAGTATGTAGTTAAATCCATCATTATATTTCGAATAAGTTCTCATATCACTAAGATCTACTTGCCATAATTCATTTAAATTTGATAATACGTATTTATTTCGAGAAAACTTTCTTTGAACAGGTTTATGGAGTGTGTAAGTTTCTTGTGATTGCAACCATTTCCTTACATCCATTTTATTAATTTTACCTTTCATAGTCTTTGATAATTTATCAATACTACTAAATCCAGCAGGATGTTTTGGATCATAATATATATTATTTATTTCTATGAAATCACTCGAAGGGAAATACGCACCTAATGAAGGAACTTTAAATACCCCGAAAGGTGGTGGTGGTGATAAATATATTAAAAAAATCAAGAAGAAAATTGATTGGGAAAAATGGACCCCTTATTAGAAATAAATAATATATATTATGATCCAAAACATCCTGCTGGATTTAGTAGTATTGATAAATTATCAAAGACTATGAAAGGTAAAATGAATAAAATGGATGTAAGGAAATGGTTGCAATCACAAGAAACTTACACACTCCATAAACCTGTTCAAAGAAAGTTTTCTCGAAATAAATACGTATTATCAAATTTAAATGAATTATGGCAAGTAGATCTTAGTGATATGAGAACTTATTCGAAATATAATGATGGATTTAACTACATACTGTGTGTTATTGATGTCTTTAGTAAATATGCATATGCCCGATCAATGAAAAAGAAAAATTCTGAAACCGTTATTGAATGTTTTGAAAGTATATTTAATGAATCTAATACAACTCCCACACATATACAGTCTGACAAAGGGACTGAGTTTGTTTCTAAAGATGTTAAAAAATATTTCAAAAGCAAAAATATCAACTATTACACAACAAATAATCCTGATATAAAAGCCAGTATAGTTGAAAGGTTTCAAAGAACTCTGAAATCTAAAATGTGGCGCTATTTTACATATAAAAATACATATAAATACATAGATATTTTACAAGACCTGATATATTCTTATAACCATAGTTTTCATTCTAGTATTAAAATGTGTCCTTGTGATGTTAGTTCTAATAATATCATGACAGTTTGGAGAAATTTATATGATAGGAAAGCAACAAATAGACCAGCTTCGCTGAACTCATTACCAAAATTTCATGTTGGTGATAATGTAAGAATTTCAAAATATAAACACATTTTCCAAAAGGGCTATGAATCTAACTGGAGTGATGAAATATTTGTTATATCTTCTATAATAGATAGATATCCGAATATAGTTTATACATTGAAAGATTTACAAAATGAACCTATAGTTGGAACATTTTACGAAAAAGAATTACAAAAAGTATTTTATAACCCCTCCCTACATTATAAAATAGATAAAATAATTAGTTCTCGATACTCTGGCAACAGAAAAGAAGTGTTAGTGAAGTGGAAAGGTTATCCGGATAAATTTAATAGTTGGATTTTAGAGTCTAACTTAAATCAGATATGATAAAAGAAAGTTTTTATTTAACTTTACTTAGTAATAGTTCAATGGAATACTTTCCAGAAAACAAAACCACTATGTTTTCGACGAAGTTACCGAAATCGCTTGTATTAGAAGGTGAATGGATTGTTGGAGTTGTAGAAATTCAATATCCTTGCACCATATTTACTGTTCGAGAACATGAAAATGTTATTTACACATCAAAGTGGATTATGATGCCTAATGAAGATAAACATTCATTAGTGCACTTTAGAACACGTATTCCTGCCAGGAACTATGACAACATATTATATCAACATTAAATAGTAATACTGATGATAAAATAATATTTAATTATGATGAAATAACCAAACAGGTATCTGTATCAATTTTAGATAACGCAATTGACTCACTTAAATTGTCAACCAAGTTATGTATACAACTCGGATTTGAACCAAACAAAAATCTAGTTCTTAATAAAATTGGAACATATCCTTCTTATTTAAAATTAGGGTTGCCATCTCAATTGTTTGTTTATTGTGATATAATAGAACCACAGATTGTTGGAGATGTGATGGCACCTCTTCTCCGAATTGTACCATTAGATGTGTCGGTATATGTATATGGAACAAATAAAATGCATATTTTCTCTCCACCACACTATTTACCTGTTATGCGAAGGGAGTTTGATACTATTGAAATAGATATAAGGTCAAGCACAGGTAAAAATATCCCATTCCAGTTTGGAACAGTGTGTATTAAACTTCATTTTCGAAAATTATAATGGATTCTTATCTCAGTCACACAAAATGTCCCTATGAGCAATATTATTCACATCAAGCCGGATCAGGTATTGGAGTAATTTATAAAGGTGTGCCCTATCAACGTGGTCATGGTATTGGCAGTTTTCTTGGAGGATTGTTTAGGTCTATTTTACCCCTGCTCTCTAGTGGCGCTCGAGCTATAGGAAAAGAAGCATTAAATGCTGGTGTTGGTCTACTATCGGATATGGTTAGTGCACGACCTATGGAAGATTCTATTAAAACTCGTCTTAAGGAAGCTAGTTCTAACTTAAAGAGAAAAGCTCATGACAAGATTGATAGAATCAATATGTCTGGCTCAGGATATATAACCAAAAGGAAACGCCAATCTTCATTCATTCAACCACTGTCAGCTAAAGTGAAAGCTATTAAAAAATCAAGACTCAGTCAAAATAAAACAAACGATATATTTTCTAAATAATTATGTCTTTTTTACATAATCATTCGTGTGAGTGTATTAAATCAGAGTTAGATTTGTTTGCCCTACCATCAACACAAACAAGTATAGAAAATGGGCTATGGATTCATTACAAACCCATTTCATCTCTTGCTGATGATGGACCTATAGAATTTCAAATACCTGGAACGAGTGATGACTACATAGATTTGTCTCATACATTGATCCATTTAAAAGCTAAGATATTGAATCAAGACTCATCAAAACTTAGTTCATCTACAGTTGTAGCTCCGATTAATAATTGGTTACATTCAGTCTTCAGTCAACTCGATGTATATTTGAATCAAAAACTGATTTCACCACCAAACAATACATATGCTTACCGTGCTTATATTGAGACATTATTGAACTATGCACCAGCAGCAAAAGAATCTCATCTGACTTGTGGTCTTTGGTATGAAGATACTGCAGGAAACATGAATTCGGTAGATGAAAACAATATAGGTTTTTGTAAAAGGCAGAGTCTTGCAGCCGAAAGTAAGGAAATAGAAATGATTGGACATTTACATGGTGATATATTTAATCAGGAAAAATTTTTGATTAATGGTGTTGAAATGTGTGTTAAATTAATTCGTTCAAGAGAAACTTTCAGTCTCATGGCTTCATCATCTGATTTAAAATTAAAAATAAGTATCACAGATGCAACGCTCATAGTTCGACGCGCGCGGATCAATCCAACTGTATTACTAGCACATCAAAAAGTTTTAGCATCTACTACTGCAAAATATCCCATAACTCGAGCGGAAGTTAAAGTTTTAACAATACCTTCGGGGGTTCAGGGTAAAACACTCGATAACATTTTTCTTGGTCAAGTTCCTAAACGATGTATTGTTGGATTTGTCAATAATGCAGCATTTAATGGGACTCTTACGAAAAACCCATTCAACTTTGAAAATTATCAAATGAATACATTTAGTTTATATATTGATGCTTTACAACCATCGTTTGAGAATACTTTCACTTCAGCCTATCATACATTATTCTCAGGGACGGGAATCCATTTTTTAAATGAAGGGAATGGAATTTCTAGGGAACAATATGCAAAAGGCTATTGTCTCTTAGCATTTGATTTAACTCCTGATTTATCAGCTCACTCTAGTCATTGGAATCTTATAAAGCATGGTAGTGTTAGGCTAGAGGTTCGTTTTGATACAGCTATTCCTGAAACGATCAACTGTATCGTGTATGCAGAGTTTGACAATGTTATAGAAATTGATAAAAATCGTAATGTAAGTGTTGACTATAGCAGTTAAGAAACTTAATTTTGTAAATACATGAAGTCATAATTTGTACCTACATTATTATTAAGGTTTGTAATAAAACACTGTCAAAAGAATTTTTTTTATTTTTTTATTTTGAGTTATACACCATAATACAATATAATATATCTAAAACGACATGACCTTACTTCCCATTCATCTATAAACCGCGGTAGTGGTAAGATCAGTAGTATTGAATTAATATGAATACAATAGAGATAAAGACATATTTAAGAAAAATTCATCCAAGTATACAACACAATGTGTACCCTGCAAACAGATTACCAATATATGTCGAAACCCCAGCCTATTTAATAAGCAACCTAGACCCTGATTATAAGCCAGGGTCTCATTGGGTAGGCTTGTATATAGATATAAATGGTGTTGGACAATATTTTGATTCATATGGACGACCACCAAGTAAATATCATAAGCAGTTTCTGGAAAGAAATACAAGAATGTGGTATTTCAATACAAGAAGGGTACAAAATGATTACACCTCAGTTTGTGGGGAATATTGTTTAATGTATTTGTATTTTATGTTTAGAGGTTACAGAAGTTGTGATTTTTTAGATTTATTTAATAGTCATACACTAGAGAATGATATGTTGTTGTATAGATTATTTAAGTCAGCATTTGAAAGAGAATAAATGGTTAGTAATGTGAGATATTCGTTTCCTTTGAATCCCAAAACAATAAAGCAACGAAGAACAAAATAATGAGCTAGGGATCGTTTTTAGGAAAAGCTAACTTTGTAACCGTTAAAGATACGAAGTCGGGAGTGAGCGCAATCGATTCAGCGTACCCCAAAACCTTTTTTTTTTTTTTTTTTTTAGCGATGGGCGGAAATTTTAGGGCGATCCTGGAGACAGGGTTGCCTCCTGGGGCAGAACCGGCGAATACCCAACTACTGGTCATGGTTACCTTACCATATACTTTCAATATCATTGAAGTAACACGGTACCAAATTTCGAATCGATAGGACATATGGAAGGTAGTCAGATCCCCTCATCAACTATTAAAGAGCTGATGATCTTCAAACGGCTGATCAGGTCATGGTTACCTTACCATATACTTTCAATATCATTGAAATAATAAGGTTCCAAATTTCGAATCGATAGGACATATGGAAGGTCCCCTCATCAAATCTTAAAGAGTTAATGATTTTCAAACGGCAGATCAGGTCATGGTTACTTTACCATATAGGTACTTTCAATCTCATTGAAGTAACACGGTACCAAATTTCGAATCGATAAGACATATGGAAGGTAGTCAGATCCCCTCATCAACTAGAAAAGAGCTGATAATCTTCAAACGGCTGAACAGATTTTCATGAAACATGGCTAAGAACACTCGGGATAAAATTATCTATGATACAAAAAAAACTAAACGAAAATCGGTTCATCCGTTTGGCAGCTACGCTACCACAGACAGATACACAGATACACAGATACACAGATACACAGACAGACACGTTAAACTTATAACATCCCTCTCTTTTTGCGTCGGGGGTTAAAAATCAAATTCCGTACAACTGTCGTTAACGCTTTAGAGCAGGGTTTCCCAAAGTTTTTTTTATCACGCCTCCGATCATTTTAGAAGTGAGGCGTGATAAAAAAAACTTTTTCATCATACCTATTCGAAAAACGAATATTGGCTTCAGAGGATAGCGGGAGCAAAATTTAATTTTATCCCCATGGGACTTTTCATTTCTCTCTTCTGATTGGTCCGCGTTCGTGCTTTAGCATACTAAAGCACTAACGCGGACCAATCAGAAGAGAGAATTCAAAAATGTGTCGAAATTCAAAAATTTTTGAGAAGCTGTTGTCTTCGATAAGTCACGTGATCAAATTTGTCGATTAGATATACATATACGCCCCTACTTCCAACATAAATATTAATGTTTAATTATTTCATAAAAATTTATTTGTGTTTTATTTAAACTTTCAATATACGTATTGGTAATGTCTATACTCTTTACATAGTAGGTTGATACTCCTAGCTTTTTCTCATAGGTAATGATGAAAAATAGTGTGTGTCATTCGGGGCCAAAATTTTTTGTTCTCGGGCGGCGTATATTGAATTCCTCGCTACGCTCAGGATTCTACTTTAGAATCCCTCGCTGCGCTCGGGAGTCTACTATAGAATCCTTCACTTCGCTCTGAATTCAAAATAACGCCCTCGGGGAACAAAAAATTCCTTTGGCCCCATATAACACAAATAACTATTTGATTCCCTGCTCTAATGCGTTAACAATCATAGAAAGAGAATAGATACGACACATGTTATGTAATTCTGCTAGGGGGGCTGGTAAGTTTTGTCAAATTTTCGTGAAGATGTAACAGATATTGTTGGAAATAGAGGACACAGCTCCTCACATCAGCAGCATATCACTCGCAAAAGATTTAACGATCTTAATTACTTTTAAGAATCCTTAGACTGGGTTTCCACGGCGCGGTTCGCACCCGCGTCCGCAGCGGTTGCGGTACCGCTGTTACCGCGCCCGCCGCGGGCGCAAACCGCGCCGTGGCAACTCAGTCTTAGTCCTGACTAATAGATAGTATAAATGCGAAAGTGTGTTTGTTTGTTGGTTTGTCCTTCGATCACGCAGCAACGGAGCAAAGGCTCGTCGTGATATTTTGCACGACTAAAGTTGAGAAGAGAGTGTCAAAGCTTTTATCCCGGAAAATCAAAATTTGTTTTCGTGAGATTTTTAAAAACGAAGTCGCGGGCATCAGCTAGTGTTTTATGGGAACTAACTTCTTATTAGAACTACTTATTTATTATAAATTTTCCACAATGAAAGATGAACCTGTCACGATTTCGTAACTTCCTATAACCGGTATATCTACTTTATGCCTGTTTATATAAATAAATCACTGGGTATTTTTAGCATAGATAAGTAGGTATATGATATTAATATAGGAGAGGTGATTAGCATAGATGAGTATTAATATAGGTTTATACTAACACATTAATTTTATGAAAATAGATGTTACTTTTTAGGGTTCCGTACCCAAAGGGTGCCAACGCACCCTATTACTAACCGTACCTAATAGGTAGACTGTAGACAGTTGAAACTTTCACAGAGTGTGTATTTCTATTGCCGCTATAACAACAAATAATAAAAATAAAATATAATAATAAATAAAAAATACATGAAAAGGAGTCGAAATAAAATTTTATTTTTTGACCCTGGCATGTGGAGTTTCATCGTCTAGCACTCATTAAGTGGAGTTCAAATATATTTTTTATTATTTTTAGCTTCAAAAATGAAGAAACGGGGGGCCATCAAATTCGTACCCAAAACAAACGAGCATTTTTCCTCATGTTAATTTAGTACTATCTAAGAACAAAGATATCTAAATATGTAGATAACTGTCTAGTTTGAAAAAAGTGATTTGGTCATATACATACATACGGAACCCTAAAAGAGCGAGGCCCGAGTCGCACTTGGCCGATTTTAACAAAGCCATTTTTTGTTACATAACAGAAGAGTCGAAACGAGTTTTTTATAAATTACCTCGAATTTTCATACAAAGAAATCACTTCACGTTACTCGCTGTGGGAATATTACTGAGACCAATACTGAGACCTTCACACCATGCAGATTACTCGGTCAAATAATATCGCAAACGGATACGAAAACACCCCGACATGTTAATCTATGGCGGCACTATGTACGAGTACGTTATATCTGACATCCTGTTACCCAGTTTTCTGCTCCATCATCAGATCCTCCTCGATCCTCGATCATCTATCTAACATCTACTCACCATGACCACCATTGAGACCATTCTTTATATCATCATCATCATCAATAGCCTATAACAGTCCACTGCTGGACTAAAGGCCTCTCCCAAGGGGAGGGTTTGCCCATAATAACCACACTGGGCAGACGGGTTGGTGATCGCAGTAGATGGTAGTAGTAGCACTGAGGACGCTGCTGCCCGTTCTCCGTTATATTCCCTTAGTCGCCTCGCACGACACCCGCGGGAAGAGGAGGGGTGGTGACAACTGTATTTTGATCTGCCGTCACCACACGGCAATTCTTTATATAATGAGCCCAAACACCCTATATCTGCTGTAAGTTGCTGAGGAGTTGGGTATCGCGCAGACTACTTGATGCTGCAGCATCAGTTCAAGGTTACCATGCCTTGGAAATAATCCGAAGTATCAGTACACCATTTATTTTTCATTACAAGTTACAAGTTTATTTTTATTCTTATTTAACAATACACCAAATACACCAATCAATCGCGCCAGTGAAAGTTTGTAGGAAATGAGCTGATGATCTTCATACGCCTGAGCAGATCTTCATAAATTATAGCTAAGAATTAAGATCCATGAATGAATAAAATCCGGAACGAGGAGATTCGTAGAAGAACTAAAGTGACCGACATGGCTCTGGGGATTAGCAAGCTGAAGTGGCAGTGGGCAGGTCATATCTGTCGCAGAACTGATGGCCGATGGGGCAGACGTGTTCTGGAGTGGAGACCGCGTACCGGCGAGCGCAGTGTAGGACGCCCTCCAGCTCGCTGGACCGATGACCTTCAGAAGGTGGCGGGAAGCGGTTGTATGAGGAAAGCGGAGGACCGTGTTTGGTGGCGCGCTCTCGGAAAGGCCTATGTCCAGCAGTGGATGGATACAGGCTGATGGATTGGATTGGATTGGAATGAATAAATGAATGAATACACTTATATTGTAAACCACAAAGATGACAGTGAAAAAAAAATATAATGTAAATGTAAAAATGTAGTAAGCAAACAAAACAAATCTCGATCCATCTCGATCAAGTCAGCTTTCAAACAGATAAAACCGCATCAAAATCGGTCCATTGGTTAGGCTGCTACGAGGGAACAGACAGATACACACATACACAGATACATAAGTTAAACTTATAGCACCCCTGCTTTGTGGGGGGTTAATAACACCCCCTCTTTTTTTTTCGGGCCGACCGAAAAAAAAGTGACTGATATAAGGCCGATTTCACCAACGTAAAATAAGTCTTATCCGAGTGTATTTTGACAGTAATTTCAATACAACAACTGTCAGAACGCCCAAGTTATTCGCCGGATAAACGTCACTCGACGTTGGTGCAATCGGCGCTTACTTTATTATTGCATGAAGGCCAATCTTGGGACTGACGACAAGTCAAAACTCTATTTATTTATGACCAAAAAACAATCGTTAGAAATAATAATAGATGACGTGGAGTGTGGACAAAGGTGAAGCTTATCTCTAAGAAGAGATTTCTTTCACCTTCTCTCGACAGTGAGTAAGGCAAAATTATAAAGTGGTATGTATACCTAGGTCTAAAATAATGTACATCTCTACATATATACTAGAATAAAATATAATAAAAATATAAACTACAAATACACAAAAATATATGAATAATAAAATACACAAAAATATATGAATAATAAAATACATACATAAATAATAAGTGATCAAACGAACTTACCTGAAGTGAAGTTCGATCTTTATTATATGAGTTGCTTCATCCGAAGATATAATTAATTACAAAGGTAGTCACGTTATTCACTCGAGATAACTCCGCGAATTTCACAGATATATACCCTATTTTAAAAATAAATCACCTTGGCAGCACCGTCTTAAGTTTGCTCATTCTTTTTAGAGATGTATACGGTTCAAAACTTTTTTATTTGGGCAGTCAGGGAGGGTGGGTAATTATATCTTCGGATGAAGCAACTCATATAATAATGATCGAACTTCACTTCAGGTAAGTTCGTTTGATCACTTATTATATTTCTTTGCTTCATCCTCAATATAATTAATTACAAAGGTAGTTGTTTAGAGTAAAAAGTTTTGATAAACATGTACGCAATACAGATTTTGTAAATGGTGTATTTTTAATCACTCTCTTACGGAAATACTAATTAATTTGTTTGCGTACACTTTAACAATATTAATATTTATTTATGATATTATTATTATAATATTATTTAATACTATAAATTAGAATATATTTATTTTTATGATTAGGTATAATTCATAAATTGATTCACTATTAGATGTGTTAACGCAATTATTATTAAGACCTGTCTTGGCAGGGTCTGGCATAATCTCCCTCATCCGCCATGGATCTAACATTTAAGCAGCGAAAGAATGAGTTCGATGTGTTAATCGAGCCTGCCGTTTTTCTAATTGTCTCAACGCTCGCCTGAGCGTGAGGTGCTGTGTGCTTGTGTCAACGCTGCTCCCTGATAGCGTTAACTTGATCCACCTGCTGATCGATTGAGGTGCGGCCTTTTTGTAAGGCTTCTTGTACGTAAATAGCAGGTTATTTGTCCCCTCAGATCTTATATTTTTAGTTCTGGAAATATAGTGTGTGGAGGGGTGTAGCAGGGCAGATGCTCAGATTTTCTTGAAAGTAAGGTAGGAAGAGAGAAAGAGAATAGGCGTGGTATCTGCCCGCAGCGTGTTTTTTTTTTTTTTTTTTTTAATAATTTACCTACCGTTATTCTAATTTAAACCCCGATTTCAAAAGTAATATTGCTTTCCAATTTAATTGACGGAAGAGTTTGTAGTCTATGAGCAGTGCAAATTGCTAGTATAATGAAAAGTTTCTTAGTGATTTTTTCTAAAGATGAGTGACTAATTAGGGAAGGGAACCAATTTTTAATATAGTTTAAAAAAAGTTGAGAGACCCGAGTACGGGAGTAACAGGGTTTGGTTGATCTTAACTTATAGACACCTTTGAGGAGACGTTTTACGCTCGCTCCAGAAACAATGCTGTTTCTTAGCATAAATAATATTGCAATTCGATAAGGGTTCAAACTCCGTAACAAACGCTGTAAGAGAAGATACCTAATACTGGTATTTGACGGTTTAAATACATTTTTATTATTTAATTTACAAAACTGCCACCGAAGCTTGAGTGTGGTATTATATTGTTTTAAAATACTGTCAGAGAATAATGTTAACATTAGTGACGCTGAGTCTGGGTCGGCGCCTTGTTTTAAGGGAGAGAGAGAGAGAGTCCGGAGAGTCTCGCGGCACCCAGGGTAAGTTTCTTGTGCAAGGAATGGTGAAATGAGATTGCAATAAGTATTAATGAGGATTAACATTAAGTAATATCCGAAACTACCAAGCTTTGTAGGAGAGAGTACCACGCTTGTGATAACCAATTTGAAAAAACTAGGATTCCGTTTGCCTCGTTATCAATGATTTTCCTCAGACACTTTAAAATTAAAGAAAAAGGAGGAAACAAAAATCATAGAAAAACATAAAAGCCCCACAAAGCGTAAATGCATCGACAGCTAAGGCGTCCGGATCTTGTTGTCAAGGCACGGATTTTTTAAATTTAGTATTGTTATTCAAGCAAAACGGACTTAAAGCCTAGGTATCTCAAATAGGTTATAACTTCTTTTATGACCTTGATTAAAACACCTGGAGTCACTGATAAGCCGAACAGCCTAACATTATAGTCCAGATTTCCTTACTTGAGTATTCGAGTAAACAATAATGGCCGAATGTTAACCAAAGACAATTTATAGGGTTGGGAAGTTATCGCATGAGCGATTAAACGAATGTGAAAGCATTATACAATTGAATGATTTTCATCCCAACTGCGATGGTCATAGATGTGTACCTACCATACTACAAATTTGACGTAAAAAGTAACTAAACAATATCTTTTTCGTAATTATATTAAAAAATCGGCCAAGTGCGAGTCGGGCCTCGCTCTTTTAGGGTTCCGTTAAAAAAAATTAAATTAAAATATTTCCATGTACCCATGGAAATATTTTATTTAATTTTTTTAATTTAATTTAATTTTTATTATTTGTTGTTATCGCGGCAATAGAAATACATAATATGTGAAAGTTTCATCTGTCTATCTATTACGGTTTACGAGATACAGCCCGCTGACAGACGGATGGACGGACGGACGGACTGCGTAGGCTTAGTAATAGGGTCCCGTTGGTACCCTTTGGGTACGGAACCCTAAAAAGAGGAATTTACAAGAAAAAAATTCACGAAGATTTATTACTAATCAGATTTTTGTCCTATTCTAAAGTATCCCCCATTTGTGGGTAACATTGTGATACAAACAATTTTCTTAAAAAAACCGTATTGTATTTTTATTTACTTGTTTTCTTCAGTAAATAATAATGGAGGAATGATAACGAGACCAATGAATAGGTTTGGCAATTTATTTAACTTCATCAACAGACAACAACAACTCAACATCGTCAACATATGTAACTCAATAATTATAGTATTTATAATGTTAAAAATAATGATGATGATAACGTTAAAAATAATTTTAACGTTATCATCAACGTTATTGGCACATTTATTGTATTATATACACACTTGGCGTCGCCTAGATATCGTTAAAGGCATAAAGGTGATATTAAAATATGATTTCCTTAAAAAGATTGATTCTTTTAACGCTTCTTTAACGCTTTTTTAAAACTATCGGTAATTCATTCATACGTAAGAGTATTGTTTTGATATCGGTATGGGTATGTGTAACACCTTGTCTGTACCCGTATATATGCAAATAAAGAAATTGATTGATACATATTTTGTTTTCTTCATAGTTTGGAAATAATATAGATTAAGATTATCTATATTTTATTTTATAATAATATCTAATTTTATTTAAGTTAACCATTACAATCATTTTCTGCTAGTGATTTATTTTTTATCAATATCGATTATATTTCACGTTTCTAAAGTTACTCACCTCTACTGTAACGATGATTCAATCATTGAAATAGGAAGAACGTAATTCCTAGTTCCATGGATTCAATCCGTTCTTAAGGTCACTCATTCGCCTGTCCCCACCTCAACGATTCATAGACAATCTAGGGTTACGAAATGTCACTTTCTCCTAATCTGTGCAAATGAGTTCTACTAATATTTCGTTTTTGAGAAAATAAATATCTTATAATGGTAAATTCGAAGCAATTTTTGGTGTAAATCGTAACGAATGTGCTTGATGAACAGATCTAGACAGTTATAAATAGTTCAAAATGTGTGATTAGTGTGTAAATAAGTGATATTCATATCAAGAGGTGTTTGTTTACTCGAATACTCAAGTAAGGAAATCTGCACTTTAGGTTTAGGCATCAAGAAAATTGAACTCGGAACTAATAGCTCCTATATTTTGTAATAAATTATTATTAATAGCAACCTACATATTAAGTTGGTAAGCTGTTATCCTGCGCCGCAGTGTTACGCCCCCCCCCCCCCTCCAGTTCATGACGAGTACCGAAGAGGCGCTCGCCAGTTTTCCTGGTTGCCGGCTGGTCGAGTACCCGTATATAGTTAGGTAAGAACATAACGTATATTGTCTCGCAGACAATAATTTGTAGTTAATGTACATATATATTCACGATTACACATTTTCTACACAATTGTCATAAGGATATGGCTCATAACTAGCTCGCAGCTAGTTAGGTTATCACAATTACTAATTTCCTTTTGTGGAGTGACAGCTTTAGCAGCTTTAGGATAAAGCTCATGAGTAGCTCGCAGCTAGTTATGTAATCGCAATCGACTCGCAGTCAATACCGATATGTTTAAGGAATCACAGCTTTAGTATGTGATTTATGAGTAGCTCGCAGCAAGTTATGTTATCGCAATTGATTCGCAGTTAATCCCTTTTTATTGTGGAGTTACAGCTTTAGGATTTGACTCATGAGTAGCTCGCAGCTAAGAAGTCACATCTTTAGGGTATGAACCATAAGTAGCTCGCAGCTAGTTATGTTATCGCAATTGACTCGTAGTCAATCCCGATTTGTTTGTGGAGTCACAGCTGTAGGATTTGACTCATGAGTAGCTCGCAGCTAGGAAGTCACATCTTTAGGATATGAACCGAAAGTAGCTCGCAGCTAGTTATGTTATCGCAATTGACTCGCAGTCAATCCCGACTTGTTTGTGGAGTCACAGCTGTAGGATTTGACTCATGAGTAGCTCGCAGCTAGGAAGTCACATCTTTAGGATATGAACCATAAGTAGCTCGCAGCTAGTTATGTTATCGCAATTGACTCGCAGTCAATCCCGATTTGTTTGTGGAGTCACAGCTGTAGGATTTGACTCATGAGTAGCTCGCAGCTAGGAAGTCACATCTTTAGGATATGAACCATAAGTAGGTCGCAGCTAGTTATGTTATCGCAATTGACTCGCAGTCAATCCCGATTTGTTTGTGGAGTCACAGCTTTAGTATATGACTCATGATTAGCTCGCAGTTAATCATGTTATTGCAATTGGTTCGCAGTCAATCCCTGTTTGTTGTTTTTTAGTTTCTCGGATAAAGCCGATCCAAATAAAGTTTTGTCTCTTTCCGAATCTTATAGCACTTCTTGTTGAGTTGAGGCATTAAGAGTTTAATGCTGCTTTGAGTGATTCCGAAGTTTGAATCACATAGGATCCTGCAGCCATTGCTTACGTGTTTCATGGCCTGCACCCTGTTTTCACTCTCTTTTAATAGTAGGCCCATCCCGTTACTAACGGCCGTGATACGCAGGACCAGTAGTCTTTGTCGCATCCCCTTTTTTAATATAAAGAGCCATATGGTTGGCATGAATATTTTCCCCATACTTCGGGGAATCATGCGTCGATTTCCCAAGCGCCGAGTGTAATTCTGAGTCGATTTCGAGTTGACCGACCTTTAATAAAGTAATTTTGAACCCTTTGTCAGGAAATGACCATTCAGTATCTGGATTAACTGTACTAGACTCGGCGTCGGCTTGATTTTCTTTGGTGTTTACGTATGACGCAAAAAAAAAAACAAAGCTCACATTGTTCTCACCAATGTCAACTGGTTCTAGTTAACTTATTTAAGTGAGGGTATTGAATGCCTCTCTTTCAATTAATATAACTTCTTACCGTCGTAGTGTCGACATGAACATTGCACAGTTGTTTAAGTTACGAGCAAGACTTTAAAACCGAGGAAAATGGCCATTATTTCTTCCAAATATTTAATAATATGGTCTTCTATAATATCTAATAATATGCTACTTGCTCTGCTTGTTCATCTACCATTGCTTTTAATTTTAAGTGTTTCGTAACAATTAGTGTTTTCAGACAAAGCGAAGAAAAGGTGGGTAGTTAGTTCCCTTACGCTTCGCTTGGCTCGTCGTGGCAGGGACACTACCGTCTCTCCAGATAAATAATATTATATTTTTGTTTACAAGTAGGTACTCGAATATAGTTAACGGCTGGGCAAGCTACTAAAGCCCCGTTGAGCGAATTTTACGAGCATAGTTGAGTGAATTCGTGAATTTTATTACATTTTTCGAATGTATAATATGATAAATGTCTCCTAACCTAAATAAATCCGAGTCACTTGGGGGGTAGGTACTAATTTAATTTAATCGTGATTGATGACAAGTTGTAACAATAGTGTTACCATAATAATCGTTATAGTTGTGTTTTAATTTTTATTAATTTTCATAATAAAAACACTTAACGTAATATTTAATTCAGAATATTTACGTTTTCTCTGATACCTCGTAATCGATGAAGACTCGCAGTAAACCTCGATACGAAAAGTGTACCGTTTTTATGTACATGCCAAAACAATAATATAGTAGGCTATGTAGCGGTGCGTAAGCGCAAACAAGAGATTGTTTGAAAACAGAAAAGAACTCGTACCTTTTTCCTTCGATGATGATGACGATGATTTCAGCCGATGAACAATACTGCAATCACACTATCCTACAATAACACTCGATCTTCTGCACTTCTGGTTAAACTATTAAGTGCGGCGCGCTGAGCGCGTGCGGTCGTTATCTCGCGCGAAAAAGTAATGAGCAAACTTAAGACGGTGCTGCCAAGGTGATTTATTTTTAAAATAGGGTATATATCTGTGAAATTCGCGGAGTTATCTCGAGTGAATAACGTGACTACCTTTGTAATTAATTATATTGAGGATGAAGCAAAGAAATATAATACTAGCTGATGCCCACGACTTCGTCCGCGTGGATTTAGTTTTTAAATTCCCTGGGGAACTCTTTGATTTTCCGGGATAAAAAGAAGCCTATGTCACTCTCCAGGTCCTCAATGCAAAAAATCAAGTCAATCCGTTGTTCTGTAGCGGCGTGATTGAAGGACAAACCAACAAACAAACACACTTTCGCATTTATAATATTAGTAAGATAAGTAGTCTATTTGGGTTAAGACTATCTCGCAATCTAACATCGCTCGAGATTTAGGTTGCCTAGCAATATAATAATACTCGTAATAACATCATTCGAGATTTGATAGCTATCTCGAGCGACTGTCGTATAATTAACATAATATTTTAATTTACAATAACAAATATTGATGTCAATGATTAAGATAAAACTATCCTATCTTTAAAGTTGGACCAAATTACAGATAGTTACGAAGTTTGATCAAACTCGGTTCAGTAGTTTTCGAGTTTATTAACATACATCGTGACACGAGATTTTTATATTAGTAATATAATAAGTATATAGATATTATACATACCTACACCACCTCTACCACCGGTTCGGAAAGCAACTAACCGATAGACGTTCACTGCTAAACAAAGGTCTCTTGTATGGACCTCCACAGGTGTAGGCTGTGGTGTAGGTCTTGCGCCGCCTGTACCCAGCTTATCCCTGCGACTCCTCTTCTTTCCGGATAAAATAAGTTGTACTTACATTGGATTCCATTGATATCGTAAGTCAGCTGTTTCCAAGCGAAAACTTCCTGGAATTTTCCAAGTCGCCTCCCCTGTTGAATAGTTCCCACAGCCAACAGCACGAGAGCCAAGATGGGAGCTAATTTCTTCATGGTTTTAATTTACCTGAAAAGAAAGTGCTTACTTAAATAACAACATTTTTCTAGGCAAGCGCGCTCCAACCTATAGACTCCATCAGTGCTTTCCAGTATTGATTGTCGTCAAGTGCAAGCCTATCTCGAAATAAAAATTAAAAAAAAAATTTAAGTACTTATGTACTTACTATTTAGTATACTATTTATTAACCGACTTCAAAAAAGGAGGAGGTTCTCAATTCGTCGGAATCTTTTTTTTAATTTTTTTTATGTTTAAGTAGGTACAATTATCACTGATTACTCGAACACGCCTGAACCGATTTGGAAAATTATTTTTTTTGTTTGAAAGGGTGTTTTTTTGTTCCCGGGTGGTCCCATTTAAATTTCATCGAAATCGGTCGAGCGGTTTTTAAAAACTCATCAATAAATTATATACTTTGTAGTGACGCGGGTGTTTGAAGTCGGTTTTTTAAAAATAATTTTTTTATATAAAAATTACTTATGTATCTCTCGTATACAAAATATAAATCTTTTCATGCGAAAGGGCGTTTGTTCGTTGATTTGTCCTATAATCACGCAGAAAATGAGTAACGGATTGACGTCATTTTTTGCATGGGTTTAGTTGAGTTGAGTTTGAGCAGGAGAGATAGGTACATAGGCTACCTTTTATCCCGGAAAACATAGGGTTCCCGCGGGATTTTTTAAAACCTAACTCCACGTCATCATCATCAGCAACCCATCAACGGCATCACTACTGAGCGCAGGTCTCCTTACTGATGAAGAATTAGAAGGGTTACAGTCCATAGGCCACCACGCTGGTCCAATGCGAATTGGCGGACTTCACACACCTTCGAGAACATTATGGAGAACTCTCAGGTGTGCAGGTTTCCTCACGATGTTTTCCTTCACCCTTAAATCAAGTGATATTTAATTGCTTAAAATGCACATTACCTCCTCCGAAAAGTCAGAGATGCCTGCCTAAAATCGAATCCTAGACGGTAGACCTTACTAAAAGGACCTAGAAGTCTTAACTGAGTTTCTTTAGTTGGCGGTGTGTCACCCCCGTGCCTCGGAGAGCACGTAAAGCCGCTGGTCCAATGCGCCTGCGCCTGATCTCTCTCCGGTCGTGTCGCATTTCCGTCCCATCGGACTATGAGAGTGAGGGAATAGAGAGTGAACCTGTGTTTGCGCACACACTTGTGCACTATAATATCTAAAGCGCAGTTGGTTGATCTCTGAGGAGGTTGGGCGCCGTGATCGGATTCGGTCGGGACTCGGCGGGACATTATTTTTTTATCACCTAAGTATGTAAAACCTTTTCAACCGACTTCAAAAAAGGATGAGGTTATCAATTCGTCGGGATCTTTTTTTTGTTTTATGTATGTCCACCGTTTACTCGAAGACGCCTGAACCGATTTGGGAAATTCTTTTTATGTTTGAAAGGGTATACTCCCCATATATAAATTTTATCGAAATCAGTCGAGCGATTTTTAAAATATCAGCAATAAATTATATACTTTGTATAGTGTGTGTGTAATGTAGTAAAGCGGGAGTTTGAAGTCGGTTGTTTAAAAAGAATTTTTTATATTAAATTACTAAAATGAAAAAAAAAAAAAACAGTCAAAAATACATACCTGTTTTGATAATTTTGATTTTTCTAAGGAGTAGTAGTACCTATATCTATTCGGATTATAACTTGTGTAAGTAGACACTAACATTAAATTTTTTTTTAATAAATAAAATAAAAAGTAGACATAGATCACTTAATATCTGCACATCTATCAAGATCTAAGCCTTGAGCGTAACTAATTTCATATTTTATGTTACTAACTTGCGAACGTGACTTTGGAATCCACACATTTATTATACAATTAAAATGAATGATGATGATGATGTTTGTACTTATGTGATTTCCAAATACTCCTCCTCCATAGGATTATATTTGAACGACTGACTGAAAAACCCAAACACTCAAACTCACTCAACTTCAATCACGCTGCAACTGCAGAGCTACGGATCTACGTAATTTTTCGCATGGGTATAGTTGAGGATCTGGAGAGTGACATAGGGTACCTTTTATCCCGGAAAAGCAGAAGGTACCCGCGAGATTTTATCTGCGTTTTATCCAGAAAAATTGAAGTTCCCGGGTCCCGAAAAATTTTTACGGGATAAAAAGTATCCTATGTATTAAATTAAAGTACAATCTATCTTTATTCTAAACTAGCTGATGCCCGCGACTTCGTCCACATGGATTTAGTTTTTAAAAATCCCGCGGGAACTCTTTCATTATCCGAGATAAAACGTAGCTCTCCCGGTCTGAGGAACCACTACTACATCCATTACTATACCCTTGCAACAAATCGCATCAATCCGCTGTTCTGTTGCGACGTGATTGAAGGACAAACCAACAAACACACTTTCGCATTTATAATATCAGTAATGCTTTATTATAACACTTTTTATAATTGTCAAATTTTTTACCATACTTAACCAAAGACGAAATTACGTTTAGCTGTCATTTACGTTTTGTTATTCCATGTCAGATGGGTTTTTCTTATACCATGTTTTATAGTGACATGACGGAAACGCGGTCGAACGGGATAAAAAGTATCCTATGTCCGTCTCCTGGTTCTAAGCTACCTGTCCACCAATTTTCAGCCAAATCGGTTCATCCGTTCTTGAGTTATAAATAGTGTAACTAACACCACTTTCTTTTATATATATATATAGATATATAGATATATAGATTTCAGCGAAATTGGTTCATAAGTTATGGCGCGAAGGAGTAACACGTGAATTTCGGTTTTTCAAAATCCCGCGGGAACCTTGGACTTTTCCGGGATAATATGTAGCCTATGTGTTATTCCAAGGTATAATCTATCTCAATTCCAAATTTCAGCCAAATCCGTCCAGTAATTTTTGCGTGAAAGAGGAACAGACATACACACAAACAGCCACACAAACTTTCGCCTTTATAATATTAGTGTGAATTGTGATGTGATACATCTAGAATAACGCGTCTGTCCTTATAGGTATGATGTAAGCCATATTATGTACTTAATTACTTTAAAGATAATCTCTGTCCGTGCGAAGCTAGGGCGGTTCAACTAGTCTAACATAAATAGTGCATGCAGTAATAGATAAACTAAGATATGTCATCTAAGAGCACTCACTGTACTTGAACTCTCTACTTTAACAAGCTACTTCAATACTTCAATAGCCTCGTTCCACTACTCCATAGTATTCGACCTTCATTTCACAGATTATGTGGGCCTGAGTTCTTCTTTATCAACCAATAGACGTCCACTGCTGGACAAAGGTCTGTTGCATGGACTTCTACAGATCTCGGTCTTGCGCCGCCTGAATCCAGCGGCTCCCTGCGACTCGTTTGATGTCGGTCCACCTAGTGGGGGGAGGGGGCCTGCCAACACTGCGCTTCCCGGTGCGGGGTCTTGAAACACCAACGACCATCAGCTCTTCGAACTATGTGCCCCGCCCATTTCCACTTCAGTTTCGCGAATCGCTGAGCTATGTCGGTGACTTTGGTTCTCCCACGTATCTCCTCATTTCTAATTTAATCTCGCAGGGACACTCCGAGCATAGCTCTCTCCATCGCTCGCTGAGTGACACTAAGCCTTCTTATGAGGCCCTTAGTTAGCCCATAGCCCAAAAACTCAGGTCTGTACAAAATTAATCGGAGAGCACGTAAAGCAGTCATCTGCGCCCAATCTCTACTTTAAACCAAAAATAGTGCAAAAATATTTTCAAATTTTTCTATTGGTAGATATATTATCCACGGAAGAATAAGTTTGTATGGACAACCGCCATACGTAGGGCTACCACCTCTCCGGGTTTGACCTGGAGTCTACGAGTTTGCATGGTGCATGTCCGGGCTACGGGTTTAACATCGATATCTCCGGTTTAGACCGAGCATTGACAGCGAAGCGACATCCGTCCATCACGGCCTGCCAAAAAAATTCTTTTCAAAAAACCGACTTCTAACGCCACTACAAAGTATAAAAATAATTTTAGTTTGTCCACGTTTGTTGAAGTCGGGCGGGCCTAAATACAAACTATGAAACCGATGCGCGACGCTACACAATATGAGAGACTCGTTTGTAGAAGTCGAGCGAGCATCGCGAGTCGGTTTCATAGTTTGTATTTTAGGCCCGCCCGACTTCAACAAACGTGGACAAACTAAAATTATTTTTATACTTTGTAGTGGCGTTAGAAGACGGTTTTTTGAAAAGAATTTTTATTTTAAGCTTTTAAGTGTAGCATCCTATGATTGAGGAGCTAGGACCTGGAGCTCCATGATGTAGTCCATAATTGTTACCTACAATAATAATTCGTAATCGACATTTCCTAAATCTCTTTATTTTAGGTGAACAATATCTCTGCAGCATCAGGCTTGAGGAGTTGAAGGTTAACATTTTTATGGGACCATTTCGCAAACATCCTCTGTCGATTAAAAAAAATCACGCGAATCGGTCCAGTAATCCCGGAGAAATCGGTGGACATACATAGGAAAAAAAAAAAAAAAAGATACCGGCCGAATTGAGAACCTCCTCTTTTTTGGAAGTCGGTTAAAAACTATTTGATTTTTTTTTTCAATTCCTTTAAGCAATGCTTTTGTAGAACGCGTCTTTTCTTTAATGGGAAATTTGTGGACAGACGAGTAAAATTGCTTGTCAGCGGACATGGTAAAGGCAGAGTTAATTGTAAAGATTAATTACAATATGAATTGCCAAGAATTTTTGAAGTTTTTGAAGAAACCTGAGCAAGAAAAGATGCTTAAACAATCCCTTCAGAATAAAAAATATAGTTTTAAGTGTCAAGCTGGTTCAAGTCAGCCTAGCACTCGCTAGATCATTTATGTTTTAAAAAAATACGTTGCCAATGTTAAGTTTTACCTTAATTACTTAAATAATTCATACTTAATTTAATAACTAAATACTTTTGTTATTTTAATAAAAAAAATCTATATTTCTAAAATCTCTGGGTCTATTGTTTTTGAAAGGTGGCAGCCCTAGCCATACGGCTGCCGGCATTCCTCTTTCAAAGTCCATCTAAGGGTCAAGGGATATTGCTTCAATTAATGAAAGCGGAAATAATTACAATTAAAAGAATTACCTAAAATAAGTTAATTAGGTACTCATTTATTTATTATTAATTTTTATTCATACAACAAAAAATATTTTGTTCATTTTATTGTTCACACGGGGTGTTCCGGATAAGATCTCGAACTTTTCCTCTGAAAAAAAAAATGTGTTTTAGGACTTTTATTTCGTATACTTATAGGAACAAAAGCAGTAAAACGGTTAAAAAACTGTAAACCGACTACGAAAAATTGGATGGAACATCCGCCATATTGAATTTGTTCCTAAACATTGTCACCCGGACCGGTACATCAAAATCGGCTCAGTTATTTAACGGTGGAATATATGTTAATACAAACATACATATACTACTAAAATTATGACCCTTCCTTTTAACTTTGACGTATTAATAATAAAAAATATTAATAGCGTCGAAAGCGCCTACATAATTCAATCAGCATTCATTGCCATTTCGCAATTGCTATTTTTATATAACAGGCGTTTACCTGTTGGCGATGTCTAAAGATATAGATTAGATACACATAGTTAAGGCTCTTATATCCACAGATTAGTTATAGAAGTATAGATTGCTATAGAATAGAATAGAATAGAAATGTTTTTTATTCAAATAAACTTTTACAAGTACTTTTAAATCGTCAATGAGTCTACCACTGGTTCGGAATGCCGTTCCTGCCGAGAAGAACCAGCAAGAAACTCGGCAGTTGCTCTTTTCAAAATACTTTTACAATATACTTAACATATATTCTATGTATGCAGAGTTTCCACAATGAGGGAAAGGTCCACAAAAGCATACGTAATTATTTCTAATTATAATTCAACACATGTCAAGACGGGCAGACAGAAAGTAGCCCCATTGCCGCTGGTGGCACCCGTTCACGAGCATGACGCATGACCCAGCCATTGCTTCGCTCAACCATATTTTAGGGAACGCAACAACCCGCATCACACGACACCACCGCAGAAATGTTAAAGAGAGTGTGACATACTTAGGCTACCCATCCTAAGGCATCGAATTGAAACTAATATTCAAATCAAATACTCATTTTAAAATATGACTTGTACACAAATAAAGTGGAAACTCTGAATAGAATAGAATTATTTTGATATACAATTATACAGGTTAATCATTACCTACTGTCTCATGAATCGCTGGAACGAATTACATCCACGCTTTTTTGTCATTTATATAGTCTTCAATCGTATAATATGCTTTTTTCATGAGCGTAGTTTTAATCGATTTCTTAAACTTGTGTAAAGGCAAGTCCAAGATCGACTGTGGAATTTTATTATAGAACGTCACGCCCATTCCCACAAATGTCTTTCGGACCATCTTGAGGCGCAGTCGAGGGATCACGAGCCTATTTGGATCTCTAACCTGCCTATCTCGTAATTCACCCTTTTTTTTGTAATTCACAATGTTTTGTCTGACAAATATTATATTGTTATAAATATATTGTGAAGCTACTGTAAGAATGCCTATTTCTTTAAATTTTTCTCGAAGCGAATCCCGCGGCTTTAAATTATAGATTGCGCGAATCGCCCTCTTCTGCAATACAAAAATTTTTCCAATATCGGCCGCTTTACCCCATACTAAGATTCCGTATGACATAATACTATGGAAATATGCAAAATAAACAATTTTTGCAGTTTCTATGTCAGTTATCTGTCGAATCTTCCTAACAGCGTAAGCAGCAGAGCTGAGCTTGCCAGCAAGTACTGCTATATGGGTGCCCCATTGCAGCTTTGAGTCCAGGGTTAATCCCAAGAACACTGTGGAGTCCTCTGTTTTCAAGGATTCATTACTTATCTTTAAATTTTTACTGACAGTTCTGGTGTTAGGCAATAAAAACTCAACACACTTTGTTTTTTTAGCATTTAAAAGTAGATTATTTGCCGTAAACCATTCAGAAACTTGAGATAATGCATTATTTACATCGTCAAAATTGTCTTTTTTCCTATCGACTTTGAAAATCAAAGACGTATCATCAGCAAATAGTACAATATCGCAAGTATTTTGGACAAAATATGGTAAATCGTTTATGTAAATCAAAAACATGAATGGACCTAGAATAGAACCCTGGGGTACACCCATTACTGAGGCTGATCCGGATGATTTTACATCATTGACACACACTCTTTGAACACGATCCCTTAGATAAGACGCAATGAGGCTAAGTGCAATATCTTTAATACCATAGTGGCTCAGTTTAAGTAAGAGGGTCTTGTGATCAACGCAGTCGAAGGCTTTTGATAAATCACAAAAAATACCAATGGCATTCTGTGAGTTATTCCATGCATCGAAAATGTGTTGTAACAGCGTTGCGGCTGCATCGGTTGTTGATCGACCCTTAGTAAAACCGTACTGCTCAGGGTGAAGAAGTTTATTTAAGTTAAAGTGTAGAAGCAGTTGGTTGAACATTATTTTTTCGAAAATCTTGCTGAGAGTTGGCAAAATTGAAATTGGTCTGTAGTTATTCGGGTCAAATTTGCTTCCCGATTTATAAAGAGGTATTAATTTGCTACATTTCATTAGGTCTGGAAAAGATCCAGTATCTACAGATTTATTAAAAATTAAAGCAAGATAAGGCGCAATAATATCAATGATATTGTGAATTAATTTAACTGATATTCCCCATAGATCTCCTGTTTTTTTATTTTGCAATGATTTAAATGTTTTGATAATATCATATGGGGTAACGTGTTCAAACCTAAATAGTTTATTGCACTCAGAGACATTGCTTCTTAGAAGATTACAGGCTTCTGTTGGCGAGGAATTTAGAGAACTGGTCGTGGTTACTGGTATATTTTTGAAAAAGTTCTCAAATGTATTTGCAATTTCTATATCGGAGTCAATTACAAGGTTATTAAGTTTAAGCTCCAGTTTATTATAATGCATCTTGTTCTTACCCATTTCATCACCAATAATGTCCCATACTGCTTTTATTTTATTATCTGAATTGACAATTTTTTGTTTTATGTGAAGTGACTTTGCTTGTATGCACACGTTTCTAAACAATTTGGAGTAATTTCTTACATATTCTATAAACGCGGGGGTATAATTATATCGTTTTTCTGCATACAAGTCAAACAGCTTATTTCTACTTTTATAGATGCCAACAGTTGCCCAATCACTAAATTTTAAATTTTTAAATAATCTTTTGTTTATTACCTTAAAGATAGAGTTAAATTGAGAGTTTAAAAGATCAAAAAACTCACTATAAATTTCATCCGGACCACCCTGTGCAATATCAAGCGTCGGCAATGCAGCTGCGATATTTTGTTTAAATTGCCTTACTTTTTTTGTGGTAACTGGCCTATATTTTACTACTTTTGTTGTATTCTGCTCACTGCTCGGAATAGATATCATTTGTCCGCAATGATCAGATCTTAAATAAGTGATAATCGATTTTTGGATAATTTTACAATCACAGAAGATGTTATCAATACAAGTAGCTGAATTAGCAGTTATTCTCGTAGGTTCAACAAAAACATTTTCCAGGTTAAAACTTTTAAACAAATTAAGTAATCTACCTGTAAAAGGCGTGTGTTGCAGGATATCTATGTTGAAATCTCCACAGATTACTATTTTTTTTGATGTCCTACATAGCCGCCCTAAGGCGTCCTCCATGACCTTCTCAAAATGAACAAAATCGCCCGAGGGGGGTCGGTACACGCAGACTATAATATATCGGTCCAGCTCAACACAAGACAGCTCAATAATGCGTTCCATAGAAAGACTAACAATGTCTTTTCGCTCTTTGCAATTAATATTATTGCGCATTATTATCAAAGAACCCCCGCGTATAGCAGTCTTTCTGGAGAACACACTTGACAGTAAATAACTATCAAAATGCATAACTAACTGATGAGAGTTGAGCCAATGTTCAGTGAGACATAAAATGTCAATATTAAACTCTTTAATCAACTCTTAACTCAATCTCATGCTCTTTGCCAGATAAGCCCTGTATATTTTGGTGTACAAGATTAATTATACATTTCTTATCTGTTGTCTTATTATTTAGTTTAAAATTTTATCACAGGAATTTTTCCTGTTAGAATCTGATGTCAAAAAATCTGAATTAGTACTACTACTAATTATGTCTATATCACTTGTACAACATGTACCTTTGTCGATTGAATTTGAGTCATTACAATTTGAAGTCAAAATACTTGAATTAGTTTTATTACTAACTATATATTATAGCTATACTCTGCGCTGTAGGCTACAGCCTGCAGCATGGTGCAGGAGACGATAAATAGATTGTAACACATTCTGATTTCTGCATCATCCTCTCAGAGAAAGGTTATAGGCCATAGTCCACCACGCTGGCCCAATGCGAATTGGCGGACTTCACACACCTTCGAGAACATTATGGAGAACTCTCAGGTGTGCAGGTTTCCTCACGATGTTTTCCTTCACCGTTAAAGCATGTGATATTTAATTTCTTAAACGCACGTTTAACTTCGAAAAGTCAGAGGTCGAACCTGCGACTCCCCCAATAGGAGACCACAGTCGTAACCACTAGGCTATCACTGCTTTCGTAACCGTTGTTGCAATCATAAGGTTCAAATTCACACCTTTTTCCGAAAATCAGTTTTCGTAATTTGAACCCTGCGACAATATCGTACAAAATAAGTTACGTTCTATTACCTGGCTCCCCCGCATCATACTACGAATGAAAATTTTGTATTTTGGAATTCCTTGGAATAAATAAAATAACGAAGCAGAACAAGAAAATACGATATTTAGTCACGCATTTCTGATTTTTCCGAGTAACGTGCGTTTTAAGCAAATAAATATCACAATATGCTTTAATGGTGAAGGAAAACATCGTCATTCGTCAGGAAACCTGCACATCTTAGAGTTCTCCATAATATTCTCAAAGGTTCTCCACGAGTGATTAATGAAATATAGATATTATATTTTATGTGTTGTACAAACCTATGTATGTAAAAGTTAACTTCACTGGTGTTGAGCGTCGAAAAGACGAACCTCGGCATTTGGTTCACCAGTATCCACACATCGTCACCTTTTATCTTTAGATCTGCAAGATATACAAGAATTTATAGTTCTTTTGCCCAAATTTTGGCCATAATAACCAAGTTCAAGCCAACTGCTCGGAATATTATAGTGCACATGTATGGTGTGCATTTTTTATTTTTGTATATAATACAAGCTTTTGCCCATGACTTCACTCACTTTAAGTTCGATTTTTAAAACCCCTAATTTACCCGCTTACGGGTTCAATTTTCAAAAATCCTTTCTTAGCGGATGCCTAGGTACATCATAATAGGCATAGCTATCTGTATGTCAAATTTCAGCCCGATCCGTCAAGTGGTTTGAGCTGTGCGTTGATAGATCAGTCAGTCAGTCAGTCACCTTTTCCTTTTATTTATCTAGATAATGGTGTGCATAGAATAGAATACAATTATTTTTTATTCAAATAAACTTTTACAAGTGCTTTTGAATCATCGGTGAAATAGAAAAGAATTATTTTTTATTGAAATAAACTTTTACAAGTGCTTTTGAATCGTCGATGAGTCTACCACTGGTTCGGAATGCCGTTCCTGCCGAGACCAGCAAGAAACTCGAGGGTTGCTCTTTTCAAAACAGTTTACAATAGGTACAATGCTATGGTGCAGTGTTACCACAATGACGGGACGTTCCAAAAAATGCAAATTTACAATTCAATACAATATGATAAGACGGGCAGGCCGAAAGTAGCCCCATTCCCATCCGTGGCACCCATTCACGAGCATGACGCATGACCCAGCCGTTGCTACGCTCAACCATATTTGAGGGAATGTAACAATCCGCATCACACAACACCACCACAGAAATGTTACATTTAAGGTAGAAGACACGGTTCTGCCCGCGAAATTCAAATTTAATTTGGTTTTTCGCAATTTGTAAACTAATACGACAAAGTAGGCTTATGGCATTCTAATTGCGACAGTGGCAGTATCATCTTCACAGGTTTATATAAAAATCTTTACTTGAATCGACTAATTTGTGAGTAACTCACGTCCAACTCAGTATTTTGATTAATTTCTTAAACTTTCAAGTAAAGATTTTTATGTAAACCTGTGAAGATGATAATTCCACTGGCGCAATTAGAAGACCACAAGCCTAATTTGTCGTATTAGTTTACAAATTGCGAAAAACCAAATTAAATTTGAATTTCGCGGGCAGACCCTTGTCTTCCACCTTAAATATTACTCACAGTGCATACAGAGGTGCTCTCTCCATACCATCCACAGTAGTTAGTACGGGTCATAGACAATGCACTAAAGGTGTAGGTCCTGTACACTATTACCTGATATATAAACCAGCTTAGCATGATCCTGTGCCGCGACGCCAATGTTGTCGGGCGCCATGTTGGTGTCGGCGCGCCAACACAAGATGGCGTCCTGCGCGGGGTTCGCGAACAGCAGCGTGTTGGTCGGCGCGTGGTACCCGTGCGAACCGCTCTGCGTTCTTGTACCCCGTGTTCCTACAATCTAAAAGAAACCAGCAGTTTTTTGTTAGGTTTCCAATGTCTATACTAGTAACCGTAGTAGATAATCATCAATAGCTATAACAGTCCACTGCTGGACTAAAGGCCTCTCCCAAGGGGAGGGTTTGCCCATAATCACCACGCGGGGCAGACGGGTTGGTGATCGCAGTAGATGGTAGTAGTAGCGCATGCCCGTTCTCCGTTATATTCCCTTAGTCGCCTCGTACGACACCCGCGGGAAGAGGAGGGGTGGTGACAACTGTATTCTGCTGCCATCACCACACGGCACAGTAGATAATAGTTTCGTTCAATCCATAATTATTTTCCAAATACATTTTTTGATCGCTAGCGTATGCTGCCAGCGACTGACGCTAGTGGCTGCGCCAGCGGTTGATACCAGCGTCCGTCTCCAATGGCTAACGCATGCAGTTGATGCCAGCAGCTGTTGCCAGTGGCTGACGCCAGTAGCTGTCACCTATGTCGCTATGGGTGTCGCTAGTGAATGTCGCCAGCGGTTGACAACAACGTCTATGTCCAACGGCTAACGCATGCGGTTGATGCCAGTAGCAGTGCCAGCAGCTGTTGCCAGTAGCTGTCACCTATGTCGCTAGTGGCTGTTGCCAGCGGTTGACACCAGTGTCTATCTCCAAGGCTAACGCATGCGATTGATGCCAGCAGCAGATGCCAGCAGCTGTTGCCAGCGGCTGACGCCAGTAGCTGTCACCTATGTCGCTATGGGGGGTCTATCGCATAATTTTTTTCTCAGTTAAACCTTAAAGGACTGCATCAATGTCAAAATATGATTTTGGGCTTTTCCTACTGGCCAAAACCATGTTTTGACATTGAAATAGTTCTTTAAGGATAGCGATAAAAGTGGGTGTCGCTAGTGGCTGTCCCTAGTGACTGTCGCTATGCCAGTCGCTGTAGCTAGTTGTTGTATAGGTACTTAGTCGCCTTTCGCGCTCTAGTCACAATCGCAGTCGCCAATCGTTGTCGCTGTTCGCTAGTGACAATAACTCAATAGTCGCAGACAAGAGCGTCGCCAGCCGATGGGCCAGGAGAGGGGGGGGGGGGCAAGTTGACAGGGTTCCCACTGCATTTTTTAAAACCTTACCCTATGCTGACGAAGTCGGGGACAAAAGCTAGTTAAGTAAGTATAAGTTTTTTAGCTTCACAGTTCAAGATTTGGCAACGGTATCTGGATTTCAATGATGAAGTATCTACTAGTACTATATTTTTCAAATGTCTAGGGGGGTCAGCTGCCCCTACCTACCCCCCATGGCGACGCCCATGGTCGCAGATGCAAACTAATATCACGAGAGAATAGTCGCAGATATTAGGAAAGTTACCTTCACGTTATTGCTAATATCGCCGCTCTTGAGGAACTTGTTGTTGATGGAGAACTCCTGGTTGGACACCATGGGGTGGTAGTACGCTGTTCTCTCTCCGTTCGCGTCCGGTTCAGATAACGCAATACTGAACAGACCATCCTTCCAATTGATAACGTAACCTGAAAATTAGTTAAAGAAGTATTTATTGCCAACTACTGATGGGTTTGGGTGATAGCCTAGTGGTTAGGACTGTGGTCTACTATTCGGGGGGTCGCAGGTTCGATCCCGGGTACGCACCTCTGACTTTTCGGAGCCAAGTGCGTTTAAGCAATTAAATATCACTTGCTTCAACGGTGAAGGAAAACATCGTGAGGAAACCTGCACATCTGAGTTCTTCATAATGTTCTCGAAGGTGTGTGAAGTCCACCAATTCGCATTGGGCCAGCGTGGTGGACTATGGCCTATAACCCTTCTCTGAGAGGAGACCTGCGCTCAGTAGTGAGCCGTTGACGGGTTGTTAATGATGATGATGAAGATGATGACTGATGGGTTTCAATATAGGTATTTAGATACGCCAAGAATGCTTCGCACAATGTTAAGGCCAATTTAGACGGTGCCTTGTTCATCGTTAATTTTTGCAAACATATTTTGCGAAAATGAACCCAAAGGCTCTTTGCCCTAAGGGCGAATTTAGAAGATTCATTTTTGGTGGCTCATCAATGAAGCCTCGAAAATAAAAACAAAAATTTCGAAACTGAAAATTCTAAATTGGCCCATAGGGCAAATTAAGACGGTTCATTTTCGCAAAAATGATCGCAAGAATGAACGATGATCGAGGCACCGTCTAATTTGGCCCTTAGCTATTTTATGATTGTAAGAGAATTTTGATCCTAAAACAGAATTAAATTATGTAGTTATTGTATTTCGTCGATTTCAACAATCAAATATAACTTTCAGCAATCCTAGTAACGCCATCTATCTTCATTTACCTTAAAGATTCATATAAAGAGTTAGCAATCTATTTCATCTTGTTAATCTGTCTGATGAAAGACCAAGAAGTCCCCAAGTCCTTAATGGCCCAGTTCAAAAGTCCTTAATATGTCCATTTTTTCTGTTATAGAAAATTGGACTTAGGGACATCTTCATAGGGTCTTAGACATAATAGGTATGATGCACTTATTAAGTTTAATCGATAATATAAAATGGTTACCACCATAAATATGGTATTCCTTACTACTTAATACTTACGGTTGTAAGGAATACCTACTAAACTATGTTTATGGTTATCACTCCATCAAGCAAAATAATGAAACACCGGCCAAGTGCGTGTCGGGCCACGCGCAGTGCAGGGTTCCGTAGTTACAAGTCACAAATATTATTGCTGACCTAGGATAGTGCTTATATCTTATTTATGAATATTGAATATTTTTTGAGTTCCATGGTTTAAATACTATAATATACTACAAAATATGCAACTTACACTACGTGTAATACCTAACTTCTACTTAGCCGTGATAGTTTTCCTTTAAAATTCATTATATATACTACTGCTGTGAATGTTTTCATGTATCCTTTATACAACCATTTAGCTGGCAGAGGGGGGGATACTTGTCTCTAAAAAAATTTTGCACTTTAAAATATCATATTTCAGAAACGGATCCCTGAATTGAAAAACGGCGTTGCCACACCCACAATATTTTTGAAATACCTATTCAACAGCACCCCACACTATGGGATAGACGAGAAAAAAAATTCATCCCCACTTTACATGTTGGGGAGTACCCTAAAAAAATATTTTTCACAATTTTATTTCACCACTTTGTTGGCGTGATTAATATTGATACCCTTGTCAAATTACAGATTTCTAGTACCAATAGTCTCTGAGCTAAATCGCGGACGGACATGGCGAAACTATAAGGGTTCCTTGTTTAGTACGGAACCCTAAAAAGTACTTCATCCGAAAAAAAAACCATCTCATACTTACTTACCCGCAACTGTAAAGTTCAGAGAAGCCTCATCGTGTAGGAAAGACGGGTGGTTGAGCCTCCAGCTGGTGTTGGTTCTTAGCGAGTACACCACCATGCCCTCTGTTGCCAGGTCGTTGATGTACGCGTAGGCATCTTCACAGGTGTCGCCAGTGACGTCTACTGTGATTGAGGTTAGACCTGCAAAAGTTATGGGAGATCAAAAAAAGCGTACATCAAAGGTAACATTGAAAAGCTATTCATACGTAATAAACTACTCAAAACAAAATAGGGCCCACTAAGTTTTTTCGCTGTAATTACGAAAATACGTAAAATTTGAATTTTTTCTTAATGTGTATGTTTGAAGAGAGGAATGACAAATTATTTAAACAAAACCGAGTTTGAAAACGGTTTATATTGTTTACTTAAATTAAACACAAACAAAAATAGCGATTTAAACAATAAATATAGAGTACAACTTATTGCTGGTTTTTGTAATTTTTTTCATTAACTTCAGTAATTGCTTGGAGTTTAATACCGTGTAGGGCCTCCTCTACTCCTTATGCATTCTAGGAGCCTGTTGGGGACACTTTCAATTAAATGCCGTTTAAGGCTTCTCTTCAACTGATCCCATAAATGCTCAATGGGATTGAGGTCAGGACTCATCGCAGGCCAAGGCAAAACCGTAATATTGGCCTCAGAGAGTGCTCTCTGCGTGAGGCGGGCCGTATGTGCGCGTGCATTGTCTTGCATTAAGACAAAACTTTCGCCCACTCTTTGTGAAAAGGGGATGACATGGGGTCTGATTACTCGCTCGACATAACTGGCAGCGGTTATGGTACCCTCGTGCAGAAATACCAGCTCTGTTTTGCCTATTAAGCTTATTCCGCCCCATACCATCACACTGGGCCCCCCCCAACGATCTGTTTCGTGGATACACGGTTCTGCAAATCGTTCGCCTTCTCTTCTCCACACGCGCACTCGTCTATCATCACTGTAAAATTTAATTTTACACTCGTCAGTAAACAGCACAGACCTCCAGTTAGTCATGGTCCAATCTGCATGCTCACGTGCATACCTTAACCGGGCTGCACGATGAGCCCTAGTCAATTTAAGCCGAACAGCGCGCATTCTGGAATGTTGTCCATCCTCATGGAGTCGATTTCGGATCGTTTGGTCACTAACTCGGGTTCCAGTAGATTCCCTCAATCGATTTTGTAAGGTCCGGGCAGTAACGGTACGATCCCGACGTGCAGCTAACCGTATATAACGGTCTTCCTGGGCAGTAGTGGCTCGAACTCTTCCTGATCCACGTCTTCTAGACACACTTCCTGTCTCCTGAAAGCGTTCCCACAGGTTTCTGATGGCCCGTCGCGAATCGCGATACACCGAGACGTAGTGCTACAGATCTCTGAGATTGTCCCTCCTGAAGCCAAGCTACTGCTCTTGTGGCGGTTTCCATATCCATATGATGACGAGAACCAGACATAGTAATTTAGGCTAGTACCAAAGTGAAATAAAACAACTAAACAAAGTGACTTTCAACTGCAGTGTTCACAATGAGACTAGGAACACAAGTCACTAAGAAACTGTGCAAGGGATGAATTTCAAGAACTTTTTATTGTCGACCCACTTATGAATAATGTGTAAACTAACGTTAAAACACTTTTAAGGATTCATAAACAAGTCTACTTGATATTTAAATGCTTAACTTGGCGAATGATTAACTTATGAAATATTTGTAAACAAAGTTCGAGATTATCTCGAAGTGGGCCCTATTTTGTTTTGAGTAGTTTATAAACATATTTTTATTTTTTACAAGCTTTTATTTAGCTTGACCAGTTTATTTATTTGTTTGTTTGGGTCAAATCTTGCAAGATGAAATAGACCCACTTCCCGGTTTCTGATCGAGCTGAAATTTTGCATTTATGTGTAAATCGGATGACAATGCAATATTATTGTGACATGGAGCTGATCTGATGATGGAGACGGAAGATAGCTATCGGAACTCTGTAATAAAACGACGTAACCCCATCGAGTTTGGGCTCGTTTGATTCGTCACAACAAGTACTCTGATCCTAGAATCTAGATGATATTATCCAGAGTCTAATGGATGTAGCTACTAAAAGCTTGCATTTAAAAATATTTTTTTTAATTTACACTTGTATGTGAATAATTGATAGTTAAAAATTCTTTTAACAAACCGACTTCAAACGCCATTACAAAGTATAAAATCATTTGTATGTACTTATGCCATCGATGACTTATGCACGTATGTTGAATTTACGCTACGCTATGCCACGCTAGCCCGACTTCAACATACGTTTACAAACTAAAATAAATAATTATTTTATACTTTGTAGTGGCGTTTGAAGTGGTTTTTTTAAATAATTTTTATTTTAAGCTTTTTAGTGTAGTTTCATAGGATCAATCTACATTCATTGAGGAGTTCCATCCTCCGAAGATATTCATTACATATTCACCAAATTGAAATGGGTCTAACCTGACGCTATGTCCTTTCAAATATTTTTTTTTATTAAAATCGCCAAAAAAAAAAATAAGCGTCGAGTTGAGAACCTCCTCCTTATTTGAATTTGGTTAAAAATAAGACGAACAAAATGAGCTTGGTAGACTTTATGTAAGCGTTAATTTAAAAAGCCGAAAATATTTAAAAATAAACATTGTTTAATAATTTAATATAAAAAAATATTTTTAAGAAACTGACGTTAAACGCCCGCGCCAATGCAAAGTATATAATTTATTGTTGATATTTTAAAAACCGCTCGACCGATTTTGATAAAATTTCAATGGGACCACCTTAGAAGTATATTATACCATTTGAAAAAAAAAAGAATTTTCCAAATGGGTTCAGGCGTCTTCGAGTAATCGGTGAACATACGTAAAAAAAATTCCGACGAATTGAGAACCTCCTCATTTTGAAGTCGGTTAAAAATGTAAAAATATTAAATACCGTCATCGCAGAAATTGATTAGGTATATTTACAGTGTATTTGACAGGCGTACTCTTTCGGAAGTAGTGATAGCCTAGTGGTTAGGACTGTGGTCTCCTATTCGGGGAGTCGCAGGTTCGATCCCTGGTTTCACCTCTGACTTTTCGGAGTCAAGTGCGTTTAAGCAATTAAATATCACTTGCTTCAACGGTGAAGGAAAACATCGTGAGGAAACTTGCACACCTGAGAGTTCTCCATAATGTTCTCGAAGGTGTGTGAAGTCTGCCAATTCGCATTTGGCCAGCGTGGTGGACTATGGCACGGTAATATTATCTGTATACAGTATTGTAACTTCATACAAACGGACGAAGCGCGAGCTATGCCTACGCGCCTCGATCTCGGTAAGCGCTCGGTACGCAGACAGTCGCGACTGTGCCGCAGTGACGAACGGACGGTGTTATGTTTTTTAACAATAACTGCGCAATTTTTTTACTAAAAATAAGTTCAAGTACATATTTAATATGACGAGGAGGATATATTAGAATGCGGATTTTTTATACTTTAAAATTTAATAATAAAGCATTTCGTACGTCTCAGTCGAGGCGCAAATATTTTTCGGTCGCAAATTTATAAGACCGATTTGTTATTCATTCATAAACATGGTTTTAGGGTTCCGTACCAAAATGGTAAAAATGGAACCTTTTTCCGTGAGACTTTCTCCGTCCGTCCGTCCGTCTGTCACAGTCGATTATTTAAGTAACTATTAAAGCTATCGACATGAAATTTGGAATAGTTGTGTATAATAGTGGCCCAACAACATTGGAATAAGAAAAAATCAAAAATTCTTTTTAGTTTAATTAAAAAAGAGGAAAAATCGGGAGTTTGAAATTTCAAAGTAAGATAACTATACCGAGTGGGGTATCATATGAAAGGGCTTTACCTGTACATTCTAAAACAAATTTTTATTTATTTTTAAATATAATAGTTTTTGAATAATCGGGCAAAATGTCGAAAAATATACCGTTCCCCCCCCCCTTATCTCCGAAGTTTACCAATCGAAAAATCAGAAATAATTATGGTCAATAGAGGTTTATGTATATTTTAAAGGAAAAATAAAACCAACGCTCTAACTAGCATAGTTTTTTTATATTAACAATAGACCTTCACAAACAAAGTTAACGATTAATAAGCAAATTTATATAATATTATCGTTTTACTTTTACTTCTAGAGTACGGAACCCTCAGTGTGCGAGTCCGACTCGCACTTGGCCGGTTTTTTTAATTAAATCTACCAATCAAAAAACAACACGCATTTTTATTGAACACTTCCTATTTAATTCACAAAGTATTTTATTTGTTTATATAAAAAAAAGTATATTTACAATCACAAAACTAAATGGAAACACAAAGTAGGCAAATGTAATTAAAATGCTGGAGGCGGGCAGCCCTATCGCATGTTTACGTACCGCGCGGCTGTAGGCATTTATGTCAAAGATACGGCCGAGTTACAATACTGTATACAGATAATATTACCGTGACTATGGCCTATAACCCTTCTCTGAGAGGAGACCTGCGCTCAGTAGTGAGCCGTTGATAGGTTGCTAATTATGATGATGAATGACTCTTTCGGAGTATGAACATTACCTCCAGGTGTTCTCTCGTTGACAAGGTCTGCATCATTCAACTCGTATCGCAGGGCCCGTTGGTCGGTCTTTAAGTCGTACACCACTATAGACGGCTTCCTCACTTGTCTTCTATCTCCTGAAATTCGTCATCATCGTCATCATCATTAGCAACCTATCAACGGCTCACTACTGAGCGTAGGTCTGCTCTCAGAGAAGGGTTATAGGCCATAGTCCACCACGCTGGTCCAATGCGAATTGGTGGACTTCACACACCTTCGAGAAAATTATGAAGAACTCTCAGATGTGCAGGTTTCCTCACGATGTTTTCCTTCACAGTTGAAGGAAAACATTGCGAAGAAAACTGCAAGCCATGTTCTCAAAGGTGTGTGAAGTCCGCCACTTCGCATTGTACCAGCGTGGTGGACTATGGCCTTTATCCCTTCACTGAGAGGAGACCTGCGCTCAGTAGTGAGCCGTTGATGGGTTGCTGATGATGATTATGGTGTAATACAAACTTCTTTGCCAGTTCGAGATTATAATCTAAATATGTGAAATAGAATTAAAGCCATTTACGTTCAATATGGTGAGTTAATCAGTTGATAGAATAAAATAGAATAGAAATAATTTCTATTCAAATAAACTTTTACATAAGCTTTCGAATCTTCAAATGAATCTGCCACTGGTTCAGAATGCCCTTCCTACCGCGAAGAACCAGCAAGGCACTCGGCGGTTTACAAATTATGTACCTACTATGCTATGTATGTAGCGCTTCCACGATAGCTGTTTTCAAGCTTTATTAATAATAGCATTTTCTTCCAGTAGTAGTACGTATAGCCGATTCTGGCTCACTGGCGGGGGTCCACAAAGTAGAAATAGCGCCGCAGGCGAAAAAGTAGTACGTATAGCCGATTCTGATGTGTATTAACGCAGCATAACCTAAGTCCCCGGCCTCCGACCGGGCACATCGATATTATATGTTCTAACCCAACCTAACCTAACATTTTGAAGCTTTATTATTATTTAATTTCCCCGTTGTTAAAAATTAAAAACCCCATATACATTTACAATATTTTTTCACTCTTTATCGCCCCATTATGTCTGAGTAGGTATGTGGATACAAAAAAGAATACTGCTTGCAGGTGGATTTAAACATGTCCATTCATGTCTAAAAACATCATGTGTGTATAAAAAAGGGACGAGCCTGTTTGATTTATTTTTCCACTCTTTATAGCCCGCATTATGTTTGGGTAGCTGTTATGTAGATACAAAAAATAGGGGCTGCATCAAAGCATGTCGATTCATGTCTTAAACATGGGTGTATAAAAAGGGTCCATCCTAATTTTGTGTCACAAGTATTCTCAGTGCCAGATCGTTAGTATCTCGGTGTTATAAGTCTTAAATATTATTTACCAGTCTAGAAGCATTGTGTTGTGAATCTGCATATTTCCATTCATCATGGCGGTAAGTGTGTAATTGTACCGGTTATTTAAATTATATTTGTAACTAACATCTTGATTCGTTATTGATAGAGTACTTTAATAAATTGAAGTTAGCATAATTAGTTTATGTGATTCTAATAGTTGAAATATCACCTTTTTTATTGCAGGACTCGCAAAATGACGAACTCACTTTTAAGCATTACTATTATCCACTCAATGTGTCAGATGATCAAGATACGAGTGATTGTATGGCAAATAATAGAAAGACTGCTTCAAAAAGGAGCAAAACAATGGAACAAAATAATATAGATGTATTTTTCGAAAAACCAAAGAAAAAGAGGAAAACTGCTATGTGTTCATCGGTAGCGCAAGCGACTGAGGGAGGTCTATCGTATATCTCATCCAATGATGGTGACGGTACCAGTGCAACTCATCTCATCCAAATAGATGTCTATGACATGAAGAATCTGAAAGGGGTTTTCCCTATTGAGTACTGGAAATATGCAGATTTACGATTAAAGTACTACGTGAATTCAGACGCTGATAAATTTTATCACAGCACTCGGGATATTATTTACAACATAACAAAGCAGATCGCCGGAAGACAAGATTGTAAAAAATATTTTGTCGACAGAGATAACAAGCAACAATAGCTATAAATTATTCCGTCGCAAAAAAATATGACCATTTAAAACATGTTCAGACGAGCTCATAATAATCGGAGCATACACGTGAGTTTTTTGATGAATTCCTTAACCGAGTCCCCCCACTCTTTGACAACAGAACAAAGTATAAAAGTGTTTTGTCGTGAGACGCGAACTTATATTCTATTTCACAACGTCCAACTACACGATGGTGTCTCAACTGTGTGAACTGAACGAGACCATTTATGACGAAGAAATGGTTTCGCTATGTGAAGAAATGGAAGTGCAATATACACTCAATTTTGAAGATTTCGAAGAAGAAGAAGAGGCCGAGTTGTGTGAGGATTTAAAAGATGGGGATCACTGTTCCTGTCTAAGTCCTAGTCCAAGTCTCTACAGCCCGGTTGACTTCGTTGTGATGGAAGATGCTTTGTTTGGAATACGAGGACCAGCAGCAACTGATAACGAAGACTCCGAGCAAGATTCGCAACACTCGCTCTCATCACAGTGCACACTTAAGTTATAGTTATATAGGTACTCTTAAGTTTATTTTTAGTAAAAATGTTATTTAAGATGTGTATGTAAATAAAACTATAATTATTCAACGCAATATTTTTAATTTCATCTCCTTATAAATAAAGTCTTAAACATATATTGTACAAGTTGATCATTATACAAAGTATTATCAGAAAATATATTAAGAAATTGTGACATTGAGATATTGTTATATTTAAAATATATATAAACTAAACAATACATTCCGCAAAATGAGCTGAAATAGTTCTGAAGTACATTGTCGACCGAGCGAAGCGAAGGTCTTTGAGTCTACTTGAGTGAATTTGCACTTGTCCGTCCGTCCGTCCGTCCGTCCGTCCGTCCGTCCGTCCGTCCGTCCGTCCGTCCGTCCGTCCGTCTGTCAGAGCCTTATAACTTCTGAATTACTGAACGTAATTACTTCAATTTTAGATATAATATGTAAACCGATGGCCTCCAGCCGAAAATGGCTTAAAAAGTTATAAAAATCTTTATTTCAGGGGGGCTCTCATAGAAGCGAATGCGAAGAAAAAAAAAAATTTTTGCGTTTCATAGAGTTACAGTACCTCATTTTAAAGATAATTTGGAACAGAGTACAAAAGTATTTTTTTTAAATTTTTTTCCTAAAATTGACGAAATGGGGGGCTTTCAAAGTGGAGATTATATTTGACCTCACAACGGAATAACCATTGAAAGCTGGGGCTTGAAAGTTTTATAATTTTAGCGTAATATCATGTACTTGAACAACAAATACTAAAATTAGATAAATGTAATAAGGAAACTAAATTATTTAACTTTTAATGAGCAGCAACAACAGAACTTCACAATGATGTCAATAGATGGCGCTCTCATCTCATATAGCAAATGCAGCTATATGTAACATATTATTCAATTAAAATTATTATTTAGTCATTTAGCAAACATCAATAAAACTTCACGTTGCAGTTTGTTTTTACATGTTTTCTGATCGTGTCGATAGTTGACGCTGTGTACAAGTAATTTAATTTGAATGTTCCAAAAAACTACCTATACTTACCTAAGTTTGATTGAGGTCTTGAGGATTTCACTATAACAGTTCCCTAACCTTTACGGGCTACCTATGTTAAGTTAGTTGACACTTTCTGTCAACTTTGTTATTACGAACCTCTACGGGACAACTAAAGGTGAAAATGACATTGGGATGTTAGGATTGTATTTAGGGGCTACCTACGTAAAGAGACTTCTACAAAGGGGATGATTAGGTATGGTTGGTGAAAACGGGCATAATAATAATGTCAATTTTGATCGTCATGTATCTATTGAATGAATAAGTAATTATGGGAAACCGTTACCGCGAGGTCTCAGTTCGGGGCGAACCACTAGTTATTATGAGTCCACTTCTTACAGTTGGTTTTTAGAAACATTTCATGATAATCCGTTGGTTTTCGACCAAACGAGTCAAAATATTCACCGACACCATTTTTACCCACGTATATTGCTACCCAGTGAGATCCAGGTTTTGTATCAGGATCTAAATTGGAAATTAAATACGCTGGTGGTGTTAAATATACCGGCATCTTATTTGCTGCAAACACATTGAATTGAATATTTGGATCGATTATTTTTAAATATTTTCCAATCTCAGTGGTGTTCATTGTTACTTAAATAGAAATAAATTAAAAGCAAATAAGATGATAATCTTCTTGATACAATGAGTGGTTAACAAATGATTTCAAAATTAAATATCTCCATTTATATTAACTTTTTAACTATTGTAGTCTAAACTAACATCTCGATTTTTATTAATTTCAATTACATTATCAAACTCTGCGTATACAATACAATTAAGAGTTGTAGTTAGAGCTCTTTCAAATCGAACTTCAAATCTTACACTACCCCGTTTTATGAGATTCCAGTGGGAGTTTGAATTAGCGGATAAATCAGGAGTTAAATCAAAGGCAAGCAGACAATATCCATTATTATACTCCTCCTTAGAGACATCATTTCCATCATTCAAAAAATGAATTCCTGTTCCAGAGAATAAAGTATGATATGCACTTGTGAACATATTATCATCAAAAGAGGGTGTTAATGTTTTCGATGGTATAGATTGACCATCCACGTATAAACCGAACAGGTTAAGCCCGTGATTACCAAAATTAAAAGGATTTGTATTTAATGTTCCATTGAAAGCTGAGTTTCCTACGAAACCAACTATACATCTTTTGGGAATTTGACCTAAAAACACATTATCAAGCATTTTTCCCTGGATTCCTGATGGGATCGTTAAGACTTTAACTTCAGCACGAGTGACAGGATATTTTGCAGTTGTAGTAGCTAATACTTTCTCATGTGCAAGTAACACACTGGAATTGATCCGAACTTTGCGCATTATAAGGCTAGCACTAGATATATGCACTTTGAATTTACTATCTGCAGTTGAACACATAAGATTAAAAGTATCTTTAGAACGTACTAGTTTTAGACGCATTTCAACACCGTTGATTAAAAACTTATCTTGATTAAAAATATCAGCGTGTATGTGACCAATCATTTCAATAGTTTGACTTTCCTTTGCTAATTCTTCTCTTTTTGCATATCCTTGGTTTGAAGCATCACATGAATCCATTTTTGAGGCTGTATCTTTATACCAAAGGCCACAAGTAAGATGAGATTTCTTAGCGGCTGTACCATAATTAAGCAAAGTTTCTATGTAAGCTCGATACCCATAAGTGTTGTTTGGAGGTGATACGAGCTTTTGATTTAAATATATTTCAACCTGACTAAAAAGTGAGTGCAGCCAATTGTTAACTGGAGCAACATTCGATGTCGCCGTAATGTTAGTTGCATCAGTATTCTGAATTTTAGCTTTTATGTGAAGTAGTGTATGAGATAAATCAATGTAATCATCTCCATTTCCTGGCACTAAAAACTCAATGGGTCCATCATCGGTCAATGATGAAATGGGATTATAATGAATCCACTGACCTCCTTCAAAACTAGTTTGAGTCGATGGTAGAGCAAACAAATCCAACTCAGATTTTACGCATTCACAGGAGTTATGATGTAAAAATGACATTTTTTAATTTTTAACTTTTATGAAAAATATCCTGAATATTACTTTGTTTAATTTTCTTACTACCGTTTCGTTTGAGAGTGGTTTTAGGAGTGATACGTTTCCTTTTTTGTCGCCTAATTTTATATCCTGATCCTCTCATTATTGAATCAATTTTTTTATCAGCCTTTTGTTTTAAATTCGAAGTCGCTGTTTTTAAACGGGATCTGATAGCTTCATCCATTGGTTGAACATTTAACATATCGGATAATAGACCCACACCAGCATTCAAAGCTTCCTTACCCACAACTTTTGCACCACTTTTCAAAAGTGGAAGAACAGATCTAAATAGTCCTCCCAAAAAACTACCAATACCATGACCTCGCTGATAAGGTGCACCTTTATAAATTGCACCTATACCTGTACCAGCTTGATGAGAATAATAATGTAAGTACGGGCATGGCATTGTAAATACACGTTTTCACTTGATTCTCTTAAAATGTACTTTAATACACGTTGTCCCAAACTGGTATGGTACTTTTCGACCTGTACTCGTTCTTATATCTATTTCTATCACATCGAACTCTCTACGCATGACAGGTACGTAATGAGGCGGTGAAAAAATATGCATTTTATTTGCCCCGTATACATAGACTGCAGGATCTAGTGGTGCGATTCTGAGAAGTGGGGCCATAACATCTCCTACAATCTGTGGTTCTATTATATCACAATAAATGAACAATTGAGATGGCAATCCTAATTTTAAATTATAAGGATATGTTCCCGTTTTATTTTGAATAAGATTTGTATTTGGTTCAAAACCGAGTTGTAAATATAACTTGGTTGACAACTTAAGTACATCAATTGTGTTATCTGCACACAATACTGATACTTGCTGCTTTATTTCATCATAATTGAACATTATTCCAGTATCAGTATTTTTATTTAATTCAGCTACAATATGTTCAATGCTATCATAGTTCTTGGCAGGAATACGGTTTCTATAGTGCACTAATGAGTTTATATCTTCATCGGGTATTGTAATCCACTTTGATGTATATATAACATTTTCATAATCTCGAACCGTATACATGGTGCAAGGATATTGAAATTCAACAACTCCAACGTGCCATTCTCCTTCCAAAATAAGCGATTTTGGTAATTTTGTTGAGAACATGGTTGTCGTGTTTTCAGGGAAGTATTCCATTGAACTATTACTAAGTAAAGTTAAATAAAAATTGTCTTCCATCATCCTATCTGACTAAGGCTTGATTCTAAAATCCAACTGTTAAACTTATCAGGATAACCTTTCCACTTGACAAGTACTTCTTTTCTGTTACCTGAGTAGCGAGACCGTAGTATTTTATCAATTTTATATTGAGTGGTGGGGTTATATGTAACTTTTTGTAATTCATTCTCATAAAAAGTACCAACAATAGGTTCACTTTGAAGATCTTTAAGTGTATAGACTACTCTAGACATGTTATTTTTTATACCAGATATAATAAATATTTCATCACTCCAATTTGTTTCATATCCTTTTTGAAAAATGTGCTTATATTTTGTTATCCTTACATGATCTCCAATTGAAAACTTAGACTGTTGTATAGCACTGATTTTATTGTTTATTTTTCCATATAAATTATTCCAAACTGTCATAATGTTATTAAAATTAACTTCAAAAGGACACATTTTTATGCTTGAATGAAAGCTATGATTATAAGAATAGAGTAAATCTTGTAAAATGTTAATATAAGTATAGGTATTTTTATGTGTAAAATAACGCCACATTTTAGTTTTCAATGTCCTCTGAAATCTCTCAACTATACTTGCTTTAATATCTGGGTTGTTGGTTGTGTAATAATTTACATTTTTACTTTTAAAGTATTGTCTAACATCTTTTGATACAAATTCAGAACCTTTATCTGATTGTAAGTGGGTGGGAGTTGTATTAGCTTCAGTAAATATGCTTTCAAATGCTTGTTTTATACTTTCTGAATTTTTCTTTTTTAGTGCTCTAGCGAAAGCGTATTTACTAAAAACATCAATAACACAAAGAATATAATTAAAACCTTCATTATATTGAGAATAAGTACGCATATCACTTAAATCTGCTTGCCAAAGTTCATTAAGATTAGACAATATATATTTATTTCGAGGGAATTTTCGATGTACAGGCTTATGTAATGTATAAGTTTCCTGAGCTTGTAACCATTCTTTCACTTTCTTTCTATTCACTTTACCTTTTAATGCTCTTATTAACTTCTCAGCACTTCCGTAACCAGCAGGATTGGACACATCATAATATATATCTTTGATGTCTAATATGGATTCCATCTTTCCCAAATGTCGTGTTTCTTCCTTAGTCTGTATGATGTTAAAGTTTTTGGACTTTTATCATCAAGTGGAGAACTATGTCTTCTGACTTTTGGAGATATATTACTAATATTTTCAGAAGCTTGAGTATTACCAATACATATTAAGGGAACCCCTATATCTTTTATAGTTTGGATAAATTTTTCCCACCCATTAGGCTTGGGGCGTTTTAATGGCCTTAGGGTATAATTCACTAGATCGACTATATTACTACCATCTACAACTTTATTATCTACGACTATCAATCCATCCTTTTGCCAGCTAATTTTTTCTTTATTATTTAGCAGAGTATTTAATAATATTTCACCTTTTTTTCTATACGTTTTTGGTATGAGTTTGTTAATATAAGTAGGGGTATATAAAATATCAATGGGTAGCCCCCGTGCGTGCTTATCATCCTCTGATTCTTCATTAACTGTTGATTCATTGTCTTTCATTTCCTTTTTAAATATACTGATATTGTCATAGTCTCGGTCGTCCTCCACAGTCACTGGTAATTTAATTGGTTTTCTCTCTCCTTCAGTAATATGGAGATATCTTTGTAAAATCTGTGTGTACAAAGACCATTTTTCACGATCATCCAGTTTACTTTTCAGTATTTTTTGCATTTCTTTATCTAATCTTGACAAGGAATCCTCAGGTGCAGAATTTCTTGATTTTAGCCTTTCAATAACTTCTGGTTCAATAAGAACCATTTTTTTTGCATGTTCCATTTTTATATTAAATTAAACAGACCACTTAAAACAGCCCCCAAAATAATAGGCAGAAATGCTCCTCCTTGCTGAATGATAATACGTTTTCGTGATTTATTTCTCCCTTTCTTTATTAATTTTCTCAGAATAGTTTTGTGTTTTTTTAACTTAGCCTTCTCACAATCCTTTAAAGGTAGTTTACCATTTAGTATATTGAAGATACACTCACAAATACAATTGATTTCCTCGTCCTTACAAGCTTTCAATAAGGCTATGCGAAATTTTGGCTGAAGTGTGTGTAAAGCCTTCAGTAAATTTTTGTGGGCTTTTACTCGTGCAGACATTATTTTAGAGAGAGTCTAAATACATTCATATTTATATTAACTTTGTAGAAAAGAAGCAATTCAGTTTTACAGAGGATTCTCTTGACTCTTTATTGGGGGTATTTTCTTTAAATATTTCTTTGATATACTCACAAACACGATTAATTTCTTCTTTCTTAAGAGAGCAAATTAAAATTTTACGATATTTTGGTTTAAATGTTTGTAATGCACACCTTAACTTTTTCGTATCGAGCGTGCTGTTTCCTTCAACCATTATTTGTTACTGACAAGAACTGAGTTATGCAAACCATATTTAAACCCCTTTTTAGGGATGTATACCACACAATCATTAGAGGTATTATCTATCTTAGTTTTAAAACGACACGAATCATTTGTATTTTGCTTTAAATCAATCATTAAATAACCATGAGGCTCAGTAGTGGCATCTTTATAAGCCTCTTCAACAAACTTTGAATTCTCTGGAAATACTTGACGTGCTAAATGACGAATTTGCGTTCGGTCTCTGGGATTTTTAAAGTAAATTATGTAACTGGTATTCAGAGAAATATCCCGTTGTCCTTTCCCTTGATGAAAAAGATTTTGTGTGATATAAAATACACTTAAATTTCTGTGGTGACTACCTTTAGTAAAAATATCAACGATACGACCATCTGATTCCCTCATCAGATCATCAATTATGACTAATCGAGGATGTTTTCCATCAAACATACTCATTTCAGGAATTCCTTGAATGTAAGTTACATTTTCTAGATTATATAGAGGCTGCATTTCATCGTAACACCACAAAACTTGATCAAATCGTGTATTACATATATCATTACAGTGTTTCAAGAAATTTGTCACAAAATGTGATTTACCACATCCACTCGGTCCTGCAACTATAGCAGTAAATGGATGGAGAAAATGATACATGTTCAAAAATACGTGTAGTTTTAGTAAAACTCTATATAGAAATGGGGAATTAAGTAATACGACATCGATTTAAGTAATACATTTATTTATAATTAAAACTTAATTTTCTATACAATTTATATAACTTAAGGCTACATTTATACATTCTAATACTTAATTAAAAATAACATCAATGAGTCTTACCGCAAATCATTATTAAATGACTTTATTTTGTAATGACCCCAAGCTAAAGTGTTGGTAGAGTTTTTAATTAAAAACCGTTTTGTATCTGTATGTGATAATGATATTTTATTATTTTTTTGAGTAAATATTATATGCTTTATCGATCTGAATCTATACATCTCACACAGTTCATTTTTTTGTTCAAATAAAACTGTTTTATAATTTTGCATATTAAAATTTTTGGTAACCGATTTATTCACACCTTTTGCTTTAGCAATGAATTTATTTTGTGTATTGAAAGCATAAACTTTTGATCTCAGACCAACAAATTCAGTCATAATGGTACCGTTATTTTCATCCTTAAAATAACCAATTTTTTTTTTATTTATCAGAGGAATATCAAAACTATTATTACGGGGATAATCCGAAGTATCAAAGTATTTATTTAAGTCAGGTTTAATGTCATCATAAAAGTCATCAGTAAAAATGTGATATATGAAGCTATCTGTGTCTGTATAAAGCATTTTACATTTGAACCGTATTTGTTTTTCATATAGTTGTAATGGAAATCGTACATAAGTGTTTTAGAAATATCTAAAACACAAAATCCTAAATAAATAGGTTTATTATAAAGTAATTTTGTTTTCTTCAATTGTATAGCAACCAGATTTTCCGAAAATATTGAGACACTATGAAATTCAGGTCTCGCAATAAGTTTTTGAGCACCGACAGATTTACCCTTATCCTCCCAATGTGTACATAGTTTAACATCTACACGTTTCTCAATGTTCTCCATTGTTTTCCCAAATATTGAATTATTCATTAACTTATAGAAATCCTTTTCAAAATCTGACTGTGCAGATGTACGTAACTGTGTATTTAAATCAATATATTTTTGTAACCAAGGACTTTGATTAAATTTTAAAATCCGATGTATTTTTTTTAGTTTTAAGCCCATTTCTAGACACTGTATAAGATTTCTATAATGAATCACGTACTTAGTTTTATCAAATAGATTTGGAACTAATTTCAAAGTTTTACTCGCTCCAGCAAGTATATTCTCTGGACAAAGAGGAAAATCGGTATGTAAGTCATGTAAAGTTTCGGGGTATTCTAAGTCTACTTCTAGAATATAACCCACATCAGAATCAATTGGTATGTTAAAATTAGTCTCACACCCCCATTCAAAACCACCCGTGGGAAGGTATTGAGACATAGCCCAACCATATAAATTATTAGCGTCTAAGTATGCGAGATAAGATGATTGGATTTTATCATCAAAATTAGCCATGTGCTTATTATTAGCTTGCGCATATCGGTTACTGCACTGTGAAACACCACCGCGTATACCTGATTTTACGAATGCAATTTTTTCAAAATCTGTTAGTAAATCTAACGTTATTTGCGTGTACTTTAACATTGCGTCCCAACTAAGACCTGGTGCTGTATAATATCGAGCAGGATCTAAATCATAAGTTCTAATACATACGTTTCTAAAATTTTCAAATATATCTGCTAAAAGTAACACATCCGTTTTGAGGTATAAATCAGAGTAATCACACATATTACGACACTTAAAATGATTCCAAACATCTCTAGCATGTTTATAATCTTCGTTTGAAACAGTGCTGTTTGTAAGTGTACTGAAAAACTGATCCTGTGTTGGGAGTGACGTTAACTTTAAGGAGTCAAATGATGTCATATATTCGTATGGGTATACGCCCTTACGTTTTAAATAATAAATATCTTTTTCACTTTGAAAATTTCTTCGCAATTCGATGAAATCTTCGTCATTTAAATTATTTGTTAAGGTTTCTAGACTACTAGATAAAAACTTAAAAGAATCAATAAACCTCAATTCAATTTCGTTGTTCGTGATTTTTATCTTTTTTGAAAACGAAATATATCGCTCTTTATTTTGGGGTATGACATTTATCCCACCTTCTGAGAAATTCAATGCATGCACAATGAAATGAGCATCATAGTTACAAAGGTTATGTAAAATTATAGGTATAAATTGGGGAGTTTCTAACTTTGTACTACAACTTTTGTGACAGACACCTACAAAAACTCCAGTGTATTTATTATATGCTATTTTACGATCCGAATTTAGTTCTTTTTCACATATATGACATGTGGATGTCGCAGATAATTTTTCATTGTCATTTATTGTTAGAGGCAGTGGATTAACTTCAATTAAATGTTCATCATAAATTAGTTTTATATCATCTTTTAAAGTCTCCATAAACACTTTAGCACAATCAGTACCTGTATATGTTTTATACACTGATAATCTATCATTGAATGTGCATTTGATATAGTACCCAAAACTATATACTTCATGCTTTTGAAAATTTGTTGTATAAGAGGTAGATGGATTATTAGCACACCCTTGTATAGGTTTTAAAAATGCTTCGAAATCTGCATATACAACAAAAGGCAATTTTAACTTCCTTTCGTACTTATTAAATGTTAGTTTAGCTTTGCTAATGTCTGGTAAATCTGTTCTAATATGATTACAATCGAACTCTTGGTGAGATTTTAATTTACACTCCGTTTGAAAGTAAAGCAAGCAACCATCACAAATATAGTTCACGTGTTGATGTTCATTTAATTGGTGACTAACTAGTCGGGAGAGGTTTTTTATATAACAATAATGACCGGTAGGTCCGTTACTTATGTAAAGTAAAGTTACATGTTTTTGTTTTCGGCATTTTGGGAAATAGAGAGGACCAATTATCTTTGTGGAATTACTTTTAGTTTCATGTTCAAGTCCAAAAACATTAATACTAATATTATTTAAGCACTCAAATTTATTTATATCTTTCAACTTTACCGGAAATGGAATATCTGTAAAACTTAAAGAGTTTTGTTTAGATATATATGAACTCACTCTGTCTGCATTTTTTTTAACTGGAAACAATGCAGAAAGCACTGCCCATTGAAAACATTGACAATCATTATTTTTTACATTAATCACAGCATGCTTATGTTTGATATCTATTGGTAAATCTATATAAGAGTTCCCTTTTAACGGGTTTAATTTATTTATATTTAAATCCACATAATTAATTTTTTTAAGACTCCATCCACTATCTTTCTTTTCAAAATTACAAACTTTACTCGAAGTTTCAACTACTAAATCCGAGTAAATAGTATTAATTTCATCACCTAAACAGAATGTATAGTTACAAGTTTGAAAGTCGAAGGAATTTTCTAAATTTTTTGTTGATTGAATAAAATCTGCATTTAAAATGAAGTTAACTTTAATCAAAGTATGCTCTTTCAAAAGCGTATGAAGCAAGTCATGAACAGTACTTCTAATTGGATTAAAAAAAGCTTCAGGTGTCTCAAATTCTGAATTATTATTGGAAATCCTGTATGTTGCTATCCGTCGACCGAAAGTATTTTCTATCAATTGCACATTGGCTAAGTTTTGAATGGGGCTATTAAGAAGTACATTATTCATATGTTTCTTGCTCTTTAGGTGGTTTGTATAATACCTTTTACTAACATTAATTTTACAGTAAGGACACTCGACACTATGATATTTTGTAGAACTTACAAATGAGGACGATTCCTCCCCGGTTGATATTGGTGTCGTCAATAGCTCCGTAGATGTAGAAGGTTCTTGACATGGTCGCTTACTCGTAGAGTTTGTGACTGCAGTAGCCTTTCTTTTCTTCACTCCGGCTCCAGTTTGCTTTGAACTGAAAATTAAAATAGAATAATAAAACATTTTCTATATAAAATAAACGTTACACAAATCTTTATTCGAATATAATTTACCATTTGTAGCACACATATTACAATATGCTTTCATAGGAAAAACACCATCAATTTCATCAGAAACAGGGCAAATGGAGATACGATGACCACTACATGGTGTATAAAACGGTTTAATTTCTAGGTCATCTAGCATCCATCTAGGGAGTCTACCAGAGATATACCACAACCGTATGTATCTATGCATCTTATTTAAAACAAATGATTTAGTAAATACACTTATTTCGTCATTGGAAAAAGCTTCCATGATTAATATTTTTCTATCACAACTTCTCTCTGAATGAATGTAGCTGACGCTAAAACCGAATATTTATACGTTAATAGCTCCTCCCCCCCCCCCCCCCCCCCATGAGCGTTATGTTTGAACAAGTTTAAACTGGTCAGGGTCAAATGTGGCGGCCGATACATTAATAAAATTTATAGTCGTGCACCTTATCTTCGATCAACCGTTTGAAATATAATAAATTATAATAACACTGTTCGTGGAAAAATTATGAATAAAAAATACTCACGTATTAACTTGATCTCGGTCGGCTTCCACACATATGTTAACTAACTTGGTGTTCAATTCTGCTTCTTCACAATTTGCAGCTAATTCTTCATCGTAAACAGAGTCGTTAAACGCACACACTTGACACAGCATCGTTGTGGATAGTGGGAGGAATATGACTCGATCGTGTTACGACAGGACTCTTTTATAATTTGTTTCGATTGAAAGATGGTAGGGAGAGCGAAAACTATTTTAAAAATATATCAACCTAAAGTGACATGGGTTACTGACTTTTGTTATTTATCTGCAGCAGGTAGGATGTTATCTTTTAAATGGTCATATTTTTTTGCGACGGAATAATTTATAGCTATTGTTGCTTGTTATCTCTGTCGACAAAATATTTTTTACAATCTTGTCTTCCGGCGATCTGCTTTGTTATGTTGTAAATAATATCCCGAGTGCTGTGATAAAATTTATCAGCGTCTGAATTCACGTAGTACTTTAATCGTAAATCTGCATATTTCCAGTACTCAATAGGGGAAACCCCTTTCAGATTCTTCATGTCATAGACATCTATTTTGATGAGATGAGTTGCACTGGTACCGTCACCATCATTGGATGAGATATACGATAGACCTCCCTCAGTCGCTTGCGCTACCGATGAACACATAGCAGTTTTCCTCTTTTTCTTTGGTTTTTCGAAAAATACATCTATATTATTTTGTTCCATTGTTTTGCTCCTTTTTGAAGCAGTCTTTCTATTATTTGCCATACAATCACTCGTATCTTGATCATCTGACACATTGAGTGGATAATAGTAATGCTTAAAAGTGAGTTCGTCATTTTGCGAGTCCTGCAATAAAAAAGGTGATATTTCAACTATTAGAATCACATAAACTAATTATGCTAACTTCAATTTATTAAAGTACTCTATCAATAACGAATCAAGATGTTAGTTACAAATATAATTTAAATAACCGGTACAATTACACACTTACCGCCATGATGAATGGAAATATGCAGATTCACAACACAATGCTTCTAGACTGGTAAATAATATTTAAGACTTATAACACCGAGATACTAACGATCTGGCACTGAGAATACTTGTGACACAAAATTAGGATGGACCCTTTTTATACACCCATGTTTAAGACATGAATCGACATGCTTTGATGCAGCCCCTATTTTTTGTATCTACATAACAGCTACCCAAACATAATGCGGGCTATAAAGAGTGGAAAAATAAATCAAACAGGCTCGTCCCTTTTTTATACACACATGATGTTTTTAGACATGAATGGACATGTTTAAATCCACCTGCAAGCAGTATTCTTTTTTGTATCCACATACCTACTCAGACATAATGGGGCGATAAAGAGTGAAAAAATATTGTAAATGTATATGGGGTTTTTAATTTTTAACAACGGGGAAATTAAATAATAATAAAGCTTCAAAATGTTAGGTTAGGTTGGGTTAGAACATATAATATCGATGTGCCCGGTCGGAGGCCGGGGACTTAGGTTATGCTGCGTTAATACACATCAGAATCGGCTATACGTACTACTTTTTCGCCTGCGGCGCTATTTCTACTTTGTGGACCCCCGCCAGTGAGCCAGAATCGGCTATACGTACTACTTTTTCGCCTGCGGCGCTATTTCTACTTTGTGGACCCCCGCCAGTGAGCCAGAATCGGCTATACGTACTACTTCCAGTCAACCTTAAGAGATGAGAGACAACACTTACCTTGTAGGTGTGCAAAAGAGTAGGGTGTAAAAACAGGATATTTTTTTATTCGATGACAAGATAGTCCTTGGCTGCGATCTCATCTGATGGTAAGTGACGATGCAGTCTAAGATGGTAGCGGGCTAACTTGTAAGGGGTATGGCAGTGAACATTCAACCCATACCCCTTATCGGTTTCTACACGCCATCGTGCCGGAACGCTAAATCGCTTGGCGACACGTTTTTGACGGTAGGGTGGTAACTAGCCACGGACAAAGCCTCCCACCAGAAAAAGGATAAAGGATACTAATAAATATATTGAATACTAGCTGATGCCCGCGACTTTGTACGCGTAGATTTAACGTATTTAAAATCCCTCGGGAACTCTTTAATTTTCCGGGATAAAAAGCCTATGTCACTCTCCAGGTCCGCAACCATACCCATGCAAAAAATTACGTAGATCCGTAGCCCTGTTGCGGCGTGATTGAAGGATAAACCAACAAACAAACACACTTACGCATTTATAATATTAGTTTGGATGATGATGATGAAATACCTGGCACTTCCAGTAACCCGGTATCGACCAGCCACAGTCTGCCACACTCGTCTATCCTGGGTCGGTACACGGAGACCAGGTCCTCGCTGCCAGGATAGGGCTGTAGAGCTGGTGACTTTCCTGGGCCGTTCGAGAAGTAGTTCAGGGTTGAGGGGATTCCTGAAATTCAGAAAAAAGTGTGTAGTTTTTTATACATGCAGGGTGGGGGCATGCTAATGTAAAATTTGTGAAGACAACGAAATTACACTTATTATACAACTAGCTGATGCCCACGACTTAGCTTTTAAAATCCCTCGGGAACTCTTTGATTTTCCGGGATAAAAAATAGCCTATGTCACTCTCCAGGTACTCAACTATACCCATGCAAAAAATCATCGATCTGTAGCCCTGTTGCGGCGTGATTGAAAGACAAACCAACAAACAAACACACTTTCGCATTTATAATATTAGTAAGGAAGTAAGGATTTATCTAGAAAATGATGGATTACAGATAATATTGTAGTTTTTGGGCACGCAATGTATCGCGAACAATGCGATCACAACGTTCAGCGATTAACGATCGCCGATAGCTACTGTGCGTTACAAGTGGCGGTTTGTACTTTGATTTAGGTACTTTGACCGAGTCATGAACTGGGTACCTACCAATTATTGTCTAAAAGTTATTCCATTGATCGTATGCGTATTCGATGACATTAGCGTAAAAGTAAAATAATCCTTGATCGCATTGATTTAAAATCACAAATTCAAACAACCGATTTTAATATAGAGCGTTATGGAGCGTATCGTACAAACGTAAGCGTACAAGAATGCTTAAACACGAAATTGAGCTCTAATTCAATTATGGTTTATTTTACTTTGACGCTAAATGCTAATACGATTACGATCAATGGAATAACTTTTGATAAACAGCTGATCTCGCGCGTATTGAAGTTTAAACGTACATTACTGTTTTGTGTTAAATATAGCATATTTGTTATGTTTTGCAAAGTCAAGTGGTGGACTGGATTACCCAGACGATTCCATGCTGTAATAATTATTAATATTGTATGCGAATGTTTGTGAGGATGGATGTATGTTTGGATGGATGGATGGATGGATGGATAGATGAAAAATATTAATAAAAATTAAATGTTTTCTGAATCTGAACGGTTTTTGAAAATGTTGGGTCAAAATTCGCCAACCTCCTTTAAATAAAATAAAATGTCAAATCTTTGTATGAAATATAGACATTGGAAATAAAGGCTTATTATTATTATTACAAGTTTCCACAGAAAATTTTGGCTGGTGGGAGGTTTTGGCCGTGACTAGTTACCACCCTACCATCAAAAACGTGCCGCCAAGCGATTTAGCGTTCCGGCACGATGGCGTGTAGAAACCGATTAGGGGTATGGGTTGAATTCTCACTGCCATACTACAAGTTAGCCCGCTACCATCTTAGACTTCATCGTCACTTACCATCAGGTGAGATCGTAGTCAAGGACTAGCTCGTCATAGAATTAAAAAAACATAGGAAAGAAAATCTCAATGGGAAAAAAAACTCGAGAATCGAAACCCGGACCTCCCACATACCATAGCGCACACCACTGAGACAGGTAGGTCTTCATAGTATTTCAGAAGAAATAATATGTCTTACCATAGCGTCTTCTAGGCACAGTGACGAAGGTTTTGTCGCCCCATACTTCTAGACCGATCGGCACGTTGTTGTATTGGATGAAGTACTTCTCATTGTCTTCTACATCGTGTTCGAAATTAAGATTATTGACCGACTTTTTCTGATTGGAGTCTCGGTTATCTGGAATTCGATTAGAATTCTTTTCAAAAAACCTACTTCAAACGCCACTACAAAGTATGAAAATAGTTTTAGTTTGTACATGCTTGTTGAAGTGCCCAAACCAAATGCCCTCTTAATAGAAACGATGAAACCGATGCGCAACGCTCGCCTTGTGATGACAAATGAGACACGTTTGTTGAAGTCGGGCTAGCATCGCATACTGACCCGTACTTCCTCTACGTAGTTAATAAAATCACGCGAATCGGTTCAAAGGTGCGATTGTATAAAAATTGCCGATCACAATATTATTATTTTTTTAAAGAATATCAGCCAAGTTGAAGTTGACTAATATCCTCCTATCCCCTCCAAATAAGCGGAAAGCTTGTTGTTAGGAGTGGGTACGACAATAGTGCAACGGGTGGGATTCGAACCTTTCAGTTTTCAGTCCGCACCTTTAACCGTTGGGCTATTGAGGACTCATTTCATGGCATTAGCGTCAAAGTAAAATATCCCTTGACTGTATTGATTTAAAGTCACAAATTCAGCACAACCGATTCTAACATGAAGCGTTATGGAGCGTATCGTACATACCTAAACGTATGAGAATGCACGAAATTGAGTTCTAATTTAATGCTGTTATGGTTTATTTTACTTTGACGCTAATGCCATGAAATGAATAAGATTTTGATCGGCAACTTTTAGACAATCGGGGGGCTGAAGTCCCCGAGAAATCGATGGACATACATAGAAAAAAACGGCCTAGTGCGTGTCGGGCCACGCGCAGTGTAGGGTTCCGTAGCTGAGAGTCTCAAATATTATTGCTGACCTAGGATAGTGCTTTTGTTTTATTTATGAATATTGAATAAATTTTTAATTTATGGTTTAAATACTATAATATTCTACAAAATATGCAACTTACACTACGTGTAATACCTAACTTAGAAAAAACAGATATAACTCCTTAACTAATGAACCCTACTTAGCCGTGATAGTTTTCCTTTAAAATTCATTATATACTACTGCTGTGAATTTTTTCTTGTATCCTAATACAACCATTTAGCTGGCAGAGGGGGGGGGGGGACACTTGACTCTAATAAAATTTAGCACTTTAAAATATCATATTTCACAAACGGATCCCTGAAATTAAAAATGATGTTCGCACACCCACAATATTTTTGAAAGACCTATTCAACAACACCCCACACTATGGGATAGACGTGAAAAAAAAATTCATCCCCACTTTACATGTAGGGGAGGTACCCTAAAAAAAATTATTTTTCACAATTTTATTTCACGACTTTGTCGGCGTGATTGATATTTATACCTTTGTCAAATTACAGATTTCTAGTACCAATAGTCTCTGAGCTAAACCGCGGACGGACGGACAGACGGGCAGACGGACGGACATGGCGAAACTATAAGGGTTCCTTGTTTACTACGGAACCCTTAAAAAAAGGTAACGGCCGAATTGAGAACCTCCTTTTTGTAAGTCGGTTAATAATAGAGAAGTGTAAATTTTTATCAAAGGCCATCTTGTCATCGTATTAAAAAGTATAAATACCTACTCATGTATATTTTATAACATTTACAGCATAATATATACTCACACAAAATTCCATCAATCTCATAACTAATCTGTTTCCAAGACCCCACTTCTTTTAGCTTATTCCCATGATTAGTCACTTTATTGTAACTTAAACTTAATATTAGTCCCGAATTAACTAAAACTAAAACTAAAATTACACCCTTCATAACGATATTATCTGGCAAACTGCAGAGTTCGCGACTGGTCCACCTTGTCGATGGCTAAGAACGGCTAGTGTTGTGAAATACAATGTCTGACGATATCGATATTATCGCCAGTCCAATTATCAAAATTTAAAAAGTTCAAAATTGTACACGTGAGACTCTTTTTAACCGACTTCCAAAAAGGAGGAGGTTCTCAATTCGGCCGGTATCTTTTTTTTTTTCTATGTATGTCCACCGATTTCTCCGGGATTACTGGACCGATTCACGTGATTTTTTTTAATCGACAGAGGATGTTTGCGAAATGGTCCCATAAAAATGTTAACCTTCAACTCCTCAAGCCTGATGCTGCAGGGATATTGCTCACCTAAAATAAAGAGATTTAGGAAATGTCGATTACGAATTATTATTGTAGGTAACAAGTATGGACTACATCATGGAGCTCCAGGTCCTAGCTCCTCAATCCTGATGCTGCAGGGTACTGCCTACCTAAAACTATGGGGATTTAGGAAATTTCGATTACGAATTGATATTGTAGGTAACAAGTATGGACTACATCATGGAGCTCCAGATCCTAGCTCCTCAATCATAGGATACTACACTTAAAAGCTTAAAATAAAAATTCTTTTCAAAAAACCGACTTCTATCGGTTTCATAGTTTGTATTTAGGCCCGCCCGACTTCAACAAACGTGGACAAACTAAAATTAAATTATTTTTATACTTTGTAGTGGCGTTAGAAGTCGGTTTTTTGAAAAGAATTTTTATAATATGAGTAGTACCTATGAGAGTTTACCATAAATTCTACACAAGACTCTACCTCCGGTGCAGAATGCAGATTCTGCTGAGAAGAGCCGGCAAGAAACTCAGCAGTTGCTCTTCAAAATAATACAATTATTATTGTAGGTCGTTGTCAAACCAATATCTGCTATAAGTATGCAAAATGTTTAACTTTGAGATATTGAATAATAATCGGCCAAGTGCGAGTCTGGCCTCGCTCTTTTAGGGTTCCGTTAAAAAAAATTAAATAAAAATATTTCCATGTACCCATGGAAATATTTTAATTTAATTTTTTTCATTTAAATTAATTTTTAATATTTGTTGTTATAGCGGCAATAGAAATACATAATAAGTGAAAATTTCATCTGTCTATCTATTGCGGTTTACGAGATACAGCCCGCTGACAGACGGACGGACGGACGGACAGCGTAGGCTTAGTAATAGGGTCCCGTTGGTACCCTTTGGGTGCGGTACCCTAAAAACGTTCTCCTGTGTGTTTTTGACAAATTTTCAATATAAGAACAGTCAGATCGTCTTTAGTTAGTCAGCGATGGTGAAATAGGCTTTTAGAGTCACATTTTATATACGAAGATATCGTTAGTAAACTAGTCATAATAGTCAAAATGACGGAATTTTTCGTTTGTGTTAAGGTCAAGGGGAGTAAGAGAAACGGTGGGGTAAGAGAAACACAAAGCTTTATCTAGCAAACTATGCAGTTTATCGAAATTTGCTATCAGCCGATAAAACAGTATTGTCGAAGTGGTTTAAATTTTTTTAAAGAGATGTCGCTGCGATAATTCTTCAAGGTTATATTAAAGAAAGAAATTTGCCATTTTTAAAAACTCAAAACACGAGTTAGACACGGTTTTATTTATTGCTTGTTTTAAAGTAATTTTATAGAGTTTTCAACAGTTTTTTGTGGTAAGTACTTAGATTAATGTATAGATTTAATGTTCCAATTGTTTTTTCTGTCTTAAACGTTCAGTTAATTAATTTAAGACATGTTAAAGATTCTAGTCACTAAAAGTTCCAAGTGGGAAAGTGAAACAGAGATGAGCGGGGAATATACATACATATATTTCACATATGTTTCACTTCCCCCATTTTCAGAGATTACCAACCTTCTTTAAATTATATGTTATTACTAAAAACTAATATTTGATTATAGGTCATCTTGTGTCTGCCACACCAAATTTATTAATTTTATTGGTGAAAGCAAAAATAGAGAGACGTAAAAATATTGTAAACACGGTGTTAGCTATGTTATTGAACTAAAAAATTAATAAATTTAGAACTTACTCAAAATTTGTTTTGGTTTACTACCCCTGACTTGGCGACTATGTTTCACTTACCCCATTTTCAGTTTTTTCCATTTATTTAAGAAATTAGACCATATAGCCATGCACTGAGACTCGTTATCGATTGAGGCAATTAAAGATACCATTTTAGTTGTTGAAATAGTTCTATAGGCCTCATATTTATAGAGTTCTGATCATAGTTTCACTTACCCCATTTCGGGGGTAAATGAAACAAAACCATAGTCTACTTTTAATGAATAAATTCGTCGTTTTATTCACTACTAGAGAGCTTGAAGATCATGTCATAAGAAAGCCGATTTAATGAAGAGTATATAGCATGTATTGATATTCAAATTGACAATCTTTTTACTGGCTTACAAGTCATTGTCTAGAAAAAACAGTAAAGTATGTTTCACTTACTCCCCCTGACCTTATTTTGTTTTAAAAAGAGCAATCGATAAAAATCGATAATAATCGACTCTTCTGCAACACTAGCTCGTTGTGTAGCTGCAGGCACGAAAAGCGGGTAAAGTGAAAAAAAGCCAAACCCGTGAGAATCCTTACTAATTATAAATGCAAAATTGTGTTTATTTGTTGATTTGTCCTTCAATCACACAACAACGAATCGACGTGATGATGGCATGGGTCTTGGAGATTGACATAGGCTACCTTTTATCCCGGAAAAGCAGAGCATTCCCGCGGGATTTTAGGGTCCCGTACCCAAAGGGTGCCAACGGGACCCTATTACTAAGCCTCCGCTGTCCGTCCGTCAGTCTGCAAGCGGGCAGTATCTATTGAAACGTAATAATTGTTTTTGCTCGATCTTAATATAATAACTACAGGGCTAGCAAGGGCAGGAGACAAAAATTACATCCCCCGATTTTATCCACTGACAAGAGATAAAATTAGCATGATTTTTATAATGACAATAATTGCGGGGATAATTTTTTCTCCCATTTTATCCACTGTAGATATTAAATCCACCGATTTTGATTGAGCATCAAAAGCGCTTCTATAAACCAGTTCATCAGAAAACCGGTTGTGTTATTAAGTTATTAACCTCAGGTTTTTCAAGACCTCTATATTTTGTTAGGCTAGACAGTAAAAAGGTAAAATAGATGAATACGAAGAAATCCTTTAGTAAACATGATAAACAAAAAATGTAAACAGGTCCAAGAAATTGTGGCATTCCTTGAAAAGTCAATTAAATATGCTATAATGACTTGATAGTGTACATTTGATACTTTAATAATTTTATACTAGCTGATGCCACAGCTTCGTCCGTAGTTGTAGGCACCTACTTAGGAGGTAATATTTTTGACTGAGGATATTCATTTCGATGTCCTGGGTTCGATTGCCGGGTCGATCAAAGTACTCTGTATTGAGTTAGGAAGTTAGGAAGTCACCCCCGTGCCTCAGAGAGCACGCAAATTCGTCGGTCCTGCGATCTCTCTCCGATCGTGCAGCATTTCCGTCTCATCGGACTATGAGAGTGAGGGTATTCCCTCACTCACAAACTCACTCACTCATTTGCGCAAACACACGTGCTCTATTGAGCACGTGTGTTTGCGCAAACACTTTTGGGCTACCGCGCAAATGGCTAATCTCTGTGGAGATTACCCGCCGTAGGTATCTAAATTCGGATTCTTAAGATTATCGCGTAGGTAATGAAACAGATAATTAACAGACAAATAAAATCAACGGAGAAATTTTGCTCATAATATTATAGTATGTAGTGACAAGAATTTTTACACTAACTCGCATACTTAATACGACATTGCAATAATAATAATGATAATAGATAACCTTATAATCTCACTTAACTTTAACTGTGATTCCAGCAATACTTATCGAAATAAGTAGTTTACTTAAAATAAATAAATTCTTTTAGGAATTCAGCAAAATATTTTCCTCATAGTGATGAAAAGTTTCAAATTCACATTTATTTATTTCATGTTGGCCAAATTGTAGCTCCTAAGAACACCGGTTAAAAAATCATGACGAGTTTAAAATAGGTACATAGGTGTAAAGGTGCTTCCACATAAAGACCAGTTTGAAAAACTTCACATAATACACCTTTTTGATGCTCGGAGAGGGAAAAAATGCTCGTTTGTTTTGGTCAAAACTTACAAACCGCATTATAAATCGGTGTTTTTAACCAACTTCAAAAAATACAAAAAGAGGAGGTTCTCAATTCGACGCGTATTTTTTTTATTTGTTTTTTGTCGATGTTACTCCATATCTCCCTCAAATCTTAACCGATTTCAATAATATTTTTTTTATTTGAAAGGACGTATCTGCAGGTAGGTTCCATTTAAATTTGGTAAAGATCTGATGAATATCTTCGGAGCATACACAAGCTAATTTTCTATTTATCATCTTATTTTTACAAGCTTTTATTTATCTTGCAACGTATGTTTAGGTCAAGTCTTGCAAGGTGTATTAGAACCATTCCCGGTTTCCGATTGAGCTGAAAATGTGCATTTATATGTAAATCGGATTTCAATGCAATATTATTGTAACATGGAGCTGATCTGATGATGAAGGCGGAAGATGGCTATGGGAATTCTCTAGTAAAACGATGTAACACCATGGAGTTCGGGCTCGTTTGATTCGTCTTAAGAAGTACTCTGGTCCTAGATAAAATCCAGGGTGTGATGATGACGCTGAACGGTGGTTATGACCACTCTGTAATGAAACTACGTAACCATATTTAGTTTGGGCTCGTTTCATTCGTATTGATACTTATCATATAGTCTTAAATGATATCCATGGAATGGTTCTGATGATGGAGCTGAAACTGCAGCCAGGATATCGTCGCTGTAGTTGGAAAATTAAATAACTAACAAAACCAATGTCGCGAGTAAAACGCGATTTAGTGTTTTTTTGCGTTAGAAATGGAGATAACTTTTTTTTCATAAACAATTTAACCGTCCATGGTTTGATATGTTATAGATTGTTACTGTATCTATTTCTGAATCTACTTGACGTACATTTTGATTCATTTTTTGTGAGAAAAAAAATAAAAAGCAATTATTTAGTTTTCCCTCACCAAAGTTTTGAATATTTGATGCAGTTATTTATTTTTTCATGTCAGTTGTTTAGTTCTTCCTCGTCAATATTGCGTTGAAGTACGAAAAAGTGACGATATAAGTACCTTTATTTAGTTTTTCCACTTTACTGAGATGATAAAATGACCAATTATTTACTTTTTTTACTATGACAATCAATCAAGGGTATTAATTTAATTTAAAAAAAGGAGGTATTTTAAATGAAAAACAACAAATAAACATTTCTTTTTATATATTATTGTAAAAAGTAATCAGTAAAACTACTGAAACAACTAGATTCTTCTATCAGACTAACAAAATTAAACATAAAAAAAACAAAACCACATAACAATAAATTATACGACTCTACTCATAAAATAAACAAAATTTAACTTTTAATTTAACAATTATACTTATTAAAAACTAAGTATCAACTGAAATGATAACTATCAACTTTTCTTCAGTTTTACCTTTATAAATTTAAATTTAACAATTGAGCTCAGCTGGTTTAAACCAAATAGCTTATGAGTAACGTTCAATATAATCATAACTATCCTTTTCAAGTTATAATTAACTAAGAATGGTTTAATCGAACTAGGAGTATGTCAGTGACGGTAGTAATTGTTATAATAACGACTCTACTCATAAAATAATAAAGATTTTAATAGTTTGTTGAACACTAGGATTGAAGACTAGCTAATGATTGATTCCCGCAGAAGTTCTCTAACTTTCTGGGATAAAATATAGTTCATGTGCTATTCTGATGTATACCTAAGCTATGACATCGTGAAGCTTTATCAAAATCCGTCTAAATGTTTTTGCGTCAAAGTGTAACAAACCTTCATCCATCCACCTTCACAAACTTTTGCATTTATAATATTAGTAGGATGCCAAAAAGAAAAAGGTACATACTTAATTACGTCCATTTCAATTTAAACTAGGATTCTATTGAAATTAAGTATAACAGCTATCATCTTTCTTTTACTTTTACCTTTGTAAATTTAAATTTTACATTATAGATCAGATCAGTTCAAACGAACTAAGCGTAAGTAACGTTCACTAAAATCAAAACTATCAATTATAAATATAATTAAGTAACTGAGAAAGGTTTAGGTATAAAACTAGTACAATTGAACTGATTTCAATGTAGGTAGGGATGCTAAAAGTTTTCTATGCCTGCAAGAGTTAGCCTTATTCACTTACAGTTCTATAAACCGTTCTTAAGTAGTCAAATCATCTTTTCAATTTACTACAAATTATTAACTGGCTATTGGGAATCATTTCCGGAATGCAAGTCTTCTATGATTGTATCTGTCGAAGGAAGACTTGCGTACTATGCGTGTAGTTCATCTGGTATAATATTCTTTCTGCAAAGATTCAGCCGGTCCTTTTTTTAGCTTCCGTAATCGGAAGAGGGTGTCCGTATCCCATCGTAACTACCTCTTGGGCAATGTTGATGTCACCGGGCGTTGTCCTCCTTAAACAACAGGTTCGTGGAAACTGTCCATACTGTGGGGTCTAAATTCTTTAAGACCCATCGCAGGAAAAGAACCGAAAAGTTCTCTGACCATACTCTCAAGTTAATGGAGGAGAGACAAGAAATGAGGCTGCAGTCATCGGCAGATGCGGCTGCCTACCGGCGGATTAATAGGCAGATCTCTAAGGCACAAACTCGTGATCTCCGTGTCTTTAATATTAAGTGTATTAAAGATATCATCGAGCGGAACAAAGGCTCATAAGTGTTTGCGAGAGATCTGTCTATCGGACAGAGCCAGCTGACGCGGCTGAAAACTGATGACGGCCGTCTCGTCTCTTCGTCGGTTGAGAAGTTCAATGGACAGTTATATACCACGACACAAAAACCTGTTGAAGATTTGGCCAAAGATCCCAGAGCCAAACTGGCCCGACACTATATCGAAGATATCCCGGATTTCAGCCTATACGAGATTAGTATGGCTCTCAAGCAGATCAAGAACAGCAAGGCGCCTGGTGATGACGGAATCACTGCGGAACTCCTGAAAGCGGGTGGAAAACCGGTACTTAAGATCTTTCAGCGATTGTTCAATTCCGTCATCCACGAGGGCACAACGCCGGAAGCATGGCACAGGAGCGTGGTGGTTCTGTTCTTCAAAAAGGGTGATAATACCTTGTTGAAGAATTATAGACCCATCTCGTTGTTGAGTCATGTTTATAAGTTGTGCTCGAGAGTCATTACGAATTGTCTCGCTCGTAGGTTCGACGACTTCCAGCCTCCCGAACAAGCCGGATTTCGAAAAGACTTTGGTACCATAGATCACATTCTTACGCTGCGGCGCTCAACAAGTGGGCATGAAAATGAACATGAGCAAGACAACAATCATGTCCAATGCTCATGCACCGCTCCACCCAGTAATTGTTGAGAACTCTGCACTCGAAATTGTCGACGAGTATATTTACCTGGGACACACAGTGGTCCAATTTCGAGAAAGAGATCAACCACCGAATCCAACTCGTCTGGGCAGCGTTCAGGAAGCTCGGAGATGTCTTCTCGTCCAAAATTCCTCAGTGCCTGAAGACTAAAGTCTTCGAACAGTGCGTGTTGCCAGTGATGACTTATGGATCCGAGACATGGTCGCTAACTAAGGGCCTCATAAGTAGGCTCAGGACCACTCAGCGGGCGATGGAGAGAGCTATGCTCGGAGTGTCCCTGCGGGATCGAATAAGAAATGAGGAGATCCGTAGGAGAACCAGAGTCACCGACATAGCTCAGTGAGTCGCGATACTGAAGTGGAAATGGGCGGGGCACATAGTTCGAAGAGCTGATGGTCGTTGGGGTCCCAAGGTGCTGGAGTTGCGACCCCGCACCGAGAAGCGCAGTGTTGGCAGACCCCCCACCAGGTGGACCAACGACATTAAGCGAGTCGCAGGGAGCAGCTGGATTCAGGCGGCGCAAGACCGAGGCTTGTGGAAGTCCATGCAAGAGACCTTTGTCCAGCAGTGGACGTCTATCGGTTGATAAAGAAGAAGAAGAAATATTCAAAACTAAATATCTTCTAATTTATGTTTCGGTTGCTTTAATAAAGTTAAATAAAATCCCTTATTTAATTTTGCTTGTCCTGAAATTATCAAAATTCTCAGAACTTTTTTTGAATAATTGAATAAATGTACATGTTCAATTTTAATAGTACCTATATCTTTGCAATCATGGGATGATAAATTAAATAACTGACTTTGTTTAATTTTTCCGAAATCAATTCCCGTGTAAAGCAGAATATGTGTCGAGGGAAAACTAAATAACTAACTTTATGCATTTTATTCGCTCTCGAAGTGATGCAGTTGAGTACTTATTTATTTTTTGCTAAGTTATCTAGTTTTTCTTCGCTACTTTTTTATCAATTTTTCGATATTTATTTTTCCAACTATGGCGCCTTGCAAGATTCATTTTCATATAACTTTTTAATTAACAATGATAATCAAATTTAGCATTATAGAAAGACTAGTAGGGCGCGTGGGTGCGCGGCCCGCAAGCGGACCGCGGTTTTTCTACTCGTCACGTAGACTTTCAGGTCCTGATCATTTTCTATCAAAAAACCACAATTTTTAAACTCCCTGAGATAGATACCTATGAAATTCTTATAGCTGCCATCTTGAATCCGCCATTTTGAATTTTTTTTCAGCTCACAACCAATTGGATGAGGTTTCGAGTATTTTTTGTTTGAGCACCTCCCACCTATCTTCAATACTCTGGCCGTGCTCCTCACCCACCTTCCAAATCCTCGATCATCATATCTCATCATTTTTCAAAATGGGAATTCTTCTATAAAAATAAATTTTGAAAAGGAACCGTATCAAAGTCTTGCATAGTTCCCAACTTTTTGCAGTCTTCTCAATATTCGCCATATATTTTGTATGGGGAAAAAAATCCCGCCATCTTGATTTTTTTTTCTATTCATCAAATAGACCTTTGGGTCCTGATCATCTTTTGCCAGGAAACCACTCTTCCATCTTTTATACTCCCCGAGATAGACACCAACGAAATTTGTATGGCGGCCATCTTTTTTCCGCCATTTTGAATTTTTTTTCAACTCCCTACGAATTGGATGAGGTTTCGAGTGACATTTGTTCGAGTAACCCCCACCTATCTTTGATACCCTGGCCGTGCTCCTCACTCGTCTCCGAAATCCTCAATCATCAGCTTTCTCCATATTTTTCCTCCGAATAAATTTTTGTCTTCTACACGAAACCATCAATGAAAAAAAAATTTTTTATACAAAATTTTACAGGAGAGGTGATCAATGAGTGAGTGAATCAGCACGAGCAGCTATATATATATTAACTAGTAGGGCGCGTGGGTGCGCGGCCCGCAAGCGGACCGCGGTTTTTCTATCGTCAAGTGGACTTTCAGGTCCTGATCATTTTCTATCAAATAACCACTCTTCCATCTTTTATACTCTCCGAGATAGATGCCTATGAAATTGGTATGGCCGCCATCTTGAATCCGCCGTTTTGAATTTTTTTTCAGCTCATTACCAATTGGATGAGGTTTCGAGTATTTTTTGTTTGAGCACCTCCCACCTATCTTCAATACCCTGCCCGTGCTCCTCACCCACCTTCCAAACCCTCGATCATCATATCTCATCATTTGTCAGAATGAGAATTCTTTCATAAAAACAAATTTTGAAAAGAAACCATATCAAAGTCTTGCTTAGTTCTCAGCTTCTAGTCTCTTCAATATTCGCCATATTATATTTTGTATGGAGAAAAAAAAACCGCCATCTTGATTTTTTTTTCTATTAATCAAGTAGACCTTCGGGTCTTGATCATCTTTTGCCAAGAACCCACTCTTCCATCTTTTATACTCTCCGAGATAGACACCGACGAAATTTGTATGGCCGCCATCTTGAATCCGCCATTTTGGAATTTTTTTTCAACCCACTGGCAATTGGATGAGGTTTCGAGTGACTTTTGTTCAAGCACACCCCACCTATCTTCAATACCCTGGCCGTGCTCCTCACCCGTCTCCGAAATCCTCAATAATCAGCTCTCTCCATATTTTTCCTCCGAATGAATTTTTGTCCTCTATACGAAACCATCGGTGAAAAAAAAATTTTTCATACAAAATTTTACAGGAGAGGTGATCAATGAGTGAGTGAATCAGTGAATCAGTGAATCAGTCAGTGAATCAGCCCCAGCAGCTATATATATATTAATGCGGCTTTAATTGGACTTTCTGAAAATGCAATAAAGTCGATTTCGTAAAAAGTGTAGTTATTTAATTTTCCAACTACAGCGACGATATGCAACACACTAGTAAAGTCTTTAAAAATAATAGCAGATATTTCGTGTTTGGATTCGTTTTGATCAGTATTTGATTCTACATGGAATGCAATGGTGGCAACACGATGAGCTGATGCTGCAGCCAGGATATCTAGTATACTAGTTCACTCTTGAAAGAATAACAGCAGCTATGAAGTGTTTGGATTCGTTTTGATCAATGAATAGAAATAAATCGCTCGCGATCAGAGAATGAGTAGATTTATCCAATGAAGCTACACTAAAAAGCTTAAAATAATATATTATAAAAAATCTTTTAAAAAACCGACTTCAAACGCCCGCGCCACTGAAAAGTATAAAATAATGTCAGTTTGTACACGTATGTTGAAGTCGGGCGGGCCTCAATAAAAACGATGAAACGACATTATTTTATACTTTTCAGTGGCGTTTGAAGTCGGTTTTTTTTAAAGAATTTTTATATATTATCGGTATTTGTTGTTTCAATACACTCTAATATAATACATATTATACCAAAATTTCAAATTCCTAACTAGTTTAGTTTTTGAGATAAACCCCCTAACAAATTGGTCTAAAAACGACAATTTTGACGGCCCCCCATTTCTTCATTTTTGTAGCTAAAAATAAAAAATATATAATATTTGAACTCCACTTAATGAGCTCTAGATAATGACACCCCAAATGCCAGGGTACAAAAATAAAACTTTATTTCGACTCCTTTTCCATGTATGGGAGTGTGCCCTTTATTTTTTAATTTAATTGTATTTTTATTATTTGTTGTTATAGCGGCAAGGGAAATATTCAAGAAGTGAAAATTTCAACTGTCTTTTACGGTTTACGAGATACAGCCCGCTGACAGACGGACGGACGGACAGCGGAGGCTTACTTGACCGAGCGAAGCGAGGTCTCTGAGTCTACTAGAGTGAATTTGCACTTGTCCGTCCGTCCGTCTGTCCGTCCGTCCGTCCGTCCGTCCGTCCGTCCGTCTGTCAGAGCCTTATTACTTTTGAATTTCTGAACGTAATTACTTCAAATTTAGATATAATATGTAAACTAGATGGCCTTCAGCCGAATATTGCATAAAAAAATTTAAAAACCTTTATTTCAGGGGGGCTCTCATAGAAGTGAATGCGAAGTAAAAAAAAATTTATCGCGTGACATAAAATTGTTACATGTCATTTTAAAGATAATTTCAAACCTAGTACAAAAATTTTTTTTTTAATTTTTCCCTTAAAATTGACGAAATGGGGGGCTTTCAAAGTGGAGATTTAATACACTCACTTGAAGACGCTCTCTAGCAGAATCTGCTATGTATTTTCAAGCTGATTTTATTTTTTTATTTCACTTATATCCTGTACCTACTTGAACAACAAATACTAAAATTATACGAATATTATAAAGAAACTAGGTTATTTAATTTTTAATGGGCATCAGTAATTCATATAGCATCAACATAGCTTCACAATAATGCTAATAGATGGCGCAGTCATTAACTATTCCATGGAACTAGGAGTTACGACTATCACAATAACATTTTATTCAATATGGTAGATTCATTGACTATTCAAAAGCACTTGTAAAAGTTTATTTGAATAAAAAATATTTCTTTTCTATTCTATTCTAATTAAAATTATTGTTTAGTTCAATATCAAACTTCAATAAACTATTAATTAATGCATTTTGTATATTTACTATTCGAGTCGATAGATGACGATTTGTACAGATGCCCGTAACTTGTTTTCACTCGTTAGTACTTATTAATTCGATGTTTTCACTAAGGTTGCCTAACCTTTACGGGCTACCTATGATAAGTTAGGTGATGATTTCTGTCAACTTCTTTATCACGATCCTGTACGGGACACCTAAAAGGACATTGGCACGGATGTTAGGACTTATGATTGTATTTAGGAGCTACGTACGTAAAGAGACTCCTACTTAGGGGATGATTTAGGTATGTTTGGTGAAAACGGGCATAATAATAATGACAGGTTTGGTCGTCATGTATCGATTGAATGAATAATCATGGGATACCGTTACCGCGAGGTCTCAGTTCGGGGCGAACCACTAGTAATAGGGTCCCGTTGGCACCCTTTGGGCACGGAACCCTAAAAAAAATAAAGCCAGCCTGTTGTTGGCGAACCTTTAAACGACGGCCATCTTAATCGCTTGACATTTGACCGCCCCAGCAGATAAATGTAACAACATAAGTAGGTAGCTAATCAAACAGAACGTGATACGTTCAGAAATCAAGATCAGTCGTAGACGCGGTTTGAAGAGAGACGCGTGTTCTATTATTTAATAGAATAACCCTACTTTTTTCCGTGCAACATATTATTAATTAGACATACTGAGTAAGTTTTCTTTTATTTTTGTTTGCGATTTGTTTTTGTTAGACTTTAATGCAAAGTTTTTTGTTGGTGTATCTTAGATATGCTTTTGGCTATCAAAGTTTTACAAAAGCTTTTAGGTGTTTGTTTTTCATAGTGATTATTTTTAGATTGTTTTTTTTTTTGCATTAAACATAATAGAACAGTAAGCAGTGATAGCCTAGTGGTTACTGGTTTGATCCCGGGTGTAATTGAGGACCTGGAGAGTGACATAGTGACTATTTTGTATCCCCGAAAATCAAAGAGTTCCCGCGGGATTTTAAAAAGTAAATCCACGTGGCCAAGTCGCAGGCATCAGCTAGTACAAAAAAAATACATACGCATACATAGACTGTTAAAATTATGACCCTTCTATTTGGCTTCTTTTCTTGGCAAATTTTTTCAACTACCTTAATCATTAGGGAGCGGACAAACTGGCTACTTTTAGCGGCAGCGATCACGTTTTTGCGAATGCATCTTGTTTTCGCGACTCAAAAGCGTTCTATACGATGCTAAAAGTAGCGAAGGTGAGCGTTTAAAAATCGTGGTACGCCGATGCTAAATGCGACGCTACGACTGGCGTTTGTTCTATGCTCAGCTTCCGAACAGCGACTAAATCCATAAAAACGCCAATCTCTGCTGCTAAAGGTAGCCAGTCTACCCTCAACCTTAAATGGTCTGTTTCCCATTTTTAACCGACTTAAAAAAAGGAGGAGGTTCTCAGTTCGTCGGAATCTTTTTTTATGTATGTTCCCCGATTACTCAAAGATGCCTGGACCGATTTGGAAAATTCTTCTTTTGTTTGAAAGGGTATACTTCCTAGGTAGTCCCATAGTCATCAGGTCAGGATCTGATGATGGGGTCCTGGAGAAATCTTTAAATTTTATAGATACACGTGACGCGGTTAGGGTCGTATTTTTTTATAGTAACTCGTGAAATACTTTGTAGTGACATGACGTTTAAAGTCGGTTTTTTTAAAAGAATTTTTATTTATTATGTAGACCCAGATTGACGCAGGGTTCTAGTGAGAAGTTATTGTGCGATGTTCACATTGTTTTGAATAGCACAAGGTTAAGTGTGAGAACGTAGTGACCTCATAAGACGCTGATAAATCAAGTAGGTACCTCCCAAACATTTTTATAGTTATATTTTAATTAATATAATTATTTTTTTATTCAACTTAATATATATATTTATCTGTCTATCTTCTATATTAATAAAAATTAAATGCTATTCAATGGTGAGAGCATCACTTGAAAACGGCTGAAAAGATTTTGCTATTTTTTGTTTTAAAATGTTCGAAATAGTCCGAAATAGATTTTTATTGAAAGAAAAATTTGAAAATACGCCCGGAAGATTTTCGAATTCCTTTTTTGTATGAACTCCGTAATTATCATGACCAACACAATGGATTTGCGTAATTCTAAGATAATTTGTTTTGTTTATGGCCACGAAAAACTTATCAGGCTAAAATCAGGACTCGGTGTGAGGTGAGACTAAAAGTAAAATTTTTGTTTTTATTTAAAAACAGCGCGTGTGTGTTGACCTCACGTAGATCCAGCAACTTATCTGCCCCCGAAGTTGTCGATCAAAAGCGTATTCAATTGATGGCATTACCGTCAAAGTAAAATATTCCATAACTGTATTGATTTAAAGTCACAAATTCAGTACTACCGATTTTAGCATGGAGCGTATCGTACATACCTAAACGTATAAGAATGCATATGTTACCGGCCAACCCCGATTTCAGGACAAACTAGTTTTGCCTAGGCTAAACTAGTTCTTCCTATACGCAATAGGATTCGGATTTGGCCGGTAACATTAGATATAGGTACAAATAATTCTAATTTTAATCACACACATTTTTTCCCTTTCGATACTAGGTATGCGGTATATCTAGGACCAAATAGAACCTAAGTGTCCGGGATGGGACTGGATGGTGGATGGGACTTTCCATACAATTCTCCCCCGCGATTTTACATTACATCATATTATTATTACATTAGTAGCTGTACCCGGCATGCGATGCTATGACACGTAAAGTTTAAAGAAGTTATAGATTTTTTGGGCTAGGAACCCTTGCTGGCGTCCCCATAACGCCCTACCAAAGTTTAATCACATTCTTAGCAATGGTTTCAGAACGCATAGAGGACAAACATACAAACATTGATTTTTATTCATACCTATAGATTACTAGCTGACCCAGCCACGCGTTGCTGTGACTCAGACGATGTAAATTAACCTACAGAGCCATCTCTTAACAATTCGTCGAACTAACAATAAATATACAGCACTGTCGTGTAATAAACATTTAATTTGCAATAACAGAAATATTGATGTCAATAATTAAGATAAAAACTATCCTATCTTTTAAGTTGGACCAAATGACAGATAGTTACGAAATTTGATCAAAATCGGTTAAGTAGTTTAGGAGTCCACCGCGGACAAACAACGTGACACGTAATTTATATAATATAATAAGATAAGATAAGATAAGATAAGATAAGACTAGCTGACCCGGCGAACTTCGTACCGCCAACTTACCTATATAAATAAAACGAATAAATTATCTTAATAAAAAAACTATCCTATCTTTCAAGTTGGACCAAATTACAGATAGTTACGAAGTTTGATCAAAATTGGTTCAGTAGTTTAGGAGTCCATCGCGGACAAACAACGTGACACGTAATTTATATATATTAAGATAGGGTAAGCGATACAGTGATTGGCCGTTTAAGGTGAACATTGACTTTAAACATTTATTCCATCGAATTAAGGCTCAAAACCGAATAACATTTGTTCTCAAACTGTTGAGTATGAATCTGAGAATTCAAATAAAGCACAAGTGTGATCTTATTGCATCTCTTTATTAACTTTAACGCAATAAACTTAAAAATGAAGCCAAAAGTACGATCATTGGCCTTTGAGCATAGCGAATGCCATACCAAAAGTATAATGATTACCATGTTAATCATTATACGTTTATAGAGATTAGCACTGCTGATCTATATAATGCGTTATGCCAATCACTAGTGAAATTTATTAGAATCACACTAAAATATGCGATAGTGATGTGCAGGTATAGGATATTTTGTATCTATTAAGCCCTAAGTCGATAAATTAGTAGGTAGGTACAATTAAAAAATAACGTAAAGGTAATGATATAAAATATATTTCGTAACTAAGTAGGTATGATGTTACTAAGAGGTCATCATCATCATTAGCAACCCATCGACGGCTCACTACTGAGCGCAGGTCTCCTCTCAGAGAAGGGTTATAGGCCATAGTCCACCACGCTGGCCCAATGCGAATTGGCAGACTTCACACACCTTCGAGAACATTATGAAGAACTCTCAGATGTGCAGGTTTCCTCACGATGTTTTCACGATATTTAATTGCTTAAACGCACTTGACTCCGAAAAGTCAGAGGTGCGTACCCGGGCTCGAACTTGCAACCATCCAAATAGGAGACCACAGTCCTAACCTATCACTGCTCCTAAGAGGTACTTATCCGCATTATAAACATTCTGGTTTTAATAAGGCAATCTTAACTTATTACAATCGGTAAGTAGGTTCACAATACGTAACATAATATAGCAGCTGCAGGTATCACTTGTCTTAAAAATAAACAAATAAAATTCTTTCATAAAATTAAATTTTTAAAAAAACAAAAAAAAATCTTTTCTTAAAAATAAATTGCCATGCAAAATTAAACATTTTTTTTTTTCAAAAGTTATTATTATATTATAGCTTATCGGATCATGTCCGACGTCTAGCGTCAATGAAGTTGCAGTAAAATCGCAAGTAACATATCCGTAATAATATTATAAATACGAAGGTGTGTTTGTTTGTTGGTTTGTCCTTAAATCACGCTGCAACAAAGCTACGGAACATCGTGATTTTTTTACATGGTATAGTTGAGGTCCTCGAAAGTGACATAGTCTACTATGCAGATATCTTGGAAAATCAAAAAGCTCCCGCGGGATTTTCAAAACAAAATCCACGCGAATGAAGTCGCGGAAATAAAGTAGGTATTTATTATATAACAAAAAGGATTACTTTTGTATCAACAATTCCCAAATTCCACTTCAAAACTGCTACCGAGATAATCCGATATAGGTAGATATTATTATAAATCTTGGAAATGGTCTATCTGAATATAAAAATTTCAGCGTGACTTGAAGTTACGAAGTACCTAGCTATTATTTTATCTGTGTTTGACAGACAAACGAACATACATCAATACCTTTCGCATTTTTAATATTGATATGGTAGGAGAACATTACTTGTCAACATGTTTGACAAGTCAAAACTTGACATGACTTGTTTGGTCATTAGGTATTTTAGCCTTAAAAATAATAAACAGACTTGCATTTAGGTAGGTATACTAATTGTTCAGTATCGACTTTGGTCCATCACTACGAATTTTTGATTGTTTTGTACAAGAATTGGCATACTTAAAAGTACAACGATTAGCACGGCCAAAAACGTAAAAATATAATGATTGACCCTGCTAATATCTAGTTACTGCAGTTAAGCAGTTACTACTGTAATTGGCACTCATGCTAATCAACTCATCTTCTATACAAGCGGATGGTACTAACTTTGACCTACACTTTTTTACGTTGGTTTGAGTCTTTTACCATCAATTAAGGCATGTAAACCTAAATTGAATCATACATAACATATAGGAAGGCATATCTTCCAATTTGAATGCAAAAAAAGTAGGTAAAAAACAATTTTAAAATGCCTGATTCTTATGATTTTCGTAATAATCTACACCTTCACTGTCCTCGTCACAAAACTATTTTTTTTCAAGGGTTACTAATTCATTATTTTAAAAACTGCCAGTTTTATTTAGGAGTGATGTCAACGTAGAAAAATACCAATATTTTTTTATACCTTTTGCGCTAATAAAACTGATAATAAACCAATTTTAAAGTCAAAAGGCCAATGATTGAGGGGTGGCCAAGATTACTACGGCTTACCCTATATTAAGATTAAGAATTTATACTACGAGTAAAGCGACGCTCAAATGCGAGTGCCGAACATTTCGCTCGCATTCAGAACTCCTTATGTCACTGAGCCTTCGGTAGGCATTGTAGCGGGTGATGTCAACAAACTGAGTCATGTTACTATTTCACAACTCACAACACTCTACAAGTAAGGAAAATTAATTGGTACTTAAGTACAACAATTGGCATTCACTTGATGTTTTTTATAAGTAGGTACGTGATCCATAAACGGACATAGTAAGTTATAAAAACATGAAGGAAATATTAAGTTAATAAAGAGGTAAACTGTAGGGAACTAGGAAGTGCAAACTATTGCCGATTTCACCGACGACGTCGAGTGACGTAAGACGTTCAAGCGAGAACCTAAATAAGGCATTCAGACAGTTATTGTATTGACAATCTAATGGCAAAATATCACAACATTCGAATGAGACTTATTTTACGTTAGTGAAATCAACCCAGTACACTCTACCTAAGTTATACATAATAATTCATGAGACAATAAAAAATGCGTGAGTGTAGTGGAAAACTCGGTTGGAACGAAGTTCCTTTTAAAAATAAATTGATAATAAAAATAAATAAAATAAAAATAATGATCTGAATTCGGGATTCGGACCGCCTGTTTCACTCCTTCGTTTAGCCGATAAGCCACTAAAGCTATGACGGAACGTGTGTAATAAATGAAGGCAACACACAAGGGTCGTGACGGAAAAGTTCTTACATTTTTTTTGGCCTAGCCCCCATCCGCCTAATCCGTACCATCCGCTAAAGAACTTCGTTCCAATAATAACTAGCCTGTAAAATACAACATGAGACTTATTTTAAAAAGAGCAACCGCCGAGTTTCTTGCTGGTACTTCTCGGTTCGAGCGGCATTCCGAACCAGTGGTACATTCACTTGATACGAAAGCACTTTGTGAAAGATTTGAATATAGATATTTATGCAACTGCATCGTAATGAGGGCCATTTTAATTCGAGTGCTGTTTTTTGATACGAGGCTTGCCGAGTATCAAAATAGGATAGTACGAGAATTAAAATGACTAATTACGATCAGTTGCATACAAGATTTTATCTACGACAAGGAAAATAAAATCATTAAAAGTAACAAAAAGTAACTCCGTAAGCCGCCACCAGCCACCTGTGGCGCCTCTGTCGTATGAACGGTACAAAAGTGCCAGAACTCAGAGCCTTAGCTTTAGGTATCCTATTTTAAGAAGATAACTATGTATTTCGATTCAAAATATTGGATAGAAGCAGGCGTTACTTTGCGGAAGTTCATGATTAGCAAGAAAAGGTTAGAATTATTTTGCTATAATCCGCCAACAGAAAAAATCTGTATGGTCAAACATGCAATTAAAAGCTAAGCACCACTCACGTACCCAGCCAAGCAAAAAAGCCAAGTTCCCAAGCAAGCAATACCACCACCACTCACATGCACCACCACACAAGACTTTTACACTACTCTCGACGCACGTTTCGCCCCGACACCGGAGCATCCTCGAGATGCTCCGGTGTCGGGGCTGCAAAATAATTGCATTATAGCAAAATAATTCTAACCTTTTCTTGCTATTTCGATTCAGCTCCTATACAACGAGCTGCATCGAAATGAGGAGCAAAACCGAAAAAGGGTTCATTTCGATTCAGCTGTCAAATTCGAAATTGGAACTTTTCGATACTGGAGTAGATAAAATAATTTATTGTATTCTATTTTCCTTCCAGCATGAAGCTCCTCATCATCTGGGCGCTCGTCGCGCTCACAGCAGTCCACGCCAGGACTGCCATCAGGCAGCAGGCCATCTCACCAAGAATCACCTCTCTTACTGACAAGGTAACTTCTTCAACCACGTCGAGAGTGAGTCCATCGAGCGTAGTAGTTACCATCATCATCAGCAAACCCTTAACGGCTGACTACTGCGCGCAGGTCTCCTCTCAGATAATAGAATAGAATAAAATAAAATCTTTTACAAGTACTTTTGAATCGTCGATGAGTCCACCACTGGTTCAGAATGCCGTTCCTGGCGAGAAGAACCAGCAAGAAACTCGGCAGTTGCTCTTTTCAAAATACTTTTACAATAAACTTAATAGATATCATTCTATTGTGGAAACTCTGCATAGGTACCTATGCAGAGTTTCCACAATGAGGGGAAGTTCCACAAAAACATACGTAATTATTTCTAATTATAATTCAACACATGTTAAGACGGGCAGACAGAAAGTAGCCCCATTGCCGCTGGTGGCACCCGTTCACGAGCATGACGCATGACCCAGCCATTGCTTCGCTCAACCATATTTGAGGGAACGTAACAACCCGCGCAGAGAAGGGTAAGCCATAGTCTACCACGCTGGCCCTTCAGACTTCATATAGTCCTAACCACGAGGCTATCACTGCTCGACTAGTAGTTACCATATCACTACTTTATTACAAGCTTTTATCTACCTTGCAACCACTTCACAAACCACTTCCCGGTTTCCGATTGAACTGAAATTTTGAATGTATTTGAATGTAAATCGGATGACAATGCAATATTATTGTGATGTGGAGCTGATCTGATGATGGAACTGGACGATGGCTATCGGAACTCTGTATTAAAACGAATCAAATTTGGATTTCGTCTTGGCAATTACTCTGGTCCTAGATGATATTCAGGGTCTGATGATGAAGCCGGAAGCTGGTTTTGGCAACTCTGTAATAAAACAACGTAACTCCGTCAAATTTGGGCTCGTTTGATTCGTCTTAACAAGTACTCTGGTCCCAGATAATATCCAGGGTCTGATGACGCAGCCAGCTACTAAAAGTTTTTTTTTTTTTAAATAAAATTTTAATTATTTAAGTCAGTTTTGGGGCATATCCATGTTATGATAAAAATCAATCTACCTTCCCTCGAAGTTATTTCGAAATAACAGATAGACGGTACAGTTTTATTTATACGTATGGAGAAACTGGAACCTGCTTGTGGCTTGTGGCCATGCTGGGCATTAGATTGATTAATTAGAGCAATTATATCTTGTTTGTGTTTTTCCTGCATCGGCGTTCAATGATTCAATTTACGAGTAAACCTTGAACCTGCCTTCAGATTGTCTAAAAATATGATTGATGATCGCAATCACCTCTGGGTACCAATTGTCTTAAAGTTATTCCATTCATCGTATTCGTATTAGCGACAAAGTAAAATAATCCTTGATTGTATTGACTTAAAGTCACAAATTCATTACAACCGATTTCAATATAGAGCGTTATGGAGCGTATCGTACATACGTAAACGTATAAGAATGCATACACGAAATTGAGCTCTAAGTCAATGCAATAATGGTTTATTTTACTTTGACGCTAATGTCTTCGAATACTAATACGATCAATTGAATAACTTAGACAATCGCACATCTGATTCGTTGGTGCTTTTTAACCGACTTCAAAAAAGGAGAAGGTTATCAATTCATCGGAATCTTTTTTTTAATGTGTGTTCACTGATTACTAGAAGACGTCTGAACCGACTTGGAAAATTCTTTTTTTGTTTGAAAGGGTATACTTCCCAGGTTGTCCCATTTAAATTATATCGAAATCGGTCGAGCGGTTTTTAAAAAATCAATAATATAATTATATACTTTGTAGTGCACGGGTGTTTGAAGTCGGTTTTAAAAAGATTTTTTTTTATATTATTAGTCTAAGATCCGAACCTAAGTCGACCTTCACCGAGCTGATAATAGAATAAAACTTATTTTATAATAAATTTAGTATATTAGAAAATATATTAAAAATGGGTTTGCTAAAAAAATCCTGGACAGAATATTTTTAATTATTAAAAAAAAAATGATTTGATGATGACCCTATTACCTATATCAACGTGTTCGCAATAAAACAGCGCTTATGTTGATATACATTTTTTTCTATTATCCAATCAAGTGAAAGAAACTGGCATCGACATGCATGACCTGGCAACCCAGTAGTGCGTCCACGTAATAAATAGACAATCCAACGTCTGCACATTCTATTATGTTTTATACTTTAACTCAGGATAGAATTTTCTCATTATCTTGATGTTGCAACATTTTAATGAAAAATATTTAAAAAAAAAATACTTAATTAAAAATATTCTGTCCAGGATTTTTTTAGCAAGCCCATTTTTAATATATTTTCTAATATACTAAATTTATTATAAAATAAGTTTTATTCTATTATCAGCTCGGTGAAGGTCGACTTAGGTTCGGATCTTCTACTAATACAGAATCGCGATCGGTCTGCAGGGCTGGGTGTTTGCGATCGTCAGAATGTCACGCACACTGTAGCATTTATTATCACTGGGTCTTTAAAAGGCCCATCTTTTAGACACCGCAACGAAGATAGGTAAGTAGGTATACAGATATACCTATCCATTACATATATTATAATAATAGGTACAGTCGACGTCAAACTCTTTTGCACAACAAACAAACACTTTTGCAGCCGACTGTACATTGAACCATTGCGTGTTGTATTGTTGATAGTTAAGTAGTTAAGTAGTTAAGTACCTAGTCATTTATTCCCCCTTGACCGTCAAAGTATACAATATATAGTTACCACATAACATCCATAACTATAACGCTTAGAAAAGAAGTTTCCAACAAAGTTCCGCTCCAAACGTAGCGCGTAGGCTCAAAACAACCAATGTAATTATTTTTTGGTATTGGTACTGATAATTAGGTACGTTTTTGTTGGTTACTGTGAAAAATTATGACACCCTTTCACAGCACAGTAGATTATTCTTTAATAACTTTCTCCGAGCTAGTCGTATTAACGCGACGGTTTTGCGTAGTCAGCCTCTAAAGGCTCACTAAAAATGGTTTAATATCACCGCGTCGACTCTTGCGCTTCTAAGCATTATAGTTCGATGAAAGTTCAGTACTTGATAAATAACTAGCTTTTCATCATACCTATTCGAAAAACGAATATGGGCTTCAGAGGATAGCGGGAGCAAAATTTAATTTTAAACCCATGGGACTTTTCATTTCTCTCTTCTGATTGGTCCGCGTTCGTGCTTTAGTATGTGTCGAAATTCAAATATGTTTGAGAAGCTGTTGTCTTCGATAAGTCACGTGATCAATTTTTCGAGCGGATATACGCCCATACTGTATCCAACATAAATAATTTAATAAGTAGTAATTTATTTGTGTTTTATTCAAACTACAATATACGATGTCTATACATCTACTATGTATGTATTTTGATACTCCTAGCTTTTTCTCATAGGAAATGAATAATGATGAAAAATAGTGTGTGTCATTTGGGGCCAAAATATTTTGTTCTCGGGCGGCGTATATTGAATTCCTCGCTACGCTCAGGATTCTACTTTAGAATCCCTCGCTGCGCTCGGGATTCTACTATAGGATCCTTCACTTCGCTCTGAATTCAAAATAACGCCCTCGGGGAACAAAAATTTTCTTTGGCCCCATATAACACAAAAAACTATTGTCCGTGTTTTCGACCGCCTAGCGTTAAGATTTTTAAAAATATTACAGGAACCATGTGTTTTTCCATAGGCCTATGTCATAGCCCTTGTCTGCGATCTCACCTGGGTAAGTGACGACGCATTCTAAAGATGGTAGCGGGTTACCTTGGAACTTGGAAGAAGGGTATAGCTGTATAAACCTCAATATTTAAGGCCCAGGAGTGTGGGCTACTTGTTGTGGCTATAGTACTTTTTACTATAAAATGTTTAGCATTACTTCTCATGCAAAGAATCACGTTGACAATATTATGTTGATTCGTTGCCGCGTGATTGAAGGAATAACTAGCAAACTTTCACATTTACAGTCCAACTAAAGTCTATCTAAGACTCTAGAATCTAGCTATGATAGATAGGTATCGACTAGGTAAAAGCTGTTTAAAAATCCCGCGATAACTTTTTGATTTCTGGGTAACAATAGTTATTTGTGTTATATGGGGCCAAATAATTATTTTGTTCCCCGAGGGCGTTATTTTGAATTCAGAGCGAAGCGAAGGATTCTAAAGTAGAATCCTGAGCGTAGCGAGGAATTCAATATACGCCGCCCGAGAACAAAATATTTTGGCCCCGAATGACACACACTATTTTTCATCATTACCTATGAGAAAAAGCTAGGAGTATCAACCTACTATGTGTAGACACCGTATATTGAAAGTTTAAATAAAACAATAATAAATTATTAGTAAATAATTAAACATTAATATTTATGTTGGATACAGAATGGGCGTATATATATTCTGATCGACAAATTGATCACGTGACTTACATCGAAGACAACAGCTTCTCAAACATTTTTGAATTTCGATACATACTAAAGCACGAACGCGGACCAATCACAAGAGAGAAATAAAAAGTCCCATGGGGTTAAAATTATATTTTGCTCCCGCTATCCTCTGATGCCAATATTCTTTTTTCGAATAGGTATGATGAAATAGTTATTTGTGTTATATGGGGCTAAAGGAATTTTTTGTTCCCCGAGGGCGTTATTTTGAATTCAGAGCGAAGTGAAGGATCCTATAGTAGACTCCCGAGCGCAGCGAGGGATTCTAAAGTAGAATCCTGAGCGTAGCGAGGAATTCAATATACGCCGCCCGAGAAAAAAAAATTTTGGCCCCGAATGACACACACTATTTATCATCATTACCTATGAGAAAAAGCTAGGAGTATCAACCTACTACGAGTATGTATAGAGTATAGACATTACCAATACGTATATTGAAAGTTTAAATAAACCACAAATAATTTTTTATGAAATAATTAAACATTAATAATAGGTCTTTACCTATGAAATTGCCGTTTTGTATGCAATAAGAGAAAGTACTTATTTTTTCAAACTTTTTTATTTCTGTTATTCGAAGTAATCACCCATGCAATCGACGCATCTTTGCCAACGCATTGGCAGTTTATTGATGCCCTCCTTGTAAAAATCAGCTGGACGGGAGGCAACAAACTCTTCAAAGGCATTTTGTACTGCCTCTCGGGAATTGAATTTTTTACCCACTAAAAAGTTGTCTAAATTTTGGAAAAAGTAATAGTCGGTAGGTGCAAGGTCTGGTGAGTATGGCGGATGAGGGAGAGCTTCCAACCCCAGCTCTTGCAGCTTGGAGACTGTCTGTTGCGCATTATGGGGTCGCGCGTTGTCGTGAAGGAGCAGTGGGGACGACCGATTGACCAAAGCTGGTTGCAGATGTGCAAGCTTCTCCATCATTCTCTCCAGTTCTTCACAGTACACATCTGCATTAATGCTCATGCCGTTTTGTAAAAAGCTGTGGTGAATCACACCCGCACTAGACCACCAAACAGTGACTATCACCTTTTTAGGGGTCATTTTTGGTTTAGAGCATTGCTTTGGTGCTGAACCAGGGTCTAACCAACTTGCTGAGCACTTTCGATTGTCGAACAGAATCCATTTTTCGTCGCACGTAACAATTCGTTTCAAAATTCCTTCATTTCTTTGCCTGTTGAGCAGCGCAAGGCAGGTCTCGACGCGTACGTTGCGCTGGCGATCGTTAAGGTCGTGGGGCACCCATCTATCAAGCTTTTTTAACTTGCCAATTTGTCGCAAATGGATCAATATTGTTTTGATGCTTACATCAAAAGCTGCTGCGAGCTCAGCTGTAGATTGAGTTTCGTCAGCTTCCACAATCGCCTTTAATTCATTATTGTTAACCAAAGTCTCCGGACGACCACGAGCTTCATTTTTCAAGTCAAAATTTCCAGAACGGAACCGGGAAAACCAATAACGGGTTGTGCGATCGTTTGTACAGTTCTCTTCATAAACGTTTTTGATGTTACGGGCCGTTTGTGTCGCGTTGGTGCCACGACGGAACTCATATAGGTATTCCATAATTTCACGAATTTTTAAAGTATCCATTATGACGAAAAATGTTCAAATGTAATGAAAGTACAACGCTAATCAAAAAACAAAAGACTGAGTTTGTAAATAGAATGTCATGGTTTTAAAACAAAATTAATTTGAATTTAGAATACAGAGCCATTACAAACTTTTTTTATTTGAAATGACCAGTACTGAAGAAAGGCAATTTCATAGGTAAAGACCTAATAATAAATTTATGTTGGTATGTATGTACGAGTATGTAGTATGGGCGTATATATCTAATCGACAAAGATCACGTGACTTATCGAAGACAACAGCTTCTCAAACATTTTTGAATTTCGACACATTTTGAATTCTCTCTTAGTGCTTTAGCATTGCTTTAGTATGCTAAAGCACTAAGAGAGAATTCAAAATGTGTGTTCGCGTTAGTGCTTTAGTATGCTAAAGCACGAACGCGGACCAATCAGAAGAGAGAAATGAAAAGTTCCATGGGGTTAAAATTAAATTTTGCTCCCGCTATCCTCTGAAGCCAATATTCGTTTTTCGAATATTTATGATGAAAAATAATTATTTATCCGGAATGTTATTTTTGGAACGAAGTTCCACGGACGAGTATTAGATTATTTTTTATTTTATTATTAAAAGGAACTTCGTTCCAACCAGGTGCTCCACGACACTCACGCATTTTTTTTTTCAGGATGCCAGACAAAAAGCTAGAGTTCATCCAGCGTTCGCTAGCGCAGGCACCCGCGCTGGTCTGGAGGTGTGGAGGATAGAGGTGAGAACCATCATCATCAGGAACCCATTAACGGCTCACTACTGAGCAGAGGTCTCTCAGAGAAGGGTTATAAGCCATATAGTCCACCACGTGTCCAATGCGAATTGGCGGACTTCACACACCTTTGAGAACATTATGGAGAACTCTCAGGCGAGCGGGTTTCCTCACGAAGTTTTCCTTCACCGTTGATGCATGTGAAATTTAATGGGTTAAACCTTAAACGCGCATAAATCAGGTTTTGAATATCGGGATCAGGATTGAACCCTTGACCCTCCGAATAGGAGACCGGAGACCTAACCACTAGGCTATCAAGTAGTTTTTATAAACTAGTGGTTCGCCCCGAACTGAGACCTCGCGGTAACGGTTTCCCATAATTACTTATTCATTCAATAGATACATGACGATCAAAACTGACATTATTATTATGCCCGTTTTCACCAACCATACCTAAATCATCCCCTTTGTAGAAGTCTCTTTACGTAGGTAGCCCCTAAATACAATCCTAACATCCCAATGTCATTTTCACCTTTAGTTGTCCCGTAGAGGTTTGTGATAACAAAGTTGACAGAAAGTGTCAACTAACATAACATATGTAGCCCGTAAAGGTTAGGGAACTGTTATAGTGAAATCCTCAAGGCCTCAATCAAACTTAGGTATAGTTTTTTGGAACATTCAAATTAAATTACTTGTACACAGCGTCAACTATCGACACGATCAGGAAACATGTAAAAACAAACTGCAACGTGAAGTTTTATTGATGTTTGCTAAATGACTAAATAATAATTTTAATTGAATATATGTTACATATAGCTGCATTTGCTATATGAGATGAGAGCGCCATCTATTGGCATCATTGTGAAGTTCTGTTGTTGCTGCTCATTAAAAGTTAAATAATTTAGTTTCCTTATTACATTTATCTAATTTTAGTATTTGTTGTTCAAGTACATGATATTACGCTAAAATTATAAAACTTTCAAGCCCCAGCTTTCAATGGTTATTCCGTTGTGAGGTCAAATATAATCTCCACTTTGGAAGCCCCCCATTTCGTCAATTTTAGGAAAAAAATTAAAAAAAAAAATACTTTTGTACTCTGTTCCAAATTATCTTTAAAATGACGTACTGTAAACCTATGAAAAGCAAAAAATTTTTTTTTTCTTCGCATTCGCTTCTATGAGAGCCCCCCTGAAATAAAGATTTTTATAACTTTTTAAGCCATTTTCGGCTGGAGGCCATCGGTTTACATATTATATCTAAAATTGAAGTAATTACGTTCAGTAATTCAGAAGTTATAAGGCTCTGACAGACGGACGGACGGACGGACGGACGGACGGACGGACAAGTGCAAATTCACTCAAGTAGACTCAAAGACCTTCGCTTCGCTCGGTCGATAAGCGGTCATATGCGTGTCAGCCAACGCGCAGTGTAGAGTTCTGTAGTTGCATTTCATTATAATGATGCATACTTATAAGGGAGTGAAATTTAATTTTCATCATAAAAAATGGGTTCTTTTTAATTTTAAAATACATTAAAATTTACAAAATTATAATGATTAAACATTTAAAAACGCCTAGAATATATTAAAGGCTAAAAAGTCACTGAGTTCAGTGTGGAAATACGCTTTGAAAAGCTGTAACTTTTCATTAAGGTGAACTAAAAACTTGAAATTGTATGTGGTATACGCTTAGAAAAGCTGTAACTTTTCTATGAGTTAAACTAGAAACTTGAAATTTTCAGAGCATTAAGAGACTTTTGTATTTCAGTATAAACAATTTAGTAGGTACCCCCAAGGCGTTTCTGAGAACAAGGCCTTGACACATGGAACCCTTATAGGATCATTAAATTTTGTTTTCTGTCTGTCTGTTTTTTTTTCGGAACCCTTAAAAGATATATGTAGCTTTAGATGTTAATTTATTCTTGATGTGTTACAGAACTTCGAACCAGTGGCAGTAGCCGAAAATGACGTGGGCAAATTCTACAAAGGAGATTCTTACATTGTGCTGAAGGTAAGAATTATTGCCCGGAATACATAATAGAAAATCCTTTGTACCTGTACAAAGGATTTTCTCCCCAAAATTATTCAAATAAATAGCGACTCTTGCCACCACACAATAAAGTGCAATTCCAGGCCACACAGCGCTAACTTAACTAAAGTAAGTTGCCTCTCTTTCTATCGCGTAACTCGCGTAACCGAGTGCCTGGCCTGATTATGGTTGAGTGCTCAAATCTGCCTGGATATTAAGTTAGTGTAGAGAGTTCGAGAACAGATCAGTCCCTGGATTGTCTAAAAGTTGCCGATATCAAAATCGTATTCAATTGATGGCATTAGCGTCAGAGTAAAATATTCCTTGACTGTATTGATTTAAAGTCACAAATTCAGTACAACCGATTTTAACATAGAGCGTTATGGAGCGTATCGTACATACCTAAACGTATTAGAATGCATACACGAAATTGAGCTCTAATTCAATATTATTATGGTTTATTTTACTTTAATGCCATCAAATGAATACGATTTTGATCGGCAACTTTTAGACAATCGGGGGGCAGGTGCAGGACCGACGGCTTTACGTGCTCTCCGAGGCACGGGGGTGGCACTCCGCGTACTTCCTAACTCTAGGTTAGTACCTACTGAGAGTTTCATGACAGAAAACTCAATCCGTTTGTTTGACTCGATTCGGGATTTGAACTCTGAACCTTGTCATCCAGAAGAACTAACCATTAGGCCAACGAGGTAGGCGGTCCTGACGGTGACCTATGGATGGATAAAATGCCTACTAAAGGAAGCAAATAATTTAATGAAAACAAAGATACTGGCTGAATTGAGAACTTTTTATTTTTGGAAGTCGGTTAGAAATAAAATCCGACTGTGTTAAAAAATATATCAACTGCAAATTCTTTTCTAGAAGATTTTTTTTTCACATTTGAAGCATTTCCATTCAGCCGCCATATTGAATTTTTTGAAAGAATTTACATCCAATGTCACCCGGAATCTCTGATTAACTATCTCTGGATGATGTAAGGATTCTAACGATACCCCATCTTCTTCTTAATCTACCTATAGACGTCCACAGCTGGACAAAGGTCTCCTCCATGGACTTCCACAGGCTTCGGTCTTGCGCCGTCTGAATCCAGCGGCTCCCTGCGACTCGTTTTATATCGTCGGTCTACCTAGTGGAGGGCCTGCCAACACTGCGCTTACCGATACCCTATACATCCAAAAAAATCTGCATCCGAACCGGTGCGGTGGTACAGCTTTGACGTGTCATTTAGAGTGACATGATGGCTTAATAAGCAATTAACTAACGGAGAACATCGTGAGGAAACCTGCACATCTGAGAGTTCTTCATAATGTTCTCGAAGGTGTGTGAAGTCCACCAATTCGCATTGGGCCAGCGTGGTGGACTATGGCCTATAACCCTTCTCTGAGAGGAGACCTGCGCTCAGTAGTGAGCCGTTGATGGGTTGCTAATGATGATGATGATGATTATGATGACTTACTACTCGAAATAAATAATTTTAAATTTTGAGTAACGACCATTCCTGTTTCAGACGGTAGCAGACAAGCGTAACAACCTATCCTGGGATATCCACTACTGGATCGGGTCGGAGAGCAGCCAAGATGAGTCTGGAGCTGCCGCCATCCTGACTGTTGGCTTGGACGACAAGTTTGACGGCAAGGCGGTGCAGCACAGAGAGACCATGGGCTATGAGAGCAAGCAGTTCCTGAACTACTTCCCTGGAGGAGGTAAGGTTTCACCAGCAACCCATCAACGACTCACTGCCAAGCGCAGGTCTCCTCTCAGGGCTCACTGTCGAGCGCAGGTCTCCTCTCTATAACCCTCCTGGGTTATATAGCTGCAAAGCAGTGCAGCACAGAGAGACCATGGGCTATGAGAGCAAGCAGTTCCTGAACTAACCCATCAACGGCTGACTGCCGAGCGCAGGTCTCCTCTCAGAGACGAGTTTTGGCCATAGTCCACCACGCTGGCCCAATGTAAATTGGCAGACTTCAGACACCTTTGAGAACACTATGGAGAACTCTCTTAAATCGAAGATCGCTACCTTGTACTTCCAAATGAGCTTGTACGTCCTGAGCTGCTTGTATCCATCGAATCCTTGCAACTGGTCTGATGTCAACAGTTTTAGTAGAGGGTCTGCCAATACTGCGCTGCCCGATGCAGGGTCGCCACTCCAGCACCTTGGGACTCCAACGACCGTTAGTTCTTCGAACGATGTGCCCCGCCCATCATAACTTCGGTTCCGCGACTCGCTGAGCTATGTCGGTGACTATGGTTCTTCTACGGAAATCCTCATTCCTGATTTGATCTCACAGGTATACTCCGTGCATAGCTCTCTATATCGCTCGCTGAGGCCCTTAGTTAGCGACTAGATGTATCGAAAACCATTTTTTAGGGTTCCGTACCCAAAGGGTACCAACGGGACCCTATTACTAAGCCTACGCTGTCCGTCCGTCCGTCCGTCCGTCCGTCCGTCTGTCAGCGGGCTGTATCTCGTAAACCGTAATAGATAGACAGATGAAATTTTCACATATTATGTATTTCTATTGCCGCTATAACAACAAATGATAAAAATTAAATTAAATTAAAAAAATGAAATAAAAATATTTCCATGGGTGTACCTACATAGAAATATTTTTATTTAATTTTTTTTAACGGAACCCTAAAAGAGCGAGGCCCGACTCGCACTTGGCCGATTTTTTTAATTTTTTTTTTTTTTTACAGCTGTTCGCTACCTCGACGGGGGTAACCAGTCTGGCTTCAACCACGTCGTCACCAACCCCGGCGCTGAAAAGCGTCTGTTTCAGGTCAAGGGCAAGAAGAACATCAGAGTGAGGCAGGTAAGGGCCAAAAAGTATAGGTTACCTATATACAGTTTTCCTCCTACTTTTTTATCATACGAGTATATGTTAGGTACTTAAATAGAGCAACTGTATGGTATTAATCTAAGGGTACTTAATCACCCCTCAACGACGCCGACGACATCAAACGAGTCGTAGGGAGCCTCGGGAGGCAAATATAGGTGTAGTTAGTTTTTATTTTAGTCCTGCTTCCAATTATACATTACATGGAATAATGCTGGCTGGTCCAGGAGGGCATGTCCTGTGGGTGCGAGTCAGTCGCACTCGACGGGCAAGCTGGACTCTGGCATGTGAGACGAAGATTCTTTCGCACGGGCTTTATGAGTAGCTGGCTCTGGCTGGCAAGTGGACGTATCTGAGTACATGGTCCCGTGGCACGGGTAGTGGACTCTTGAGGTATCCGTAGCTTGCTGTGATGGTGAGTTGCTGGGCTGGACAGATTGTAAACTGTTCTTGGGTATGTCGCCAAAAGGAGCGAACGTCGTGCTTCCTTTTTGGGTGGTCACTTGTCTGTCACATACACTACCTCTTTATCGGTCACATACACTACCTCTACAACCCAGGTGGATCCCCTCATCTCCTCAATGAACAAGGGCGACTGCTTCATCCTGGACATCAACAGCGACATCTTCCTGTACGTGGGGGACAAGGCCAGGAACCTGGAACGCATGAAGGCGATCTCCATGGCCAACCAGATCAGAGACCAGGACCATAATGGCAGGGGACGTGTTGAGATCATTGGTAAGATATCAATCATCATTAGCAATCGATAAACAGCTCACTGCTTCTAGCGCAGTTTTTTTTTTTTATTCGATGACAAGCTAGTCCTTGACTGTGATCTCACCTGATAGTAAGTAGCGATGCAGTCTAAGATGGTAGCGGGGTAACTTGGAAGGAGTATGGCAGTGAACATTCAACCCATACCCATAATTGATTTCTACACGCCACCGTGCCGGAACGCTAAATCGCTTGGCGGCACGTCTTTGACTGTAGGGTGGTAACTAGCCGCGGCCAAAGCCTCCCACCAGACCAGACCAGAGACAATTCAGAAATTATAAATTCCCAAATTGACCCCGCCGGGAATCGAGACCTCCCAGTTATAAGGCAACAGCGCTCACCACTGAGCCAGGGAGGTCGTCTCCTCTCAGAGAAGGGTTGTGGGCCGTAGTCCACCACGCTGGCACAATGCCGCATTCGCACACCTTCGTGAACATTATGGAGAACTCAATTTTGAAGAAGAATTATGGAGAAGAACAAGGTTTCTTCACGATGTTTTCCTTCATCGTTGAAGCATGTGATATTTAATTGCAACTCCGAAAAGTCAGAGGGGCGTACAACCAGCGACCTCCCGAACAGGAGACCACGCAGTCCCAACCACTAGGCTATCACTGCTTCTTTTTATTATTATAGGCCTTATCCTTAACAACACAGCCAAAGCCTCTCACCTTATCAGACCAGAAACAATTTGCAACAATTCGCAAAAAGCCTCCGCCGGGAATTGAAACCTGGACTTCTCATCATCATAAAATCAAGGAAGTAGTCAAAAATCTATTAAAAAATTTCAATCACTGCCGCCATTACTACTATAATACAAGGTACCTATTATTGTGTACCTTTCCTCAACTGCCTTGTTAATCTATTTTTTTAAGCTATTGCATAGCTTTTATCGCGGGCTTTGAACTAGGACAAACAGTTTGAGCGCGGCAAACGAATCAAGAAATTCCTTAACGAAAAAAAACCTAACACCGTCGTTCAGTAAGCGTTCAACATTTTAGAGGTTCACAAGTAGCTCTGTTTGATGTTTGGTGTATGATGTCGCAGGTTCGAATCTCACTCGCGAAGTAGTGACAGTGCGCTTTCCTTGTTTGTTTATTTTTTAATTATTTTTTTTGCATAATTTTTATTTTGCAAAAAAAAAATATTGCATAAATATTATAAAGTTGATAAAAAATACTATGCAATAGCTTTACCGCGGCAGTCCCCGAGTGCCACTTAATTTTTTATTTGGTGACAAGATATTATTCAATGGCTATTGATTAGCATGCTCGATTGCTGATGACGAGGTTTGTAAGGTCGATTCCCGGGTTGGGTCAAAAAATGTATTGGGTTTTTATGTCGAGAATTCTCAGTACTAGCTCGGAGTTAGGAAGTTGGCGGTGAGACACCCCCATGCCTCGGAGAGCATGTGAAGCCGTCGGTCCTGCGCCTGATTTCTCCGGTTCAGATTGCCGTCCTATCGTACTATGAGAGTGAGGGAATAGAGAGTGCACCTCTATTTACACACACACTTGTGCACTATAATATCTCCTGGAGATTGGCTGCCGTGGCCGGATTCGGTCGGGAGGACATTATGATGCAGCCATGTTTTTTTTTTTAAATCTATTTAGGTACCTACCTCTCTTTTGTTATAGATCAATATTCCAACGATCTAGACTTTCAAAAATTCTTCACCAATCTTGGATCTGGATCCAGGGACTTGGTGCCAGAGGAGAGCGCAGGTGGTGATGACCAGGTTAGTCCAAATTTCTCATCATCACAATAATTCATTCAAACCCCCACAAAATATCCAAACTAAGCTTTCTTCCTGAACTAGCGGTAATATGGGGCTATTCAAGGCATATATTGTAGATAGTAATATTATTATTTATTTACATACATATAAGACGAACAAATAAATCGCTGCTCAATTGCAAATCTCTCATTTTTGCGCAAAGAATCAACCTGGCGTCCAATCCATTCCACGTGAGTGAGGACCCTACTATATAACACCGAGATGGTTCGCTAAATAAAATATCTCGAGGGATGCGAAGTGCGGACATGGATTCATATTTTTGAAGCATTAAGTAGTATTTGCTTCTTTATGAGGTACTTTTAACGTTTCACTCTTTTCCTTCTTTATTTGTTATGGAGGCCTCTAGCTTCAATAAAGTTCTTAATTACCTACTTAGCCCAACAGTTAAAGGTGAGGACTAAAAACTGAAACTAGGTCTGAAAGGTCGGTGGTTCAATCCCCAACCGCTCGCTGTATTATCATCGTACCCACAGCCTGCCGTTTATTTGGAGGGGAAAGGGGAATATTAGTCAAGTTCCGCTTGGCTAATATTTTGTCTATACTATAATATTATAAAGAGGAAAGATTTTTTTGTTTGTTTGTTTGTACCGATTAGGCTCTGTAATTACTCGACCGATTTTAACCGTTTTTTCACCAATTTAAAGCTAAGTTATCAGGAAGTAACATAGGCTAGCTTTTGTGTTCTAAAATTTAATTAGATCGCCTTTATTATCGTATTTATTAATTCTTCCTTACTAATACATAATTATAAATGCGAAAGTGTGTTTGTTTGTTGGTTTGTCCGTCAATCACGCTGCAACAAAGCTACGGATTGATGGATACGGATTTTTTGGATGGGTATAGTTCAGAACCTGGAGGGTGACTATCCTGGAAAATCAAAGAGTTCCCGCAGGATTTTAAAAACTAAATCCACGCGGACGAAGTCGAGGGCATTCAGCTAGTTTTAAATAAAACAAATGGTCTTGATTTTAGGGCAGTCTTCAGCTTGTTTTTCATGCTTTACTCTAGAATCGGAATCCCATGGCGAGTACTTTAGCACCTAAGGATGTGCACCTAAGGATGAGACTGTGACTGCCACAAAAGCCCAAAAAATTTCGTGGAAAATCAAACAAGTTCGTGGTAGTGAATTGCGAGTAAATAACTTATCTTAAGGTGACCCAAGCCAGTACCTTCATGCAAACGTAGATATATGAGTGATTACTACATTATTTGATATTGTACGCTCAAAACTAAGTATTATGTCGATTTGCCTCGTCATTATCTAGGTTTATTGATATATAAAATATTGAAAAAAATATTCGTTATAAAGTTACGAGCCTCGAAAGATCGTCATTTTCACACTAAATTTATGACAACTTTGGGCGCAAATAAATAACATTAGGAGTATGAAAATTCCAAAAAAAATTATCATTAGACATAGTTTATTTATTCATCAGTTCAAATAACTTTACTTTGTAAACATACATTTAATAGTTTTTTCTCAAAAACACTTTTCCCAAACGACTGTTCAACCCTTTTCGCGCGCTTGATTTCGGTTTAAATTATCGCGCCTCTCACCCGACACGGAGCGGGAGCAGGACGGTAGCACGGAAGTATGCGCGCATGCACTCGCGTGTCGCTACACTGAGTCTATCTCTTTCTCACACAATGTTAGGTAAAATAGCAAGCAGGTTACCCACGTGCGCCGGCAACTTCGGTCGAGTGTTGAGACCTCTTAAATGTTTGCAGACCTTCGAGAAGAACGAGGAGAGCTCAGTGATTCTGTCAGAAGTATCGGACAGCAGTGGTAAGCTGAAGATCACGCCCCTCACCGCGCCATTCCGTCAGGAGCAGCTCAAACCTCAGGTAGTGAACAAACAGTCGTGATTCCCGAGCGATGTAAAAGTTCGATCCCACCGGTTCCACAGTTTTTGATTTTCTTCTTTAAGGTTGAAGACAAGGGTCTGCCCGCGAAATTCAAATTTAATTTGGTTTTTCGCAATTTGTAAACTAATACGACAAAGTAGGCTTATGGCATTCTAATTGCGCCAATGCCAGTATCATCTTCACAGGTTTATATAAAAAAATTTACTTGAAAGTGTCCAGTTTAAGAAATTAATCAAAATATCGACTAATTTGTGAGTAACTCACGTCCAACTCAGTATTTTGATTAATTTCGTAAATTGGTCACTATCAAGTAAAGATTTTTATGTAAACCTGTGAAGATGATAATTCCACTGGCGCAATTAGAAGGCCATAAGCCTACTTTGTCGTATTAGTTTACAAATTGCGAAAAACCAAATTAAATTGAATTTCGCGGGCAGACCCTTGTCTTCAACCTCAACAACCGACAGACGTCCACGGCTCGACAAAAGTCTCTTGCATGGACTTGCACATGTCTAGGTCTTGTATCCTGTAACTACTTCCTGCGACGCGTCTGATGTCTTCGGTACACCTAGTAGAAGGTCTGTCAACACTCTACTAGGTGTACCGTGTAGTAGTGTGTACCGTCTTAACATGTGTTGAATTATAATTAGAAATAATTACGTATGCTTTTGTGGAACTTCCCCTCATTGTGGAAACTCTGCATACATAGAATAATATCTACTAAGTATATTGTAAAAGTATTTTGAAAAGAGCAACTGCCGAGTTTCTTGCTGGTTCTTCTCGGCAGGAACGGCATTCCGAACCAGTGGTAGACTCATTGACGATTCAAAAGTACTTGTAAAAGTTTATTTGAATAAAAACATTTCTATTCTATTCTATTCACTGCACTTTCCAGTGCAGGGTCACCACTCCAGGCACCTTGGGGCTCCAGCAGTTTTTGATATGATGTATTTAAAAATTTAGAAGCTTCAGCTGCAGGTACTCACGTAGTTAAAAATATCGTATTTGGCATCTGTGAGTTGCTTTTTATCCTGTTAACCCAGGATTCTACCATTTCGGAGATCTTTACCAAACCAAAATACTGTCAGCCTCCTAATTTTTCATTTTTTTATCGTTTCAGGAAACGTACATCCTCGATACAGTCAGTGGCAGCATTTACGTGTGGGTCGGCAAGCAGGCGACGCAAAAGGTATCCCTTGATGTAATAAATGTCGAATGAATGTTAAATAAATAATTCTATCTTCTTCTATATCTATAAATAAATATAAAAGGAAAAGACTGACTGATCTATCAACGCACAGTCAAACAACTGGACAGGTCGATCTGGGTTGGGCTGGCTATTATACGTTAGGCATCCACTAAGAAAGGATTTTTGAAAATTCAACCCCTAAGGGCTTAAAATTATAGGTGTTTTAAAAATCGAACTTAACATGAGCAAGCAAAAGTTAGTATAAGGTATAAAAATCAATTGCAGTTAGTCTGGCTAAAACTAGCTACTTAGTACATTTATAAAACCATTCTACCATACTTGACTGGCCCAGGGATAGTTTCCATCCCGAAAACGAAAATGCGCTTCTTTTTATTTTATTTATTTATTTTTATACGCTTTTTATTAGCTTCACTTGTATGTTTGTAACAATGTAACTTGTAACCGACTTCTTTGGGCGCGATTTTGACCCACTTTAAACGGCCAGATTTCGTTCAAACTTTGTAGATTTATCGAGGACCGATGACAATACACTAATTTGATAAAAAAACAAAAAAATAAATAATAGTTAAAAAAAAACTAAAAACACGCTTTTTACAGAAACCAAACTAAAAAATAGAAAATAAATTTTAATAAATTTAAATTAAGAATAGGGTCCAAAAATTTCAATAAATATAAATTAATAATAGTGTAAATAAAAAAAATGTATTTTATTTTAAAAAAAGCGTGGGGTGCTTTTTATGATATTATCAAAATGATAATCACTCTACTCATATCTGTCAATAAAATATTTATAACTATTGACACCATGCACCCCACGCTTTTTTAAAAATAAAATACATTTTTTTTATTTACACTATTATTAATTTATATTTATTGAAATTTTTGGACCCTATTCTTAATTTAAATTTATTAAAATTTATTTTCTATTTTTTAGTTTGGTTTTCTATAAAAAGCGTGTTTTTAGTTTTTTTAAACTATTATTTTATTATTTTGTTCATATTTAACGTATTAAAAATAATAATAAAATTAGTGGACAAAGGAAAAGCTTATCCCTTAAGCTATATATATTTTTTTATATAATATACATAACTCAATATTTTTTTGTTTTTTAGGAGAAAACCGAGGCAATGACAAAGGCAGAACAATATTTGACCGCCAAAAAGTATCCCTCTTGGGTAAGAACTTTGTAAAAGTACTGTAGGTCCTAGGTTACTGTAAACCACTGTACTAATTATTTGTACTACGCAGCAATACGTTGGTATCGATATGTTACAATTTTTGGATTTACATAATTCACTTTAACTTCGATTTCAGTTTACTTTATTTATATATAATAGCTATATTTATGACGTATCTAATTATTACAATTTCCTTAAAAATAATCCGTACCATTTTAAGTTGCACTTAGTTTTTAGAATGAAGTACCAACCATAGGTTGACACAACAATGTTGGCTATTTCGATTAAGATTGAAGACAAGGGTCTGCCCGCGAAATTCAAATTTAATTTGGTTTTTCGCAATTTGTAAACTAATACGACAAAGTAGGCTTATGGCCTTCTAATTGCGCCAGTGGAATTATCATCTTCACAGGTTCACTTATATAAGAATTTTTACTTGAAAGTGACCAGTTTAAGAAATTAATCAAAATACTGAGTTGGACGTGAGTTACTCGCAAATTAGTCGATATTTTGATTAATTTCTTAAACTGGACACTTTCAAGTAAAAAATTTTATATAAACCTGTAAAGATGATACTGCCATTGCCGCAATTAGAATGCCATAAGCCTACTTTGTCGTATTAGTTTACAAATTGCGAAAAACCAAATTAAATTTGAATTTCGCGGGCAGACCCTTGTCTTCAACCTTAAAGAGCCTCACTTCCCGTGCCTCGTATCGGTCCTGCATCTGATATCTCTCCGATAGTGTTGGATTCCTGTCCCATTTTACTATGAGAATGAAGGAACAGAGAAAGCATCCGCGTTTGCGCACACACTTTGCACTATAATATCTCCCAATGATTTTGAATTTTGACAGGCGCACGTGGCACTGATCCCCCAGGGAACCGAACCCGCTATATTCAAGCAATACTTCGCCACTTGGCGCGACGTGGGCATGTCACACTCACGCATCGTAAGAGCCGCCGACGGTAAGAAGTGAATGGGGCAACGCACGTTAGATCTAGAGGACTTTAGATAATAAGAATAAAAAAGATAATATTTTTAATAAAAAAAGATACTCAACATACCATGCAATTTGTGTAAATGTCATTTGATAGCTTAAAAACATATGTTTTTGATATATTTTATACCGACTGTGTAAGAAAATCGTATTCATTTGACAGTTTAAACTTAGGTTAGGTTCAGTTTAGATTTTATACAGGGTTATTATTGTAAAATGCCAACAAGTAACAACCTTCTACAGGCAACTTCTATGCGTCAAAGCCTTGTCAAAGTAGATAACTTTTGTTCCGAAAAATAATTATTGAATTTAATTGAAAATGGTTTAATAATGAAGCTTAATTTTTTGTAAACAAAATATTTTTACAATGGATTTTATACATGATTTCAATATGAATAATTTTAGAAGATCGACATGCCTAAAATGGATAAAATAAACCACATTTTGTAGAAACTATTAAACTAATGAAATAGATTTTTGTTTGGAACGGAGAAACTTATTTTGTAATGGTGGAATTGGGATTTGAAGAAACGAAATTTTTGAAAGGATCAGAAAACTATGGACTATGGCTCAAACGCTCGACGCGCGGAGCCACTAAACAAACGAAGAAGAAGAAACGACGGCTTATCATTATTCTACGTACGTAACGTATGGTATCATTTGTCATAAATGTAACAAGCTGCCAAATTAATACCTACAATTTTTCTACACAGCCTCCGATTAATTGAAAAATGAAACCATACGTTTAACAGCTGTCAAATAAATACAATCTTACACAATCGCACCTCTGCTTGTTTAAGATTTTTGAACAATAAATTTGTATTTAAAATATTTTTAATTGTGTTTTTAATATATAATTTATACATATTGACAGCATGCATTGAGTGCATGTATTTAAAAATACTAATAGATACCCACTTATAGTTATTTACTAAATAATTATTTGTTTATTAATATAAAATAAAGGAATATTGAATTTTTTTATTTTCACACCCCACTATATGTATTTTTACCTGGTTTTACTACGTAAACTTTCTATTACATTGATATCAAAAGCATATTATTACGTCCTTTAAGGTGGAAGACACGGGTCTGCCCGCGAAATTCAAATTTAATTTGGTTTTTCGCAATTTGTAAACTAATACGACAAAGTAGGCTTATGGCCTTCTAATTGCGCCAGTGGAATTATCATCTTCACAGGTTTACATAAAAATCTTTACTTGAAAGTGACCAGTTTAAATTTGAATTTCGCGGGCAGACCCTTGTCTTCCACATTAATTGGTTTTAAACCAGCCTTACATCTATACCTACGAGCTTATGCGCGTCAACACTCGTGAGTTGTTCGGGTGGCATAGGGCACGCCTATACGCACCTACACGCGCTTCCCGCTAATCCCGCTAATCGTCCCTAGGGTACGTTTATGCACACGCGGCGCGTTGTGCGGCGCCCGACGCGTTCAACGCAAACGCTTCTGCATGAACGCTCTCATACTTGGCCATATATTTTTTTTTTATTGAATCATAAAAATTTACAAAATAATTACAAACAATGTAGCCATCCTCATGAAACTTGAGTGTTTATGTGAGGATGGCGAGTACGCTTAGTCTTAAAATAGTTAACTTTACATTGCAACCCACGCGTAAGAAGCACTTCCTAGAGAACACCGCCGCATTATGTTTGAGTTAACCGCGCGACGATTTTAATATTGAGTGCATGGTTGTATTCGAAATGTTTAGTTTATTTTCGACGGATTCGTCGATGTAACCTCCATCTACAGATGTGGACCATCCACCATGACGTTTTAAATACCCTCCGGCATCACCAAGAGAATTGATAGATGAGTCAGTCACCTTTTGTTTCCTTTTTTAGGGCTCCGTAGTAAACAAGGAACCCTTATAGTTTCGCCATGTCCGTCCGTCTGTCCGTCTGTCCGTCCGTCCGTCCGCGGTTTAGCTCAGAGACTATTGATACTAGAAATGTGTAATTTGACAAGGGTATAAATATCAATCACGCCGACAAAGTGGTGAAATAAAATTGTGAAAAATGATTTTTTTTAGGGTACCTCCCCTACATGTAAAGTGGGGATGATTTTTTTTTCTCGTGTATCCCATAGTGTGGGGTGTCGTTGAATAGGTCTTACAAAAATATTGTGGGTGTTGGAACACCATTTTTCAATTCAGGGATCCGTTTGATCCTGATGATAAAATATGATATTTTAAAGTGCTAAATTTTATTAGAGTCAAGTGTCCCCCGTCCCCCCGTCCCCCCCTCTGCCAGCTAAATGGTTGTATATAGGATACAAGAAAAATTCACAGCAGTAGTATATATAATGAATTTTGAAGGAAACCTATCACGGCTAATTAGGGTTCAGTAGTTAAGGAGTTATATATCTGTTTTTTCTAAGTTAGGTATTACACGTAGTGTAAGTTGCATATTTTGTAGTTTATTATAGTATTTAAGCCATGTAACTCAAAATATATTCAGTATTCATAAATAAAATAAAAGCACTATAATATCTCCCAATGATTTTGAATTTTGACAGGGGGTCAGCAATAATATTTAAGACTTTCAACTATGGAACCCTACACTGCGCGTGGCCCGACACGCACTTGGCCGGTTTTATTATATTTTATCTACTCCAGCATTGAAAAGTTACAATTTCGAATTTAACAGCTGAATTGAAATGAAATGATGAATGAATAGTTTTGCTTCTCATTTCGATGCAGCTCGTTTTACGGAAGCTGCATAGAAATGAGAAGCAAAACACAAATAATAAAAATAAAATAAAATTAAAAAATAAAGGGCCATACATGAAAAAAGAGTCGAAATAAAATTGTATTTTTTTACCCTGGTATGTGGGGTGTCATTGTCAAGAGCTCTTTAAGTGGAGTTCAAATATTATATATTTTTTTATTTTTTAGCTACAAAAATGAAGAAATAGGGGGCCGTCAAAGTTTTAGGTTTTGACCAATTTTGTTAGAGGGTCTATTGCAAAAACTAAACTAGTTAGGAATTTGAAATTTTGCTATATTATGTACTATATTGTGTATTTAAACAAAAAATACTGAAAACGCCAATTTATAATACGGTTTATAACTTGTGACCAAAACAAACGAGCATTTTTTCCCCATATGCTAATTTAGTACTTTCTAAGAACTAAGATATCTAAATACTAGATGTATTAAAAATAATATTTGGTCATATAAAATCAATATTTGGTCGGAACCCTAAAAGAGCGAGGCCCGACTCGCACTTGGCTGATTTTTTAAAAGTAATTTTTATATTAAACTAGCTGACCCAGCGAACTTCGTACCGCCAACTTATCTATATAAATAAAACAAATAAACTATCCCAATCCAAAAAAACTATCCTATCTTTTAAGTTGGACCAAAATACAGATAGTTACGAAGTTTGATTAAAATCGGTTAAGTAATTTAGGAGTCCATCGCGGACAAACAACGTGACACGTAATTTGTATATATATTAAGAAGATTATTTTCAACAGCTGACGACTCGCACGTAAGTGAAGATTCGACCCCCAAACCTTCCACCGAGCCTTACACCCTGACCGAATTTGTCGTGCGGTCTGAACAGTTGATGTCAATTAGGAAGATACCTATCTTCGACCAGAAGGTAATGAGAGTAACGCTCGTTTTCAGTTTCTTCTTCATCAACAGATAAACGTCTACTACGGGACAAAGGCTTTTGCATGGATTTCCATAGCGTCGGTCTTGCGCCAACGGCTCCCTGAGACTCGTCTGATCTCGTCGGTCCACCTAGTGGGGGGTCTGCCAACACTGCGCTTCCCGGTTCAGGGTCTTGGGATACCAACGACCATCAGCTCTTCGTACTATGCGCCCTACCCACTTCAGTTTCGCGACTCGCTGAGCTATGTCGGTGACTTTGGTTCTCCTACGCATCTCCTCATTTCTGATTTGATTTCGCAGGAATACTCCGAGCATAGCTCTCTCCATCGCCCGCTGAGTGACCCTGAAGCCTTCTTATGAGGCCCATAGTTAGCTTTTTCACAATATATACCTAAATCATCCCTTGAAAATGACACTGGTTAATGGATTGTATATTTATCTACCTACGTAAAGAGACTCAGGAGATGATTTAGGAATTAGGTATGGTTGATGAAAACAGACATAGTCCCCTTACGTAGGTAACCCCTAAGTAGGTAGCCTATTCCATACCGCTCTCCCATGTACCGCCCTTGGCTGTGCGTGACGCGTATCCTTATTTAATACTATAAATGTGAAAGTGTGTCTGTTGGTTTGTCCTTCGATCACGCAGCAAAAAAGCATCAGATCGAAGTAATTTTTTTGCATGGCTAGTGGGTATAATTGATTTTTAAAAACCTAACCACGCGGGCGAATGTGTGGGTAAAAACAGAGACCCATGTGAGCGGTAGTTAACTTACTAGTGTCCAGTTTAAGAAATTAGTCAGAGTATCGAGTTGGACGTGAGTTACTCACAAATTAGTCGATATTCTGACTAATTTCTTAAACTGGACACTTTCAAGTAAAGATTTTTATATGAACCTGTGAAGATAATACTGCCATAGTCGCAATTAGAATGCCATAAGCCTACTTTGTCGCATTAGCTAACGAATTACGTTAAAAACCAAATTAAATTTGAATTTCGCGGGCAGACCCGTATAATCCATCTTAACATATTATTTTTACTACCCGACTACGGCAAAAGAAGGGTTATGATTTTAGAAGTCTATGTAAGTGTGCATGTATGTGACTATTTACGAATGTTCTACTGTAGCGAATAAACGACTGAGCCAATTTTGATAAATGCGGTGTCAATCGATTCATTATGATGGTCCGGACTCCGGGTGATAAAGCTTACATTTTATACGAACAAAATCATCATGGTGGATGTTACATCCGATTTCCCGTAGTCAGGTTCTTCTTCTTCTTCTTTATCAACCTATAGACGTCCACTGCTGGACAAAGGTCTCCTGCATGGACTTCCACAGGCTTCGGTCTTGCGCCGCCTGAATCCAGCGGCTCCCTGCGACTCGTTTGATGTCGTCGGTCCACCTGGGGGGGGGCCAACACTGCGTTTCCCGGTGCGGGGTCGCCACTCCAACACCTTGGGACCCCAACGGCCATCAGCTCTTCGAACTATGTGCCCCGCCCACTTCCACTTCAGTTTCGCGACTCGCTGAGCTATGTCGGTGACTTTGGTTCTCCTATACGAATCTCCTCATTTCTGATTTGATCTCGCAGGGATATACCGAGCATAACTCTCTCCATCGCTCGCTGGGTGACCCTGAGCCTTCTTATGAGGCCCATAGTTAGCGACCATGTCTCGGATCCGTAAGTCATCACCATGTTGGCAACACGCACTGTTCGAAGACTTGAGTCTTCAGGCACTGAGGGATTTTGGACGAGAAGACATCTCGGAGCTTCCCGAACGCTGCCCAGCCGAGTTGGATTCGGTGGTTAATCTCTTTCTCGAAATTGGACCTACCTAGCTGGACTGTATGTCCCAGGTATATATACTCGTCTACAATTTCGAGTGCAGAGTTCTCAACGATTACTGGGTGGAGCGGAGCATGAGCATTGGACATGATTGTCGTCTTGCTCATGTTCATTTTCAGGCCCACCTGTTGAGAAATTTGAAAATTGTAGTCAGGTTATCGTTTTCAAAATCCTTTTTTTTTACGCATATTTCAGGACTTAGCTGAAAATAAGATATACGCCCTAGAGGACAAGAACAATGACAAAATCTACTGGTACGGCAAAAATGTTCCAGACGAAGAGGTTAGAGTATTCAACCAATTAATAAAAGTAAGTAATCTACTGGTTCGGTAAATAGTATGTTCCATACGAAAGTATTAAAGCATACAACCACTTACTACAAGTAAGTAATCTACTGGTTCGGTAAATAATAGGTTCCAGACGAAAGTATTAAAGCATTCTACCACTTACTACAAGTAAGTAATCTACTGGTACGGTAAATATGTTCCAGAAGATAGTGTTAAATCATTCTAACACTTACTACAAGTAAGTAATCTACTGGTTCGGTAAATATGTTCCAGAGGAAATTGTGTTTTAAAGCATTCTACCACTTAGGTACTACAAGTAAGTAATCTACTGGTTCGGTAAATAATATGTTCCAGACGAAAGTATTAAAGCATTCTACCACTTACTACCTACAAGTAAGTAATCTACTGGTACGGTAAATATGTTACAGAAGATAGTGTTAAATCATTCTACCACTTACTACAAGTAAGTAATCTACTAGTTCGGTAAATATTTTCCAGAGGAAATTGTGTTTTAAAGCATTCTACCACTTACTACAAGTAAGTAATCTACTGGTTCGGTAAATAATATGTTCCAGACGAAAGTATTAAAGCATTCTACCACTTACTACAAGTAAGTAATCTACTGGTACGGTAAATATGTTCCAGAAGATAGTGTTAAATCATTCTACCACTTACTACAAGTAAGTAATCTACTAGTTCGGTAAATATTTTCCAGAGGAAATTGTGTTTTAAATCATTCTACCACTTACTACAATTAAGTAATCTACTGGTTCGGTAAATATGTTCCAGAGGAAATTGTGTTTTAAATCATTCTACCACTTACTACAAGTAAGTAATCTACTGGTTCGGTAAATATGTTCCAGAAGATAGTGTTAAATCATTCTACCACTTACTACAAGTAAGTAATCTACTGGTTCGGTAAATGTGTTCCAGAAGATAGTGTTAAATCATTCTACCACTTAGTACTACAAGTAAGTAATCTACTGGTTCGGTAAATATGTTCCAGAGGAAATTGTGTTTTAAAGCATTCTACCACTTACTACAAGTAAGTAATCTACTGGTTCGGTAAATATGTTCCAGAAGATAGTGTTAAATCATTCTACCACTTACTACAAGTAAGTCAAAAGTCGTGACACTCCTGAGTGAGCTTGCTCACACACCACACCGCTGCCGCACGTTAGGGAGAGGCCACGTTGGCTACTTTTAGCGGCAGAGATTGCGGCATTTTTATGACTTTTAGCATTTATATGGCCTTCTGCGACTGCATCGCGGTTTCTCGACTCGTCGACTTGTTTTTCGTTTAGCGTTTTTAAGGCCTTTTGCGTTCGATCGCGGAATCGCGCAGCAGATGCAAAAGGCCATAAAATCACTAAAAGCCATAGGTAAAATCGCTAAAAGCCATAAAATCGCTAAAAGCCATAAAATCGCTAAAAGCCCTAAAATCGCTAAAAGCCATAAAATCGCTAAAAGCCATAAAATCGCTAAAAGCCATAAAAATGCGCGAATCGCGCAGCAGATGCAAGAGGCCCTAAAATCACTAAAAGCCATAAAAACGCGCGTTCGCTGCAGCTTAAAGTAACCAATGTGCCCTCTCCCTAGGAATTACGGTTAGGTATTCAGCCCCCCCGATTGTTTAAAAGTTGACGATCAAAACTTATTCATTTCATTGCATTAGCGTCAAAGTAAAATAAACCTTATCAATATTGAATTAGAACTCAATTTCGTGTATGCATTATTGCATTTATAAACTTATAAAGTTTATGGGGTTAGCGTATCACTGGTCATTTTCCTTACTCGTCATTTTCACTAATTCGCCAGTTTACTTATTAGACAGTTTCGGTAGGTTGACAATTTCGCTAGTTAGGCATTTTCCTGATTCGTCAGTTTCCTCCTTTGCTAGTTTTACTAGGATATCAGTTTCGTGAAATTGCCAGTATTGCGATCTGCTAGTTTCGTTATTTTTCAGCTTCGCTAATCGAACGGTTTACCTATTCGTCAGTTACGCTTGGTAGACAGATTTGCCAGTTTGCTGTTTTCGTAATCCTTCAGTTTCCTCGTTCACTAGTTTTGCTAGACTGTTAGTTTCGTTTCGAAAAATTCACCTTTATTTTTTATAAGCGTTATTAGGCAAGAAGCGAAACATGTAGACTTCAAAATAAGGCAGTGTTCTGTATATGTCAAGGAAAGTAACAGGAAAAAACGGTCACTAAAATTAGATGAGCGTGTCAAGAATATAGTCAATGATTTTATTTTATTCCAAAAGACAGTTAAATGGACATGTTTAACCAGGTTGGAAATGATCAACGTAACAAGACGAACAGACAAACGTATTAATTAAATAATAGCCATATCTGTTATTTTTATGTTCAACCACTTTTTATTTCTGGGAAGAAAATTAATCTATACTAATAAAAATACTTGTCCTGACTGACTGACTGACTGACTGATCTATCAACGCACAGCCTAAGCCACTGAAGTTAGAAACTTGAAATTTTGACAGTAGAGTCCTTTTATGACGAGCGAGCGAGGTGAGCACTAAGAAAGGACTTTTTGAAATTCCACCCCCAAGGGGGTTAAATAGGGGAGGGGGGGGGGGGGGTAAAGTTTGTATGAAAGTCCGTCATTTTTCAAGTTGTATCCATGAAACTCGGTATTTAGACTTTAAATTAAAATTCTAAATACCGAGTTTAATTTTTCACTTTACTTTTCAAGTTTTGTTTATGAAACTTGGTATTTTGAGTCTTGATTAAAAATAAAGAAGTACGTATTTTCCATTTTTTGAAAAATTTACCACCGAAGGGGTAAAATAGGGGTAGATAATTTGTATGAAAGTCTGTCATTTTTCAAGTGATGTATTTGAAACTTTGTATTTGGGCTTTCGATTAATAACAAAGAAGTATGTGTTTCACAGTTTTTGAAAATGGTACCCCAAAAGCACAAAATAGGGGATGAAAGTTTTTATGACAGTCCCTTTTATTATTCGAGTTATTTTTTCAAGTTATATATTATATGAAACTTAATATATGAAACTTAATATACTTAATTAAGTAAATAAAAATAATTACGTCTCACAAATTTTGTAAATTCTACCCCAAAAGGGGTTACGTAGGGGGTTGAATGTTTGTATAAATGTTCATAATTTTTCAAGTTATATCAAGCAACGGATCTATGTGATTCTATCAGGTATGGTTGCAGACCTGTCGTGTTACAGGTTACTTTTATCCCTATAAAACCAGGAGTTCCCACGGGAATTTCAAGGAACCTAATTCCACGCGCACCAACTCGCGAGGGCAACAGCTGGTACTTAATAAGTTGCGGAAAAGTAATGTTGTTTTTTGAGTTTTTTGAGAGTTGTTTGATATTTAGTCTTATTGGTACAGTCAGTGACAAAAACAATTAGAGGGTCCAAGCCCGTGTATTTGTTAACGCCTGTGAGTGAAAAAACAAACGCTAAAATTAGTTTTCTGTACTTATGTAATAAGTAATGTCATAGGACATTAATATATGACATCAGACGACGGAGTAGTACAACACAATACAACTAACCGACGAACAAGAAAACTTGCGAACAAGGAAAGTAACGGGTTAGGAACATGACGAAATAGCAAAACTGACAATCTAAACTGACTGACGAACAAGGAAACTTGCGAACCAGGAAACCAACTTAATAGGGAAATTGACCACTTACTGAAACTGACAAATAAGGAAATTGGCGAATTCAGAAACTGTCTAATAAGTAAACTGGCGAATTAGTGGCGTGAAAATGACGAGTAAGGAAAATGACCAGTGGTACGCTAACCGTACCTATGTAAGATACGCTCCATAACGCACCATGTTAAAATCGGTTGTACTGAATTTGTTACTTTAAATCAATACAATCAAGGATTATTTTGCTTTGAAACTAATGCCATCGAGTGCAAGTGCGATCGGTTGTTAACCTTTAGACAATTGGTACCCTGAAATCCGAAGCAGTAGTTGTAGATCATTATGTAATTTTATTGACGATTGAAAATACTATGTAAGATTTTAGTGGTACGAAGTTCCTTGTCGGGCGGAACGACCAAAAGAATTTTCCGTCACGACCATTGTGTGTTGCGTTCGTTTATTACACACGCTCCGTCATGGCTTTGGTGGTGTAGCGGCTCAACGAAGGAGTTATAAAGAACTAAACTAAGAATAGAATAGAATAGAAATGTTTTTTATTCAAATAAACTTTTTTACAAGTGCTTTTGAATCGTCGATGAGTCTACCACTGGTTCGGAATGCCCTTCCTGCCGAGAAGAACCAGCAAGAAACTCGGCGGTTGCTCTTTTCAAAACAAGTTTACAATTCAATAGAACAGTTATACAGTTTTTTAGTTATTACCACCTACTGTCTCATGAATCGCTGGAACGAATTAAGTATATCCACGCTTTTTTATCATTATTTTGTACTAGCTGATGCCCGCGACTTCGTCTGCGTGGATTTAGTTTTTAAAATCCCTCGTGAACACTTTAATTTTCCGGGATAAAAAGTAGCCTTTGTTACTCTACAGGTCCTCAACTATAGTACCCATGCAATAAAATCACGTCGATCCGTGGCTCTGTTGTGGCATGATTGAAGGACAAACCAACAAACAAACACACTTTCGCATTTATAATATTAGTATGATTAGAATATTAAATTGCATAGGAAAACACTGTAACATTACGTCCATACGATGTATTACATCCATACCTACTATGCAGTATGTAGGTATAATGATCGTTTGGCAAAATCTGACGCCTTGTTTTACTTTGACAAAATAGGGCTATCCACGATGGCTATATATACGATAAAGTACGCTTGCCAGCTTAAGATGAGCCGTACATTCAAAGTATCCTGTAGATTCCGAGGTTCAAGTTATTTGGACCTTATACTGAAGATTGTGATGTCTATAATTTCTGAACTACTAAATTGACGACCTTGAAATAATTACAGGACAATCTCTAAAGTACCCGCTTTCTAACAAAAAAAGAATGAATGAAATCGGAATACGCCTTAATGAATTACAGCTAAATACACATTTTAACTTTCATCCCCTCTCCCAAGGGAACCGTGCTGAATTTCGGGATAAAAAGTATCCTATATTATACCTCGTAGTATGAACTTAAATCATGTCGAGTTTCATTTAAATCCGTCCAGTAGTTTTGGCGTGATGCGCGGCCAAGATACAGACAGACAGACAGACAGACAAAAAAATTAAAAAAAATTTGTTTTGGCTTCAGTATCGATTATAGAGTGTCCTCAAACAAAAATTTTCAAAATATCTTCAATGTACAGAATTGGACCTGTTACAGTTTTATTATATTACTAGCTGACCCAGCGAACTTCGTACCGCCAACATAAATAAAACAAATAAACTATCCCAATCCAAAAAAACTATCCTATCTTTTAAGTTATACCAAATTACAGATAGTTACGAAGTTTGATAAAAATAGGTTCAGTAGTTTAGGAGGTTTAAAAATAGGTTTAGTTTGACACGTAATTTATATATATTAAGATAGATAGATAGATAGATAGTCGTCAATTGCATAATATGCTTTTTTCATGAGATTAGTTTTAACTGATTTCTTAAACTTGTGTAAAGGCAAGTCTAAGATCGACTGTGGAATTTTCGTCATGTCCCATTATCCCGCGATCAATGGGGACAATGGGATTTTAATAAAAATATTAAAAATTAGTCCCATTGTCCCTATTGACCGTGTCCCCATTACCGGCGACTGTCGATTTAGTCCCATTGTCCCCATTACGGAACAGTTGTAGTTGAATAACTTTTAAATCTTTCCGTTGTCTCCATTTATCTGAGGGTCGACATCTAATTGGTTATGAAAGTCATGTAAAAATAAAATGAACAAATTATGTATGTATATGTATGTATTCTGTAAATTAAACCAAAAAAATAATTATACAATCATAAATAAAACAAATATCACAATCAATTGTCACATATTATAGTCATCTTAAAATACCTTAATAGTTTTAAAAGGATTAAGGATGGAAGGATATAACAAATTATGTATGTCTAAGGTTTATAATAAAATACTAATATATACCTACATACATCTATTCTTAAAATAAAACTGTAACTGGACGATTTCTGTACATTTAATCTATTTCGAAAATTTTAACCGGGGGATGCTTTATTATCAATACTGATCCCAAAACAGATTTTTATTTAATTTTTGTCTGTCTGTCTATCTGTATGTCCGTCTGTATGTCCGGGCATCACGCAAAAACTACTGAACGGAATTGTATGAAATTTGGTATAGTAGTAGGTGATACTCCGGGTCAACATATAGGATAGTTTTTATCCTGATAAACAGTAAAGTTCTTCCAGCATAGGGGATGAAAGTTTTTATCAGTTTTACTTCATAATGCCGTCAAATTTGAACCGATTTTAATCATTCTTTTTTAATTTAAAAGTGTATAATATCAAGCATAGTATGTCTAATTTTGATGAAGATCCAATAAATATTATAGAGATACAGGACATAATGCTTCACGGGTAGCAGCAAAAGTCACTCACATAAAGGACAACGATCGAATACAGGCATTCCATATTTATATGAGGGTTTTAGCCATAGACATAGACTTAATCATTAACCTCTAGGCCCTAGATGACTATACCATTGTGTTTGTTTTGTAGCCTACCCGTGCGAAGCCGGGGCGGGTCCACTAGTATACTATATGTGACAAGTGGTTACTGAACATAGATTGTTCAATAATCACTTATCACATATTAACAATCATAGATTCTGCAAATTGTCCAAGTCCATACTCTCTACCACAATAGGATATTCCAAACGGGGATTAAGAATAAGCCAATGAGAGCTTCGCAAACTACAGCTTTATCAGTGTTTTTGTTTCGCCCGGTGCATCGTCGGCGCATCTCATTTATAGTCCCTTGTTTTATCAGTAATCTACTAAGAAACATAACTACCAATGTACAATCCAGTCACATTATCTATGTACCTGGCATTTATGACGACATATCGGTGCTCTTGAATGGCGTAGAAAATGCCTGATGCAATAGGGCAAGCTCGGGAAGGTGTAGAGGGAAGTGGGAAGGTCATTGCATTCCAGCGAGGTGCATAGTTACTATTTTATTAAAACCATATATATACTTTATTATTTGTTATATAATTAATCTTTTTAAAACTATTATGGTATTTTAAGATGATTATAATACGCTGTGATAATAATTGATTGTGATATATGTTTTATTTATGATTGTATAATTATTATTTTTTGGTTTAATTTACAGAATCTATGATTGTTAATATATGATAAGTGATTATTGAATAATGTATGTTCAATAATCACTTATCACATATAGTATATGACGGCTAAAGAGCCGTCAGTCATTTTTAATAACAGTGACACACAATCACAATCACAATCTTCAATACTTTCACTCATAGGAATCAAAACACGACTTGTCGGACTTTAAACTCAAACTCAAAATTATTTATATCATGTAGGCCAACCTGTGGCTCTTATGACACGTCAAGATTCTACCACCGGTTCGGAAAGCGGATTCTGCTGAGAAGAGCCGCCAAGAAACTCAGCAGTTGCTCTTTTCAAAATAAAACTTTACTTTTATTACGACAACTCTCAGAGGAGAGGCGAGGAGAGAATGAGTTGCGAGGGATCGGCCGCCCGTATTTAAATGAAAGCATGCTTGTACAATCATCTTTTGTAAATTGTTTGCTACCGTCCAAATTATGTTTACAAAATCATATTGAGGGTAGTTAACATTGATTAACAAAGAAATGTTTGATTTGTGATTCAAACCGTCTAAAAGCGGTTAGTTATTGAAATCTAGACTTTCTTGACGTCGCTGAATGAGATTAATAACCTCTTCGCGCCGACATATATATATTATACTAGCTGGCCCAGCGAACTTCGTACCGCCAACTTATCTATAAAATAAATAGACTAACCCAATCCAAAAAAACTATCCTATCTTTTAAGTTGAACCAAATTACAGATAGTTACGAAGTTTGATTAAAATCGGTTAAGTAGTTTAGGAGTCCATCGCGGACAAACAACGTGACACGTAATTTATATATATTAACATATATATGTATGCATGTATTAGGATTTTATTAGAAACCATATACATAATTTGTGCATTTTATTTTTCTTCTTGTTACGTTACATGACTTTCATAACCAATTAGACGTCGACCCTCAGATAAACGGGGACAACGGAAAGATTTAAAAAAATTATTCAACTACAGCTGTTCCGTAATGGGGACAATGGGACTAAATCGACAGCCCCCGGTAATGGGGACACGGTCAATGGGGACAATGGGACTAATTTTTAATATTTTTATTAAAATCCCATTGTCCCCATTAATGGGGACGCTATCAATGGGGATAATGGGACTACACCGGAATTTTAACTAAAGATCTATCGGTTCGGGGGTTCGAGTCCTGTGAATGAATTTTATTTATTTTTGTATTTTAGTATTACTTCGTTCCAACCGAGTGTTCCACGACACTCACGCATTTTTGGAATAAAAGACTTTTTTATTTTATTCTATTAAGTATGTATTTTATTTTATTCTACTAGAATCTAGATGATGCCCGCGACTTCTTCCGCGTAGGATTAAGGTTTTTAATTCCCGCTGGAATTCTGTAATTTTCCGGGATAAAAAGTAGCCTATGTGTTAATGCTGGGTATGAGCTATCTCCATTCTAAATTTAAGCTAAATCGGTTCATTCGTTGTGGCCTGAAAGAGTAACAAACATCCATCCATCCTGACATCCATACATGTCACAAACTTTCGCGTTTGTAAATTGTAATATTAGTAGGATTCTATTGAATGAATGGAATACGATGTACGAATTGTGAGAATACGATTCAATGTAGGTATCTCTATTCATGAGAAGCAGTGATAGCCTAGTGGTTAGGACTGTGGTCTCCTATTCGGGGGGTCGCAGGTTCGATACCGGGTACGCACCCCTGACTTTTCGGAGTAAAGTGTGTTTAAGCAATTAAATATCACTTGCTTCAACGGTGAAGGAAAACATCGTGAGGAAACCTGCACCCCTGAGAGTTCTTCATAGTTCTTGAAGTTGTGTGAAGTCCGCCAATTCGCATTGGGCCAGCGTGGTGGACTATGGCCTATAACCCTTCTCTGAGAGGAGACCTCGCTCAGTAGTGAGCGTTGATGGGTTGCTAATGATGATGATGATCTCTATTCATTGTTTTATGTGCACCAGTGCTTATAAATCAATGTTTGGGAATGGCACCGACCCCTAAGATACTTTCCTAGTTTAGGGTCAGGAATCAGGATTCCAATTTCCAATGTTAAATGCACTGTACCGAGCTTTTCAAATATAGATTAATTTATTTCTTATTCTTATTCTTACGACTTTAGAGCTTTTTAAAACAGCGCTTTTTGTTTGGTTGCTTTCAGCTTTATGACCGAAGTGATAAAATGGTAATAAACAGGCAAGGCAATGAAGACCCCAGTTTCCTAAAAGCTTTCGATGAATGGGATGACCGCATGTGGGAGGTACCTATACGTTTTTATGGAAAACACACATACACACAAACACGCACGACGGGCAAATACAGGAAAGACAAACAATCATAGTGGATCATCACACTACGGACAAACAAGCGACGGGCAAACACACGACAAGCAAATGGGCGACGAAATAGCACGCGAGAGAGAAGCACACGACAGACAAACACGCATAGCGCACGTGCGTAATAAAAAAAAACTTGAGAGGTGTCAAGGGACACCCGGATGGAACGTAGTTCCTTTCGATTAATGAATTTGGCATTGTGTTCGGTATTTTCGCGGTACAATATTGGGTCTCCGTAGCCTTGTGGCTTCTGCAGTCGCCTAACAACCATAGGTCGATGGTTCGAATCCCAGCTCGACAGACCGAATTTTCCATTTTCAATTTTATTTTAAACAATTTCTACATGTGGATAAATTCCACATGTAGAAATTATTTAAAATAAAATTGAAAATAGAAAATTCAGTCTGTCGAGCGGGGATTCGAGCCATCGACTTTTAACTGTTAAGCGACTGCCGGAGCCACAAGGCTACGGAGACCCAATATTGTACCGCGAAAATACCGAACACAATGCCTTCAAAAAAGTGTCGGTTTCAAAAAAGTGTCGATCCGTCTAGCCCCCTTCCGAGTTCCGCACCGCGCGATAAGGAACTACGTTCCAACACGACAGACAAACAAGCCTAACGGATAACCACACGACGGCGACGGGCAAACATAAGACGGGCAAACACGACGGAGAAACACGCGACGGACAAAAACACAATACAAATAAACTTAAAGGATAATCACGCAACAGCGACGGGCAAACATGCGATGGGAAAACACACAATGGAGAAACACGCGACGGAAAAACACAAGACGGGCAAACGCACGGGAGAAACAACGATGGACAAACACACAAATAAATTCTTGTTTTAAATCTCATTGTTTGTTTCAGAAACAAGCGATAAGACGACAGAGGTTAGATGCCAACGAGGAGATGAGAACTAATATTATAGCCCCCTAGTGAAACACTATCATTAGAATCTGTTCAAAAAGTCAGTTTGCGTGGGTAAATTGAAAAATTTTAAAAAAGGCTATAGCAACACTAGGAACACTCTTTCCTAGTGCTGCCACAACCTTTTTTTTTTCAATTTTTGTCGTCGTTATGAATCAAACAGATTGATAAATTAAAATAACAATAAATCTGATTACACATTAATGTGGAAATCATATGGAATAAACGGGAAAAGTAACTCATAATTATATTATAAGTAAATTGACTTATTGCACAGACCATACTTATTATTATGCCTGTTACCAATGTAATAAATAAATTATATCACAGCGGAAATGTTATTAAATCCTTTTACAAATAAATAAAAAATATGCCCATGTTTTTTATTACATTTACGTCATGTCTCATGGAAAACAATAGTGCGAGAAAGGTTTAGGTCATAGTCATAGATTTTGAATTGGTAGACTTAGACCATGAACGAAAAATAATGGTTCAGGGCCATATCTGATGGCGCCACCAGTAGCTAGAGCAATGATATTTCGGAAACATGTCGCTTTAGAATATTTTGTCATAATACCTACTTGTTTGTTTGATGCCAGCTTTAATTCAGGTTATATATGGTCGCAATTTTCAAAAAAAAAAAAAACAGACAATCGTGGATATTAGGATGGCTAAAATCTTCAAACCCCATCAAAATTATTTTAACTAGGTAGGTAGGTAGTAGAAAAAAAACACATAAATATCAGGTAACAATTTATTTTGTGCATTACCTTTGTGCATTAATGATAACACTTACTTATTTCTAACTTAAACATATTAGATACTAAGTGAAAAATTAATAAGAAACTTAAAATATAGATAGTGACATAGTAAGTGAGAAAAGTTAGGCGCAAGTACAAATTGTATAGATTAATTTCGATGATTTCAGATCACAAAAAGTAGGTAGCATTCCAACTCAATTTTAAAACCCAACTTCTTATTGCTAGAGTAGGCATGTATATTGTACAGATAATATAAAATAAATACATTTGTAAATACATTGCGAACATAAAAAATTAAATCGAAACAATTTTTTATCTACTTTCTTGAGAAGGACTTCGTTGATCATGTATTTTAAAATTATTATGAGGTTTCTTTGGCAGTTTTTTCGAATTGTTCATCTTTTCTTACACGTGGCAACCAAAGTACAACTACATTCAGCATTCCCACGTTCAACCAGCTTTTCTGTGACTGAATCGCGTTTTCGCAACTACAACGCCTTCAACACGATGGTAAAAGTAGCGAAGGTCAGCGTTTAAAAATCCCGGCACGCCGATGCTAAATAAAAACCGGCCAAGTGCGTGTCGGGCCACGCGCAGTGTAGGGTTCCGTAGTTGAAAGTCTCAAATATTATTGCTCACCCAGGATAGTGCTTTTGTTTTATTTATGAACATTGAATAAATTTTGAGTTCCATGGTATAAATACTTTAATATTCTACAAAATATGCAACTTACATTACGTGTAATACCTAACTTAGAAAAAACAGATATAACTCCTTAACTAAACTTAGCCGTGATAGTTTTCCTTTAAAATTCATTAGCTGGCAGAGGGGGGACACTTGACTCTAATAAAATTTAGCACTTTAGAATATCATATTTCACAAACGGATCCCTGAATTGAAAAATGATGTTCCCACACCCACAATATTTTTGAAAGACCTATTCAACGACACCCCACACTATGGGATAGACGAGAAAAAAAATTCATTCCCACTTTACATGTAGGGGAGGTACCCTAAAAAAAATATTTTTCACAATTTTATTTCACGACTTTGTCGGCGTGATTGATATTTATACCCTTGTCAAATTACAGATTTCTAGTACCAATAGTCTCTGAGCTAAACCGCGGACAGACAGACAGACAGACAGACAGACAGACGGACGGACATGGCGAAACTATAAGGGTTCCTTGTTTACTACGGAACCCTAAAAACGCAACTCGATCGCTGCGACTGGCGTTTGTTGTGTGCCCACGTTAGCGTTCGGACGCGGAATCGAACTTCCGAACAGCGGCTCAAAGCCATAAAAACGCCGATCGCTGCCGCTAAAAGTATTAAGTAGCCAGTCTGCCCTCTACCTTATGACGTTGCATCAATGCATTCTATTTCTAACCATTAGCGAGTGATTTACATTACCAGTAACGCCATCTGTGATCATTTTAGCGTAATTTGATTCATACGGAGTTAGCAATCTATTTCTGCTTACTTATCTCTGATTATAGTCAACTTGGCGATGGTGATGTTGGCCGTAAGTGTTTTTATTGATGTATGTTTGTCTGTTTGTTTGTTAACCTAATACTGTGTTGTTATACTAGTTCCAATCTTGGAAGTGCTGTTTGAACGCCGCAGGCTCGGCTTCCTCCACCACTTTTGATATGTGCACCTGGAAACATAATTCCAACAAACATTTTAGAATATAATAGAAAATCGTACATTCACTGACATGAAATACACAAAAAATAGAAATACACATGAACTTACACACATACAGAGGTATGTACTTAAAATCTAACTTAACTAGGGGTCTAATATTTATTTTCAATACGTCATCATTCATCACGTAAAGTGGATATCATTACTGTCAAGAGATATTAAGTATGTTTACGTAAGAGATACTAGAATATCAAGCTGTGCAAAGTTTTCATATAGATCAGTGGGGTTAGACCGAGTTTTAATTCGTTCGACCGTATAGTTCTTGCAATTCACGAGGGCGACTGACTTATGGTTGTGTGTGTGTCGTATCTGTATAAGTGTGAGCGAGCGCAATGCTCGCGCCTGCCCGCTCCCACCTAGGCTTTGACAGGCACGCACACTTATGCAATGTGCATGTACACGAAGTAACCACGAGTAAAGCTCACTCGCCTTCGTGAATTGCAAAAATTGTAATAGTAAACGATGACATTAGCATCAAAGTAAAATGAACAATAATCGTATTGATTTAAAGACACAAATTCAATACAGACGATTTTAATTTGGAGCGGTTTCGTTACGTAAACGTATAAGAATAATTACACGAAATTGAGCTCTAACCCAATAATGTTATGGTTTATTTTACTTTGATGGTAATGTCATGGTTTACTATTTATTTGTAACTATCAAATCTTGTACTGAGCGTACAGTTCAGCCGTTGACCAGCTGTGGGATAAGTGGGATTCTCTTAATAAGGTGGAATATACGGATCTGCCCACGAAATTCAAATTTAATTTGGTTTTTCGCAATTTGTAAACGAATGCGACAAAGTAGGCTTATGGCATTCAAATTGCGCCAATGGCAGTATCATCTTCACAGGTTTACATAAAAATCTTTACTTGAAAGGGACCAGTTTAAGATAGATAAGATAAGATATTTTGATTAATTTCTTAAACTGGTCCCTTTCAAGTAAAGATTTTTATGTAAACCTGTGAAGATGATACTGCCATTGGCGCAATTTGAATGCCATAAGCCTACTTTGTCGCATTAGTTTACAAATTGCGAAAAACCAAATTAAATTTGAATTTCGCGGGCAGACCCGTATATTCCACCTTAAAATGATTCCATCAATTCGAATTGCGATCGCTCTATGCCCTATGAATCCTATGATTGGCTAACGTTCTCTCCCTATTGGTTAAAATGCATTGACGCAGCAAGAACGATATAAATTCAACCAATCAGAGGTGCTTGCGATCGTTACCCTGATGCAATCATTTTTAGACAATCCCACAGCAGTTTATTGTACACAAAATTAGAAACAAATCTTTTAAATAACTTATTAAAAACACATCACAAAAAAACATCGCTGTCAAAACGGTATCTTTACCGTAGGTATGCTTCATTTTTAATATAATAAGCAATCTAATTCTTCTTAGTTCTTACTAATCACTGGTTTGGATTTTGCTGTTTGTGGATATTTACAAATCACAGACAGACAGTTTAATTTTATTTATTTGTATAGTTAGATATAAAAATCTATTCTATTTTATCCTATCCCATCCTTTCCTATTTTATCCTATTCTGTTCTAGTTTATTAGTCTATTATATTCTAGCCTCTTTAAAATAGAATAGAATATAAATATCTTTTATTTAAGTAAGTAAATAAACTTTTTTACAAGTGCTTTTGAATCGTCGGTGAGTCTACCAGTGGTTCGGAATACCCTTTCTGCCGAGAAGAACCAGCAAGAAACTCGGCGGTGGCTCTTTTCAAAACAAGTTTACAATACAATAGATACTATGCTATGTATGCAGTGTTTCCACAATGAGGGGAAGTTCCACAAAAGCATACCTAAATACAATTAAATACATGTTAAGACGGGCAGACAGTAAGTAGCCCTATTCCCGCCGGTGGCACCCGTTCACGAGCATGACGCATGACCCAGCTGTTGCTTCGCTCACCATATTTGAGGGAACGTAACAACCCGCATCACACGATACCACCACAGAAATGTTAAAAGAGTGCGTGACATAGGTTACCCATGTTAAGGCATCGAATTAAATATGAATATTTAAATAGTCTAGTCTATTCAAGTCTAACATCTATCCATATTCTATTCTATTCTATACTATTCTATACTCACCCAAGCGGGATAGTTGTTTGCCTCGAGGTAGTATTGCGCTTTCTTCATAGCCTCTGATTTTTCCTTGAAACAAAAGATATACCCATACAAACAAATATTAACAACGTACTTAGTATTTTAGATACGCTAAAAAGAGAACAGTGATAGCCTAGTGGTTAGGACTGCGGTCTCCTATTCGAGGGGTCGCAGGTTCGATCCCGGGTACGCACCTCTGACGTTTCTGAGTTATGTGCGTTTGAGTAACTAATTATCACATGCTTCAACGGTGAAGGAAAACATCGTGAGGAAACCTACACATCTGAGAGTTCTCCATAATGTTCTCGAAGGTGTGTGAAGTCTGTCAATTCGCATTGGGACAGCGTGGTGGACTGTGGCCTATACCCTTTCTCTGAGAGGAGACCTGCGCTCAGTAGTGAGCCGTTGATGGGTTGCTGATGATTAGAGACCGGATTATATGCATTTGCATATTTGCATATGCATTTGCATATTTAGGCCATCCTCAGCGCTAATTGCATATTTTCTGTAAAATCTAAATAAGATGCATATTATCGTTTTTTTTTTCACATTCAGCAGCCGCGCGTCTTTTGTTTTGGTAGGATAATAAAAAGAAAGAGCTTTTCCATGTATGGGAGCCCCCTTTATTTTGTAATTTAATTTTATTTTAATTATTTGTTGTTATAGCGGCAATAGAAATACACAATAATGTGAAAATTGTCAATCAACTGTTTATCTATTACGGTTTACGAGATACAGCCCGCTGACACACGGACGGAAGGACAGACGGACAGCGGAGGCTTAGTAATAGGGTCCCGTTGGCACCCTTTGGGTACGGAACCCTAAAAATGATTTGGTCATATGTACGGAACCCTAAAAGAGCGAGGCCCGACACGCACTTGGCCGATTTTTTTCTTTTTGTTCCTAAAACTTATCATTTAATGTTGCATATTCTGTCAGTTCTCGTGCATATTTCAAGCATTTTTCATGCATATTTGCATGTATATTTCAACCTTTTTATGTTGCATAATATAATCCGGTCTCTACTGATGATGATACTAACTGCCTCATTAGTCTATTGGTTAGCGTGTTCGACTATGGATAACGAGGTCCCGGGTTCGATTCCCGGGACGGGTCAGTAAAAGTTCATTGTTTCTTACTAGATGAAGAAATTCTCAGTACTAGCCCGGAGTTAGGAAGCTTGCGGTGAGTCACGCCCGTGCCTCGGAGAGCACGTAAAGCCGTCGGTCCTGCGCCTGATCTCTCTCCGGTCGTGTCGGATTTCCGTCCCATCGGACTATGAGGGTGACGGAATAGAGATTCCAACTGTGTACACACACTTGTGCACTATAATATCTTCCAACTTCATTTAATATTTACCTTTTTGGTAGATTGCTTTCCAATCCACACGTAAATGCTGCTTCCGGTGTCTAGGATGTAGCATTCCTGAAACATAAATAGATTTTATGACAATGCTAGCCTTTGCCCGCGGCTTAGCTCACGTTAAGTTTATTTTTTCAAACCCCTATTTTACCCCTTTTATTTTAATTTTAATTCATTTTAATCCTTTCTTAGCGGATGCCGGATGGATAGCGTCATAATAGCTATACATATGTATACGGTATACCTTTAAGCCCGATCCGTACAGTGATTTAAGCTGTGCGTTGACAGATCAGTCAGTCAGTCATCCATCCATCAGTCAGCCTGTAATTCGTCCAATGCTGGGCATAGGCATTTCGAGAACGCGCCATCAAACTACGGTCAGTCACTTTTTCCTAATAAATGTATTTAGATTATAATATACTTACTAACATTACTAAAATTAATTTAACTTTTTTAAATTTATTTACTAATTACTAAACATTGATAGCCTAGTGGTTAGTACTGCGGTCTCCTATTCGGGGGGTCGCAGGTTCGATCCTGGGCACGCACCTCTGACTTTTCTAAGTTAATTAAGTGCGTTTAAGAAATTAATTATCACAAGCTTCAACGGTGAAGGAAATCGTGAGGAAACCTGCACACCTGAGAGTTCTTTATAATGTTCTCAAAGGTGTGTGAAGTCTGCCAATTCGCATTGAGCCAGCGTGGTGGACTATGGCCTATAATCCTTCTCTGAAAGGAGACCTGCGCTCAGTAGTGAGACGTTGAAGGGTTGCTGATGATGATGATATATTACTAATATAGTGGAGTGAAATTACTAGAAATCTTAAAACCTTATCAATATTCGAGTCACATTACCTTCTTCTTCTTCTTTATCAACCGATAGACGTCCACTGCTGGACAAAGGTCTCTTGCATGGACTTCCACAGGCCTCGGTCTTGCGCCGCCGTCGCAGCGGCTCCCTGCGACTCGTTTGATGTCGTCGGTCCTCCTGGTGGTGGGGGGGGGGGGGGTACATTACCTTGGTGTCTAGTAAATCTTGCTTGAGTGGAGCTGGCATCTTCTTGATCTGGATAGACCCTGATTTATCCGAGATTTCGCTCAAGGTCACCTCCTTGGACGCCCCGCGCTCGAAAGCCTGTAGAGAAAGATCACTTTGTATAGACGAAGAAAAGAAAGTTTAAACTTTAAACCCCAACTACGGACTTAAGTGTAAAATGTAAATTGAACATTTAAAACACCCTCGACATTTGTGAATCTATGGCCGGACTATGTACGATATACCTGACATCCTGTTTTCTACTCCACCATCAGCCCCGCCGACTGTCTAAAAGTTGCCGATCAAAACCGTATTCATTTGATGGCAAAGTAAAATAAACCGTAAAAGTATTGGATTAGAGCTCAATTTCGTGTATGCATTCTTATACGTTTAGGTATGTATAGGTCGCGGCACGAAAGTCTAGCGCTGAACGAAATAGCTGTTCATGGGGTACTGTCGCGCAACCAATGACGACGGCCGGAATGCGACTGGAGAGCCAATCAGCGCCATGATACCTTATTTTCGACTTCTGCGCAATAACGGTCACCGCTAGACTTTCGTGCCGCTACCTATACCTACGATACGCTCCATAACGCTCCATGTTAAATGGGTTGTACTGAATTTGTGACTAAATCAATATTCAAGGAATATTTTACTTTGACGCTAATGCCATCAAATGAATACGATTTTGATCGGCAACTTTTAGGCAATCGCACGTATTTTTTTTTTTTCCTCGACTCCTCGATCCTCGCGGTCATCATCTATCTAACACCTTATACTCATTGAGACCATTCTAATGAGGCCAAACATATTATATCTGCTGTAAGTTGCTGAGGAGTTGGGTGTCCCGCAGACTATTTGACGCTGCAGCATCAGCTCAAGGTTACCATGCCTTGGAAATAATCCGAAGTAAAAGTACACCACAAATCAATCGCACCAGTGAAAGCTTGTAAGACCCTTTAATCAAGTAGGAAATGAGCTGAAGTTCTCCAAACGCTTGAGCAGATAAAAGAAGAACGCTTCATAAGTTATAGCTAAGACCTCGATTACATTAGTTTTAAAACAGAAAAAACTGCATCACTCATACACAGATACACAGGTCATCATCATCTCCCTCTCCTTGTCCCACGCCATGTCCTGTAAGCCATGTTGTAAGTGGTTCGGCTTGACATTTTACGACCGGCCGCCTGCCTGACGTCAACCCTCCTTGGGAATGCTTTTGTTGGTGGAAAGGATAGAACCGCCACCTTTCGGTTCCTTAAGGTAGTGCTGGAATCCCCCTTTTTTTAAATCTCCAGAATCGAGCGCCAGGCATCGAACTCTGGGCTCTATGCGGGCACTGTGTATGTGTGTGTACCTATACACAGATAAAAAGATTCACACGTCTTCTTTTTTTGTCGGGGGGTTAAAAATTGGATATAACAGTGTTGGTCGGGTGCTGTTTGATAAGTGAGCGATTACCTTAATTCATTCTTTATTTTCACTTGTATTACTATAACGTGATGCCATACCTCATCATCACCACCGTCTTCAGCATCAGACACCGAGTCCGGGTCTCCAGACCCTAGAGCCTCGAAGAATTTGGTGACATCACCTTCGTTGGAATAGGGGTCTGAAAAAATGCGTTTTTCATACAATGAATTACTTCTACTTCATCATCATTAGTAAGTATTAAGATTACTAAGCAGTGATAGCCTAGTGGTTACGACTGTGGTCTCCTATTGGGGGGATTGCAGGTTCTATCCTGGGTACGCACCTCTGACTTTTCGAAGTTAAGTGCGTTTAAGAAATTAAATATCACATGCTATAACGGTGAAAGAAAACATCGCGAGGAAACCTGCACACCTGAGAGTTCTTCATAATGTTCTCGTTGGTGTGTGATTGTGAAGTCCGCCAATTCGCATTGGGCCAGCGTGGTGGACTATGACCTATAACCCTTCTCTGAGAGGAGACCTCGCTCAGTAGTGAGCCGATGATGGGTTGATAATGATGATGATGATGATGAGGAAGATTACTACTAGTAGGTACCTAACACATAAATGGCTTACTACATGACGCAGGTCTACTCAGAGAAGGGTTACAGGCCATAGTCCACCACGATGGCCCAATGCGAATCGGCAGACTTCACACACCTTCGGGAACATTATAAACAACTCCCATGGCAGGTTTTATTACGATATTTCACTTTAACGTCCAGTAACAAATTACTAGCTTTTGCCCACGAACTTGTCCACGTGGTTAGGTTTTTAAAAATCCCATTGGAGCTCTGGTTTTTTGGAATAAAAGGTAGTCCATGTCACTCTCCCAGTCGTCAAATATATAACCCAAGCAAATAATCACGTTTCTACGTTGCTCCGTTGCTGCACCTTACTCTGTGGTTACTGCGTAATTGAATGAAAAACAAAAACACTTTCGCATTTATAATTACGGTGTGGCCACATTATGGTGCGAACATTCGCGTCGAGTTGTCGCGATAAATAGCTGTGTCTCTTTCTATCACAGCGGCTACATAATCGTTCTAGTTCACCCGAACTCGCGAACTACCCGGCCACATTTGTAACTAGTAAGAATGAGACTTGCAAGAAGATAGAATGAGACACAGCTATTTATCGCGACAACTCGACACGAATGTTCGCACGATAATGTAGCCACACCGTAATAGTTAAGGTTGAAGACAAGGGTCTGCCCGCGAAATTCAAATTTAATTTGGTTTTTCGCAATTTGTAAACTCATACGAAAAAGTAGGCTTATGGCATTCTAATTGCGACAATGTCAGTATCATCTTCACAGGTTTATATAAAAAAATGTTACTTGAAAGTGTCCAGTTTAAGAAATTAATCAAAATATCGACTAATTTGTGAGTAACTCACGTCCAACTCACTATTTTGATTAATTTCTTAAACTGGTCACATTCAAGTAAAGATTTTTATGTAAACCTGTGAAGATGATAATTCCACTGGCGCAATTAGAAGGCCATAAGCCTACTTTGTCGAATTAGTTTACAAATTGCGAAAAACCAATTTATTTGAATTTCGCGGGCAGACCCTTGTCTTCAACCTTAACGCTACAACTCGACACGAATGTTCGCACGATAATGTAGCCACAAAGTAATAGTAAGCTACGTACCAATAATCTCAATATTCCCCCTCCCGCTGTGGTCCTGGTCTCTGATCTGGTTGGCCACCGATATGGCCTTGAGCCGCTCGACGCTCTTGGCCTGCTCTCCGACATACACCATGATGTCATGGTCCACATCCAAGATGAAGCAGTCGCCTTTGTTCATGGATTTTACTGATACTTCCACCTGAAATGGCCATAAATAACAAAGAATTATAGACGTGATAACGTCTTATAAATCGATAAACGCCGACTGCAAGCACGAAAAAGTTTCACGTTCCGCCTGAGCGTGCAAGCGAGAGCGCGGAACAAGCGATAGAGAGGCACGATCAGCGCAAGCGTTGGCTTAGAGAGCGCCCGCCGCCGCGGCCGCCAGCCAGTCATCTTTATGACGTTATCACGTAAAACTATCGTCCGTAAACCGACTTTACAGACAACCAATTTTTTTTTATCTTCTTCATCATCATCTCCTTGTCCTTGACCCACGCTATGTGGGCTCGGCACAACATGTTTTGTAAGCCATGTTGTAATGTAAGTGGTTCGGCATGACATTTTACGACCGGCCGCCTGCCTTTAATCTTTTACAAAACCAAAATTCTATAAAAAAAAAACTAAATTATTTATTTCACGTAGGCCAAACTGTGGCTCTTATGATACGTCATGACTTTACCACCGGTTCGGAAAGTGGATTCTGCTGAGAAGAGCCGGCAAGAAACTCAGCAGTTGCTCTTTTTAAATTAATCATTTTACACTATGTAGCTATTTTTATGTAGCTATTTACATTGTAATAAGTATTTTATACTATGTTGTGGGTAGCTGGATGCCAAGCCAATTTATCCCATGCAACTTGTTAGAATAGAATAGAATATTTCCACAATGAGGGGAAGCTCCAAAAATGCGTACTACAATTCAATACATGTTAAGACGGGCAGACACAAAGCAACCCCCCTTCCCGCGGGTGGCGCCCGTTTTTCTGAAGACCAAGGTTTTCGAACAGTACGTGTTTTATGGATCCGAAGCATAGCCGCTAACTATCAGAAGGCTCAGGGTCATTTAGCAGGCGATGGAGTAAGCTATTTTCGGAGTAGGAGAACCTGAGTTACCAAAATAGAACGAGTCTCAATGCTGAAGTGGAAGTGAGTGCGGCACATAGTTCGAAGAACCGATGGTTGTTAGGATCCCAATGTGCTGTAGTGGTGACGCGCCCACTAGATGAACCGATATCAGACGAGTCGCAGGAAGGCGTTGGATAAAAGCGGCGCAATACCGAGACATTGTCCGAGCAAGCAACCTTTGATTTGAATTAGTTGTTCATATTTCCAAAGGTGTGTGAAGTCTGCCAATTTACATTGGGCCAGCGTGGTGTACTAAAAATTAAAAATTAAAAATTATTTATTTCACGTACGCCAACCTGTGGCTCTTATGACACCTCATGACTCTACCACCGGTTCGGAAAGCTTATTCTGCTGAGAAGAGCCGGCAAGACCCTCAGGAGTTGATCTTTTCAAAATATTATTATGTAGCTATTACACTGTAATGAGTTTTTTGTACTATCTTGTGGGCAGCCGGATTGCCTAGCCGATTTAAGCCATGCAACTTTGTTGGAATAGAATAGAATATAATATAATATTTCCGCAATGAGGGTAAGTTCCAAAAGCGTAGGTACTACAATTCAATTCATGTTAAGACGGGCAGTTAGAAAGTAGCCCCATTCCCGTCGGTGGCACCCGTTCACGGGCATGACGCATGATCCAGCCGTTGTCTCGCTCGACCATATTTGACTTTACTATGACTTAAAACCCTTCTCTGAGAAGAGATCTACGTCCAGAAGTGGGCTGTTTATGGGTTGCTGATGATGATGTAGAATGGAAACTTGGTAGGTGTTACCTGTCTAACTCTGACATTGCGTTTGCCCTTGATCTGGAACAGGCGTTTCTCTGCACCAGCGTTGATTGTGATGTGGTTGAAGCCGGAAGCGTGACCACCGTCCATGTAGCGAATAGCTGGAAGAATAAAAGGTCCTTTAACTTTATAGATCATCATCATTAGCAACCCATCAACGGCTCACTAATGAGCGCAGGCCTCGTCTCAGAGAAGGGTTATAGGCCATAGTCCACCACGCTGGCCCAATGGGAATTGGCGGACTTCACACATCTTCGAGAACATTATGAAGAACTCTCAGATGTGCAGGTTTCCTCACGATGTTTTCCTTCACCGTTGAAGCAAGTGATAGTTAATTGCTTAAACGCACTTGACTCCGAAAAGTCAGAGGTCAAACCTGCGACCCCCCGAATAGGAGACCACAGTCCTAACCACTAGGCTATCACAGCTTGCTTACTTACTTACTTACTATTAAAACTATCAAGATTAATAAACTATCAAAAGGTAAGAAAGATTATGGTCCTAGATAAGGGGATATTTCGTGAGGTGAAAATTTCACGGAAAAGCGTTCCACAGTTCAGTGGAGCAGAGACTTTGAACAGAAACGTATTCTTCGTGGGTATAGATTTGGCAGTTCTGTGGTAGAATAGTCAAGGCGGAACAAGGTTGAGAAGTTTCTGAGCGCACTCGAGTCTGTTGGACATACTTAATATGTCTTCTATTAACAACAATTTGGCTCATTTACTCACTAGTAGGGTAGGGACACATGCATAACGCAACGCGACTCTGTTGCTAATTCAGCGAGTCGCCGGGCCGGGCCGGGTCGTAAGGGAGCGGGCAAACTGGCTACTTTTAGCGTTAGCTTATTTTGGAATAAATATATTTATCTACTCCAACATCGAAAAGTTCGAATTTCGAATTTGACAGCTGAATCGAAATGAACCCTCTTTCGGTTTTGCTTCTCATTTCGATGCAGCTCGTTGTATGGGAGCTGAATCGAAATGGTTATCTTCTTAAAATAGGATACCTAAAACTGAGGCTCTGAGTTCTGGCACTTTTGTACCGTTCATACGACAGAGGCGCCACAGGCGGCTGGTGGCGGCTTACGGAGTTACTTTTTGTTACTTTATTGAGCCTGCGGCGTATTTTGTTAATGATTTTATTTTCCTTGTCGTAGATAAAATCTTGTATGCAACTGAACGTAATTAGTCATTTTAATTCTCGTACTATCCTATTTTGATACTCGGCAAGCCTCGTATCAAAAAACAGCACTCGAATTAAAATGACCCTCATTACGATGCAGTTGCATAAATAGCTATTTCGTAATCACCTTTTCAAACCCTTTAATGTGATACCCCACTCAAAAGGATTTGAAGAAAAAAAAATTTTTGAACCTCATGGCATCCAAAATTGCCATTTTGAATTTTTCAAATTTTTATGTTCTCGTTGACACTCGCGCTGGCATGGTGAATCTAACGACGTGCCACTTATCAGAATCGGCCGACGCGTTTCGTCTCTAGAGTGCCACAAAGGAACCAAACATACATACATAGACTGATAAACACATTACCACTCCTTTGCGTCGCGTCGCGCAGTCGGGTGATAACGCCGATCACTGCTGCTAAAAGTAAAAATGGCTAGTCTGCCCTCACCAGAATGGGTAATATTAAATTTATATATATTTTGTGCTGAAATTTTCAGCTGCTCGCTTCTAAAGATACGTATAGAAAAGAAGGCCACAATCTGCGCAGGTACCTGGTTCAAAGTAGCTGAGGAACTGCTTGGACTCGTAGCCCTGCGTTTCCCGGTGCTGCACAGCATCACCATGGAACTGCTCGTCGTCCAGGTTGACGGACAAGATGGCGGCGGCTCCCGCCTCGTCCTGGCTCGTCTTTGAGCCCAACCAGAAGTGGATGTCCCATGATAAGGTTGAGGTTCCTGTTGTCTGGACCAAATTGATATGATTGAGAATAGAATAAATAATAATGTCCTCCCGACCGAATCCGATCACGGCGGCCAACCTGCTCAGAGATTAGCCATCTGCGCGGGAGATATTATAGTGCACAAGTGTGTGCGCAGACACAGGTGCACTCTATAGAGAGGGAATAGTCCCTCACTCTCATAGTCCGATGGGACGGAAAATCCGAAACGACCGGAGAGAGATCAGGCGTTGTATCCGAGGCATGGGGGTGACTCACCGCCAACTTTCCTAACTCCGGGCTAGTATGAGAATTTCTTGACAGAAAAACCCAATACCTTTTTTTTTGGCCTGACCCGGGAATCGAACCCGGAACCTCGTCATCCGTAGTCGAGCGTCAGAATAGAATAGAGTGGAGTGGAGTGGAGTAGAGTCGAGTGGAGAATGGAGTGGAGTGAAATAGGAGAGAATAGAAAAGTTTTTAATTTTAATAAACTTTTACGAAGTGCTTTTGAACCGACTTCAAAAAAGGAGGAGGTTATATATATCGTCGGACTCTTTTTTAAATATAATAATATTATTTTTTTTTTACGTATGTTCACCGATTACTCGAATACGCTTAATGTTTGTTTTAAAGGATACACTTCCCAGGTGGTCCCATTTAAATTATATCGAAATCGGTTAAGCAGTTTTTAAAATATCAGCAATAAATTATATACTTTGTAGTGGCGCGGGCGTTTGAAGTCGGTTTTTTAAAAATATTTTTTTTTATATTAAGGTTGATTATACGGGTCTGCCCGCGAAATTCAAATTTAATTTGGTTTTTCGCAATTTGTAAACTAATACGACAAAGTAGGCTTATGGCATTCTAATTGCGACGATGGCAGTATCATGTTCACAGGTATATATAAAAATCTTTACTTGAAAGTGTCCAGCTTAAGAAATTAGTCAGAATATCGACTAATTTGTGAGTAACTCACGTCCAACTCGATATTCTGACTAATTTCTTACCATTAGTCCATCAACACTTACACACTCCGCTTTTATAGATATTCGTTTCTAATTCTGAACGCATGATCTTGAGCATTTAAATACTGAGTTATTTGATGTGTAAGATATAAAATCTAAATCAAACATCAGTAAGTAGTCAGGTACTTACTGCTTTAATCATAATATTTTAACGGTTAGTGTATAATAAACAAACATTCATTTCATAATATAACCGCGTAGTTAATCATTTTTAAAGATGTTTATTGAGCTCAAACCACTTTAACATTGAACAGATGTTCGTATATTAGGTACGTTATTTTAAAAGTTCTTAACTCTTAACTTTACTGCCTCGTTGGTCTAGTGGTTAGCTTTTTCGACTGCGGATGACGAGGGTTCGATTCCCGGGTCGGGCCAAAAAATGTATTGGGTTTTTCTGCCAAAGAAATTCTCAGTACTAGCCCGGAGTTAGGAAGTTGGCGGTGAGTGAGTCACCCCCGTGCCTCGGAGAGCACGTAAAGCCGTCGGTCCTGCGCCTGAACTCTCTCCGGTCGTGTCGGATTTCCGTCCCATGGGGCTATAAGAGTGGGGGAATAGAGAGTGCACCTGTGTTTGTGCACACACTTGTGCACTATTATATCTCCCGCGCAGATGGCTGATCTCTAAGGAGGTTGGCCGCCGTGATCGGATTCGGTCGGGAGGACATCATCATCATCAACTCTTAACTTCTGTGTTGGTACAGTGGTTAGTATGTTCGACTGCGGATGACGAGGTCCAGAGTTCGATTCCCGGGTCGGGCATAAAAATGTATTGTTTCTGACGAGCAATTCTCAGTACTAGCCCGGAGTTAGGAAGTTGACGCTGTGTCACTCCTAGGGCTTGCAAATATTCGAAAATTATTGGTATTCGAATATTCGACTTTTTTTCGGGTATTATTCGAATTATTCGAATAATATTCGAATAATTAAAAAAATCAAAAGATGTTATAATAATCACGTTTTTAACTGCCAATCTCTTACTTTGAGTCTAATATCTCTGAATTAAAACAAAATCTTACTTAAAAATTAAAGAACTGTTTGGAATTTGACTGTTATGGCACTAATTCAGTCCTCCAAAAAATATAAAAAGTTGGTGCTTAACAAGACAACCACAATATAACTCAGTCTTATAAACCGAGATATGAGTGTGAGTATTGTAATAATATTTATCTACTCCAGCATCGAAAAGTTCCAATTTCGAGTTTGACAGCTGAATCGAAATGAACCCTCTTTCGGTTTTGCTTCTCATTTCGATGCAGCTCGTTGTATGGGAGCTGAATCGAAATGTTTTTTGATACTCGGCAAGCCTCGTATCAAAAAACAGCACTCGAATTAAAATGACCCTCATTACGATGCAGTTGCATAAATAGCTATTATATATCAATAAAATCAAATAATCAATTACAAAAACAACAACTCGCTTAAAATCTTTTATCATGTAACTAGAAATATAGTACCAAATTCTAAACATTATTTTTGGTTCTTCGTACTACTTACTTCGTATTACTTACTTACAAATCTTAAAAGATTTAAAAGAAGATTTTCAACGTTGATAGAATACAAATAGGTAATAATTCAGTATTAGAAATTATGAATTTGGACCTACCTAGCTGGACTGTGTGTCCCAGGTATATTATTTACTCGTGCAAAATGTCAAGTGCAATATTCTTAACGAGGGTGGAGTGGAGCATGAGCATTGGACATGATTTTCATCTTGCTCATGTTCATCTTTAGGCCCAACGCTGAGAAACCGTGCTGAGATCGTTGAGCACTGTATTGAGGTCGCTCAGAGTCTCTGCCATAACGACTATGTCATTGGCAAATCGCAAGTGAGTGATGTACTCACCGTTTATGTTGATGCCAAGTCCGTTCGAATCCAGAAGCTTAAAGACGTCCTCCAATGCAGCGGTAAATAGCTTTGGGGAGATTGCGTCTCCTTGTCACACTCCACGCTGCAAGTGGATTGGCCTCGTAGTCTGGTCCTGTATACGTACTGACATAGTGGCGTTTTCATACAAGCACTTCAACACTTGGATATACCGGTAGTCAATCCAGCATATCTGCAGCGACCTCAATAAGGCCTAAGTTTCCATCAAATCGCAGGCTTTCTCATAGTCCTCAGACGCTAAGCAAAGTGGCCGTTTGTGCTCTTCCATCTTTTGTATAACCTGTCGCAGCGTATAAATCTCATCTATGGTGCCACAGCCTTTTCGGAATCCGGCTTGTTCGGGAGGCTGGAAGTAGTCGAACCTACGAGCGAGACGATTCGTAATAATGACTCTCGAGGACAACTTATAAACATGACTCAGCAGCTAGATGGGTCTATAATAATTCTTCAACAAGGTATTATCACCCTTTTTGAAGAACAGAACCACCACGCTCCTGTGCCATGCTTCCGGCGGATGCAACGGCGTGATGACGGAATTGAACAATCGCTGAAAGATCTAAAGTACCGGTTTTCCACCCGCTTTCAGGAGTTCTGTAGTGACTCCATCATCACCAGGCGCTTTTTTGTTCTTGAGCTGCTTGAGCCATACTAATCTCATATAGGCTGACGTCCGGAATATCTTCGGTATAGTGTCGGGTCAGTTTGGCTCTGGGATCAAATCCTCAACAGGTTTTTGAGAAAGAGATCAACAGCCGAATCCAACTCAGCTGGGCAGCATTTGGGAATCTCCGAGATGTCTTCTCGTCCAAAATCCCTCAGCGCCTGAAGATGAAAGTCTTCTGAGTCACTAAAAGAACAGTGCGTGTTGCCAGTGTTGACTTACGGATCCGAGAATTGGTCGCTAACTGTGGGCCTCATAAGAAGGCTCAGGGTCACTCAGTGGGCTATGGAGAGAGCTATGCTCGGAGTATCCCTGCGAGATCAAATCAGAAATGAGGAGATCCGTAGGAGAACCAAAATCACCGACATAGCTTAGCGAGTCGTGAAACTGAAGTGGAAATGGCCGCGGCACATAGTTCGAAGAACTGATGGTCGCTGGGGTCCCAAGGTGCTGGAGTGGCGACTCCGCACCGGGAAGCGCAGTGTTGGCAGATCCCCCGCTGGATGGACTGACATCAAACAAGTTGCAGGGAGCCGCTGGATTCAGGCGGCGCAAGACCGAGATCTGTGGAGGTCCATGCAAGAGACCTTTGCCCAGACGTGGACGTCTATCGGTTGACTCTTTGTCACACTCGGTTGACAAAGAAGAAGAAATTATGAGATCAGAATCAGATCAATGTTACATTGCACAAAAATAAAATGCGTTTTAATCTTATCATCTAACTTTGGCTTATTCTTACACTTACACGTAAGACTTAAGAACCTTCAAGGCAAGAGTGAATAGGTATCTTCTAGGCAAGCGCGTTCCAATCTCATAGAGGTCTCCCTCATCACTGCTTTCTTCTAAGCATAATTATTGTCTTCTACTTCTAAGCATAAAGTTGCGCGCGGAGTTTAAAAGTAATTGACCGAGCGAAGCGAGGTCTCTGAGTTTACTAGAGCGATTTGCACTTGTCCGTCCGTCCGTCCGTCCGTCCGTCCGTCCGTCCGTCTGTCAGAGCCTTATAACTTTTGAATTACTGAACGTAGTTACTTCAAATTTAGATATAATATGTAAACCGATGGCCTCCAGCCGAAAATGGCTTAAAAAGTTATAAAAATCTTTATTTCAGGGGGGCTCTCATAGAAGCGAATGCGAAGAAATTTTTTTTATTTGCGATTCATAGGTTTTCTGTATATCATTTTAAAGACAATTTGGAACAGAGTACAACCGTATTTTTTTTTTTTTTTTTTCATAAAATTGACGAAATGGGGGGCTTCCAAAGCGGCGATTTAATACGCTCGCTTGAAGACGCTCTCTGGGAAAATTTTCTATATATTTTCAAGTTGTACTTATTTTCTTACTTCACTTGTATCCTGTACTTGAACAACAAATACTAAAATTATATGAATATTATAAAGAAACGAGATTATTTAATTTTTAATGAGCATCAGTAAATTTCACATAGCTTCACAATAATGCTAATAGATGGCGCAGTCATTACCTATTCCATTGAACTAGGAGTTACGACTACGATTTATCCCAAAAACAGTTTTGCGTCGACCATTATTATTTAGGTACATAATATAATAACATATTCAATTAAAATTATTCTTTAGTTAAATATCATTTTGTATAATTTCTATTCGCGTCGATAGATGACGATTTGTACAGATGCCCCTAACCCGTTTTCACTCGTTAGTACCTACATAATAATTCAATGTTTTCACTGACGTTCCCTAACCTTTACGGGCTACCTATGATAAGTTATGTGATGATTACTGTCAACTTCTTTATCACGATCCTGTACGGGACACCTAAAAGGACATTGGGACGGATGTTAGGACTTAGGATTGTGTTTTGGAGCTACCTACGTAAAGAGACTCCTACATAGGGGATGATTTAGGTATGTTTGGTGAAAACGGGCATAATAATAATAATGTCAGTTTTGGTCGTCATACCAAAACTGACATTGGGATACCGTTACCGCGAGGTCTCAGTTCGGGGCGAACCACTAGTATTTTGTGCATGTCGCAGGCATTTTGTGTGATTCCGCCGTTTACATACGGCGTCGTCAGTTTAGAAACGCTCGCTGTTATGTAATATGCCGAAGGCAAAATGACAACTCGTTTAATTGTTTTAATTTCACTGTAGTTTTAGATGTATTTATTGCGAATCTACGCAATTCCCAAGCACCAGGGCCACAAATCTGCCTCTAAAGTTAGCTTAGGTTGGGGTTCGACATGAACAGTCAGGTGCCCGCTTAGGTTCCATTTGGCCAAAATACCTAAGTGTTCACTAGACTCTTCACACACACCTGACTGTTCACACTACCACCCGACTGTTCATGTATAACCCTAACCTAACTTTAGATTTTGGCGAACATAGTACTTGTTAGGCATAAGAAACATAACTAAATACTTCAATTTGCCGCGGCATTACAAAACAGCGAGCGTTTCTAAACTGACGACTCCGTATGTAAACGGCGGAATCACACAAAATGCCTGCGACATGCACATCAATATTCCGAGTTTGGCTTTCGGAAAATTGGTCGAATATTCGAATATAGCAGATTTAATATTCGAATATTCGGACCAGAAATATTATTCGAATAATTCGAATATTCGAATATTCGAATGCAAGCCCTAGTCACTCCCGTGCCTCGGAGAGCACGTAAAGCCGTTGCGCCTGGGTACCAATTGTCCAAAAGTTATTCCATTGATCGTATTCGTATTCGATGACATTAGCGTCAAAGTAAAATAATCAAAGTCAAAGATTTAATAAAGTCACAAATTCACTAAAACCGATTTTAACGAAATTGAGCTCTAATTCAATGGTGTTATGATTTATTTTACTTTGACGCTAATGTCATCGAATACGATTACCATCACTGGAATAACTTTAGACAATCGCACCGCTGATCTCTCTCCAGTCTTATGTCGGATCAGACTATGAGAGTGAGGGAATAGAGATTGCACCTGTGTTTGCGCTCACACTTGTGCACTATAATATATCCCGCGCAGATTGATGATCTCTGAGGAGGTTGGCTGCCGTAAGTCGTAACCCGCTTCGGTTGGGAGGACATTAGCTACTTAGTAAGTATAATTCGGGTTTTATACCACCAATTTGGTCTGTAAATCACTCAGTGCGCAGGTAAACGGTCAGCGCGCTGAACGTATACGTTAACGTATACGTTAACGTATACGTTAACGTTACGTTTTTAAGCAATTTCAAAAAAATCGGCCAAGTGCGAGTCGGGCCTCGCTCTTTTAGGGTTCCGTTAAAAAAAATTAAATAAAAATATTTCCATGTACCCATGGAAATATTTTAATTTAATTTTTTTAATTTAATTTAATTTTTATTATTTGTTGTTATAGCGGCAATAGTATTACATAATATGTGAAAATGTCATCTGTCTATCTATTACGGTTTACGAGATACAGCCCGCTGACAGACGGACGGACGGACGGACGGACGGACGGACGGACGGACGGACGGACGGACGGACGGACAGCGTAGGCTTAGTAATAGGGTCCCGTTGGTACCCTTTGGGTACGGAACCCTAAAAAGGAGGAGGTTCTCAATTCGTCGGAATCTTTTTTTAAATGTAAGTATGTTCACGCTGATTACTCGAAGACGCCAGAACCGATTTGGAAAATTCTTTTTTGTTTCAAAGGGTAGTATTACTTCCCATTGAAATTTTATCAATATCGGTCGAGCGGTTTTTAAAATATCAACAATAAAGTATATACATTGTAGTGGCGCGGGCGTTTGAAAAAAAGATTTTTTTGTATTAAATTATTTTTTACGTTTTTCTTAAAGTGACGAGTGAAGCAGGTACTTACCCTTAAGACAATATAGGAGTCTCCGCTATAAAAGTTTCCGTATTGATTAGGAGGTACTGGCACCGGCTCAAAATCCTGAAACCAAATAAAAAAATAAAGAATACAAACATAAAAATAAATAAATTAATTAAAACTTTAAAGCAACCCCGACATGTGAATCTATGGCCGGACTATGTACGATATACCTGACATCCTGTTACCCAGTTCTCTGCGTCATCATCAGATCCTCCTCTTCGATCCTCGGTCATCAATTCATCATCTATCTTACACCTATTCATTGATACCACTCTAATGAGCCCAAACACACTATATCTGCTGTAAGTTGAGGAGTTTGGTATCCCGCAGACTACTTGAACTTGATGCTGCAGCATCAGCTCAAGGTATGCCATGCCTTGGAAATAATCCGAAGTAACAGTACACAAAATTCCAAATCAATCACACTAGTTAAAGTTTGTAAGACAAAATCAAGTAGGAAATGAGCTGATGATCTCCGAACGCCTGAGCAGATCTTCATAAATTATAGCGAAGATCCACCTCAATAACGTTAGCTTTCAAAAAACCGTATCAAAATCGGTCCATTCGTTAGGGAGCTACAAGGTAACAGACAGAGACACCGCTACACATGTCAAACTTTTAAGTCTTAACACCCCTTTTTTCCTTTGAGGATTAAAATAAAAACATCGTGAGAAAACCTGCATTCCTGACAGTTCTCCATAATGTTCCCAAAGGTGTGTGGAGTCCGCCGATTCGCATTGGGCCAGCTTGGACTATGGCCTATAACCCTTCTCTGAGAGGTGACCTGCGCGCAGTAGTGAGCGTTGGTGGGTGCTGATGATAAAGCGTTAGTATAGGGCCTTTCCCCAGTAATGAGCCGGCGGTTGGAATTAATGAATTGATAAAAGAGGCTAAGAGGCGCTAATATGAAAAACTTGACAGTGGTTTCATTGCGCCTTTTGGTGTAGAGACCCTAGGGCCGTGGGGCCCGGAGGCTCGAGCGCTTTTTGTAGAGCTATCTAAAAAGGTGATCGAGTCTACCGGGGATCCAAGAGCTGGCAGCTACCTTGGCCAAAGGATTAGCTTGGCCATCCAAAGAGGTAATGCTGCCAGCATCTTGGGTACCTACCTACTATGCCACACTGCAGTGACTTCGATGGGGTTTTAGATTTTATTTAATTTTTATTTTAGTTTTAATTTTGTTAGTTGTATATAATTTAGGCATATTTTAATTTTAATGATATGGTATTATAGAAATTTAGACGTTATAAATAAATTAATTGATAATTTGTAGAGTCTTGCAAGGAGCTTTTGAAGTCCTATTGATAAAAAGTGTGAATGCGGCCTTATACCGGCCTTAGAAACAGCGATATGTAGGCAGATACATAGCTAAACTATAAAACAGTGAGTAAATATCTATTTCCAGATTAACCACTGATACATCATCCGGGATAGATAGCACGGCGGCCGGAATTTATGTTTTTTCGAGATCAAAGCTGGTATCTACGCCCACAGTGATATATCTTGGTACCTGAAGGTTTAGGGTTGACACTATAATAAATTCATCATCATCATCATCATCAACAACCCATCAATGGCTCACTACTGAGCGCAGGTCTCCTCTCAGAGAAGGGTTATAGGCCATAGTCCACCACGCTGGCCCAATGCGAATTGGCGGACTTATTAAAAAATTAGTTTTCGTTTAATTTTTATTTTTATTTATTTACTAGCTGATGCCCGCGACTTCGTCCGCGTGGATTCATTTTTTAAAATCCCTCGGGAACTCTTTGATTTTCCGGGATTAAAAGAAGCCTATGTCACTCTCCAGGTCCTCAACTATACCCATGCAAAAAAACACGTCGATCCGTGGCTCTGTTGCGGCGTGATTGAAGGACAAACCAACAAACACACTCGCATTTATAATATTAGTATAATGGTATGATGATATTAATATGAAGTATGATGGAAATTATTACAAATTGTTGCGGCGCGTCGGTTTAAGCGTCGTATACACGACAACGCCCGGGAACTTGTCCCGCAAAAGTTGACGGGACGCGGAGCTTTGAGTTATTATAGTTGAGATAGGTTACATAACACGATTCCATATTGTAAATTGTAACTATGCTATTCAAAACTAAAAAAATAAAAAAAAAAAATTGTCAAAATCTCGAAAAGGCTGATGAAAAATTCAATCATGTCCCTTCCCTTACACGCTACACCCTACATCCTGTGTATGTACCTATAGAAAAAAAAACAAAAAAAAAATTAATCTGTCAAGCCGTTTTTGAGTTTTAACCAGACTAACAAACAGCAAATTCTAATTTATATGCGAGCATATAAATAGATTGATTAAAATATTATAATATTTGCAATGGACAGAAATCGCCAACCCTACTCCGCTAAATAAACTTCACTCGCTCGTTTAAAAACATTAGCACCTCGTAAACCAAACAAAAATAAACGCGCCGTGAACAATCAGAGCACAAAAACATAATAAAAGTCAATTTGTAATACACTTTTTACTAACTGGCATATCTATTTTTTAATATTCGATGGCAAGATAAAACTTGACTGCCATCATATATAAAGGTGAGTTACGATGCAGTCAAGATGACTTGGAAGAGTGACTTGGACATACCATACGGGGGTAATATCAATATGGTATGGTATGGACTTAATAATACCTATTAAGTCAATCTACATCATCATCATTTGCAACCCATCAACGGCTCACTACTGAGCGCAGGCCTCCTCTCAGAGAAGGGTTATAGGCCATAGTCCACCATGCTGGCCCAATGCGAATTGGCGGACTTCACACACCTTCGAGAACTTTATGAAGAACTCTCAGGTGTGCAGGTTTCCTCACGATGTTTTCCTTCACCTTTGAAGCAAGTGATATTTAATTGCTTGAACGCACTTGACTCCGAAAAGTCAGAGGTGCGTACCCGGGATCGAACATGCGACCCCCCGAATAGGAGACCACAGTCCTAACCACTGGGCTATCACTGCTTACCCTATAATATCATTAATTAATAATAATTTTAATAATTTTAATTTTGATTTTTGATTTTTGACTTTTTAATTTTAACTTTGACTTTATTTTTGACTATAATGTTGACCATTTCATTAATTTACATTTAAATTTTTATTTTGAAATATTTTGTTTTTATTTAATTGACTAATATTAGAATATTATAACTTAATAATAATATAATAATTGTAACATTTGCAATGCCTGACCGGGCCTCATGTATGTAACCCAATAAATATGAAAGCAAATAAATAAATAAATAAGAACGTCCTATTTACTGGGGCACGACTTCGTTGTCAGTGTAGTAAGAACGTCGTATACAGTGCTGAGTGTAGCGTGTCGCTTACGCCATTCTGCGCGAAACCACTTGTTTACCTATTAAGACGGCTAAGGAAAAATCTTACTAACATAATAAACGCGAAAGTTTGTTTGTTCGTTGGTTTGTCCTTCAATCACGCAGCAAAAAAGCAAAGTATCGACGTGATTTTTGTATGTACTATTCTTGAGGACCTGGAGAGTGACATAGGCTGTTTACCTTTTAAGACGGCTAAGGAAAAAATATCTTACTAATATAATAAACGCGAAAGTTTGTTTGTTCGTTGGTTTGTCCTTCAATCACGCAGCAACAAAGCAAAGTATCGACGTGATTTATCGACTATTCTTGAGGACCTGGAGAGTGACATAGACTGTTTACCTTTTAAGACGGCTAAGGAAAAAATATCTTACTAACATAATAAACGCGAAAGTTTGTTTGTTCGTTGGTTTGTCCTTCAATCACGCAGCAACAAAGCAAAGTATCGACGTGATTTATCGACTATTCTTGAGGACCTGGAGAGTGACATAGGCTGTTTACCTTTTAAGACGGCTAAGGAAAAAATATCTTACTAACATAATAAACGCGAAAGTTTGTTTGTTCGTTGGTTTGTCCTTCAATCACGCAGCAACAAAGCAAAGTATCGACGTGATTTATCGACTATTCTTGAGGACCTGGAGAGTGACATAGGCTAGTTTTATCCGGAAAATCTATGAGTTCCCGCGGGATTTTAAAAACTAAATCCACGCGGACAAAGTCCCGGGCATCAGCTAGTGATTATAAAACTTTCGAGTTTCGACATATTTCCTCATAGAAACAAGTAATTTTAATGCATATAAAGGCCGTAGGTACATAACAATAATTATTTGCGTGTAATTATTGTTATCGAATATCAACTCTAATAGGTAAGCACTAAGCAGGTACTTATTATTTAGTACATACTAAACTAGCGGCACGCTATGATGGCCGGTTTGACACATTACAATAGTGATGTGGAATGTCAATTTATTCTCGAACAAAAAACAATTAAGTTTTGTTTTTGTACCTGATTAAATAGGTTTAATAAAACAAAAATGTATATGTTTATTTAATTTATTTGAACGAACTGAATATTTGAATGAAAATGAATATACATACTTTATATGCACACAAGAAACATATGAATACAAAAGATACCAAAAAAGGTGCCACAAAAGGCCATAATTAATCAGATTCGTCCATACTACTATTTTCACTGTCGTCACTGCTATCACGAGCAAGGGTCAACAGTAATGCAGTATCAATATTTGAAATCCAAAGCCAGGTCAAAACTATATCACAATCGCATTGCACTGACAGTTTATACTTTTCGAAGCAACGTCAATTCGAAACTGCTTTGTTTTGCATTGAGCATTGACGCGAGTTTGCCGGAGGTAGTAGTTGTGCTAGCCAGCGATCCTATGTGACGATCGTATTAGATTCCATTTTTAAAAATTTTCAATTTAGAAAACCAAATGCCGAGTTGTGGTATATATCATATAAAAATAAAAATTTTACCTTTTATATGAAACAGCTGATATTTTTTTGCGATTTCAGAGGTTTGTCCACATAGTGAAAATTGTTCATATTCACAAGTACATTCACCCCTTAAATGGTGCAAACTGATTTTTCTACACTTGTATACATTTTAGAAATCAATTTAATAAATAAATTTTGAGTCCTAAACCTAAAACTACATTCGATAAAATTTATGAATCTCTGCACATCACTATCGTCAATAAAGTAATACAATTATTTCCTTCAAAGTCGTTATCAATTAATACGGAACTTCATGAGCGGACAAACGTCAAACCGGCCATCATAGCGTGCCGCTAGTGTAGTTAGTTACTGATAAGAACTTATTATATTTTAGTTCATGATAAATCATAAACTAGGTAGGTACTTACATAAAATTCAAAATTATTTATTTCACGTAGGCCAACCTGTAGCTCATAATAGACTCTACCACTGCATCGTCCGGTTCGAAAAGCGGATTCTGCTGAGAAGAACCGGCAAGAAACTCAGCAGTTGCTATTTGCAAAATAATCATTTAACAATATTATTATGTAGCTATCATTACATTTGTAATAAGTTTTTTATCATTTAATTGCAATTAAATACAAAAATGCAAAACAGAATGCTGAAATTTAGCTGAAAATTGATTCGCAAGCAGCTTCAAAAATCAAAATCAAAATCGATTTATTTGTTGAAATAGGTAAGTAAGTAAGGTATTTGTAGTAACACTATTTCATGGCGTAAGGCATACAAATTTCTTCATCAAAAATTGGTTAACTGTAAAGTCGGTTTACGGACGATAGTTTTATGTGATAACGTCATAAAGAATGGTCAAGTGTCCTTCACCAGTCACCACAGCACTGCCGTTTTCAGGGGTAGTTTTAAATATGCTGCAACCCGGTGCTGGACCAATATTCCTCCCCCCATACGTGATTTCCGGAGTAGAACTACATTTGTTAAAAAGTTAAAAATGTTTTTACTACTTAAACAAAATGAATTTGAAAATTTAGCGGTAGGTAGTTATATCAGTTATTTAATTTTATATTTTATGTTGAACAATTTTGTTATCTATTAAATATTATTCCACTATATTATATAAAATATATTTACCTATAATATATGTATATAATATCCTACTAATATTATAAAGGCGAAAGTTTGTGTGTATGTTTGTTCCTCTTTCACGCAAAAACTACTGGATGGATTTGGCTGAAATTTGGAATGGAGATAGATTATACCCTGGAATAACACGTAGGCTACAAATTATCCCGGGAAAATCCAAGGTTCCCGCGGGATTTTGAAAAACCACGGATAGATGGCGCTGATTGTACTTATATCATGCTTACATTATCCGCAGCATCGATTTTTTCATCGAAATTCGGGTTTTTTAAATCCTATAAGCAAGCATGCAAGAAATCAAGCAAGCAAGCTTCGGTTTCAAAAAACCATAGCAAGCATCAGTTTTTAAAATTTCAAGCACAAGCGACTGCATATTCTAACGCTTACCAACGTCAAAAATTGACATTGTTACATAAAATTTAATTATTATCTATCTATACTTATAATAAAACTGTAACTGTAACTGTTCCTACAAACACTTCCCGCGGGATATTAGTGTGCTACTTTTCACATATTTATCCTTCAACTAGCTGATACCCGCGACTTTGTACTCCCGCGGGAACTCTCTTATTTCCCGGGATAAAAAGTAGCCTATGTGCTATTCCAGACTACAATCTATCTGTAACAAATGTCAGCCAAATCGGTTCAATCGTTGCGACATGATTGAGTAACAAACATACAAACTTTCACCTTTGTAATATTCTAGCTTCTGCCCGCGACTTCGTCTGCGTGGACTTCAGAATTGGATCCAAAAAAAATCGGCCAAGTGCGAGTCGGGCCTCGCTCTTTTAGGGTTCCGTTAAAAAAAATTAAATAAAAATATTTTCATGTACCCACGGAAATGTTTTAATTCAATTTTTTTAATTTATTTTAATTTTTATTATTTGTTGTTATAGCGGCAATAGAAATACATAATATGTGAAAATTTCATCTGTCTATCTATTACGGTTTACGAGATACAGCCCGCTGACAGACGGACGGACGGACAGCGTAGGCTTAGTAATAGGGTCCCGTTGGTACCCTTTGGGTACGGAACCCTAAAAATGATAAATGTGAAAGTAATAAAAAATCGGCCAAGTGCGAGTCGGGCCTCGCTCTTTTAGGGTTCCGTTAAAAAAAATTAAATTAAAAGATTTCCATCTACCCACCTACCCATTTTAATTTAATTTTTTTAATTTAATTTAATTTTTATTATTTGTTGTTATAGCGGCAATAGAAATACATAATATGTGAAAATTTCATCTGTCTATCTATTACGGTTTACGAGATACAGCCCGCTGACAGACGGACGGACGGACAGCGTAGGCTTGGTAATAGGGTCCCGTTGGTACCCTTTGGGTACGGAACCCTAAAAATGGAATAAAATTTACACCCATGCTATCGCTTGCGCTGTACCTAATAGAAAAAATAGCTGCAGTTTTGCGTTTCAGCTGTTACGTATTTAATATGGTCAAGTCGCATTTATATTTTTGTTTGACGCACATAATTTAAATTAATATACTCCTATATACGAAATTGTACGATTTATTATTTTCCGCTAGTACGTGTAAGTTTTGGGCACTCGATACTCTGGAGCAACCGACATAAAGCTGACCGTGTGAGAAACAAAAAAAAAATAGAATAGAAAAAAATGTGTTTGTTTGTTTGTCCTCTCTTGGCGCTTCAAAATGATTCAAAATTCAAAATGTTCCTGTAGGATAGATAATAATTGCATAGAAATATTTTTCCGCTTTCACGCCTTAATCGTTGAACCCAATTTGTTGAAATTTGGTACAGAGATAGATCCGACCTTAAAGAAGAACTTCTTAAGGAATCGGGATAAAAGGTAGCCTATGTTCTTTTCCATGTCAAAGGCTACATGCATGCCAAATTTCATCCAAATCCGTTCAGCCGTTATTGCGTGATTGAGTAACAAACATCCAAACATCCAAACATCCAAACATCCAAACATCCACACTTTCACATTTATAATATTAGTAGGATTATGGGCCAACGGAGTTACAGATTGACGTGTTTTATTGGATAGGCATAGTTGAGGACTTGAAAAGTGACAAAGGCTACTTTTAATCCCGAAAAAAAAATAATTCCCGCGGGATATTTGTACGCTACTTTTCACATATTTATCCTTCAGTTATGCGCCAACGGAGGTATAGATTGAAGTGGTTTTCCTAGCACTGGTAAAGTTAAGGGCCTGAAAGTGACAAAGGCTACTTTTTATCCCGGCAAAACAAACGGTTGCTGCGGGATATTAGTATGCCTCTTCACATATTCATCCTTCAATTATGTGCCAAGGGAGTTACATATTGAAGGGGGTTTTTTGGATAGGCATAGTTGAGGACCGGAAAAGTATCAACAGCTACTTTTTATCCCGGGAAAACAAACAGTTCCCACGGGATATTCGTATGCTACTTTTCACATATTTATCCTTAAATTATGCGCCAATGGAGTTATAGATTGAAGTGGTTTTTTAGCACAGGTAAAGTTAAGGGCCTGAAAAGTGACAAAGGCTACTTTTTATCCCGGAAAAACAGACAGTTATCGCGGGATATTCGTATGCATGTTTGTAT